>OY756368.1:7729632-10229632 GCA_963576895.1 Ceraclea dissimilis
GCGAATACCTTGTGTTATAAAGGTTACTCAAGGGGTTACAGATATTTAAAAAAATGTTTTTCTATTCTAAATCCCATCCTCTGGAAAATATTCTATTATTTTTAAAAGCGGCAGGTTAACTTAATCTTGGTTTTGTCTAGAGTTTTCGCATGAATACTTATCTACAATCTTGTACAATTGTTCTATTATACAACGAGACTTATACTTATTTAGCACTTTTAAACACTTTTCTGAATTCTTCATAATCCATCTTCTTCTCAGCCCGAAACTGTCCACTCTTGAACGTAGGCCTCCTCTACTCTTTGTATATCTGCGCCTTCTACATCCATTTCCACCTGCAAACTTGACAATGTCGTCTCTCCAGCGGAGTTGAGGTCGTTCGGGGTTTCTTTGGGATGTACAAGAGACGTTTCGCCCGTCTTGCGTTTGAGCTACATGACCAGCCCATCGCCATTTTAGCATCATAGATCTTTCTCCATCTTTATACGTAGCCTGCGAACCTTAACAAAGCTCGCGAGTTCGTCGATAAAAATGATGAATCAAGATGCCGGCTTTCTAGAACTTTCGACATACATGTGAAAGACTATAATTTCGTTAAAAAGAAAAAATAAACAACAAAGTAGAAAATGTTGTAGATCCATAATTTGTCGTCACTTCGTAAAGAATCAAGTGTCGCCCTATACGCTTTGACAGAATAGTTTAATCTTGCTGGTGCCTTTGGTACGGACGGGAAAAAAAATATCACGCGAATTCCCTAATGGGGAAATTAAAATGTAAGCGAACACCGTCACTTTTAAAATATGCGCTATACTCGTATATTCAACCTGACTCTACTCAACACAAAGAGATACCTAATTTAGGTGACACCTTCATTTTCAGAACAAAATTTAAACACTGCGAATAATTTACATACATAGCTGAAGAGTGTTGCGATACAGTGTATACTTTCTCATCTCACTAGCGCTTTATACATAGTCACTAGCGAATTCCTAACATAGAAACACAAATACGTTGTTAAATATATGATATGTATTAAAACTATAATTTTGAAATTGACACATCACAGATGTCGACGATACGCATAGTTAACATGGCAAAGAATGAATGACTACAATAGTTTTTTTATTCGAATACTTTGAATAAATACATACTTATAAGTTAATCCTACCAAACAGATTTGTATTACTCCAGCTTGCGTAAGTACGCACATTCAAAAAGGTTGAAGTAGATTATGAAATGATTTCGGGGTTATATCCCTTATCGAAGTTGATTTTCGGGTTAGTGTCCTAATGTCATGATGGTATTGTAATCTCATCCGTCACCTGCTAAACCCTTTTTTTTATTCAACCAAGGGTGCTCAGCAAATATCTCTGGCCCCGCAGTAAAAACCTTTTATTTTCTTGAAGCCTATTTAAAACATACGTTACGCAAAGCATATATTTTTTGTATATTATGCGATTTATTAGATATAGTGACAAGACTACTTTCGATTTGGATTTTGTAATATCGTAATACATTGATACGTACCTAATATGAAACACCTTACGTAGACAAATTCTAAAATAATTATAAAAACTCAAGATCAACTGTTTTCATTTAGAAAAAACGAAATAATAACGGCAAACAGAAAGACAATCAGGTAAAATATATCAGATTAGAAGAGTTTCGATATGAGAACGAAAATTTATACTATACAGCTTACAATAATGCCAATTTACAATAACTTTATACGAATCTACATAATATCCCGAACAGAACATCGCAGAGAAATATCGAAATAATCACCAGACTTATTAAATATATTTAATAATAAGGGGAGAAAAAGAATTTTCTTATTCACGGAATTTAGGTCATTTCATATCATAACTGCAAAATATAATAAGTTATAACAATAACAACACATATGTAACTATGACAACGGATCAACAATGTTAGATTTTCTATTGTCATTCTATTTGAGCCATCTTATTACAATGGTTGTTCAATACTGTATTCTATATTATTAATTACATTCTATTTGTCTAATATAATAATGGTATTTCCTTCAATCCATCCTAATTAGGATATAACAATTGGCGACGAGGATTAAAAAAGAAGTGATAGAAAAAAAGTGTACAAATAATAGTGAAAATGTCAAAAGACGAGAAAAACAAAAGTGAACAAATAATGGTGAAAATGTCAAAAGACGAGGTTATCGCTAAATTAACGGAAAATATTAATTCGCTAATTTCGGTTGTCAATGCACAAAATTTGCAAAATTTGGACTTTGAATCTTTTAACGAACAGCAGGAGTCATTTTCAACTTATAAACTACGGATTGAAAATTTTTTTCAATTACGAGGAATAGCGAACAATCAAGAAACATGTGGAAGAGTATTATTGAACTCGATAGGAAGTAAGAATTTTCAGCTTTTGGCTTCATTGACGGCTCCTGATTCACCTAACTCGAAAAATTACAAAGAGATAATCGAATTACTGGAAGATCACCTGTGTCCTAGACCTAACGTCTTAGTAGAACAACATAGATTTTTATCGACTTTTCAACAAGAGAATGAAAATGTGTCTCAGTACGCGGCAAAATTACGTACGTTTACAAACACGTGCGAGTTTAAATGTACAAACAGCAAGTGCGGTTCATCAAACGCAGATGTATTTCTAAGAGCACAATTCATTAGAGGTATGAGAGATAGTTCTATAAGAGAAAAATTATTACAGATTTCATTCAAAGAACTCACTTTCCGTCAAGTGTTAGAAAAGGCGGTCATCCTGGAGACATCAAAAATAGATAACAGAGAGCTGACAGGCAGTTTCCACAGTTCGTCAATCGAAAGTGTCAATTTAATCAACAAGGAGGAAAAATCACGTCAATATTCAAACCCTTTAAGCACAGTACGGGGAAAAACACAACGTAAAAGAGTGGATTTTGTACAACTAGGCATTGCACACCTGTGTATCCGCTGCGGTACAAATAATCATAAAACTGCAGACTGTTTCATTGACCCAAACAATCTTAAATGCAAAGAATGTAAAAAAACTGGGCATGTAAGCAAGGTATGCATATTTACTCTAAAACAGAAAAATAAAAATATTTATAATACAGAAATTCATTCAACAGAGACAGAAAATATCAACAAAATAATTGATATTTATGATTTAAACAAGTTGTCAAAAGGCACAGACAAATTCTACGCAACAGTGAAGATTGGTAACATACCTCAAACCTTTGAAGTTGACTCAGGAGCAGGAATTACAATCCTCCCTAAATCGTGTTTTGACAAATTACACATGCAAAACCAAGTGGAACCAACCGATATTAAACTACGGTCATATACACAAGAAATATTCAAACCAATTGGTAAGGCAAAAGTTCCGATTAAATATAAAGATATTGAAATAACAGAAGAATTGTATATTATAGAGGAAGATCTGTCTCCACTAATGGGACGTACATGGATCAGACGCCTCAAAATAAATCTAGAAGAATTGGACCAAGAGGTAAACAAAGAAACAATACATCCTGTATATGGTGTCGATACAAAACAAAAGGACTTGCAAGAATTTTTTTCTAAGTATGCTAACATATTGAAAGATGAAGTGGGATGTGTCCCAAACAATACTTGCAGCTTAAAACTAAAAGAAGGAGCGCGTCCAGTGTACCTCAAACCAAGAGAAATGTTCGATTACAAAATCGAACACCGGAAAGCAGAAATGCACAATAATGTAGATTTTTTGTCGCGAGCTCCTTTACAAGCAAACACAGAAAATGATTCGATAGATTCTTACTACATTCAGACTATTAACAATATTTCAGATGAAATCGTCACCAGCGAAAGAATAGCAGAAGAAACAAAGAACGATGAAATATTGTCAATCCTTCAGAGAGATTTACAAGAAGGAAGGAAAAACGATCCTGAGTTTACTGTTCAACAAGGAGTCATATTTAAAGGACATAGAGTATTAATACCAAAAACATTACAACAACACATCCTAATGGAATTGCATAGAACACATTTGGGTATTACTAAAATGAAACAGTTAGCACGACAATACTGCTATTGGGCAGGTATAGACAGAGACATCGAATCTCTATCAAAATCCTGTAAACAATGTATGGAAATTAAGACAAATCCAATTAAAGAAAAGTTACATCATTGGATGGAGCCAACCGAAAACTTCCAGAGAGTACATATGGATTACGCAAGATTATTCCAGAAACACCATTTATTCATATTAGTAGATGCTAAGTCAAAATGGCCAGAAGTATTCTCCCAAAAGAGTGCACCAACTTCTATGTCTACCATCAACATATTGAAAAATATATTTAGCCGACATGGTTTTCCGGAAGTCTTAGTTTCAGACAATGCCACTATCTTCAAAAGTCAGGAGTTCCAACAATTTTGCAATGGATGCAATATTCTACAAAAATTTACAGCACCAGGACACCCAGCAACAAATGGATTGGCAGAACGTCATGTACAAACCTTCAAAAAAAAATTAGAAACATTGGAGGATGATACCCGACCAATTCCAATAAAGCTCCAAGAAATACTCATGAGGTTCAGAGCCACTCCATTAAGTTGTGGAAAATCACCGGCAGAACTATTATACTTGGGGAGAAAGCTCAGAATAGAATTGGATTTTATACGTCCACATAACCCAAATACAAATGTTAATCTTCATCCACCAAAAAGACAATTAAGTGTGGGAGATAGGGTTCAAGCTAGAGTGTATGCTCAAAAACAAAAATGGAAAATGGGCACCATTAAAACGGTTCTAGGAAGACTTCATTATGTGGTAGAGTTGGATGAAGGATATTGCTTGAAGCGATATAAAGACCAACTGCGTCTTTCTGAAGTAACAAAACATCAAGACGAAAATATTAATTAAGAGGTTGACAACAAATCGATATCTCGTCATTAGTAAAAATTAAGTGTGGGAGATTGTTGTATCCATTATAACAATAACAACACATATGTAACTATGACAACGGATCAACAATGTTAGATTTTCTATTGTCATTCTATTTGAGCCATCTTATTACAATGGTTGTTCAATACTGTATTCTATATTATTAATTACATTCTATTTGTCTAATATAATAATGGTATTTCCTTCAATCCATCCTAATTAGGATATAACAATATTCCTTCTCTCAACAATATAATTGAAAAAGTAGAACAAGAGGTAGAAAAAAAGAATGAAAAATCACGCAAGCATAGAGCTTCGTTAAAAAATTTCATTATGTATGAACTTTTAAAAAAGTTTGTTAAATTTTAATTAACGTACCTACCCACCTGTGTGCAACGTAAGAGAATTCTATGCTTATATTTTACTTAATTTGACTAGCTGGATATTAAACTAATCGAAAATTTTCCATAAACAATCTTCTGTCCAATTTCGATGATAACAACTAAGCATTTCAATTAGGTGTATCTTTGAAAATTATCAAATGATAATATTATTAAGTGATAATGATCATTCAATATACATTTTGATAATTGGCACGATTATTAAGGCATTATAAATTAGTTAATAATTTTATCACAATCGGATAATTCTTAAAAAAAAACAACGGCAGTGACTGGTACCTACATTCTAATACGGATTAAAAAAATGTGTCTCAATAAATAGTATTACGTATGTATCTATGTATAAGTAACCACTCATTTTTTACATCTCTGTATGGGTACTAGGGTATGCCGTAGTCGAGTGCATTCACCATTCAGAGTCTATGTACGTACATATTTTACATACTTTGAACATGTGTCTATAGATGTTTCAGTAAAGTATTAGACATGTGTCTCTGATTGTGGGAACTACAGTGACAAATGCGATTCTGCAACTAAGTAATGTATGTCTTATCTTTAAGAAGTACTTCAGACTGGGTTTATCTGTATGAGAAATATTAGATAGTTGCCAGTTGGTACCAGATTGTCGATATTTTAGATCTTAAAGAAATTGAGTGGTGTACAAAAACAGGTAAGTATATCAACAAAATATTGTCTTTGTTTCGATGAAAGGGATCACAACGTAAATTAAATACATAAGCCCATTCTACCAAAAGCACTGTTTACAAAGTAGAAGAGTGGTTATTATTTACCACCCTATCCATGATTGGTTAGTACCTACTTATATTTGAATAGGCGGTTTCCTCCATTAAATTAATTATTCACGAGCAATATTTATTTATGACGAAATTTATAGAAAAACACACCTTTCCATTTTGAAAATTTAAATTAGCAAACAACGAAAGAAAACAAATACACAAATAAAGTGTACCTAGATACTTTAAATTACATAAAATTTTATTTTCGTCGGTCATTCTATGATTGTTCCCGACACCCCTTCTATACTTTCATTCTAACGCCAGTCCTAATTTCATAGATAATCGTTGGAATATTACCTGAGTGTAAACAATAGTAATTTAATATCAAAGTGAAAGTGAACTGTACCTACCAATATAATCGAGATACACTTCGTAACAAAATCACAAACGAATCTATTTACAGTTTTCATTAGTGGTAAAGAGTGGAAAAATAATATTTAATTATTTGTTGGCCCTTAAATATATCGCAACTAATCCTTCTATCGTTTGTATGACGTTACGACACGGAGATCAGAAAATAACAACTAGCCGTATATTAGACTGCTCAAATGACGAAGCCTTGTATTTTTCCTGTGCCCCCACGAGGAAAAATAAAGGTTAAAGTTATGTATTTATTCACTATTTCGTTAGTAATTTAAATATTCTGCGTTGTTCAGGGAAGATACCTCCACAAACGTTGAGTGTGAATTTTAAAAGAAACATTTTATAACCCTTTTGAGAGTTTGTTAACGCGAGCTTAGTTCATTAAAACACCAACCGAAAATTATTATGTGTAAAACAAAATGTAAATGCGTAAAAAATGTATAATTTCATTGCATTAAACGATACCTTTGGGACGCCAACGAACGTTAAAAAACTCAAGGTGTTAAAAGAGAAACAATAATAATGAAAAACCGTGAGTGGTTAAAAACAAAAGGAAAGGAAGTTATTTTATTTCTAAACTTAAAAAAAAGCTTAATATAACGTATTCCGTATCATAATTATTTAGATCGACGATTTTAATTATATATCACGAACGAATTACTTAACGATACATCTAACTAAATAACAAATTCCATGAAGGACTAAATCAGGGGTGTCAAACTCAATTTTCCAGAGGGCCATATATTGAATTCAGAATGTGTAGGCGGGCCAGACTCAAATAAAAAAATGTACTGAAATATTATAACATTTTATTTATTTAATAATAGTAGTATATAATATACGGTTGTTAAAAATCATATCAAAGTTATAAAAGAGGGTAAGTAATTATTTTGAGCTCGAGGATCCAGATATCTGACTTCTCTTATTTTTGACAAGCTCATTTATGTCAGGTGTCATATTCGTTGTAGTTATTTTAAGAATTGATTGGAGATGTTCATTTGTAAGTCTTGTGCGATATTTGTTCTTATTTATTTTCATGACGGAAAACATATGCTCACATAAATAGGTGCTACCAAACATGCACAGAATGCGTGCTGCATGCTTTTTTAGTTCCGGGTAGTTATCCAAACTCTTGAAATATTGTGTATAAAATGTAAGAGCGTTAACATCTCTAAATTTGTCTTTTAAAATACTGTCCGATTGAAGATCTATCAACTCCATTTGCAAATGATATGGTGCCTGTGAAGCATCAAAATTGAAAGGATTATTGAAAATTGGGAATGCCATTTCATTCATTTCGTGGAAGTCTTCAAAACGATGGTTGAATTCCGTGATGAGATCTTGCAGAATTTGAGAATATTGGTCTATTTTTTTTGGTTCACTGTGCCAAATGATTTTAAATGAGGGAAATGATCCAAAGTTTGATTTTTTACCTGATTTTCCCACAGCCTCAACTTAGTTTCAAAGGCTTGAATACATGAATACATTTGAGTGACACCTTGTAACTTTACATTCAGATCAGTCAAGTGTTTATTCATATCTACCAAAAAGGCACAATCAAGCCACCAGTCATTGTCATAATCAATTGGTTTGCCTTTTTCTAACATGAAAGCTTGAATAGGGTCACGTAATGCAAAAAATCTTTCTAAAACTACTCCTCGACTGAGCCAACGAACTTCGGTGAAATAAGGGACTTCAGAAAACTTTTCGTTCAAATCTTGTAAAAACTGCCTGAACTGTCGGTGATTTAGTCCTCTGCTCCTTATAAAATTTACTATTTTAATTATAGGTTGCATGACATGGTCCATTTTTAAATGTTTGGATGCCAATGATTCCTGATGAATTATACAGTGAAATCCCACAAAATTCCCTGATGTTTTCTCTTTTAATTTAGTTACAACTCCCGAATGTTTGCCAGCCATGGCAGGAGCGCCATCCGTAGTTGCGCTGCTAAGTATATTCCAGTCGAGTTCATATTCTGCTATCAAATGCTCTATTGCAGAATAAATATCATTTGCTGTTGTAGTACCTGTCAATGGAACGCACTTTAATAGTTCTTCAGTTATTTCAAAGTTACTGTTAATACCTCGTATAAAAACAGCAAGTTGAGCTGTATCAACAGTATCAGTGCTCTCGTCAACAGCTAGTGAAAAGTTTGTGAATTCCTTAATTTTCTCCTTCAGTTGAAGAACTAAATTTTGGGATAAATCATTTATTTTTGAAGCAACAGTGTTTCTTGACAGCGAAATATTTTGAATTATTGACTTTTGAAATGGAAATGAAACATCGGCAACTTTCAACATACAGTCTTTAATAAAATCACCATCAGTGAAAGGTTTTGATCTCTTCGCGATTTCTAATGCAATAATAAAACTTGATTTCAGGGCATCTTCGCTCTCAGTATTAGCTTTAGTAAACATCGATTGTTGACCTTGGAGTTTAGATTTTAAAGATGACAATTTATCCATTCTTATTTTTTCAGTGTAACAATCGAATTTTGATTTATGATTCGTATCATAGTGTCTCTTCAAGTTAAACTCCTTACAAACAGCAACTGTTTGATTGCAAATCAAACACAGTGGTTTACCTTGCCATTCTATGAAAAAATATGCAATTTCCCATTTAGATTGAAAAACTCTGCACTCACTATCAACTTTACGTTTTTGTGACATTATATCGAAATCGTAAAAATTATGGAACTCGATACAACAATTATGGATATCGCACGCGCACGACATAAACAAATGCACAATACCTCCACAATCACTACTTCGCAACTCAACTGACTCGCGGAGCGCCGACGCGCTCCTCTTATATCGATAGACCGAAGCGCTATTGTTCTCAACAAAAATAATTGGGTGTTTCCGCTTCTTGCTAAAAGATGGCATTACTGTCTATGTCGCTCGCTTGTCTAGGCACGCGCTGCTCTTGAAATTACTTTTAAATGTAGTGTACGCATTTTAAAACTTCCGTAGAGGAATCGAGTGAAGTCTAAAAGGTCTAAAAAACATTATTCTTCTTTCTGTGACATATTGCGATCGCGGGCCGTATTGATACGTCTCGGGGGCCGGATACGGCCCGCGGGCCGTATCTTTGACATGGCTGGACTAAATTGATCAAAGTATTTGTCAATACAAAGGATTTCTATCAGGCTTTATGTTTATACTATTATATGTAACTACGCACAACAATGTTTAGTACAATCGCCGAGTTATTTGACATTGCCGAGTATCTGCTTTATAATATTATTTTACGTAATTGATAAACATTGTTAGAATTAACACAACAGTAATCCATTTGAAGTCTTGTCAATACTGAGTAGAGCTTAATTCAGAACAAACTTAGCTCAGTATTTTTTCCAACGAAATATTAAAAGCTTGAAGGACATAGCTTATGCTATGGACATCAAAGGATGCCAAGTCCACTTTTGTAAGTTTTTGAACTAAAATAAGTATGTTTTCAAGGTATTTTATTTAGATAATTAATTTAGATAAAATGACATAATAAACGTTCTTATTTAAGTTACAAAATAGGACTTTTAACATCGAAATTGGGCAAAAGCATCAAATATATATATAGTACATAATGTTGTCTACCCCATGTTACGTAGAATTTACTTACTTTCGATTTTACTGTAAGAATCAGGTGTTTGAATAAAGTTCACCATCCTTTTCAGCAACAAGGCACTCTGAATGTTAAATATTAATTTTGCACAGAGAAATAGAATTGTTTGTATTATTAGACATTTTAGCATTAACTTACTGGCTACCCCATTGATAGGATATACACAGCGTGATGGTACAATAGTAGTTTCCAAATAACAATGTGTCTATATTAGGTATTTATAAATGTTGTTTCTAAATCACATAGATTAAGGAATGTGACGGCGGGGGAGACGCGGCCGGCTGGCGTCGTGAATACTTCACGTCAAGTTTATATGGGTTAGAAAAAAATCTCTTGAAAACCTTCAGCTCACGATATTATTATTATTTTTATGACGAGATTGAGGAAGATAAAAAACGTACATGAGAGTATTATGACGACACTATTATAAACGTTAAAACGTATACAATACATATACATCTTCCTTCTCATCCTCATTCGCTTAGATAAAAACGGCTTTCTAGAGAATGTTAACAGTTTTTATTATGTACGTTTTGTTCTTCGGTAACATTACCTACATAATATTGTTAGTTATAATAATATATGTTACCATATTTCATCTTTGAAGTATTATTACCGACGCTGTACACTGTTATGCTCATAAAAAAAGTACAAAAACAACCTCCACGGTATAAATAATTGTTAAAGTTTTCTAAATATGAAGGATAATATATACAATAAATGATATTAATGGCTGTGAAAGTGGAAAAGCGTGGATGAGAAGAGGAATAATGAAATTTGTAACATAGATACAGTCTCGTTATATGGTATAATGTTACATTAACTTTAATACGAAATTTCTATACATTATAAAGGATAAAAAAAATCAAAGAGACTTGTAGGAACAATCTCTTGGGAACTAAAAACATCAAAACATGTCTTACTTTAATATATTAAAGAAAAAAATATTCTAGTAAACAAAAGTAATTTTTAACACAATACCAGGGGCACCTATTAATAATTTTATCATTTTGTCAGTTTAGGAAAAAATCTTCTTACTACGTGCTGGTATAGTCGAATTATTTTACTATAAATTATGATGAACGTGCCGCTTCGTGACTGTTGAATAACATATAGAAACACGGAAAATGTCAACGCAAGATCAGTATTAAAAAAGGAAGGAAAATAGAAACTGGACTGGGCAGTTCATTTATCCTTTATGTTAGATAATAGGTTTACCAAATAAGTATAGATATTGGAACAAATATTTCTGTTATTTTTTAGTGTGGGCTTATCATTTAACTACAGCATTGATCCGATGCTATCGAGAAGATTAACGGTTTCAAGCGATAAATCTGATCCAAGCGGGATGTTATTGACCAGCCAACTCTGAGCATGAAATGGGTAATGGAAGCTGTGCCATCCAGTAAAATATATTAGAATAATCAATATGTTATAGAATACCTAATACTCTGTATATTTGCCGTCAAACTATCGTTTGCTGAATGTCAGATTTTTGAAACAACAGTGCAATAAAACACGCATTATCCTATTTTTACTAATTGAAAGACTCTAGAAACACATGGTTTAAATTTATCATAGGTTAATATCCATATAGAGGTATCAGAAGTCAGAAATATACTCTTTTCTTTTATGTTCTTATATGAATCGGTCGGGGGCTGTTAAAAACAATTCTGCGATATCATGGGAGAAACGAATAGGTAGAATTCCTTTGTGGAAATCTACCTAAAATAAAGTGGGACGATTCTATGAAAATTCTGATTTGTACTCGATAATCCTAGGTTACCATAATATGCGACACTGGGAGTTATACTACTTATACACAAAGTGTAGGTAATGCATATGGATGGATATAGATATTTCTTTATCCTGTGACCGCAATTTACATAATATCAACGTTTCACACTGCCACTACAAATTACCTACTCTTATCGATCCCTTCTATAAAATATGGAACAGAGAAAACCACATCGTTTATCTATAATGATAACATTATAATATATTCCAAGTTCCTACCGATAAAGCAAACACAGACTAATTTACATACGACAGGTATTGATATGAGAATGATTTATTAAAGGTTTATTATTAGTGATGGACAAAAAGTGGCAATTGCAAGGAACACAATTAATTCTAATGCCTGGGAAACACATTATACGCTATCGCCGAATGCTGGTGAAATGGCACAATCCTTGATTATAGAAGTTCTATTCTATTCTATACCCTCACGCCACCTCCCTTGCGGGGTAGGCAGAGAGAACGGATCGCCAGACTTTCCTATCCTGACACACCCTTCGGGCTTCCGTCACATTCATGCAGTTCCTCATACATACTCTCCGGTTACTTTTACTCAAAACACGTCCGTCCTTGAGTATCTGGTCGACATGGTCCAGCCAGGTGGTTCTCGGACGGCCGCGTTTCCTTACACCTCCTCTTTCACCCAGGTAAATTTTCTTCGTTATTCTTTCATCGTTCATTCTTTCCACATGACCCAACCATCTCAACTTGTTCACTTTCATTCTATTCACAACATCCTTTTTACAGTCACTCAACTCTCTATAGAAGTGCCTAATCAAAATTATTTTTATTCCTTTGGCACGACAAAGTTTGCCTCGCACACTATTTTCATGTTTTGCTTTGGGTTATTGCTTTCAAGTGACAGATTTAATAGTAACCTAATGATACATATTCCGTACCTACCGTTAACAATGCATAGCAGATGAGATAAAGTAGAAGATTAATTCAATTTCATTGTCTTCTAGGTCCTGAAAAATTATAGCTGCGATGTATTGTACTTATTGTATACAAAAACATTAGAGAATCATAATAAGCAAACAAAGAATAAACATCTAACAATACGCACATTAATCATTAATATGACACGCGTATCGCCAACGAATGTAATCCATTTTTGACAAATACCGTCAACGTAAATAATGAGTAAAAAAAATTAATAGCTAAAGTATTGTAATTCTAAAAGGTGGGTGAGAACCTACTTATTCGACACCAAGGAAAAATATTAAATTCTCAGTTATACACAGAACGCCTTTGGGAGAAATAGAAATATACGATGTTGGCACGTATTTAATTAAATCAACATCCATGCCATATGAAAATAAAAATACCGCAAGGGATTCTTCCTTTTCTAGGTTTATTTACAAAGAGAGAAATGTCGTTACTTTGTCAATGTACGTCGCTTTCACTCGAATTTCCATATGTCTATACTTATATGTACTCTATTTTATACACATACTATACGAGGTTTCTAAAAATGATTTCGTACGCGAATATGTATCATTTGAGAGTAGGCATACTGACATTTCAAGAATTTCAAAAAACAGGAGACCATAGAACTCGACCTCCTTACTAAATATCCTTTGGATAAAATAGAGTACACATATTAAACCTTTTTCCAGGTAATGATGGCAAATTTGTGAAAAACACCTCTGACGTTTTTTTCCGAAAGATAGCAACACTTTTCAGAATTTTTTTTTTTTTTGTATTGATAATATGCATTAAAATCTAAGGAATGACCATATTTTTTTTTGACTGAAGCAAAATTAGCCCCAAAAAATGAAAAAAAATGCTATTTTTACCATTTTATCATGTGATTGTTCATGCGATTTTGAACATTAATGCCGCGGGAAATGATCATGACCTCATAATTGGGTCGCGAGATTGTAAAAGTATTGTAGCTAGTAGCACGCAAAATGCAAGTGCATCAAAATAAATGGTAGTAACAGCAACAGCACACACATGGAATAATCTACTCTCGTATCTTCTTTCGGTAAAACCTTAAAATATCTTCACATAACTATATATTTGAATCTTTAAACTATCAGAGACTGTCATCGTCCATTTATTACATTTAAAAGGTTTTTCTGTCACTCGCTGTAGTCATTAGCTATTCAAAACATCGTAAAAAATAATATTCTGACATAATCAGACACATAATTTCACCCATATTTCACATTTTCGCTACATTTATTTCTAACGTAATACACGACATTATATGAAATCGAAGCGAACACACATATTTCATATTTCTGCGAGACGATCATCATAAAATATTTAACATACGAAATCGTAGAAAGATAATATCATAACCATCTTTTCTCATTCACTTAATGACCCCTACTGAGTTTGTTTGGCATCCTATTGAGGGCTTAGCACTAAGAATGACGTCACAGTCTTTTCCCACGGCAAGGTTCAAAATCGTTTGAAAAATCGCATTTAAAAATGGTAAAAATAGCGTATTTTTCCATTTTTTGCGGTTAATTTTGCGTCTATCAAAAAACTTTTACGGTTATTCCCTAGATTTTAATGCATAAATTATCAGTACAAAAGAAAAATTATACTCCGCGACTTTCGAGAAACGAGTTTCCGTCTTTCGGAAAAAGATCAGAGGGAGGTTTTACATTGTTTTTTTTTGAGAAATCTATACAAAATATGAAACATCTTTTACGGTTATTCTTTAGATAAATGTTCAACGTATCTACCCTATTTTGTTCCAAAGCATATTTAGTAACGGTTGTCGAGATAGAAGGTCTCCCGTTTTCAGAGTTTTTTGAAATGTCGGTGTGCACACTCTTAAGGGAAATAATGGCGATATAGGTTTATCAACATCTTGGGTGAGACTCTATTCCATTATGCACCTTTTCTATGACAAAATTATTATGAGACCGAAACTACAAGATTGGTTTGGGAAAAGTTCTGTACATTCGCTTCGAATGAATGAAAATTATATACTACAGGGTAGTACTATGCAAATCCAGTAGAAATGCTCAACGTATACGACAAATTTAATATAGTATACAATATATACACAGTATAGCTGCTAGGCAGTATGCACCCACACGTAATGTTTGTGTTTATTATGACGTAAGTAAATTTCAATTAAACCCGCATGAAGTGTTCAGGTTACCAGAATAGAATGCAATCATTCATTAGCGCCTACCTTGATGACACATCAATATTGTTATTAAGTAAACTGTGTAGTTAAAACGTTTCATACCAAAGCATTATTTGTCCATTCTGATGAACCACTTAACCACCACAACAGGGTGCAAATTGCCATATCGTACCTAATAATGCTGTTTCTCTACCGCCCAATCCACGACCAACATATGGTTAGATGCGTTGGGCAAAAGTTCGAATACCTCAATGTATATGATAACTTAAAATTGTGCCTAATACTGCTTCTACCATGAAGCAATTCGCGGTAGATTCTCAAAGAAAAGGGGTACGAAATTTACATTTTATTACACGAAAATAAATCATAAAGTTGTTTAAGACAATACCCAGTCTTATAAGGTCTCCATTGTTGAATAGGTCATTAAAACAAGTTAGTACTAGTACTACTACTACGCTTGGTGTTGTGAATTTGAACCTGCAAACGACCTATTCAATACCTAGTGTCTAAAGTTAGTTGTAGGCTAGTCTTGTAGGTTAAATATTACGAATTACGAGAAACCATACCTAATTTGTATCCATTTAAAAGCATAATAAATAGGGATTATAACTGTACAGTATGTCAATTATATTAACAGAAGTAATCTTATAAGGGCATAGAAGGGTTACGCCTACTTTCAGATTAATATTTATCATCCAATTCCATAAAAAATGTTAAATCGACCAACAGAGATCGAATAAGACTTGACTAACTAAGACTGTAGAACTAGAAAAAAATTGTGCGCATGAACACAAAAAAAAACCCAGGTGAGAAAAGTGATATACTTAAAATTAGTGAAAGAGACAATGGAGGGATCAAGGTTAAGGAAAAAATAGGTAATTATAAAACATGTTTTTAGGAACGTGATGCATCACGATTTGTTAGTACTTAAATATTGGGGATTGAGTGATATGATGTTATTATGTCTGATGTAAAATATCAATAAAGTTGAAAGATATTAGCAAATTGCCGACACTGCGGTTACAGAACGGACATTTTTATTAATGAAATAAGATTGTATAGATAACATTTTGTATCAACATTAATGGTGAAATATGCTGCAGACATTTCACCCTACCTAATTACATGGATACTTTGTTATTCTAATATAAATATTATTCACAACGCCAGCCCGTGGTAATCTGAATTAATAAATATATCCGAGGTGTTAACAGATTATCATAGAAATATTATCAAATAGGATTTATATTGTAATGACGGTGAAGATTAATCATAATAAAACCTAAAACGCTGCGGCTGTAATTAATTCGAACATGGGGAAAAAAGCATCGATACCTAACACTTAATAGTGTGATATGTAATTACAACAGTGAACCACATATATGTAGTGTAGGAAACATACTAGATTACTCACCATTTTGTTTTTTTGGAACCATGTTATTGCTAGGTATTAGTTGCACGTAGCCTGTATGTTTGACCTTCTGTATTGTCCTTTTAAACATTCAGACTCACATTAATAGGTAGTACCTATAATTTAACCATAGTTGTAAAATGAATATTTTCTAATCAAAATATTCCTACACATTTCAGGAATTCATTAGGCACTATTCTTGTCCGCAGTTTGATATAAAATAGAAATAGGTTTAATAATGGACCAACATCATCTAGTATGCGTGCATTTTACTCACAATGATTTACGTCTATATTTCATATCGCTGACTTGATGGTTAATAATTTTGTAAAACGGGAATTATGTGTTGTTAATAATGAATTATTTACCCATCGTAAATCATATTATCATCCATAACTCACAATTAATTCAATGAGCAAATATGCTATGGTACTATTCACAATAATATCCCCTCATATTATACATAGGTACGGTATTATACACCGATCCAACCACCGATGAAATATCTGCATATGAAATAAAGTCATGCAAAACTACAACTACAATACATATCTATACGTACAAAGAAATTCTAATACAGAATTTTCAGATGGAACGGAAATTACTGCAGTTTTTCAATCGATAATTTATAACATAATTTTAACTATCCGATACCGACTATGGATACCTACTACTTCCATCGGCATCCTAAATGATCTCATCTGATCTATAATTCACGGTAAAAAAATCTTATGCCGATGCAGTTATAAATTTCACGGATTGTAAAACACTACTTGAAAATACGGCAAAATAAATATTCGAAACCAGAATTCATCAGCAATTGATTGATTTTTTGGCATTTTTCCATCCAAAACGACATAAATATTACGATATTATTCATTTCAATTATTCAACTCAATGAATAATACACGAATAAGCTATGTACTGCAAAATAAACTTTATTCGTTTGTCGGAATAACGAAATACAGCGTTTTTAACAAAATACCTGAATAAAATTTGGAATCAAATATCATTACAAAACTGTATTAAATTTATTGATGTGCATTCAATAGGATGACTTGAAAATGTAGGTATCCGTACATATAATATTAAGGCCTTCGACCCAACTATGACGTAACGGTCATTACCCACGGCATTAAGGTTCAAAATAAATAAAGTTCAATAAAGTAGATATAGCTTTTTAACCATTTTTGGGGTTAATTTCGCTTCAATCAAAAAACTTTTACGGTATTTTCCTAGATTTTAATGCATATTATCAATACAAAAAAAAAACTCCGCACTTTCTAGACACGAGTTTCTGTGAAAAAGATCAGAGGTGTTTTTCCCATTTTTTTTTTGAGAAATCTACACAAGATATAAAAATAATCTTTTACGGTTCAATGTACCTATCAACTCTATTTTTTTCCAAAGCATATTTAGTAACGGTTGTCAAGATCGAATATTTCCCGTCTTTTATAAATTTTTGAAACGTCAATATGGATACTCTTAATACATATTATCAATACAATTCATAATCATACTTTTATTTTGCTATGACGATGATGAGCCAAATTGCCGACGCAGTTTATGGTTGCTTTGTGAAGCTGACAAACGTTTAATTGAGTTTGAAAAGTTTTTAATTTTTTAAATAAATTGTACAAAGGTAATTTTAAAAATTATAAAAGTGAGTTTACAGAATGCGATTTCTACAACGTGGCCGCCGGCGGAGGTTAGCTGCAAGTGGAGCTCAATATTGTATTGTTGGTAGACCTGACTGTCGAACCTTGTCATATATTATACCTAAGAGCTGTCAGAGGTCCGCAATATTTTCACATTGTATATTTTACAAGTAACCTACAATGCCGAGAATATTACAGAGCGGCGCTAGAGAAATCGTTTTAAAGGCAAGATAGTTTTGCGAGTTAGAAAAAAATAAATAAATAGTCCGATAATCCCTTTAAACCGCCATCACAAGTTTGAAAAACAATGTTACCAGTTTATTCTAACAATCCAAAAAGGGCTAATTTTTTTAAACAACAGTTCTGAAAATAATTGGAAAGTAGCGAAAAAATGTAACCATATCTTTTATCACATCAATCAACACTAAACTAAGTTTTCTCATGTGAGACTTTAAAAAAAATCAGACAGTAAGAATCGATTAGTCTTCCTAGCGTCATAACTTCTAACGCAAGTAGGCCAAGATAAACAGCCGAAGAGGGTACCTAATGAACTTGTATAATTATTATAAGTGGTTTGTCAATTACAAATGTCGAAAGTGTGGGCTAATAAAATCTAACAAAACTCTATAATTTTCATTAACCTAAGTGATTGGTTAATAACAATAATCGACTTTTTGAACAAATCATTCCGACATGTACGAGTATTATTGTGTTGTAATAAATATCAGTGTGTTAAAAATTTCAGGTTGACGTCATACTATTAAAAATTCAATTTCAAATTGTCAGAATTGATCTATGGCTGACCTATTGTTAATGAATTGAGTATATCACTTGTACTACTGTATCCCACTTGACGTTGTTATAACATAACACACTACTCGTGTTATTATACCCAAACAAACAAGATTACAAATCATTTTAGTTGTACAAAGTAATAAATGTCCCCGATACAATACTCACAATACTATATTATTCAAAGGTTCTAGAAAATACGCGAAAAGATGTCGGGATTATGTCCCCATTACGTCCCCATCCAATATGGAAAACTCACGAGGGAACAACAGGTCTCAAAAGTTATCTAATGTAGTCTCCGAAGTTTTAGTCACATGAGAACGAAAAACACGTTTCCAGAAAAGTTATGCGGGTAAAATACCTCTGACGTACATTTTAAAATCTAAAATTTAATTCAGTACATAAAATAATAGGGTACCTATGCGTGGGTAACGATGTATACTCGTATTATAGAGGTTAATAAATGTATTACGTACCAGAAGGAAGATAATTTATTTCATGTTTTCAGTTCGATGCAATGTAAACAATGGGAAATGTTATAAAACAGAAATCTCAATTACTTTGGGTTTCATCTCGTCCGGCCAATTTTCCCGTTGTCGATATTATCGAAAAAGGGTAAAATGCGTTATATGGATTTAGCTAACCCAAAAAATTCTAATTCCTTTTATCTTAGGCATTACAGAAAATTTCAGAAGCATGAAAAAGACCTACATAATAATAATATAAGTGTAGGTGTATCTTGGCAAACATGTAGTGTAATATTAAGGAATATAACATTACAAAGGAATAGAATGAATCTACAGAGGTATAGGTATCTCGAAACCCTAGTAAAGACAAAGAAATCGTTGAATTGAACATAATATCTTTATTCATCTTACTGGCTTTGGCTAAGCTTAACATTACCCATTACTTACAATATTTTCTATTTATGCCATGGTACAAATACAAAATAATGCAAATAATATAATGTATTGCGTAAGATTTGATCCTAAAGTGTGAAAGTCAGTAAGCAGAAATGTTGAAAAACATAACATGTTAGTTATCAAAGTCGATACTTCGTCGGCCAGTGGTTGATCCAGGAAAACCGCACGAATAATACTGAAATAGAAAGTGATATTTTGTTGTTTATAATGAAGTTACACAGTATAAGATTACTATGAATTAATCTTCAGGGTTGTGAAATCATTACGATCAAAATTAAGGTAATAATCCTGAAACAGAATTTAGTGCAGCTACAGAGTATTTTTTCCTCAGGTTTAAAATATTATCTTCTTCTCAGGATTCAATCCAATGGATTTGTTTGCAGCAAAGAACACCTCGCTTTCCACTCCCCCCGGTCCTCCGCACAACGCTTCAGCTCCAAGTATGAGGAGCAGCTCATATCCTGGAGAACCTGCTCCATATATTCCTGTCGGGGTCGCCCTCTGTGAGTTGTCCCCTCGGTCATTCCCTCCATTACGGTGTGGAGGAGGTTTTCGTGTCGTATTGTGTGGCCTATCCACTTGACCCGTCTCTCTGAGATTGTTTTGAGAAGGTGCCTTCCTTCTTCGATTCTGTTGAGAAATATTATAAACTTTCCGAATTTAATTTCGTCACAGATATAATAGTGGAGAAAAATAAAACAAACCTTATGATTATCTACATAACGTTGTCCTATTACAATTTGCTAAGAATTATTGAAAGTCGTTGGAATTTCATATAACAAAAAAAATAAACTATCTTTAATAATGAATTTTTAGATGTCCATATTTTCTCATTTTAATAAAACCGTTCATGGAGCTGATGGAAAGCGTTAGAAAATTTTAATAAGTAAAATTATGTAGCAATAAATGTATCTTGTAATACAATAAAATGTATAGGTATATTCCTAAAAACCAATCACTTGGGCTTTACAAGAAAAGGAGGCAGAAATAATATTAAGTTACTCAGTGAATCTGGTAATATCCAGAACGGAATTGTTATCTCCATTACTTACAATATTGACTTTGTATTTCAGGTTAGGATTCTTTATTAATCGATTACTAAGCAGAGGAAATTAATATTTTATGAGTAAGCATACCGACATTCCAAAAATTTCTAAAAACGGGAGACCTTATATATCGACAACCGTTTCTAAATATGCTTTGGAACAAAATAGGGTAGATGCATTGAACATTTATCTAGGGAATAACCGCAAAAGATTTTTTATATCTTGTATAGATTTCTCAAAATAAATTTTGAAAAACACCTCTGATCTTTTTCCGGAAAGATGGAAACTCGTTTCCCAAAAGTCGCGGAGTAATTTTTTTTTGTACTGATAATATACATTAAAATCTAGGGAATAACTGTAAAAGTTATTTTGATAGACGCAAAATTAACCCCAAAAAATGGGAAAAACGCTATATTTATCATTTTTCATTCGATTGTTCACGCGATTTTGAACATTAATGCCGTGGGAAATAACTGTGGCGTCATTCCTGGTGCCATGCCCTTAATGTTCAATGCATCTACCCTATTTTGTTCCTAAGCATATTTAGTAAGGTTGTCGAGATATAAGGTCTCAGTTTTTAGAAATTTTTGGAAATGTCGGTATGCATACTCTTAACAATAAATCCACGCTTCGAATTGATTTCGGATGCTTTCACCTGTCGCATTTTGAAATTATAATTGTTTTAAGTCACGTAGAAATAAATTTTCGGGAAGTTCTGTTAACAAGTAGCGTGGTCCAAGTAAAATTATTCTTCCTTAAAATGTACAATGTAATTCCTGAAGTCCAAATGGTATGTATGTAGTTCCAATACTGGACAATAGATAACAGCTGAGTAAAGAAGGAACTGTATGTGGTTGAAACGAAATAAGATGTTTGTATTCAGAAGATAGCGAGAAATATTTCTATATAAATCATAAAGTATAACAATAAAGCAAATATATGTTATTTCTGGAGAATATTTTACAATAGAATAATTCAAAGGAATTTACAGTTTCTTCTTGAGACACAATGTGTTGCAGAATCAAATAATAATATTATTATACGACATAATTGATCCAATACAATATGCTTTGATTGTTGATAATATATCAATAGGTCATCAATATATTAATATACAAGAATAGATATGTATTAGGTATACTTATATGTAAATCAGGTTGAAGCCGCGTACTTGAATATATCGATCAATTACATTTAATGCACCGACATCAAACAGAATTATGAAACTGTACTCGTATGTGCAGCATATAAATGTACATATTACTTCTATAATAGAAAGTGCCAAACTGCCAAAGCGCATTTACTACTACTACATTTCGTGTTAAATAAGTTTCACATTACCATAAAGTATTACTTTCATGAATTTATTCCCTAGGGAACGTTTTATCATAAACGGCATGTTAATAGAATTGGGATAGACATTCGTTTTAATTTAATTTAAACAAAGCATGAGTGCTTCGTACCTCAGATTCTAATCTCCGAACAATACAACATGTTTGATGTGCTTAATTACCAATGGGTAATAAAGTTGTTTAAATCAATAATCTTAATGAAGGTACGATGCCAAGAACATATTATTTGTAATTGTTATTGTTACGACGTCTAGTAACAGTTTGTATGGATACGTACTGGTACTTGCTTCGTTTAACTAATCCATTGTTAAAGACTCCATATAGGAACTGCGCTGTATAGAATATTAAACACATATTGCGTATTTTTATGGCAAGTTTCTTCATTGACTCTGAAAGGATTGTTGACATGAGTTTTGTACCGCCGTAATATTTTTGGCGTTTGGTAATTCATTACATTAAAACTTATGTAGTAAAAAACAAGATTCAATAGACTAAACTCTTTTTCGATAGTAATCAGTATTGGTAAACGTTTCTTGTGTATGTAGGATGTTCAAATTTATACCTACACTTTTATACACGTTGGTCCATCCACCGTGAATTTCTTAATACGGAAGCGCTAATATAATAAAAGCACGTAATGAAAACATCGTTTTTGCTGTTGCTTGTTCTTTACTTTTCAAAACAAAACATTTTTTTTTACTCAAATTCTTCCTGTTTATAGTAGGTATATGTAATTAATTTTCATTCGTTTATGATATAAATAAAACAGTGTGTGTAATTACATGACGTTGATGTTTTATATACTTAGTCTTAATTTTGCAATTAGATGGAATGCTCAGTGAAATACCTACACCTACGTTATGTTATTTTAAAAAATCTCCTATAATTTTGCATAATTATTACTGGCATCAAACCATCATAGAAAAGTGTTTAAATGATGCAGTGCAAATTATATATTATGTATATTGTATAGGCGACTACATTTGGTTATTATTTTGGTTCAGACCAAATACTCACTTTGTATCCATCACATCCAGACATAGCCGCAAACTCATAGTCATAGACAGGTAGATATCATAGAATAAAATACAAGTAAAATGACTGTATTGCATAGAATTGGCGCATACGATTCCATATCTATTCGAGTTACTGTGATGGCGCGTGTGTGTGTGGGTTTATCTCGATGATTATTTTGGTTTTATGCTTGTTTCTTCATTTTTTTTTTATGAGTACCTACTTTATGATATTAAAATCCCTTCAAGAGAACTATACGCACAGGTTGGGTCCAAAAGGACTACAAATACTTCAAGATAATAAGTCATTGTCCATTTGTAATATTGGTTTTATTATGACCCACCTTTTTCAAGGAAATGGTGGAAAATCATGGAATATGACATCGTCTATATTTGGCCACATATTGGATGTGCCCTGAGCACGCCTATAGAGCATGACACTTATCCTAAAGCTTGTCTAGATTCTGAAACTGTACACAAATCAAGATGTTTGCTGTTTCTAGATAGAATATTAACCTGTAGCGAATATTATGCAATTAAACACAAACCCACAGCAACACAAAAAAAAACATGTTTAATCTGGCGAATGTTTTTAAAACCACTATACCGTTATAATATTCCAATTGCCAAAGTGCCCATCACGCCTATGCTCCGTACTAAATCAAATTGTCTAGATACATCAGGTTCGTAGTGGATAAATAATACATTTTTTTTATATTTTCATCTCTAATACATCAAAAAATTCATTCCTATGAGAGTGAATTAGTTCCTCTGGTCACATTCATCGAATTCGACAAGTGATTCGCAAAAACAACGATATTGAAACACTTTTATGCGTCCCTATTCGTCTTCAAAGTCAGTTATTGATTTTTGGTCTACTTTCCCACTGAATAGATATACGAAACTTTTAGCATTTACATATTTCCGATGACTATACAATAATCAATAGTTATTTTTAGTGCAAATTTATTTGCTGACAATATAGATAAATATCTACAAATCTACAGATAGTTGGATTTTGTGTGTTTAGTAAACATGCATCAGTAAAAAAATTGGCACTGGAGAAAAAACCCAGCATTTCTCTCAATAGTTATGCGGCGAATTAGAGTATTTCCACGTCTTGCCGCCCAGTTACACAGTATAGTGCAAATCGGTAAATTCAGTACCTATTAAGTTAAGATTGTGAATTCGAAAGAATTTCAGAAATTTGATAGGATCATTAAACACTGTCGAAGATTAATGTGTTGTTAATTGATTATCAATAGAAATCTCAACTAAGCAAAAGCAAGGTAATACCGGCACGTACCATGTTCTTATCACGTACCTGATACAATAATATTATGCAATTACAAAATACTACACCCAAGCAGTTCAATACAATATGCATTCATAATTTAATGATTAGTAAAAGAGAAACATACCTATTCGTAAGCAGGTGGTAATGTGGAAAAACAATGAAAAAAAAATCGAAATGCCTAATCAAAATATTTTCGGAAAAAACAAAGTTATATGCATAAGTATTAAGTAGGTACGAAAAGAAAACGTATCTACGAAAATGGGAGAGAAAACAATGTTTCCACTACGTACCTACTTACCTAGCGTGTTTTTATAATAACGTCTGTTGTGTACTTTTAGTTAATTAACCTAAATATTATTATTATAATTTATTTTTACAATTTATTATCGTTATAATATACCACCGAATAATCACCTACCATGTAGATTGTAGGTACACAGCGATAAACTCACTAATGTTTACTTCGTTAATTTCATTCTAGGTGTCTTAATGTACAGTATAATTATTATATCTCTCATTTATATCACCGTTGGGCTTAATAGTTGTTATTTCCCGAGTAGAAAGTTATCATTGAAGATAGTCAACGTCGTAGTTTGTAAGCCCAGGGAGGTCTAACCGTCCACAGTACAAACATCAGTTGACACTAACTGAGTAAGTGTACTTGAACTACAATTTATAATTCATATGTAGTAGTTACTAGTTTCTATATAGAAAATCCATAGTAGTGCCAATAAAAAAACCTAGGGTTCCTACTCAATATTTAATCTTGGTATAAATGTTTTCTGTGATGCATGTTGGTGACACGACATATGGTCTACAGACAAAATGTCTCCCGACAGAATGTCTCCGGACAAAATGTTCACACGACAAAATGTCCACAGACAAAATGTCTCCCGACAAAATGTTTACCCGGCAAAATGTTTACAAGACAAAATGTTTACAGACAAAATGTCTCCCGACAAAATGTCCCTACGACAAAATGTCCCCACGACAAAATGTTTACAGACATAATGACTAAAATGTATTTTTAGAGAAATTGCGTTTTCCGATACTCGATTTCATTAAAGGTAATAATGATTGCGATGTTCGATGTGTTACAATGATACTAGATTTTCGATAGATCAGATTGTTCTCCTATCAAGGATTCGCATATCTTTTTAATAAGTAGTACAATATGTTTTGTAATCAACTATTTAGTAAATAAGGGTCAAAATTTACGTAGTAGATGCGAAATTTCGAGTGTCCTGCAAAAAGCACTTATCAGTCTATAATAGTTGACTGTAAGATATTACTTTTGGAATAAGTACGCCTTTTAGCACGCTACAATGGTCTTGTTTTATAACTTTTGATTATTCAAGGCTAATTAAGATTTATTTATTTATTATATTTATACTTGTTCATTCGTAGTCAATATGTAGGTCTGTATTGAACGTAACAAATATCTGAAATTAAACAAACTAATAAAATATATGCAATAAATAAATATCTGGAAGAAATCGCAGTTCTGCGATAAGTTCGCCCTAGTGAACAACGTTTTATAATCTGTACTATGTCCATTTTGTATATTTATATGTGTTTGTTGTTTACTTTAAGTTTAAATAAATAAATAAATATACTCTCACGCCGCGTCTCTTACGGGTAGGCAGAGAGAACAGAACGCCAGACCACCTTCTGGTTAAGCACACTCCTTGCTTCCATTACATTCATGCAGTTTGTAATACGCGCTCTCCGATTTCTCTTACTCAAAACAAATAAATAGACAAAACATTCTTTAAAAAAAAGTGTATTTAAAGAAAACGTATTAGTATGAAAATCATTGGTTATTTGTTCATTCGAATATAGGTACCTACTTATAGAGAACAAAATAATAATAAAAATTAAATCCTTCAATCTTCAATTCCCTTTTTCTTGGTAAAATACTCAACGGAGTAGTAGAGTGGGTAGTTACAATATTAGCCACAAAACAATGCACCGAAAAACATAATTTTCCTAAAAAAAATATTCCAGTAAACATTTTGTCGTGGAGACATTTTCTTGCGGCAACATTTTGTCGGGAGACATTTTGTCCGTAAACATTTTGTCGCGTAAACATTTTGTCTGTAAACATTTTGTCGTGTGAACATTTTGTCGGGTAAACATTTTGTCTGTAAACATTTTGTCCGGAGACATTCTGTCGCGAGACATTTTGTCTGTGGACATTATGTCGCGGGACCATGCATGTTTCGCTAAGCTGAGCATCCTTATAATCAGTCAGTAACTGTATACCTAATGAACATTTCTGAAGTGTCCTTATTGAGATTATGTAGTATCTATCGAGAGATAAATGACAGGTCGTTAATCTAATAAGTATAGACATACATGTGCGCATAGGACATGGCTATATATACCTAGCTACGTAGGTAATTATTGACACTAATGCGACCTAGGATTTTCTAATGGTTAGTTAACTGAAGTGGAAAGAAAATAAAGTGCTTTAACGTGGTCGTATCTGGCTAGAGATTTCGATAATATTTCACTGTGTTGGATTACGCTTTAATCTTGTACTTAATAGTACGTAAAGTAGCACGTTAGTTTAGATGAAAAATGCTTTCGATTGGTACTTATTATAGGGATCAATTTCCGACAACGTTCTAAATTATCCACAGCACATCCATAGATACATATGTACTCGTATTGTGAATCTATCGTGAATATTGTGACAGGATCAATAAAGTATGAATAATAGTTGCTTCGAACTTACGAAATTCCTAAAATTGACGAAGGAAGTCGAAAACTTTGGCCCCAAAACCACATGTCAAGGAATAAAAGAAAATCCTTGACATCGGAACACTATATTTATAATTAATCTTCAAGTTGAACATCTAATCGACTTCCACTAGTATTCGAAACTTTGGACAGATTGCCTTCAATCATTCACCATGTCATACTTTTATTTCTAGGGATGATGTCGTCTGGTATTATCCTGCGATTCCTATTACTGATTAATTGAAATAAAGGCTATCGAATTAAATTTCACAAGTATCATAATATAAAGTAAATGTTATGTAAAATTAATAATGCGGATGCCTGTCAAAACCTTTCATTTTCAATACACACAGATTTAATATTCATAATATGCATTGTACTGTCATACATTCGGGTCAACAGGCTCAAATAAAACTTTGACATAACCTAACCCAGCGTAAATCCAGCCAGTGCCCGAAGCAAATATGTCAGTAGGTACAATAAACTGTATAAGTACAGAAATAATGATAATCATAATATATTAGATCCATGAAATGGAGTCAAGGTATATTATTATAATTTACTACTAAGTATGCTCACTTATGTAAGGCTTTGACTTTCACCTGTTAACATAGGGCGTTTCCAATGTATATAGGTTGATTGTCTCGGTTTAGCTGTACTCATACACGTATGAATATGTATTATGAAATTATTATTGTTAGATATAAACTAAGTGAAGCCAGACCGCGTAGGTTTAATAATCTCGTACTAACACATACATATAAGTTGACAGAACAGAACGAAGGGCCGACACCAAGGGTTAAGTTCTCTAAAGCAGTAACACTAAACTATTCTATATTTTAATGCATATAGAGAGAAGAGTTTGTTTCCAATTCTAATCGACTTTTTATAAGCAATTGAGTACAAATTTGCCCAATCAAAAAACAATACAAATGGTCATAAGCGAATCCCGAAATTTGCCACTTTAGGCGCTATTTGATAGCGGAGATAAATATCTAGCTTTGTTGAGGCTCCCAAGTTTACCTATAGAACAAGTGGCACAATTTTTCAGAATAAATAACCAATTTGCTGAACGGCGTCAAATAATGTCATTACTGTTATAAAGTTTTGAGATCTCATAGTTTAGAAACTGAGACTATGTAATTCAAATAACTTTGATGAAATTTCCACATTTCATGCTTACTACTTTTATACGTTAAAATATAGTTACGTATTACCCACTTTCTACCACACCGCAGAATTCGTATTCAGTAAAATTCAAGTTTTGTTTCTTCGGCGCTTTTGTGTTTTCAGCTTCTGAAATTCCCACACATTTCCTTCAGAAGACGATAAACGTTGAAACAAAGTTGAAAATGATTTTCAAAATACCTAAACGTATACTTCTGATCTACTCTAGCTACTGAAATATTGTATAAGAGTAATTGTTCTCGTAATTGTTCTCCAAGTATTCACTTCCTTGTGGTATTACTATAGTTTAATAGTAATGAGATACTAGTAACCGTAAAACCATATTCGAAGATGATAATAACATAATTATTTACAATAAAAAATTGGAAATAAACGGTCGTTTCAAAATTTAATAAAAACATGCGTGGATGTATATAGCACAACACATATTTATTTTTTATTTATTTATTTATTTAAACTTAAAGTAAACAACAAACACATATAAATATACAAAATGGACATAGTACAGATTATAAAACGTTGTTTACTAGGGCGAACTTATCGCAGAACTGCGATTTCTTCCAGTTAACGTAGTAGTTTACCATAGTAGTTTATAGGTATAGTAGTAGTTTATATATTTAACATAGTAGTTTATAGGTACCCATTAAAGCTTGCGACCCAACTATGACATCCCGGTCTTTTCCCGCGGCATTAACTTTCGGGAAACGAGTTGCTATCTTTCGGAAAATGATCACAGGTGTTTATCACATTTTTTTTGAGAAATCTACACAAGATATAAAAAATCTTTTACGGCCATTCCAAAGACAAAGGTTCAATGTATCTACTCTATTTTGTTTCCAAAGCATATTTAGTACCTAAGGTTGTCGAGATCTAAGTAGGTCTCTCGTATTTAGAGTAGTTCTCATAATAGTAATCAAGTAATAAGTAGGTACATATATCTTAGTGTCACTTTTCGAGTTAATATTATTGCTATGGCAAACATCATGCGACAGTAATAAACTTTGTCACCGCTTGAAAATTTAGTAAATCTGTTAGAAAATCGGTGATGTAATTTTGTGACGATAATCAGAATGAAAACAAAGGTACGGTACCATAAGTAGAGTATAAAGTAGTCCATATAGTAATGGACAGGTTTACACATTATATTACTACCTATTGTCTTACGTAATAACTTCTATGCGGAACAACCACTCCATTTATTTACTGTGGGAGTTTCACGGTGTTAAGTTCAATAATATTTATTATCAATATAATGTACGGTTATATTATTATTTAATGCCCCTGTGTTAGTTTACGTATAAACTATAAAGGTATTTTATGTCTTCCCATTATATTTGAAATTAATTACGTGTAGTAACAAGAACGAAAGTGAATAAACCTACTAATGTACTACATACGGTAAACATATTTTATAGAATAAAGTTATGAAGGACTAATGTTGGCGAACACAACGTCATCTTCATAAAAACACCCACGCCTGTTTATTTTACTCACGCGAACCTTCTTTAGATTCTAGTCCATATGGCGAAGGCACAATATTCTTGGTCGGCGTCATTTCCAAACACCTCTTCTTTTCACCCATGATATATATTTTTGTTAGTCTTCGACATTCATTTTCTCCATGTATTCAAACCATTTTTACTAACTCCGTATTAGGCACAATAATGAACGTAGGTACGGACATGTCAGCAGAAGACCGCCAGAGTATATTGGCAACAGGGCACAAACACTACGTGTCCCTGGTAGGAGGTCCCGAGGAAGACCCAAGCGTAGGTGGCATGAGGTGGTGAGGCAGGATATGAGCAAGAGCGACGTGACACCGGAAGATGCGCAAGATCGAGCGAAGTGGCGGCGAAAGACCCAAAAGGCAGACCCCACCACCATGTGGGATTAATAATGCCCAGGAGAAGAAGAAGAATGAACGTAGGTATACATTTCTTAGGACTTTAAAATTTCGTTGATGATCAGTGATAAATAAAATTTAAATGAATGAATACTATCCTATTAATATACTATTTTATTTCTAGTACTGGTAAGTATACATACTTACACCAACAACGAAATTAAGAAGTCAAGAAATATTTATACTAATAAAAATATATGGAGGTACACTAGCTACCTAGTGTAAGACTACAAATTATTAAGTACTTAATTATATGTATATACACAATGGGACCTGTCTTGAAGTAGGTTAGCAGAACTAGTTGATGTTTTCTATTGTCTTGTTTGGCATATTAAAGTAAAAAAAAAACAGTTATTTGAATGAGGGAAAGATAAGAGTTAGTAACAATTACAAATATTTTAATTCAAGACCAATTAAAATAATGTGGTGATTAGCTTATTAGGCATTGAAGCGTCTATAATTAACTTGCATAATATTGTAATACTTACCGTGAAGGTGATTGTTATTCACCGTGGAGTCTAGGACAGTGTTATAAAAGTTCCATGTTGAACAACCACCAAACGGTTTTACTATTATCTGTAGTGTTCATTACTGACTGGAAATAACTGGGTGTTATACTCTGCTCTACAAGACAGTACTCTAGAACGAGATTTTTTAAAAGTGTTTTTTTAAGAGTACATGGTTGTGCGCAGTTTTGAAGCGGCAGTCTCTCTAGCGGGAGGTCCCAGGTTCAAACCCCTGCGCTGGCATTGTATTCCACACTTTGCGATACATGCTTTTAGCCTAGTGCAAAGTGTGCAGAAAAGTATTTGGGTTTGTGTATGAATGCCGCCATATCCCACTTTTTTTAAAGTAAAGTTTTCAAAAGCAGAGTCAAAACTGTGAAAAACAAATTACAATATTAAGCGTTTTCGTTAAATGTCATGTATTTAAAATAGAGGGTTTAATACATAAGTGTTTAACTCTGCGTAAATTTCCACTGGTACTAACTGGTATTATGAAAAATCCAGAACACCACGAATTCATAAAAATACTATTTAAACCCATATCAAAATTTCCAATTCCGATACACATTTTCTGTGGAGATAAGTTTTCGCGTAACCTGATATTAATCAGTTAAAGTAAAAAAAAAACTTTATATTAAAATCGTTTTGTCAGATAACAAATAATATTAGATGGAGGATTTGGGAGATTGATCGACCTCATCGATGGCAAAAGAAATATAAAACTAATTAATGGTTGTTGCACGGCCTTCATTTTAATCTGCATGTACCAGTTGCGTGAAAAATATCTACTTACCCAGTAGTTCAAATGTTATTTCCTGCATTACAAAACAAGAACAATAGATTTTTCATAAATACCTTAAATAATTCAGTATCTGTGACTGATTATTTTAAACACAATTACAAATTTCACGTAATGGAAATTTAGAAGAATTAAAACTATAGAATGGCTTACTAATCTCATATTATTGTGGGTTTAATTACTATGTGAAATAATGATTACAATACTGGTATAATAATGGACTAAAATTAGATAATTTAATATAAATAAAATTTGTCGCCAAACATTAGCATATATGTACACCCTATATACAGGAATTAAATTGTTCCTGAGTGATTTGTTACACTGATAGCAATAAAGTAATTACTTACTAATTACAAAGGTGTTATATTTTTAATTACATTTACAGTTGTGTGTGCTGAATAATTTAATTATATATAATTGTGATTATTTTTGTCTACACATCAACTGTATTACACAGAAACAAAGTGCTCATTTTCATCCAAAATAGTCGATCAGAACACCGATGAAATTTAAAGTTACTTAAATATTATGCAAGCAATATAGAGTATTTTAGCCCCCTTTACGCAACTCAACTTTCTAAGGGGAGACTAATGATATACAATATTATGAATGTACAATGTTCTATGCGTATGCACTGAAATAAATACATACTATGATATCGAATTATTGTCACAAATAAATACACAAACAAACGAAATATCTCGGATTCTCATCGATCAAACTGTACAGCCGTGATGGGTAAAATATGAACAAATAAAAAATAAATGTGAATAATAGGTACTAGGTAGATTGTATTCGATGTTATTTTGATGTTTCGGATGCTAATGCTTGAATAGTTGGGAAAGCCATTAGTTGTACTAACTACTCGTACTATGGAGCAGCAACTGATATCGATCACATTCGCATGGTGTGATGGATGGATTTATTGCTGTCACGTAGCCTTCTCCCATTTCTCATCAACTTTTCTTTGAAAGTATCTAGAACTACTAGATTTATAGGTCATTCCTCCATTCCAGCTAAGTTAACAGCAAAAAAATTGGATTTAGTTTATGACTATATAAAAATATTTAGATGCAAAATGTTCCAAACAGTGTATTATAAAAATGGGTACTACACGAGTAATATTATACATTACGGAATCCTTGGTATTCACTGCAGTTTTGGGAAAATAAGTAGAAGCTGGGGTTTCTATAGCTAATAATATAGCTACCACTACCTACCTACACAAACACGAGGTTAAACTCTAAAAAGGTCGTGCGATCATCGAGTGTAAAGTGGGGAAGTAAGGTTTTCTCTCAATAATGTTATTTGAGGTCAATAGCTCAAGAGTCACTTCCCATCCCTTCTTATAATATAATCCTAAAGTATTCTTTAGATAGATGGGGATCTTCACGTGCTTCCTTCACAAAAGCAGTACTCTAATTAATTAAATGCTAATATTTTCTCAACAAAAAGCGATTCTTATCAATTCCTCTTTCTTAGGTCATATCCCAAACCCCAATATTATTCGTTTTCACCAGATACTTGGATAACACAAGAACTCTTAAAGAATAGCAAATAAAACATTAAATATTTTTGTGCCATTATGTATTATTCTTCTTCACGCATTTACTTTACACTTCCATTATATATTTAACTAATTAAGGAAATAGGCACTCCTCCTATTAACATTACTAAGATTAGAAACAGCAAATGTCTTGTACCTTGGTTGGCGAATGGTAACTCAATTTTATATAATAATTTCCGTCTCTAAATTGTTTGTAACTTCGGCGGTCCGCGGTTTGATAAAGCCAAAAAATACGAAAATAATTAGTTAATTGCCAAATCATTTTGAACGGTTATAATATTCTGCCTAACAAAACAGCATATTAATTTACCAGGTATGTCATGAGTATAATTTTAGTCACATCAATTTGACTTAGTACCTACTTCAAAATACATGTAACAAATCAAAACACAAACGCTTATTGATTATGATTACATCTACGAGACCACAACATTACAATAAAATCGTATTTGTTCTCCTAATTATAATTGTAAGTACAGTTTATCCGTCGAGTTCATAAACGTCGTCCCAAAAAGCGATAGAAAACAATAATAACATCGAGTTCAGTGGAACTAACTATTTTAAAAGAGATTACAATCTAACGTAACATAATCTGTCTGAATATTTGTGTTAATTTCAATCATTCGCAGGGTCATACTTTTTTAGAAGACTTGATTCGTATGTAGACTACTAGAGTGAAAACTAAGATTGATAATGTTTTCAGCCTTTTAGTGACGAAAAACATATCTAATAAGCTAGGGCCGGGCGCTGAAGTCATCTACTATTTGTATAGAAAAGTCTTTAAGAATTTCAGATCCAGTTCGATAGTTGGCCTACCTAAATATTATGTGAACACGTTGTAGAATATTTAATATTGATCAATAGTGGGGTGTGGTTACAGAAATGTTTAGTTGGGTTCCATTAAGATAAGAGTACCAAATGAAAATTGCACTTACAATGCATTTCGCGTTAGAAGTCCCCTGGTGCAAACTTGGTTTAGTGTTGCTTGATGTGATAATGCGATATGGTTAAATTTTTTCGCTACTTTCAAATTATATTTCAGAACTGTTGTTTAAAACATTTTGCCAATTTTTGAATTGTTAGAATAAACTGGCAACATTGTTTTTCTAACTTGTGGTGGTGGCTTGAAGGGATTATTGGAGTATTTTTTTGTTTTTCCAACTCGCAAAACTATATTTTCTTTAAAATGATTTCTCTAGCGCCGTTTTGTAATATTTTCGGCATTGTAGGTTACTTGTAAAAGATACAATGTGAGAATATTGGGAACCTTTGACAGCTCTTACGACAAGATTCGACAATCAGGGCTACCAACAATACAATCTAAACTCCACTTGCAGGTAACGTCAGAACGGTGGTCAAGACGGATGGTACAGACAATAGTCCTAACACATCATGATTGTTTCAGAGCAAAGTATTACACAGTACCTATTAATAGCGCAACTTTGCAATTTATCGTTGAGGAAATTTTCAAACTGCAGGAAGAGAAAAAGTACAACATTTTTATAATACCCGGCGGTGATATCCGGAGAGTAACTTTAACAGAAACTCGTACTTGCCCGATTGGATGTAACTTTAACGAGCTATTAATAGGTAGAATGAAGATATAACACGAACCTTTCAAGCTACCAACTTTACAGCAATCTTTTTTTACTGTTTATCAAAAAAGTATCCTGCAGGTTCCAACTTTAAATATAGGAATGAATCTTCTTTTAGCTACTACTTCAAGTTGTTTGTGTTTGTAGAGTGGAAAAAGTGTGTTTGTAGAGTGAAAAAAATTACATTAATTTTCTAATTACGTCAGAGTTGCCATTTGGAACTACTTAGGTACTCGGGAATAAATTGCTAGAATGGAAATATTTAGACATTCTGAAGAACTTAAGAAAGTAATACTCCGAATAAACACTTTGCGAATATCTTCTTTGAATGTTTCTCTAAAATCTAAAGATTTTCATTCCTTTGAAGTTAGCATCGTACGCTTTTACAAATAGGGTCTATTATAGAATCTACAATCACAAAATATTACTTGACCCCTAAAATTTATTGGTTTATTAGGTTTTCGACAAACTTTATAATTCAGTAATACATCTCATTAAGTATGCTTGCACGTAATTTAAATACATGGATGAACAAACTGGACGTACGGTTATAGTAAATTGTCGGGCCCTCGGAAGCTAAGTTTGAGACTGGTTTGCTTCTTTTGAATTAGTAAGTGTTGCACTGCTTTTTGCCGAGCAAACCGCATCATGTAATTTTATATTACTATTTCGCACTGCTGTTTTCATTCATGATTAGGTTATGTACTTGCTGAGTACGACTCACAACGCTAAATAATTTTCTTTGAGAACTACGAAGTTTATTTACTCCGTTAAATAACTGTTGCACGTCAGGTACATTTAATAGCAAATTACGTACTTGGTTATAATAACCATATTGTAATTATAGTTATGTAAGTCGTTATAATAATAGAACATTAAAACAACATACAAGTATTTCCTGACCATAGAGACCTAGTTATTGTATGAGAATAACAGGTATACATTATGATAAAATGTATTGACTTGTTAAGACTGCTCTTGACCCTTGTACGTATAAATGAGAGGATTCTATAGACACGTTGCTTTGAATTATTAACTAAATCAAGATAGATGAGATTACAAGATTGCTGTACGGAAAAACTAATTCGCAGTTTTCTTTATGTTTATTAATTTGTTCTACGTATGTAGGTACAGTACGCACGGCAGAGAGGACAGTGAAAGAAAATATATGATAATTGGGGCAGGATGGAAATGCTTTTTTTCTAAACAAAAAAAAATTACAAAATAAAAAATTATTTGTAAAATAAAAACACTGTTTTTTACTTCCACTATTTATTTTTGAGTACATACACCAGAGATTTTTCAAAGCTAATGCTTTATCTTCAGTGGTTATCTATGAACTAAATTAGATCTCTGGTGTATGTACTCAAAAATAAATAGTGGAAGTAAAAAGCAGTGTTTTTATTTTACAAATAATTTTACAATGTGCTTCCATAAGGTTAATCTTCAAACAATCAATAAATTACAAAATAAATGTTAGGAAATGTGACTCTGCATCCTCTCTGGAAGGTGTCTCTATCTGAGGAGCGGCACGTATGGTTACATTGGTATATTCTTAAAGTGAACATTGCTTACAACACAAAAAACAAGATAATAATTATAAGTAATGCTCACTAAATAATAAACGGAATTCCCATTCGTTAGAAATGTACGCAAAATTCTGAAACTATGTTCTGGGAGTATAAAATGAAATAGCGTGAAAAGAAAATGAACTTTATATTATTATATGATAATTATTGAAAACCACCTGGTATCTACGCAAGGATATTATTTATGAAGGTTCCTACTTATGTGAAATTTAGGCAACTAGGGAAAGTTATACACGAACAATAAAGTATTAAAGATAATATTATTTTATTATCATTACAGCTCAAAAAAGTAAAAACAAAGGTATAAATTCGTAAGGTTAAGTTTGTCGAATTACGGTAGGTATATCTACATCCATTTTCGTGGATAAACAGTGAAAAACTAAAGCGCTCGTACAGCTTAAAATCCAGTTGTTATTGGTTCTGGAGGTTATATGCAACCCATTTATGCAATTAGAAAAAAAAACCACGAGACAGATATGCCACTAACTTTTCACGATCAGAGTGTATTGCACTTGCACTTTAGTTCTATTGAAATTGTTTAATACTTACAGCCAACCTTCATAATGTAGGTAGAAGTGGCGAAGGGTGGTTTTCTGCAGAAGGGAAGCCGTGCCTAACATTTCTTTTGGGATTACGTCAAATTAGACACTATAATACCTATCATTTTATCTAAAAGGTAACTCGATGGGAATCGTGTTCTTAGGTAGCTTCGCGCCTGGTAGGTAGTCTATAATGTGCATGACTAGTTTAGGAGAGGTCGCAAATCCGACTTCCGCTTGTGTTAATTATAACCATTCTTAATTACAGGGATGGAATTAAGTATCATTAGGATGGAAGTTGGCCTGAGACGTACTAAGATGTGTTGGAAATCCGGCGCTTGTTAAAAAAAAGATTTGTATGTTTATCTACACTTACTTATGTTTATGTCTAATTAAATATCAGGAAATGCAGAATTATATCCTCTAAAGGAATTCGAAGTTCTATCTATCTATCTATCTATACCCTCACGCCACATCCCTTGCAGGGTAGGCAGAGAGGACAGAGCGCCAGACAGCCCTATCCTTACACACACTCCTAGCTTCCGTCACATTCATGCAATTAGTCATACACGCTCTCCGATTCCTTTTACTCAAAACGCGTCCATCCTTGAGGATCTGGTCGACATGATCGGACCAGGTCAGTCTCGGACGGCCGCGCTTTCTCACCCCTCTTCGCTCATTCAGATATATCTTTTTTGTCATCCTGTCATCATTCATTCTCTCAACATGCCCAAACCATCTTAGTTTGTTTACTTTCATTCTTGTCACTACACCAGTCTTGCAGTCACTCATTTCCCTAATAACCTCATTCCTTATCTTATCTCTCAGCGTTTTCCCGCACATTCTTCTTAATGACCTCATTTCTACTGCATTCAACCCTGATTCATCCTTCTTCATCCACGTCCACGTCTCACTAGCATACATCAGGGTCGGCACCAAGACAGCATTGTGCACTAGCACTTTTGCTTTCATAGACACATTGCTACTACTAACAATCGGACCGAGCGCACCATTCGTCCTAGTACCGGCCAGCTTCCTTCTTTCAATGTCTCCATCACAGCGTCCATCTCTAGTAAACAAACTTCCCAGATATACATACTCATCCACTTGCTCCAGACAGTCATTACCAACCTTTATCACACAATTTGTCCTTATTTCCTCTCTTTCGAACACTAATACTTTCGTTTTATTTACATTCATTTTCATACCATTCATATCGCAGCTTTCGTACACACAGGATACTATCCGTTGTAACTCACATTCATCATCAGCCATCAACACTAAATCATCTGCAAACATTAACGCACATACTTTCACTCCATTTAGGTCCACACCAACATTCAGCTCATTCAGAGGACGCATGCAGTAGTCGAAGAACAGGTTGAACAACCAAGGCGACATGACGCAACCCTGTTTAACCCCTTTTGTGAGAGCGAACCACTGCGACAACGCAGCATTCACCCTGACACAAGCAGAGCTCTCCGTATATAGAGACGCGATTGCGCCAATCAGTCGGTCGCTCACCCCATATTCCGACAGTACACGCCACAGTCTTTCTCGGTCCACACGATCGTATGCCTTCTCCAGATCCACGAACGCGCCTACTATCCGTTGTAACTCACATTCGTTGTAACTATTCGTTGTAACTCACCACGAATACTATCCGTTGTAACTCACATTCATCATCAGCCATCAACACTAAATCATCTGCAAACATTAACGCACATACTTTCACTCCATTTAGGTCCACACCAACATTCAGCTCATTCAGAGGACGCATGCAGTAGTCGAAGAACAGGTTGAACAACCAAGGCGACATGACGCAACCCTGTTTAACCCCTTTTGTGAGAGCGAACCACTGCGACAACGCAGCATTCACCCTGACACAAGCAGAGCTCTCCGTATATAGAGACGCGATTGCGCCAATCAGTCGGTCGCTCACCCCATATTCCGACAGTACACGCCACAGTCTTTCTCGGTCCACACGATCGTATGCCTTCTCCAGATCCACGAACGCGCAGAAGAGCCTCTGGTGTTTAGCCAGAAGCTTCTCCACGACCATCCGTAGGGAGAAGATCTGATCGGTGCACCCCCTGCCACTCATGAAAGCACCCTGCACATCCCATACTTTACTTTCAGTCACTTTTCTTACTCTTTCAATCAATACCTTTCCATACAGTTTGCCCACAGAGCTCAGCAAACTGATAGCCCGATAACTGCCGCATTCCAACCTTGAGCCTTTCCCCTTGTACAAAGGGCAGATGACTGCCCTCCTCCAATCCTCAGGAGTGCAGCCACTCTCCCAGCACAAGTTGAAGAGCCTCAGGCACCACTCGAGAATCTTCGGGCCACCTTGCTTGATGAACTCTATGGCCACACAGTCATGTCCCGCAGCTTTACCATTCTTTGCTTTTTTCAATGCAAGCACAACTTCATTCATACGTATTTCCTCGTCCTCAGCAATATTTACATTCATACTATCTGCTACATTCGTCTGGTTTGTACTAGTACCACTTTCATACAATTCTTCGAAGTATTCTTTCCATCTTTCAACAACTTCTTCTCCATTCATCACTAAATCACCATTCTTATCTTTGATGCAATTCATACTGTTTTCCTCACTTCCAGATCTCTTTCTTTTTACTTCCTTCCAGAATATTTTCAAATTCTCCTCGGCGTTCCTCGATAATTTCATACATTCCTCTTCCTCAAGTTTTCTCTTTTTCTGGCAAACCATTTCTTTCACTTCTTTCCTACACGCTTTATATATATTCTTCTTTCTTTCTTTCTCACCTCCATCATCTGGTTTCGCACCAAGCACATCATTCCACGCTTTCTTTTTCCTCACTACAGCATCCTTCACCTCATCATCCCACCACGCATCACCTTTTTTCCTTCCTACCAACGCTTCTCCACATACTTCTCTTGCACTCTTTACTAGCACCTCCTTCATAACATTCCATAGTTCACTCGTCGAGCGTTCCTCATCATCATGTACTTCTAGCCTTTCGTTAGTCAGTCTTTCATATTCATCCCTAACATTCGTCTCTTTCAGTTTTTCGACCCTGATTCTCCGGACAGGCTCCAACTTCCGAGCCCTCGAGCGCCAACCGGAGAAAAGATCAATCCTTGTTATCACAAGGAAGTGATCCGTCCACAGTCCGGCGCCCCGAAATGCCCGGGTGTCCTTTGTCGCCTTCCGGAGCTCAGAGTCCACACATACAAAGTCAATCATCGACCTTTCAATACGATCAACTCTCTCTCTTTGCCAAGTGTACTGGTGGATCTCCTTGTGTGCGAAGAATGTGTTCGCCACAAAGAGATCCAACTCCAAACATACTTCTAACACTCTTTTCCCGTTATCATTCACCCTATCATCGCCATGCAATCCCAACACTCTCTCAAAATTCTTCCTTCTGACACCGACCCAACCATTCAGATCACCTGCCAATATTACTTTTTCATTCGCTCTTCTTTTATCCGCTGTCTCCCGCACTAAGTTCCAAAACTCATCCTTCTCATCATCCAAGGCATCATTCCCTGGACCGTAACCTATAATAAGGAACAGCCTGGTCATGCCTACCTTGAAACGAATCCAGATGAGTCTCGGTCCTACCAGTCCATACCCATTACGCTTCACCATACATTCAGTCATTCTTTTTGATAATATAGCACCCACTCCCTGACGTCCATGTTCATTTTCAGGCACTCCAGACCACATCTCTGCCATTCCATTCACCACATCACAATCTCTATCCTTTCTTTTCGTCTCACATAAACACAATATATCTAAGTTCCTCTCATGCAAAACATCACGCAATTCATTCATCTTACCTTCCATATCTCCTCTTATATTCCACACACCAATCCGGCATTCTGCCCTCCTCTTTGCGCCCTCCCTGGTACTTGACGCGGCGTGATGGGTGGCGAGCCTCATCGACTCCATGCGTCAAGACCACCACCTAATTTCTTACATCTTAGGACCTATAGGTCCCGTGTCTTGGTTTCCCTCCACCATGTTAGTAGAAATATATATATATACAAAATAATATAATAAGAATAGAAATATAAATAGAATAAATAGAACTACCACCACCAGAAGTATCCCACTACCAGCCGTTGAAAGTCCTCAAGGTCAGCGTTTTCGTCGGAAGTGGCCCTGGGGACCACGCGTATGGAATAGTATGATTTGACATTCGAAGTTGACAATACTTAATACTATTATTACTACTATTATAATTACCTATACCATCAATTTTATACGCCGCGCCGCAGAGATACGTTATATTCTTACACTGTATTTCGCTACAATTCACTAAATGAGAAAAATCAATTTGGTTTATTGTCGAGGGAACGACATACATCTTATTTTCTCATCAATTATTGAAGTTATCTGTTTCGGCATGATTTATTATACCTATCGTATATCAATATCAAGCTACGTTTTGAATCAAGGGTCACGTTATTTTGTTCTTAACTACGTGATTGTCAATCTGTCAATTTGTGGTGAAAATGCTTCAATATCAGACCGTATTTTCAAAGTCACGTAATATTTACTGCATAAACAATTCCACTTATTATTTTTCTGAACGAAATAATAATAATAATACTTGAAATCCACTCCACAAACACGTCGTTTGAAGTATACCGAGTTGGTTTAATTCAATTGTATATGTCGACAGAATTGTGTACCACATATTCGACACCCCCACAAGCAAAGAGACAAGAGTGGAGAATTATTTGATAAAATTGTTAAACCAACTAAATTGTTAATTATGTTTTTTTCGTTAAAAAGCGAATATGTGAAAATCACAATGCATATTGATTGGAAAATAAATTGGAAGTGCGCTAGCGGTGAGATTAATGAAATAAAATGAACCAACACGCAAACACTCGAGAGAGTCGAAGCTTTGAGGGGTGTGAAGGTGGAATATTTCAACTGAGCCTTGTCTTACTTTATAGTATTATTAACTTTGTTGTGATGACGGAGTATTTTTATTTACGTTCTTCCTTCGCATTTCGTGTCTATTCACGAACATAGAGCACGAATATATTCGAGCTAGTAAATTTGCATATATCTGATAATCGATTTACATAACATAATAGTATTAACTGATTTAAAATGCTGAGACTTGCATGTGACTTCGACGTCATAATAATCTTGTCGTTATAACTCGTTTTATGTATGTAAATAACGAGCTACATTATCCTTTATCGTTAAGGATATAATCTAGAATTAATACATTTTAAATTACAACGGTTATATACACTATACAACACTGAAGTCGATTATAAATGCGAATTTCATAACATTATAAAAATGTTAGGTATGCATACATCAGTATAATGAAACACGTTTGAGATGGTATTACGATGCCATTTCAGTACTAGTTACCACCGTAACTTGAATATTCATTAATATAAATATACTAGTAAATACTTATGTCGTGCTATGAAAAAAGTATATTATGTCAGTCGTATAGTAAGTGAATAGTGTAGTGTCTAATAGGTTTACTTTCTAAGTAAAGACTTTATTGCACCAATTCATAATGAGGGAAAAATATATTACAGCTAAAACGTCTCATTAATAACCACAAAAATAAAAAAAGGTTCTCAAAAGTATTTCACTGGTGGGTACTGTTATTAACTGGACATAAACATTTCTGGTTCACGAATATTAGACAGCATATAAAGGAAAAAGTGTAATACTGTTTAAGCACATAAAAATTTAATAAGAAGGAATGATGATAACAGATTTTCGATTTTGAGAAAACAAGCATTTGTTCAAACAAACTGAATTTGGCAAACTCTCGCCATAAAAATAAAATGAAGAGTTAAAGTACATAGGTATTCTATATACTATACTTACAAGGAAATTGGAAATGAAATGAAAACATTCCATACTGTTCTATGGAAGATATTATGAAAACAATTCGTTCATAAAATAAGAAGTATAAAACAGTCGCAATCTTCCTAAATGTTGTACTATTCGATGCTATTGCCAGGAAACGCTTCCGCAGTTAGAAAGTAATTTATATAGGATAACAATGATATACTAGACCAGAACCCTGGTAAAAAAACACAATATAAAAATGTTCCGCATTTCTGCTAATGTGGCCAGCAACGTTGACTTGGATCACAGTTCCTCTTAAGATCATAATTAGGTACGTTAAATAAAAACAAGTGTTCGGTAGTACCTAGCTATAGAAAAAAACACATACAAATTGTAAGTATGTTTGAAAAATCTAAGTATTGGTACCTCACTAAAATCCTTCAAAGTTCCTGAAGACAATTTTTAATTTCCATGCATATCACGAATTGGCATCGGCACCCTCGTCGAGTGTTGTGGTCGAAAATGTCAAGATATGTAAAGAGCTGAGGAGCCCTTTGGAAACCGAGAAGTAGAACAGAAAGGTCAATTTACCTCTGTTTCGTTTGTATGTGTACGAAAATTTAATGTCAATATACCTACGATGATGCAGTGCTGAAAAGCCCAAGCTTTATGAACTGCTGCAGGGGGAAATGAGAACTAAAGATATCTGCATGTTGCACCTAGCGCAATTCGTTAAATTAAAAATAGTTTTATACTCTGGAGATCTCTGGAAATATATAAATAGTTTTGATTTATAATTACCAAGAGTACAAAGACAAACGAAAACATAAGTTTGCAGATATTGAAACTGTGAAAAAAATCCCCTAAAAGTTGTATTTTGATAACGTTTAAGATAAAAATGATACTATTTATACACTCGTACAAAAAACAATTTAAACAGAGAAAAATCACAAAAACATAATAATTTGAATCGAATGTATACTTTACCTACCGTTAGACAAAGGTGAAATGTTAATTTAAAAAGTTGTAATTGGAAATTACTCGGCAGGTACAAAGAAACACAATTTAATGAATAAAAATGTGAATTATAATTAAAAGAGCCTAAAATAGAACTAGCGACGCAATTCAAGTGAACGACAGTTCAAGTCACGTTGCACAGCGGTCAAATTTGTAAAAATCATTGTGTGAAATATTACACCAATATTTATTTCTTTAAATGTGCAAAATAATCAACATCATTCATTGCTCGTAACATAACAATATAGCAGCTAACACTAGGACGTCCTAGGCCTCTTCACTGGGTTTCTGTTGTGGGCGATGGTCGAATATTAACTTCTCTCAGATCTTCAATGCGTGGATCATCTCCAGACTGAAGCGCCTGGTTTACAAAAAAAACGCATTACATTTCATATTTTGTTCTTACCTATCTGTTCCCACAGAGATCGTACAAAACAGATTGTTATAGACTAAGTACGTAATTTTTATTATTGAATACCAAAATATATACGACAATAACATATTTACTCATACGACCGATTAGAAATAATCAACGATAGGTACTGAATAATTAATTACGTACATATTATGAAGATGTCAATGGTCGACAATCATAATAATATTATATAAGTAATTACCGAATAGTGAAATAAAGAAATAAAATTAGATATGTTGTAGGTATTAACCAATGTCCTATTTTAGATAATTAGACCGTATATTGTGTGGGAATGAGAATTCATTGTATTCAATTTTATTTTGGAACACTGATTTACTGTTTTTCGAATTAATTGTAAACGTTTTTGAATCTTAGCAGTTCGTCTTCAGTAACACGTAGCTCATCTTCGAAGACGAACTCTTGCTGGTAATGGCTCAACCTAAGAGCTCAACGCACAAAGTGGCGGTAATGGCACAAAGTGGCTTGCGATTTTTTTTGTCTAATTTAACTATTTTATTAATGGTACTAATAGATTTATGCTGGATTTCACCAACTTTTCAGGTGAGGAATAGCGGAGATAGGAGCCACCTGGCACAAATTTTGTATGAAAAATAATGATAAGGAGCTCATAGTTCCGCTATTCCTCACCTAAGAAGTTGGTGACATCCATCATAAGTATACCTAATTGAAGCGCAATGCTAAATCCAAATTTACTATTCGATGTTTGATTAGATAATGTATCTACTATAAGATAGTGTATAATAACTATACTATATCGACACGATAACCAAATATCTCACGTTTCAGACAATATTCATGCGATAATACACGCGCTAGTGTGATTATCGAAGATTGTAACAACAGAGATACCTACATTACATCAGTACCTACAGGTTGTCTTAAAAAAACACTTCTATCAAAATTTATCTATGATAAATGAACTGTAACCACAAAATGATTTCTGCACCTTAAATAATATTCTATATTAACCGAGAAACAGTCTTCCAAAAATATTATTTCTAAAAGATAATGAAATAGCGTGTCGTCGATCACATTCTCTATTATTGTGCACATAGTCCTAAGAATTTGAAAAAGAAAAATCCATATTTTTCTAATGTCTACGACTCATACTAAAAGTTTTTATTGGTTTCATTCAATTACAAACACCATCTTATTGATTAGATACTATTCTAAAACAGGAAATAAAATTTTCAAAGACAAATAAATAAATACAATTGAAGTAAACATGAAAATACATATCAATAAATCCATTATTTTATGTGCTTAAATATTTGTATTAAGTACCTAATAAAATTAATTGTTATTCAAACAAGGCCATGATTGTGGAACTAATGATTGCTTTACTTGACTAATGCATTTTGTTTAATCAACATTGATAAAGTATTTTCGATTGTTTTGTAACAATTTAATAATATCGCTGTTCAAATACGATCACATTACATCGCCACACGCAACCAAAATGTAAGGTGAATAGGTATCAATACCCATTATAGTAAAACTAAGGTTCGTTTCAATGAATCTAACGGGAAAGAGGCTTAAACAATATTTATGTGAAACAATTAAATTAATTTCTTATTCGATATAGAATAAGAAATACCAGAATAAGAGAAATGTGCGAGATCGAAGATGTCGTTAGGTGGGGGAGACAACGGAGACGATAATGGTATGGACATGTGAGGAGAATGGAGCCATCCAGACTCCCTCACACTGCATTGCACGGCCAACCCCAGGGCAGGCTACTCCCGGGCAGACCACCAAAGAGATGGATTGACAGTTGGAAGTCAACATCGCAGGAGGCTAATCCATCTTCATAACAGGCCACAAGGCCTATATTAAGAACAAGAAGAAGCAGAACAACCAAAATGGATTGTAAATATGGAACAAAAAAATGTCCTCCTCGAAATGCACTTGCATGCATACCATAAGTTATAATTTTAGTTCTGTGAGTTAATAACTAATAGATATTAGTTAGACAGATGTGATTATCGGAGCTTGTCGACCATTTTTTTGAACTTCTTTCGATCCTGGATCAATATGATGAGAATAGCTGCAAATAGTTTTATGTACAAACCATTGAACGAACTTTTGAACTATAAGTAAAGCAGCAAAAGATCTGTGACAAAAATACACAACGGGATTTAATATCTTATCCTAGTTTAAAATTGTTGGGTTATCATAACGCACATATTTAGGAACATCTGTACTACTCAACTCAGTGGGTAGTGTAGAAAGCAAACACAAAACATGTAGGTATAATGATAACATTACGTAGCGTAACGATCGACATTCATAATCTGGATATTTATATTTCATTTTGTTAGTGGTTCATTTCATTGATTACTACTCAATTACTTACAACATACCTGAATGTGAAACAACATATTAGTAAGAATTTCTACTAAAACAATATTACCAATTACGATCAACAGAACTACAACAACTACACAATAATTATAATCAATAAAATACTCGTAGTTTACAAATATGTAAGCCTCATTATACGATAAAAAGTACTTACAATAGCTATTGATTTGGTGTTATTATAATTGTTTGAACCACATACTTGAATATAACGGTATTCATTGGAAATAAGTCTTGTTCCATTATAGAACTTCTATCTTGGCATTAATATGCGTATTACTATGAAAATGGAACGTGGAGGTAGAAATCCTATTTCAACTTCGACTCAAGACGGGTAATATTCACCAGAAAAAGTAAGAATCGTTCTCATGGAGAGTTCATTTGCCAATAAACAATAACTCAACTTGTAGGTATATTTTCAACATTGTATGATGTTGATGTTGTTTCAGTATTATTTCAGTGTGAATTCTTCACACAGTGAAGCAATCATGAGATGAAACAAGTAGAGGAAACGATACTAAAGAGCATTATGAGGACGAGATTTCCTACGTCGAGTTTGACTTCCGATATTTAATCAGCAGGCAACCTGACTTACTGTTACTTTAAGATTCAATTCGCTCGTTCGTAGGTAACATAGTGATATCTGTAAATAGAGTAAGAGTTCACTGCGTAGTGCAATATAAGGTTTCTTTAATAAAATGTTTGTTAACGGATAGTACATATTATGTGAAGTAACTATGTAAAGCAATCCCGCAATCAGTTCAAAGAGCAAATGTCATTTATATTATGTTGTTATCAACGGCATCAAGCAACGCATTGTATTGTATGACAGTATAAGTAGGCAAGCGAATGTATCTACATAAAATCGAGGTAGGTACTAATACTTTACACTCGTGTAAGGGGTCTTAACTTGAATAAAAAAAGTATGAACAAAAAGTGAGAGATTTTTACTTGTAAAATAATGTTATTTTTTATATACATTCTGACGTAAGATTTTGTATACCAATGCATACCTAGATAAGTAAATATTGACAAAAAATAAATACAATGTATGAAGAGAAAATATTATAATAGGCAGGTACTTCATGTGATAAAATAAATCAAAATACTTTTCCATTCAAATATTCATATGTGTTTAAGGGACACGTGTAGGGTTGGCATCTACAGGTAGGTATAACACAAGAACACCTTTAAAAAAGTCGTTTTCAAGACATACTACAAATCTTTGAAGAAGGAAATTGAAACATTCGAAGCAATTTCAGGGCAGACGGAACTTAATTGAATTTTAATATTGTCTGTTCTTAGAAAACAATATAAAATTTTCAGTAGCCTTGTGAAAATTGCGATTCTCGTAGTACCACGTTCACACAATATAATAAAATAAACTCATACAAAATTATACCAATACTATATAGGTAGGTACCTCCCTATCTACAACATAAATGTTCTTCCGTTCGATAATAATAAATGTATGAATCAACCGAGACTCCGGCGCCACACGAGTTTTCAGTTGGAACTTTTTTTCACCCATACAGTAAAACTGAAGAAAAAACAGTTTTCCGTTATAAATACTCACATACCTAATATCAAACATTAATGTAATAAGTATGCAGAAGTAATGTACCTAATACTTACTGACAAGCTGACTAAAATATTATTTACCTACTTACATAATTATTGATATGAACTAATGAATACCTACAGTTCGTTTTTTTTTTCAGAAGTCTCCCGGGAGCAAAATTGGTATGACTGAGTTTAGCGTTGCTATATCTATAGCTGTAATAATAAGGTATATAATATGGTTATATTTTTCCGCTACTTTTAAAATATATTTCAGAATAGTTGTTAAAAAAAAAGACAATTTTTGCATTGTCGGAATAAACTGGCAACATTATTTTTCAATCTTGTGATGGCGGGATAATCGGAGTACTTTTTTTTTCCTTTTCCAACCCACAAACGTCTCTCACGTTTAAAATTATTTCTCTAGCACTGCTCTGTAATGTTTTTGGCATTGTAGATCAGTTGTAAAATATGTAATGGGAAAAAATGACAGTCGACTAACAGCTTCTGATGACAATGTTCGACAATCGGGGCTACCAACAATACAATCTTGCAACCCCACTTGCAGCTAACGCCCGCCGGTGGCCAAGATATAGAAAACGCACTGCACGTACAATTTGAAAAATATGGGCACTGTGGGCACTATCCAAGTTTGAATAGTAAATATATTTTGATCATATTGTGGGTCACTGTTAAAAATTCGAGAGAAATTTAGGGAAAATCCATGGAAAGGTGACGTCAAGGGCAATAAAGTTGAGAAAATTGACGCGGAGCTTTGATTCTCAGATACACCGTATGGTCGTTCACATACGAAATAAGAAATGTGTTTGTATTTGTACATTTCGGTAATGTATTGTGGCGTATCTATCTATCTGCACATAAACGGGAATACACAGCTATGACATAATGTCAAAAAAGCCCTAAAATACCTCCTGAAACTCATAGTTCCCAGTATTTCATCGATGCCAGTAGTTCGGAATTTGATCGTTTCACAGACAACTTGAAGAATGAAAAAGAAAACACGTGTTTATGTAGACTAAGATTATATTATTATTTCGCATGTTGTCGTATCATAATGTAAAAATTAATCTGTATTGTAGGTAGGTATTTATGTATATAAATACTGAGAGACTATAACCGCGCTCAGCGGAGATACGGACTGAAGCAAAAACATCTGATAAAGAATGAATCATACCACATGCTGAGTGCAAGCAAAACATATGAAAGAAATTTAATGTTCCCTTTAGACTTACAAATTCTAATACAAATTTGTGGGCATGAAAATCAAACCACATTATTTTTTGTTATCTTCCTGATCACCTAATTAGCTAATATCACAGGAAGCTATGTAGGTATTATTATGTATGCCTCATTTCATATAATAATGTAAGTTTGAGTAGTAGCTAACCACTGATGTTACATCAAAATTCATACAGGTACAGGCTATAAAAAGCTCTAAGTAACTTCTTACAAAAATGTCTATTACACATTATACGTCATAAAAAATTAAATAAATACGTAATATAGAGAATAAAATAACAGACTACGCTTAGAAACCTACATAATTATAGTGTGATTTGGAATGACCATATAAGGTGGGAAAAACGAAAACGTTTGCTTTATGTACATAATTATTTAACACCTACAATTTAGACGGGTAAATTAGGTAATGTTTGTACGATACAATAAGTGAATTTCTTAGAAGTAAAGTAGGTAATGCAATGTTGTTATTCCAAGCGAGAGATCCGGACTGAAATCCCACTTCACTCTCAATAGTCTCAATAGGGATAATTGTTGCCTCGGCAGAAGCAGAAGCACGATAAGAATTCAGATCTTGGTGCCGTAGATTCAAACTTCTCCGCCTATTGCGCAATCCATAAATTGTGAAAGAATTTTGAGAAAATGCTATTTCCAACCTTTGTATAAAAATCAAATCTAGGTTTACATAAAAGGTAACAGGATAAAGAAAAGCAATATTAATAATTCAAAATGTATTGAAATACAGGTAAACTGAAAATTGGAGTTCGTTTCCTATCTACTATCGTTAGTATATCTTGCAGTTGCATTGTATGACATGTGAATATACGTTGTCTGCCTTTAAACGTACGGACACAGATACATAGATTCAGATACTTTTATCGTACAATGGAAGGAATCATAATATATTGGTACTGATTTTATACGCTAGGAATAAGACATATTGCAATGTAGATTATATATTATTTAATATCACTGGTACACGTTCCTATCTACAAAAATTACACTACGAAATTGTTAAATTACAACCTCCTTGGTACAAAATCATTTTGTAGGCAGTAGGCACAAAACAACTTAATTCCCTAATATTTAATGGACATAATGTGTATATTTATTTCGTGTAGTCAACATGAAAATCGTCGGCAGGTGTATAATATGTACTGGACAAGGTTTCCTTTTTACTAACATTAAAACGTTTCCATTGCAATAATGTTTAAACATCAAGCTGATATTTGATGATTGAACCTTTTTGTATATTCACATTATTCATGTTAGTTTTAGTCAAATTGTTTTTAGATAATACTATTTAATAATATACCTACATGGAGGTCATTATTTTAGTACTAGAATATGTATGTATGTACGTACATACGCTGTTTGTAAATAATAATTAGGGACCTATTAGTTCTCACTTGTGAGTTTAACAAGGCATAATTCCGGTGATTTAATGATGTAGATAAAACAATAGTAATTGCAGATATTAGTGAAAATTAGTCTCCAATTTATTGTTAATTAATTTTTGTACCTAAAACACAATATGTGCGATGCATGTAATATTCTCAGTGCATACGCACGAACAACGCGTTGATGTTATTTTGAGTCATAATTTTTGTGCGATCAAATCTATCCAATAGTAAATCCTTTGATGTCCGTGATATCTGGGTAGGTGAATTTTTCCCTTGATTAGGCTGATGAGTGATAGATATGTAAGTATACGATATTGTAGACTTTTGTATACATACATCACCATACTGAGAAGTGTGTTAACAAATCCTACCTCCACGTAAGAAAATAATCATTTTCATACACCACATCTTCTAATGGCAAGGAAATACCTAAAAGATTATCGAACTACAGGAGACGCGACATAGGGAGTAGGTACGTCTAAAATATCGGTCAATACTTCCGCATGATGTCCTTAACTATAGGATGTGACTAACAATTAATAGATGCGTGCTTAAATTACAATATAATTTGCATATCTACCTACTTAGATAAATACAGTTCATTGTTTTGATTCACGGATACATGCCTACATATTAAGCATAGAAAATTATATTAATTATAAATACATCGCATAAAAGTAAGTATTATTCTACTGTTGATAATAATCTCGCGTACAAATAAATATCGAAATTAGGCAACAGACTGTAATTGACAATATTATTTGAAACATAATTCATTGTTATTATAAGTAAAAAATTATAGTACGTACTACTCAGTAATATATATAGTAACATTAGTTGTATCTCTTAAGTATAAAAATCATAAAAAAGTCGACACGCAAGAAATATATCTACATAAAAAGGTAGGTAATAGGTACGCGATGCTTTTTGCATTATTAATTACAGATTATTTATAAATACTAATAATTGTAGTTTTTCCACATGGTAACTTTGTACGTATAATCGCATTGTGACGATAATGTCATATTTATGACCATAATAGCTAACACGTATGTGTATCTAATTATATTGTACTTATAAAAGGTGTGAAATCGAAGCAAATAGCTGTAGTATATTAACCATCTGTCTAATTCACACTTCAACTACAACATGTCTAAAATGATTTAGCCTTAGCGGATCAGTGCAGGGATACGAATCGTTATTAGCATACAATGTCGAAAATAGTCGAAGTGACAAAAATTACGATCTTTATACTGCTCGATTTCACATTTTTTTTTAGGTGAGGAATAACGGAGACAGGAACTAACTAGCACTAATTTTGTAAGAAAAATAATAACAAGTGGCACCTACATTCGCTATTCTGCATGTAAAAAGTCGGTGAAATCCAGTGTTATATGTCTCCTAAATTATTTTTGGCGAAGATATCGAACTATTTACTGTTAAGTTGCTTATTATACTCGTATGTTGCTTAGTAAGGACAAATTTGTCGCTAGTATTAGTGAATATTTCTTACACTGGTAAAAAAAATTAAGAGTAATAATTGTCTTTATAAATTACAGGTTCAGCTTTGACAAATCCCACCATACAAATACAAAGTACCTTATACATATTATTTTTTTATAAATGAATCTGGGTTTATCGAAATAAAGCCAAACACATCTTCGTACACTTCACAGAAAGCTATATTTTATATGTGACACCCACAGAGACATCAACAGTACATGAATACATTATCAAAAAAAAAAATCTCAAATCATCAAAAATGAGTAATCGGAAAATGAATAAAGCAAAACCAACCCTATAAATACTTTTTTGCGTAGTTTTACAGGAAAATAATTATTTTTTTCGTACATAAACATCGGTATTTTCAAATCAAATCAGGAAGGCACTCGAATACTATTACGATTTAGTACAATAAATAACAAATACATAATCGAGAAGAGAAGTAAATCGTTGGTTTCAGATCTAAATTCACGTTATAAATAAACGAACATTTTAAGAAGACGTAGGTATTCCATAAGATTATATGTCGATCGTTAGGCAAAAGTGATTTGCGAAGAATTATAATTGATAGGTATATGTATATCCACTATTAAAATAACAATAGATAGTGCAAACACTTATGCCCGATCCCACCAACTACCACCTAGTAAGCAGACCCCTAAGGAATTTCCATACAAAACCATAGATAATTTGAGTGATTATTATAACTGTCATAACCTTTAAGATATAAATCCATACAAAATACGGCATGCAGCTACTTAAGTGAGGGAGATTCTGGGCGGAGATATTTGGGCACCTAACTAAGTAGAGCTGCATGTTGTATTTTGTATGGATTTATATCTTAAAGGTTATGACAGTTATAATAATCACTCAAATTGTCTGTGGTTTTGTATGGAAATTCCTTAGGGATCTGCTTCCTAGGTGGTAGTTGGTGGGATCGGGCAATAGTGTTTTTAAGTATTCGTATATGCAAATCATACAGATCATCAGTAAAGTTAAACGTATTGTATTATTTGGAGTTCATAAAACATTATTGTGATGTTTGTCAATGTATCGATCTATAGAAAAAGACATGCATAAAAAGCAGGTATTTGTAAAGACAACACGTGAATATACTAAATAACGTTCTTATTATTGACACGTTAATTGACGTCAGCAGATTTGCTAAGTGTTTATATTCATCGGTGGATTTTCTTGTTTAAAAATAAAACAATGATAATTCTTCTTACCTGTTCCAGTGATGAAAACAAAGATTGTGAAGGGCAGGAAGATTAGAGCAACAATCAGAAGACAGTTGCGCCTGCGCAAAGCCGGCAGAGTCATCTTCATTCGGAGAAGTCTGCAAAAATTCAGAAACGGAAACACAATTTAAACAAACTTATGAAATAACAAGGTTATCGATTAGTTTTTTACACGGGCACCTTATAATTACTATTAAATCATATTTTATTACTTCGGGTAGCGAATTTCAGATGTGAATTGTCAAACAAGTGAGTTTATATTTCAAACAAATACAAACAAAACATTGACTTCTAATTTTAAAACTTTTATTTCAATAGTTCTCTAGCTGTGAGTAATCACTCTTATGTTTTTTAAAGTCTCATTTCAACGACAGGCTTAGCGATCGCCTTTAGCCACTCCTTGTATCTCGGTGTTCTAGCAATACAAATCAATTTAAATAATTGTCCTATGTCTGTCTGTCTGTGCGCAGCGCGCGACGAAAATAAATAGTACCGTGATTATTATGCAAACTAATGGATCGAATCTATGAAATTTTCAAAATGTTCTCTACACTAGCGCGTTACATCGGACGGAAAGTGTTGGTTGAACAATAAGTTTAAGTAATGTGATTTCAAACTTTTTGAAATTTCGAATTATTGGTACTTGGTGAATACAGTAACTTATAGGTAGGTACATACCTACTTGATACAGAATGCATCGAGTTTTTCGAATCATACCTACATACTAATAATAATAATAATGCCAAGAGCCCGTTGCCGAGCATGTTTTTTCTACTCAGAAGAATCGCTGCCATGTTGTTATTGGTCCTGCCGACGATGCCATTGAAGGTGACTATGGAGGCCGATTCTGGACTTGCAGACTCTGTCACACTTTGGACAAGGCTGCTCCTCATTTGTAACGGGTCTGCGGGTGGTTCTATTTTGCGGGCCTGTGTAATTATTTATAATCCTCCGCCAGTCTTTGCGATCACCCGCCAGGTTTTCCCAGTCATTTTGAGAGTTTATGTCCTTCAGTGTGTTGTGCAGAATATAGTAGGTACGTATAGCCAAATGGAATGAAAACAGTTTTGAATAGGTACTATCAGTTGGTTCGTATGATTTTGAAACAATCAAGTACTACATACATACCTACCTACCTATTAATTATATTAATTATTGATAGAGTCATTCAAATCATAATTACTGTAGGTATAATAGGTACGTATGTAAAATTAGTATGGAAAGTAGGTAAGACCCTATATTTTTTCACACCAAATAGCGACCAATTCTCCACACCTCTTACCGAAAAGACGGTAATGTTACCTTCGATTATTTTTAGTGTTTATTTTTTTAACGTGCCCAAACCAGAAGACTATCAGACCGATCTCCAATACTGTGCGAAGTGCACAGCACATGGAGTGGAGATGTATCAAATACATCCTATATAGTGAATGTGAAGGGACATAACGATTCACGACAACGAATTAGGGGATTCAAAGTAATCCATATACCTACTATATTCCAGTTCGCCAACTGTAAGAATATGTTGGCTACGAAAAGTTTCGCATGGTGCTATATTCGGCATGTTCCAATAATGCAAGACACACAGGGTTACCCATGCTCAGGAACCCCCTTGCTCTTTACGATACATTGTTCCTATTACAATGATATCAGAACATTGTCAGGGCAGCATTATCAACAGCAATAGCAGGGGCATGGGAAAAGACTGAGCCTTGTGATTTCCCTGATGTGTTCCTTCGATTAACTTTAAAGACCGTGGTAGAGTGTGACGTAAGAAAGTCGACGATGTGAATCTGGTTCTACGACTTTCTTGACGATATTGGAAAGACGGGGAAAAGACGGAGCCTTGTGATTTTCCTGTGTTCTCTCGAAGAATTTTGAAGGGTGGAGTAGTAATAGTGGTTACACAAAAACATATTAAACCAACTTCCGTGAATTCACGGGTAGGTACCCACTAGTAGGTATATATGTCTTCAAGACGCTTCAAAATGGTACCACGAAAATACTGCGTTAAAACGAGGCTATTCATTTTCGAATATACTCGTAACACAGTGTATATAAAAATATTAGTATTTTTTTATTAAGTATCGCTTAAGTGTGGGGCGGTTTTATAGGTAATTTCAAGCATCCGATGTCAAGAAGATTCGCTCGCTGAATAGTGTTGATCGAGAGTATCGTTGAATTGTATAGGAGGATGGTTGGGTTACTGGTTAATGGTTATAGATGGTCCTTACGATAAAACTTTGCTAACGCGAGACATAATATTTATCATAATAGGTCAAACGTCAATACATTTTAATCCTGTCTAATCCGTAGAATTCAAGTATTCTCATACGAGGACCGTGTAGATTTAACCAAATAAAACCTAAGTGCCTATATTTCGTACAAATAAAATTGTCAACCACCTATCTTCTTCTTCTGCTTGTGCCGTATCAGGTCTCCCCGACGTTGGCGATCACTCTAGCGAAAGTATCTCTATCCTGGGAATAGCTCCTCCACACTTCTAATTCATGTCCATTCCCTTACGTTTCGCAGCCAGGACATATGTCTTCTACCAGCTCCTCGACGCCCCTCTATCGTACCCTTCAGTATTAACTGGAGTACTGGCAACCACCTATACCATTCGTAAATTTCTGGCGAGTATCGAGAGATGATGATACGCGGCTGTAAATAATTTATCAAAAGATAGGTACTACTGATAGACATTTCGAATACAAAATGAACATCACCACCAACTTTTGCTTGGTTGATAGATTGCTATGTGATAAACATCATCCATTTCATCCTATAAACGATTAAAACGAGTAAATGCATTTACTAAGATTGCATAGCCAATAGCTACTTCAAGTAGACAATTTTCACGAAATAGAGAGGACGAAGGTACTATTCTATGCGGTACATAACAAAAGACATATTTTTCTACGATAAAGTAGGTATGTATTATGTAAATACAATAATACCTTAATTGCCGAAATCAAATATTAGGTTATCAGTGCGTTGATATTAGTGAGACCTTTTAGATCTTATGCTATGTAATTAAAAAGATAATTATTCATAAAATAATTATCTGGATATTTCACAGTGCAATAAGTATCTTATCTTACAAATTATGAGCAAATAAACATAATCTTAATTCTTAACAGGTGAATCATGTCGTTATTTGTGAAATTCAAAACATGATTCATGCGGGGAATCCTTGAGGTAATACTGTTAATATTGATACTTTACAATGCTTGAAAATGGATTAAAAATCTAGTCTTAGTGACGAAAACAGGCTCTATTACTTTGCACGTAATTCTTGAAGTAAAACTAATATGGGAATCGTGACCGGATGTGAACTCATGTGAATATTGCTCAACATGAATAAATCCCAAAAAAGAAGAAAGCCCTTCAGAAATTTGCTCAAGGGACAAAAGCTCAAATCTAATTGGATTTTGGAAATAATATTAATTGTATCTATTAGTATACGATTTCTTTAAGTGTGTTAGAAACTAGAATAGATTAGAAAATAAATACTTAAATAAATAAGCGGATCTGAAATGGGATAGACAATAAAATAGTCAACATTTTATAAGGAATTCATCTACTGGAATTCAACTAGAAAGTTTGGGCTTTTATCCCTTGAGCAAATTTCTTAAGGGCTTTTGTCATTTTTGTGATTTATTCATGTTGAGCAATATTCCTATGGGTTATAATCCGGGAACCTATGGGAATATACTAGCAAATCGAGATCAAAGTCATTTGATGTTCTATATTACGTACTATTTTGTGTTTACCTTCGCGTTAATTGGTAATTACAGGATTATAATTTTACTTTGTTGGAAGGCGAATTCCACGAATATTATTATCATCATAGCATAAAACAAACTTATACGTTTTAGAACACTAGTTATATTACAACTGAAAAGTATAATTTACTGTGCTGCCAAGGAATTATTACGATGTTTCTAAAATAACATTTTTATTTATTTATGTATTTATTGAGACAGTGAGAGAGAATTGCAAGGAAGAAAATAATCATGGAACCTCCAATACATAGAGGTGTCTATGCAATCGAAATAATTCCAGGGTTCGAAATAAAAACGAGAAACAACATTCCACAAGCTTACAAATATTTGTATACGTTCTGTGTATATCGTACTAACCTATGCGATTAAATATTTTAATAATGCATGAAGGCAAACATCGCAGGACTCTTACACGAGAGATCGTAAATCGAAGAAGGGGAAGTGAAGGAAGATTAAGAATTCCGGTGTTTTATTGCTAGGGGTGGATGGACCCCTTGAAAAGCTAATTCAAATAACTCACTGAATTCGACAGCGAATTATGACATATGGATATTACAAAGCCCTTAAATCAGATGTACTTACATGATATATCCAAGAAGCTTAATAATTGTGCAGTTTTACGAGTATCTTTCTATTAATAACTGAGTATCCAATAAACGTATTATTTTCTCTCATTGATTTAGTGATATTACGTAAGTACCTTCTCTTCTGCGCGTCGCATTTACGAAAGTAAAGGAAATCATTGGATAGGCTTTCATTTTTCAACAGAACATAATAATACGAAAATATGGGACATAATAAATGGTCCTCAATGATACTTCTAAGCTTACGTGACTGACCATCATAAAAGGAATTGGAACACGTAAATTTCTACCAAACCTTTGATCTTTTGTGAACATTTTACTACATAGTATACTACGCTTTCTTATTGTGATTATTATTGACGAGCGCCGCTTCCCTTTCTATAGTACAATTTTCTTTGGTCTAAGCACGGACCTTGTTTTTACCAACGTTTATGTGCAAGTATATTATACGTATTGTATTTTCCAGAGGGCCATTAATTATCTTCGAGTGACATTGACAAGCTTATCTATCGCCTAAGGCAATCTGCAGGCGGTATTAAGGATTATTTATCTCTGTAAACCCAAGTGTCAGCCTTTGCCAAATCTAAAGTTCTCACGGTGGAATGAGCATTCGTGCAATATGGGGTTTACGGGAACACAGATTATTTGTAGGTGAACTTACAGGGTTATTCTAACAAATATACAGAGTTGGTATAGATGCTCGCTTTTAGTTAGCTACATGTTTTAAATGTGATGCGTCCGTTATTCAGGTAGATTTTCTTCTTCTTCCGCAGCCACTCAGGTTCATTGTTGGACATAGGCCTCCCCTTTGGTCCTTCACAGCTCCCTGTCTTGGGCACATTGCATCCATCCACCACCGGCACATTTCCTAATATCATCAGACCACCTTGACTAGGGTCTCCCGACGCTTCTTCGGCTTGTTCTTGGCCGCCATTCTATTATATCTTCTTGGTCCACCGGGAGTCTTGGCACCTGGCAATATGCCCAGCCAGCTCTATTCAAAGCTAGCGCCCCTTTCCGCCACATCGGTTACTTTGGTTTTCTCTCTGATACGAACATTTGGTACCCTGTCCTTTAAAGAAATGCCCAGCATCTTCCTCTCCATAGCTCTCTGTGTCACAGCAACAGCTAATGTATTATTCGCTTTGTTAGGACCGATGTCTCTAGGTAGATTCAGGTATAGGTACTTGAACGCATAATAGCTAACATTGGTCATTGGTGTCAGCTATGTATTTCACAAGAGCACACTTTGATCACACCATAACAATAATGTAGGTGATTGATGATTGCTACCTGCATAGGTATAATATTTAACCTATAGGTAATTGTCAATGTTACACATCGCTTCTAGCTCTATAACGTCAATGTCGCATTATATAGTTCATTGTTCGTATATTATTTATGTATCCATAAAGTGTACAATACTTAGATACTTGCTTCTGAGGCCAAGGTTTTTTCTGCAATAGGTCATGATATTGGTACTGTACTAGATACTATGCTTTAGTCTTTGCAGCCTTTCCTAGGGACTTTTAGTTTTTGAAATATTTCCTAGGGACCCCCCCCCCCCCCCACCCCAAAAAAAATAGGATTCACAAAAAACAGAGTGCTCAAATAAAAAATATTTTAAAAAATTCGCTGAAGGGGGGGGGGGATGTCAGGGCCTACGCCCGTGAAAAGTGTAAATCCGGCTGTGACCAGGACCTAATCGGAATAATTAAAAAAAAAATCAGAGGAAATTTTGTGAAGACATTTCGAAACCTTGTGTGTTGAATGGCGAAATGACTGTAAAACTGTGAATAATAATGTGTAAGGTGCCCATATAATAAGTTCCCATTTCTATTATAATGATGAAGCCACAAGGCTGCAGATATGAAAAGGTATTTCAAGGTACGTAACTACGTTACTAGACAGTACCTACCTAAACTTTAATTAAGGAATATGGTATGGAAGAGGGAGTATGTGGGAATATAGATATAAAAAAAATACCAAGACACAATCAGTAATATGTAGTCAAGCTTTCTCAATGGTATATCTATAAGCCCAAAGGCAGAGTTTACCCCAAGAAATAATAATGTCCTTCCAAGCAAACTTACGACATACAAGCTTACAAGCATGTGGCAAGGCAAAAGGACGGCAGATGGACCTCCAGAGTACTGAGCTGGAGACCCTACGAAAATAAACGAAGTGTTGGGAGATCAAAAAGGAGATGGGCCGATAATATCGAGTCGGTGGGACATGGGTGGAGGCAGAGCGCACAAAAACAGAGAATTGTGAAAGAGACAGGAAGAGGCCCTTTATCCAGCAGTGGAGGGAAAGGGGCTGGAAAGAAGAAGAAGAAGCAAGCTTACAAAGCTTAAATTTTTTACTACATCTAGATAATAGTTCAGCAGCTTGCAAGACTAGGAAGTAGGCAGAGACTTATAATACTTACCTGCTCGTTATTGACTATAGGATGAAAATAATCATATTTAAAGGAATGTGTAGGCAAATATGCAGAAAGTACGTATAGCATCAAATAATCTTGTATAAAATCAGAGTAGAAGTTCAAACAGGTTTGCATTTAACATATGTACAGTACAACTTATATAAAAATATTAGGTAGGTACCTAAATATTACTATATTCAAAATAACTCATAGGTATAAAGTTTATAGCGCTCGCTAGTTTAAAATAATAACTTCTTAAAATAAAAACTAACGTACTTATAATTAATATAATTATATAAAAATAATAACTTAAATAATGTTTATAAAAAAATGTACTTTTGGGGTAGAACATTTGTAATGTTTAAAAAATAAATAACCACTGACAAGTTGTAGCTACCGAATATTTTGCGAAGTAATTATATTTAGAAACACTTCGGAAAAGTGAACATAATATAAAGTCTATTTTTAACAAAACTTTGATGTTGATGTTTATGACTGTGCGTTTCATTTCATAATAAATAATATGCAAAAATGTAATTACTTACCATGAAAAACTCATTCAAAACTGTCAAAATATTACTCAGGAGTCACTGTTTGTTGTCATTTATTCGCCTATAAAATATGTCCATGTGTATATATTTTATAATAATATATAGATGAAATGTATGACAGTTCGCTATCTACCAAATGCTTGCCAATAATATTTGTTTTTATCTGCTGTAACAATTTTAATTCATTATTTGGTGAATTACGGCATTTTTAATAATTTACTTTTTGTAAATGTCAAATATTAAAAAAAATAAACTACTACGCGACTGCGATCAACACACCCCTCCACGCAAACCGCGCGCACAAAACTGGCGAACACACAAACCCGAACTAGCTGAGATAAATGTGTACAATTTTATCTGGCGTGGAGCTTTTAAAAGGTTATGTCATAATGTTCGCGACGTTTTGTCTAGAAAATTATACGTTTATTTCCAACTGCGCACGCATACTCATTTACCATTGGCTCATCGGCAAATAATGCCTAACTTCACTATGAACAAAATCATACCGACCCACAAATAGAGCTGTGGTGCAAACTAAATATGATACAAAATGTCTTCAAATATACAAAATCATATTTTCGTAATAAGTAAGATACCTTGTCAAGGTTAATAATTAAAATACGATGTTTTACGAAGTATTTATCTACCTACTAATTAATGTTTAATAACAATGCGGCGGGATTATAAATAATTTGCTGTGATTAATTGCAACGAAATATCTCCATCTGTCGAAAATGACTAGAAACAAATAGTAAAACAAATTTCAATGCGTCATGCAGCAGCTAACCTAGAGACACTATTTGTAGCCAGTAGCTAAGTGCACCACTATATTCGGTTTTGTTAAAAAGCTTCAAGCTGTATTTCAAAGATGTCGGTTACACTAATTAAAAACACCTATAATAGACATGCAATTTTTACATGGCTATTGCTTTTTGTATTAATGTTTTAACAACCACTTTTTTTGGTGTGGAGAAACAAAAAATATAAGAGACAGTAATATCATCTTATTAACTGAGGTGGGTGTTTTGTGACCCACTCTGCTGAAGACTGAAAAACATAATAATACTTAGTATAAGTATCAGTGGCGTATATAGGACTTCATTTCGGGGGGGGGGGGGCGATCTAATATTTGTACAGTATAAAATTTATAATAGCGCCGCAGGCAAATTTTTTCGTGAATGTAAAAAAAGGTCGTGTTTTAGGTTGGTATGTATCAACATTTTGTGCAGAAAATACAAAGAAAAATAGCGCCGCAGGCGAAATATTTACCCGCAAGATTATTGTAATAAAAATCCCAATTTATGTTTTTCTCAGAATATCGGAATTTTCTACATGCCGTAAATAGAAGTATAACAAATAGTTATCTCAACAGATATAGAGCAATTGATGGATTTTCCATCACGCTTATGACAGAAGTGATCCTTATGATGGAAAGTCAGGAAAGTCCATCCTTTGCTGTGCGTATATCTGTTGAGATTACTACTTGATTACGGAAAGTTAGACTGGGAAAACATATCAGACATAAAAGGTGAAACTTATGTACATATGTACCTAGCTGGTGAGTTACTAGGAAGGAATAGAAAGATTTCGAAGAGATCTACATCCAGGATTGCAAAAAGATGGTAAAAATATCACAAGTATTCAGCTCATTATGTGTAACAGTCGGTATGGCATTATTATGATAGGCAGAAGAGTATCCGACAAGAGGCAGACTTTGATGGTGGAATAGCTACCTACGTATACAACTTCTCGTAATGACATCGATTTATGGCTTTCGCGACGTTGGATCTTGATTGTCTATGATTGATGCGATGTTTCATTTTCCAAGTGTGATTGTTTTATTAATTGTCTGCTTTTATATTTCGTAGTTATCCTTGGACGATATTGTAAAATTGTAAATGAATAGTTTGCGGTGCAAAAGAACGTGGTAACATTAAATATTTGCATGTGCCAATATTTGGAAAGGTTTTAACCATATATTTAAATGTTGAATAAATCGTAGGGATTTCCAGGCAATTGCGTTACAAATTTTACGTTATCAGTATGCAAATACGGCGATTGTTTTTTTCACGTTCGTATAGACACCTATAGTTAGGTATAACTCTACTATTACGCAGTGAATATGCGACAAAAAATATTATGTATCTGTAAAATCAAACGCCTCCCGTATAGCGCTCATGTGGAGGTCTTTGCGGAGTACCAAGTGAAGCGATTCAGGATCTGCACCAAAGAGATACACGTTCATACCTACTAGTGTTCCCGATGATGGGGTGCGCGATCAGAGGCTGGCAATTATCACCATCAAGAAAAGTAGTGTCGAATGATTGCGTGAATAACGTACAGGGGTCTGGACAAGGAAAATAAGTAAGCAAGCATCCAAATTTAAAAAGAAACTGATTAATTTCCACGCATCCCTTTCGGTGAATTTATTACTACACCTCACCATATCTACTCGTACGTACGCAATGTACGGGACCGGATATTACATTTTGTTTCATCACGGAAACCATCAAACATTTATGATTCAAAACATAAAGAGTCTGCGATTTTATTAATCAACAGTACGCAAAGTGGGAGGTAGGTATGTAAATGATATAATGTTTAAATCAGTTCACAAGCTGTCGTAAGAAACATCTTGAATATTAAATTATAACAATAACACCTGTATATCTTTATCGGATATAGCTACTTACTCGTAGAACGTACCAGACAAATGTATAAAATACCCGGATGATAAATTTTATTATTTGAACTTGTGGCTAGATCTATTGTTTCCAAAGATTTGAATTCTTATAAGTATGTGTTGTCTATGTACTTACATATACTTACTCAGCTTTGCCTTGCAAATACTCTCAAGGGTCTTTATCTTCTGCAGAGTCCTGATAATGTCTCCGACAGATTATATAAGAATGGTGAGAATGGTAACTTTTATATGAGAATTAGGTCCAACCAAGACCAATGTACCAGCGGATTTTCTGTTATCAGAATTTAAACTGACATAACTTCGATTTGCCTTAGTAATTACGTTTAGCGGACGTTGTCCATAATGTAAGTATTGAGTTTCCTGGGTTTGCTTTTTCTTATTGCTACTATAGTAGATATATATTATATTTTTACTTAGCTCAGCTGCATAAAATAAATTTAAAGGGCTTGCTGTTCTAGTATATTATTTGGAAAAAAAGTTAACCTGCAGAAATCGCGACTACGCGATTAGTTCGCCCTAGTAAGCACTCAGTTCTCACAATCGTCTAACGTGTTTTTGTCTAATTGTTCACATGAGTAGTAATAAATATATAAATTAATATTATTGCACAATTTTGCATAGACAAATATCTAGAGTATATTATTCTTCTTCTTCATCAGCCTATCCCGTCCACTCCTGAACGAAGGCCTCCTCCATCTGCCTCCATGTTGTCCTGTCCTGTGCAGACTGCATCCAGGTTGCACCGACATGTCGGACCAGTCGTCTCTCCATCTCAGCTGTGGCCGTCCCACACTTCTGTTCCCATCTCGAGGTCTCCAATTCAGGAGGTTCTTAGTCCACTTGCCCTTTGCGCTTCTAGCCACTATAGAGTATATTATTATATGATAGAAATACAAGGTAACTATAAGAGATTTGAAATAAAGTTTTTTCAGGATTGCTCTAAAAACGATGTACGTACAGTTTGGCAAAAGTGGTAAATCGGAAATCTTGCTTTCTTTGGTATTATCATGAGAGAAGGTTATTTTTTTGTGTTTTTCTTAATCTTCTTACAGAACACTATCACTAAGTGACAAGATAAATAGATGCATCTGTGTGATTCAAGAAACAGTCGTACCTAAGTGATTCACAGAATATAATTGTATTGTACACGCGTTTCCACATAATTGTTTATAATAATTTTAAAGTAGATAAATATTTATGATGTCATGTTTACGCACAAGAACACAGGTCAACACGTATTTGTATTACCTTCATTACAAGTGGTGTGCATAAATTTAATAATAATAATAAATTTCATTGATTTATTTTAATTTTTTCATTATTTACATTTAAATCCACAATTACGATAAATAAAATGACAAGAAAAATATTTTACATAACGTTGTTTTAAATGACGTCTATATTAATAACATTATCTGCCAGATATTTCAATTGAAACATTGCGTTTTTTGGCACTTAAGACAGTTTGACATTTTGCTACCGTGCGGATTATATTCTGAGGCCTAAGGAGGTACCACCTACATATACCTACATCATATTTTTTATAAGAGGCGTATAGATATAAGATACACACATCGTATGACGAACATTGCTTTTTCGTAAAGTATTGATTTCTTTTGACTTTAAAATTCCGTTGATGGCGTTTATATAATACCTTAAGATAATTCAAAAACACGCTCCCCTATTCCTTATAGTTTTATTTCTAGTAGGTATTGATAATAATTACCTACAAACAACATCTACGAAATTTTAAAGTCGCGTAAGTTATGCATACCTACATAGGAAGGTATAATTTCGTAGTTTTGGTACACAACTTTGGCTAAATATCCCAATATTTTACAGCCTTCAGTATCATTATTTAATCAGTATCCTATTATTTACAATAATATAAGCAAATCAATATTAAGAGTCACCTATAGGTATACTGGAACAGTTTGCACGTTATTTAGTAGGTCGATGATCCCACAAGCAACTATGTATTATAATGAGTACAAATCAGTCTTTAAAAATACCTAATTTAATCATGTTGAACATTCCGTTCTTAGAAACATTTAAATGGAGAAGAAAATCTGAGTCTTATTTTCTCTCCTCAAATTTTTAGACTGCCTTCGTAGCCTGACAGAATTGACAAAAAAATAAAGTTAATTAAAAAACTAATTAAGCATTTGCATTATAAAATGTTACCAGATTATTAATTTAGGTTTTAATAATATTCAATAACTACCTACTTATAGGATTCACAACATAACACAAACCCATATTATTGTTATAACATCTTTACGTCCGGTTACGATAATGAAAACTATGTGTCTGAGGTTGAATGTTGGTATCTATTATGATTAACAAAGATGAAAATTGCTGACAGGCAATGATTGATGTTCTATGGATGATGATGTTAATGTAAGAATATTTTAACGTAAGTAACCATGTACCAGCTTCTTATTTCCATATTTTCCGGAAGGACCGTACTTTATTAATGATGTATATCTTTTGTGTTTCATTATATAATATAAATGCATAAGTTAGTACTTTATCAAATCAAATCAAACAAAGAAAATATATTATACACTTATATTTGTAAAGCAAGTAATGGATGCATACCTAAAATATGATAGTCTACCTATACTTATTGGGTTTTTCTTTTGTGTAAGTCTTCGGCTGAGTTGAAATATTTATGGTACCTTATGTTAATATTAATTCAGTGATTCTTTCATCGGTAATAGTCTTACGATTCGTAAAATCGGGTTGAGAAACTTATTAAAATATTTCAATATTCTGAGAAGACGCAACTACAACCACAATGCATCATTTTACCCTGATTTAGGTAGACTTCATTGCGGATCACACTACCATACACGTAAATACAAGTTAAGTTTGGATCTATTCTTATTGTTCACCTAAATTGAACCTTAATTACGAATAAAATACATGTTGCAAACTTTTATCGACTACCTAAGTAGTTGGTGTCATTATTACTGATAAGTTGCAAATCTTAATTGAAATCATTAATTGGAAAACTACCTTATAGTATTGTTAAATACGCCATACCAATACAATCATTACGAGTGGACGTTTCTATAGCGGCTAAAATATTGTTGTATTTTGAACACATAGGTACTGTAATGATTATTTTCCTGTTAAATCTGACGTGTGAATAGAAAGATTTAGATGTGATTAACATTGCAGATCTTTATTCAATATTAGTTTTGGCTACCGGACTTACATACCAGCTATAGATTTTAATGAATGGCCTTTATTAGTAATAATATTTAACGCGGGTAAATATTCGTAGATTGATATCTCACACGTCAAACACTTGTTGATACGTAAAAACGTATGATATATACATAGGTGTTAGGTATATTTTACAATATTATGACAATTTTATTTGGATAATTATTGTGTATTTATCACTATTTTTGTTTGTATATTGTAATAGGCAGTTTGTTTGTAGTCCAAGTGTGGAGGTGTCAATATGGAAATTATTATTAAACGTCAATATTATTTGATTTTGACCTAAGACTGCGTGAACGTGAACTTTTTAATGTGATTTGATGTTTAGGTAATATGCCTTAAAGGAACTTACCTAGGCGCAGAATTTTATTTTTATTTATTTAACCAAAATCCTGATGGTGAAAACAATATTTTTTATTTTATCTTCAGCGTTCTAATACTCTGTCTTCTAAAGTTGTTCAAGGGAGGTAAACACAGCCCACAATCAGTAGGGGAGATTCTGGGCGGAGATATTTGGGCACCTAACGTAGGAGAGTTTTATGTAGAATTTCATATGAATTTATTGCTGCACATTATAAATAAATATAATATTATCTGTTTTTGTATGGCAATTATTTAGGGGTCCGCTGCCTAGGTGGAAGTTGGTGGGATTGGCCATCAGTCTATAGACTGATTGTGGACCCTGTTTATTCATTTGTCTTCTGTACGTATATCTGTTGAGATGACTACTTAGAAACATTCGTCTTTCATTGCAACTTGAGCACTTTTCTTGTGCCTGAGGGAACTAAAAGTCGAAGTAGAAATAATAATTCCAAAATGATTTATAGAAGATGGTTATAGCACTTATAACCTACATTATTTCTGTTCTATTTCAACATGTACCAACAAAAAACAGAAATTTCATCATCGTAATATATTGTTTAATCTATTTACGGAGTTCTGATGTATAAACAGCATCTTCACAACATGAATAATTAATTTCACCTGGTTGCTAATAAGCTGTGGATAATTTACAAATTATCTCATTTTTAAATCAAAATTATTCAGTTCCATAAGCACAAAGTATTACTCGTATGTCTACAGGCTATACTCTCTTTGTACCGACCTTGTATCTTATGAGTTTCCGTCAAAATCACGTAAGAGATGTGTATTATAGATAGGTACTGTATTAATGATATAACATTTTGCTTCTTCTTATTACTATAACTTTTTATGTTGCTTTACTACAATGCGTAATAAAATAATAAATTATTCTTATATAATATTATTACAATGTCTTAAAATATTTCCCAAAGTTATTAATATTTTAATACGTATTTACAACAGTCGCTTAAATTGATTTTATTTCTTATCACTTTAATATTATGATTATTTTATACTCGTATCTATGTACCTACGTATATACCTAAAACAATCAGGAAACGAAAGAATGAAGTAAATAACTCTCATATTTACGGTGGGTGAACTATTCGATTTTGTACGTAGTAGGTATTTTAATGATAACTATATGTCTGGATTTAACGATCGAACCTGATTTCTGTTGAACATTATAGGTCAGAAAAGACTGTAATAGCATTTTGTTTCAAAATAACTCCAGGCACAGTTGAACATAAGAGAATTTGAAGGAGGAATGGTGTGGTAGTCTTCTCTTTCATGTGCAGTGTTCACAGTTCGCCAGCATAGTTTATAGAGACGTTGCCCGTTGAAAATTTCCCATAATTGAAAAATATATAGGCATAGTTAAACTTTTATGAAGTTGGCTGCACAAGAATCGAAATGTGTTCATTTTTAAAATTACACAATGAGGTATGAACGAATCAGAATGAAGTAGCAATTATTTTATGGCGAATACCCTGTAGATGTCTTCATAGTAGGTAACAACCTTTATCAGTCTTATGATCCTTCATGAATACATTAATATTACATATTACAATAACAAAACTGTATTCAAGTAATCAGGTACAACAGCATTGACCAATTTTATATAGGTAAGTATAAAATACATATAAACTTTCCTTTAGAATGGCATGAATTAATTACTGATTTAAATAGTTTCGACAATATTAGGTATAATAACCACATACTTAAACACATACGCACGCATTTTCATAGCAGTACATGAGTGGAGCCTTAATTTGTAAGTACCTACGCGAATGTTTTTTTATTTATAAGCGATACGCCTGCTGATTTTAATGTAGACATACGAATTTTTATTGCTTGCTCTTTCATTATAATTCTCTCCCATAACACGAATTCTTGTTTTACTTGATGACCATAATAATCACGTCATTATTATGTAGGTAAAACATAAAACCTACTGCATAACATAAAAATATGATAAATCTTTGCAAGTCCTTCACCGTTCTGGTTTCTAGTTCTCGCTATCACCCACACAATTCTGCCAAAATGGAAGATAAAATGCTCATACGTACAAAGACATCTGCTTTTAATTTTTCGTCACTCGGTCAAAATTACAATAAGGTCAATAATATATAATACAAGTAGGTATATTTTATTATTAGAGATTTTTGAATGGCGCTGTTAATGGATACGTATCACATATTAAACATTGTCATTTTATAACCTAAATTTTTACGATATTGGACATATTATTATCTATTAATGTTATATGGTAACATAAGCTTCAAACAATATAATAAAACGGAACACTTATTACCTACAAATGGTAGTAAAATTAGGAATTTTACTATCTAAGATCACGAACTCCAGAGTGCCATGGAGACGTAGGTTATTTTACTATTCTCAATACTGAAAACCCAATTATGATTTTTGTACAGCTTCCCATTGAGAAAAATAGTACCTAACCTACAAGAGTGCACTGACTTTTCATACAAGTGGTAGTAGATGTTGGCACTACGTGTAGTGAATTTCATTATAATCTACCCATATGAAATTGAATATCTTTATACTATTCGTATAGTATTCTTCCTCTTTGTATGCCGACGCACGTAAGAGGTGTAATACGTAAGTAAGAAGATAAATCAATTTGAAAGATGTCATAATATCAACCGATTATATTGAATTACAACAATGAAGTATGAATGATTTCCAAGTATTCAGTACACACAGTAGGTGCATCCCACAATAGTACCTACTTTGAGTATGTCTTATAATAAGTACTTCTTATTACATTCAAATCTGTTATAATATGTTCCGTGCAATGTGTATATAGAAGTTTGCACAATAATTGGAGTGTCGGTACTTGCTTATACCTGCAATAAGATGGAGAACCTCTTCAGGACTGTATGTGTATACTAAAATATACGGTAGTTGTATTACATGTAAGTGGTAGTGAATTAGTAGATACGCAAGGTAATACTGATATGTAAAAGTACTTACACGATTTCTAACGACCATTATTGCGACAAAATTTCCATAAACAAGTAGTGGGCAAGTGTTGAACGCATTATTTAAGCAATGTAATGATTGCAAAGTACTTTACGTTTTGTATTATAATGTAAGTAACTAACATAACATTACTATCTACATGTTCCACTATTCGAGATTCTTTAATAAAGAGTCAATTTAGGCACATCATTATCATTAAAAATAACTCGTTGATGAAAACACGGTGTACGAAAGAAGAGAAAAAAAGATACACTACGTAATTATCGTTTGGGTCTTAAATTTATACAACCATGCACCAAACTTTTTACTTACCTATTTCGGGAATAAACTTTAGCGACTAAATTCATGTTTCCTACCAGTAAGACAACTGAAAGCTATTATTCTTCGACCTATACTTTATATCATCAATCCTGTTTTAACACACATACTTTTGGCTAACAACTTCTTACTATGGATACTCGTATTTACCTACCTACTTATATTTATTTAAGTTTGGGGGTAACATAGTATATTATTATTTGGTACAATTATATTATGCACATTTTATTTTACGTTTTTAATAAGTATCCGATAATTTTATCAATAAATCGATTAGGTACATTGTATGTAATCGGTCGACAACCTTATGTAATAATACGTAACAAATTTGTCGTGTTTGGATAACGGAAATAATTCGCGGTTTTTCTGTATTGGAGCAAGTAAGCATGTATTGTGTTTTTCTTTGGAATCTCCGCGTCTACCAATTTGGTGTTCTTTATTATGTCGTACTTAGAAAAAAACGTGTACCAAATGTTATAGATTTGCCAATAAGGAGAAGGCATTGTAATGTTTCTTTGTACATGGTTTGTATACCTAATAGAACACATCTGAATAGCATAATTTAAACACTACTTCGTACATTTAAAGAAGGCTATAAAGATAGCATAAATTATCCGCCTATCAATATCACAATTTACACCTATGTATCTTTCACTGCGTGCAGCTACATTATGGAATAATCTTTCACTTTATATCAGACAAGCATAAATAAAATTATTCTCTCTAAGTAAACTGAGGCTCCACACATGATAATCCAACTGTCAAATCCCTTGATTCCTTTTTTGTCCTTCATCCCAAATGTTTGAGTATTATGGGTAAAATTTATTCAATAAATATTTTATTTTTTATTAAACTCATGCATTAGTAAGTGTTTAATTAATTATTTTGATCCATATCAAAAAGGTACATAAATTATTGATGGGATCACCACCTCTGCTTAAGAATATGCAGCCGCAGGTTCTAATAAAATATACATATATTTTTTATTTTTTTATTTATTTATTTAAACTTAAAGTAAACAACAATCACACATATAAATATATAAAATGGACATAGTACAGAATATATAAAATGAACAGTACTACAGATTATAAAACGTTGTTCACTAGGGCGAACTTATCGCAGAACTGCGATTTCTTCCAGTTAACCCTATATTTATATACTTAATTATATACCTAAGAAGAAATATTATTAATGAGAGACTAATATGTTTGTTGGACAATAACATTTAATCATTAAGCGATCGAAGTTACGTATATCAATATCTATATGTCTGGTACAATATAAGCATCAGGTATTGTGATAAGTTTCTGTACAAACTATTACAGACGAATATAGTATTGTGATACTCGTTTCTTACATAAAAATCTCAGACAATAAGATACTTAACCATTTCTTCTTACTAGTTTCCATAGACATTTCTTTGTCTAATTAATTGGGAGATTGCATACTAGTTGGGGTTACGCCGGTTACGGTAATCATGACCATCGTGGCTTAATAGTTATGAGAGTTTTTTGTCTAGACAATTATATGAAAGATGTCCACGAGAAATCGCAAAATATAATAACCAATTTAAATTAATAGGTTTGATTGTCGTTAATATATACCTACCACTATTAATTTCTTATTAGACAATGAAATTGAACACGTACTCATTTTTCATTGACAGGGATATTATTTTATTGGTATATTTTTTACAAATAATTTTGTCAGTTGTCAGTTGTCTGCATGTTTGTCTGTGTCTGTCTGTGTGGGCAAGTATTCTTTTTTTCTCGTAGTTTTAAAGCTTCTAGACTTGTGTACAAAATAAAATAAAATCACAGTAAGGTAAAATCTTGATCCTTGGAGTGAAAAAATAGATTGTTGGTGCGCAAACACGTATTGGTGTTACCATCAGGTACTCCGAATGGGCAAACTTTGTACAAAACTTAAAACTATATTAAGAAATGTATTGTGAATATTATAATATGAATTTAATTTTGTAAGGCACTGATGAGAGCTTAAAGATAATAACGAACTCTGATGTCATGTTGAATACGTTTGTAAGTAATATTTTTGTATGGGTATATTATCATTCTTTTAATAACATTAATTTGCAATAAGATAATACATACGTACCCATCTGTGTCAAAAACATGTCTAATTATTCTTAATCATTAATTCTACTGCCAATACAATCAGCCGTGAATGCCTGAGGGAAAATTTTTGCAATGCTGATGAACATAGTGTTTATTATAACGTAGCAAAAAAATATTTCAGAACAATAATTATTATTAATGATAGCATAATGAAATTATGTAACGATCGAGAACAAATATCGAAAGTAATGGATTATAGATGTATCAGCTTTATTACATACTAATATTAGGTACGTTATTGTGCCTACATTATCTATGAGTACCTTCTTTAATACTACTCTGACATATCATAAGTACTCGAATCATCGTTGTTAGTTGAATACCTAATTCATACACAGGCTATGGGGGGATTACAAAATGTCTATAACATATTGGGTGTTGTACTATGTAGGTAGGTATTAAACTTTTATACACTCACTTACAGAGTGATTTCAAACACATATAACAGGCATTCGACTCGGAAACTATATAAATTCTAAAGGTTTTTTGTACACTAAAAGAAAACCAAAACTCACAATTAGAATCACTCGGTGATCCAACACTTACCCTGGATACGGATTTTTCTATAATAGTAGTTGCTCAAGAGAACTGAAAGTGTTCTGTATTACCATACTATGAGATTTTTTTCAGCTGCTAAAACCTTATGGTTTCTTATTTCTTACTTATTATCTAATATTGTAATATAATCCAGGTTTTAATTTAGGAGAACACTATAATATATAAAACATAAAACCTTATGCGTATACACAAGAATAAATTAAGGAAGCACAGTGGGAAAGAAGTAAAATTTGGGTCAATTCTAACTAAAATAAGACGTTTATAGTAAAATAAATTTAAAATACAGAGATTTTTAGACTTTTGTTCCATTGCAGAGGTTTCTTAACTCTACGAGTGTCTTATATGACTGTGTCTTTACACGTCCCGGGATATATTAATTAAATAGATTAGTATTATGAAGAAACCCGAAGCTGACCAAATCTGAGTCGTAAGTTACAAAGCTCAACGTAACTTCGTACGCACTAAGTTCGTATGCGCTATAATGTACTTAGGTAGTCAACTTATATACATAATTATTCTAACTATTGATCCCAGATAATTTAGTCAATAAGTGATCTTTCAACTGATTAATGTTGTATTTTGTTTTCAAGTATTTTTGGTACAATTTGACAATAAAATAACTGAACACACCGTATATATTTCGACCTGGTTGAACTGCGCATTCACACTTATCAAATAGTACACGTCGTTGTATGTATGATTACATCCATTTTATCCAAACACATCTAGGTGCAGTATTCTCGTGATATAAAATAATACAGTACTATTTACTGTGTGCCAAACTTGAATAATTATTGTTGTTCGTCTTCCTCTTATGTGTTACAAGTATTTTTACTAATACATAATTTGTTGAAGAGTTGCGTAAAGATTCAAATATTAATTGACTTTATTTTGACACCATACATAATAATATGTAGGAGTAAAATTATATCGCCTAAAGAGAATTATTATTAGGACTATGATAACATCGAACATAAATTCTTTGTGTTTTTAGTAGGTGTACACTGTACAAGACATTTGCTTATGTTATACGAAGAAATGCATAATTATTATGAACAAAAATTGCAATTGAGTAAGTCACATTTAAAATATGTACTCGTTTTATATTTTTATTGAATTGATCAATTTATTTATTAAAAAATGACTAGATATTTTTTATATATACATACTTTGTATAAAATTTAATGAGATCTAGAACATTATTGGGATTGTAAGAAAGGGACATGTTGTATATAGATACAGGATAGCAGGAAATAATAAGCCCCGTTTTCTCTCAATTTCATATACACAAATTCATTTTATTGACATTTCACTGAAACTTATGTGAAAAAAACGGTATACACATATTTACTTATCTGTACTTAATAGGTAATTTTAGTGCATTTGGTCATTTAGATAACGTTCCAAACATTAGCTTTACACTGAGAAAATTATACATGCATTCACAGCTATATAAATCAATACCTTAATAAATTCATAGGTATAACACTATACCAGACGAAATCACGTAGGTAGATTTACAAAACATAGGTAAGGGTATTTTACCAATATTTTGGCGACAATACAAATCAACAAAGTTCAATCATTCGGTTCCCACAGTTTGTAAAGTATGTCTTTCGCTACGCGTCGGAGCTTTCATCGTCGTTGTTATTATTGTAGTACTTATTTGTTGCGAAGAAGAACTGGTCGAACAACATATCTTCAATAAAACTGTTATGCAATAGGTTCAATTTAATACTGCTTATTGCTAACAAGTACTGTACATACTCAACAACAACCGTGGTAGATATATACATACATTACTATAGACAACTTAAAAATTATATCTATAGTAACCAGTATTGGTATTAATATCGGAAACTGATATAGTTACTTACTCAACAGATGTATCACTTTATTATAGAGTTGGAGATTAAGAACAAATACATTATATTTATTAACATATTAAGAATATCCAGGGATATTTTAAAGTTTTACTGGAATAGTATCCTGTTTACTGGAGTAGTATCCAGAATAAGAGAAATGTGCGAGATTGAAGATGTCGTCAGATGGGGGAGGCAATGGAGAAGACAATGGTATGCACATGTGAGGAGAATGGAACCATCCAGACTCCCTCACATTGCACTGCACGGCCAACCCCAGGGCAGACGACTCCCGGGCAGACCACCAAAGAGATGGATTGACACTTGGGGGTCGACATGGCAGGAGGCTAATCCATCTTCATAACAGGCCACAAGGCCTATATTAAGAACAAGAAGAAGAAGACTGGAACAGTAGAAGTTTCTCTCCCGCAGCTGATCCATGAATAAACTGCATTCACTAATTTTAAAACAACGTGATACCATGTGTAGGTAGATCCTGACTGATGGAGCCATCTTTCAAGAATATCATATGAATGTCGGGGAGTATACTGCTAATACTAATGCAACTTTAAATCAAATGCTTAAGCTACACGAGAAAGGCGAAAAGTGACTCATAGGTCAATAGTCCTATAAAGGTGTAAAATTTAATTAGTATGACATATGAGATAATTCAATACCTATCTGTCACCATATACATTTATTCATCTCAGTGCTGAGCTACGAATGTATGAAAGTATCAGCAGAAGAAGGAAATATGTTAAAAAGTGAATGTATATTGTATACACGTACTAATATGATTATGAGGTTAATGAAATAACAATGGTAGCAATGTACCATACAACATATTTACCTACCTACAAGAGCAGATGAACATCATATTATACTGCAACTCATTATCTTGCGAAGCTTGTGTGTACCTAATAGGTAGTTTTACTATAATTTGTATAGATTTTCAATGGATATTGTAGCGTTTGAGCAACGAATGAGGTTAAAAATTGACTTTTCTAAATTTTATTTACTACGTAACAATGAAAAAAGCTTAATAGTATTGTAATCTACGTTTAATCACAACGGTGCGCCCTTAATTTGTTGGTCTACGAACACGCAACACAATGACACATATATAAAAGTAATAAAGGTATTATAAAATAAAATATTATATAAGTTCACATTAAGAAGAAACCTCCGTGTTTGGATGCGACGCTATAAGCAGTTATATAATATCAAAACATACGGTCGTGACCAGACAATTATGAATGAAATGGGAACAATCTCGCGTATTTAATATTTCGTGTATATAATTCTATTAAAGCGATGCGATGTAGGTATTGTTTGTAATAAGTGTCTATCTACTCTTACACAGATATATTTGAACTTTAACATTGAAGTGCATTAAATAAATAAAAATCTTTGACTGTCAATATTCACTGACATGTTTTCTATTGTTGGTGGCTTATCTTAGATTGGACTACCTCTACATTTGGCTGTAATTCGTTCTGAAATTATTTTCTATTATTGGCTAAATGTTATTATAACTTATTAGAGATTAGGCATCGTAATATTTAAATGAGCATAAATCTTGTTGGTCTATCGTAACACTATCTTGGGTTTCGTGCTTCTTAACTTAGTAGGTCTAATTTCTTTTACTTCTATGATATGCAATTTGGTTTGGAGAATATGCATCTTCAATTGTATTTTTTTATTTCCTACTATTTCACCTGGTCACCTGCCGAGTACCCTGCGGCCTACATATAAAGTAAATTTAACATAATTTTCTCTACACATCAGCTCAGCACAAAGGCTAATCGCTTTTACGCTGAGCTGTGTTAGCCTCTCCACACACGTCCCAAAGTGCAGTTCCGGAATCGAATGTTTTGCAAAAAAGTTCCGATTAAAACCTCTCTCTGAATTAAGCGTCACCCCGATTTTAAATTCAGAAAGAGGTTTTGGTCGGAACCTTTTTGCAAAACGGTCGATTCCGGAACTGAACTTCGGGACGTTTGTGGCCAGCCATATATTTAACTAAATAATTTCTTCTTTCATCGTTTCCTCATTGCTGAAGGACGTGATTTGTGGAGCTACCCACGGACAAAACAAGACGCCTCCAGTCTTCTCTGTTCTCCGCAATCCGCACCGCCGAGCACAAGTCCCTCCCAGTCATTTCCTTAATCTGGTCGCACCGTAAACACTTACCATAATTATATTTTTTTCCAGGTTTCCGGACTCTCTTCTGGTGATGTGACCAAAGAAACCTAGTACTCGACGACTGCATACTAAATAATAACGTTTACGTAAATCCAAAACCTGAATAAATTCAATATTCGTACAATAGTCAGTAACATCGGATAAGCGTGATAGTTTTGTCTGTACCTAGTTCTATACACCTTCGTGTTGTGAGGTTTCGATTTCGATGACACGGTTTTCCGATCGTAAGAGTGTCAATTTTGCTACAATCGCCGACGTCTTTGGCGCACGGCGCCTATTTTATTACTCTCATTACACTATACACAAGGTAATAACATATTATAATCAAACTATGTGTGTGTAAACATTCAACTTAAGTATAATCGTGATATCTACATATTACTCTATGGTAATACAAAAGCCCATTTGCAGTACAATAAAAACTTGGGTGTTGTGTACCTATTTATCTTAAATTTTTCTATTAGAATATTATTTCTAGATTATGTATAAAATTCTAATATGATATTGTATTATCTATAATACTTTTAACCCACAATAATAATAACAAATCGATTTGTATCTATGTTTACGAAATAATATATTACCTACTAAGATAATTTGTAAATTTACCTGTAAGTATAAAACATGTATATTTATCTGATAGCAATGTACTTAGTTCAAATCAATGAATAATTAGGTATAATATTATATAAATGCGTGAGTCTTTGATATGTTTCCCTTCAACAATATTCACAAAGAAATTGATTGCCTACAATCTTGAACTAAACCTTTGTCATTTCCTAAATCGATTGGCATAAATCAAATAATACTACGACTATGTTTACTTATATTTGATAATATATGATAAATTCTCCCTTTCAACACCAAAGTAAATTATAATAAAGGAGAATGCTCATAAAAAACCCAGGCCCGGCGCAAACGAAATATATTTCAAATGATAGGTAAAAATGAGTAATTAAATACTGCATAAGTGGCATCATCGAAATCAATGGCTTAATGGGTGAAATACCTATTCAAAGTTTTACAGGATCACACGAATATATAAGAAAAGGAGCGTTAAACAGTTACAATTGCGATTCAAAAGTACATAATATGATAAATATAAGGTAGCCCGTCTTCTTCTTCTTCATTATCATCAGCCTTGGCCCCCCACTGCTATATGGAACTAAGAAATAATATTTTATAAAAGATCATTGCACCCTAATATTCCTGAGTTTATGCAACCTTTGTGTCTCATCATGAATTTTAAATAGGTATTTCACGCATTTAGCCATTGATTTCGATGATGCCACCCATGCAGTGTTTAATTACACATTTATACCTATCATTTGAATCACGTTGCGTTTGCGCCGGAGATATTTTTTTTTAACATAATTCATGAGCATTGTCCTTTGGGCCTACATCCGGCAGTGGAAGGACCAAGGCTGATGAATAAGAAGAAAAATCAGACGGGCTACCTTACACTCATCATATTATATACTTTTGAATCGCAATTGAAAGTGTTAAATGCTCCTTTTCTCATATATTCGTGCGACCCCTGTAAAACTTCGAATAGGTATTTCACCCATTAAGCCATTGATTTCGATGATGCCTTCTATGCAGTATTCAATTACTAATTATTACCTATCATTTGAGATACATTTCGTTTGCGCCGGGCCTGGGTTTTTTTCCCATACAAAATGAGCATTCTCCTTTACTACGCTTTGATAACGTTGGCACTATTTTTTAAAACAATTAATTATCAGTACATCATGTTGTATTACAAATAACCCATCAAATAGATAGAAATATTACAATCATCGCAATTCAACTCATTACGATTTACTTATACTTCTTTTATGCTTTAGCATCTGTGTATTGCTGAACTTCCTCGATCGTGTCTGAGGAATCAGCGGGATTCTAAAACTTTGGGGAGTCGGGGACGGTAATGAACGACTTGAAGACTTGAAAATGTTATATCTCGGAATGCATCCCAAAAGGATTTTTTTTGCTACTTGATTGCCGAACTTGCCCTAATTTTAATTCACTAACGTTGTTTGATTGGCAGAAATGTCCATTGTACGCATATATTATTGTATAATAAAATCTTTATTTATTTATTTGATACCCGTAAATATTTAGAAGTTTGTTGATCTATGTAAACGAGATTGCTGAGAGTAGGATTCGCTAATCGTTAGTCAATGGATTCAAGGCATAGTATCTATTTATAGAAGATAGATACAAGTTTTATGCTAATATGTCGAAACCATTTTTTATTAAGAAATAATATGACGCTGCTTATTTTTTTCCTGGTGATTCATATATATTTTTTTAGTTATTTGTCTAGCTTTCGATAAATGCAACAGATCACAAAAAATCTACAATAAATATTATTTATTGTCCTGTTAAAAGCAGTTATATGAAAATGTATTAAAATAGAATACATAATGGCTACATCTTTTTCAATTTTCTGTCTACATAATTAGAGTCAAAGAGTTCTCATATTACCAATTAATTGGACACTATGTATTTCCTTTCTTCTCTTTGTCTGTGAGCAGTTCGGCATTCAATATTTATAAACCTAATAAAATGTAGGTATATTTAATACGTTATTTGATAATAATACTTGTTAGATTAATATTAACAACCGCAAAAGGAAGTTACATTCAAAGCAGACAGTCAGTATTTCGTAATGCGTAGGTCAAATTATTTTATTTTAATATGTAATCGTTGCATAGGAGACACAGATAATATGCTATTTAATGTAAACATTCGACCATAAGAACTACTTATAATTCGCTTCACGACTTAGTGCACGAACAATGTAGTTTTTGTAAAAAGGTAAAATGTAAATTGTTGTAAAAATATATTCATAATAACAATTACCAAACAACGCCTAATGTGCTGAAACAGTTATTCCAGAATCCATGCAACAGCAAATTTTTTATTGTTATGTAATCAACCCTAAGTGGAGTCCTCAGGTATAAACATTAATACTAAAAATGTACAAGCATTGTATTAAAATGAGAGGATATGTAACATACTTATTCATTTAGTGAACTGAAAAAAACAAAAAAAAAAAAAAGAAAGAACGATTCGTAGCAAAACGCATCTAATGTAACTAAAAATCCAGGAGAGTGCAAAAGAATTTGGGGTAAAAGAAAAAACTAACCATAAAATAATTATAACCGATGCTAATCAGTAACCACAGTGTAAAGGGCTCCGATCAGCATCTCTTTCTCTTCATAAAATACCAATTTATAACAAAATGTGATGACCTGATGACAGTCAATATTAAATACCTAGGTAGGGTTCAACAAGTTTCAAACAAATTCAGCATTTCGTAAAACCATTTACCAACAAGATTTGTCTTTAATCATCTAGAATTTGGTACTGTAAAATATTGTAGGTGATAGTGAGGTATTATAATGATGACTGTGTCAGTCCTACCTCAATTATTTTCGATCTATACGATAACACTCTCACTATTATCTCACTCACCGACTGCCTCACGCACAGTTTTTATTCTTGGATCTTCTTGTTATGTATAATTTACCAACTCGAATTTAACAATATGAATACAATACGTGGGCACCTCCCTATAATAATTCATACACAAGTCGATACTGAGTACATTATATGATACATACTTGAATACAAAATAATGAAACATACGAGTACCCACAAGCACTTAGATCAAAAAGCATCCTATGGTGTACCTACTACAGATATCGTGACGTAATATGGATAAAGACGAGTAATACTCGGTCATACTATAGTAACTTTCTATACTGATTAAGTACCTAGGTACTCGATATTTAATATCAGTTTGGCCAATGAAGATTGCTAAGTAATATAAACATATTGGTCAATATGTTTTTTTTTTATTACCTATGGCAAATTGTTGCTAAATTTCGGTACCTATTTAAGTACATATTTACTAAAAATTGCCTATAAGTTTATAAATTTTACGCATAGTAATATTACTATAGTAAACTTGAAATAGTGGAATTTATATGGATTTTTCCATATAGCAATATGTTGTAATAATAATATTCGTGAGGTTGGTATGTGCAGTAATTTTATTAATACGAATGTGAGAAATTACTTTAACGAGAGGTCAGCCAGAAACTTTTAAGAGCGTATGGATATAATCCTGTCCGTAAATCTTAGCATCATAATGTGGATACTTAACATTTTAATAAATCAAAACATTACATGTTACTCTAGTAGGCTTTCGCAGCGTGATGAATCCATTTCTATGTTGTTCGTTCCATTTCCATTTCAATTCCATCCATTTCTATGGTCTCGACTTTATTAGTCTGGGTGTTCAGATTCTCCTACTATTATCTTGTCTTGCTATGCGCCCTGCCCATTGCCAAATAATTTCTTATACATAATAGATCAAACATTGACATCATCATCATCATCATGTCAGCGTCCCTGCGTCCATTGTTGAACATAGGTCTCTCGCATCGATCTCCACAGCTCCCTATCTTGGAAATAATGTTTAGCAATTGTCACAGTAGATTTTTGAAATAACTTAGAATTTCTTATCTTATTATCTTATTATCCCCAACAATAATCAATTGATGAAACTCAGTCCTCATATTGTTCATACGATTCATACGAAAGTGCATCCAGCGCCTCGTCTAATTTAGATACTCGTAACAATAGACTCTTTTTTCGTAAGATGATACTATTCAAAAGATCAATCTAATGTAGCTTCAAAAAAGCTAACTAGCCAACTAGCTATTATATAACATTTACATTCATCAAATTGAATAACGTATGATGTATTCTATCAATCCGTCAACGCACTTGAAGAAAAAAACTTAAAGATGTGTGTCAATTAAGTCAATCATTTTTGTATTACAAAACATAATTTACATAATAATATTTTTGTTTGTAGCACAAGTACAAGACATTATTATTACTATAGTGAGATTATGGTTATACAATATGCATGGGACTAAAATTCATACATGCCTGTAGATGGAAATAAATTTAATTATAATATTATGTTTTAATTAATTTGGGCGAATCCGCAGTACTTCTTTACTATGTACTAATGTTGTATTAAGAGTATGCATACCGACATTTTTAAAATTTCTAAAAACGGAAAACCTTACATATATCTCGACAACCGTTACTAAATATGCTTTGAACAAAATAAGGTAGATGCATTGAACATATATCTAGGGAATAACCATAAAAGGTTTTTTATATCTTGTATATATTAAAAAAAAAACAAATTAAAAAACACCTCTGATTTTTTTCCGATAGACGGGAACTCGTTTCCCGAAAGTCATGAAGTTATTTTTTTTTGTACTGATAATATGCATTAAAATCTAGGGATTAACTGTAAAAGTTTTTAATAGACGCAAAATTAACTCCATAAAATGGAAAAAACGCTATTTTTACCATATTATCATTCGATTGTTCACGCAATTTTGAGCGTTAATGCCGTGGGAAAGGACTGTGACGTCATTCTTGGTACCAAGCCCTTAAGTAAAATTATTTATTTTATTGAAATTATTTTATGACCACGATTTGAAACAATGTTATTTATTACCTTACCTGTCTTCATACTTAAATTATGATTAGGTAAATATTACAAACTTTATTGAAATGTAAAATTCTAATGATGTTCCATAGATACTCAGATATTTACCTTTACTAAATTAATTTTAATGTGATGATCCACCGTTCTAAGTTTATTCAGATTTAGACGCGCTTTTCTTGTAGATTTTTTTTTAATTTCATGAAAATAATTACAATTATTCAAAAGGATATCTGGAAAAAGGAAAAGTATTTTCGCCAATATTTTAATTGTCGGTAAGTACTTGGGCCCACACAGTTGCCTACAGTGGAGAGTATGGCGGCTGGTCACAGTCTGCCGTACCCAACCTGGAGGTCACTTAATAGACTGAGAACAGGTGTCTCCCGTTGTTACAGTGACCTCAAAAAATGGGGTTACAAAGAGGAAGACACCCGTGAGTGTGGTGCTATACAGGATCACAGTCACCTGTGTCCGGGTCGCCGAACATTGGAGATACAAAATTTGATAGTGTTCCGAACACGGAAAGTAAGTAAGCAAGTACTTGGTACCAAAAAAAAATTTTAATGATGCGATGGTCATTGGTTCATGGTTGAAATATTCACTGTCATTTTTGAAATTTTGTGCGGTGGATTACAGTGAATTATTATACATACAATTATAGAAACATCCAACCCTTAAATTAAGTAACCACTGCACTTTACGTATGCTACAAAACAGTTACCCTTATGTACCTATTTATCTAGAAAACATTTGTAATCTTTTCAAAATTATACGAGATATCTACTAGAATGAATGAACGATAATTATTATGAATGAATAAAAACTAATGTTGAATGTTTAAAGGTAGTTGTGATGATTTGTCTCATGTAAACAATGTTAAAATACTTTCCCTGAAGTAGTTACTACTTGTATGTAATTCACTGCAATTACCGTAAAACCAAAAGAGCTGTAAGTACACCAGGTATTGTTGTAGAATAAACGAACATATTGTATAACAAACTTCATCTTGCTAACATATAATTGGAGAAATATTAAGCAACGTTTTCGAGAATAATTACGCTGTGTTGGTGAACATGTAAGATGTAATAATATTAAAATTAATGACATACAAGTTCAGGCTCAAGGCGTTTTACACTGATGCATCGAAATGCTAACGATTACGATATTGCGGCTAGTAAAAAAACTAGTTCACAATGTGAAGAAACTATATTTAGGTACTAGTACTATCATATTGTTGCTATACCTATCGATAAGTAAAAACTATCAAAATAACAAAAAATTCACAACACAGGTTTGTCTACCTACGCAATTATAAGCAAATAAAAAGCATCAGTAAAGATTTTATACCTATAGAAATTAGTGCATAATACTCTCCCCATTTTTTTCTATAAGTCGGTTTCGTCGTAGAATATTAATAACCCCGATGTTAATTTTGACATGTCTGTTACAGAAACTACAAGAGTTATGCCCGATCAACAAAATGGTACCCGAAATATGGGCAGTTTCCTCTACTTGATATTAGAATGCCAGCATTCAGAACATCATTCTAGAAATCCCAAAAACCTAGATGAAGTTGTTTCATAAGTAGGTTGCTGACAAGATGCTAAATGACTTAGATTATTTTATATTATTATTACATTATTTGTGTAAGACGGATGCTTAGTATGTAATATGAAGCTGACTTGATGAATTTTCCAGATTATTGCAAAAATACCTACAGGGTTTGTATTTTATGTTTTTTTTCATAAATAATTATCAATTATGGTTCGACGACTTATTTAAGTGGAGGCCTTGGATAAACAGAAAGAGTGTCGAAAGGCCACGATAGAGATGGGCTGACAAAATTGACAAAAAACAGAGACGAGTGTAAGCAGTTGTTGGAGGCCTGCATCTAGCAGTGGAGAGATGAAGACTAGACATGAAGAAAAAGATGGTTCGAGAGAGAATTTTTGCACTGATAGGTATGTCGGTATTGGAGATTAATTATTCTCACACGAGTATACCGCGCCAGCTATTTTGAATTTGATAAGTATAGTTGTTATTTTTCAATACCAACATAATATTTGAACCTAACGTAAGTATAGTTGTTATAATTAGGATAAGTATAGTTGTTATTTTTTTAGGATAAGTATAATTAGGATAAGTATAGTTGTTATTTTTCAATACCAACATAATATTTGAACCTAACGTAAACAAATAGGAATGTGACTAAATATAATTATTCCTATACCTATACAGAAAATAAAAGCATAAGGCATGTGTACTTGCGAACAATAAGGTAATACAGCATTTTCATATAATAATAATATAGGAACAACGTACCCATATACATCAGACAATCGAAATAGAGATTCGATTAAGAAATTGATCGCCCTAGGCCAAATCAATAATTATTATTAGGCATATTATAAACTTGTGAGAAAAAAATATAAATAATTTATTAATTTAGCATTTGGGACATTTACATGTCGTTTCTCATGCTTAGGTATATGTATAGTCTGTACGAATGTTAGCCGACTGAGACGATTTATGATTCACGGTAGCTCTTATTCAATAGACCTACATGTACACTACAGTCTCAAATAAATAGTAATATATTTAATTACTTTTCAATTTATTCATTATAAAATCATTAGTAGAAACAAACACTCGAGAAAAAGCGTCGGCGGACATCGAAATAATCAGGGATAGTATGAATGGCGGGAGGTGGTTTTGAAACATTTCAAGATGACCCACCCACGACTGGTCGATGTTTGGGGAGATATTAAATGATTCTTAGCTCAGCTCTCTTATGTCAATTATAATGTTTTGAATTCATCGTTATATGGAAACACTAAACGATGACAGTTTCTTTCACACCATAGCATATATTATGTGAATATGTGGTAAGTATATTAAAAAAAACAAGATTACCTATGTAATTTAGTTTACTAAGCCGTTACCGTATTCTAAAGTGCCCAAATAAGATTTACTTTTTTCGAGCATAGGAATTATTAGATACAATTTGTAGGTAAATGCTAAAAGTAAAATAATATTGTGCCGATAGAAACGTTTTAAGGTACGCGTAGTAAGTAAATTATTATATCAAAATGCCGATAAATTTGATACAATCACTTATACACATATTTAATATGCTCTTTATCTTAAGGTAGGTATATCGGCGATGAATTTTTAACAATTTTACCGTAGATATAATGATAACAATAGTAGACTTTATCTATTATGTTAGACAGATGTAGAACAAAATATCGCATAAATATAATAAGAAAATAATGGTAAAATATCCTATGGCAATATACATAAAGTTTTCTTATCGCCTATTCAAGTAGATATAATTATTTTGGACCGCGCCCAAGCTATTGAAATAGGTATGTAGATGTAAAATTTCGTTTTTAACTTTCATAGTTTCAACACCTTATTTTTTATGATTATATCTCTAGCTCTAAGGTTATATAGGATCCTATTTAAACACTTGGACTTACCTTACTTTTAGACGATACTTTTCAATGGGCCTAAATTGTGCAGGATTCAATGACGATATTCTGTATTCCGATGTACTTTGCGTTTAGTGCGAAATGAGGGGAAACTCGAAAATAGGGGCTAGACAAATCATTTTACAATTATCAACACATAATATTTATTACATTTTTACAAAAATTATAACAAAATATTTACAACTTATAAAAACAATAAAAAACTATCCACTTTAAAGCGATGGGAGTAAAAACACATCCATAGAGATACTCTGTCTCAATAAGTACAGTCGCTTACTGAAACGCCCACAGAAGGGGAAAGGGAACCATTTGAGACCTGAATTTTGGGAAATGACAAGGCGATATCTGTCACCGCATTAGATAAGGTAGGTTTCAATCCAGCCGGACACGGAATTTTTTATTGACTTATCTAACGAAGTATTGCGTCTTAATGCATAGATAGATGATGATTATAAAGAACAGCTGATTCAGAAGATTCTTTTAAAACGGTACAAGTATTATTTAACTGATTAAGAATTCGATAGGTAGTTATTAGTTATTACATAATAACAATTTATTTTAATGTCGCATTGTTTTCCAATACCTACACAATAATATTATAATAAATACTTCGTATTAAGCTTAATGATTATAAATTATGAAAGATGATTTATGTATAATGCGGTATGAGTATAGTATTATATTGAAAAAACTGTTACTCATGTTATGTTTGACTGGTGTATTCTTATTGTAAATGCTCTCTAAGTAAGATGTCTTCACTTTTCTACTCTTATCAATTCTTATAATGCACCTCGCACAAAACGCCTCACTTATTTTGATCAGATGAGGATAATCACTTTTTAATTTACTCCACGATAATTTTAACTTTTTTCTATTATTATCATGTTCATAGGTGTTGATACAATTGTCAACAAGTAATACTGTTTTATTGTTCACGAAGTATTAACGTATTATTATAACGAAGTATAAAGTATTAGCGTCGAATGCGGCATCTGAATCCGAATCGTAGGACTAATTGTAGTTTCAACTGTATATGTTTTTATGTATATATGCATTCTGTATCTTGTTTATTTTTTTTTATTCCGTTTTTATTTGTTTTTTATCTCACATATGTATGTATGTATATATTTTCTACTTCGTATATATTTTTTTATTCAATTTCTTTTTTTATTCATTAATTTCTGTTTTTTCCTATATTTTTGTTCAACTCCTTTTTTTTCTGTTTTGTCCTGGGGTTAACTGGAAGAAATCGCAGTTCTGCGATAAGTTCGCCCTAGTAAACAACGTTTTATAATCTGTACTATGTCCATTTTGTATATTTATATGTGTTTGTTGTTTACTTTAAGTTTAAATAAATAAAAAACGTACGATGTCTTGATAATTATTCTTGACGATTTCTTTTCTACGAATGTTTTTGGTCCCATCTTTTTCTCACTTCAGATGGCTGCCATGTCCTGTGAACAATACAAACTCAACGTAAGGTAGTATTCTTCAATATTAATATACCAGTTTAATTCGTAATGCGTATACAAAATAAAAAATATACACGCATGCAATTATAATATTATGTTTTATTAATTCTAAAGTACTTACATGTCAATTTAATACTGTCGTTGATAGTCCTTGTTAATATTATATCTATTTTCTACTAGGATTAACTTGAACTGGTTTTCCACAAAAAATGTATATCTGACATTTCAAGGGATAATTCTACTTTTTTTCTTTTACTGAAGTTCACTAACCTTTGCCATCTTTATTTAATTATCTTAATATGTTATTATGTATTAGAAATTATGAAATTCAATGACTATTTTTTTTTATAACAATAGAGCTATGAAATTTGTTCCCAGTGTTGCTGTTTTAGTTTTCAACGAAAATATACCTGACTTATGTAATGTATCGGAAATAACATAGATTTTGCGTTCATTCATTTTTTAATTACTATCAAAAAATGCCTTAGTTGTATATACCTTGAACAGCAAATACAATGGAGTTGCTTGATTTATATAATAATTGTGAATAAAAAGTAGGAGGTTGTAGGTGGAAATAAAAATAAGATTTTATTGAAAAACCTAATAAATGTATATTTAATAAAAAAAAAAAACAAAAACAGAACACAATTATATAAATAATGTTTAAACTAATTTTGTGTACCTATATAAATAATACAAACGCAATGAAAAGCATATTATTAAATTAACTAAAATGTTGTGTTATATACAGTGAATGATTATGCAAAATTATGGTAACTGGAAGAAATGATGAACTAAATATGTAATTAAAATAATATATACATATTATTACAATAACTTTATCGCCTGCTGTTTAATGACAACAATGTTTTATTAAGAAATATACCGCATGTCACATCTTATGAATATGAATAATAATAATTATCTTCTTAATACAGTTTGAAGAAGTGACCAATTATGAAAATTTCAAATGTGTATAAAAGTACTCGTGTATAAAAATGATAATTTTTGCCCCATTTTCATGGTTTCTAATTTTAACACCTCGCCGAATATGCTCTGTGCGTTTTATTTGTATGGTACAATAACATTTTGTACCTACTTGAAATCATTTGTCTCTTCTTCAAAGAAATAATGTAAGTATATAAGTATTCCGCTGCGGTCCATAATATGTAGGTATCTATTAAATACAATTCGCTTCTGTATGCACACAAAATATAATAACAATATTTAACAGTGAACCCGTATTATAAATGTTCCCATCGTAAAGAAAAAGGGAAATTCATATTATATGCTTAGAACAGTTCTATGTACAGAAAGACTTAGATATTACTGGGAATGTATGAAACACTTGTCGTGATTATTTATAATAAATCAAATACAATGCACTTTGCACGTCTCCGGAATCACGCAAAATCATTGTTTCTAACAATGTCGCGTCAATGAAATGAAATTGAAAACAATGGATGTATTGCGTGAAAGGAAGAGGAGAGTCACGTGTTCACATTGTCGTTGTTATTATAATTAATTCGCCTTCAACTTAACAATATTATAATCTATAATTGCACCGACCTAGTCCCATCCGTGATCTTCGTGTTCCACGTGATGCACCTGGACCCACACCTTCTCCCAAACTGGTTTCCACACCTTTTTCCAAGCTTTAACTTTGACTTCAGTCCAAGCCGGAACGGATACCTGCTTCCACTCGTCTTTCCACGCGAGCTTTTTCTCACTTACAAACGTCTGCTGCTTTTCTGTCTTCCATACTTGAACTTTTTCCTCTACCCACTCTTTCCGCTTTTCATTCACCCAAATTTGCTTAGATTCAGTTCTCCATACTTGCTTCCACTCCTCCTTCCATTCCAACTTCTTTTCTGTATTCCAAACTTGCTTTTTTTCGGTTTTCCACACTTTTTTCCATTGGGGCTTCCAGATCATCTTTTTCCTCCAGAGATCGTGGGACGTGTATTCCCAGCCTCCATGATCTTTTCCTAAATATTTTTCACCAGGGATGCCTTCTTTTACCCATTCTGGGGTATAAACCTGCTTCCACTCTGGAACTTGTACCTCTTTCCAAGCTGGAACTTGCACTTCAGTCCACACGGGCTTCCAAACTTTTTTGTTTTCAGGTACTTGTACTTCCTTAGTAATTGGAACGCTCACATCTTTCCAAATGGCCTTTTTCACAGTGGTCCAAGCAGGGATTTTTACCTCTTTCCAAATTGGGACTTGGATCTCCTTCCAAACAGGGACTTGTGTTTTTCGCCATTCGTTTTTCCATATTTGTTTTTTTTCTGTACGCCATACCTGTTTCCATTCTTCTTTCCATACTAATTTTTTCTTCCAGACTCCTTCGGGTTCGTGCCACGATGGCGATCGTTTTTCTCTTACTTGTTCATCAGTTGCTACTAAGCTCTGATCTTCTAATACATTAATAGGAGCAGGATTCGCTAACGCGGCAACTAGGACGAAGCCGAAAATTAACTGAAAAAATAAATAGAAATTCATTAGTATTTGAAGATTATATCACTTATCATTTCAGCAAAGAAGCACTAAACTAGTTTGTCACAAATGTCATTGACTGAGAATATATTTATAATCTAGTATTTTTTGAAGTCACTAGTTTCAGTCACATATCACAGTCTTTTAGAAAATGATAAAAAAGACACATCACTTTATTATACACAATTCGTATGGAAACTTTAACATAGTTTTGGAAGATAATATTATTCTTAAACTAACCAAAATGCTTAATCTCTTCATCTTAACTCCGTAACCAACGGAGCTGAAATGAAATAGTTGATATCGTATGTACCGTGCGGGTATCACTGACCGCAGATTGTGTTTGTGAAGGTTATATAGTCAACGCCATAAGGGTGTCCTCCCCACCTGACAATATATTGTGATCATGAGGGGTATTTGGACATTCACTTGATGATAGAGATGGTACCGACGCGGCGACGCGCTTCTAGAGCTACGAAAACCCGCCCGCCTCTACGTAAACACATTGTAGATATAGCAGGCATATAACAAAACATCAACAACATTTTGCTCTTCCGCTATCTCCGTAAATTTTACTTAGATGTTTACAATTTATTGAAATAACAGAATCAAAACAAATATTTACTATTTAGGATGTACTATATCGTTGACCTCTGGAAAATATGATGTTTTGAGTACTTAATTGGTAAATAACATCTTTTGAAAGAAACAGTCTTCCTTTTCTCTACGATACAAAGAGTTTTGAGTGGTAGGACCTTGCGTATGCACGAGGAAAGTTACATGGCGAAATAGTGTCAACTATAAATAAACAGAAATTAATATAATCATATTATGCATCTGCATATTATATCTGTATTAGGTGCGTACTTAGGTACTCATTCGTTATGCAATTCCAGTTCATAGGTATATATATAACTATTTGAATACCTACACATATCTCCGTACGTAGTATGGATACACACTCAGGATTGGAAGCAATATGCGTAAATTCATTACATCTGCTTATGCAAATAGCCCATAAAATAATAATATTATTATTTTGTATTAAGTAATGCGAGTACATCAGCTGTGCAGTATTGCAATAACTTATAATAACTTACTAATTAACAAAGCTGGTCGATGATGCAAATTTATTTATGTATTAAATTTATACCGATAGGTACATACATATACAGAATAAACAACTGTAAAATAAATGAAAGATAAAACGAAAGACGTTTTTAAAGCCTTGCACCCTTCAACGATAAGGCCTGTTGGAAACGTTTCGGTGAAAAACGTTTTGAAAAAGTTTCAACTTCAGACGGATTGAATTTACACAGCATAATTCTTCTCTTTCATTCAATACTACTTACTTATTCAATACTACGGTTAATGATCTTGTGTCTTCATGACGGAAACTCTGTATCTCTTGAATAAATTGAATAAATAATTAATACCTACTTAAAACACTTTGTATAAGTGTAATAGTAGTAAAATATAATAATTAATGATATTATAATGAAGTGAGATGAAAAGCAAAACATCTCAAAGGGAACTAATGCCTATACAAAACTATTTGTAAAATTATAATTAATTGAATTATTGTACTATCAGCTACCTATATGTATATAAGTACTTAGTAGCGATAGAATGTTATATATTACGAACTTATTAGATATACATTATAATTATTATTATCAGCTGTAACAGGTAGTCTGCACTGTAGCTTCGGATAGTTCGTCAGAAATTTCGAAGATTTAATATTTTTTGTTTTCTGGTAAACACGTATTCTTTACAGTATTTGGTAACAGTACCACTAAACTTGTAAGAATAATAAACATAATATTATTATTCACTTCGGTGCCTACTTTATAATACGTATACTGGTATTATCCAAGTCATGTAGGTATGTAACGCTGGCCCATTGGAAAATATGTAAGTTCTATGAATATGTATGCAAATTTAAGCAGCGACGCCTTTGTGGGTGGCTAAAAATTTACGTCGAAGTCTCACTTTTTATGAATGAAAATTTAAATTTAGAAGTGTAGGTCCCTACTAATGAAATTATGAATGAAAATAGTTCTTTCGTGGAAATAATCAAGTAAGTACCATTTTATACAACGTGATAGAAAATGAAAACCGAATTCTCACACATACTATACAGGGTGTTTGGCAAAACGTGCGACAAACTGATATGGTATATACAAGGGGCTATTTGGAACAACTTACCGGTATTCAGAAATTATAATAGGGTGTTCCCCAATTTTTTAAAATTTTTGATATTTTTTACACGAATTCCCAAAATTTTACCTGGTATCCTCTATAACTTTTTTTGTTTACCAAGCAATCAGATCCAATTAAATTTTAGTTTTATCTCAGATGTATGCCTATTTAGAAAAAAATAATATCTGTCCCAGAAAGTGGCGGTCAAAAAAACTATGGCCCGACAAAGTCCCAAGAACGGATAGAGAAAAAAATAACTTCACTTTTAAGTCACTTTTAAACATATCCAGAAAAAAGATTGAGTTCTTCAACTCTCCTTAAAACTTCTCTGAAATATCATCTTTCAAATGGTATACAGCATGTGTGCATAACATACCTAAGTTAGGACGATTTTGTCAAACCTTCAAATAGTGTTGGAAATTTTCCCAATATTTAGATGGTATTATTTATACTTTTTCGAAGTTCGAATAATACAAAGTACGTACCTACCTAGTAGCTATCTGAAATGGGGGACGAAAATAATTAATGATTCGCAAAAATAGTTTAATCTTCGCATTTTTTTCCATTACCCTTGAGTTTGTCTTACTGTAAAACAAACCGTGTGATAAATTGTGTGCAATGTAATTGGAAACAAAAAAAACACTCTCCTAATCAACTAATAATAACCTAATACTTACAATATAAAACTACAGATATTCGTGATTGGCATATAATTGAATTATTTATAGTCCATCGTTCATCATCATGTTATCTTCTACGTGTGTCTAATAGTAAATTGATTTTGTTCAACCAAATATGAACGCAGTGTCCTCATTACGTAACACAAATTAATCACTTCACAAATCGTCTTAGATTCACTATCAGTTAATTATTCAAATTACAGTTCTGTACATATAACTTATTACTAGCATACTTAATTATTTTTGCATTTCTTTAAGAGTGTGCATACCGACATTTCAAAAATTTCTAAAAACGGGAGACCTTCTATCTCGACAACCGTTACTAAATATGCTTTGGAACAAAATAGGGTAGATACATTGAACCTTTATCTAGGGAATAACCGTAAAAGATTTTTTATATCTTGTATAGATTTCTCAAAAAAAAATATTTAAAAACACCTCTGCTCTTTTTTCCGAAAGACGGAATCTCGTTTCCCGAAAGTCGCGGAGTAAAATTTATTTATTGTACTAATAATACGCATTAAAATCTAGGGAATAACCGTAAAAGTTTTTTGATAGACGCAAAATTAACCCCAAAAAATGGAAAAAACGCTATTTTTACCATTTTATCATGCGATTGTCACGCGAATTTGAACCTTAATGCCGTGGGAAAAGGCTGTGACGTCATTCCTGGTGCCAAGCCCTTAACACATTATTTCACGTACCTTTATGTATGCGTACGTAATTATTTGTATTGAATCACCCTCAATTACTATCTAATAACGACCATACACTGCGATATCACGTGAATTTGGAATTTGGCCCAAAACGTTAAAATGGTATAAAATTATCTGATGAAAAATACACATACATTTCACATTTTTTCTCATAAAGTAAAAATCTCAGGCGTTACAGAATGATTCGAATGAATAATATACTAAAGCAGCTTAATCAATTTCTATTGATCTGTGAGAAATAGTAAGTATTGACATATTTTTTTACATAAAGTCAGTATTAAAATAGACAATAAACAAAAGACTTGTCGATGAACATACGGTATTAGCTTAGTTTTATAATTAAGTTGTATTCACATTGATAGATATTTAATATTATTGAGTTGTATTATGTATGTGTATATTATACACAAACCTAATTTAATACTTTCCTGCTTAACTACTTTTACCGAGCTAAAAACTTGTGTCGTAAAGTGCAGAATATATGGTCAACGCCGGATTGGAAACCGGCAGTTGCCGCTCGAGTTTCATAGCCCTGCGCTTTAATCAACAGTGCCAATGTCTTTGACGTAATCAATAGGCTAAAACAATGTTAAATGTTCACATTTTAAGAGTGTGCATATTGACATTTCATGAATTTCTAAAAATGGGAGACCTTAGATCTCGATAACCGTTACTAAATATGCTTTGTAATAAAATAGAGTAGATACCTACATTGAACCTTTATCTAGAAAAAAACCGTAAAAGATTTTTTATAACTTATATATTTCTCAAAAAAAAAAATATATGAAAAATACCTCTGATATTTTTTCCGAAAGTCAGAAACTCTTCTGGAGATTTTTTTGTATTGATATTATGCATTAAAATCTGGGGGAGCTGTTTCGCACTTCCCAGGACAGAGAGGCTTTCTCGCGAGTCATCGCCAACAGGGCACGTGAAGAAGATGTTAGTTTATAAGTACCTATTTAAAACTACCCAGGATATATTCAAATATTGTATCCAAAAGTTTCAGTCGTCAAAGTACGGCTGTCGTGATCGTATTGTGAGACCAAATTATACAATAATTAATAAATAAATAAAACTTTGTTGTCCAATAAATATATGTAACAACAAAAACAAGACAATGCAGTGTGCCAAAAGGCGGACTTATTGCAAAAGCAATATCTTACAGTCAGCCCGATATGATAAATCGTATTGACGAGAACACATTTTCAAAGGGTAGATAGATACTTATTTTCAATGTAAGTTTGATATTTGATATCTACCTACAGAATATCTGTTACAGAATAATACATTTCATAACAATGAATTATAATTACTGAACAGTATACAAAATAGTAGTCATTATAATGTATGTTTAAATTAAATACACAAAGTTTTATATAATTCGTTCATTTCGTATAATGGATAACTACTTGTACAGTTAGTTTAACGTAAAAAATGCAATTATGTAATGAAAATATACATACAATTTATAAAAACGCATTTTTTGTTAATATATATTACGTTAATGATTCAATTGCGTATAAACGTAATTAGAAATTTTACGTACGTCGTGTTTTTTTTATAAACTACGATTAGGTATTAGTATAATATTTTTTTGCGTAACTGAATCCTATATAGATAATGGTTTAATTTAAAATGTGCATTTTATTATAAATATTCAAACATTTTGTTTTAATTTATTTATTATTACTTTATTGTTAATGTAGAGTGTAGACGACTGTCTGTTGCTTTTTTTCTGAATTAAAAATATACTTATATCGTACCTGATGCATTATATTTTCATTGTATATTATTTAGTTTAGTTAGTCAGTTATTGTATGAATAATTAAATAAATGCACGTAGTAATAGGCACGTAGACAAAATTTTATAACATAGGAATTACCCGAAAATATGTAATGATTTCGGCATAGTAGTAGTAGTAGCATTTTTATTAGTAGTACCTAATGGTGTTTTTACGTATTTGCCTAATAAGATTTACATGTTTCATGTAGGTAGGTCATGGATGCTCTATTAAGACGCTGCCAGTCACTAATACATAAATAAACCTAATTTCAATTTATTGCAATCGCAGGAACAGCATGGCAAGGACTTGTGAAAAAGATAGCATAATAAAAAACAAATTTATTTTATTGACATATTCTTGAAATTGATGCTGGTTGTATTCTTTAAAAAATCCATTCTGAGATTTTCAGTTCTTCGTTAAGTAAGAAAAGTAAAGTAAAGTAAGAAAGTCATAGCTTCTTCGTTAGAAAATAATTGAAAACGAATTGGTTTAAATACGAGTATATTAATTTTGTACATAGAGAAATATGTTTTCTGTAATATGTGTTGAGTGATTCCAATGTTCTAATCTAACTAATTCACATAGTAAACCCACACATCATTTTTTCATTAATTCGTCTACACGAAATATTTCTATTACGTAGGCAAAACAGAACATAAAAATAAAAATTCACGTAATATATTTTAACAAACTACCTATTAGTTTGATTATGAGAAATAGATTAATATTATTATAGTATTTTATTATAATTTCCACATGTGTATATCTAAATATGTCATTTGACATTGTTTTTTTTCTTACACAAAATTAAAAACTACATACCAAAGTGTATGCGATGTCATTAGAAATTATCGAAATGATTAAACCTGAACAGAATTATCATTTATTTATTATATCCATTGATACTGTACAGTGTACATTTGATATAATATTTCGTAATACATTGTTTCTGATTCAATTTGTCTAGATCATAGTATTTTGAAAAAACAAAAACCTACCAGTTGAATATATTATCTTAATGGTTATACTATCAACCTGTTCTTTAAATGATTCGTTTATTTGTAAGAATCTAATGCACCTAAGTCAAAATTGCGTAAATTTTAGCATTCTCGAGCACCTATAGATTGACTTTCTTAGAATACAAATAGGACTTATCCAATAAATACGTATTCATACGAAAGCTTGCATAGCTATTGGGATGTGAATTAAGTCGACAACGAACAGCCGTATGACAAGCGACAGTTTTCCCAATCAAATACTGGAATACATCGCCGCACACTGGAATACATCGCCGGCACCGGAGTTTGAACCTGGCACCTCCCGCTTGAGAGACTGCCACCTCAACCAAGTGCGCCAACCATGTACTAATTGTATATTTAACCATATGTACAACCATGTAGTAATTGCTGCAATAATCTCTTTTTCGGCGCCACCCGGAATTAATCTACCTATAATTATTGGTTAACCATAGAACGTTAGTAATATACGTACCTAATTAAACATGACACAATGGACGCATGTTATTATTATAAAATATATAATAACCTTAATTGATGTAAGAAATATTGTGTGACATTCTTTTAAAAATTTAGTGACCTATGTTCAGACAATACCTACTGAGTAAATATTACTTTATTTATTTATCATATTTTGAGGTCATTGGAAATAGACCAGATTATCAATTCTTTATGGTAAAATGAATTTTGTACATTGTGTTGGAATAAAATAAACATTTATCTCTGTGCTTGCAAAGAAAATCCCACGTAGTCAACTAATAATGGTCATACATCATGGTAGAGATAAACGCAATCAATATATCAGCCAACGATAGACAATATTATTGCGTCACATATTTTGAACACAATGAAGGGTTTGGCAGGTCAAATGACAATAATATAGTTACGAGCAAAATACTTATTGCATAACTTGTATACTATATTATAATAAAACTATCTGTTTTTATAGAGCGACAACTATTATCTAATATTTCGAACAAATATCATGTACCTAATCTATTTCCGAATGGCTTGGTATCCTGGATTGGGTCTGTACAGTGCATGGAGTATTGGGCGTGACCTGAATTTATTTTCTTATCCTATATGCGTCTTAAATTTATTTCAATAGTAAGTATCTGAAATTATAATGTACACCAACCCAAATCCTTTACTGCACAAAAACATTTTTCGTGTTGTGCATTGAAATCTAGCGAATGATCGTATTTTTCGGATCGGATTTTTTTTGGATGAAGTGAAATTAACATCAAAAAGTTAAATGAACGCTATTCTTATAATTTGATCAAACGATTTTTCATGCGATTTAGAACCTTAAAACGTCGCGGGAAATGACACGTGACGTCATAGTTGAGCTTAGCCTTAAATCGTCATGTAGTTGGACATAGTCTTAAATCGTCATGTAGTTGGGCAGTCTTAAATCGTCATGTAGTTGTACATAGCCTTAAATCGCCATGTAGTTATTAACATATTGGATGTAGTTGGACATAGTCTTAAATCGTCATGTAGTTGGACATAGCCTTATATCGTCATGTAATTGGACATAGCCTTAAATCGTCATGTAGTTATTATCATATTGGATGTAGTTGGACATAGTCTTAAATCGTCATGTAGTTGGACATAGCCTTATATCGTCATGTAATTGGACATAGCCTTAAATCGTCATGTAGTTGGGCGTAGTCTTAAATCGAAATGTTGAATATCAGTCGCAGTTTTAATTATACCCATATTAAAAACGAGTAGTAATACAATACGTAGGTAATAATTATTATTTTGTTAACTTGTTAAATACAACATTACTGTAGTATTTATTGAATATATTCTAATATCGAGACACACAATAAAATATTACAATATTCATGGTCTGGTGCTTTTCTCACAGTAATTAAAAAAAATATTATGACCTGTTAGAAGGAAATATTGAATATCTAATTTGTGTTTTAAATCATCTATTCTTGCTCTTCGTCATCACTTAAATTATTGCACTTACTACTTATCCTTGAATTGAACACTGATATGTTTTATCTATGCAATCTTCTCTTATATTACTTATGCTATATTATAATATCCACTACTTCATCCTAAAGATGGCAGAAGTATCGCTGCCGAAAGCTAGAGAAGATCAACAGACATGCGGCTAACACCCGAATAACCTGAAAGGAAGAATATAAATATCCAGTATCTTTCTGTCTTCTGGTGCTCCAATGTGCGGCGACTATATTCTTTAATTCAGTCACTCAATCTCTTTGCGATTAAATATATTCAAACTAGTCGTACGCGTCTCTATATATTTTTTTAAAAGCAGAAATGAGGAGTAGTATACATTCTTCCCAATTAAAGAAAATATGATTATTATTATTAATAAATAAAAAAAATATTATTATTAATTGATTATTAATCCCTGGGGACCTGATTCTAGGGAATGACAAGGCGATGTATGTCGCCGTATATTGGAGCGGCAGGGTATGACCACCCAGACACGCAAAGTAAGTAAGTAAGTAATCGTAGGTAATTTACAAACAAATATAATAGTTGATAAAGCCGAATTGAGAAGCTGGCAAATATTGATTGTATCGGGGTCAATATACTTGACGTAAATATATATATTTTTTAAATCCTTAAGTTACAAATAAAAAAAACAACTATTTTTTATTTAGGTACATTGTGATTTGATAATTGTGTAATTAAATTAAACACTGGAATAATGATTTCCTTGGTGTGAATTTAAGTTCTATTTGGGTATATAAATTCACACATCTGTGAATACATTTATGATAATAATCCTAATGCAAAAGTCATAGTTTTTTTTTTATCTAAACTGGTTTTATTCCATATTCACTGTACCGTGACGTTAAGGATTTTCCAAAATGTTAACAAACAGATAGAAATATAGATTATTATAATACTTGTATCAAGGTACAAGTAGTTATTATGTTTCTACACATTATTTTATCTAAATCAAAGTATAACAATGTTTTTTTTTTATGCATACATTAAAGCCGTTGAATATCTAAGACGTATCGAAATCACACGATACGATTATGTCCAAAAACAAGAATTTATCAGAATACCTATCTTCTTCTTCTTCTTCGTCAGCCTTGTTCCCTCCACTGCTGGATATAGGCCTCTTCTATTCGTTTCCAGTCTTTTCGATCCCTCGCCTTTCTGACCCACTGTCTACCCGCTATCGAGGTCACGTCGTCTGCCCATCTTTTCTGGGACCTTCCGACACCTCTTCTATTTTCACATGGTCTCCACTTTACGAGTCTGGGAGTCCATCTATTCTCGTCTTGTCTTGCTATGTGACCTGCCCATTGCCTATGCATGGGTTTTATCTTTTCATATAAATAATATTTCTGGGTTATTTGGAATGAATCGCTATACGTACAAAGATAGTCTCGCCTTATAGTTTATTGTCAACAATACTTGTAATGTTTAAATTAAATACCTATGGTTATTTAAATAATTGAATATGTTTGTATGAATAGCTACTTACGAGTTATTTATAAAAGATTAACATCACAGTGTGAAATAACCAGTAAGTATATCGATGTTAATTTTTAAATAACCGATCTATTTATTCAAACTGTTAACATCAAAATAATAAACCTAATAGTGCACCTTATTAATTAATAGAAGATATTATTCATAACAAAAATCTCATTTGCTTTTCCCTTATTATTTGTGACACTGATTCTTTAAGACCATCAATTAATTTAGCCTCTTAGGCATTCTTCTAATTCTTACATCATTCCGTTCTCAAGACGTGGACTTCCGCTTGCGTCTCTCTCTACATCGTTGGGGCGTTCATTCCGTCATCCAGGCCGTTCCACACACTGCCCTCGACCGTGATCTTTTTGTCTGTATAGTCTAAATAGATTATTTATGAAAATGCTGTAACATAAATCTGGGATATTATTGTCTATTACTGATTCCCAGATATGTTTAAATGTTGTGGAATGAGTGCTTGAAACAATGATGTCATAATCTTAGATCCTTAAGACAATTCTAAATTTACGGAATAACTTTTACATGTAAGTATACAATTGTATACAATTGACGAAATGCTATCCAGGACAATAAGTCCAGTTTAGCATGGATCACTATGTAAGTTGGATGTTATTGGTGTTATTATCTTCATGACGAAATGCAAACTGAGCCCTTTACACTCTGTTTGCATTGATTCTACCTCTCTGGCACATTGCCAGTGTTAATTGTTCAAAACTCTTTTTGATTGTTATTACTATGTGAATTTGACGAGTTCAAGTTGCACCTACTTTATTATAAAAACGATATAATGTCATAACTTTTTCATATTAGAAGCAGTTTAATATTAATAATTATTTATACCCACACAATCGATAGAAAAATCGGAAATGCTCTTCGACACACATAATATTATTACTATACGATATATGATACTATCTACCTAGTAGCCATACCTACACACAAACTGTTCACACTGATCTATAACTATTAGTAATAAGGTAACACAGAAGCCAAATCATTATACAGTTGGTAGTATGTATTTATGTAGTAAATATTTAAATACTTAGTCATTTAATTCCAAATTTGTGTTAATATACGACAATTTAATGATTTCTTTTATGTCTTTTTCACTGATAATTTTATGCATAATTTATATGCTTATTTTATTGTAGAGTTTCTTGTATATATATCTACAATTTGTGATTTATTACGCTGTTGTTTTATTTGATATCTTCACACCAAATTTAGCCATTTAAACAAAGTTACAATATGAACGTTAAGGTAGATTGTTTAGAAATGCTACTATTTTATATTTAAAATCAACGTTTTCATAAAACTCTAACTCCTAGTCCTACCATATAATCTTACAATCTATTAGTTTAAGAATTCAATGTGCAACATAGTTGTGCTCTAAAATATATGGGTAGGTGATTTCGCATACAGAGAAAGACGTCCAAATAAATTGTCATAAGCTTGCGTAGGTGTAACAACAAATTCATTGCAGAACATATTGTTTCGTGGCATTATTGAGCAACTGCATTGGATTAAGAAAAATCAAACAGACGTAGTTTATATTATGTAAGTAAATTGTAATATGAAATTTGTGCACTAGTAAAATGTTTCATTTTTCTTGATTGTAAGTTGCAGTCAGTTATCACTGATTCTCGAGACCGGCTTCGTTATCTTGACAGATAGATAAAATGATATATTATGTGACTGTATCCATTTATCAATTTGCAGTTAAGCCCCAATGCATAATGCTTTAATTCAAGGCCCCAATTTTAATGTCATTATAATATTGCAATGAACGAAATTTATTTATAACCAAGTAAAATGATAAAGTCATACATAATCTAATAAGTTGAGTTATCTATTCGATCTATTGAAGAAGAAAAATGTTTTAGCAATTTAGATATATCACCATAGATAACCTTTGGAAGTTATTTGCTGTGATATAATAAACAATGCACAAATTCGAAGACGGAAATCATAAAATATAAAGCAACGGTATTAACAGTGACGTTCAAATATTAGCATTTACACTCAGTAATTGATTTGAAGTGAAATTAACAGTAACAAGTAGCAAATGGAAAATTATATTCTTTTAGTAATAGCAGGAAGTTTTAAACTTGTATATTCTGTAAGCAAAAGCAACTTAGGTTATACACGGAATATTTTAAAACATACAAATTTATGGTATAGATTTTCAAAGGACCGTTGGTTTGACAGACATAGAAACATTGATAAACCAAGATGTCTAGATTGGCAAAGCTCAACAAAAATACTTATTGCTTACTGTTATTATTCAATACTTCATCAGTTGCACTAGGCCAACCCACTCCAATACATTGCAAAACCAAATGTTTTGTCATTGATTCTATAATTATAGTATAGAGCATTTTTTTAAATTATTGATTTTTATAATGAAATCAGTGTTAGCATCCAGTCAATAAAAATCGCTGTTTTGAGCGGAATTAACTGTGACTGTTTATTTATTCCACGAGGCTAACAATAGGTATTTCGTATGCAATGAACCTACTGATTCCACCTCGTAATAATACCTAATATAAAAGACAATGCGATGTTCGTAATACTACCTACAAGCGAAGATAGCTCTAGGAATATTAATACAATATACTTGTATTAAAGCTATTTACTTTCACTCTCATCTCTAGTATACGTCGTATTCATCGTAGCGTTAGAATCACATGTTCATATAATTACTTCAAATAAATACTTGTTAGTTTAACGAGGTTAAGCTGGTACGAATTAAATGCAACGATTAAAGGAATATTAATCAGTTTTACGTAATATTAAATAACATTATTTTCATATGTTAGGTGCACACACGTGTCACAGAGAGTACTGTACATAGAAGAGGACAACGATGGGCTGGATATCTAAAATTAGATGATGCAGTCTGGTGGGTGATAAATTGGATGGAATGATAAATTGGACAAATGTTATTATCGACCTGGAAGGAGATTGATATCAGGGATAAAGAGAACTGACTTATATTCAACAGTGTAAGTTGAAGACGAGCTTACAATGCTTAGACGTTAATATAACACAATATATACCTACATTGATCGTTCGTTTCCAGCTCACAACGATAATACATATATAGTTTTTGAGTTACCGATGGAACCTGACGGAAGTTTTCCTGACAGTATGAGAATCTATCAAAAAAGAGACGCGAAACCTAAAATTTCAATATCTTATTATTATGCTAGGAGCAATACTATTAAAAGTTTCTTAAAACGTATTAATTATTAAAAGTCGACAAAAATCGAAAAATTAATTAATATGATTGTATTTATGTTAAAATATCTTACTCAACAATCTACCTCTACCTACGGTCGTGTTATTAAGTAAATACCTATACTCTTATTAATAATGCTTGTAGCAATTTTAACATTATTTATTTTTCATAATATTATTTTACGAGTGTCATAAAAAAAAGTAAAAGTGTCTCAACTTTGTGAAGAGGTCGTAGAGAATGTTAATAGTCGTGGATCCTATCGACAACTAACTTTATGCAATGTAAACAAACCCTCAACTCGACCTCGAGGGATCGTTTAGAGCGCAGCAGGTAATCAAGATACTTTAAATATTAAGTAAAATATCGTAAGGTAAATATGTTACGAAATCACATGCAATTAAAATAATAAGTCAATCAATCAATCGTTGAAGACCTTATACTTAAATTACCAATCAGCAGAACTTTACTAAGTATTTACTTTCATTCGCGTCCTTTGCTGAATTTATGTCAAGTATTTTTTAAACTTTACGTAGGTATATTGATAACTTTATTGGGCGCGAAAATCTATCTGAATGGCAAAATTTAGTGACTTTAATAAAGGGCGATGTTAAATGAAGTTAAAATTAAATAAAGTTGTATAGTTCGTCTTTTCTTAACCATAAATACAAATTACTCTGAAAGAAAAAACTCTGCTTAACATGATTTTCTTAGTGGTATATAAATTTAATTAATAAATTACAAAGTAAGTATTCAAACAGATTTTCAGAAGTGAATATTAATACCTAGTAGCTGTAGTAATTATTATGTTATTTTATCTTATTTGTACGTACCTACAATTGAAATTTAAATTGTCTTAGTAAAGTATTGCAATAACATTTGCATCATAGAATTAAGATATTACGAGTTTATCGAGAAAAGAAGATACTTCAGGATGTTTTAATATGCAAAAGAAAAAAAAACACCTTGATGATGTAAATATACCTATTAAGTTAGATGGACCACTCGCGTAGACCCAAATGACTTGAAGTTGGTGGCTACTCGGAAAAACCTAGTTAAATATGTGAAATACTAATTTGTCATACCCTTCACTTCGTTGTGAAATAATTACCAAAAAATACGAAAGAAAACACTGGAGAATTTTGTACAGTAAAATTGATAATACATAGATTTAGTAATATTACAATACTAATGATTATAATAAGACTAAGCACGGCTTTGATGTGCAATAATAAATTGTGATTAATTCATCTACGTATTGTAGGTAGAGCTGATAAATGATAAGCTTATTTCGAGAATCTATAAGCCTTGATAATTTTTATATCTATATTTCTATATCGATGTATATCTCCGTCAACCAACAAAAGGAGAAACAGGTCCTCTAAGACAGCTAATGTATCTAAAAGTCATTTTAGATTCCTAATTATTTACAATCCATACGCACTAGCGTTCCAAGTTGAAACTAGTAGGAAATAGGTATACGGAGATAGATAGATGGGGTGATAAGCTGTCGGTGAACATACATTATTTCATATTTGAACAAATTTTATGAGAAAGGTGAGTATTTATCTGGGTATTTTTTTATGAGTAGAATGTTTGTTCCAGTCCAAATATATTAGGATCAAAGTGTAAGAAAAACGACGTGTAAAAGGATCAATTATTTTAATAATGAATTAAAAAATTAATAATCATGTTAAAAACGTATAGCAATAACAAAACCGATTACCCACAAAGACGTGCGTGTTAGGTACGCGAATGTTAAAGGGCTTGGTACTATTGACTACCTGCTGAAATAGATTTTATTTAATTTCTGTCCTTCACAATATTTCGACAGTTTTCCATTAAACCACTTAATGTTATTATTAATGAATTGTTGAGTTTTTTTCTCAACGGATGAAAGAAAATAATAGGATCGAACGAACAAAGTTCAACGTCTATTCACTTTATTTTTCCAAGAAAAACTAACCTTGTGTTTATTGACAAAGAATCCGATTAACATTATTCAGTGACAGCAGAAATGATAAAAATAATCAATATTAACTTTGAAGCATTCTGTCTATCAGGCGCGTATTTTTTTTAAAGTCGGCCTCTAAATAAGGTCACGAACTTAGTCAAGTGTTGTTTGTTAAAGAGATAGAGATGAGGTCTTGTGTGATCTTAATTGTAATTAATAAACCACTCGTTAGCAGGATTATTTTTAAAGAATTGTGAAATATTTATACAACAAGAAAAGTAGGAGAACTTAATGCTGTGCTGAAGTATAAACATTGAACGGATTATCTATGTATAGTCCAAGGAAATTGTAGTTTACCCTTGAAAAATATTTGTAATGAAAATAAAATTGTAGTCCTGAAGCGATGCTTTCTATGAAAAGTCGTCGTACAATTACTTTAAAATTGCACATATTAAAGAAAAATATATGCAATAAATTTCTTATGAATGATATCATTGCATTTTTCAGATGAACGGTTTAGGTGCTAGAGCTCATAGATATCGGTGCTAGAGTTTATAAATTTCCTTATCTTGGACACAGGCCCCACAAAAAAAATTATGTTGTTACGTCAATTTTTATGTTGCGTTTACTTTCATTATCTATACAATTAATTAAGTAAGAACTGTGTAGGTACTTACCTTTTGCCATTTTTCTCATATTTATAAATGTATACGGTGGCGTTTTGGTCGTTCTAACATCTTTGTTTGATGTTATCTGCACAGAAAGTACGATGATTGTTAATAATTATTATCCCTCTGGGTATGAGATATTCTATCTTATTGGTGTAGGTCTTTTGCGATGTGAGACATTATTCTTTTAATATAATATCATTATAATTATAAATCTCTTATTATATTACAAATATATAACAACCCTCCTGTGTAGCTTTTTGGACGACAATGGCATATTCCTCATCAGCGCAGAAGTTACCACGACCTTTGAATTCCTGTGGTAACTACATTCACATTCTTTCTCTTTTTTTGAACAGGTTCAGTATATTATGGCGATCTGTGATTTTTTTTTAATGTTTATCGAAATAAACCCAAATACATCTTTGTACACTTTACAGAAAGCTTAAAAGCTTGTGTTGTGAAGTGGAGTAGGTCGGGGATTGAACCCGCGCCTACTAGATTAACAGTCGAGCGCGTTACCAACCAGGCTACCGACCACCTATATATCGTAGGAATTAATTAAGAATCGTGACTGTGAATAAATATTTGAGAACAAAGTTATAATTATAGATATTTTTGTGACGTTAAGTGTATTATAAAATCATGTAATTATTTATTGGATATCAAAATAAAAGAAGGCAAACCAACGGTCGGTATTTATTATTGTAATGTTATTTTTAAGTACCTACATGATTTAGCTAACAGAATTGCCACATAGAAATTAATTTTGAGGGTCATAATGTCAATACACGTCTATTGATGTACTAAAAGGTTTAAGGACAGGCGGCTTTAAGATAAATATAATCAATATATTATAATTATGTGTCGACAAATCTAAAACCTAATGATCACATTAATATAATTAGATAAATCGAAATTGTTGATGTCTGTATTTATGAGGACCAAAATAAAATAAATTAATTATTATATTGCTAGCACCTTCGAAAATTTTAACGATAATCTAAAATTAGGTACATTATGGATTATGACCTCGTGAAATTATCTCAGAGACATGGTTTTTTGGCAACCTGGAATTGTTTTACTTAGTTTGTAGTTTTGAATAGAACGTGACATGAAATTTTGGGATAATCTAGTTAGATTTTTTTTATGCCTTCTGTAGACAATGAATTCTGAGTGCTTAATTAGAGGTAGGTACAGCTTATTATATACAAAGTACTTTAAACAACTAGACCTTTGTATAATTTTAGCAACTTTTAGGTGAGGAATAGCGGATAAAGGAGCCACTTATCATTATTTTTTATATGTGATTCCTATCTCCAACATTCCTCACCTAACAATTTGGTGAAATCCACCACTAGTGTCACTTAGTAGGATCTTTCCATGGAGAACACTGAAGAACGGAATGGTAGAACATAGTAGCTGCTTCTTCATTTAATGATTTCATCAGGCGCTACCGAAATCCATCACAAAGTAGTATGAATTAGAAATCAACCTACCCTGCAGGCAAACAATTCATAAATTTTGGTAAGTAAAATCTTAATATTAACTTATTGTCAGGTATTGTCAGTCTTGCTAGATATTAAAAAAATATTTATTATTGAATGCACGCCCTCGGGTAGGTACCTACTGTTTCAGAAACCTTGCTTAAGTAATATTATATGCTGATGTCACAATCAAATACTAAAATATTTTACCATGTAATCTAGGAAATATTTTAGTACACATATTAAGAAGTAGTACAATATTTATATTGCGCAACATATAGGTGCGTCTCTTTTGTTATTATAAAAATAAACCTACCTAATAGTATTCTAATAATATTTGTAGTTTTATGACTCACGACGACAATGAGGTGAAGGTAGCTTATTAATAAAATTGGCAGTCAACATTTTAATACAAACAAATAGAAATCATCTTGTTGTTTTCGACGTCACCATAGTTGTTATTATAATATTATGCGATGGCCAATGGCCATACAACTCTCGCGAAATTTTAGTTCCTGGACAATACTGAATCTTTTAATTTACGGCAGTACCTAGACTAGGTGTACGAGGATATGAATTGCGCCACGTATGTCGAGTTGAAGAGAGCTGCATTGGACAGAAAAGTATGGAGATCGAGATGCAAACATTTGCTGCACACAAATCCGCAGGATTGAAACTGGAGAAGAAAAATTTTCCCTGATTTTTGTAATATCCAAATCTTGGGTGAGATATATTATGTATATTTTGTCAATGTTTCAGTATGTCTCTCTTCCTCAGGCAAAGCACCCAAGATCTAGTGATACGTGTTTTTTTTATAGTAGTATCAATCGACAGTAGTTTACATATGTAGGTATTCTCAAGTATTCTGTCACAATAGAACAGGCAATTACATCTCGTGCATATTTGACTAATAAAATATTACTAAATATTATTATTTGCGTCCTTTTGTCGTGTGTCCAACTTTTGACATGACACCGGATTAGTGTAAGTATAGCTATAGATACATACTCGTATACTTTGATTATTGAAGTACCTATTTAAATTATTTTAATTCCTCGTATACAATAATATATTGTAGGAAAGATAATAAGGTTAATCGAATATTATTTGTTATAAAAATCTGATCCGAGTAAGTAATTCCTTTCTCTATTAATAGTAAAACGGTTTCCTTTAAAAAAAAGCGTTTTCCATTTTGTGGAAAAGGTACATAAAATATAAAAAAAATCATAACTTGTGAGCCAGATTATTAAGGAATAACATTTTTTTTAAAGTTCTAACTTTTAGGAGCACGGCGCTATGGACCTCCGAAAAGTACCTAAATTATGCAGTTGGGCTTACAGATGCAACGATTTGGTCTTATGATGGATTGATCGAACAGCAAGATTTTTTCTTTTTATTTATTTAACTCATAAAAAAACATTGCGCCTCAGTCGAAAATAATACATTTATTGCACTTTATGGCACTTGATTGTATAATTTTAGTTCATTTTATATTCTTTCATTTTTTTTCTTTTTAAAACTCGATTTCGTTAAATTCGATGGGATTCAAATATGGGTGTAGTAATGTTACTTAACATTCTCCACGGTTGTGCTGCAGTTTTCACTTCATCATAATATATTTTAATTTATAACACATGAATATTTTCGTTTAAAGAGGTAGACGATTGTGAGACCATTACAAGGGTACTTGTTTAAGTGTAATATTATTAAATTATGTAGGTATAATGATAACATTATGGTAATACGGATAACAAAACCAACCAATTGTGAAGTGAATACTTTATTTATATAAGATACGTTTTCGCTTATTTGGAGAAATGGCGTGTTGTAGGCAATTCAGTATTGTCCAAATGTAATTATGGATTAAGGCCAAATTAAAACATACGCTTAAATTTCTATACGTAATCGGAATTCTTTAAATTTACTTGCCTTTTTAAAATAAAATACAATATTATGCACTAATACAATTAAATTATGGTTTTTAAGCATTTAGTGTGTATTAAATAGTATCAAAGATTCTCAGTTGGTAATAACAATATCATATTATGTATAATCCATATTACTATCGGCGGCATACTGAAAATACTCGTACATATTGCAAATATTTGACGACTGCAAGAAAGCTACAATGGTCATCAAATTTTAACCTAATCTCAAAAGAGAGAGGTAATCAAGCATCTCATCACTTAATAAATACTTACTTTAATTAATTGCTACTATTACTGACTATTAACAAAATTAGATTTTTTAAAATTAACTTAAATCATCATTACCTGAAGTATGTATAGAGCAATCTTCTGAGAATAGTAATAAGCATTATACATAAATCAAGCACTATGGTATGACCCAATGTGTATTAAATAATTGACATGTACTAGTGTTGAAATTACTCGTACATACACGATCATTCGTAGATTATTACATTGATACAGGTTATTTAGATTCTTATATAATTTTCATTTCGATTTTATTCAGCAGCATTCAGAGTATTATAATATTGTAGGTATTTGGTTACTGGAAACGGAGCTCAAATTCATTGGTTCTTCTTTTTTCAACCCAGCAATTTCCTATGTAGCTTCGATGTATTCTGTACTTCACAAAACATCCATTTTTTCTTTTTAATTTAATGAATCTAGGTTTGTTGAAATAAACCCAAATACATCTTTGTACACTTCACAGAAAGCTTAAATTAAAAGCTTGTGTTATGAAGTGGAGTAAGCCGGGGATTGAACCAGCGCTCACTGGATTAACAGTCGAGCGCGTTACCAACCAGGCTACCGACCACCGAAGCCTAGTATAAAGTGTACGGGGAAAGTATTTGGATTCACGTATACAAGTAGAATAAGAGAATAAATGAATGATGAAAGGATAGCCATAAGAACATGTTTAGGCGACCGTTTTGGTAGAAATGAGAGATGCAGGCAAGTATTGTAAGGTATGACTATACCCTGACAAGAAAGTAGGGTAACAATATGGGTAGATTTATATACGAGTGTGTTTATACGAATATTCTGACGTCAGTAAATCACTCCTGGAGATGATGACTTGTAAGAAAATTGTTCATTCGTATAATAAATTATCATCATCTGAATAAATCATCTTTATGCTATTTCCTCAATTACCTACGCGGAGCATGACCCTTTTATTCTGTGCACTTCTTCAACAATTTCCATACAGAACTTGCATAATATGAGAGCATAATTCACAGACATTCGCCAAATCAATTTGGTATACCAGATACCTACTACCAATTTCATATCATTCATAGAATCTTATATTATGACACGTTTGCTTATTAAAAAATAAGTATATGAGATAGATTTTTCTGACCAGAATAAAAATGAATAAGTTTTGGATATGCTGTGAGGATGGCAAAGAAAATATACTGAAATCCTGACACATGTTTCTCGAAAACTGGTGGCTAACGAAGGTAACAATTAATGTATTTACTAAACAATGCTAATAGTCGATGTATAATGGATAACCTTTAAAATAAGAACCAAATTGTCATTCAAAACTACATACCTTAATCGATTAAGTATACAATAACAATCACATACAAAGAGAGTCGTCTTCCAAAGTATAAACAACACTATTGTACATAGATCTTCATATAGATAAAGTAAAGTATTTTAGCAGTAATATATAGAGAATGAATACTTAAAATTTCTTACTTCAAATATATCTAATAACATTATTGTAGGTATGTTGTTGAGAAACGAATGTATATCTACTACTGGAACAAAGCGTAGGTAATAAGAAGGTATTATTTTATATTTGATATTGTTAGGTCGGTCAATACTTTTATTTAATTTGGCTGTTTTATTGGTTTCTTATGATAATGTTTTATATTTGGAATATATTTAAATATCATAACATAATACATACCTCTGCGAAAATCTCCGTTGTACTTTCGCGCTGTGTCAAGGTTGTTTGTGTTTCGTTGTTGCGTAACCGGCTAGTTTATCATATGATGCTTTGTATGAAAATGTTCATACGAGTATAGTAATAATAATACGAACTCTTCTGTTGACCCAGCATTTTTTTTATTATCTGTGGTAGGTATAGTAATTAAGTTATTTTTGGCCTTGGTAGTTCTATTTCAAGATGTTGCATACTTATAATTTACGACTTTTGTCATTTGAAAGAAATTTGGAGTGTAGGTTTGTGCTGTATTCATTCATAATATGCCTCAATGTTTACAAACACATTAAAGGTAATTAATTACCGTTGTGACATTATAAAAATATTTTATACAAATATGATATTTTTAATTACGAATACTTAGTTATTTAATTTCACATATGTGTATTTCTTCAAATTCCTTGCTATGAGACTTCAATGCCGTGTTATGAGTTGTATTGCGAATTCAATAATTGATAAATTATGAATAAGTAGTACCTACTTTACGAGTCATTTAATAATAATAAGAGTTATAAGCCGTCTATGTAATTAGAGAATTAGTAAAATTTTATTGCACTTCAGGTGTAAAACGGCCTTTGTTTTACCGATATATAGTAATAAAATAAGTAATAACTTATTTATTAGCTAATCAGTAATTACATCAGTCCTTCTGAAGATCATCATAAGGCGTCAGTATCAGTCAGGTATCCAGTCCTTCACCTTGCTATAGTACCTATTAACTCTCTCGTTCTTTTCGCAAACCCTATAAAATAATAAAAATTTGTTTGTATGAAACACATTAAGGTTCAAATATTAGGTATAACTGTGTATCTCAAAGATGTATAACAAATATTGACAGAACTGGAAACTGAGAAAAAGTCCCGTATCTGTCGTTTCGGTATGAACATAGAGGGAAGTTCCCTATTTACTGGGGATCTGTCCAAGAAGATATGACTACGTTCCATAGTAAATCTATGTACGTAAATGCAACTCGAATTTAATATACTGACGCATACATGATGGGCAGAGTACTTGCAATGCAATCTCTATAATGCGATCTATGGAACGATCTATGCTTGGTATAAGCCTAAGAGATAGAATAAGAAACTAGTAAATTAAGAACAGAACCAAAGTAGCAGACGTCGTGGATCGCGGAGCAAGTCTGAAGTGGCAAAAACTGGCTGCAAGCAGTAAACAGCAGAAAGGAATGGAGGAATATGGAAGAGGCCTATATCCAGCAGTGGAGGACAGAGGGCTGAAGAAGAAGAAGAGAAGAATCTCTATAATTGTTTGTGGTCAAATGCAAAATAAAATTACAAAATATGATTCAGAAAAATAGTCCAGTTAATGACCAAACATGGTGCAACGAAAACATCATAAAATAAATTAAAATTTGCAACACAATTATTACGCAATATCTGTTAAATCTTTATAATATAAGCTTATCAAATGCAAAAAAAATGACCGATGTAAAGAAATATTTCATTACGGTGTGTAATACTTTGATGGACAATTCGTGTCTTGCAAAAAAATTATAACCTAAATTCGGTGTTAGTAAAAATATATAATACAAAGATGAATTTTCGTGCATTTATTCTTGTGACATGAAAAGACGTGTCATCAGTCATAACAACGAACATATGACGCTTATTAAGTACAGAAGATTTGCAAAGATACACAAATGGTGCAACAATACTAAGAAATGATTTTTTTTAATGGAGACATTCAATTACTTATTTATCATATTATCATATTGGCGATGTTTTTCTAATCATTGCTATCTCTTCAATAGTCTGATGGCAATTCGCAATTACCTTTCATAAAGTGTTTTGTATAAATTAAAAGTGCAATTTTGTGAACCGATATAACCTATTGTTAACAATTTTTTCGTATATCTAAGGATCGTGCTCAGTCAATGCGATTTTCTGTACTGTCTCTGAGAGAGATAATGCGAGAAAACACGTGACCCAACTGTTATATATTTAAAGAGTCTTCTTAATCTCAGAATTTTCCAGATTTTTATTCAATGACGATTTTCAAATGAATACTACTACTACTACTACTACGCCCTTTATGTCTCCATTCGGGAGCACAGGGAGGCTACCAGGCGTCTCCATTCAGAGCGATTTTGTGCGAGTGATATTACCTCTCTCCACGTCATTCCTAACGCTCTGATCTCGTTGTCATAGGAACGGTGCACTGTGAAAGAGGGTCTTCCGGGGCGTCGGGACCCCTGTGGGTGGAAAAACAGCGCTCTCTTTGGCCAGCTGTCGTTGGGCATTCGCAAAACATGGCCCAGCCACGACCAACGTCTTTCCTGTATTACTGACAGGATTGATCGTTGCTGGGAACGCCGTCGAACGTATTCGTTGGTTTTACGTTCTTGCCATGTGATACCCAGTATCCTCCTAAGACACTTATTCTCAAAGCTGAGTATCTTACGCTCTTGAGCCTTGGTTAAGTGCCATGACTCGCAGCCGTAGAGGAGGACAGGGATCACACAGGCGTTGAATAGGCGGCGTTTTGTCTGGATACTAAACCCGGATGCCTTCCAGATCTTGTCCATGTTGTTGAATGCCCCACTGGCAGCTCCGATGCGAATGGGCAGTTCTGTCCGGAGGTCACCTGCCGGGGTGATGGTGGCGCCCAGGTATTTGAATTTGTTTACCTGGGAGATTTGATTGCCGTTGACAATCATAGCTGTGACCCTATCCGGACATGCATCGTTACAGATGTACTCAGTTTTGCCAGTGTTGACCTTGAGGCCAAGGCGTGTCGCGTTGTTGTAGAGCATTGTAGTGCTGTGCTGTAGTCCACCCACAGACGTGTCGAATAGGGCGAGATCATCCGCATATTCTAGATCGTGTAGAGTTCCCACGTTTGTTTCGTTGGCAGGTCTTTGCAATAACGGCACTCCCCCTGAGTTCCCCGTGGATTTTCTGAGAAGGTAGTCCATGACGGTAACAAAGATGAAAGGCGCCAGTACACATCCTTGTCGAACCCCAGTTGTGATCCTGAAGGTGTCAGTTGGACCACAGGAGGTTCTCACACTGCACTCCGAGTCCGTGTGCAGGGCTTCGATCATGGCTACCAGCCTCGTGGGAATACCGTAAAGGGCCAATATCTTCCAAATTGATTCTCTATGGGGGCTGTCAAAGGCTTTTTCGAAATCAATGAAGCAGCAAGCGACTGGCGAGTTATACTCTTGTGATTGTTGGAGGACACACCTGGCACAGAAAATTGGGTCCGAACAGGACCTGCCAGGCACAAAGCCACATTGCTGCTTCCTCAGTATGGCTAAGATTGGTTTCTGGATGCGGTTCAAGATGATCTGAGATAGGACCTTACCGGGTACGCTCAGTAGAGTAATTCCACGGTAATTTCCACATTCCTGAGGGTTCCCCTTTTTGAATAGTGTTATGATGGTTCCGTTCCTCCAGTCCTTTGGGCAGAGCCCCTCATTCCAGATCTTATTGAAGAGGTGGTAAAGCGGGTCAATGAGTGCGTTCATGCCGCATTTTATGAGCTCTGCATGGATACCATCATCTCCTGGAGCCTTGTTATTCTTGAGTTTCCTTACAGCAGACACAATCTCCCCGTGACTCGGAGGTCCTTCAACTATACCACTCGCTCGTGGTATGTTTAGGTCTCCCTCCTCCTCGCCAATGTTGAAGGGCGAGGAGGGGTCCGGTCGGTTTAGAATTGACTCAAAATGCTCTCTCCATCTCCCCCTAAGCAGGTCAGGCGAAGAGATCAGATTTCCGTTGCGGTCTCGCACCGCGTCCATTCTTCTTTTCTGACCCCTGCCGCCCAGCTCTCGGGAGATTTCGAAGAGAGTCCTCGAGTCATTCACGGCCGCTGCAGATTCTGCCCGCTGTATGGTGGCTTCGATGTTATGCCGTTTGTCGCGACGTACAGATTGCTTCACCTTGCGGTCAAGCTCTCTGTATTGAGTTCTCAAGGTCTCCAGCCTATTCGGGGATCTTTCGCCATCTCTGAGGACCTTTAACATTCAAATGAATACCTACTATTATATCTTCGTTCTTGATTCTTCGGGTTTCTTTACTGCGTGTAGAATGGATATCAATGACGTGAGCAGTGATGCGTTGAAGAACCCACAAGAAAATACATATTTTAGATTCATCAGCACGCTACGAAAGCCTACAAGTTTGTTTAAATACTATTATTAAGTGCATAGGTATTTTGTAAGAAATTATTTGTCATTTACTTTTGTTTTTACATATATATTTGTTTTATTTAGTAGTTTTATCTTATTGAGTATCTGGTATTAGTCTACCAAAGGATAGAAATAACATGTTCAGTATTATAGTGGGTATAAGTAATGTGCGTCATAGATATACTTATGTGTCTACATGCCCATTAATGATCTGAACCATAAGTGAATAAAATAACCTGTATGAACTAGGTGAGAGCCATTGACCAGAATGACTTGTTATAGCATTTTCATTGCAAAGGAGATTTTAATAATCAGCGTGCGTATATCATGTGAGATTTCAAAATCGTGTTGTCCTACTGCCTTGGAATCTAGTAAGTATGCAATATAATGAATTTCCTATGACTGGATACATTATTCTCATTACCACGTGTGCAGAGCTGACGTTGCAATACGTAAATGAAAACATTTAATATTATCTAATTAAGAATCAGATACGACGATGAAATACAGATAAAATTCTAAAGTGTTTCGCCAACCATTCAACGATTATATTTATTTATTTATTTGAAGGTACACATCCCTCATAAATATATTACAATGGAGCATTTTATAGGTTAAGGTAGCTACTATACATAGAGTCAAAGTTGATATCTACTTTGATACTGGGTGATCCCAGTCATTGATGCACACAATTAGTTGATCAGTCAATAGTAGTAACAATTTCCTACATAAAAATGTAGTAAATAAACAACACGAGCTTAGGACATATCGCATAATACAATAATTAAAAGTATCTCTCTGAAAAGTATCTCTCTGGATTGTATTGGGATGGACTAGAGATTACTTTAATTGAAATAAGTTTATTATACTTCCTAATAACACATTTAGTAAGTAAGAGTAGTACCTTGTCGTTTTAATTCCTTCCTTATATAATTATAATTACAACAGTGAATTATTTTACATTTATTTCAGAACAGTTGCACCTCAAGATACCAGTGTTGCAGGTAAACATTAATAAATAACAATTATCATCTAATTGTGCAACAGAATGCATAATGTATTGTAATTAGATACATGGTGAGGCGTGTGAAGATTGAAGACAGTGTTAAAATTTTCTATACCTTATTGAACGGCCGCGTCTTTTGCCATATGGCCATACATCAACCACATTCCTATCTTTGGAATATATTGCAAAGATTACGTCCTCATACGTGCAAAATTATTAATAGTTGATATCTAATAGTAGGTAATAAATTTTCATCGTTTATTCATTGCATTATTTCGTTCCACGATGATAATGCGACAGCGTTATTTTTTATGTACTTAACACAGACTGTCACTAATATATTAGATATATTCGATATAAAACCTGAAGTTTGAATGTCAAATACTTTTCGTATGCAATTGTGCAATAAAAATGCAAGGCAATATAATTGTACATGGTATTATTAATTGATGTATTGTGTTTAATACATTTTACCTGAGGGTCGCATCATATGTCACTTTTGTCCATCCTCCTTTCCAAATCCTTGAGTAGTATAAAGGCAATTCCACTCGGTGTGATACCTACAGTGATTATTGACAGTGTTATCCAAGACACCTAAATGTCTACGGATCATCTGATAATTTGAAAAAAGTTGACCCTAGTAAATGCATATTCACTAACTAATTTACCCGAGGATAATATAATTTGTGGTCGGTACATAATGATCAGTGGACTGTGGATTTTACAAACGTGAGCTTCGGAGTTCAAATATACTGACAGAAAAAATGTGGGATAAATTCTTTATACTGATTAAAATATATCCCACATTTTTTGTGACGAGAGCATACTTCCTTACTAAAATGCATGAAATACAAAGGAGGAATTGGTAATAAGATTTTGAAATATCCATAGATGCAGTACACTTACTGGATTCTTAAACCGCAAATTGGATAATCCAACTTATTGCGAAAATTATGACGTTATGTTTATGAAAACTGTTTCAGGTGCGAATGCATAATAATATTAATAGGTATTCATTCACAATGTAGTGAACAGTGAGCATATCTACACTTTGATATTCTATAAAGTTTACGACGATAATTTTATTAGCACGATTTCAGCATCTTTATACCTTTTCCACCTGATGTAACCGACAGTATTGAACAGATGATGGAGAAAGTCATATTATGTTATTATTGTATGGCACTTACTGACCTAGGGCCTTATGCAAACGCGCTAATAGTCTGGTATCTACCTATAACAAAATATGGGTCACATTTAGTACCTACTCTCATAATACCAAGACACTCACGATTATATTGAGAAATGCAACATCACTGTAAGTAGATAGAAAGCAGATAAGTACAAACTTTTGAAATGTCATCTGGATTATTATGAAGTCCTTTTAAGTACAAGTCATCTACTTTTCATCAGTTTTAAGTGAGGTAGTGCCCTTTATTGAAATAAGAATAATATCGTATTAAATTAATGCATTACGTACTTAATAATTATTGGTACCTAGATGAAAATATAAGCAAATAACAAAAATACTTTTAACCACCTTTTAAGTTAATATAATCAACAATACCAGTTTAATTAAAATGTTTATAGTTTAACATACGTATGTACTATAGGTAGGAATATCTTATACTCATAATAAGAAAACATATCATAAAAAATACAACTTATTAATACATAGTTTAAATTATTTTAATACAAGTGTGATTGTGTAAAAATCTCTTTGTCTTAAAGATGGAGGAAGATATAGAGATTGCAATCATTTTAAAATCATCGACAGGTTCGTAACTTATAAAATAAATTGAATTGTAAAACAATGAACATTGAATGTCCAGATAAAATTTTGAGCTAGTCTATGGTTTGGTTTTTTCATATTATTTATTGTGGAACAATACTATATGTTTGGATGGATCTTACGAATTGGTAGTGCCTACTTACATTATTTTTCAACATTCTGTTGACCATCAAGGATGTTATTAATTTTGCATTGGACATCAGCAGACGATTTCTTTAGTGTTGTCAGTCAATTTAGTTGCATTTGCATATGTCTTCCTAAACTCATACACTCCTTTTGAGGTTTCTTAAAATGCGTAAGGCCTCGAAGGTGCTATGGACATGGTCGATTCAGTTATAGCACTATTTGTCGTACATTCTTATACCTACCTCTTGTTCAGCAATATTGCTGCTATATTTTTTGAGAGTGTTTTCTTTTAATGCATATGGAAAAAACATAAAACCTGGCAACTACAAATTTAAAGGTAAATCTCTTAGCCAATTGGCAGCGTCAGCAGTGACCCGAGAGTGTTAAGCTATCATCTTCATCATTTCCAGGCCATCCCTGTTAATTCTAAACAATAGTATTAATAATTATTCCATATTTGAAAGCGTTGTGTTAATTAAATTAAATAAAGACTTTCGATTGAAAACATCGTTTTGAATCTACATCACTAACTCTAGGTAAATTAAATATTAATATTATGCCTATATTCCAATGTACCATGCTTAGTCTCATTTCCGTAATAAGATATAGGTATGATTGAACAAAACACATTTCAATGTCTTCCTAACTTTATTGTCTATTCATAATATTGTGTGTAGATATTGTAAGTAAAATAATAACAACATGAACATACATTTTGATTGTTTTTACCTGGTAATTGTTTGAGAGTAATGAGTACAACCAATACGAAATCAGTAGATTCCTACTAATTTTATGATAATAGTTTATTAACACCGTCTTGTCGGCAAGTATTCTGATTATGATGGATCTCTCTTTACTTAGTTTTTGTTATTTTTTTATCTAGTGTAAATGGACGGGTAGTGGAATGGAGACCTCGCGAAAATAAAGAATTAGAAGAAGACCCCCCCACGCGATGGTTCAGATCAGATGACATTAAACAAATTGCTTGTGATTGGATGCAGATGGCGCAAGATAGAGATTTATGGAGGAGTACGGGGGAGGCCTACGTTCAGCAGTGGACAGAGATGACCGGCTGGATAAGGAAGGAAGGAAGGTAAATAAACTGCAAGATAAACCAACCTTCCAAGCTCCAATGTTCCTCACGTGAACAGAAGGAGATCACCAAATTTAGTCATTCAGGCATCGTACTTTTTTTACGTCACTCTTAAGACGCTTGTAAATTGTTTTATCGAGTATTTTAAATCGAAGGGTTCTTTTACTGGAGGAAGCCTTCTGGTAAACTCTTATATTTTAGCCCCTATCATTAAAAAAATCTTTCAGCTAAAATAGCATGTTTAAAAATAAAATATATGAATGGATTTGGAAACTAAGTTTATGTTCATTAATAAAAGCTCTAGACTTCAAGAGAAAGTTAGAGCAAGCAAGCAGAGCAATCGCTAAAGGAAGGAAGGTGGCTAAAGGTCCTGGGGATTCGAAAGAGATAGTTAAGTATATAAATAAAATTTTGTATTATGTTATGTACCAGTTGAATGGAAAATACTTCCAATATAAGTGCTTGCAATATCACTCTGCTCAGAGATTAATGTGTGCATCGCGTGACATGACAATATATTTAAACATCTTCAGAATATAAGTACTTCTATACAGCATACACAGGAAGGAAATACCCATCTACTAATTATTATTATGAGTAGGTATGATATTAGCATTGTTCTTATTCACGTTTGTATAGCTTAGAACAAAATACGTAATTATAATAATAAATGATTTACCTACTCTTCGTAATAGTACACTATGGATAATACAATATAATTGTTACATTTATAATCAACTTGGACACCTGCACGAACTCAATTTTTACTAAGAAGACAGGTAAGCCTTTCTCTATAGGAATATCTTGCTTCCGTTTCTTGTATACAATGTAGAAAAATTGATAGGGAAACAAAGGTTTAAATTGTTGTTTCGTATGGCTTCTCTGCCACCGATGAAGGCAAATTTCGCGGGCTTAAGGCCCTCCACATCCCCGGGTAGCTAAGGTGCATTAATAGCGACTTCTTTACCCATACTTCTAAGCAAATTTTTATGAACCGATGAGTGCAACTTCAGAAGATAAGAGAATTATGCTATCTGCTACATACAGGAGACAAAAACCCTACAGAGCAACATCCAGGCTTCCAAGCTATTTAAGGGCATTAGGGGTGGCATTATGGATATCTAATTAGAGGATAACTTTCAACATTGTGCTGGATTGATTGCCCTGCCTCTCCGGAGTCACAGTAGGGGAATCCCGCGTGTGCCATCTGTGGAGAATTTGAGCACATCGGAATTTGGAATACCTATAAAGTACCTATGAAAAACCATGTAAATCCAATCAATTCATTCTATTATTTCGGTTTGTTTATTCGCCTTCTTTTTCTTCTTTCGCCCTCCTCCCTCTACTGCTGGATGTAGGCCTCTCCCATCCCCTTCCATTCACTTCTACTTTTCCGTCTTCGCATCCAGGTTCTTCGGGCTTGCTGGGCTATGTCGTCAGACCGTCTTTTGGGAGTTCAGACTCAATTGCCTCGCCTTAAAAACCCTATATTCCATATAAAGAATAAAGTTCGTAGTTTATCAGTTAAATGTTAATCTAGCATCGTGATACAGCCGTAAATTTCTTAACCGTCAGCTATTAAATGAATCTGTTAATTTATCTGTCATCATAAACTTTGCTAAAATAAATCGTCCTGTTATTAATATGTATAAATGTACGTAAAGCCGTTAATTAATATTGGAAATACGTTCCTGTAATAATGATATAAAAGATACGCCTTCTATATTCCATAATGTTTATATATTGTAATACCTACAAACTACATACTCGTACAAGATGTGTCGTTACATAATCTTTGAGACCTGCAGCAGATACTGTAAAGGTAGACAATGATAATATGACCATCCTACATAACTACATACTGAGCATCATCTCAGATGTTTCCTTATATTATGAAATAATGCTATTCAAGCTATATAGGTATTTAAATACTTGCGGTTGGTATGCTAGAGTAAGCAGTTACACCTGTAGATGACAATCCCCAACAAAGTATAGGTTTGACTCTGTTACAATATAATAGTTTGCACGTTAGGATCAGAAACTATATGGTGTATTTTTAAGAAATCCTGCAATTTTCTCAAACTAGTAAAATCTCGAGTATTGAGTTTGAACGAAGTCCTATAAAATAGTCGGTAAAAAATAGTGTAACGTAGGAGAGTCGCATGTTGCATTTCATATGGATTTAGGTCGTAGTGGTGCTGGTGGCTGATGTTCTTTATTCAATACCTATAAATATAATATTGTATCTGTTTTTGTATGGAAATTACTTAGGGTTCTCCTTCCTAGTTGGAAGTTGGTGGGATTGGGCATAAGACTTCGTGCTAAGTATTATGCACTCCAAAAAATGATACCACAATAACTGAATCCATCGTAAGTGTAATTAAGTGCGTAAGAATATCATTTTAATATTTTGTAAATTGTATATTTATGATTACATAAAGAAATAACCAAAAAAATAATGAAGCACTTATGAGTCTATATACTTATTTGGTACAGGTATGCTGACGAAATAATTCACCCAATAAGTAACAACAATCAAGAGTGATATTAAGGCTTTATATATAGGCATGCTTCGCATAATATTACACACCATAATACTTTATACGAAATACAACATAATATTAATAGGCAACTAGTAAAATGCCATAAATCTTCGGAAGCCACTACTGCTGTGACCAATGGTAAACTATGCCTACAAATTATATTAAACAGCATTATAGGCGTACAGTAGATTATGTAAAAGTACAAAAAAAGGTAAAAGTTTTGCGTAAATGTACCCACAAACAAACAAGAAATTTAATTACCTGTGTCTTGTAATTTTGAATTGGATACGTAATACGAACGTAATATATTTTTATTCACCCAGAATGATATACGACATGAGTTTTTTTTATTCATTAATGGTTAGCGTTAAATCGTATAGGATTGTTACAATATCAGTAGAATTAAATACATAGGTACAACGGAAGAACTGCCTGACAATGTGAAGAACCGATCCCAACAGCCAGCCTAGGGAATGGAAAGAAAATAATTTTCAGCTTGTTTTTTAAGTGATGTGTGTAATGTACTTCTATGGAAAGTGCTTCCAAATCATCGCACAATGCCTCTGAAGTCTGAGTTAATTGTTTAGAATTCGATTCCTGTAGAATATAATGCTTTAGTGATTTTATTATTGGTATCCGTCATCTCCACAATCGCTTCGTATGTCGTCTTCTTTCATTTTTCTTTTCTTTGTCTCCCAGGGCCTTCAGTTTCTGAAAAGTAAGTAAATTGCACAAAAGTTATATACGTTAGGTAAATAGTTCGTTGTGGTTTATTTTTGTGATTATAAATTAATATTGAATTAAAAAATAAATCAATCGCAGACTGCTGCATTACATTGTAAGGTACAGCAAAACATAGAAGACGGAAGACAGATTGTTTGCAATGTTTGCATGGAAGTATGTATAGAAAATAACAATGCAAAACAATTCCGTAAATTAAATAATAAAAAGTGTTTTATTGTAAGCACCTATTAAAGTGAACCTTCACCGTGCACTCTCGGTCTAAAAACTCAATGTTACTAGAACGAATAATAATATTTTTATTATTCACTTTTTATTGCAATACCGTCAACGGGGGTTTTTTAGCCTATCCATGGGTATCTTTGGCCTAACGCTTTTTTTTTTTTAACTGCTAACCAGAAGACATAGGTAATTAATTTGTTATTTTTTTGTTTCTGGTAATGTAAACACATCTTTTCTGGGTTCACTAAGCATGATGATTTGTTGCTAACTACACACACCTTTTAATGGAAGCATTTTTCCAGGAAGCTGTCAAAATGTCTAGAAAACTAAGTGCTGAAAACTTTTGATTCCTTCTGAAAATACTTGGAACAGGTTCCTAATAATCTCCTATATTATACTTCGATGTTTTGAGAACAATATTAGCGAAAAAAAAATGTATTTTACTTAATTTTACTAGTATATATACCACTAATAAGTAAGCACCCCCAACTTTATTAGAATCTCGGGGTTATTTTGCCTACAATAGGGTTACCTACTTCGATGATATTTAATATAATTTAATATTTTCAGTCACTTAGGTTACGCATTACGTAGGTACATATTACACATTTTGTCAGAACTTTTTTTTAAAGTGCTAAAAAGGGTATTTTTTCACTCGGCTCGACTGCGGATAGACCGAATGCGCGCATAATACGTCAGAATGTGTTTCTCAAAAAGAGTTTAATTAATGTTTTTTTTTTAATAACACAGATGTTTTAGTCTTGAAACTGTAATTCTTTTCAAAAGTTTGTGTTTTTAAAAGGCGCAAAAAACATACAGGAAGGTATTCCTCTACATTTTTTTTAGTCTTAACGATTTTGGTTCTTATGTACTTTTTATTTTACGGTATAATTTAGTCTTTTGTCACCACCACACGCTTGCGAGCGTCCCCGAGTTTTTTGTGTAGGTATATAAGTAAAAAGGCGTGTGGATGGAACGTTTGTCTTGGCTCGTGTACGTAACCCACCGTTGACGTCTTTTTACTCGTGAACACAAAAAACTTGTGGACGCTCGCAAGCGTGTGGCGGCGACATTAGGTTTTGTTATCTAACTCTTTGTTTTTCACAACATTATACAATAAGAACATTTTTTTAATAAAATTAATATTTTCATTTTAATAGTCTTGTTCAACCCTAAATATAAAAGTAAATTTGTATGGAAATGACCGCGAACCCAGGGGTAAATTGGCCTAGTCGTCAATAACTAATTTCAGATAATCTTTTTCTCAAATTTTATTTTGGATTCAATTTGGATCAATGTTTTTCCATATTTTTCCTTTTTTGACTTTTCACTTTAAATAAACTTTTAGCGGTTTTATACGCGTAGGCAGAATAACCCCAACCACGGGGTTATTTTGCCTAACTACTTTGTTTCATGAAAAAGGTATATAATATACATATTTCTTAAAAAATATACTTCAAAATATCTAACTATTACACTAGCTTATCGATTAAAATCATATTTTACATACCTTTTCATAGAAATATTAATGGCAAATCGATTTTAAACTTTTTTTTTAAGAAAAATTAGGCAGAATAACCCCCGCTGGTGGTATTTCATTCAACACTTCGCTGTCGACGTTGTTGGTTTAACACCTCGTAAATCTTGATATCTAAGTTACAGAAAAACAGTAGGTAGGTGTGTACGAAATAAAATACGAGTCATTCTAATCATAAAATCTTCATTTTGTCTAATAATTATAATGCATTGTTATATCATTGATAAATCATTTGATAACTTGATCATTTCGCAACTTCCACTTCAGTCCTCGGTATGCACGGTTTGTCAGAATTCATTCGAAGTAAGTGGAGGCCATGGGAAAACAGAAGATATGTAGGAAGGCCCCAAAAAAGATGGGTGGACGACGTGACCTCAGTAGTGGGTAGGCAGTGGGTCAGAAAGGCGAGGGATAGAAAAGACTGGAAACAAATAGAAGAAGCCTATATCCAGCTGTCGAGGGACCAAGGCTGATAAAGAAGAATAATAATTACTAAGCATACACCTTCCATACCGACAATCAGCTTGAGATAATTATTGAAATTACATGACTCTACGTCTCCAGTAAGTTCATAAGGCATATAGGCCAGTGTAAAAACATCAGAAAAGGGGGTATAGCGTAAATAATTCTCGGAAAGCTGGAAACTGTTTTAATCTCTTCACTAACATACAAAGAAGGTTTCTTGAAGTTTGCACCAATTTCCCGCTTGTGCTAAGTACAGGGTGACCCAAAAACTGAAAAATTTTAGAACTTTTTTCAGTTTTTCACCGATAACTCCTAAACGAAGCATTCTAGGAAAATTGTGTTCTCCTATGAATTAAAGTAGTTAAAATTCTTCATCTAATGAGTGCAAATACTACTCTCTACTTTGAAGAATAACTGAGAAACAGCGGTTTAAAAATGTATTGTTTTTCTCATCAAGTTGTAATTTTCTTAATTTTCTTGAATATTTGTTGAATATCTTCTAATCTAAGCTACTTACAGCAAATTTTACTGAATATGATTCAATGGTCGATTAATTTTCTATGATCTGACATTAAAATATTACTTCCATATTAAATGGTTTAGGATGTAGAGGTATTTAAAGGGAGACGAGTGAAATAGAGAAATTTTTTAAATGATAGATTTCGATATGTGAAAGGTAACGTAGGCTTAATTTTGCGGAACTTTCTTATTAACGTAATTTTTTTTAGTTAAAAATCGAAATTTCGCTATTGATACGCCACTGCGTAACATTTTATATCGAGAAGATGATATTTTTTACCTTCATCAGTTTTATCAAAATACCTCCTAAACAGTTGGTGTTAGGAAAAAATATTTATTTCAAAATTTATCTTAAAATAATTTGCCACATCTTGATTTCAAAATTAACTCTGTAACTTAAATAATAACCGAGCTTCAGTCTTTTAAAAAAGGCGTTACTAAAAAAATTAAATTGCCTCAGCTATTTTTGTTGAATAACTCCAGAACCATGATATAAAGCAAAAGTTCAAGAGATTGAAATTAAAGGTAAATATTTTTTCTATAACACAAGCGTAATAAAATAACTTTAAAAGTTATAGTTAGAAAGTTATGGATGATCAAAGTTGATATTTTGTGTAACCATTCGATGTTTGCTTATGAATTATATCGCTGCTAGTGAACTAGTATGAAATAAAAAGAACATTTCAATATTATGTACCGAACGTTGCATCAAATAATAAAAATTGGTAGATTTTGAAAAAAAGCGATCCGATGCTGTGTATGACAATTAATACCTGGAAAGATATGGTTCTTATCCCTTCATTTGCTCGTAAAATGAGATTTTTGAGGTTTACATAAATTTTCTGCTTGTGCTACGTAACGAATGTCCCAAAAGCTACGGAACTCTTAATCAGTCTCCCACTGATAGGTACTGTAAAATAAGTATTTTAAGCATCGGAACGCCAGTCTTGCGTCCTCCCTAAGGGAGTTCACATAACCCTACGTTATATAAATGTGCATACCACCGATTCTCTCGAGGAAAAACTGTAATGTTGATTCATTATTATTCGCTGACGTTTTCTGAATTATTTGTTAATATTATTCTACATAATTGTTGACTGTTGATGTAATGTAGGCATACTTATTATATTACCTTTGTCAATCAACGCCGTTATTGTAAATACTTATTTTTTATTTTATGCTATGATATGGATAAATAGAGCTTTTGATACTTTGCATCAATTTTTTAATTATCCCAATGTACCTATATCTTTAATTTCAGATTCCGTGATTCAAGTTTCTTGACTCGCTAGTAGGAATGGAAAGGTAGACGACGTCTGTTGAACATTGTCGTACTATACCTACGGTCTGGTACATAACGATTTGATACTATATGATACTAATATCATGATAAACAAACATACATATACTCGTACATCAAAGAGTACCTATCAGTGGGAGACTGATAAAGGGTTCCGTAGTTTTTGGGACATGCGTTACGTAGCACAAGCAGAAGATTTATGAAAACCTCAAAAAACTCATTTTACGAGCAAATGAAGAGATAAGAACCATTATGCATCTTTCCAGGAATTAATTGTCATACACAGCATCGGATCGCTTTTTTTCAAAATCCACCAATTCTTATTATTTGATGCAACGTTCGGTACACAATATTGAAATGTTCTTTTTTTTCATACTAGTTTGCCGGGAAGGTACTTCACTAGCAGCGATATAATTCATAAGCAAACATCGAATGGTTACACAAAATATCAACTTTGATCATCCATAACTTTCTAACTATAACTTTTAAAGTTATTTTATTACACTTGTGTTATAGAAAAAATATTTACCTTTAATTTCAATCTCTTGAACTTTTGCTTTATATCACGGTTCTGGAGTTACTCAACAAAAATAGCTGAGGCAATTTATTTTTTTTAGTAACGCTTTTTTTAAAAGACTGTAGCTCGGTTATTATTTAAGTCACAGAGTTCATTTTGAAATTAAGATGTGGCAAATTATTTTAAGATAAATTTTGAAATAAATATTTTTTCCCTAACACCAACTGTTTAGGAGGTATTTTGATAAAACTGATGAAGGTAAAAAAAATCATCTTCTCGATATAAAATGTTACGCAGTGGCGTATCAATAGCGAAATATCGGTTTTCAACTAAAAAAAAATTACGTAAATAAGAAAGTGCCGCAAAATTAAGCCTACGTTACCTTTCACATATCGAAATCTATCATTTAATAATTTTCTCTATTTCACTCGTCTCCCTTTAAATACCTCTACATCCTAAACCATTTAATATGGAAGTAATATTTTAATGTCAGATCATAGAAAATTAATCGACCATTGAATCATATTCAGTAAAATTTGCTGTAAGTAGCTTAGATTAGAAGATATTCAACAAATATTCAAGAAAATTAAGAAAATTACAACTTGATGAGAAAAACAATACATTTTTAAACCGCTGTTTCTCAGTTATTCTTCAAAGTAGAGAGTAGTATTTGCACTCATTAGATGAAGAATTTTAACTACTTTAATTCATAGAAGAACATAATTTTCCTAGAATGCTTCGTTTAGGAGTTATCGGTGAAAAACTGAAAAAAGTTCTAAAATTTTTCAGTTTTTGGGTCACCCTGTACTTAGCACAAGCGGGAAATTAGTGCAAACTTCAAGAAACCTTCTTTGTATGTTAGTGAAGAGATTAAAACAGTTTCCAGCTTTCCGAGAATTATTTACGCTACAAAGCTCGTTTTACTGGCCTAATAGTGCTTTCTGACTGATCAGTAATTAACTATCATTTCAATTTGCAAGGATTTCATATTTTTTTAACTTATTATTGTCGTTACGGCACTATTTTGAAAAATATCAGAAATTCGCATGTAAATCCTTTATTATTTCGTCTACATAAACTTCTTAAAAATATAGAAGCTAAAGTCATTTGTGGCGAACTTTTACGATGTGTTTAAACTAGAAGGGAAGAATTTGGAATGGTTTGGATTAATGTTAATCTGTGGCTTTTTGTTTCAACGAATATAACGATTTCATTGTAGTAAAACTTTGCAGATAACGAGGTAGTCTCTGACTGTGGTTTTCTTTAATGTATCATTGTTTTGTCTTTGTATTTCCACGAATTTTAGCATTCATTAATAAACAAGGTGAACTCTATATAACATTCTTAAAATATTTTTGCATTTTTAATTAAACAAACGTAGTGTGGTAATTTGTGTACGTAACTCAAATTCCAGATTATTTTTATTCATAGTAATTTATAGTATACCAATGAATGAAACTGTAGTTCCGTTATTATGATGTTTTAGCCTACATACATATATTCAGATTTGATAATGTAATATTGGATATGGATGTATTATTAGTAAAGTGAAGAGAATTCGTATTTACGGAGTAGACGCCGATTAGATGGAGGGCCTTGTGAGATCCTTGTGTTTTCTTGAGGAACGTTCAAGGCGAAGTAGTATTAGCATATCTTATTGTGTGCATGAATGATTTGAATGTTTGTTTCTTTTCTTTTTTAGATGATTTTATTTGCATTTCTATCTGACTGGTACTGGTCTATTGACTGGTACCAATTTGAACCATCCCGGTGAAGTTTACAAATTGCATGAATCGCATACTTAAACTGTATATAAAAAATTGTCAAAATAAGTCTACCATATATCTACTATATTTATGCATATTCATCATACTGACAAAAATATTCAGCCACAACTCTTCAAGCGATTTGCCCTCCAAAACAACTCGTCTTCAGATCCTCTTGAAGTCTTTCGTTCCAATCTTTCGGTTTTCTTGTATTCCTAATCTCCGCGTGTCTTGAGTTAGGTTATTCCTCAGATATTATGCCTAATAATGTTGTGCCAAAATATATTTAAATTCGCTACACTGTGTATTAATTTCTAATCATTTTATTCAATGTACACACGGCGGTAATACAAGTTACAAAACGACGTAATACAAGTTATTATTATTAGAATTCCGTAGTCTAATTAAACCCATTGTTGATTTCTCTTACAACTTCATTATGCTCATCACTTAGGGGGAATGAACTCTTTCTCTTGCGAAAGGTCAGTTATTTTTGTATTATTATGTATCTCGGTTACATCACACTCATTACATAATTTCCTTGACGTAGACGTACGTATGTCTTTCGGAATTTTACGGAAGATGTCCTGTGCACTCGGCTGTTGTCCATATTTATAAAAAATAATAATACGTATCGTCCATTATTAAACTTATAATACGTATGTAAATTTCACATTTAAATATTTAAAAAAAAATGGAAGAGATGCACAGTGTTTGGTTTCTATTTTTTTTTTAATCTTTCAATAAATTTAATAATTTTGGCTTCAAAACTGGGTTGAAAAACGCAGGCTACTGTGAAAATATTCGGCTTTTGTTCTTGCCAGGCCTTTAAGTACTACCTGGTAATAGTGGTAATACAATAGATAATTAGTTGTTGTATATTGCTACAAGCCACAGGGAATTTGTAACATAATGTTTGAATCAATTTAATGGAAAAATGAAAGCACTTAGAGATTATTTCTATGACCACATTATTCAGCTTTACAGAGGTATGTTTAATAGAGTTTTTTTTTCAGAATATTCATTAACCAAATACCCATACGATAAAAAATAAAATCGTTGGAAATCAGATTAGGTAGTATGACTCGTCGCGTCCAAGACCTGCCTACAGATATTAACAGCCCAATGTGAGGAAATCCATGGTATACCATTTATACCAATAGGTTCAATTACGTTATTATTGTGATTTATAGGTGCAGGCAAAAAAATAACACATTAATTGCCCAAATTTCATCAATGCATATTAGTTATTAAATGATTGGGCAATTAATTATCCAATTCTACGAATCAATCTCTTGAGAAGTACAGACTTTTGCGTAACATTTTGGTAAGTTCAAACATATTCAATTCAAATGCATCAGCAGAAAAAAAAAATAGGTAAGTATCATCATTGATTCACGTAGGCGAATGAATGATGAACATGCACATGATAATAACATGGTGCCGTGTCTAAAGAATTATTATTGGTATTGATTTATTTGTTGAAAACATAAATCACAAAGTATTTAATACAAATTGCGAGAAAATATGTCATGTGTAGAGATAAAATAATGTGCAATATGCAAAATAAACTACAATGACATTATGATCATTATCCGAAAATAATGACATTGTAAAAGATTTATAAGGTTGAAATCGTTATCAATAATTTATTATAAAACAGTTCATTTTTTTAGAAATGGTATAGGTGTTTACTAATAATAAAACGTCGATCTCAATGGTTTGAACAAAGTGTAAATATTTAAAAAAAATGTACCTAATATGGCATTGGATTGTGGAGTGACATTCTGTATGGAAGAAGGAATGAATGAAATGTGACAACTGAATCTCAATAAAAAAACTTTTATTTACTTTTCTAATTCTTATCTTTTGCCAAACTATTATATGAGCTTGTATCTATTATATCCAAAATCATCCGGTACGTACAAACTAAAACTTCTTATTTTTTTTATTTAAGTAAGTATAAAATTTTGTACTATTATTGAGTTACTAAAACTTGATAAAACTTCAAACTTACTGTACGATTATTACACTACACAATTGCAGCTATAAAAGATTAACTTTCTACATTAAAAATAATTAAGTGCTTTAGTACTTATTTTCCCAAATAACGATTATTTTATGTTATTATATAATCGGTATGTATCTACGAACATAATCATGATTTGATAATAATATTTGAGTCTATGACCAGTGAACACGCATTCACTGAACCCACAAATTGATTTTGGTCAAGAGGTCAAAAATTGATAGTTGTGTCTTACGTATAATATCACTTTGATTGAAGCATTTTACTTACTTTATAGTGTTCTTTTAAGTATCTTTTATAGGACCAATTAATATTTTTCTTGTATCATTCGAAGAGACGAGCGAACAAAACATACCAGAGGTAAGTATTAGCATTAGCTCTATAATAATTACATAGACACATGCTCACAGTATTTTAACATATTATTATGTATGCAGGTACTTCATTTCGAAATAGTTATAAGACATGTATCGATAATTTATAGTATGTGAGTTATAATAATAATAATCTGTCAAAAATGGCAGTTTCGTATCATAGTGAAAGGAAGATGATTTTGTTTTTTATGTAATCTTTTTAAATTATATTATTACGCATGTTATGAGTATTACCCATGTACTTACAAGTATTACATACCGGTTCGTATCTGGGTGACCCAGAATATTGCATTCAGATATATATTTACATGAAGGGCCTCATTTGATGGGAGATGTGCCAAAAAGCATTAATTATTAATATACCTACTCGTACAAATTGTGCGTGGTAAATAACATGTGACTTCTTGACACGGCCCGAAGGGACCGATGGTCAACACTGATGGAAAGCCTGGATTTCAAACACTCGAGCCGAAAAGCGTGGTCACTCCTCAGAAAATTGGGCCAGAGCCCCCCCCAAAACAAAGCTACGTGCGCATCTGCAAACCTTATCGCGAACCGCATCGTCGAGAACAGCCGATCTAGTCGACATAAACCTTTCCAAAGAGAGGTCATGCAAAAGCTCAAGATCGCTAAGGATACGGCAGAGCAACAATCACAGTACGCAAGCCCCTTTGATACCCATGAGGTAGAGACTGCAATACGCTCACTAAAATTAGGGAAGGCAGCAGGGACAGATGGTGTTTTCCCGGAGTTCTTCAGAAACTGCGGCGAGGGTGTAATCTCATGGCTGGCTGCCTTCTTTACCAACATCTTAACTTCAGGAAATATACCACCTCTCTTTAAAAGAGCTAAGATTATAGCCCTACTGAAGCCGGGAAAGCCACCGAGTGATCCAGCAAGCTATCGCCCAATCTCCCTACTAAGCATTAGTTACAAGCTCCTGGAAAGACTGATCTACAACCGAATAGAGCCTGCCATAAATGCCACAGTACCGATTGAACAGGCTGGCTTCAGGGCGGGAAGGAGTTGCTGTGACCAGGTCCTGGTCACAGCTCACCACTTATGTGGAAGATGGATTCCAGAAGAAACAAAAAACTGGAGCAGCATTTCTGGACTTAACTGCAGCCTATGACACAGTCTGGCGACAGGGGCTTGTACTGAAGTTCCTAAAGGTCATACCCTGTAAAATGCTGGGAAACCTACTTAACAACATGCTTTCCAACCGCCAGTTCCAGGTGCACGCCGGAGATGACATTAGCCGAGGAAGACAACTAAATAACGGCCTACCCCAGGGTTCCGTCCTGGCGCCACTTCTTTTCAATCTGTATACGAGCGACCTGCCCCAGACAAACTGTAGAAAATTTATCTACGCTGACGATATTGTCCTTGCGTCCCGAAGTAACGAGTTTGAGAGATGCCAGATGGACTTGCAAACAGACATTGCCTCCCTAGCAAATTACTTTGCTAATTGGAGGCTAAAACTAAATTTGTCCAAGACGGAAGTAACCGTCTTTCATCTCAGCAACCGTCTGGCAGATCACAAACTCACAGTTTCACTCAACGGCCAAACCCTCAAACACAACCCTCATCCCAAATACCTCGGGGTGACACTCGACAGGTCACTCACCTATAAAAACCACCTTACCGGTGTGGCTGCCAAGGCCCGGACCAGGAATAACATAATACAAAAACTCACTGGCACTAGCTGGGGAGCGGGGGCTGATACCCTCAGAACCTCCTCCCTAGCCCTGGTCTACTCGGCCGCAGAGTATTGTGCCCCTGTCTGGGCCAACAGCTCCCACACTGGACCCCTTGACGCACAACTTAACAGAACCATGCGCATGGTGAGTGGGACTATAAAGTCTACGCCTGTGGAGTGGCTCCCCGTCCTCAGCAATATCACACCACCCGAATTGAGAAGGAGGGAAGCCACCATGAGGGAATGGTCCAAATGCCATGCAAGTGCGGAGCTGCCCCTCCACCAAGACATACAGTCAGACCCCAATCTACGACTGAAATCCAGAAAACCATCTTGGATATTGGGCGGTCGACTAGTCGGGGAGGGCTTTAGTGCCGCGCAAGCGTGGCAAGATGAGTGGATTTCCCAGAATCCCGATCACAGAAACCTCGTCCAGAACCCCACAGTGAGACAGCCTGGTTTCGACCTGCCTCGCAAACTATGGGCATCGCTAAATAGGATCCGAACTGGCCACGGGAGATGTGGACACCTCCTCCATAAATGGGGCAGGAGGGAACATCCCCAATGCCAGTGCGGGCAGATAGAGACAGTGGAACACATTGTGGGGCACTGTCCCATCAAGAAGTTCGAGGGGGATATTTGGGAGATCCATGAGGTGACGCCAAGGGCAATTGAATATCTGAGAAATATTGACGCGGAGCTCTGACTCAGACTCCCAGATCATTTGTACAATGGTTGTATTCGCATACGAAAGAAGAAGAAGAACATGTGACTATTTGCAAAAAAATCGAAGGACCTACATTCTAAATTTTTTAATCTAAAAGTCCATCAGGCATTCAAATGGACGGAGTTTTTGCGTCTTCTTCGTCGGATAGTATAAATGCAATAATTGAATCATTATTTTACAAAATAATTTTATTGTAAGTATTTCAACTGCTATAAATGTATTTCAATTTGTTTGGGTGCAACATATATGATCTGCTCTGAATTAGAAAGATCTCGCACGATTACATATTTTGCCATCTCTCTTTAGAACGTAGAGAGGTTACAAGGCTTTCCAGTTCGGGGAATTTAATTAAATTAAAAATATCATCTACTTGAATTCGAATAAATCATCAGTAATTGAATTAAAGACGATTGTAGAATATAAAGTAGGACAAAACTATTCATTTTTAGTTTAATAAAATACATACCTACTGAATGTAATATATGATCAATAAAAAACTAATGTGAATTTACTTGATGTTATATTATCTAGTTTGTACATAAAAGTAAAATAATAAAATATCGGTACATGCAGTTGGCCCCCCCGCCCGACAATGTAAACTAACTGAGTCCCATATTCGCGGTCTTAACTGATTCGAAGCCCAAGTCCAAAAACATCAGATGTTAAAAATAACTATTGTGGAGAAAATATGCCATAGGTTTATTCAACGAATGATTGTTACAACCGACCAAGACGCGGTAAATTTTTACAGCACAGTCTAGCATTATGATATTTTTACAAATATCGTATGAGCATTACTTTGGAATGCTTTAAAGGTATTTTAGGCACATGACGTGTCTGTGGCATTAGTTCGGAATGACAAGCGAAGAGGTTTGACCTACACATTGCTTAAAACTTCTCTGGGTCTCGCCTAAAATTTTGAATCCTGCCGTAATCAACTGATGACCTTTTTTTTATTTTTTTTTTAGGTCGTCGTCTAAAATTTGTTGACCTTGACGCCTAAAATTTTATCGAGCGGGGGGGGGGGGAATTGCATTCACTATACTACATTTTCAGTTTAGTACTCAAGGCACTAGAAACGTCACTCAACATTTTGGGGGGGGCTAAGGGGCTAAAATCCCTACATTTGTTCTATATGTACTACTGTAATCCATGGTTTTGGGGGGGGGCTTCAGCCCCCTAGCCCCCCCCCCCCTAAATCCGCTAGTGCTGGGTAGGGTAGAACTCCTCGTACGTAGGCGCCAGAATCTCCTGTCCTAGGTTGTTGGGATTCTCTGCGCCGCCAGCTTCTTTACAACATTGGACCACCATGTTGCCGGAGGTCTACCCCTTCCCCTAGGTTTCGTGGGGATGCTGAGTGCCGTCTTCACGGAATAACTTTCCTCTCTACGCATGACGTGTCCGTACCATCTCAAAATATTATGAGTAATTATAAGTACCAAAATATTTGTTATTATAGTTATTAAATTTCACGCATCGTATAGAGGTAAATTCCGTACTTGCGGAGGTCTAGCCTGCTACAAATTTCTACATGCAGCGTCATGTTGTGTTAAATACTCACTTTATTAGCGAATTCATTTTCATCACTAATGATTTATTTAAAAACTATTTTCTTCTAATCATGTAGCTTTATTACCACACATAAGAATCTAAGCCGGAGGGGAGATTATAACGTATACCTAGAATGAAAAAAATAGCTTATCAACTATATTGGTGAAATAAATCTTATCATGAACTGCTAGCTTAAGTAATTAGATACATACATAAATTTATATAGTTATTTACACCATATCAGTATTACATTATTATTGGATATGAATAAGAATGTAAAAAAAAAGGAATACCTACGTATGTAAGTAATTAAAGAAATATCTACAAGTATTCAACTTAGGTATGCAAAATGGTTTGCGCCCCTTTTTGCCGATAGCAATGATGTCAAATGTCATTAACAACAATAAATAATAATACAATGTATGAAATTAAATACAAATTTTCCAATGAGGCGCATTGATTAATCATCATAAAGATTAAAACATATTTCATTTACGTACATCAACTTTTGTTGTGTGTCCTTTCTAGTTTTCTTCCGCAGTGTCAAGTCTTGTTGTTTCGTTGAGTATAATTAACAATAGTAATTAAAGAACTGTTGTTAACCTTTGCTGTGATGTATGAAGGTAGGTACGATTGATGGGGCTAGGGCTACCTTTTGTAGTAGATTCAAGGTAGAGAGTAAGAAAATTTAATACAGAAAAATAGAACGCGGTCTGGCGCATGTTCTTCAGTTGCATTTTTTACGGACAACAGAAATCTTATCGATTTAAAGCAATACCTCAACAATGCCAATGTTTCGAACGTATGATCGCATAAATGTTTTTCTGATGACCGAGAATCTTACAAATCTAAACTGAATGAAAAATGAATAATTTTTGTTTTAATGCATCTAAAATTTCATTAATTTGTGTATTTCGTAATGAAAATTTATGTCCATTTTTTGGGAGCAAAGCAGCGTTCATAAAAAAGAGAGCGCTGGACATACTTATAGGGGGTTAAAACAAGTATTGGCAAGTCTTCAGGTTGTTATAAATTTAACATTTAACGGTATATAGCATTCTTTGTAACCTTAAAATTTTGTTGATGGTGTTATATTACTAAAAAATAAAATTCAAATGAATCAATTAGCTCATTCCCTATTCATATACTTACAGTAGTATTGGTAATTAGTAATTACTAACACCATCAAATAAATTTCAAAGTTACAAGACATGTTTACTTTTACATTTCAATGGTGAGGTAGTTCAAGGAAAGGTGGTTGTGAAAGATTCTGTACTCACGTCACACGTCAAAATTATAATTAGAAAATTTGTAAAGAAAATAAGTTAGACCTCAATAGAACATGTTATATATTATAGTAGTGATGCGAAATTGATGATGAAGTATTGACTTACAATTATGCAAAAAAATACTATACTCACATAATTGGTTACCAATTAATTAAGTGTACCTACATTGGTAAATTACATATTAAATATAAGAAGCCAATTTATACAGTATATAGTAATTATTCAATAATAATAAATTATATTGATCGTTGGACACGATTAAAAGAAAATGTTTTCTTTCGCATAAAAACTGAGAAATAATAGTCAAACATATAAAACATTAAATATAATTATTATGTTATTACTGTGTGATGTAACATTTTGTACTTAAAATATCGTTGCGATCGCAGATTGAGGTGAAATGTGTTGATTTGCCTATTTTCTACGCGTATGCGTATTTAAAATTAGTTGATTATACCTATAAATACAATTCAAATACATGAATAGTGGTTCCGTATCCTATTCAATATTCATATAAGTACGATTTTATTTGTAGTATTGATAGAATTACTTATAGGTACAAGTATCTGACCTCATCGTTTATAAATACTAAGTACCTATTCTTCCTATAGAGTTTTTTTGTAGGAAAACAGCTACCTCCTAAATTTGTAATTAAAATGATTATAGTAATTTTTGTATAATATCTATACGTTTCAGACATACATCCCTGAAGGTACAGCAAGACAGGGTAGTCCTAGCCAGATTATCAAGAGACTGTGTAATGCGGAGTTGATGGAGAGTGCTGTCACCTGAGACTCCTGGGAGGATGTTGAGATGCTCGCCCAAAAGATCGTAGAGCCTGGATCTGGAGAAACTTGGTTTGGTCCATATGAAAAAGTATAATATCTATTATCTATAATTTCAGTAGGTATATTATCAAACAGAGACGGTGCTATGTCATTATATACAGTGATCTTGTAGACAATAGTATTTTAAATAATTTAGTACCCACATACTGTAATATTATGTTATCTTTAAGAGTATTCCCACGTTCTTGCTATTTGATTGAGCGAACTTCTATATTGTATAACTAAAAACGTACTTCCATACATACGTCATACACGTTATACATTTTATTTTAATTTGTTACGATTGAAGTCCCAACATTATAAGTTCAGTAAACAAAGACTAATATGTTTCTACATATGAATTTGTACTCACTCAATTTATTTCCGCATATTTCATTATTATCATACTTAATATTATTCACATACAAATTTAACTCAAACGATAAATTGAGAATGAATGCATATGAGAAAATATTCAAGGTATCCGGCGCCATATCTGCTTACGTAGTGCTGGGTGCCTAAAAATAATGAAAGCACATAAATTGTGACAGTTCTGTGGAAAGAAAATTTACTGTGTCAGATGTTGCCGAAATCAACCAGGTTCATCAATTCACCCATTTTTGAAAATTAAATCACCTGCGGCGCTACTTACTAATCTCGTGGAAAGTAGGGGGCCGACGTCTCTAAAAAAAGCCGGGCCGGTTTGAGGTCCTGCTTTGAGGTCCTGCTTTGAGGGCCTGCTTGAACCTCAATATGAATATTGTTTTATCTGTATTGACTAGCTGTGTACACACGTAATAAGGGTGTTACTTGAACTTGGTCTCTGCTGTTTTTTTTTTGTTTAGCATGTGTTTATATGTGGGTGATTTCTGTTTGTGTGCCGTGAAGTAAATAAATAAATAAATGACGGCAGCCTAGTAAAATGATTGAATTGATTGAAAATACGAGTATACCCACCTGGCTGTCTGTTAATAGTGAGATAGTCTGCAAGTTTTATAAGAAGGTTTCTTATGTTATGTAATAAAGCATTAATTTGTATGTGTCGTCTGCCTATGTAAGTAGATACTACCTGTAATTATTTAGTTGTTGCTTTCATCTGTGTGATCTCCGTAGGTAGATAATGTCAGCAGACGGTACTACTGTCCATCATACAATTAGTTGAGTAGATTTTCTCTTTGTATATAATTTCCTGTGAGCATATTACCCTCAATTATTACATTTTCTATCACAACATAATATGTTGGTTAGCGGGTACCTACCTTATTATATAATCATTATACAAGAAACGTGTTAAACTAAACCTTAAAATCTAACTACAGATGTTATAAAGTGAATCTGTGTACGTAGTATGTAGTACATATTATTTAATGACTTCTTGTACGGGGGAGTGTTTCTCCGCCTTCTTTTTTAAGAGATCAGGATATCAGTATTTTCTCAACCGTGAATATTAGTAGTAGGTACTATCATTATAAAACTTGATTAAAAATTTATGGAGAATAAAAGGTACGTCAATATTAGCATCCGCCAAAAATACGATTTTCGGAAATTTTCTTGATAAACAATTTAAACATACACACGAAAAATCATATAAATTGTGTTTTTGATCGATAAAATTAATTGTTAAATATAAAGTTGCAATTTGGTATGAATTATGTTTAATATGAGATGAAAAACATAAAATATTCATTGCCAACCACTATTTTGCAATTCAATTAAAAATATTTACTGGAACGTCGTTGGTCGAGTGTTATCTGAGATGGAGCAAAGATTTAGCAGTGACTGAATAAATAAATAAATAATTTTTGAAAATGTTGTTCATATTTTTGTGAGAATATCGGATTTTCTACGTGTCGTAGTTGACTATAACAAGTAGTTATCTCAACAGATATAATATAGCAAAGGATGGACTTTCTGTCAAGCTTATGACTGATTGGAGTGTACGCGCTAAAGATAAAAAAATAAGATAACTGAGATATAACTACTTGGTCTAGCAATAATTTGCTGATTGGATTGCTCTGATTTGCTCAAAGTTTTAGTTGCGCAGCCCTCGGCAATCAAGCGTATAAGCAGCCTTAATAAACCTGTACCTACTTAGAGAGGTAAATTCTCATCATATTATAAATTCAAGAAGGAAGTGCAGAGAAACAGTGTGATGGGAAAATTTAGAGATCACTTTTTGTATCATATTAAAATGTAAAATATTATAATGACAACTGGTGCTCTTTTGTAACGTTGACAGGGCAGCTTAAGGCTTGGGGAACAAAACCTGGTCCTCGGTTCAGTTCCCAGTGTCAATAACTAACTACTTATTTCTGTGCTACCTGAGGGCTGTTTGTTTTGGAGGAGTGAAACAATGGAATGGCAGTTTAATACATATATTTACAAATAAAAAACTTAAAGCTAGGTACTTACTCTATGATGCTATACAATAAACACTACACACTAATTGTCCGACATTGTCTATGTACGTACATACACTACACGAATTACGAACACTGACGCAACGTTCCTCGATGGTGGAAAACTCCAACGATGATAGCAGGGCACAGGCCTGCGAAGATCTCGGCGGTGATGATATAGGGAGGCTGTCCAGCCCTCCCTGTGACGGCAACGATGATGTGAGGGAGGCTGAGTGAGTAGCCCTCCTTGTGATGATGCAAGAACTCTGTCCTCGCGTTATGCAATGGTGCAACGTGTATAATGTGAAATTACGTAACTCGAGATAGTCACACATATAGCAGATAATAATGGTAACAGTTCAGGCACTCAATAAACAGTTCGTCACACAATGAAACAAATAATGAATAATAAATAGGTTGCGCACACGATGAATTAGATCACAACTAAGTTCGTTCACTCAAAGTTCAATACAGTGTCTATGACAAAATGATATGGCGTATTACACAATAAACAAATAGGTATTTTCGAACACAATATACACATAAGTTGCCCGAGGCTTAAATGTCCTGACGTCTATATTATGAAGGCCATTGGCTTCGTGATTATAAGTTCGACTGAACGTGACAAGCGTTGGATATCGACTGATTCAAAACAGGTAAGCAAAGACCCTTCATGAGGCTTTGGTTTTTCCATCACGTGGCTGAATTCCTGTAACGCCTTTGAAACTAATTTTTCAAACAATGAGCCCCTATACTAAAATGATGTACCCCGCTAAATGCAAACTTTCCAAGTTGCTATCATATAATGTGTCTGCAGTTAATTCTATTGACAATAGACCCGTAAAACAATTCATCTACCTGGCTGCCTACTAACAATAGATGTGGAATGTGTACAGGTACCTGACTTCACAAACATTGATTTTTTTGAAAGCAATAATATTTTAAAATTCAACTAAAATATTTTTTTGGCATCTATTAGAAATATATCAAAGTGTAATGCAGTTCGACAGCTTTCCGGTACCTTTTCCATTTAGATCCATTTGATATCGAACAAACCTATAGAACCTTGATGGGAAGAGGGTAACTAAAGACTAATGGAAGGGTATGGAACTTGCAAGAAGCCTACCTGCAAGAGTAGAGGAACGAGGTCTGAAGAAGAAGATGAGTATCGGTAGGTATTTTATTGATGTACCTGGCTATAGAAAAAAAAAATGTTTCTACACTTTTCATAGAAAAAAAAATCTTAATTGTCAAGCGAATATTGGGTTTGGTATGCTTGACAGATGTAGTAAAAATACTTAATCTGTATTAGAATCTTGAGGTATAATATTTTTTTTAATGGGACTTATTTTTTCGAAGAAAACCGTGGGCTGGATATACTTACTAGCAGTATTAATCAATTTATTATGTCTTCATCATTTATTATTAGTCTTATTTATTATACAGAATTATTCAAAATCGTTTTCTCGACTTCCCAAGGGTAATGTATAGCTTTCTGATAGAAGATCAACACAGATCTAGAAGGATAGGGATAGGAAGAATTAAGTACCTATCAAGTGACAATTAGTTAAGTGGACGATTAAATTTATGGTATTACAATCCATTTATTATAGTAATACAAAAGAATTAAAAGATGCTCAATAATAGAAAGATATTTAAAATATTATAATCACAATACTTTGAACCAATGTGATTTAAGATATCCTCAGTTGAAGATGTTTTTAGTTAAACTTTTTAATTGTACAGCACCTTTTGTATACATTGCAAACTATTATTATCTAACTATGCATAATATTAGTTTCGTAACCTTTGGCACTTGATGATAGTATTACCTGCTATTATTATTTGTGAAGCGGAAACTTCCTGTACTAGATCTCGACAGTAACAATTATGTAGATTAAACAAATTGCAGGTAGAATAGTAAATTCTCGGTAAGTAAATCTACAAACACTGCTTTGACAACAATCAGCCAGTAAGTTCAATAGAGACTCATGTGGTGCACACTGCTCAAGTCTGCATACCGTATATGGCATGTAATGTAACGTCATAATATTATGGGTACTTGTAGGAGTTGTAAGGTTGTGAGTACTCTACTCACTCAATGTACTTATTGAATACCTACACACTTGAACACGTACACGAGACCATTGTCTTTTTTTTTAAACTTGAAGATGCTCTCCGACTAGGTAGTTATTGTCATTATTATATACTGCAACAGCTGTGTTGTGTAGTTCACTTTCACTCTTATTGAGCAGAGATATGGAACAAGTAAACAGTTTACGTTATTATTTTGATATTAATTAATCATTACTCACTAGCTCCTTTGTGGTCTCCCTACACTTCGTCTTTCGTAGGGTCTTTAACTCAGTACTCTGGGGGTCCATCTGCCCTCCTTCTGCCTTGCCAAATGACCCGCCCACTGCCATTTCAATGTCCCTACTCTCTCCGCAATGTCTGAGACCCTTGACCGTCGTACATACATCTTCATTTCCTATCCGCTCTCTCAAGGACACACCTATCATTCCTCTCTCCATTGCTCGTTGAGTGCATTTCAGTTTGTGGACCTTTCTGGCAGTGAGCGACATGGTTTCAAGACCGTATGTTGTCACGGGCAAAGGAGGTGGGCCGATGATATCATCGAGTCGGTGGGGCATGGGTGGAGATAAGCGCCCAAAATAGAGAATTGTGAAAGACACAGGAAGAGGCCTATATCCATCAGTGGAGGGAAAGAGGCTGATAAGAAGAAGAAGAAGATTCACTATCTCTGGATTCACTCTTGAGTCTGGATTTAATGTTTACCTTATTCTCGTTCATTAAATTCGTCATACACGCTCCGTCTGTTCCCTTTCGAATCAGTCCGTGACCGTCCTTAAGAATCTGGTAGAGCCAAGTTTTTCTTGGACGCCCTCGTATCCAAAATATATTCTCTCCCATCTCTCTTTTGTTAGGTATACTTTCAGAATTATTTTTCTAAAAAGTCTGTCCAAACCATTTCAGATTTCAGCTTGTTCACTTTTCATTATAGTCAGGACATCCGTCATACAGTCGCTGTCAACAATCTTCTAGGTTGTAATTACCTACCAATATCTATTCTTTCTGAACGAAGGTGAACAGATTTCACCAACCAGGTGGAGTAACTTGATGTGGTAACACACCCACGAAATCTTCCTTTCTTGTTCTTCCAACTGCATGCTTAAACTTGAATAGGTACCTAAAGATGCATTGTTGTTAATATTAGAACTTTGTATTGTTTCTTTTTGACCTCGTTGTTTGGTGGTATTTTTGCGAGCACTGATTAGTGATTGGTTTTAGTTGTTATGATTATTATGTTTTTCGACACCCTTTGTTGTTGGTGTATGCTGCGGGCGCCCTTATATCACAATATCCATGTATCGTCGATGTCCTGTGGGTGTCACATATAAAATAAAATATTATTACAAGACAGTAAGATGTTGCAAAACATATGTCATGGCAGTAAATATTTATAGTTGTCTACCTATTACCTAACCTAAATTATAATGTCAGTTAGGTATTTATTCTGAATCTGATGCACATTATAATCTCTCAGTGCACTCAAGTCGCCCAAAGCGAAGTAATAGATTTAGCAGAAAAATAATTGACCTTTGACAGGTTGATTTAGTCGATAAGTTTGTAATCCATTGCATACCGACATGGTGTACCATGCAGGCTGAACAACTACATATTATGAAATAAATGTTATTTGTTTTTTTTTTATTAGGTGGTTGACCAACCTTCCTACATCAAGCTGAGATACTTGCATTTAAAAATCACCTACTGTTTTTTCATTTATTTGAAAAACACCTCTGATCTTTTTTCTATCATCTCCGGGTTGCACAGGCACATATAGCGTCCTATTTACCCGCACTTCGTGGCAAAATATTTTTAAGAGGTGGGCTCAGTGTTAGCCCGGAGGGAGTCCCCCGACAAACCCCACGCCTAACTTACATTCCTTCAGTGTTCTTGTCCAATGATGGAAACATATTACAATACGAACGAAAAAAAATGATAAAATTGTATTTAATGAAATACCATGATGTTCATTCACTAAGGTGAGCTTATTGGAATGCTGGAATCTCTTCCAGTCTAGGAGCCCAATAATGACGCCACGGTATAATTTCCCACGGCATTAAGGTCCAAAATCACATGATAATATTATGTTCAATGCGTATTTTTTACTTTTTGGGGTTAGTTAATTAATTGCGATTCACCCAAAAAAGTTTTTTTATAGTCAGTCATCAAATTTTAATGAATGTATTATCAATATGAAAAACATTTTTTTCTTTGCGACTTCCGGGAAAAAAGTTGCTATCTTTCGGAAAAAAGATCAAGGGTGTTTTTCAATTTTGTTTTAAAAATCTATACAAGACATATTATACAAAATCTTTTACCTAGATAAAGGTTCAATGCCTATCTACACTATTTTTTGCCAAAGCATATTTAATATTTAGTAGGGTCCTCGAGATCTACTCGTAGGTATTTCTGGGTCAAGCTCTCATTTGAAAAGTTTTTTTTTTTTATTTCATTTTTTTATATTATCGCTCTGACGCTCTATGAATGAAATAGTAAAATGTTTTCCCCAAGCCCCCAAATACCTTAGACTTTAGACTAAGTTTTCACCAAAGTTTTATTACCTCCTACATTTGGTTTTGATATGTGAAAAATCAGTCTAAAACTTTCAAGATTATTTGATAGATGGCGGTAACTATGGTGTTTAAAAAGTAATTAATATTTTAAATATATCCGGCTACTAGTTTTTATTATATAAATTTTTATCTCCCGAAAAATATAGCAATTAGAAGTATTTCTCCTTTACAAATGTCCATAATAATTCTAAATAATTGATTATGTACCTATCTAAATGCTAAATGTTTCTGCCTCATGAGTTCTATCAGCGCCATCTGGTATTGGTTCTTTGAACAACAAAATGATTATTTGTTTCTACCGTTATGTTTTCTATGGTCAAGGTTGCCACTGTTGCCCACTGTTGCCAGTCGAACGGATTGAGAAAATGGAAATGGCCGCGCTTGTCAACATCAAATAACTTTCATCGTGCAGCTCGATACATAATTCGCGGTCTCCTGATTATAGAAGAAATTAAAAAGGTAATTCAATTCTTATAACATCATATATTTCCAGTGTGCTGTTTTTCACAGTTTTTCTTTCATAATACTATTTCTGCGCAATATTTGCCCTCTTGAATAAGGCTTTTCTCAGAACCCACTGTTCCGCGATGGTGGTTTTTTGTTCATGTAAAGCCTTATTCTTATCTCCTGTTACTTCGGAGAACCAATTACGATAATAATTTTTCCCGTCTTTCCTCCCTGGTTTTATCTCTAGGTAAATATTCAACTGTGCAAAAATAATCAATCTTGAGTAATTGTGATTAATGTAATCGTTATAGCATTTTCTTCCTGACTTTGTAACTAACTGTTAGTCAATAACAATAGCTTTCGCTTCTTTATGTACTTTTTACAGTTAGATTAAGTTTTTCTCCATTGTCTGCCATAGGTAGCAGCTCACATGGAGAACTTATATTGATAAAATTTTTCAGAATCCATTTTTTTTATGAAGCTTGTCATTCTATAAATCCATCCTATTATTGTATACTACACAGTTATATTGCAAAAAAACTTAGCATCATGATAATGAAGTAGGTTAATCTAGGCTGCTTGACAGCAGGATTCCATGTCAATCAGCCTACAATAATTGTAGGTATATTACCTTCATGTAATTGACAATTAGGAACCTATTAAAGGAAAGACGAAAGACCTTTCTTCGATAATCTGGATGTCTATGAAAAACTGTCACGATAAAAGACAAAGCAAAGAATTTTGCAAATATACTAAATAGGTTGAGAGAAGAAACCTTTGTAAGCAAAGTGTTCTAGCGGGCCTGTATATTATTTTGCCAAATTAGAAGTGTAATGGAAGTTAGGGCATATCATTATTTTATTTTATTATTTTATTTTATTAATCTTACGAGTACAAACAGTTTTTCAATAAGCATAAACAATTAACATCAGCAACAAATACACCAGCGAAGACTCAAGGATTACCAAATTATTTGTGTCACAAAAGCAATTCATTTTTAAAGGAAAATTAAGATAAAAATCACATTATAGACAAACACACAATAAACCTAACTAGGTAGTCAGTTAACAATAATAATTTGGAATAGTCAATATTAAAAATTCAATAAACAAATTATAAATTTAACATGTTTTTGTCTAAGAATTGTGAGCACATACCGACAAACTCCACAGGTTTAGCTTGACTCTGTTGAATTTCCATGTTTGTGTATATTTTATTTCAAATAAATAAACACAATAGGCTGTTTCACACCCAAAAATAATGTTTTGTGAGATAGGAAGGTTTCCCAGTAGTACTATACTATACTGCTATACCCTCACGCCACCTCCCTTGCGGGGTAGGCAGTGAGAACGGATCGCCAGACTTTCCTATCCTAACACACACTTCGGACTTCCGTCACATTCATGCAATTCCTCATACACATTCTACTATTTACTCAAAACACGTCCGTCCTTGAGTATCTGGTCAACATGGTCCAGCGATGTGGTTCTTGGACGGCCGCGTTTCCTAATGTTTCCCAGTAGTCATTAATAAAATTTCACATGTAGTACTTATTTTTTTAGTGATCCAATACATTACTTCATAACTGCTACCGTAATAAATATCTGTACACATAGGCAATGTAAGTGTTTGTCTGTGTGTGTTACATCTCGTTATTGATATTGAAAATTATAGGTCAGACACAGTTCATCCTGAGATAGTGATGTATTAACCCATTACCATCATATCGCACCTGATAAATTGTGCTTTACTGTAGATTCAATGTTGTTTGAGCTTTCTGTAACTAACAGCTGAGCTAAAAATGCTGCATAATTACAATTGTATATCTTCAAGAAGATAAGATGCAGGGATTATGATATCACATTGGTCGGCTAGACAGCTTGACACTTGACCTCTGTTCTGGCCAGTTTAGAATTGTTAAGGCTATTACAAAACATTAATGTGGCACAATTCATAATATGTGGACAGAACAAACATCACAAAACAAATCCGTCATCTGTTTAATTAGGGATGAAAGTCTTGAAGGAAAGGTTCATTGAAGACTCAATTACTTTTAAACAGAGTTTTTGTGATTATTATTTTTGTAGCTCAAGGGGTTAAATTCTTATCGCTGCCGAAACTGTGGTAGTATGTCCACATGGTTTTGTTAAACCGTGATTTCTTACTTCACAATCTTATTGCAAAATTACATAGGTACTTTGTATTTAACATTACGTGTTTCTGTTCTCTAAACACATCTGTTACGCTGTGTGTCGACTTCTAATTTGTGTGTATGTATTGTTGCAGGACTGGGCATTTATTTCCTCTACCTACATTTTCATTTTATATTGCTATTGTTAACAATTGATTAGCTTTGTTTACATCATAATTCATGTAGTTTAAATGTCCACGTACAATGGCATTTATAAGAAAAACTATTTTTATTACTTAGTGTTTGTATTATATTCTTTATCAATCATGCAATCGCAAAATGTATCACAGATGGAGATATAGCTTTCCCTAGTGGGTCATTGTATCAGGCCGCTGTAGTGCGGCTTTCCGTGCAATTTATTGAGAATCGTCATATAGTTTCTAAGAAGTAATTTGTGAATCTCATTTACGCAAAGTTTTTTCCATGACAAGAATTAGTACAATATTATATTGTTGTTATCGATTACCTGAGATTATTTTATTTTTATATTAATTTATTTATTAAAGTGGTGAGGTTAGGATAGTTATTTGTTTTCTTTTTTTACTTTGATTATTAATAATTTTCGTAATATTGTGATATTGGAAAGGGTAACTATTTATATGTTGTATATTATTATGAGAGAATGATGTGGTTAGTTAGACCTAAGTGGGTTGTGGGTGGGATTATCACCGTTACACTGTTACTGGGCTATTATTATTCTGGACTGAGTTCTCGAGTCACGGCACACCCAGCACCATTTCAAGGTGAGTTTATTTAATTTGCTACAATATTTAGTTCTACCAATGACCTCAACATGCGAATTTCACTTAAAAAAGAACTATAGTGTCTTTACAGATTGAAAATTAAAACAAGGATATGTATTTTTCTTTATATTTCCTTGGTTTAATGAATTAATAATTGTTTTTTAAATATCTCCTTTCTCGATAAATGAATTAATTCTAAATGACACACAATCAAAATGGTATAAAAATACACTATAATTCTTTTACCACCAAATATTCATTTAATACAGGAGACGATTACGTTTCCAACGTTTGACATACCTACCATACACAGTTCGGTATGTGAGATTTGGAATTTTAAAGTAGTGAAATGTGGAAACTAATGGTCTGGTGTTTTCGTATCAATAACCTCTGTTACAATGTTATATCTTAAATGTTTGACTAATATACCTACATTAATTAGTCTTGGAATTAGGTCATCACAGAATACATTGAATGTGTGTTTATTCATTCTATGGTGAGGCGATCATAACATTACATACAGAGATTAAAGAAATAAGTATACTCTTGGCGAATTTTTGATTTTGCATTTCAACTATACAAAAGTCTGAATTAATTTCTCAAGTCAGATAAATTGTAATTTTTATTGAAAAGCTTAAATTGATATTGTTTATAATATTCCTTTGGGGAACATTAAAGAGTGGACAAGTAATTTTATCATTACTCTTTTGTCCAGAGATGCAAAATCAACACTCATTAAATTTATCATTTGTTTTTGTTGTATTTGTATTGATATAATTCAAGATGAATCTGAAATAGAAATAATTCATTTTTGTCTGTTTTTGACAAAGAGAGATGCAATTGAATGGAAACTTTACAAGTTTTTTTAACGATCCGTGTTTTAGTACATGCACTAAAACATTGTTTGGACTGTCGTGCTGACCTGGCATCTCCTGCATAGGAATCCCGCACTTCTACCAATGTGATTACACCGTCCGTAACAGCTAAAAGAAAAAAAAAAACACATTGACTATTCATGCAAACATATAATATTCAAATTCTTTGTGCAAAACATTAGATTAAAAAATAATAAAATAAGTCACACTTCAGTAGTTTTCATATCAATACAAATGCACCAACCATTTGGAATCAAGTCAATACCTACTGAATTGTTTTCTGTAGGTAGCAGGCTGAGTTGATAAGATTTTTGTTGTAGAACAAATGAGTTGATATGATGGAATGTTAAAACTCGCGAGTCGGGGTACTGAAGGAAATATAAATAAAGTAAGAATAAGTATGAGAGCAACTTTAATTATACAACTATCTTTTCTGTTTCTTTTAGCAACACTTTTCTCAACTTCTGTTGAGAAATACCTTCTAAATACTTGATACTAGTAATGTTTGTTAGGTTTATATATTATACGGTATACTTGGCTTACAGTCTTAACATTTCATCTATGTCTAATAAATTGCTGTGAATGTTTTTTGCTATCCATGATGGGTACGTTTTGTCTTGAATTACACATAATACTTGATTTGTTCCAGAGATACTTCCAAGCGAAGGAGCTCTTAAACATTACAATGTGCAACACTCTGAAACGGTAAAACATTTAGTAGTACACTGTTCTGTGAAATAATGTGTCCAATTTATTTTGCAGTAATTGAAATGATCTTGACATGTCATTCTGTCTTCACCTTGTAGGTGAATCACCACATAATCAATAATGGCAGCTATACTTATGAATCTCACAATTTGGATAATGTTTGTTCAACGATCCACGTTCAGGATGCAGATATTGATACGTTCAAAGTGTTCCCAGAGTTTGAATTTCAGGTATAAATATAGTAGATTTTATCTATTGTTTTGAATTTTATTGATAAAGTACTCTTCAATGTACAGTCAGTCAAGAATGATAAGGTTTTTCGATGAGGGCACTACTTGTAGCTTTTTCAAAAGTAAACAATACTGTAGTTAATCTTGTAGGCTTTTGCAGCGTGATGAATCCATATCTTTGTTGTTGGTTCTTTGGGTTTCTTTACTGCGTGTACCACTCTACACGCAGTAAGGAAACCGAAGAACGAAGATATGAATACTGTACTTCTCGATCTAAGACCACCTCTTTTGTAACAAACGCTATGTACGTATATGAATAGAGCTATTTATCACATCTTACAGTTTTTTTCATCGACGAGGGTAAGTATTTTTGTATTGAATCATTCATCAAAGTAACACATGAATCCAGGTGATAATGAGCAGATTGGCCATCTGACAGTTGATCAGGTTTTTCATTGGCCAACCTAATTAATATGTCAATCGGTTAAGAAACATGATGGGTGTAAAGAACCGATAAAGTTTATTTTATTTTGTGACTTTCTAACCATAACGGACGTACATATGTGGAGTTTATGAGTATTTTTTTTATTTTATGAGTATTTGATTGCTTGCAGCCTCAATGGATGAGAAGCAAGGAGTATTGGAACACATCGTTTGAAGAGAGATATGAACGACAAAGAAAGGATCCTAATAGACCGCCGTTGAAGGTATACCACCCTTTTGTATACATAATTATTTGTCAAATAAACCACTTTACTAAAGATTTATTCATTTCTGTGTAATAATTATACTGTATGAGGTTTTATTGTGAGATGTAGGATTTCATCGATATTGAGAATATTGATGATTTCCACACATAATTTCATGCTGTATTTGGGCCACAGTATCACAAAAAAGAACATTGTATTTTAAGTGTTTCTATTCTATCCCTCACGTCGCATCCCTCGCGGGGTAGGGAGAGAGAACAGATCGCCAGACTCTCCTATCCTCGTACACACTTCTTGCGTACACGTGTCACATATTTGTACATTTCTATTTACAGGTAATCATTGTTCCTCATTCTCACAATGATCCCGGATGGCTCTATACATTTGAACATTACTTCCAATTGGAAACTAAGAGAATTATAAACCAAATGGTAGCTAAACTGCAGCAGTATCCCAATATGACTTTTATATGGAGTGAAATGTCTTTCTTGACTGCATGGTGGGACTCTGCTCATCCGATTAAACAAAGGGTAAGAACACTTGTTTTTTGTAATATAAATAGTACTACTTCTCTCATAGTTTTTGCATTACAGTGAAACTCGGATTTTAAGTTCCCGCATTTTACGTTTTCCCGGATTTAAAGTTTTTTTTTTGTCGGTCCCGTTTCACCCCCATACATTCCAGAACAAAAATTTCCCAAATTTTACGTCAGGCGCCGAAACAATTCCCGGATTGTACGTTTTTATTCCGGCCGTAAAGTTGTATGAAATATCTAAAATTTAATTGTTTGTCAAAAAATATTACGCTAAGAAAGTGTGTAAAGTCACAATTGCTTCCCTTTTACTTAATGCCAACATGTTCCACGTGTGGGCAGTGTTATCTCCCCCTCAGTACATCGCTACGTCTTGATGCGTGGGGTGGTTAACCACACGAATCCACCAACAAACCTTCCCAGTATTATGCTTAACTGAAAGTGTCTCAACACAGTAGTTATCTCAACAGATATACAGCAAGGGATGGACTTTCCATCAAGCTTATGACTGATCGTCTGCTGGCTCACTGTGATCACATTACCTTTAACTTAGTAAAATTCACCAATTCCAATTCATCCATTTGCCACGGCTGGAAATCGAACCCAGATCTTCAACCCAACAAGCCGCTATTCTATCGTTGTGCTGTGATAGTTGGTAGTTGAGTTGAGGAAAAACGTTTGTATATGTTTGTAATTGTACACTGGACCTCTACTGAGATTATTTTTGGTATTTAGCGTATGCACCAACCATTTTTAAGTATCCCTGATTAAACTATCATGGTATAGATGGCGGTAACTTGTTATATTCAACTACGATATGTAGAAAATTCCAATGTTCTCACAAAACAAATTGTGATTTTCAAAAAAAATAAAGAGGGTTATGTACTACATAGTATTAATTAGAGACCGACCGAATATTCGGTTTCGGTTTCGGTTACGGCCAGTTTCGGCCAAAATAGTCGGTTTCGGCCCCAGTTTCGGTTTCGGCCAAAAAGTGGCCGAACCTTCGGCCAAACCGAAACTAGCATCCGTATTATATCGAGCATTGTCGGGAATCTTCAGAACAGGTTCATACTTTGTGTTTGTATTCTGTACACTAGAGTCCTTTTTTATTTTACAAAAGTGAACTAGATTTATATCACTATACCCATTTTTATACACATCATTTATGTCTTATGACAAAAATTTTGCCTGCGGCGCAACTTAGGCGGCCGTTTCCCTGATGCAACATAATTAAGTGTTTTACTTTTCTACAACAATTAGATTTATCACTTCGCCCATTAAAAAAACTAAATTGCCTGAGGCGCTACTTCTAGGTGCATCTAAAGGAAAAATACTCATAATTATTATTGTATTCTACATACCTATTTTAGTTCAAAGATAATATACACATGGGCGTCGACGTCGGCAGGGGGGGGCGGCTGACCCCCTAGAGATTGGGATGCCTATATATTTTTTCATACTTAATTATAAGACCTCACAATACATCACACTATTACCGCAGATTTTCTCACCATGTCATAAATTTTGTAAAATTAGTATAAAAAAATCCATCAAAACACAATTTCTTCACTAAAAATTGCCTGTGGCGTTATTTTTTATTGCTTTTTATATGAAACATTGTTCGTACATAATATTGTGCAAATTATTATGTACATTTTATTTATTTTATTTTATTTATTTATTTATTTTATTTTATTTTCTTAACGGAATCAAACAGTCACAACAACAAATAATATAAATTAACATATCACTTATAAACAGACCAACAAAGATTCCATATTTTACCAACAATATAACAAACACAAAAAATCAAAAAAAGAAAAACAAAGAAGAAAACCCGCAGGTATGCATGAACTAAAAAATACGAATCTGAACACTAATAGATACAAGAGCAATATGCAAGTGTGAATAAATAGAGAAAGTAAATCTGAATTAATTTCTATAGATATATAAATAAATAATATTGGGATTGAGATACATATGGATATAATTAGATACTAGACGTATGAATGGACATAAAATCAAACACAAAAATCAATCATAATATTAATACTCAAAGATAGATAATAAATAGTGAATCCGAATAAAATAGAATATAATATAAAATAAACCAAATCATATCACGGCCTTTTTCACCATGTCTCACAAAAAATTTTCGCCTGTGGCGCTATTTACGCGTTTTTCATTCTATCAGTGGCGGCTCGTGCTTTGGAGGGATAGGAGGGCGATACTAAAATCCAATGTACCTACCTAAAACGATAAATACCTAGTACCAGCGCCATCCTTCACTTTTTCTCCCAATACATACATTTCAAGCCGTAACACTATGTTTGTTACGTAATATTACATATAAATATGATATAAACGAAACGCTATTGACGGAAACTGCAATCGTACAACTAATAATTGATTAATTTATTTTTTTGATAAGCAAACAAAAGACCAATAGTAAATTAAAAGACTTACCAGTTAGTCACCAGGCAGATACTAACTAGAATATACTAATTAGTCACCACGCAGATACTTATTAGAAGATACTAATTAGAATAAATTTTCCGAATACTTATTAGCAAATACCAATTACTTCTCCGATCAAAACTTGGACCCCTCCACTAACACAATTCATTGTAAGTCTGGATAAAATAGAAGACTGCGTGTTTTCCTCGCATCGCCATGAGTATTTTTAATAGATATTTCGATTCATAGTATGCATACCGACATTTCAAAAATTTCTAAAAACGGGAGACCTTATATCTCGACAACCGTTACTAAACATGCTTTGGAACAAAATAGGCTAGAAACATTTATGTAGGGAATAACCGTAAAATATTTTTTATATCTTGTATAGATTTATCAAAAAATAATTTAAAAACACCCCTGATCTTTTTTGATCTTTTTTCCCTGAAACTCGTTTCCCGAAAGTCGCGGAGTACATTTTTTTTACTGATAATATACATTAAAATCGAGGGAATAACCGCAAAAGTTTTTTGATAGACGCAAAATTAACCCCAAAAAATAGAAATAAACCCTATTTTTACCATTTTATCATGCGATTTTTCACGCGATTTGAAACCTTGATGCTGTGGGAAATGAGTGTGACGTCATTCTTGGTAGGTTCCAAACCCTTACATTTGCGTGAGTAGACTTTTGACTTACGGGTAAGAACCAAATTTTACTCAGCGTTTCACAGTGGACAACACAGTGGACATGTCAAACACGTGACACATTGGACAAATTTGTTTCACAAGGGACATTGTAAAGGTTGTTTTACACAAGGTCTCATAGTTTGAAAAAACTGTTTATAATTGTTTAAAATATGTCTACTCTTGCACAAATTGAAAACGTATTTTGGTTTATTACAATTAAAAACAAGCAAATGAACAACTTTAAAAATGTTTGTTTGAAAAAATGTTATACAGGGTGTTTCCTTCCGTGTGTAAAATCTCTTGAAGGGTGATAGAGGATGAAAAAATATGAAAAAAAAGTTTATTAAATGCATGACCGAAAATCAACCATTTTGGAGTTATGGCCTTTTGAAAATTTAAGAGTCTGAAAATTTCGCGAAGCGACTTTGACAAAAACAAAACAGCATCCGATTCAATAATGGTCAAGTGCATTCGTGAGGAGGTTAAAATAATACAATTGGCCTAAGAGGCCACCACTAACTAAATCTTATTTAGTCTAAATGTCATTTAGTCTAAATGTGATTTAAATTAAAATTTGCACGCAGGGTCAAACTTTGCCATAGCGTTGCCCAGCAAAATCTCGTCGCGTCACCCCCCTGCCCCCCCCCGAAAAGGTCCCTCTTCGCGGTTTTTCGCATTTTATAGGAATATGGTAAGAGATAGGAGAAAGTACTCAATGACAAAAATAATCCTTGCTAAATTCTCTACAAAAAATATTAAGTCAATTTTTTCGTAGAACTAGCGGTTCACCCGCAATGGCCTGTCCAAAACCGAAATTCTTTTAAAATACAAAAAAAATGTATTTAAACTGAATTGGTTGAAAATTGATAAGAGCTACAGGAAAATAGTCAGAGAACGAATTAATTACCATAGTCTTAGCTACAAAACGAGCTATAACTTATGTTCATACATCTAATAATTTCGGAGTTATTGCAATAAAACTCAGTGTCGAAAATTCTTAAAATTTAGTTTTTCATAAAATAACCAGTGATATAGCGCTGCAGGCCAAATTTTTTTTCCATAAAATGTTAGCAATAATGGGTGGAAGAATGTGAAACAAAAAAATCAAACTTTTAATTTATTTTTAAAAAAATATCCTGTTTTTTGACCGGCCATTTCGGGTAAACTACTAGTCCTATGAAAAAATTGACTTAACATTTTTTGTACAGAATTTAGCAAGGATTATTTTTGTCATTGACTATTTTCTCCTATCTCTTACCATATTCCTATAAAATGCGAAAAACCGCGAAGAGGGACCTTTTCGGGGGGGGGGGGGGGGGGTTGCGGCAAGATTTTGATAGGCAACCCTAGTGCGATGTAATTCCCTATTGGTAAGCTATCATTTATACCACATTTCGATCAAAAAACAGATACGTCATAAATTAAGCAGCGGGCTCTCGGACTAAAAAGCTTATTCGCTAGTGCGGATTCTGGCAGCGCTGGGGTAGCACACTGGACAATCTCACAGCCCCGCCGCTGCTATATGTGCAAGGTGTGCGTGGCACACAGGCGGTCAATCGTAGAGACGGCCGAGGTTTCAATAAATCAGAAAATATGCCGTTCTTGAGTTATAAATGGTGTAACATGGGCGTCGCCAGCCTCGTAGATAGGGGGGGGGGGCACAAAATTTTTGCAAAATTATGCAGTGTACAAAACGCGCCGCAGATTTTTTTTTGTGAGACATAGTGAAGAAGGTCGTGATATGGTTTGCTTATGTGAAGATGAATAAAATAGAGGCCCAGGCAATTTTATTAGAAAGTGATGAATTTTCATACTCATTTTAAAAAACTCGTGACATGAGAAAATATGTGGTAATATAGTGATTTTTATGTGCGGTTTCAAAATTTAGTATGAAAAAAAAATTATTTAATCTTTTAGTGAACAAGAAATACATATAAACATAAAAAATGGACATAGTACAGATTATAAATCATTGTTCACTAGGGCGAACTTATCGCAGAACTGCGATTTCTTTCAGTTAACCCCAGGGAAAAAAAAAGAAATTGAATAAAAATGTGTAGAAAATATATACATACATATGCGAGAAAAAATATACCTATTCTAAACTCAAGGGGGGGCAGCTGCCCCTATCCCCCTGCCCCCTCTCCTGGCTCCCCTGACGACGCCCATGTGGTGTAACATACACGACTTTGTTTTATATATATGGTAAATAACTTAAAATAATTGAACAAATTAGAATGGATTTGAAAACTCACCTTTACAATTGTCCCCTGTGAAACGTTTCACAAAAACGTCACACACGTTCTACAGTGGACAGAAAATATCAAAAAAACTCACTTATAAACATTGTTTACTCATAAAGTACGCAATAAATAATAACTAGCTACATTTATTAATGGCTAAAAATATTCGTAGATGATGATTTAATTAGATATTTGTATAAAAATTTATTACTTACCCTTTAAAATCACCTTAATAGGTCTTCTAAATAATGTGTACTTTTTGACGTGCACTCTTTAATCACTCACAACAGCGAAATGACATGACGGGTGATGTCGTTACTGCTTCTGTCATGAAGCGATAATGTTGCTAGTGTGATAATATAAATTATTCTTGCCATACGTTGGCGGATATTTGCTGTGGAGCGTGATACAGGGGACGTTTCACAGGAGACATAATTTGGGGACAAGTGTTTATAATCATTTTTTGTTTACATAAAAGTAATTAGTATGGTAAATAACCCTATATTATTGAATAATAACTATTTTAGTATCCTTTTAAACATTTTTTAGAATGCCGGTAAAGGAAATATATAATTTTATCGTCATTTGTTTCCTGAGAGGCTAGGGTGCGACACAATCAATTTGTATGGAGCGAGTTCCGACTCTTACATTTAAAACATGATGTTCTCCAAAGTATGAATTAATATAATAAAAATATATGTTATTTTAACTAATATAATATATAAGTTGAGAGTTGGGCGCAAAAAAATAATGAAAAAGTTATTAGTTGTATTATTTTTTCATAGGGGTCACTCACGATTAGAGAATTTTGCAAAGAATTTGGTCCTTACCCCTATACTATAGAAACCTATGGGACGCATACGCTATAACTAACGAAATGCTTACACTACTCTCTACCATACTTGGTACCAAAGACTGTTAATTCATTGTGATCTAAAAGTTCGGGAATATGACTACGTTGTTTTCAAAGCAAATGCACAATATGTACTGTAGAAATTCAACAGTTTTACGAGTTTTGCAATTTTGGGAGTCAAAGTTAGACTATAAGTAAGCATCCATTCATAAAAGCATCATCATTGTATTGCAGCTAAGAAATTAAATGTATCCTTTTTGTTTATGACCATCTGCTAAACCTCCTGCAAAAATTCTGGGGACCCGTACGGGCGAAATCCCTGTTGCCCAAGGCTGCCTATACTTTACGCGTTTGATACCATTATGAAGCAGGTAATATGTACAATACAAATTCGGGACAAAAATCTTCGTTGCCCCGTCGGCAGTATTTATTGCGGTTCTCGTCATAGACCTTTCATTCTCGTAATTTTACGGCTTAGGGTCTCGTAGGTAGTAAGGTAACACGTGTTGCACACTTGCACCATGTTGATAGTTTCTAACGTCCCAATATACACAATACACATTGTTTACAGATACAGAACAGAGCCATTCTTAGGAAAAAAAAAACTGTTTTAAAATATTATATACTTAAGAATATTTTACACATATTAAGCGCAAAAATGTGGGTGGGCGACGCCCCGTTGCCCTGTAGGACGAACCGGCCCTGCATTCTATATTAATTTTGTAAATTAACTTAACCTCCCGAAGAAAAATTGCATTTTGTATGTCCCCCCCTAGTGTTACCTATGCCATGGATACCTACATAACTGATGACATAAGTTGTAGTTTAATGGGCTCCTTTCTTTTGTGCTTACATTGATTTCCGAAAATGAAGCTTGGTTTCCTAAATAAATATCTTAGGGAAACACTAAATATCAGAGCAGGGTACCTATAATCAATTTTTTTCAAAATTACAACTGAAATTCCTAAGTTTCGGTTTCGGCCGAAACTAGAAGGGGAGCCGAATATTCGGTTACGGTTTCGGTTTCGGCTAAAAATCCAGTTTCGGTCGGACACTAGTATTAATTAATTGTATTAGCAGTAGGAAAAACTGTTTACTTGGTTGATTTTAAGTTCTACGTTCCCAAGTGGTATTATAGCGGCGATGTTGCTAGACAGCAGGTCAACAAGTAAATCAATGCGGATTAACTTGTAATCTAATATTATTACACTTTACATTTACAGGCTTTGAAACAACTTATAGAATCGGGTCGACTGGAGATTACAACAGGTGGTTGGGTAATGCCAGATGAAGCCACCACATATATTTATGCTTTGCTTGATCAATTCATAGAAGGTTCGTTTTATAATACTCATACTTGCATAATATATTTATTTTCTCTTTTACCAATTCCTCATACCATTTTAAAAGTATACTTACATACAATCTTGTATAGTAGTCTCGCTAATCTGGCACTTCAGTACATTGGCACAGACGGTAATCTGGCACCCTTGTTGGGAGCTTCACTCCTTCTGACGCATTCTACACCCACTCGCTCTACATTAAATAGGCCCCAATTAGATCTATTTTAAAGTCAAGTAAGATGCAAAAAGTAATATGGAAATACCCTTACAAATACACATGTAGCATTTTGTTTACCTTGAATTTCGCTGTACAATCCAGTAATCAAAACATTCCAGTAATCTGGCACCCAGTGGTTTTTAATAGCGCCGGATTACTGTACTGTAGGTACTATTAGTATTGTTTAAATCCTGAATAACTTTTTTAATAACAAACTAATTTAATTGCAATTGCAGGACATCAGTGGATAAAGAACAACCTGGGAGTTTTACCAGAAAGTGGCTGGTCAATCGATCCATTTGGTCATGGAGCAACTGTTCCTTATTTATTATCAAGGTCAGGAATCAAAGGAGGTGTTGTACAACGCTTACATTATGCATGGAAGCAATGGTTTGCACAACATCAGTGGGGTGATTTCATATGGCTTCCCTCATGGTCTTCTCAAGTTGCGGAAGGTTTCTTCACACATAATCAACCTTTCGACATTTACTCCATCAAACATTCATGTGGTCCGCATCCGCACATTTGTCTTAATTTTGATTTTCGTAAAATTAAAGGGGAGTACACTGAATATTCAATAAAAGCTGAATTCATAACAGATAAGAACTTAAAGGCTAAAGCGGAACTCCTGTTAGAACAGTACGAGAGAACTGGATCACTTTTTCCTCACAACGTTGCTCTGATTCCACTGGGAGATGATTTCAGATATAATTATGATATTGAGTTTGATCAACAGTACATCAATTACAAGAAATTGGCTGACTTTATAAATTCTAATAAGAAGTTGTATAACAATGCTGAAATTGTATTTGGAACTCCAAAAGATTATTTCAAAAGTGTGAATGAGAGATACGATCGTTTTCCAACTCTGCGTGGTGACTTCTTTGTTTATTCGGATATTTTTGCTGAAGGCCGTCCTGCGTATTGGTCTGGTTATTATACAACTAGACCTCTCTTCAAAATTATGGACAGGGAATTGGAACATAATCTTCGGAATGCAGAAATCTTGTTTACAATTGCATTGAACACAGCACGGCAATATGGATACAAAAATCTGTTGAGACTTTTGGAGAAAAAATATGAATCTCTAATAGAAGCTAGAAGGAATTTGGGCTTATTTCAACACCATGATGCCATTACTGGTACATCTAAGGCAAGCGTTATGAGAGACTATGGTCTAAAATTATTTCAAAGTCTGCAAGACACTATAAAACTACAAGAGTACGCGCTAGTTTCACTGTTCATGAATTCAACAAGTAATAATATGAACACCCAGTTCAAAAAGTTTATATTGAATGATATGGAAAGAGAGAGCTATGATAAGCTACCCAAGAAGCTCCCAATATTTGTTGATAAGAATAGAAGAATTATTTTGTTTAACAGTTTAGCCCACAGACGCTCTGAGGTTGTGAAAATAAGGACAAATACAACCAATATAAAAATACTTAATCCATTGAAGGAAAGTATCCCATTCCAGATTAATCCTGTTTGGACTTGGAATATTTTAAATAACATAGAAATATCGACAAGTGAGTTTGAAATAATGTTTGTATCAGATCTGCCTCCAATGAGCGTCACTATTTATTATATTGTACAAAATACCGATTCATTGAACAAATCTGAGAAGGTTACAACAATCTATTGTGACAGCTGTGTATTTGATGTTTTACAAACTACATTGCCTCCATCAAGAGATGGGTTGAATCCAGATCCAATCAGCCCAGTTGTAAATATGGATAAACTTGAAAGTGTTAAGCAGAAGTTCCAAATTAAAAATATCTTGCCAGGTGATATTCAGTTAGAAAATCACAACATGAAACTTCTTATTGATGGCATTACGGGATTCTTGAAAACCATTACAAAAAAGAAATCGGGAAAAATCAGGCAGTGTGCAATTGAATTCTCAGCTTACCAGAGTGCTCAGTTACATTCTGGTGCATATTTATTCATGCCTGATATTAATACCCCAGAGAAAGATGTTCTAGAGAAATATTCAAAGAAAACTGAAAATGCTGAAGGACCTAAAACAAATCTCATCTTTATTACATCAGGGCCCATTTCAACCCAAGTTTCGACAATATATGGACCGTTTCTTACACATACCATACAAATTTACAATACGGAAGGCAATCAGTTGTCTGATGCTATTTATATCGAAAATGAAGTTGATTTTGAAAGTCCTCCTAAAAATCGAGAGACAGAACTATTTATGAGAATACAGACAGATATCCAAAATGGTGAACCACCAGTTTTTTATACAGACCAAAATGGCTTCCAATATCAGAAGAGAGTGAAAGTGGAAAAGATTGGTATTGAAGGGAATTATTTTCCAATAACCTCAATGGCTTTTCTGCAAGACAAAGAATGGAGATTGACATATATTACGGGACATGCTCAAGGAGCCTCATCTTTTGAACCTGGAAGGTTGGAAGTTATGTTAGACAGAAGAACTTTGTATGATGATTCTAGGGGAATGGGCGAAGGTTTGGTGGATAATCGTAGAACAAGAATGCGATCCTGGCTCCTAACAGAGAGTTTATCTGAAGAGAAAGAAAGTCGAAGATTTAAAAGAGAAACATCAAACAGTCCTGTTAAATTTATGAATAATGTCCATTCCCGATCTCATAGATCTATAATCAAACCTCCGGACAATATAGTAGAAAGTCCTCGCAGGTTTGTAGCATTTTCTCAAACCAAAGAAGTTTACGAATTGCCCAGTTCTTTGGCAGCGAGCCTTAGCTTAGAGCTTAATTACCCAGTTAATATTTTTTCTGTGGATAACTCTGATAATTTTGATATGACGTATGATCCTATACAAATATTGCAAACAGACCTTCCACACGATGTACACCTATTATCTTTAAGGACACTCACCGATACACAATTTTCCCAGTTTCCATCCAAAAACGCACTTCTTATTTTACACAGAATGGGAACAAGATGCAGCAACACGACTTCCACCAAAAGTCGTATAAATGAAGGCCCCATATTTACAGGATTGCAAATACAACAGCTGACAGCTACTTCCTTAACAGGTCTTTATACCATGCAGAATCTCAATTCTTTATCTGAAATTGATTTACATCCAATGGAAATTCACACTGTAAATGTTACTTTTGTATAATAAAGTTACCAATATTATTTGCACTCTTTTTATTTTTAGCCTCGATTTCATTATGACATATGTATCGATCATTTGCAAACTTACCTACTGTAAAGTACAGTCTGTCATGTTCTTGGATTAATTTAGAACTAATAATAATAATAAACTTTATTGTAAATTAAACATTTATACATAAGCATTAAAATTAGATTTACCTAACTAGGCAGAGCCCGTACTAAGGTAAATCAGTAAGGTAAACTGCTTAATTTATGTGATGGCAACAATGATATTTCTATTTTAATTCTGCGAGTGGTGCCACTGTGGTTGCCTTCATCGAAAACCATCTTTTCTGTGGGAATGTTTTGTTAATCGCAGGTTGAGTTCTCAATCCTTTCTGTCTGAGTAATTGGAGATGCGATATGGATTGTAGGTAGATAACTTCAGAAGAATTAAAAGAGATGTTTTATCAAGCAGTACATGGTTTATTTTGTTTTTACAAAAGGTTTTACAAGGAATATTATTTACAGTTTGATTAAAATAAAAATATTAACAAAATAAGTAAGTATAGTAATTAATAATAGTATCTACATACAAAATACAGACATCACTACCATTTCTAATACTCCAGTATTATTGTGTTTTGACATTAATAACAGAAGAAGATATTATTACAACTACTTTGTAATTGATATGCCAAGATAACTCCTATAGGAGTATGCAATTTTATCTTCTTTCTTCTACATTGTAAAATACCTAATTTATAATGAATTTGTGTGAAGTCAGTTCATATGAAAAAGTGATTGTTTCTTGCAAGAATTGTCTTTATTTACACACTTCAATATTTTTTTGTAGTGATATGTACTAAAGCAGTGGTGTCCAACCGCAATTGCACCAAGGGCAACATGGAAATCATTGCCTTGCTTCGTGGGCGCCACCTAGTGTAACTTCAATATTAACTACTACTCAAGTCCTGTTTTACTCTCCTTACATTCTGTATTCTACTAACTGAACCACAATTAGTCAAAATTGGCTCCGCAGGCTATTTTTCCTATGACACAATTGTAATTTAAGTAATGGATCTTCACATAAATTTTTGGAAATTTTTGATAGTATGACCAGCAACCTTAACGATGTGGTAACAGAGATTTTGAGATTGTGTAGGTAAGTTTAAATACCTATTCAACTTTCCCCTGTCGACCACCATTGTTGTATATGCAATTTTTTAATTGATAACTATGTACCACGAACAGGGCGCCGCAAGTGAGTATTTTTTATCCAAATCTAATGTTTTACAACTTAACATGATTCGTCTGTCCATCTTTTCATTTGCGGGCACCTAAAATAAAGGACGCGAGCTACCGGTTGGATACCACTGTACTAAAGCATTAATTATCCAAGGTCCAATTTTCTTTGCTCAATCTAGCAACATATTAACTACAATAACTAATTCAATCAATTAGCTTTTTTTTGAAATGTATAGTAGAAGAAACTACCTATTTGCTACCTTTTACTGATTAGCACAGTCAACATTATGTAGGTATAATAATATGTATGTAAATTAATATCCAAACAGTACATAAGTCTTGGATAACTGATATATATGCCAGTAAACTCACCAGTCGATTCATAGAAAGCAACATGTATCTACAAATAGAGTTTTTGTGCATTGAAAACTTGGGGAGTCAAGTTTAAGAAACATAATACATATATTCGGTGTGTGTTCGACAGCTTTGGGTTATTTTACTAATTTTTGTATTAGATAGCTATGCAATATGCTTGATTTTGTTTTAATTAATCTATGTACCTGAAGGAATGTTCTTAAGTATTTTTTACGTTAAATATCTCAAATTGTGAAGCCTGAATTGGAGACTAAGCAGACAATGCAAAACGATGAATTCAATGTAATTGCTACATTGTTGATATTAATTGTTCTATAAATCAGAGAGTATGTTAGTCCTATACAAAAACTTATAGAAACCATACACTCTATTTATTGATAATGAATACGTTTTACTAGTATTTAATATTCTATGACTTGTGTTAACAGTTCCAAATAGTCGTAATATTAATAACCACATAAAATATTTTTTACAAATCCTATAAAAACTAGACACATTATACAGTTGCAAAATTATGTAAATTACAAAACGTATCGATGATTATTTTTCTTTCTTTTTATTCGATTCTATTATTCATTCTTATTATTGTTTGAAAATTCCTTGAATAACTAAGTATAACTACTATTATTTATTGTTCTAATTTCATAGTAATATTCTTATAAAATATTTTTTACACCACGGTATCATTATCTAAATATTAAAATGTACAATTTATTTGGTAGTGTGAACCTATAACACAATATGAACATTATTCTAAGCAAAGAGTTATTAATCATATTTTTATAAATACTTTTTTTTTTATAATTGAACAATAATTTATCTAATAAAGTAAACATAATCATATATCACAATAGTGGTTATTCTCTTATAGTAAAAAAATTGTATATATAATAATATAATAGTATTTAGTAAATAATTGAAGGCATGTTCATGATTATCTATCTTCAAATCTAGTCATTTCTATGATCAACTTAAGAAAGAATTAACATTATGATGCTTAAACGACACTGATCGTATTAGGGAACCTGTATAAATGTAGGAAGTCCTAACGGATAAAGCCATAGACAAAAATTTACCGTCCCAGCATTTCCGCTAGGTACACGCAATTTTTTCTCGATGTACGCTAATTTACCATTTGATTACATAGGTTATAACCTATAGAATATATTCTAAAGGTAATTTCCACACTGATTTGTATAATGAGTCGTAAAAATCACTGAAATATCACCAGGATTCATGCAATTGTGGACAACCAACATGACACGCAATCATATGTTTACATCGTAAATGGGGTCCATCATAGATTTGTCACAGATATAGAAGGGGCTCAATGTTCAATAGTTCTTCCCACCTTTATATAGGTTCCTTAGATCTTATTAATTATTATATGTAGGTATGTATCATTATATTATTATAGCTATTTTTTGGTTTACTTTCTGCCTTGCAACTTGCATTATGTTCGAATAATCTCTTGCATGCATGTTAGTGAAATAATATTTTAAGTATGGTGCTACATAATTAATTTAATTACACTGAGTAAATAGACACACAATAAACACTGACTTTTAATTCTTATAACTTATGTCGTGAATGTATAGTATATTACATATAATAATTGAAGGGTGTATGTATAACACATTATTTCATACATAATAATTGTGTTGTAGCAGATTTATCTTTCGCGTTAGTACATAAAAAGTGTTTGTAAAGGCCTGCTTAATGGGTGAAAATACAGGCAGTACATAAAAAAAAAAATGTAAAAAAAATACCTTGTAATAAATATGTATTAATTCTGATACTCAGAAAAATTTGCGGCAATAGAAACGAAAGGATGTGAATTTACAACTGAATTTATTTTGAATAATATGAAAAAAAAAACTTAATTGCAGGGGTGAGAGATGGAAAGAGAAGTGCTAGAAAAGAAATGACTTGGAGTCTTGGACTTGGAAAAGACTTGAAAAGATTGTCGTAATTCTTTGGATACTGAACAAAGCCTACTTTTTGAGGTCATAGAACGAAGATCTCAAAAATAACACAATACAACAGAAAGTTAGTACAGAAAGTGTGTGTGTGTAATATGGATACTTACAATATTTTCTGGAAGAGTTATAATACGAATGAAAATTTTTAGTCTATGTCTTAGCCTAACAAGTTCTTATTCACAATCACTGTGACAGAATAGATGAATGAAGTACTTATTAAAAAATAGATTCAATATTGTTTTTTTTACAGTACCGTTCATGCACTTTTAAAGAGATACAAATAATTTAATATGCTTGTTCCCTTTTACCATAAAGCATCTGGGTATATAGTATATTATACATAATATGTATTTTTTTAAAACAATAGTGGTCAAGAGTAGTTACATTGTACAAAAATCAGAGATTGTTGTTAATATTGTGAATCGTATTGTTGATATCTACAGAGAACTAAGAACATTTATTTATTGATCATTTGCAGGTATGGCCTAATGGCCTTTTAACAATACAAGCACAGAAGTAGAAACATGCAAGTGTAAAAATCGTATAAAACAAAAACAAAAATATATTACACATTATTTTAAAAAAATAAGAGTTGTCAGTAAATAAAACCATAAAAATCAAAGAATTTAGAAAATGTCTTAAAACAAAGAAGTAGGTACCAGGCGCGAAGCTACCTAAGAACACGATTCCCATTGAGTTACCTTTTGGAAAAAATGATGGGTACAATAGTGTCTAATCTGACGTAATTCCATAAGAAATGTTAGCCCCGGCTTCCCTTCTGCAGAAATCCACCATTTGCCACTGGTAGGTACTTAGGTTTTAAATTCAAAAATCATAAAATACCAAAATACAAATAAATTTAAAGAATATTAAAAAATGATAAAAAAAACGGTAATTTCTGCGTTGTTTAACAATAGTGTTTATTAATCTTACTGTAAGATTCACAAAGTTTCATTTGAAGAAAGTTGTATGATCAGAATTTAACACAACATGACCAGTGCATAATCTGCATTCTTGCATAGTTTTTGAAAACTTCTTGCAAATTTTCTTCAGTGCATAATCTGCATAAAATCTTTGCAGGTATAAAACATTTACGATAATAATGTTAGATACTGCAGTAGAATATTCTTCACTAATTATGTAATAACAACAACAATATCATTCAATTACAATAATTAATTAGATGCATAGAATAGTATAATATCTTAATTCTTAAACATTTAGTTAGAGTCATATTACATTTAATTTAGAAATGTGATAATAGTGTGTAATATTGATCAACATTTAACGAGTAACATTTAATATGCACATTTATTGTTTATAGATTAATATTGTCATTAAAACTATACTAAAATTTTAATATTATGAAGTGGGTATACAAAATAATGCAGGTATTATTATACAAGAATTTAGTTTTTGACTTAGGTATGTAAATATAATCTGAATGTCGATGTGCCAACCTACAATTTCTTATAAAAGTAGTTATTTTATTACTATTTGATTAAAAGTATGTAATGGGTACGAAATGTACTACGTACAATATGGTTTTACTTTAGAACCTATTTATTGACTACTTTTATTCACGACCAGTACATAATTATCTCTATCTCGAAAAGTCAATACATACCCTTCATTTTCCTATAAATTTTAAGGTTCCTGGAGAAAAAACCATAAGAATATTGCTCAACATGAATAAATCCCAAAATGCCAAAAGTTCTAAGAAATATCCTCAACAGATAAAAGCCCGAACTTTCTAGTTGGATTTCAGTAGATGAATTATTTATAAAATGTTGACTATTTTGTTGTCCGTCTCATTTTAGATCCGCTTATTTATTTGTGTATTTTCTAATCTGTGGTAGTTTCTAACACACTGAATAAAATCGTATACTTCAAAATGCAATTAGATTTTAGCTTTTATCCCTTGATCAAATTTCTTAAGGCTTTTCGTCTTTTTTGGGATCTATTCATGTTGAGCAATATTCTTATGGGTTTTTGTCTAGTTACGAAATTTTGGATATAGGTGTTTATCATGTGTTTATACTAATTAATTAGGTATGCTGTGTATAGCATTTGTTTCTCAGGTGATTGGTGTGTTGAGTTTTGTCTTTCTCAAAAGTTAGACAAAAATGAAAATCAACACAGGGTCACATAAGAAAGAAATCCTTCCACACAGCATGATCAACGATGTGCGAATACACTTACAACATCATCTTACTTACTTAGGTATGTACATTAGAAAAACATTTATTCCTATTTATAATTCTTAAAAGTAGGTATCTACTAATTGAATATACACTGAATACAAATTGTAGTATTTTTGTTAAAGTATTTTGGGTATAAAATATTAAAAGATCAACACAACAAAAATAATGTCCGCATACATTTCATGATAGTCTGTGATAAAAAAAATCTATGTCTAATAAACTACTGGGATATTGGTCATACATTTTGAAGGTAACACAGTACAGTGAGTTTTATTTTATAGTGTTCGTATTACTTATAAATACACAAAATACTTATAGAAACACAGAGTTGTGAATTTGGTTTGTATCAAAAACGTAGTGTCGTGAATCGTGACACTGTCACGAGGGTACATAGCCTAAGTTCTTTCGTTGAAGGAATAGATGTATTTCTGTAAATGCTGGCCTCTGTCGACCATCCCTTCTCCAACATTCTCTCATCATATCATAAATATCTTTGGGGCATAAAGGCGGCCTCATCAAGGCTTGGAAACGTCCATCATCTCTCCTGACGTGTGCTAAATTTTCTAGCACTTGCGGATCTGACATATTTTCATATGGTGAGTATCTACAGCATGTCAGTATTTCCTGTAAAGTAACAGCAAATGACCATACATCTGACTTTGTTGTATATTTACCCAAAAATACTGATTCCCATGCCATCCACCGTACAGGAAGAGGTATATTTCCATCCACACGGAAATAGTCTTCTGCGTGGGATTCATTGTCAGTTGCTAAATCGGATATTTTAATTTGATATGCTTGTCCAATTAAACAATTTCTTGCTGCTAAATCTCGATGAACAAAATTCAATGATTCCAGGTATTTCATTCCAGCTGCAATTTGTTCGGCCAAATATAATAATGTTGGTTGATCAAGATCACTTCCAGAAGTTCTCAAGAAGTTTTTGAGATCACCAGGTTCCAAATATTCCCAGATTGCCCCCAGCGATTCACCAGGTCCATTAGATCTACAAACTCCCAAGACTCTAGCCAGTCTTTGATCCTCTAGAGCAGCCAAGGTGCACACATCCTTTCTGAACTCCTCCCTGCAAGAGTTTACAATTATTACTTATGTACTTACTTGGGTAAAATTAGTATAAAACCAATAAGTATCATTTATGAAGGTACATTTGAGCGGGTTTATTTTTTTTAGATTTAGGTACATTACTCAAATTTAAAACTAGACAATTTACTTGTAAAGTCGAAATGAAAATCAGATTTGCACCGTAAAACTTACTTTTGTTGCTCAGAAGCATCTAATGTTAAAAATTTTACAGCTACCAGCCTTTTTTCTTGACATGTATTGGTTCCATATTCAGGAATTCTATCAGCCTCAGCAATGTAAACCTGTAAATACAAACCAAGCATGTGAATTATATGTGTTCAATTTGTTGGAAAGTTAACATGGCTGAAATCATCAGTAAAAAAAAAAACTACTGTGAAATCAATCAATGTATTAGTAATCCAGGAAAACTTACAGTTCCAAATGCTCCCTCTGACAGTTTAGACAGCATGCGGAGACGATGACGTGGAAATTCTGCAACGGCAGTTTGTTCTAGACGACGTTTAAGAGATGCCAGGATTTCGGAATGACATGGAGACTAAAAGAGAAATATCAGTATTATGTATAACATCACAGTACTAACTAATAAGCATTATTCTGGGCAATAATTCTTGAGGCCACCCCAGATATAGTTATAGATACATATTACATAGACCAGGTGATCAAGGATGTATATGTGGCAGCTATCAAGGAATGAAGACGTTGGCAGGTGACAGAGATGAAAGGATGGATGGAATGATTGGTCCAGATCAATCTTCAATCAACTCGGGAGAGAAAAAATAAAAAAATCAAATGTTTGTAGCAAACTCAAATTCAAAAACCAAAAGAATTACCTTGGTTGTTGATGACCTCCCAGAATGTTGACTCTCTCTATCAGACAATGCTGTAAGTATAGGAGCAGTGGGTGGAGGAGGCGCCGGTAATAAAGACGCTGCAATTTCAGGCACAGCATAGTCATAGTTTGACCCGTCTGAAAATGTTTAATTAAAAATATAGATGGACGATACGAAACTTTCTTATGGCTATATCCCACGGAAGGTGAATCCTGCTTCGTCCGTAGATTCGCATGCCGTGGGAAGGAGTGAGTCCGTGAATCTACAGACTTTTTCATAGCGATTTGTATGGCGGTACGTGATATCGCAGACGTGCACGGATCGTGGGAAATAGGTTGCCTGTGAATCCGCGGACACGCCTTGATGAATCCAGATGAATCCGTCTAATCCATAGCGTTTGGATAACTTGCAATACAAGTGTTGAATCCAATATACATATACGTAGATATTTCTTTAGGAAACATCCCAAACAGACAGTTTTTTTCATTTTATTTCTTCTTTTCTATTTTAAAATGAATTTTAATTAAAATTAAACTTTTTTTTCAATTATTTCAATGTAAATTTATAGTTTGATAATTACAAAATGTGTAATATAATTATATGTGTGTGTGTGTGTGTGTGTGTGAGGGTGTGTGAGGGTGTGTGTGTGTGTGAGGGTGTGTGAGGGTGTGTGAGGGTGTGTGAGGGTGTGTGAGGGTGTGTGAGGGTGTGTGTGTGTGTGTGTGTGTGTGTGTGTGTGTGTGTGTGTGTGTGTGTGTGTGTGTGTGAGGGTGTGTGTGTGTGTGTGTGTGTGTGTGTGTGTGTGTGTGTGTGTGTGTGAGGGTGTGTGTGTGTGTGTGTGTGTGTGTGTGTGTGAGTGTGTGTGTGTGTGTGTGTTGATTCTCACAAAATAAAAAACGTTTTATTAAAAAATATAATTATGTATATATTTATGTAGGTACCTATTAGCTTATTACGTTACTTCATTTTCTATAGTATAACTATTAAACGTAATACATATATATATTCCATTTGTCGCCGCCCACAAGTTTTTTGTGTATATGAGTAAAAAGGCGTGTGGATGGAACGTTTGTCTTGGCTCGTTTACGTAACAGACCGTTGACGCCTTTTTACTCATGAACGCAAAAAACTCGTAGACGCTCGCAAGCGTGTGGCGGCGACATTAACTTTTACTTAAAGTATTATACCGAATCGGTAGGTATTACCTATATAATTGGCACCAGGAATGACGTCACAGTCTTTTCCCACGGCATTAAGGTTCAAAATCGCGTGACAATCGCATGATAAAATGGTAAAAATAGCGTTTTTTTAATTTTTTGAGGTTAATTTTGCGTCTATCAAAAAACTTTTACGGTTATTCCCTAGGTTTTAATGCATATTATCAGTACAAAAAAAAAATTTACTCAACGACTTTCAGGAAACGAGTTTCCGTCTTTCGGAAAAAAGATCAGAGGTGTTTTCCATTTTTTTTGAGAAATCTATACAAGATATAAAAAATCTTTTACGGTTATATACGGTTATATACGGTTATATAAAGGTTCAATGCATCTACCCTATTTTGTTCCAAAGCATAATTAATAACGGTTGTCGAGATAGAAGGTCTCCCGTTTTTAGAAATTTTTGAAATGTCGGTATGCATACTCTTAACATTACTTACTGTAAATTAATACTGATTCAAAAGTTATTCATAGGTACATACATAATACAAGAATATGATACTAAATTGATAACATGTAGCTACCTACATTAACTGAAAATAACGTGTTGTAATTTTTGCTAGTCGGGTAATTTGTATATTTTTGTAACAATTTTACAATAAAAATAATTATTATTCGATATATTTTCGGATATATATTCACTAACAACGAGGGTTGTCAACCGTACTAGAGTATAATAATAATATTGAAAGTGAGTTGCAAGAAATATATGGATCGCAAAATACTATATATTTTTTTTTGGCAACATTAAAACTAAGAAAATATCAACCAAGTCCGCTTCACTTGTAAAATTTAAACGCAGTTTAAGAATTATATCATTGCCTGCAGTTTTCGACTGACGAATGAGTGTGTAATTTACATTAATTTGAAAATTGAGAAAACCACACTTTTCTAGCAAATAAAAATATTATAATATTCAAGCAGTTCATAAAATGACAGTTTTTATTTAAATAGATAAGTAGATATTTATTTATTTATTGCACATGGAACAGATACAGTCACAAAAACAAACATTGGCAGGTACATTAATACAAAAATATCAATACACAAGACCAATTACATCCGTTCACAATTAGCACACACGCAAAACAAATAGATTACATTACATAGTTAAAAATATATATCTTATATCTATAAAACATTTATGGTAGGGAAGGAGGAAGCATGGGAAGAGGAAGAAGAAGAGGAAGAAAGGAGGGGATAATGAAGGAAGCAACAAAAAAAGAGTTAAGAACTGATATCAAGAACAATAAGATAATGTGTATGTTTTCTTTTATTTTCATAAAATTATCGAATTACACCCTGATACATATTTGTACACTTCATAACAAGCTTAAAAGCTTGTGTCGTGAAGTGGGGTATGTCGGCATCCAGGATCGAGCGCTTTAGCAACCAGGCTTCCGATAACTTTTTAAAATTACTTATTGATGCAGATGGAATAATCAGCTGAAAAAATGTTGACAACCCTACTTACATGTTTCAGCGCGTGTATACACAACGGTTTCCGAAGAAAAACCCATAGGAGTATTTACGATGGTGTAGTATGAACCCCAAAAAACACAAAAACCCTTCAGAAATATGACGTACTTAATGTAGTTCTGGACAATTTACATCCAGACCTGCATTAAATTGTACCACAAATGTGTTATAGTTTTGTATTGTCTATGTGTTTATTGCTTTCATTCTTTTTTGTTGTGTTTATTGATTTATTGCATTTGATTTTGTGTTTGTAAACCTGACGATTCCAAGTGCCTTAAATATGGTCTACAGATGATTAAAAACCAATAAAAAATCCTCAAATAATAAAAGCTTAAACTTTTTAGTTGGATTTCAGTAGATGAATTATTTATAAAATGTTGAAATCATTGTCTATCCCATTTTAGATCCGCTTGCTTATTCGTATTTTTTAATCTATTCTAGTTCCTAATATAATTTACTCGAATACTAATCGAAACAATTAATTTTATTTACAAAATTCAATTAGATTTGTGCTTTTATCCCTAAAAAAAATCCTGTGTGGCTTTTGTACGGCTTTTGTGGGGTTTATTTATTTTGAGCAATATGCTTATGGGTTTCGTACTGTTACAATATACAACGAGAGTGAAAGAGATGCAGACAGTAGACACCCGCATGATTCGAAAAATAAAAATCAAAATAAATAATGTATAAATTTAGATTCCCCAGTTGCCATAGAGTGGGGAACATTATATTTTCTTATTATTTATTGAATTAATTTTTCTGGAATTTTGTTACATCGAATTATAAGTCCATGTGGTGCATTTTATCAGTATGATGCCAATCTTTCAAATGTCTCCCTTCAAAAATTATGTACCTAATCTATTAGTCTAAATAACACACGAATGATAAAGAAATTATAATTTTATTTAAAATGAAAAAAAGTTTAAGGTACCAATCATTATATTTTTCTAATACCACGGACCTGAAACAGCACAATTTTTGCACTGTTACTGGGCCGGTATTCTTTTATTCTGATAATATCGACATTAATAATATTAAAAATAAATAAATAAATTATTTAATGGGTTCTCTAATTTCCAGTTATGGCAGACATTTTTTCCCGTACAAAATAAATATAATGTACACCCCGAAACATAATGCGCCCGCTACACGCTCGCGAGTCACCGCGACCTTTTGGTGTTCATGAGTAAAAAGGGGTGCGGATGGATCGTTTGTCTTGACATGTACGTAACCGACCCTTGACGCCTTTTTACTCATGAACACCAAAAGGTCGTGGTGACTCGCGAGCGTGTAGCGGGCCCATAACGGGACTGAGAGAGATTAGCAGCTAATTTGAGAAAAACCGGTGTTGAAAAATAACGCGTGATACAAGATACAAAAACTCCGTGTGACAAACTTTAAAAAATATAACAAGTTTAATTAATGCCGCAGGCAATTCTTTCTTTTATTTTTTTTTTTACTAAATTACAATTAATATTGGTGTAAAGACAATAATTTATTCTCGTACCTGATCGATCTAATTTTTAAACACAAAAACAGAATTAGTACTATATATTCAACAGTATGACAGAGATAATTATTATTATCTATTTATTATATTATATATTTATTTATTTATTGCTTCAACGGACTCAAGATATTTTCAAAATTTACAACGTTAAAGTTAAAAAGTTAAAAATATTAATACAATGAATTATTATATTATTATAAAAATAGGGAACTATTTCCCCATACCCCGTGCACGAAATCATCCATCCGGAAGGGATTAATCCAGATTCGCGTACGAATCCGGATTCACTTGTCGTGGGAAGGCACCCTTATGTACAATCAAGTGTAGAGTAGTGAACTCGTATATACCTGACATGTATTCATCTGCTGCCATATCCCTCATTTCCATGACCACAGAACTGTATGAATTGTAAGGAGCATATTTCAATGCATGATATGGTTCACGGTAGTCATCCATCTTCACATCGTTAACCTTGTTAATTAGAGGAACGGGTAAAGTAGACATGTCTCCGCATCTTGAATCGGTGTGATATTGGTCCATATCATCAATTCTGTATGAAATATTAGTTTTATCTGTAGCCGCAGTGTGACACGGTGGGATTGGTGTCGATGGTAAAGTTACTTTGGATGTAAGTGGACTTGCAAAACACTTTCGATGCCTGTGACGATTGATTATGACGAATAATGCTACTACTATAACTATCACAGCCAGAACAACTACAATAACAATCGCCATATACGTGGAATCCTGATGTTTAGCTGTTGATACTGGTTCACCATCACCTCGTGGTTCCTTTCCTGGGGCAGGGACGCTGACTTCTACACTGAAGTTACCATGTGCTGGATCTGAAAGAAAATATGATGATGTAGGTAGGTGCATTTTAAATGCAGTTGACGAGATTGGTAGAAAACTACAAGTATTTTTTTAAGAGTAAACCTCAGCAATAATAAAATTAATGTAAGTATTAAAAAAAATAATCTCGAAGTCTCCTAGTATTTTTTAAACATTGCTCATCAGAGTGAAGCCTGATTTTATATCTAAGAACGGAGAAGGAACTCGTTATTTTCCACGGTGGGAAAACTTAGGAACCTAGGAATATAAATTTGAATGGTAAAAATAGACAAAGAACAATATGTCACGAATGTGTCATCGTGATGTCATCCTTGAAATTGGAAAACTGGAAATTTTATGTTTTGCTGACATTCATAATAATATAGTCCGTGTAAATGTCATTAGTTAACTTTTTTCAATAGAGAAGTACGATTAGATCTACACTTGTGAATTTTTAAAGAAAATCATGCCCATCAACCAAAAGAGTAAGTATGCCGTTCATTGGTTCATACTTCATACTAACAAGAATTTTCCTTGCCGATGTTATCGAGACCCTTAATGTTGTACCAAGGAGTTTTTTTGAAAAAAAGTGCCAAACGCACTCCCTTTGCTATGATTTTGTTTTAAATAAAATTACATTAACTGTATCCAACGGTGGCAAGGCAGAACTCCGTTCCATAAAAAATAGAGCTCTGGCTATATCTAATCCATTTTCAGGAAGAAGACTAACCAAGGAGAAAAGGAATAAAAGGCATCTTAGAATCAGGAAAATACAAACATCAACTGTTAAAAGAAACAAAATTGAGCCACTTCCACAAATTGCACCAAAACCTGTCATACAAAAGAAACCAAAGAAGGAAGATATAAACACGTTGGCTAAAAGGATGGTCTGCGAGTATGGCGAAAAATTCAGAAAAGAGTTTGGACCCTACTCAGGTAATATCATCAGTAGTATAGGATTATAAATAGCTCCAAGCATTACAATCTTAGACTATTGAATTACCTAATCAAATTATTTTCGTCATACTATCACAATGATAGTGGATCAAAATTCAATATCCATGGTTCTTAGAATAAAAAAAATTAAATAGATTTATTTTTTCAAGGTCAAAGTGAGTCAGGAAAATGATATTCTATAAACTATTAACCTACTTTTGGAAGAATGAACTGTCGAAAAATGTAGATTCAATACTTATTTGCATAAACCATTAATGGAGGAAAATTATTTCTGTACGCGAATAAAAGATAATATTGTATCAAATCGCTAGTTTTTTTTATAATATCACTTACCTGAATCGAATACAATCTCACTGATCATAATCCATTTGTTGGCAAACGTGAGACGTAGTCGAACATATTTCCCGATCCGATGATGTAGTTTGATCGACACGTTTCTTGACGTTTCAAATATTCTATCTTCTACGTAGCTGTAAGTGATTGGTTCGCCCGGGAATATTTTACCACCGACTGAAAACAGAACGTTCGCTTCGGAGAATACCTGCAGAGAAAATATTATTTATCAGCGATGTTCAATCAGCAGGATTGAAACTAGAGAAGATACAGGACAATAGGTACACAATAATAAGAGAGAGATAGCTAGTAGATTATCCCTGAAACTGTTTGTAAAACTGTGTCCACTAGTTGGCTGGTACTAATCGATTTGAACATAAATAGACGAATAAGACATTTAAGAGAGTAGGATGAGTGATATATTTTTTTTTACCTAGCGCCTACATCATAAGCACTTTGAAAGGTGTTGGGTAAATCAGTTACGCAACATAAAATGGGATAAAATACTTAGGGGATACATAAAGGAATGCAAAACTACAACAGTTATATTATTTTTCTGCTGCAGTCTGCTTTTTACGGCTTATAATTACTTAGATGTTTGTGATTCGGCCCGGAAGGATTCTGTGTATAATATAAGTCTGGAATACGTATAATGTTTCCACTTTGGACATTAGAATCTACAATGTGGGGGTGTTTAATTGCTAGTGAAATCTAGACGAGCAAATAAATTAAATTGTCATGAACAGAAATAAGGTTCTCAGTAGTAAGTGTATTATTATAAAACAAGTATTACGAGATTTAATTAACAATACCTGAAGATCTAGGTACCTACATTGTTATAGTAACTAACATATTATTGCTTAGTGCAAAGGGAGTAAATGGGAAACATTTGCTGTACACTGTATAAAGCTACATGCTAAAATGTATGGTTTATAAATTTACGAAGAAAACTGAGTAATTTTATCGGTGAAGTATGTATAATTATTAGTGTTAGTATTACCTGTACTTCCTTAGGAAATTGATTGCTGCAGTAAATATGAACCGCTGTGAATTCCCTAACAGTGTCAAATTCGAATGTTATGTCTATAAAACCATTTCTGGTATCATTCTTCCACCCAACCCAACCCATTCCGAATCCGTTTGACATTCCTGAGCCGCCAATTCCAACGGGGATGTTTTCATTAGGAAATCTACCATCAGTCAAAAGGCCTAGACCTCTGCGTAATTCCTTGTCCCAATGACCGTCGTATGTGACGTCAAACATTTCCCTACCGCTGCTGCGTTTGTCTCCTTGAGGCATTGAGTAACTAATGACACCATCTGAAAACATCACACAGAATGAAAATTATTTATTCACAAAATCTTAATTCTTATAATAAGTTTTTAGATTCGAATTGCCGCTTACCATTTCTATAACATCCATAAAGCTCAACTCTCATACAGACAGTTCTAGGGTAAAAACTATACGGTAGAAATCTGACTTTTGAAGCCCAAAACGGAGGTTCCAATTCAGTTTTCGACTCCAAGTAAGTGTTGGTGTTTCCCGTAATGACCTGTAACAAGGAAAAGAAAATAAATTAAACCAAATTCATCGAAATCCAATGCCTGGATATAAATTTAATAGAGTTGAAGATTGAAGATATCGAGGTCAATGAATCGATAGTTTTTGTCTGTCACAATATCACGATTTGATTTCACTGTAAACCAAGATATGGAAAATATGGTAGTGGGGCGAAATACATGTATTTTCACTCTAATATTAAAATCTTTTGAAAGTGTTAGAAAGGTCAAGAAAAAACAACAACATGCCATTGGCTAGAACCGTTAAACGGAGTGAGTATGGGGAGTGAAAACAATGAAAAAAAGAAAAACATTCTTAAACTTCTGTGCGAAAGAATAAGTTCGGGTGTGTTGCCATGAATGCGTTGTATCATGTATCTAAACAGAGTGGAAGAGGTAAGAGAGATGTGGTGCATGAGGGTGAAGCGATGGGTGAACTGAAGGGGGAGCTATGGAATTTTTTAATTAAAATATGCGGAGATGTTTTAATTAAACACACGGGGTGACGAGGAAGTAAAGTTTGTCGGTGATACCTCTCCACTAGTTCATTTAATTATTCATATAAATAAAAATATTTAAAAGAAATGCAGCAATATGCATCAACAAAGAATAGTACATAATATTCTTCTTTATTATTTCCTTCGCAAATATGAGAATTCTAATATTGATAACATTCATCGTAAGCAAACGTCATAAGAACAAGGATCTATCCTCTAGTCAGTTTATTCCAGTAAACAATACATCTACTAACCTATATAGTATTCCTATTAAGCATATATTAAATAAAACGTACAATAACTAGTAGATATTATGTACGATTGTACGCATTTAGCTAGGAGTAATAATACTATTATAGGTAAACTATTCAGATTTTCCTCGGGGTCGATTGAAAATTTTTATACGACCTATAGAAGTACAACAGTCAACAGACAGACATAATACTCAGGTAAAAGTTACGAAACTTCAGTATGATGGGTTCTTAGACGTTGAAAATTTACGACACACAAAAGTTTTTCAATAATAAAAGAGCTAGCGCGTCTCGAATAGTGTTCGTAGGCAAGTGCGAGTACCCTTACCACCTACCCTACGAGTATATCAGAAATAATTTTAAACGGCAGTAAATATAATTTATTTCAAAATTCCTTGAAGTTACCTACTTACTGCCTTGTAGAATATTATGTCAAATTACAAGTTTGTAGGGTGGTTGTCAAAAAACTTATGACATCTTATTCCGAAAATTAGTACCCACATACACACACGTCATAGATTACGACAATTATACGAGAGAAATTGTCTAGAAGATGAAATATCAAAGAAATAAAATAACGTATTAGCCACGATAATTGAAATTAAGTCAATCTAAAAAATATGAGGTAGGGATTGTATAAAAAAGGTTAGCAACGAAAGTATATGAAACATACTATGATCGATATCTCTTATAACATAAAAACGTATGCCTGTAACAGGAGAATGTCCATGTTTTCCCAAATTTCGCGGTCTGTTTGGAAACATAATAAACTTTTATTCTTTCCCTCGGGTATTCACAACACCTACAATATATAAAGAGTACCAAGTACATACTAGTACACCTACACGTTTTTATACATTTTTTTTCATACGTAACGATCGATACAATACCTGAAACACGGTGCTACATAAGAGAAAAAATAGACATAGAAAGATACGGGCGTGACGTGACTTCTGAATAATATACGTTCTATGGAAGAAGAAAAAGTATTAATATGAGAGAGAAATGAAATAATTCATACTCTTGCATCGTGTTGACTATTCAGATACAAACTCCTTAAGGTATTGCCTTTTAACTAAAGTGAAAAGAGGAATATGAAATATTTAATTTCAATGGGAGTACTTACATCTTCTACTTTGTATTTACACTTATTTTCAATATAAATCTGAGACTTGACTCTTTGTGAACGAGACGGAATATGTATTTTCCACAATTGTAAACAAATAACTAAGAAATAATAAGAAGATACAAGCAATACGTACATTATATTAAAGTAGTAATTGGGAAGTACCTATAGTATAATGTAAAATTTCGTGTAGTATGAAAAAAGTATGAAGGATTTAATATTTTTTTATTATTTATTGAAGAATTGTTGCTGAAAATAATAATATGAAGATATTGTGTGAACGTGAGTCATAATTACATACTTGAGTACGACAAGTTTATTGAAGGAGAATTATTGCATAATAAACTAACAAAATAAAATACTAGATATTTCGGTCAGATAAAGGACGGGTATCTTGAAGTGCCTCATTATTTATTTCTCAAGGCATCGACGGTATGAAGTCGGAGGTAGATATTCTCGGAGTCAGAGAGAGAAAATAAGGGAAGAACCTTCTTGAATATTTGAACAGGTAAGTCTGAAAATGATGATTCTGTTCGCTTCTCCAACTTTTGTTTTCGGCGCTTATTTTGCACGCATGAAATTCAACAAAACTTTCCGACCGTGCGATTAAAAATACATACAGATTCAGGCAATATTGATTTATTAAAACACTTTGAAACATTTCCATACAAAATATTATAATATAAAACTTTTTGAATAATAATTGAGTGTTCAAGTAGGTACATAAGGTACATACCAATTGTTAGCGGATTTAAGTTGAACTTTGCTTTGGAAAATCTAATCCTAACATAGAGAAGAAAGCGTACAATATTAGGTATATATACGAGTAGACACACATTGAAACTTGTACTTCCTGTCTAAGAATGTATTTTATAATATATATATATATAAGATATAATATTAATTAAATCATGTTGATGGATATTACCCATTGCAAATGGAACCGAACTAATGTAAACATACTTAAATGAAATTAAGTAAGTCTCCATACAAATTACATAAGTGAGTAATACTTCACTTACTTACGATCATATTCTATTAACAAACACGAGTGATAGTAAAACTGACATACATCCCTCCATAGCGAATCGCTTTATGACATTCTTTATAACTTCCTTTACTGATATTGTATCGTAACTTTAGCCAACAGTCTAATACATTATCGTGTTATTTAATGCATTAGAAACCGACCAAAAAACGTAAAATATTTATCTTCCACATTTTACGCGTTGGGTAAAATCTACTACGCAGGGAGTATTGCCGTTTAAAATTGTCTGAAAGCTTTGTTTGGGGTGTGATAATTTAGAAAACAGAAAAGAAATTTGACACTTAATCGAACAAATACAAAAATAATTCAATGTAGCACCAAAATACACGTGTGATTACGTAAAACTATTTCCAGTACCTACGTATAATAGTATAACTAATTTAAATACCTAAACGTTATATTAATTGCGAATAAAGGATTGGATACGTTTTATCTATCCATATTAAAATTCTACATCAAAGAGTGAAGTGGTATATGAATTATGCATATGATATTTCAAAATAAGGGAAATGGGTTAATCGAGTTGCTTTTCTTTCAATAAATAGGCTGAATCTCCACTGGATGTTCTACTATTGAGCAACGTCGTGTAAGATTGCATATAAAATTAATGATTAATATTTACTTGCCGCTGCGCTGTATTGATAATGTTACCTCGCTCATGTTATATTTCTTTTCATGTCCATACTGTTCTGTGAAGTGCATTTATATACAAATAAAAATATTACCTACATACAAAAAAAACATTCAAGTATTTATTTATAAAATATAAAATAAGTTTTACTTCCCGCTAAAGCGCCGGGAGGGCTTTTAACGCCTTCGTGACACGCGAAGCGATCATTCGGATACAATATAGGTATTCAATAAAAATGTTACACATCGATTACATACACACGTACATTTCATTTCATAAGTATTATAAGACATGTAATTCGATGAGTGTTAAATGGGACAAAATTTATCACAGACATTTCGTAGTACAGTGGGTACATATAAAACATATACCAAAGTATTATAATTTCTACAATCCACTCGATCGATGAAGTAATAAATGATTTCCATTTGTATCCACGCTGAAACACATAAAGCTGTATGACATGGCCTGAATTTCGTAACGAATTGTTAAACCTAGCACCTATAAAAAGTTTTAGCTCTATAGGTATTTGTACAAAAGTCTATTATTTTCGTAAGTACCTATACAACTATGGATTGCACCATGGTTCTATGATTCTGAATCGCCATTGCTATAGTTTGAATTTTTTAAAGTTTTTATTTTCCATTGCACTAAGCTAAAAGCCTCTATCGCAAAGTGTGGAACACATTGCCAGCGCGGGGGTTCGAACATGGCTCCTCCCGCTTATTAATATGAATTACTATAGGCACCTTGATTAAAGTAGTATAATAAAATAACTGTACATATGTACTGTAAGTACAATATTATATAGTGAGAGAACATGAAGGTTAATTGATTAGCATAATAATTCGTGACTTGTCTCAGTATGGAACAAATAATATCAAAAAACATTAATAATTTTAACCAAATCAAAAATTCTCAGGGCGAATAGCCACAGCCTACAAGTTGATTTATTATTTTGTGAGTTCATTTAATCAAATCGTGTACGTTAATATAGTCTGAAAAGTAGAACAATCGATATTAACTCATTACTTCTAGACTTCAAAATACAGCAAGAATGGTAGTCGCCCAAAATGTACGTATTAATATGATAAAATTTGAGTCACTGTAAGCTTAAACATGAATTGAATAATAATTATAGAAGTCTTTATTTTATGTCCTTCGCCGGAAGTGAAAAGTTATATTAGAATTCCCGAAATTGGATACTTACTTACTCAGAAGTTTTTCTAACTTAAAGTATCCGTGTAGTTAATTATCACGTATGACGAAAACATATTACTGTCCTTTCTCAACGCTTTCTGAAAACACGTCACGTCTCCCAGTACCGAAGACAATTTATTAATGTACCTTTCATTTGGCACGGGCGGCTATCGTCCCCCTTAGTTGGTGGTCAATGTAATAAGTGAGTTTTTAAAAGTTTTCATCTGCAGCAAATAAATTGATTCCATTATTTGGGGTCAGGACTTGACTAAGTATACTTTACACTGTGCGTGCTGGGAATAAACTCCAGTACGATACTCTCATTATTAGGTATGACCTAAACTAGTATTTTGTACTTTTTCATAAACAAATTATTCTGCATGAGTACTGAAGGTCTCTAAGAAAATTAAAACTATGTTTTCTGCAAAATATCTGCGTTCATCTTCCGTTATTTTGTAAAAAAAATTAAACTAAGGAGGCATTTAATGAAATAAATATAATGCAGAATCAGAAGATTTACTTCCGTAACTAAACCAAACGTACTGTGTTTGGCCCTGACTAAAAATATTATAATTTCTAGATTTGGGTGTAAATTAGAATTACTTGGAATTTATAGCTTTAATTTTAATGTAGAATGAATACACTCGTACAGTTGAAAGCAGAAATATGATAATCGTAGAAAAACTCCCTTTCATTTATAGGCGCTATCGTTGATTAGATAATTTATTATTAACAAGGTGTCTGTTCAGATAATCTATCACACTTGGTTTTATTTGTATGTCCAAAGATAATTCCCATTATTATTATTGGCAATTAGTTTCGTAGGCGAGAGTTGAAAAGGATATCGTGATATTCAGGATCATCACTCTGGGTAAATCGTGACCGATCCAAGACGCGTTACATTGCACCGCTTAAGGGGTAAAGTGATCGACACGCGTGAACTTATAGGTAGACATATTATATAGCATGAGCACACATATTGCACATTTTATTACCAATTTCAAACCATATGTTCAGGTTTTGTGTAGAGGATAAAAATAGAAATAAATTAAACTTCACCATCTCGACTAGCTAACCAATAAAATAAAGATAGTCGTAATGGTTTTCAGTTTACTGAACTTTGACATTTATTATTTTTATAAAAAAACATTGATTAGCCATTGGGAATTTATATTATTTATAATTATTACCTACGCATATGTTTAATCTTTTGCTTTGTTAGTAATTGTCAAAGTTATTCTAAAATTGTGCTAATTATGTACCTTTTATTACCCAAGTAGTTAGTTCTTACAGAAAACGTTTTACCTAAATTTGAGTCAACTGAACTGATATGGCTCAGGTCTCAAGTTATGCATTTGAACCCAGAATCTCCCGCTTGGAAGATCTTCGCCCGTTACGAAGTACCTGTAAGTTCAAGAAAGTCTTGAAAATGTCAACAGTTTTTAGTAAATTTTTCAGTCCAATCTGGTAATTATTAATTTTCTAGACAAAGGGTTTACTGGTGTGGTTAGGTATGAGGTTGGTATTGTAAAGAAATGTATGCATGTTCCGAGTACAACTACTACATTTATTATGCTGAACTACTGAGTATAATAATAATATAGCTACATAATACTAATTCGATCTAACGTTTAATTCGCAGTAGTCACGCAATATTTCTACAGGTCGGTCTACACCATTTTGTTATTACCCATTATTATATTGACTGCATGTCTGCATTACACCACGTCAACAACAACAATGGTGCCTGCCTGCAATCAGAAAGTCGAACTGCTGAAAGGCTGTGTAGAGAAACTTACACAAACCTAGTATCATTAATCGTAAGATGGATGATGAATAGTGTAACTATGTACAATACACAGCTGCTATGAAATTGAATAATACTACATTTAATTACGTATCCGAGTTTAAGTGATTAACCTGATTAGAGACTAATCAAGAGAAAGTTCATGTTTTTTTAAATCAGTAAGTAGTCATAATTATAGTTCGCCGGAGTTTTACAGAACATATTCAATAATTATTCTACTAGAAGATATTTATCACATTGCGTTTTATATTTCACCTGTAGGTACACAATAACTCCATCACTTCAGTATGACAATTTTCTTTCTTTTGTTGTTAAAATTACAAAGCATGTTACTATTGTGAGGCGATGTTCACTTGATGCTGTATTTTTTAATTCAAAAGACTGTTACCACGTAAAAAATCAATGACAATATAAAAAGAGCATTTATCACTCTGACCCTCATACAACAGAAATGAAAAGGTAGTAAGTATCTACCTATTTTATAATTACACTCCCTTTTAAAGTCAAGCAGTGATGAATGTTGTTAGAAATGTCGTTATCATAATGTAGATAGGTCTAGTAGGTATCTGTCTTCTAATTTTAATTTACTATAAAAAAGGAACTCCACAGGTAGCTGCAGGATTCATTAATCACCACAGTGTTAATTTGTATTATTATCAATGATTTGGAGAATAGCACCCGATAAATCAGAAATAATTATTCATTTATGTATGTAGTTAGAAAGCGTCGAATGATCCTCACCATAGATTTTTGAAAATTATTTTCATTCCAATCGACAATCACACCCTTATTTATATAGGGAGGTCTCAGCTAAGCCGGCTTGAATATGGACGTTGAAATAACGGCTTTAACAGTTCAGCCTCGTGAAATCTGTTGTTAAATAAAAGTCTATAAAAATAAAGGTAATACTAATGAACAATACTCTAGTATACGGAGATGGTTTGATAGACAGTGAAAACTTTTCACAGACAACGGTTCCGGGTACATCTGCGAGTAGCTACTAAAATATTATATTTATATGCGTGTGATAAAAAGCACGCCATCTAGGAACTTGTCATGTAATGTCTAAAGGTGAAAAATGATCTTGTTTCTAATGAAAAACTCCCCCAGGTACGGGTAGGAGAAATAAAGTATGTAAGTACACAATTTCTATACGTTTTTGATACATAGGTAGCCATTGTTGACACGGAGACCATGTCTAAATAACGTACCCCTCTTTTCATACAACCCGCACCCACCTACATGCTTTTTATTATTTATTTTTGTCATAAAATATCATTGTTGCTAATAATGAAAAACCATTGATATTTTTCAGTATTTTTTATTAACTTTTCACACGTGAGCGTAAATTTGCCAGGAAACTGATATAAATAATCATTATATTGTCATTTCATACATTATGTTGGATACCAGTTTACTATATCTAGTCAGTAAGGATATTATAATAAATCTTATCCTTTTGGTAATGTTTTCAAAGCCAGAAAACTTTTTCCAGCATTTATTTGATCGGCTATTATTAGTTTCGGAACAAAAAAGCAAGAATGCATCGAAAGGTGTTAGAAAGATGTTTCACTACACGTAACTACCAAGATTTAACAATGAGTAGGACTATGACTATGACTTAGACTTTAGCTACAATTGCTCAAAATTTACATAAATGAGTTTCTCAAAGAACTTTTCAAGATAACATAATATTATAGATGCACGACTAGGTGTTAATAGTCGGCAAAAGTAAAGAAGCATTAGGTACATTGTTAAAGTGCTAAAGTTTATTTCGCATAATTACTTACTTATTTCGCCCGCACGTGAAGGATAATTATTGTTCCATACATTACTTACTAGTTACGTTTACATCATATACATTATTTTCAAGTTCCAACATGCAAAGTCTTTTTGTCTCCGCATGCAATGAAGTACATTGTCCATTGTGTTGTGCTAATACATTACTCGAAATAAAAATATATTAATCAAGTATGTAAATATGATTCACATTGATAGTTGTTGAAGGTTTTCACGATGGTACACGATGCACATAGAGCTTTCGGGATTGATCGTGTTATAAAAGGCGATTGATCGATTGATCCTGACGTTTCAGCGAACCTATTGCCGCCATGGTCACGGATTTGTGACACAAGCAGTCACATTCATATTGGTTTGGAAATAAAACAAATACTGTTTATATATAATAAAAAACAACTATTAATTTTCAAGGGATTATTGTATGGAGGACGTATCTATCTACGAGTATATGTCGTGGTCCCATCGTAGAATTGGTCACACCATGAAGTGCCCAGTCATTTCATGAAATGGTGGCATTTCATGAAATGTAACATTGTTGGTTGGCCACATCGTGATGAGCCCAGATTTCCCCTGGGCAGATCGATGAATAGTTATCGTTTGTCGATATTCCTAACTAAACGCTTGGTCACTTCATGATATGACCAAAATTCTACTAGCCATATCGTATAAACATAATTGCAGTAATTACCACTGTGGCGATGGCAGCGCTTCGCTTTTAGTCCGAGAGCCCGCTGCTTAATTTATGACGTATCTGTTTTTTGATCGAAATGTGGTACAAATGATAGCTTACCAATAGGGTTTTACATCGCACTAGGGTTGCCTATCAAAATCTTGCCGCAACCCCCCCTGCCCCCCCCCGAAAAGGTCCCTCTTCGCGGTTTTTCGCATTTTGTAGGAATATGGTAAGAGATAGAAGAAAGTAGTCAATAACAAAAATAATCCTTGCTAAATTCTCTACAAAAAATGATAATAAATTTTTTCATAGGACTAGTAGTTTACCCGTAATGGCCCGTCGAAAAACAGGATATTTTTTGGAAAAAAATATTTTTTTTTGATTTTTTTTTCTTTAATTTTCTTCCACCCATTATCACTAACATTTTATGGAAAAAAATATTTAGCCTGCGGCGCTATATCACTGGTTACTTTATGAAAAACTAAATTTTAAGAATTAAATTAATTGATGTATGAAAATAAGTTATAGATCGTTTTGTAGCTAAGACTATGGTAATTAATTCGTTCTTTGACTATTTTCCTGTAGCTCTTATCAATTTTCAACCAATTTAGTTAAAATTATTTTTTTTAGTTTTTTAAATGAATTTCGGTTTTGGACCGGCTATTGCGGGTAAACTGCTAGTTCTATGAAAAAATTGTCATAACATTTTTTGTAGAGAACTTAGCAAGGATTATTTTTGGCATATACTATTTTCTTCTATCTCTTACCATATTCCTACAAAATGCGAAAAACCGCGAAGAGGGACCTTTTCGGGGGGGGCAGGGGGGGTTGCGGCAAGATTTTGATAGGCAACCCTAGTGCGATGTAAAACCCTATTGGTAAGCTATCATTTGTACCACATTTCGATCAAAAAACAGATACGTCATAAATTAAGCAGCGGGCTCTCGGACTATTTGTTTTTGTTTGACATCTCGTTGCAATGGCGGTCGAAAACAATATCAAGGTTTCGGTTTTACAAACGAATAATCAGTCAGTTGAAGAGGAAAATCAGTTAAAATTGATTACATGTTTTATTTTTAAATAAAAAAACAATGAACCTAAGTATTTCAAATTATATTTTTATTATACCTATTATGGAGATTGGAGACCCTACACAACGATATGGCCCAACGTGAGCTGTCAAATCGTCAAACGTTGTGTGTTGGACGATATGCCCGATATCGGTTGGTCATTTCATGAAATGCCACCATTTCATGAAATGACTGGGCACATCATGATGTGACCAATTCTACGATGGGACCACGACATATATACGACACAATTTGGTATTTTTGTTTATAGTTTGTACAAATAAGCATATAATTCTATTAATTCCTGGACTGACTGGAAGATATTGAAACTCTAGTAAGTTCGCCCCTTTGCTTAATAGTTTTCTTTTATTGATTGTAGTTTTCAAACTAAATTTTAATACCTACGCCATTCTCGGCTTCTATAGTTGATAACACTATATAGTAAACATACTTTTATGAATGCGTAAAAAATGCCATAAACAAATGGTAATCGGTGATTCAGGGATTTAAAAAGACGTATTTTTCAGTACTAGAAGTAAAATAAATAAAAAAATACTCAAAATCATTCCGATTGAGTTTGATACAATATGTTATGCATTGAAACGGTCATAAAATTAACATGCAAATTGAAAATTGTAGGAAAATTCATTAAAAGGGCTTAAAGAGTTAATTAATATTTCGGACGGCATAGAGCTAAATGAATGGTAACAGTATTTAAAATATCAATTATTTTCGGTAGCTACGAAATTCGTAATAATATTATAAACTCGTATATAGAAAAATAGTAACATGTACATATTACGTCAATTACGTAAATTAAATAATAAACCTCAGAGTTTATAGATACAGGCGAATACAAAAAGTGGGTATTTTTATGTAAAATGGCGCTACTGATTAGCAAATAATTTCGATGAAACAGTAAGTACTAGGTATAATAAATAAAAATGTCATACGTTAATTGTAATAATATCACCCGTTTGTTACACGAGAGAACATACTTTTGATCTTTGATTCTGATGCTCGACACAAGACGCAAGCAATTTGCTTACACTAAAGTACACATGAAAGTATTTGGGTATGTATAATAAGTCCGCCTTTTGGCACACTATAATTGTCTTGTTTTTGTAACTATGCATATTTTCTCTGGCCAATGAAGATTTATTTATTTATGTAAAAATAATAATTATAACTCACCGAAAACCTACTCAATTAAAACTGCTAATCTGACCAATGATAATAATTTGCTAAATACTCCTATGTATAAAAATATTGACAAAAATTTGGTCATGCCTGTCTAGTATACATCACGACGCATAATTACGTAAATGTCACGGATTTTCAATAAATAAAGTCTTGAATGTGTAATGTGTATATCTAATAAGGCAGTTATAATTCTCACTACTATAATGGAGACTAAAAAGTCAAATTGCGTTTTCTCCACGGATGTTATTCTAAATCCTACACTTCTATTAGGTCTTAGGTATTAAAATTCCGTTGAAATAGGTATTTAAGTTTAATGTTCTCCGACAGATTCACCCCTTTTTTCACTTTCCGTATTGTTGGCTTTGTCTATAACGCCACAAGAGTAAATTGATGAGAGCTTTAATCATGATTCATAAGCTTTTGCAAGAAAAATATCGAGGGGAAATTATAATAATGCAAGTAAGCATACTGCTTTTGAACAAGATTAAGTAAAATTAATTATAAAAATATGATGGAAATTTGATGAACAGTCAACTTCGTGTTATAAATGAAAATATTCACTTAAAATTGGTTAATAATTTATGCAGATTTTTAAGCCCCGTCATCACTTGTTGTTGTATAATACTTTGAAATAAAAAGACAAATGTGAAATATTTTACCTTTGATTAAATAGGGGGAATAAGTCTCTTTGAATCATCAATTTTAGTACATCAAAACATTAAATAAAATGACAGTACAATATTACACAAAGAAGTGAATAATGCAGTTAATATCATTCAATTGGCAGGAGCGATGTCGTTATACAATTTGAGGTTTAAAAATGTCCGTAAAGAAAGATACTTTTTCGTTCTTTGATTTTATCTGGGAATTTATTAATTATATAATATTATTTGAAGCAGTTATCAACACACCTATAATGCTTAGTATCGGTACATAAAATAGAAATTCTGGTGAAGAGTACAAATTAATAGATCTGGCTATCATATTTCGTAATTCTAAGTCCTTAGTCCCAATACTAAAATTTGAGATGTTGCTCCGTTAACGTACTATTAAGGTCAAATTGTTTAATTAAGTAAAGAAAATCCGAAGGATCTGAGTAATCCAAGATAAGGAAACTCCCTAGGAAAAGTGGGGATTATGGTACACAAAGAGAATAGATAATATAATTATTTAAGGTAGGTATCAGGAGTTATTAAATTTAATACAAATCCTAACACAAACGAAGTAGCAATTTCAAAATAATTGTGTTTATTGTCAAGGATAATAGCTCCAAGCAAAGTAATAATATGTTTGTATCTATTGGGATACAATTATCAATAATTAATATTTACAATATAACTTATTAGATTTCAACACCAACCTTCAATATTACATTTCACAGAAAGCGTTCATTACAATATTATAGCAATAAAATTAGTACTTGCCAATAATGATTTGTATTTTATATTTTTTCTACTGCTGGTCTCCGAACTCATACAGTTTTTTTCACTGTGTTTGTTGATATTGAGTAAAAATTCCCTCACATATTTATATAGTACTATATTTTTTATTGTTTAAATTAATTGCAATTACATTGAGAGATTTTAGTTGTGACTAAATTCGCATGTTTGCTGATTATGGCTTTACGACGAAGTTTTATTTTCCGACAGAGACACTACTCAAGGCTAAATAGAATAAGCATTCATTTTGAAGGACGTTTGGAATACACTTTTCGTTAGGAGGAACACATCTTTCTTTTCAAAATAAAAATAGTTCACAACACAGGAAATGAGATGTTCGAGCAAATATTATATTCACATATAAAGTTTAAATATTGAAAATTGAATTCTACGAATTGTTTTGAACTTGATGTTGACTGACATGTTCAATATTACACAAAGAAAAAAATATATCGTCATCAAAAAACTGAAAACAATTTAACCAGAAACAAGCTTGTCAGTACAACTTATAAAATGATAGAGTCATGTGCACACATTTTAATAATAAAAAATATTTTAATAAAGCTTAGAGTATGGCCTTCAATAATACACAAAAACATTTCATTTATCCCTCAATTTGCTATGAACAATAGAGCCGGCACCCTTTATAGAATAATAAAATATTATAAGTGAGGCCAAAGGACAATGCAACACCCCATTTGCGTCTATTATTGTTTTAGGATGAGTTGAGGTGAGCGATGTTGTACTACAATACGGAAATTATTGTTAAGAGACGACAGAGGTTATTTTATATTCTATATTACTATATGTTACGGGAAAATTAATATTATAATGTATTCTAGAACCCATACCAGACTCTTATGGACTCGAACCGAAAATTAAATGACTGAATCTGTCCAAAATTATCTAATGATGAAAATATGAGTAGTATTGAGACACACGCGGGTTGCCGATATACTAAAATATATTTCTTTCACTATTTGTACAACTACATATTAAAATATAATAAAAAATGAACTATATGTTAAAGAAGAATGACAAAAATAATTCTAGAATAGATAAGTGTAGTAGGTTGCTGGTTGATACAGTGAACCAGTAAACTAATGATATGTACATTATTTTAAAATCGGTGTGACATCAATTTGTACTGTAATATTGATCGACCAACTTATGTATTGCACTTTAGTGCGTCATTTTTCACACTTTAGTAAATTAAATGGTACCATGTGCGGACGAAACGTTACATAGATTTTTCACAACTTGTAAGGTGACGCGTGTTTCGATGTTGGTTTATTACCATTGGAGAGTGTGCAATCTATAAAGTGTGGAGTAGACCAACCAGAACATTTTATATTGTCTGGTTTAACACGTAGTATTAAAAGGAAAAAGAATAGAGAAAAATCTCTGTACCTGCTTTTAAAACATCGAGTAGAATAAAGTCGATAAGGGAACACACGAGTCTATTATATGGATGAACAAGTTTAGACAAATGCTTGGAGATTAGCATGAAACGGAATGGAAAATGCGATAATTTAGCAATTTGGTAACATAAGGAAATATTATTAAATAGTTTTTTTATATGATTAGTTATCTAAATAAACATATGTATATTTTTATGCACGTCATCAATTTCACATACGTACTATAAAATTGTGTTGAAATGTGAAAAACGTATCAAAAAGTACCGTCAGTAACAACGATTTGTATTGAAATGCTGAGTTAAATGAAAAACAAAGTATAAAGCATCAAAATATTGCTGAACCGTCTAGAAGTTATATATTATTTTACTGTCGATCTCTACATTCTCGTCGACGCATTTGACTATCAACCGCCGCAATTGAGTTGTATGTATATTTTTTAAAAATCAGTTCACGTAATATACGATAGCAATTGGATCCGATGCCACGTTGAAAGCAAAGCATTCGTTGTAGAGATTCTACTACCGTAACAAAAGTACTGTGTATTGTAGTGTGTCTGAAAGCATCATGGATGTTTTACAACGAAACAATGTCAGAACAATGTTCCTTACAATACAATATTACCAACGTTGAAGATATACCGGTATTATTAGTAGGAGCATACATGTACTCGCCATATAATATATATTCACAATATTATTAATATGTACGTATCACTCTTGCATGCATTTGACATTTCAATTACATTTTGACTATATAATATAGCATACACATAGATACCAGACATCGTTGTATGTGTATCAATTCGGTCTGCATTACGTACATTAATGAAAATCTAAGCAAGGGATATTATGGTATTATGATAACACTAATACCTAGTGCACTGCAAACCACATTTGTCCGATTAATTATCAATAGTCAGTAGGTTCTCTATCTTCTGCTGAGTCCTCTGTTTGCAAGCCATGCATGTGATGATTCTCAGTCTATTTGAACTTAATATAAGCTCGAACAAGAATCATTCAGAGCATCTCCTATCTGCTCGTCCATCTGTTTTGTTGATGTGAGCTACCTGTGACTCCTTTACACATCTTTACGATTAACGATATCCGATTGATTCAAAGATATTCAATAACCCATGTACGGTCCTGCATTTCCCCAATTATACCAGCGAATTATATGTAGATATTTCGATAAACTTCGTTCCATTAAAAATGGGTACGTTTAGAGTACATCTACATTATTCGCAGTAGGTGATTCGCATAGATATTACATAGACACTTTTAGTGTACGGGGTATGGAGTTACCTAACTATCTAGACTAATTAAACGTTTTAATAAAGGTAAAACTAATATTACAATAATGAAGTGAATATAATAAAGTTGTTAATTATTCTCCTTTCAAATAAAACGTAACCTGACCCTACGTTGTTATTGCTAGAAATTACATTATTATTTAAGAGAAACCAAATTATTATTTCATACATGTCACGTAGGGACTGAGTGTATAGTTAGTAGTTGGTAAATTAATTAACATTTTAATTTAAATTATGTTATTGAAATTGAAGCCACACTCAAAGAAATTATAAATTTATTATACAGTTCTGATAACGAACAAAATCTTTTGTAAGGGTAGATACTCGTAGGTATTACTATACTACAATATGATAAAACACAAAATGAATAACTAAATAAAACTTGGTTGGCATATCTCTACTCGTAAACAAGGAATGAAAGTATCAACATAAAAAGTGATGGAAGAAGGGTCTAAAGGAAAGAATTTTACAGTCATTTCAGTAATTATTTTAAATGACAGTGCCCAGTTGTATTAGTCTTCGTTAGGCGGTGTCAAATTACCCACTCTTACTTGTACATATAGAAAATACTGCCTATTTCACATACGTAGGTATATTATAAAGCCATTCATTCAAATTAAATGCCAAAATCGTCTAAGCCAAAGGTAGGAATATCTAGAATCATAATCCATCCCACGCCTCACTTTTCTATTATTAATTAAAGAGAGATGCAATATGTAGTGTGTCGCGTCTCTTTCTGCTAAAATTGTTCACATACTCGTATTAACCATAATCTTTCCTTTGCCTAACATTATTCCCTACAAATCTTGTGAATGTTAAAGCGCAATGAATGTCGTAACATAGCTACAATATATTTACGTATTTACAAGCCCGAGGTATTAAAATGATGTTCCCAGTAACAGTTAGATGCCGCGTACTCATAATGGCACTGTCTTTCTATACAAAAAGGATAATATTATTCGCTAAGGTACCTGACTACCCAACATATATCTGTAAGTACAAGGGTACCTACCTTGGTATCTTTTGAAATAGAGAGCAATTAGAGAATGTCAAAGGAAACGTGTTTAATTTCATGTCACATATTTACAATGATAATTTAAGAGAAGGCGTACCCTGGCACCCACTGACAATATAGTGCTTACGTACATTTATATATATACGTATAATAATTATGCTTCAATGATTTTGCTTTTGTGTGTTATTATTTAACTTTGTAAAATTATCACGTGTGTTTTTGAAACAGTTTCTAAGGTGAAAATAAAACTGAGAGACACGAGCAGAGTACGAGAGTTAATTAGATATCTATTTTTGTAAAAAAAAAAACAATAAATAACGTTAAAAGATACAACCACAGATTACATAACATATTACCAGAAGTTTTTGAAGTCATAGCATGAGAAATATAAGCGGTACTAATGATGTATGGAAAAGCTGGAACTGATAAACTGGATACCGCGATGTCCAATGTTGTAGAATGTACTATAAGAATTCACTATCCAAAAGCAAAAATTGCTTAATAATTAAAAATTCTATATGTTAGGAGCAAAGAAATTATAATATTTTATAATATACTCACCTGAAATTTCTTGTCAATCATATACATAGCTCTGCCCATAAATAAATACTATGCGCGTTAAAAAACGATTTCTGCGGATAAATTTTACGTTTTATCACATATTATCTTTCTATGCGTTAAATTTATAATACAATATTCATTGCCTGACGTTAATTTAACTTTATCGATTATAACTTTCAGTTCTTGATGAAAATGTATGATTATTTTTTGCCGTACTTATTCCGACTGACATATGTAGGTAGGTATAACATCACCTACTCATATATATTAGATTAAACTTTCAAGTGAACCTTCATCACAAGTCGGAACCCCTCACAATGGACTAGGCTGGTAATTAACTTGTTTTTCGATTTTAACTTGAACTTTTTATTTTAGTAGGTATACCACATTAGGTATATACGAATGATATATCAATATGAGGTATTTGTAATTAAGAGTGATTCAATAATGGACGAACGATTTTCATTATAATTTCTGAAAGCTAAGGGGGTGAGTAGTACACCTATATAACATCCCAGAATTGCTATAAGTATGTAGCATAAGTGCGTGAGGAAATGCTATAGCTCGAGTGGCCAGAGGTCATGGAAATTGCATATAACAAAGATACACTGATTCTTTAACCAGCAAGCTAAAGAAATAAATTGTAACAGTTTCTTTTGCTGGTCGATAAACTATTTAAATTGGCCTGCAAAAGTTCACTCCACGAACAAAACTCATTTATGATTAAGATGTTGAAGGCGACTGTAATTGATAAGACCTGAAAACACGTGCCTCAACGAAATAAACGCCAATGAAGGAAGAAGAGTTTCAGAACGGAATAACGACTGAGAATAAGAAGATGGGTATACCATATTTGGGTATCGCAAGATGTTCAACAAAAATTACACGGTTGACTTTGTGTACCTATGCATAATGATTACAATAATATTTATTGTGTATGCGAAATATAAATCGAAAATCTACAACCCGTACCTATGCGCACTTATGGACATTTGAATAGGTTCGTAAATCAGCCGATTGTATAAAAATAATAATCGTATGAAAGATGTGAACTGAGGATTCTTTTAAAAGCATCACTTTACGAACATCGTAGTTGTGTATTTTGTGGTTGGAACAAAGCTAATTACATGATAGGAAAAAATAGTCGACTCAGCTGTAATTTAAGTATTATGAGATGATTGTCAGCGCGCTACTGCTAAATTAATGCGAATTAACCTACATAACAAACAAGATAAAATCTTATCGACACGTTAAATGTATTAAGGTACTTGTGTCTAAAATAAGTAGTACAAATAAATTGACTTAGGCAATTGTTATCTCAAGGATCTACACGGGAAGACAAAAGCGACGCTAAATAATAATGTGTTTAAGTGCAGAAAATTAAACACAAAAGGAAAAAGGGATGCTTGAATTAAACACATCCTTACTGAGTCTTTAACTTATTAAGAATGAAAATAATAATATAATGTGAGAATTGTTATTATAAAATGGTGTCATTCGCAACGATGCGCTTATGTGTGAAACGAATAAGATCCGCACCAAGTCACGAAACATGCTTGTGTTGATTGTTCAACTTAATAATATTCGACGTCAAGCGTGGCGTCTTCTTGTAAATACAATTCTTAAAAAATTGTGTAACATTTTGCAAGTATATTTTCTGCTATGTCAATATATTGTAAACTATAGGTACATGACGTATGTAGACTATACCATTACTGACTTTCATCATCATCATCATCACTGGCGCTACAGCCCACTGTGAGCCTTGGCCTCCTCCAGAATTCTTCGCCATTCTATTCGGTCCATCGCCAGCACCTTCCAGTTTGTCACCCCAATTGCCCTGAGGTCCCTCTCCACGCCATCCATCCATCTCAGCTTAGGTCTCCCCACATTTCGTCTCCCATCTGGTCGCGTGCTGAGAATCTTCTTTGGCATTCGGTTGTCCTCCATTCGCTGGACATGTCCCAACCATCTTAGGCGAACCATTACTGAATTGAGATTCATATGGTGTACATAATGCTGAAAGTACTGTTCATTCATAGCTGGATATGTTTTCCTTAGAATCCCCTCCTTGACACGAAGTTAATAGATACTAATTAGATTTTTAACATGCCGGTAATACAAGTTAATCAACAGGTACACCTAATAAGAGAGTTAGATCATGTTTATCAATATGATTATAGTACTAGGTAACGAATTGGTTAAGTTGAGCCGTAAATGTTAAACAACTAATATTTATCTTCACACATATTAGTTAAAATGTAATTCATATAATAGTTATCTAATAAATTAAAGTCTTATCCGTATAAAACTAATGACTTTCCTAACCGCACGATCGCGTCTCCATACACATGTTGGAATTAGTAGTAAAGAGCAGTTAGTCACAATACGAACTCTATATAAGGATGTAAAGAATTGCGATATATTTATTACCATCTTCTTCAATCGTGTATGTTTAGTGAATAATATTGAAGCTTTGGTGTTCCTTTCGTGTTATTCGACTACGTTTGGCTTTTAACTGTCATTTGGTAACTATACAAATGTCAGATTGTCCGGATTCGCCGGCACATACATGGCGGTTCAGCTTTGTGTAACCAAGCAAACAAGCTTCCATCGATTATTTATTTGATTCTTTTACATACAACTTCGTGAGGTTTACTAATGAGATCTAAAGTCATGTTAATCTTTATTTAACTGCATTTCTTTCTGCAATCCAGTCTAGTAGGTACATACATATTAAACCTCTGTGGTCCATACATTTTGTTATGTACAGCACATAGATACATCCTTATGAGAATATACGTCGTTTGGAGTATCCACTATTCATTCCATTTCTTTTGTACAGAACACATACAAAAATAATATAAGTTGGTTACAAAATGATATAATTTACTCGTAATTATATAATTTTACTTAAAAATATTGCCATATACTTGACACATTTCTATATTATCTTACCAACATTCACGAATATATTCAGTTTCTGTTAGTTGAAAAGTATGCTGTAGTCAGAAATGTTGACAAGAAGGTTGCTTAATGACAAAGTACATAGATAGGGATTGTGTATATAATTATCTTGAAAAAGTAAATACGCGAACAATGATTGAGAGTCAGAACAGTACCAATTTACATAAGTTGTTATACTTGACATTACAACATGAAGATAGCTACGTGTCATCTTACTGTAACATTTTAATGGAAAATTCATGTTTGATGGAGTGTGAATGACAAATATACGAATTAAAACATTCAAGTTCAGCCAAGTGAAACGGTGCCCAGTGATAATAATATTATTAATACGGAGAATGCATGATTTTGATTTCGGTTTAGACAATATTATTGTAGGTAGATATTTACTTGCTTTACATCTCAGTGTGCATTCAAGTTAAATTCATTTTACACCAAAACAGTTTCGTTCTCTAAAGATACCAAATACGAACAGTAAGGAATAATACATATCTCTTCAAATTTGATTCATAACATCAATAACATAATACTACACTGAAGAAATTATTCTATAATACCCACTATAACAAGAACATGGGTAGATGGTTTAAAATTGTAATATATCGATGGTATTAGGTCTTCTGCTTCTTCTTTCTCTTTGAATAGATCTTGAATCTTTTTAGTCAGGGCTCAAGTCTCTTTCCTGTGATGAAGAGGTCCAATATATGAAGTATGCACAATATGTGGACAGGAACATGGGCACAAATGATACAATTTTTCAGCTTCGTGATTAACTCAGTCTTTAACTATCTTTCATTCAATATTAGAAACCTAGGACTGATGGTGAAAGCATAAATTAGGATCGACGAAAAAACGATGACACATAATTTTGTACAAACAAATTTGCTAACTGAAGCTTGTTTTAGTTATAATAATAATTTAGATCGCAACATTCTAACGTCTCCTGTAATGACACATGTAATATGTAAGGATAACGTACAGTATTTATGAGGTATTTTTCGTCATAATGTTATTGCACATAGGTACCTACAAAAAGATTGTATGGCATTAGATGAAATATGATTGCAATTGAATAAATAATTTACACATTACCGTACGTACAATATTTGAGATGCGGTCACAATTATTCATCCACAACGGCACAGCTGTACAGATCATAACTATTCGGAGATTAACTTAATATTTGTTGGTTTGTTTATTGCAAGATGAGTTAAATTTTATTTTGAGATATTATTATGTCGGGGATTTCTGTTAAATAAGTTTACATTGATAGATCAAAGATGTTCAGAAAATGTTAAAATATTACGAATATCCAAAGCAGAATCCTGAATACTTAATTGGAAACCGAATGCTTTAACATTAGTTAAAAAAAAATTGAGGCCCCTCTATTTTTTTATATTTAAGAAGTCGGAGTCTCTATCTAAATATACATTAATACGTTAATGCTAAAAATCTGATGCAATTGCGTCCATGTAAACGGTGGCCCACAGTCAGGACTGTTGTCTTTTCCAGATTAGCAATACGATTGTTATTACAAGTATTCCTATAGGCTACATAGGCACTACAGTGCGATGCAATGATTGAAATGATATGTGTATTGTCAAAATGTATAGGTAGCTATGTTTGGTCCATAATTTACTTTGATCATAAAGGTATTCACCACCATAAAGAAATGTGTCTTTGCAGAACGCGATATATGTATTATTATTATCACGGCACTTTGAAAAATCGCCAATCTTTTATTCTGGCATTCAAATTTTTCATCTTCTTGTTCTTATAAACCATTTTCATTACTTAGTCCATTGTATGCGGCGAGTATAAAATATATGACACCTCTTCTTCATACTAACGATCTTCAATCTTCAACAGACCAGGAGCGAAGCTAGGGTAAAATAGTTTAAATGTATATTTTATCCTAAATAGGTACAAAAGTATGACCATCTTGAATTTTAAATAGTTAGTAGATTTAAGATTCCGATAGGTGGTGGCAGCTAACCATTTCTCCGATGTCAAATACTCGCGGTTGGTTCTTACTGTTTAATCTATTTCGTACAACTGATTTTACACAATTAAATGATTTTATAGTATGGCCTACTATTTCCTATAAAAATACAATTCCTCATTTTCTAAATTAGTTCGGCATTGAAAAATCTATTCACGTGTACACAAAAAAGAACGAGGAAAAGTAAAATACTATACGTAGAATTGTACAAGGGTCTGTGTGTATTTTTCATATAACCCTTTACAGTTTTTGATTGACGTTTTTCGCCGAACAAAAGCAGTTGTTGTATACAACAATAATTAAAATAATAAAAGGAAAAGGATGGACAATCCATCTTGACAGTTTATTCATTAACGTTTCTGTTGTTAAGTAGGAGTATAGTAGGTACACATTATACAGAATATTGAAGGAGTAAGCACGAGGCGGCGCCATCTCTCAGTGTCTGCCGTTGTTTGGTTGTACTATTCTGCCTTTTAACAAGAGAGGTAATATAATGGGTTGAACATCTAGGAATGCAACAATACATCAAAATTTCATTCCTGAACATCGACTTGGTATTCATTAAAACAATAAATAACTAGCGTTTTGGAATACCAACGTAACGGTTAGAATTCTGATGAACAAACATCAAAACCTTAGCACTAAACCATTGAGACAAAATCTATTTCACATTTATATATCAATTTCATTCTTACGAGTATTATTTTATTTATTTGAACTTGAAATTACACCGAGCAACATTACAGCTTTAGCCTTTGCGTCGCTCGGTGTAAGTATATCATAGTATATCATACGATGGCTAATAAAACATTACGAATATGTGTTCAAAAATAATATACCTACAAGTGCATGGAAATGAAAAGGATCTAACTCAGTAGTGCTTCGTTTGGTCCTATAACGTTACGAAAATAACTAGAAAGATTTTTACTAGATTTAGGTACTAGATACCTATACACAACTGTTCTAAAAATATAACTATTTCAAAGTACAAAATCATGATGTGTTATTAAAATAACATGCAGATTTTCTGACTACCATCATACTCACTGAATGCTCTTAGCTGCTTACATTAGAACACGTAGATGCATTTATACACCGCGCTACTTTCTATCTAAATAAATCAGGTATTTCGTTATTAGTTTCAATGTAATTCAACATACAAGGTACTTAGTGCAACATACACATTACCATCATGATGGTGTATGGAGATTGTCCGCTTGCTTGTTTGTTGTGTATTATGAAAAGGGGGAGGATGGTGTGGAATGAAATTTATATCGCCAGGTGCAGCCACCCTAAAATTTCTGCCACAGATTTGGAATGGAATTTAATATTATAATAAGGCACTACCACCGCCGCGGCTCCAAGGTATTATATCGTAGGTATACTTTCCTACTGTTGTGTTTCCCTTTACTTTGATATATTATGATGAATAATAGTAGCATTAGTACAGGAGACATAATATTATTACTCAAAAAAGTGAACAAATAAATTTTACCCTCGTATTCTTTTAAAATTTCAGTTATACGGCTTACCTTACGGAAAATTAATTCGACTAAGTATTAGCATTACTACATGTTATCAAAGTATAAAATTGGGTACAAATTTTGGTGATTTGCGATTTGAATATTGCATGAAGTTATGAATTAGTACAATGGTTGATACAAGACAAGTATTGGATTTTAATCAGCTCCAAGTTTACACGATTACATGCATCTTATACCTACTGATAAATATTTCCATATTATTAAAGTGCCGATTGCTGCACTACCATTCGGGTCACAATGAACAAATTATAAGGCTATTTTTTACGTTGTGTTATTAATACTACCTTCTATAGTAGTTTCAAATAAAAGAGAATGTTATTAAAAGTTATAGTATCTGATGACTACCTGTTCCAACTTTCGTACGAAAATCTCAGTAAAGGAAAATGCCTATTATTACTGGGAGAGAACAAAACTTACATAAATGTAAGTTAAGCACTAATAAAAGTAAAACAATAAGCTACTAAGAAACCCTTTTCACATAAATGGATAATTTTTTAGACAGCCTGTCGCATTAAAGAAGCCAAAATTAAGAAAAACGAGCTCCTATAATGTGGAGGAATAATTAATACAGCTAAATTCATTAATTTCAAGGGTCGTCATAATAAATTAAGACTATCAGTCAAGCAATGCTCGCTGTGATGTTCTTCGTATACCTACCTACATATCTACGACGAATACCTATTATATTATTATTATATACCTATCTATAGAGAATTGGGGTGGGAAGACAGTTGTAGAATACTACCTCGCCTCTCGTATATTCTTAATCCTTTAACTCAATTCCCATTTAAAGTATTATTTCCACAAAATGAGCCTACCCTTCATCATCAATATTCAGACTAAACTGCCCTGAAGTATAATAAGGTAATTCGAACCATAATATTGAAAAATGGCAGACGCGCTTACAACTAATAATAAGAAATAATTTACATTTGGCATTTCACAAAACAAATACCGGTATGCAAAATATGCAACCATAATTAAAACAGATTGTTATATTTTCATATTTTTTTGATTGAGTAAATTTCCGACTGATGGATTATTGTGTAGTCCCAATGTTCGATGACTGGGTTTCGAGAAAACTTAGAGCACATATTTCAATAGTTATAATTATGTTTGATTCATGTATTTATTACGATTAAATTGCATTTGAGTCAAACTAAAGTCTACTTATAATAATTACTAAACCCATTAGGTACTCTGTCACTTAAAAATTCATTAAGAGATATACGATCAATCGTTAGTCTTAAAAAAAATTAAATAAAATTATGATAAACACACAATATTTAAATAATTAGATACACAACGGATAGGTAGAATGTATTCCTGGTATCAACGATAATGATTTTCTTCCAGAAATTATTGATTAATTCAACGTTCGTCTCTGAAAGCTCGTGGACGTATAATGTATGGTTAATGTTTTAATAATTGAGTTAATCATCCGGCAATTGAATGTTTGTGAAGTGATTATAATCCATAACGGAATTCCATTTGATTCAATTTATTATAATCATTACATATTTACATACGTTATTCAGAAATTAGTTCGACTGCACGCCACCATATTATGAAAAGCTACGAGTACATTCTACCAACAACATCACTGGTAAAACTTATAGAATTATAGGAAGGTCCATTTTGGAAAGAGTTTGATGGAACAGAGAGTTTTAAATTACATTTATAGATACCTACGTTTACGTAATAAATCAGGATTAAGATTTTAGACAGAATAAAGATGATTTTCCGAGGCATTAAATTATAAAAGTTGGATACAATCAGGCTCAAAGCTTTTGGAATAGTAATCTACATTAGGTTTCGTTATTTACGACCTTGTAATGTACATACTCGTATCTGCTAACTAACCAAACATTAATGGTTGTTTACCAATATAAAGAAAAGCGAATCAAATAGACCTTGGTATCCAGTACCTAGTAATATCATTTTCTTCTTCTTCTTCTCAGCCTTCTCGCGCCCAGCGTTGGGCATAGGCCTCCCCCTTATATTTCCACTGCTCCCTATCCTGTGCCGACCGCATCCATCCGCCCCCGGCAACCTTCCTTATGTCGTCCGACCATCTTGCCTGGGGCCTCCCAACACTTCTTCGGCCGGTTCTTGGTCGCCATTCAAGAACTTTTTTGGTCCATCTAGCATCTGCTGTTCGTGCTATGTGGCCAGCCCAACTCCACTTTTGTTTGGCGACCTTAAGGACTACATCGGTGACTCCCGTCTTCTGTCGTATCCATGTATTGGTTCTTCTGTCTCTTAGTGATATCCCTAGCATTCTTCTCTCCATGGCTCTTTGTGTTACGGCTAATTTATTTAAAATTCTTTTTGTGAATACAATGGTTTCACAGCCAGTAATATCATGCTTTATTCAAATTGTAAAGCATTAGATTTTGTAAGTAGGGCAACTGTAGAGTAATATCGATCCATGTTCTATTTTTACCTTTTTTTACAATACATGAACTTTTACTGCATTCAATTTTAATACTTGCACTTTACCTTAACGTTTGTAATGCCTACTACATTATTTAAGCAATCAACAATATCCAAACGATGAAAAAATATTATGCATAACTTACTTAGATGGGGTAAGTGGGACAATCTCAAGTGCAAAGTGCAACAATCTTATGTACATACACATTATCAAATAATTGTGTATTTAGCGAGTAGCTAATGCAAAATAGCATACTTTTTATACTAATGCATTGCTCGGATGGTTTTGATACTTATGATAATGAAAAAAAATATTGAGGGAACTTAATGATATATTCTTCCTTCCAGGTTATTCGGGTGTTGGCCGCGTGTCTGTTGATTTTCTCTAGCTTTCGGCAGCGATACCTACTTCTGCCATCTTCAGGATGAAGTAGTATAGTAGTAGAAGATGGCAGAAGTATCGCTGCCGAAAGCTAGAGAAAATCAACAGACACGCGGCCAACACCCGAATAACCTGGAAGGAAGAATATATATACCATGCTGCGAAAACCTACATCATTTGAACTTAATGATAATTTCACATATGACCTTACAGTTCACTGTTTTGATTACGGGTCACCTGTTTCTTCAGAAATTATATAATGTAATGATATGTAGTTACACATAATTTGGTTACCTAATAAAAATATTTTAGTAAGTGCCTAAGCCCGCATTCCGTATGTAGGTATACCCGAAGCTTTTAATAAAGATTTTAATCTTTTGTATAAAGAAGTTGGTGCTTGTGTTTATTGCAATAAAAAAACTTGATTGCTGCAAGTTTAAACTGCCTACGTTCGTATCTACTTAATATAAAATAATGGTTACATAAAAAATGCGTACATTTATTTTGTGTATACTTAGGCGTATCAAGGATGGACAAAAAGGTAAGTGAAAAAGAACAATCACAATCGTTCTTTTAGATTACTATTATGAGGCGACTGTAAACTAAAAGAAAACAATTAATATGACAATAACCAAAGTGTTGGAAGACCCCGCGGAGAGGAATCTAATGAGTGCTGACCGACACGATAAGAAGAAGAAGATAACAAATAAAAATACAACAAGTAATTATAATTAAAAATCTCACCTGTGACTGTGATTTTGAAAAATAGCTGTGGCTAGAATTAACTGTTATTTATTTTTTAGTGCTGATCTATTGAAATACTCATTATACTCTCGTGTACACAATGTTATAATTTTATAGAACCTACTTATATTAATGTAAGTTTTTTATAAGTGCCATGAATTAATGGGCTATGTAATCAAATTATAACGATAGAGACGTCGCTATTATTATGTATTTTAATAAATACATATACTTAAAACAGTTTTGTATTACCATGCTTTGAGATGTAAATATTTTATCATTGGTGGTTTTTGAATTCACTTTGTAGCTTTTCATATTAAAGTTATTAGATTTATAAATTATTTATAAAAATAAAACGTACTTGATTCTTTTTTGTACTAAATCACTCATTTGAATGCCCTCATATTTTACCTGCCTTTTTCATATTTGAGTCATATTTTTAATGTAAATCTTATATTAAGCTAAAAGTTCCACTCGCGACTGAGTATTATTTTATTCAATATGTTTACATTATTGAAAAATTATATTAAAAAATTGAGTATTACTCCTCGAGCAGTTTCGTGAATACGTAATTGACATACATGGTCAAGTATAATCTTCTAGTCAGGTGTGTATTACCACAGTCTGTGTTATTTTTCTTTCGTCTTCAAGATTTATTTCAATAAATAAAAATCTTATGGTACGTCATTTCTTAACAAACAACAAAGAAGTAGAACTTACTCGCATAATGACTTAAAAAGTATATTATCGGTGATTAACTGATGAGATGCCATTAATAACACTAAACTATCTATGGGAAATGACTTAATGGCACGGATGTATGTACTGCATTATGTATACGTAAAGAATATCACATGGATATAACTAACGTTAGATCTATTATACCGGCGATGATGCAAATGCTTAATAAATTACTCTGCCAGGGTTCGTTAGTTGCACTAAATGGTTAAAGAAACCGAACTATAATACGTAGTCGCAATAATACTTAATAATATGAATATATTGTAAGGAAGGAGTGGTCTTGTGCTACTGCCTGTAGTATCTGTCAATACCCACATTATAATTCTAATGTACATTTAGTTTAATACGATTATACCAGCATTATTATCATTTGTCTTGTATCTGCCCAAAGCCACGAATTATCCGTCATTATATGGTGCATGTTTTTCTACTCTACTCCTCGTTAAACTAGTTGAATGAGATTAGGATGTTTAATTTTATGGTAATTTTACTTTGTGAACAATTGGTACCTACTTACAATATTCCGAGAACGATAATTCATTACGTGTATTTTTTCATAGAATTAAGTACATAAGTACTTATGAATCATTTTAAAGTTCATTTCAGTCTCAGGTAATTTGAAGACATGATAAATTAATAGCTCGTTTCTGAGTGTGTCAAAAATTGTTTGAAAGAAATAAACAAAAAATAATCTTCAAGTGTTTGCAATTTTGCACGACACAAAATTGAAATGAAGAGTGAGAAGTATATAAGTATTTTCCTTATCCTAAATTTCATGTAATACCCAATGACAGTAAAATAAATTGATGAAATTTTGTGATCGCGAAATATGTTTTGGATTTTCTAATAACGAAAGCAATATACGTATAACCTACGTAAATATTGGATAAGCATGTGTCTACATTTTGTTCATAAATTATATCTAATTTAAATAAACGAAGAAAAATGTAGTGAGTTAGATTAATAGTTATTATGTAAAGCACCGCCCAGGTAGTTAGAACTAATTGATTATTATGTTTAGTAATCAAATATTATACACCAGCTGTTTTTATAATTTGTTATCTTAAAACTTTATATATTTACACACTGGATGTCTTTTTTATAGTTATATGGAAATTTCGGACACTACTACCGTTATCTTATTACTAAAACACGGTGAGATCAACAGAGTGTAGAGGGCTTGTATTTTTCAGGCAACCGTACTCAGTAGTGGGGCCGACTTCAGTCCCTAAACAAGGAAACTTCTACCTGTTTAATTTCTTTCATATTGCTAATAAGACAATAGTTCGAATGACTTCAAATTATACGGAATAATAATATATTCTTGTCAATATACAAATTCATGATAGTAATACGGTGCCTTTAGATTTCTCGATGTAAAGTTGTGGGGTAGTCTGTTTTTCTTTCATTCTATACGTATTTTGGGGTGCTGAATCCGAATCCGAGGTTTGCCAACAAAATTTCGTGACGGAACATGGCGAAAAAATTATAAAATGGCGAAAATATTCCTTTTCTGGCGATTTCTTTATAAGAACTCGAAAACTGACAACCTCCTGTTGGCAAACCTCGGATTCGGATTCAGCACCCCAAAATACGTATAGAATGAAAGAAAAACAGACTACCCCACAACTTTCCATCGAGGAACTGTTTTGTGTTTAATTTCACCGGATTATAGTTTGTTCAAATAACATTATGATTTAATTAGTATCATAATGCGTGTGAACTTTCATAAATTACCATTTAGATGCTCGTTGAGATTTTCGTGTACGTTAGTGAGCACATTGTACCAGAATAATTAAATCACGTCTCATTTTATCCGATAATATAAACAATTTAGATTGAGATTATTATTTTATGTATCTACGATAATAATTATGGATCGTATTAAAGTAGTCATACATAAGTATTAGAAAATTATCTTGTAGGTTTTCACTTGACTGATTTTGACAGTTCTCACACGCCGTATTATTTCACTCGAATAAGTTGTATGATGAAACAAACCACTGACATGATGAAAAGCTTCAACTCAACTTTGTTTAACGTTAGTAATGAAGAATTTATTTATTAAAAGCTTTGGTGGTAATGATTATTATGTACAATACCTCTTTTGATATATAACTACTTCAACTTGATTCTAAATAGGTTTAAGCTCTTTGTTCTCATACAAATTACACCACAAATATTATAAGATTGATGTTTACATAATTTTCCAATATTCACTATATTTTTCCCAGTAAAATTTTCGTAAGTAGATAATGAAAAATCAATTACTCGTATTCTTTGAAAATGGACACAATTTTTTTTATGCAAGCTGTACCACCTTTTGGCACACTGCGTTGTCTTGTTTTTGTCGTTATTTGTATTTATTGGCCAATAAAGATTTATTTATTTATTTATTTACCTCAAACCGTAGATTTAAAACCATTTGTGATACTAGTTATTCATAACAAGTTTACTTGCGGTATATCACTGGCATGGTACAATATTTCAGATGTCCTAATGTATACATTATCAATTATGTTTTCTTTATTTAGTACATACCTAAACTGATTGACAAATATTCAATCAAATATCAAAGAATTACCTAAAAATATTTCACTGTCAGGATTTATTAAACCTGGTATCCCGCACATGAAAATATTCGCATTGTATGGATATTAGTGGTCTACTTTGAGATTTTATTAAATTTGATAATACGGGTAATTAATTATTTTATTAACCTTTTGCAAATACTTTAATTTCATTTCACAATAATTTAATGAATAAAAATATATTTCTGGGTAGAGATTTCATTGTGATGGATTAAAAATAAACTAATTTGTCATCAACATCCGATATATTTTCCATAACAATAAATGAAATTGTCAAATTAAATAGCGTTTTGAAGTAAAATTAATTTACCTCTATAGAATGATGTATGAGGATTAACGTAATATTTCAAAAGGATAACCATTAATACTGAATCCGTGTGCTGTTTTTTTTAAGACAATAGATTCACTTAGAATATGATGAAAAACGTCCCTATCTTTCTACAAATAATAAACAGTACCTAGTAGAATAGTGAAGTTCATATACTTACATATGTCTAAACTTTATCAACAATAAAATCTGTGTTGCATTTTAGTCCAAGCTTTTTTAATTAATATATTATTAATATAATCTACATTGGATATTACAATAATTAATTTATTCTAATAATAATAACATTAGAGCCCATAAATTCAAAAGCCAGCGTTATTGAATTGTGAATATCAATATATTATTAACCTAATTTCATTTGAACTATGTGAAATTATTGGTAGGTTTATCAATTATCAATATTATGAAATTATTGGCACTAATTAACAAAACCATCTTAAAAAATATATTTCTGAGTTTCGTCAGTATACATAAATAATTTTTAAATAGCCTCTGAAATGAATTAGAAACTAATCACTCGAATTCGCCAGACTTCAGATATCATTATGGAGATCTAATACGTAGCAACCTATTATTAATAATATTTTTATTACTATACGAAAAAAATAATTTATGATAGATGGACAAGAACACATGCTAGACTACTAAAGATTTTAGTATTATGTACTAGATGTTATTGCGTTTGTAGTTTGTACATGTTATGGATACCTATAATATTCGTAATATAATAAAACCATGGCAGATAATGTTGTATCTCATACATTTTCTAATGAAGCTCGTTCAAGATACAAAAACAACTTGCATTATCGTAAACTTTTTTATTACCCGATAGGAGAATCACTCACTCACTGGTACAACCGACACTCGTTCACGATACTGTAACATGTTGTATGAAATATTTTCATTTTGTTTCATGACTGCATTGAAATATTAAATAAAATATTGTTAATGATTTGTAATTTGGTACAATGTTGTTGAACCATAATGACGAACAGATGCAGAAATCGTAAAGGAGTATTAACTATTTTTCTAGACAATCATAATTTACCTAATAAATCATAAACTACATCACTAATATTAGTAATAATAAATAAATTTTACGTACTATAGAATGATTTTCTTCATTTCGTCGTATTTTATTCTAATTATATATACTAGTGACCGAGTCAACTAATTTACAATAAAATCTAATCAAAATGTGTTCAAGACCGTAAAAGAAAAAAAAACACTTGTAGAGTGGACTGATTTATTTTAGGTCTTAGAATCTACTCAGGACAATAATAATGATTATATTTTATTCACCTGATATACGTATGTAGAATTACTGAAGAAAACATGAATGAATGATGAAATCAGTCACAGAGGAAAACGAATTACTTAGGTACATATGTTATAAAAATATGTGGCTACACATTTATAGTTTATGTGGGCTTTTTTCCTCACACTTTCAGCTGAAAATATTATACTTTATAATATTATCAGTATGGGTGGTGGGTGGCTAAATACGGAAGGACATAAAAATAGGATTGAGCCTATATTATAGTGAATGTATGGTTCAATGTTCAGAGCTTATGCTTATTTCTTTTCCTAATGAAATATGCCTTGTTTCCTTGTCTGTTTCCATATCATATTATTATTATTATTATACGAATCTCATAAGACAAAACCGAGATGCGTCTGGATGAATATATTATATTTCATGTAATAATATCACTGTCATGACACATAGGAAATGTAGGGTGTCAGAGAAATATAATATGCAGATATAAGTAAATTTGTAACAACAACAAAATACTTGACATTTTTATGTACTTACTTTACCTATACTATCCTATCAACATAATACAATGACTGGTTTGTTTTATACCAACTGATGTCTTATTCTTATTTATTTACGTAAAACAAGTACCTGACCTTTATATCCTCCATTTGTTACCAAATTTTTGTCTTCAAAAATATTGTTTGAAAAAGTCAATATTTTCGTATAATCTCCAAATGAAAATAGGCGAGCGACTGGAAAACATGGAAGCTTTTTGGAAGACGCTATAATGCAGTAGTGGAAAGACCACGATTGAAGTTTGGAAGACGCCAATAATATGCAGCAGTGGAAAGACCACGGCTGAAGAAGATCCTATTCTATCAAACATCAAACGACAGTCATAATTATTTGCGTGTAGTATTATTACCGCAATATATTCAGGCACAATAAGTACTTTAAGATATTTCCAGTAACTCAAGACTCAAAATATAAATAGTATCTTTATACATTATCACATAATATTGTGAATATCAATCTTCTGTACCTATAATATAATAAAACTATGATATTTAGTTGTATGGAGAGTACATATAAGTATTCATAAATAATTCATAGGAATGAAAGTTTCCACGAATAAAGAATAACATATTATTATGTACCTTCTTAGTACTTACACTGCTTTTATGCGATCCGGAAAAATCAAATAGGTAGGTATATCGAAATGGGGGGGGAGGGATTTATTACGAGTATTTTTATTACTGTGATTCCCATTGGGTTTTGGAGTAGGCATTATGTAAATGTTCTTTATGCTTCGGATATCCACCAGATTTCTATAATTCAATATATTATTATTATAAGTAGGACACATGAAGGGTATAATGGGATAGTTTTTTCTTATTATATTATATCTGTATGTATTTATGTTTCCCAATGCTACTATTCCTTTTCTGATCTAAAACAATGAGATTTCATATTAAATTTCTATTACGTATAAGAAAACAGTAATACTCTGAGTTCCTAATGTAAGAAATTTCAGAATAAAGATAACCGTAGTTAACAATTTATGCTTTGATTTTATATTTGAGAACATGGTTGGATCATTTGGCCTGAGTGCAGGATCTCCGAAGCGAGGGGTGCCGGCTTCTAATCAAAGCGTTGACGATGTCCTCTGCACTTTACACTTCAGGAATGTGCCTATTTGGGTTTGTTTTTTTTTTTTAAATATGTATACTAAATATTTAGTTGTCTTAAACTATGTTAAATTGTGTACGGAATATAACTATAAGTTAAAAGCACAATAAGCGCAGGTAACTATAAGTTAAAAATATCATAATTACAGTTTAATTAGATAGTTGGGAATCCATATCACAATATCACAATATGTAGCAGGCTCTGCACATAGAGGCCCAAGTTACCTTCGGCCAATATAAAAAGTAATGTTTGGCAATCGACACGGTGGAAAGATATTCAGACTTTTATAAGTTCACGTTCTTTCGTCAAAAATCTATGTAGATGTGAAAAAAAAAGTTCGAAAATGCTACATACTATTCGTATTATGTGAGCTATATTTACTTTCCTACAAAGAAATTGTACTTTTCACATTTAAATATCACCGTCGCAACGTACACAATACTAACTACCTACAATTTTTTAGATCCTTTTCATATCGTCGGTATTTTTAAACATTTTACTCATTCTAATTGAGACGATTTCTTGGAAGCAGTGGGAATATTACTGAAATACTGAATGATCTTTACAATTTGGTATTATAAGTAGAACTAGAATTGGTACCTACACGTTTCATAAATAAATTATTCAAAGAAAATATTAGAATATCTCCTGTTATCAAAATACGAGTATACGCACTCATATTAATTTGCGTGAGTTTGATGTGGGAAGCGAAATAATAACTGTACTAAGCTTCTAGTAATGATAAGCTTAAGATCAATTTTAAAAGCTCAGGCATCTACTTAGAAATACTTATATCTACATTTAATAATAAGGCATAATTAGGCATTATATTATATTATTTACCAACAAATAATTTCCAAGGAATTCTATTAATGTTGGTGTTTGATGGTATTTGAAGGAATTTCTACTTCTGTACCTATTTTAATTTTAGTAAAATTTCAACGAGAACAATTTAACATAACTTTCATAAAAAATTACATTTAATTAGGTATAATTTTAGATTTACGTATCTATTTTCGTTTCAAGATCAAACCTATCCATATTCATAATAAAGTAGGAGTTCACTCCAGACACTTATGTATACAAGCCATAATATTTAAGTTTTTGAGTACATAATTACTTTTTTGTAAAATCTGTGTGGGTTATTTAAAGTGTTATTACTATTACGTCTTACTTTATAATTATTTTTATAGAACTCGTGCAAGAGATAATTCGTGTAAAAAAAATAAACAAATATTCGTTTAAATGTTTTTAAGGTGTTGGTATTTTAAACGCCAATATTATGTATGCAAATTGGTATAATTATATGATCGAACTTTCAACACGTCGAAAAAATAATAAGCTTAATACCATCTAATTTTTCTCTTCGACGTGACGACGGCTAACAAGCTTTATAATGATACCTTTTATCACTTTGTAGATATGAGATGCAAGCAATAAAATTATAACAACACACAACACACGCTAAAATTCTTCTGTTGCGAAATTAAGATCACCATAATATAGGTATATTAATATCAAATCAAATGTATTGGTTTCGCTATGAGGAGAATCGTTGTACACTGATTAGCTCACTCAACAGTTTTCTATTATAGGCTCTTACTCAATTGTTCTTTAATTCCCATTTAAAGAAATTTTAAACAGGTTTTAATAAATCAAAAACATACCTACATACAAAAACTACTTCATCCTGAAGATGGAAGTAGTATCTCTGCCAAAAGCTCGGTTATTCAACCATTCTACACGCAGTTAGGAAACCCGAAGAACCAACAACAAAGATATGAAAATATACTTACATTTTTTTTGGAAATAATAAATGTATATTTGTTATGTTCCTGGACGTTTTTGTATTTATAGTTAATATTCATGAAATGTGTGAGTGATTTGAAAATTTATGGATTGCGAATTTAACAGAGCACTGTTGAATGATTGTGTAACTAGTAGATATCGGAACTGATAGGTATCAAGAACAGAGACCTGCCTACAAAAAAATCTCAAAGATATTGCAATATTGTATCTCCAATACAACAGGTAGGTATGTACATGATAATAAATAATTTTGTATGAGTAATGTTCGTATCTGAAATAATATGGGATAAATAATTACCTCTCGCGTAATAATTAAGTTGAAAAATATCTGTAATTTCCGAAGACAACTTATTATAAAAATCATCACTCAAAACACGCGCACGTGTTGAATGAAAATAAAAGTTATTTCTGCGATAAATTGCCTCAGAATTGAAATCAAAATATGATAAATATTGAAGTCATAACAGAATATGTATAAGTTGTAGGTATTCGAAATTCCGAGTGACTTCATCACAATAAACTATCAAGAAGGTAACAACATCACATTTAGCTATTAGATTTTTGTGTTATTAAAAGTCCAAGTTATATTTCTTGAAATACCTACGTAGAAATGAAAATTAAAACAAGCATTGTTCCCAATTGGCGAGTGATTCGTGATTGAAAAGATTAAAAATTAAATTAACCTTTTATCGAAATGTTTCTGATATTCTTGCAAAAAATAAGGACATAGCTAATAATTTCGGATAAGTGACTAAAATTATATAAGTATTTGAAAAAAAAATCTTTCTACAGCTTTAATTTTAATTTCAAATTTGTTCGAAATTTTATAAAATCCACTACACTGACATTCATTGATTTTATTACTACGGGAGAACATACGGGTTACATTTTTTATTACATAATAATGGCTTATCTCATATCACTACATTTATAGGTATAACGCTACTGATTAATTGTACAATAAAATCACTCCGAATATCAATAATAATAATAGTCATTCGTATATGATGTGGTGGTGCACATTGCTCATGATGTTATTAATTAGCGGATGTTGGATTGCACCAATTAAATCTGTAAATATTATTATTATTTTGAATGCTAATGATATGGCAAATATTCTGATCCTTTATTTGTACATGGCGTGTGATATAATTAACTAGATTCATATCCCAAAGTAAACTGATAATATTAGATTTTATGTGCAGTGATAGTTCGCAGCATACCACATCCCTAGTACATATTATTACTCTATACTATAATATTATATTACAGGAATATGAGTTGTTATAAAGAGAGTGAAATGTATTTGGTGATATGCTTAGATGCTTTCGGTCCCCAGGTAAATCTGACTCCAATATTTTTCCGCTTATATTTTTCCAAAGATAATGGACTTGACATATTATTTTTTTTCTTGTATTAATATTTATTTATCTGACTACTCTTAATATTTTTATTGCCATGATTCTATTTTTATATATTTATTGTTAATATTGACCGATTGAACTAATTGTGTGCACCTGTAACTGGGCGTTACTTTGACTCTTTATTTAGTGTATAGTTTCCATTGTGATTGATTTTTAAGTTATGTCTGTATGTGTGTGCCTTTGAATAAATAAATATAGATCAATATAGGAACACTAAAAAATTGATGGCCCAGTTAAGAAAAAAATCACGTAGATTTTCATCGACAGTAGATGCAGTGTTCCTACATAGAAATACAGTTGGTTACGAAAACCGATCATGGCTTGTTTTTCCAGCAGAAAATATTAGTATATGCATAATCAATATTGTCTTACCTCTTCGCCGTTGAAATCTCTGTAGCGCACCCACTTCCCCAGTTTTGGTCTCCAATATTCCAGCAAATATTGTTCAGCAAATTCCTGTCCTTGCCCGTTGCCAAATCTACCCTGAGTTCCCGATGCCGTGATTAGGTGAGTCTTACGCAAGTCTAGCTGGATCCATTCTCTGGCATCAGCGGTCACCTGATCCTTTGGACACCAGGCACCGCTATTCTTCTCAGTCCGCATTCTGTAAAAAAAGAGGTTTGTTTTAAGACTAATATCTCGAAATGTTTCAATATATACGATGAGAATTATTGTCTTTAAAAGAACTTGTGAAAATATTTATCGCCTTTGTAAACTCAAATCAAAACGATGAAAATAAATTGTCTTTTTAATATGTTATGATTCTGTGCGGGTTAACATAAAAAGTAACATGTCTCTGAATGTTCCGCCCTAATGAGATATTGAGGTATTATGCAGGTTATATAAACATTATTATTATAAGCAATGTATTATTATTGCAGCTTTCATTCGTAGAAGAGAACACTTGCTAACAAGATCTGCCCACACGTCAAATATTCTGTATAAACATTGAGTTAATCGGTAAGACATTTATCAAAAGGAAAACACGTATTCGTTGATGATATTTTATGATCAATCGAGGAGTTGAATCATTTTCATAATATCGAGTCTTATATTATATAGCGAGGAGTGGAAATTATGTGTGAAACGTACATTAATCCTTAACATCCGCCAACATACGAGAGAAGCGGCTTAAGGTTTTGAACAAGTGAATTGAACATGCAATTATTAATCAACTTGCTACAGCTTCCGTTGTGTCGTTTCAATTTATATATCATTTAGTTTATTACATACTAGAAACTCTGAGACGGCTCACTGGTACGGTATCTACTAACTACAATATTGCATTTCAGCATATTATAAAGAGACATTCAAATTCATCAGAAATGAGATAGAATATTTAATTGGTAATTAATAATTTCATCTGCCAAAATAACTTACGCTGATATGCCGTTAAGTCAATATAAAAACTACCTACATTTATTTAAAAAAATATTTAAAACTGATCATTTCATCAGTTTCATGCAATTATTCAATCCAATTTCCAAGGTACTTATAGATTATATTTTAAAAGGGTTTCTATTAATAAATTGCACAAACAAATATAGCGTATAAATTTTAATGGAATTATTTCTAGAATAAAATTCAGCCAATCCATTAAATTAATATGACAAGTGGTAATTCAAGCAGGTAATATACATCATTTCAGTTAAAGGCTTGGCACCAGGAATGACGTCACAGTCATTTCCCACGGCATTAAGGTTCAAAATTGCGTAAACAATCGCATGATAAAATGGTAAAAATAGCGTTTTTTCAATTTTTTGGGCTTAATTTTGCGTCTATCAAAAAACTTTTACGGTTATTCCCTAGATTCTAATGCATATTATCAGTTCAAAAAATAATTTTTATTCCGCAACTTTCGGGAAACGAGTATCCGTCTTTCGGAAAAAAGATCAGAGGTGTTTTTCAAATTGTTTTTTGAGAAATCTATACAAGATAAAAATAGTCTTTTACGGTTATTCCCTAGATAAATGTTCAATGCATCTACCTTATTTTGTTTCAAAGCATATTTAGTAACGGTTGTCGAGATAGAAGGTCTCCCGTTTTTAGAAATTTTTGAAATGTCGGTATGCATACTCTTAATAAAAATACTACAACACAGCGTAATTGCTACAAAAGACACAAGAAATCAATTGAAATAACATTGCTGACAAATTTACACGACGAATTATGTTTGGATTTCAGAAACAAAACCACTTACTTAGTAGTTTGTTAAATACTTGCGCCGAAGTATTTACAAGAAAAACATACTTGATTCATACATAGTGAAGATACTTAACATCTTAACATAATTTCTAAAGTCAGACAGCGCGTGAATGTGTTACAAAACAAAAATGAGATACTGCAATGTATCTTCAATCAGCGAATATGTAAGTATGTATGTTTAGGAATATTATTCTTGAAATATGTGTAATATTAATAATATTTACAAGGCGTTTGTATGGAAGTATATAGTAGATATATTAAAAGTCGAGTTTGTTTGATAAATTCCAGGAGACGTGGAATGACCGATGCAGTCAAATCTCTCAACATCCGCTGCAAAGGAATGGTGTAATATTATACATGAATGTCATATCAATTTATAAAGAGAGTCAACATGGCGACATGCTATATATCGATATTATGAAGACATTGTAATCGTCGAGCTCACTACAAAAAAATTAATAAACTTCAAAAAAATTAGGTCTTCTTTTCAGTTAAGTACATCCACATTTTCTATATTTTTCAACGCTCGCGGTTTTCAGTGACCCAATTGTACTGAATGATCCTGTGATTGTGAAACTTTTCTGGGGACAGGATTTGCGAATAGAGTATTTGCTCGGAGGTCACGTGATATTAAAAGATACACAATATTTTTCCACGATGTATTAACTCTATGAAAACCAAAGACATCAACTATGTAAGTAGGTACCTATAGTTCGTACAGTTAAAAAACCACAATTAATTAGAATCCAAATTCGAAGCGCGATGCATGACAACCAGAATGTGGGTAGTCCACAATTATTATTATAAAATTACGAATGATAATATTATGTAGTTTGTCAATGTGAATGCAGTTTTATATCATCGTATTTTTGCGTACCACTTTCCAGTTACAAGAGCAATCACACTGAACAAACACGTACATAAATAATAAAAAAGTACTTAATGATTGTGAGTGAGTTGGTCGACACTGATGATAGATATCACTAGTGGATGGTTTAAGGTCGATAACATTTTGTAGATACTTTTCATTATCCCACCATATACCTAACTGTAGGAAATATTTTACTTAACGCACATTGAATTTATACCTTTATGGGGGTGTGTACGAGGATTTCATTTCCAACATTATTCAACAACAAAAATAATTAACAAAATGACATTTTTAGCTCACAGTAAAATGAATAAAGAATGAAAAATTTTCAATCGATATTTACTAACTCCCAACCTATAAAAAACTATATATTTCAATATAGTTTTGTTGGATTAGAAATAAATATTAAGTGGATTGAGATTAGGAAAAGATCACACGCATTGTCGGTCAAAACGTCATTGATTTAATTTTATTATGTCTTATGTCAGGCGGAGATAAAAACATTAATTTTCCAAAAGGGAAAAATTATTTCAAAGTGGGGAAGGGTCCGGATGATGGTAACGAAATGTTGTTGGATCAGTTACCAGATATTAAAAAAATATATATTATTTTAAGAGCCCATTCACTAACATTTTTTTTAATGTCATTTTTTTGTGAAACTATTTCGGAGTTGGATAACAAGTAGTTATCTCAGCAGATACACAACGAATATTATCTTGTGTTTTGTCGAATAATTTCGTTGATGATAATATTATTAGTAAGTATGTATTTTGTTGCAACTGCGTAACAAGCCATTGATTTATTTCATGAAATAATTTTTACATCTTTTCTTGACAATAAAATATCGTCGGTCGTAAATCAATAATATTCGTAATTATATCGCGAACTGATGCAGTTATATGAAGTCATTCTTCATTTCCAATCCAAATACGATGGAATTATATTAATATTTAGTACTAAAGTCAGAAGAGGTATAATATGCATGTTCTTAAATATAATTCATTTATATTATGTATAACATGTTCTCGAGAAGAGAAAAATGAAGACATCCTCAAAAGAAATTAGAAAGAATCCGCTGGTAGTACTTCAACATTATTAAGATATTTATATGTATTTTTTTAGATCTTCTAACAGCGAAATAGAACGATATAAAAATGACAATTATTGAAATATTCTCTACTCTAAGAAACTAAGTGATTTTAATTAATTCACTTTGAAATTGGGAGACAAAAACAAAATACAACAATAATATTGTATGAGTTCTGGAAGAACGCAGTTCATGAACAAACAAGGATATTTCTTAATTAAAAACTGTCTGTTTACTTCTTGCTAATTCATTAAAAAAAATGTACTATTGTGTATTATATTCTGTATTGGAAGTATTGAAGCAAGACTTTATTTCTGCATACAGTTCTGACATTAACACGACAATAACGAAGTATAGACATTAATAAATGTTCATAATGAGAGAATGCAAATGAAAATTATGACGGTATTATGACTTATTCGCTTTCTCATACAATCACCAAGACAAAGAATCGACCGCCTCCTTATAATGTTCATAAGGTACTCTGTAACACTGAGAAAATCAAAGACATGTTTGATACCATCATTGACTGTAGGTATTCGACAATATATTTATATACTTGAAGAAAGACGTAAATTTAAGAGTAGTTTAATTTAAACAGGCTTAGGCAATTGCTGGTGTTAGGGGTTCATCACATCGTGAGTGCTGCATTTGGGCCACAAAAACCATGAGACCTTGATTATACAAGCTTACCTGACGAGAGAAGAATAAGAAAGGAGAAGGAATTACTAAACCGTTGGTCCAGAGGAGCGGAGCAAGAAAGGAGATCAAAGTTTCGTTGATTTGGAGTTTCACTTTGGACTATGATGCATAGGTTAAAATGCATTACAAATGTTTAAAATGAATTACAATCGATTTTGGATGGGAAAAGAAAGAACGGTATTAGAAAGATTGTGAGTTTTTGTGTTTTGCATTAAGTTCTCGGTACACAAGCAGTATCATACCTACAAGTAATAATTAATTACGCTCACCTGCAGCGATTGTCACATTTGTACGTAAAGTGATAAGTATCTAACTAATGAAATATCCTAGTTGTCATTATTATTTGAAATATCTCCTATACTTCAGATCATAGCGATACTATCGAGTCACTAGTGTGTATTATGAAGTTAATAAGATGTGTTTGACAGTCAGTGTACGCATACTCTACTATACGACTAATTGCATAGTTAGTCTATGTGGGCGACATATCGCGATCCTGCCAATGATTCCAGTTGAATAAATACCTACATATCTAGAGAGGTATGTATATAATATCACTAACTGTTAACTGTCTCGATGAATCACAAATCGGATAAACTTGAATAATTATTACTACAACACCACGTCAAGTGTAAGAAATCCGATATTATACCACCATACTCAACTTAGTTCAAGTAGGAACGCAAGATTAGTATATAATATAATACATAGTTAATGAATGAACAGAACATGACTGATGTAGTTACAACTGCAAGTACATATTACAAACGTTCATTCATCTTTAATGAAATGGTTATTCATTTCCTTGCGCACTGACCGCATGCTTCAATGTAGCAATATCTATAATACGATGCGTCTATTTCTTCTTTCATAAGTACTCGTACATTCACTATTCGATTTACACCTTTACTTTAAATCATTTTTTTCTATAAATGATTCTTGACCCTTAAAACATAAAGCGGTACTTTCCCATATTGTTCACGGGAAGAAAAATCTTAACGGCGTGATGGACTGACAAAACATTCGTATGCTGATATGTACTACATCTTTTTCATCAAACTACTATGAAAATAACCAAAACACATACCTAGTGTGATTTCTAATAATAATCTGTCAATAAACAGCACTTCCTAAAGTCACATAGGTTTTTAAGAGGTGACATTATTGCACTCGAGTATCAAATAAGCTAAGAACGTTATACTAGTGTGTATGAATAATAAAAATAATAAATTATTGGATAGACACTCCAAACAACTGCAAGCTGAGGAGACGCGATAAAACTTGTAATATAAAATACAGCAAAGCAAACAAACTATAGACTGATTGATTAACGACTTGCATACAATAATAACAATATGATAATATTATGCGATGATGTTTATATGGCAATATTTTACCCATATGAAAGTGTCTATACTAGTTTCAAATGTACACCGAATATTAATCAAAATACCACTAGTGCTGTTCTTTTTGAGGGGAGGTAGTATGAGTAGATATTAAAATACCACGCTAGTTCTGTTTGCTTTTGAACTGTGGGGTTCGTGAACAAATCGTTGCAGGTAGCGTTATTGAAAAGCGCAATTTGTCTTTCTCGTCGTGTTTCACTTAGATAAAAACGTTTGGTAAAAAGGGTGTCTACTATCTATACAGAAAACGTAGTAAAGAATACATGTGTATCAACATAGAATTTTCATAAAAGTATTATTTTATGTACTGTATTCTGTAGATCTCTTGAATTCAACGAATAAAACTATTTTAAAATCAAACAATTTGTTCATCGGAATCGTCACTAGTATTTCTTGCCGGAACAATAGGAGTTTCAAGACTTCGTTACTCAAAATGGTTTATCTGAATTGTGCAATATACTTAAAAGGTTCCCATTTAACCCGTTATTTTTGGGAGCACACGTGAAATTGATAAATGCAGAATTAAGTACATAAAATAATATACCTAAAAGTGTTACTGAGTATGCATATTAGGTATATTTGATATTATACCTATATGTACATAGGTAATACAAATAATATGTTTTATGTTGATTGGGTATCGCAAGCAGTAGCGATGTCAGAATGTAATTAATTAGTCTGTCTCGATCAGAGCTGGCGTAGGAGTAATGGAAGTGACAACGGAACATTTAGAATTAACTACACAGCTGACGTAGTAAGTAAATATTTCAATTCGTACTTTTACTGTATTAGCGAAATACTAGATTTTCATACTATACAACTTTGAAATTTAAACAAACAGACAAATTAAGCTGTTATTAGGTATTTTCGACTTTTAACCAAGGCCATTTTGGTTCAACGAATACAATTTTTCTAATAGGAATAAACAAAAGAATTCCTTAATATATTAGCTAATGAACTAAGTAACAGAGAAGGCAACCTGTCAAAAAATTTTCGTTCAAAATTTCATAAAAAAATAACTGATAATTAAAAAGTAACTTTTTCCCGTATTTTATGGCACTCAATTACTCAAATACTATTACTAGATTTTTTGAAAATCGGCAGCACGTTTACAAAATTTAAAGTCACTTGATACTCTGTAAAAAAAAACTAGTTTGTCCAAAACACTATACTAATTGAAACAAGGATTTATTTGAAAAGAAGATCGTGCACTGGCTTAAAGGAATAATGCCTGTACTAATTGTGTGTCAGATAGCAAAGTAGGAAGTACGTATTACAAAATCTAAAGTTAAGCAATGTGAGCTCATTACCCAGTTTTCAGTTTCGGTTCTGTGTTGGAACTACGTTGTCAGATATGCATCACACGCCTGCCTCTTTTCATACTACTCCATGGTGAATAATTGAAACAGTGAAAACACAATATATTGCGTGCAGCATTGATGTAAAATAATATGATAATTAGAAGTTACCCTTGGACTTGTGATGCTGATAAAAATACACTGATAAGACTACTGCATTTGGGTGCGTAGAATTAAATCTTAATCAACTTACCACCTTCATTTATTATGGAGACTTAATGGTTATCAAAAGATAATGTAAAGATAAAACTGAATTTGTAACGAACTGCGTTTTAAGAAACATCCATTCGCTTAAAAAAACATTGTCAGTGCAATCGCTGTGGAAACACCATTCTCAATGGACTTTTGTCGTTTAACAGAGATCTGTTATACTCGTAAATCTATCAGACATTGAAACCTATAGACTGGAACTTGAAGTAATGACATCTGAATAAAACAGGTGGTTTAGATGTTACATTTCTGGACATAGGCCTCCCCTTTGGCTTGCACAACTAACCTGGCCGGATCAACCGACCCGACGCTTCTTCGGTTTGTTCTTGGTCTTTTTTTGTCTTCCTGCTCAATTTTTTTGTACATTCTTTGATATAAATAATTAATAGACTAGTACAAGTACGTGGTAAAATGCTATTTAATTCTATTTAGCATTTTTTTTTGTAGGGGTCGGAAGGGAGCAACTATCCTGGCTTCGAAACATTCGGCAGTGGAACTGTGAAAGAAGCTGTTTCGCACTGCCCAGGACAGAGATGCGTTCTCCCAAATGGTCGTCAACGTCGGGGGACCCCACAGGGCACACACAGAGAGAGAGAGAGAGATGTTTCACTCTATCATTTTGAGTCAAACATAAATGACAGTCTTCTACTAGTATAGTTAGTATCAAGATGTATTTTATGATCATTTATTATATGCTGGAAGTACACGACATATTATCTTAATACAATATACCTAATTTAAAGACGTTGTTGTTTCATTCACCTCGTGTGAGTGACGGACAGTAAGGGAATGATTGATTACTCGTGTTTCGTGAGACGACGGTGATCCCAATCACGGAGTACCGTATGGAAAATTTAGTAATGAAGGGGGCTGGAAAACTTATTAATTACCCACACTACCTACGTTTACGTTCATCCTTCGTGCAATGAAGACACGACACATTGCAACCTCCATAATTTTAATATGATTAAAGTCTTGACATTTACAAACGATCTTTATTTTAATTAGTTGCCTTATAATTTCTCATTGTTGCCTTTAATCTCATGCCTTAAGGATTAGAATAATATCAACGTTACCGTTTAATCACCGTAGAAGCTTATTACATTTTGAGACGAATAATAATAAATAAACTTACTTAATGTTGTTACGCACGCATGTGTAGAATCTACCAACAGCACCACAATACAGTGAGACTTTCAAAACATTTTAATAACTTAATAATCCAACATGAGCAACCACATCCCGTTCTATAAAATAAACATATTTTATAAATCCCGTACCAAACTGTTGCACCATCGTAAAATTGTTAGCGGGTACTTACAAACGTATTAAATACTTCGATTAGAACGTGTAGAGACAGACAGTATACAAAAGGAAGAACCGAATATTCCCACATTGCGATCTGTTTTCTCATAAACATTTAGATAATAATGACGGAAAGGTGGCTTGAAAACCTGCCTAGATGGATACTGAGATTTGGATCAAACACATCGAGTAGATTCTCTGCTGGACGGGTATCGTTTTAGTAAATGGAATTTTGAGTGCAGTGTAGTAACTAAGGATTTTGTGTAGAGACGACAGAATAAATAAATTTAAGCAAGGTTTGAATTTTCGTAGTAACATAACAATTTTACTATGAGATATGAATACCTTCTCATACAAAGTTTAATGATTTTTGAAGAGCTCATTCGTCGTGGTAATTATACGTGTATTCATAAAACCAAATTGTATGAACATCATTCACTATCATTGTAATACTCACTTCATGTCTTTCTTAAATGTACGAAGAATAACGTAACTTGTTCAGTAGAGATGGAGTCATATCAATGACTTAATATGTAGTGTGCACAATAATACAATTAATTGTTTGAAAGAGAAGTTGTTTGGAAACAAGACCAACCAAGAACAACATGGGTCGACCATTTCGACTAGATTTCCCTGGGTAATTTTAGGAGGAGTGTCGCCTCCAACCAGGAGTTTTTAATTAATAGACTTACTTGTATTAACATGAACTTGGTATTGTTTCTTTTTTTATTATTGTATAATCACTTCGTTGTTTGATGGTATTTTTGCGGGCACTGATTGGCTTTAGTCAGTTTTTTTACTGCTTTGTTGTTGGTGAACCTATGCCGCGGGCGCCCTTAAGTCGATATGAGATATTTTTCTTTTGGGTATAAAATGTTTTCGTGTTTTGCTGATGTCTTTGTGGGTGTCACATATAATTTAAAAAAATAGATTCTAAAGGAGGACGGACAGTTACATATCTACTGAGTACGTATGCTCATATCATATTGGAGAAGCCAGAGTCAGAGATTAAGGTCGTAAGAGCTCAAGAATTGAAGTGCATCAAGAGATAAGTTTGAATGTCTTCCATCTTGCCTATAGTGAGCTGACATTCTTAGACAATGAAGTTAACACACTCCACCCCATCGCAGAGGCAGTTGGAGTTGTGGTACTGGGTAAAAAGGAACCGATGCCGAAGAGCATACATGACGAATTGTATGAACGTGGCTGAAGTAAGAAGTCTATAGCGAATACAACTAAAAAACAAGAATGTTTTTAAAGCTTTCTCGATATACTTACGTACTCTTGTAGTAGGTGCTTTAAATTGCCCTATTGAGTATTTGTAACGACTTGTTATCTAGGTACCAGTAAGGCAAAGGTATTTTAATACTTGTTATAATAGGTAATAATAATTCAATACGTCCCGTACTAGACGACAATAATGAAGTGTGACATATCACGCCTACCTCATGCAGCGAGCGTCTTCCAAGTTCCTATATGAAATGAAAGGTTATAATAATATCATGTTATTTTATAATAGTACCTACGTAGTACTAGTATTATAACCCAGTTGGTAATAAAAGAGGATTCATTGAAATAGAAACTAACTAATAATGTTGTTATTATGTTGTCAGTTTATGGGAATGTGTGAAAAGATTTTTTAAAGAGAAAATATTAATACGAGACATGTTGGTCGTGGGATGACTGATATTCTATTCTTATTCAATGTTAGGAATATGTATACCACAAAAATATAACAATCAATGCATTCTAAGAATATAGTATGTATGCTTCATACTTGTCAGATTATTTGTCTTCGGAAACTCATACTCTTTGCATTTTTTTACATTAAAGAGTGTGACACCAGACTTGCAAAGATAGTCAAAACGGAAAATCCGATTGAAAGAAGATTACCTGGGAGGCCATCTAAGTGATGGAAGGACAGCTAGACCTCCTCATCCCAGGAAAGCCCGCTGTCACAAACAGGTCACCCGACTTAATACAAGAGGAAGAAGAAGAAGTTTGATTGGTTTTATTATATGGCTAAAATATTATAAGTAGATTCTAATAGACTGACATTTCGTAATAACATTGGATAGTAGTATAATAGTCACATACGTAGTAAATATAATACGTACGCGATCGTACGAAAAGGAACTACCGTTCACATAAGGTGCCATTTTCAGGCATCACTTAACATTTTAGAGACACCACGTGCAGCGTATTCATAATAGTATTAAAAGGGAAAGAATAATATCAAAATGGTATTTATCTGTGTAATAGTATGACGGTATTAAAAATTCTCTATGTCAATAAATTCGTATTAGATTTAACTGCAGTTTGCCGAAAACTAATTCAATTACATAATGATACCTAATGATGTTTCTTTGAGATAGCATTCAGCATATTTGTTACTTCGGCTACATTCTACACTCATTAATAATAGCAGACAATTATATCGAGTTTGGTTAAAAAAAAAGTTTTTAAATTTCTTCCCAGGTTTCTTTTAAACAGGTATAATAATTCACTTTGTCGCTTACGTTATTGTTATTGAGCGCTGACGTTCTCAGACAAAATTTGAAAAAGTTGAAGCAAAAATAGAACGATTTTAGCTCAGTACAGGACATACCCACTCGCATTTGTGTATTATTTGTCCTGGAATGATTAATACGCGAAAGTGCCTTACAGTACAGATTCTAGAGTTGTGGATTCTACTAAAACGCGCTCTTCCTCGTCCAAGTTGAAGACTCGTATTCCACGACAACTTGAAATTTTTGAATGGTGTGTACCTAATAGGTATCATGTCATTAAATATGTGGTGATATTCGAACCTACTATCTAGACAATTCTTGTTGTGATGTTTCTACGTCAGTTCACCTATTCTTATGAAAACATAAGATTTAATATATTTTATGCTACCTACTTTTCATTCACTTTATGCATTATACTATTCTAGTAAAATATAATAATACGAAACGTCATACTGTTTTTCACCTGAGAAGTTCTTTCCATATGGTGCATAAAATAACGAACACCTAGGTACCGATCTGACTGTCGAGCACTCAGTTTGAAAAATAAAATATGCAAAATCTGAGTTTCGAAGAGATGCAGAAAGTGCCGTATTGCACAACAACTGGAAATTCTTGCAGATTATAATATTTAAAATGTTTTGAAAGCATATTCTGGGTATACAATTTTTATTACCTTTTGATACGAGGAAAAATGTATCTGCAAACTGGATCTAGTTTCAATTATCGATTAATTGAAACATATACGACATACGTACTTACTTAATTTGATGGTAGATAATGATAGCATTATGAAAATTATTAAGTATCTGTTGTTCATGGTAGTAAATAATGTATTATCAAAAATATATTTTGATAAGTACATAAAAATGCACCTACGTACTATTATTTCTTGAGTGCTTTCAAAAACTTCAAAAAATAATAATGGAATCTTGTAAGTATTTCGCAATTTTGATCGATCTAGTCAAAATATGACGTGGAAAAATCAAAATTCACGTTAAATGGAAAAGTTCTCCCGGAAAGGTAAATTCTTTATGTGGAACGTAAAATACTTTTATATAAAAATTATGATAAGAATGAAGAAAAGAAAGAAATAACAATAATATGCATGTAAAATATATTCTCAAAAAGCTCAGAGGGGTTGGTTATTCTTTCAGTTCGATGTCTTTGAGAAGAATCTCTACTTTTATTTGAAGAGAAAGAGAAATCGCTCTGAAATTCATGAGCTGAAAAATCTAAAGGGTGTGTTAACAAAATTTCCCCTCAAAGAATCGCTTGCAGGATATTAAGACTAGTCTTATTCTAGGGAGATTTATTTTGTCTTGTGCCTCAAACATATATTTTCTTCGTGTAAGATGTATAGCCGTTCTATATTAACTACCCATCAGGTTTCACACATGAACACAGTGACTATGACAATTACATCAGAACGTTCGGTATAACCTAAGGGAATATGTGTTCCTGCATTTTAACACGAATAAACAAATAATAACAAACACTGAACTACGCGAGGTCACTTTTGGGGGAGGCGACTAATAGGTTGGTATGTATTTTTATAGAAATAATTATTAAGTACCTTAGTATTTTGTGCGTTAAAAAAATATAGTGTTGAAATGTAATTATTGAGAACGTAAGTAATTTTAATTGTAGACCGTTAAATAAAATTATGATTTCAAAGAGTTTTATGATACAAGGGGTGGAATGGCGTTGGTGTCGGGTGAATATGCGTATTAATTAATCCCATTCATAAGACGGCAAAAAATATGAAAGAAAATTTATTCGTCTATACTGTTGGCGCCTTTTCTATATCTAGGTACAACTAAAGATCGCCATTGTCGTCTCCTTACTTTTATAAAACTTGAATCAAATTAATTTGAAAGTGATAGCGTATCTCATGAATTTTTATAGTTAGTAACTGTAGTTACATTATACATTTAATTATTTAGACACATACAGTCAGAAAAACAAATATTGACAGGTACATTCGTACAAAAATATACGATACACAAGACCAATAACATTTTATACTTATAATAGCACAAAAGCAATATTTATAATATACAAAGTGCGTCTTAATTTTTTTTCAAAGCAGAAAATATCGACATGTAGCTACTTGTATCTCTTCTTAAAGAGTGGTCTAAATGCAGTGTTGAAAATACAATACTTGGGTATGTATTGTGGTAGTTTGAGGGATAAAAAATCATTTTAGTGATATAAAAGTAGAAAAGGCGAAATAATAGGCGTTTAAGTAATAAAATACCTTATCTGATTTTACCATCAATTTTTTTTCTTTGTCAATTGAATACTATTATTTCGTAGTGAACGTTACACCAGTTATATCCAGCACTGAAAAATTCCGCGCAGGGTAACAGTTGCTCCCCGAAACATTCCTAGAGTTTTCATTTAAATAATATCTTCTCTTTTATTTTCCCCTTTTCCGCGAAGCGACCGCATAAAGACGTCTTGTACAGATGGCGTGACGCAGACCAAAAACCAATGGAAATTATATAAAGACTAATATAAAGGGGCGAAGGAAATATTTAAAAGAAAACAAATTACAAACCATGATTTCATTGAAACAAATAGGTACTCTAACTAACTTCTCAAACCCTATTGATAAGAAAGTTACACAAATTCACAGATCATTACATCAAAAACTCATTTCGTGGAATGTGTTACAATTAGATACGTGATACCAGTTTTGAATTTTAATATCAATTTATACACATGGTTTAAAATATCTTTAAATAGTCGACATTATTAGGTTATGTAAGCTGAAGACATTAGTTTTTAAGAAAAATACAAGATGATTCTCTCTCGCTAGCTTCTCGGACCATTACACCAAATTGGTGGGTAATTTCTAAGAAAACTAAACTTTTCTTAGCGGTGAATACTATTAGTGTGGAAAATATTAATATGCTGAATTTGGGATTAACTAACTATCTACCTCATGTTCTTAAATGAAAGTTGTTATTGGATTGGGTTTGAAGCATAAGAAAATATTATATATCCTTTAAGGAAAGTTAGTAAATGAGAAAAATAATATTCAACGCAAAAGTTCTACTAGCAAAAAAAAAATGGGGAGAAACCAAATAAATCATGATTGTTACAAAGAGCACAAGGAAAAACAAAGATGAATTATTTGTGGTCATTTCGGTTTAAAGTTCCTAGCAACTATAGGTACTGTCGTAAAGCTGCGGTAAACAGGTCAACTCATACATACAGATAGAATTCACCGAAAAAAACACACAAATCTTTCAATGTTATTTCGAGTGAAGAAGAAAACAACAAAGAGTTTTCTAAATCCTTACTTATTGAACTTCAAAAATCACTCAAATCTAAAACCAAAACGAAAGTAAATGTATTTTGTTGTAGCATTTACCGATCTCAAATATAAAGATGACTTTATTTAATATTAGGACGGTACAGATTTAGAAATGATAATATTGTAAATTTTCCAATAATTGGAATACGTGTGCTAATCTAAGCATATTTTATATAAACGTGTGTTTTTAGTTTGATTATTTGTCTTAGGTAGAGGGGGATTGCTAGCTATATACTTTGTACTAATAATCTGGAAAACTTAATTTTACCGTGAAATGTATTTCGAGAGCTAACAAAATATAATTAACAAAAAAAAGAAAAAATGTGTAGGTAGTTATGAAGAAATTTTCATGCTTGAACCATTTCGACGAATCAATCAATAGAAGAGAATATATTGGTGAATTGTTACTCAGCATATTTCCAACGCCATACCACGTCATGCTGAATATAATAGTATTATATTATAGAACTCGTAGAGTAAAAAAAACAATAATAATAATAGAACTATGATATAATAGGAAAAGTGTAGAACTTGTGTGTTGAATGTAACGCGGATACGCGTCTAGCATGCGAAAATAAATGCAACGTCAGAATCTAACAATTAAGAAGTACGCGGCTATATTGATTCAACCTACAATAGGTATATTATTATGGTTATATTGATACCTAATATAAAACATACCCATTTCGTTCGTATGAGAATAGATAGGTATGAAAAAGAAAAATCAAATTAATCAAAAAAATGTCCTAAAGTTTGTAACTTTGTGTGTAACAATGACAGGCGTGTGAAATGCCTTACAAGAATAAAAAATTGTAAATCAAAAATAATTCAATTGAATATAATGATCCTATTTCCATTTGAAAATATTATTAAAGGTCGTCATCGTAGAGAGATTGCACATAATTTTTGTTGTTAATCCTTAGACCCCATGTCGGCTAATTGAACTTTTCAGTTAAACATAATTAGACATACACATTATACAATATAAGTGCTTAAAAGTATAAAGGCTCAGTTCACGTACTTTATTATTTAAAGAAAATGTATCCTTCTTCTTTGCTCTTCGGAATTCTAGTGAACACTATTTGTTACCAGATACTTTACATTCAAATTTACAACTAAAATTCGTATAATCTCTCGTAGAATCTATGTGTGTTTGATGATTATAATATGAGAAGAGAGCTTATGATGAAAATCACATCATAACAGTTACTCTCTTGTGAATTATTATATTTCATGCATTAGGAGGGAGAGAAAATTCATTAAGAGTTATCAGTGGTGTATCTACCTCACCTAGGTATTACAAATAAACCGTATCACTCAAGCTTCCGTTCTTTTGCTACGGTAGAAAAGTGCATTAATTTTGTAGAGCCCTAATGGACTTTATGAATATATGGATACGCGGTAATGGACAATGTCTCTTATACTCTTCATTAAGCAGTCTTTTTTACTTTTCATCGTGATCCTAGTGTAATATTTATCATGAAAAAGTGCCTAATAACTATAATAATGACAATTCTGTGTAAATTTTGTTGGGAGTTATCTTACTACTACATACATTCATAGAGTCATATGCTGAATGATTTGTAAATGGTTCAAGTTAAAAATATTTAAACACAAAGGATCGGAAGAGAAAGAGTGACAAATCTTACGAATGTGATAGATGGAACCAATTAGAATTTGCAGGTATCGTGGTATACTCCACAAGTGATATGAAGTGATGTTCCTAATAATTATATTATGGATAGGTATAATAGAGATAATAGTACAAAACATTTTGTTAAGCGATTGCCGATATAAGTTGAAAGTGCTTTGAGTACCTACTTTTCGTTCCTAATACCTATAACAAGTTCTGTGTAAATATGAAGTGTGTACCCACCTAAGTAGTCCATGACACTGGGAGCGTCCAGCACACCCTCGTTAGAGTAAACACTCGTTAGTATAGATCAGGTTTCCTTTCACTATAAAAACTACACTATCCATAATATAAAACAATATGTAGCAACGTCCATGCACGCATTTAAACTGAATGGTATTGATAAAATCATTCCTTTTTCTTTAAATACTCTTATTCACCAATCCAAAGAGTTTCGTATAAACCAAAATACTTCACTGGAGTATATAGAAATGTTCTGAGAACATGAACTGAAAATCTAAACTGTTTCTTAAGTAGTGAGTATCTTACCACCGCAGATAAGGTATTACGTATCCTCTACATTTTTTCCTTCTCACATAAAATGATAGAGTTATATAAGCCGCAATATACGAGTACAATTTCAAACTAACTTTTTACCAAAGTCGCCGCCGCTTCTTGTAAGAAACAAAGTTCTTTCTTAAGGTACAATTCGTACAAGAAATATGCATTTTAAAAACGAGTTGTATGGAAATGTAGAAGATTCTTTTTAAGTTTTTTGCGCCATATAATATTTCAAATGTAAGTTCATATACACTCGTCGAAAATTTATTCTTCAGGAATTCAGATTTATGTAATACAATATTTTTAACTATAGAAAGTTTGACTTATAAGCTTAGGATGAAAGAAAGAATTATATTAGTTTACGTGATCGTTAAGTTAAACTCGCTTACCCGATTCTTTCAAAATGATATATGTTTTTAGTAAATAACAACATGAATATTGAATGTTGATGAAAAATAGCCAATTATGCTAACTCAAAGAAGAGAAAGAACACTTTATCGCATAATCCGGTTTTTCATGCAAAAAGGACAAGGAAATATGGGATAGATAATGCGAATATATTATATGCGCAAGTTTGTTATACGTTCTGAAATTAAATACATAGGTACATGCACAAAAAAAGGATTTAGCAATATCCGTTGTTAACAGGGATTCAAAAAAATAAAACATCTTGAGAGGATAAAGACGAATCTCTTTTTTGAATTTAATCATAGATCAAATGTTTACCAACAGAAATCAGGTAGGCCTTATACTATAGGTACATAATAATTCATTGCTGTTTTCTGAAAGAAGAATGTTGTATAAAATGTTTGTAGGTACATATAAAAATAACATCGTATTTCCATACGGCAAGATACAACGTATACTGAGATCTTTTTCAAGTTATGATCAACTCCTTTTTGTTCACTATTTTTATACCTACTACATAGTGGTAGGTACATATATGAAAGGAAAACGTTAATCCTTTGTAAGCTCATTTTGGTTTCTACAAAGAGAACTAATGTCCCTCTTATAAGCATGTTCATGTTAACAAGACAAATATATCACTTTGTGTATATTAAACATTGTGGTAAAACCATAATTCCTATTAGTGGTCTCTGAACACCTCTAACTTACATACAGCATAACCGACTTAGTATTACTAAAATGTTCCCTTCGTGAAAGTTTTGCGGACTAAGAAGAGTTTGTGAGTCCCATAGCGAAAAGTTTTTACGCCCAAAGCAAAGTCGTACATTAGAAGGAATGAATAAAAAAAGGGAATTCGACAGAGAAATGTCAAATATAAAGCAATTTGTGAAATAAAGTTCAAAGTTTGTCATTGCTTTTGAATCAAAAATTGAAGTACTCGTTACATAATAATACCTGAAGTTTATTATTTCTGTCAAATTAGTACGAGTATCTACACTTTATATTCAGTTATAAAAGAAAACAGTGACAATATCTGACATAACATAAATTAAATTATTAGTATAAAAGGACTTCTCAGAAATAATGTCTGAAAAAATGATATAATACATAGGATATTCAGTTAAAATTCTTACATCATTTCTGAAATTATATTGTGGGTACATAAAATTTCACTTTCAAAGCTTAATTCTCAATAGATGGATGATAGTATCTAGGGTTGAGTACAAGTACAGCAAACGTGAAATAGGGACCGGTATAAAATGTCAGTAAGCGCTTAGGAAGGAATAAGACCGCAAATAAACTTTGTGCTATTGAATATTTTATTATACTTTATGATCTGAACCTAAATTCACTTTCTGTAAACATAAATAAAGCCGGGTAAATTTGAACAATAAAATTTTACTTCTTACTTCTCTGTAGGCATCTATTAAAGTAGGTAGGTACATAAAGTAGGTTACAATAGGATTACAAAAGTAATTCACTGCTCAAATCCATTCTTCGATATTTGCTTATGAGATCATTTGATCTGCTATGATGCTAATGATTGCTCACGTCATTTGTTTGCTTCGTTGTGCTTTCTAGCATACTTTTGAGTTATTAGTGATTTTGCCTATACCCTACTGTATTATACGTTTCCAAAAAACAATGGTATAAAAATGTCATACTTACACAATATGTTGTAAAATGACTGAAGAGAATACGTCATACTGTAAGAGCGCTGTTTACAGTGAAGAACACCGGTTAAAAATCTCAAGAAAACAAATTGTAGAAGGCAATCTCATTATAATATCGGTGTATTAATAATACATATACAAATGTTATGAGTACTCTTTGTATACCTATGTCTCTGTATAGGAATCGCTGTAATATTAAACTACAGTTCGCCGGTTCGGGGATGCGATAAATAACTCGGGGAAAATATTACTTCATCCCCCTGTCTTCTAATATTAATACTGTTTAATGTTGTATACGAAATTTAGGTAAATATTAATAATAATAATATTATAAATCGATGAGATTGCAGTAAAGCAAGAGGGCGCATACAAAATATTATACTTTAATATAATTTTACGGGGAAGTGAATTAATTTATTGCAAACACGTGCACATTTACTGAGAGGTTTGATGGTGGAGTTTTTATTTCAGAGTTCAGACCACAATGAATGAATTAAAGCTGTTGAACTTCTTTGAAATTTCTTATTAAACTGAATATTAGTGCAATGAATCGATCGTCAAATAAATAAAAGTGTATGAAAATATTAAACGTTTAAAAAACAGGTCATACTACAATGAAGTATACGAAGAACCACGGGTGACGTGACTGATTGAGTCAAGGAATATGTGAATTTATCTGCGCAATCAAGATTTTAATAATATTTCATTTCAGTTTTCGATATAGTTCGCTGCAAATAATTGATTGGGTTCACAAACGAAAACGCTTTATAATATTCATAGGAACATACATGCATTTCTACTTAGAAATCTGCACCGGTTTAGGTTCGTAAGTTTGTGAAAGTACATGGACCCCAATCCAACTGTCGAATGAAATTTATGAACGCGAACTGACCGAAACGGAAGGAGTGCATTTATCAATAAGTGTAATGTTTTATTTTTATGTACACCAAGGGTAAATAATTCCATATTGTTTAAGCTTATTTTCAACATTGAAAGATTTAAAATCACTTTGTGTTTCCGCCGGATGCGAAATTGCTCGAATGTCCCGCGATAAAATAAGCCCAGACTGTCAGTGAACGCAGTGCATAGTTGGAGTTAGAGATACATACAAATAGTATATTTGTTGTAATGCAAAATAATGATATAGGCATTTGAAATTGAAATTGCAGAAAGTTTTATAGCACGTATAATTCGAATAGTTATTTTGTAATAGGGAGAAAAGAATCACAAAACATAACTACACGAAAAAGGTTTTCTCCGTTGATTACTTTTATGAGATTTTTTTTACAAGTATTAGAATTAGGTAGGCACCTACGACCCAGCTGATGGATGTTAATATTAAGCATCCGTACTCGTACATTGAATAAAATAGAAGTAGGTGAAATCCAGTACGATTTTACTATAACGTAATTTTCAATAAGTTTAATAATTATGCAAAAAACTTTAATTATCATTTTCTCCAGCTTCCCGTTTGAATAGATTTGCTGATGTTTGACTGGAAGGTTTCCATCGATGTTAAATTCCTATAATCTCTTTGAAGCCTTCCAGACAAGATTTCCATGTGATTCCGTGAGGGGATTCTAAAATTTTCCATTATGATGATACGGTCCCAAAAATATTACATCTCTACGCATAATTTTACAAGTCTTGCATCTTTTAGGAATAATTACAAGCTATTTTCATCAAAACTCCTTCAGGTTGCTAAATGCGAAACGTTAGACCGTACACATTTTTCAAATCTCACCTCTGTTCAAACGAAATTGCTTTACGCCAATAAAGTTTTATTTGTTAATTTATTTAATTAAATAAAACATCAAAAGCGTTATAATGTACATAAAGTACATCGACAGCGGTGGTAAATCGTGATCAAAATATAATTTAATTTTAATGCCTTCCTTTAAATGCGCGTATTTTGAAAGTAATAATTAGTATTTTGAGGCCTGAATGTTACCGTGTCATGAAGTGTTATAATATCACGGATAGCTAGCTCGGTATACATAACGTAAATATATTTTATTAATTACACCAGCCTCTTGCTTGTTAAGTTATATTATGTTGTTATTATTAATGGCGGTTTTCCTAAATTAATACAATAATTAATTGAATAATGACGGCAACAGTATTAGGAGGGACGAAACAGCTTTACCGAAAATTCAATAGGTGTATACAATAGAATTAATAGTAATTGATTTTATTACAAATTGACGTAATTTTCCTGTTGTACTATAATGATGGATTAAAAAAAACTTATCGTTTATCCATTTAGTGAATTTTTTTGGCTTACTCAAGAAAAAAATATATATAAGTTTATTGCCTTCATGGTTTTGGGGTGCTCAATCTGAATTTCGACTTTGCCACAGCGAAAAACGATGTTTTTATAGAGAACTGAGAAACAAAACGTGTAGTGGTAGTATTTTGTTAATATCGGCACACCTCAATAAGTTTTGTTTTAGGACGCGTTATAACTAGTAATTATTTAATATCTTTAGAGAAAATATTTTCTAGGCCGCTATAATAATAACAGTTTACTAATTAGACGCTCCTTAAGTAAACTCATTTACAGGTGTGACATTATTACAACAAAAGCGAACGGGAGGACTTTGAGAACAAATTATAAATAAATTGTTTTTCTGTCTCTCCTGTGATGGGTGATTAATCATCATTTAGACAGACTTCAGCTCTTACCTACCCGTGTATTAGGTAGGTACTATGGTAGATATAATAATAATATAATGTACCTATAGTAAACTGTGTAGCTAGGTTCTCTTGTATCGGCAACCAAGAGAGGGGAAGTGTACATCAGAGTGAACAGACTCACCTTCCCCACAAAATGTGTTTTGGATGTTGAATAATGGCTGTTTGACTTTTTGGTCCGTAAACTTAATAGGAAAAAATTATATATACACCTTTATGGTCGTAAGTACACTGTGAAGGATATGGTAAATAAATATTGTATACCCGTGTTCAAGATTACTTTTGAGAGACGGGACGGTAATGTTACATTGTAAATTTTCATACATACATTTTTCTGATATAATCTTCATTCTTTCAGTAGCAGCCGTCGTGGCAGTGAAATGTTTGCTGAATCATAAAAATATTTTGAAAGATTTCTTTTTTTTTTTTTTTAATTTTTAATATCCCTGAGTGACCGGGTTATATAATGGTCTTCCACCTTTTTATTTTCGTAATGAGTTGGGTGCTTTTTTTATACACACCGCTTTTACGACTTATCCCATATTATACTCGGAGACAAAGGCGTAGGCACTAGAGAAACCGTGTGGAAAGGAAGGACTCCCAAATACTACAACAACTTGCTATTGCTAGATGAACCCGGGGGGATAAGGATCCCTGGAAGATCCCCAAATATGGAAAGACAGCTAACAGTCCTCGTCACAAGAGACGGCACACTCTGCTGAACTAGTATAAGATGAAGAAGATTTATTTAAGTGAAATTGTATTCTACAAATATGTTTATGTAATATGAGATTGACGCGATTTGAATGTTTTGAAAAAATAAAAGGAAAAACTTTGTAAGTTACCTGTATGTAAGGCATGCTTATAATAGTAAATGTTTCCAATATAACGTAAGGTCCCGTGATAAAACAAGTGTTTATTCAGATTATAATTCCCTTGAACATTAAGCACTGACTTTTCCGATCGTATTATCCTTGTTCCTGTAAATACATTATTATTTGTCGATCTAAGTAACAAGAGTATAATATTATTATTAGTATAATCATTTTAACCGAAAGAGAGAAAGAAAAAATACAACATGTTAGAGCTCGAGGTATAACCCACTACTACGTGTTTCAAGCAAATCGAATATATATCGAGGGATAATGGGACATTTGGGAAATTTGTTTTTGATGAAATCACCGTTGTGTTATTTCCAATGCTCTCATACAGCGGAAATATGTTACTACATCACGTATGTAAGTATTGGATATGATTATAATAGAATACTTACACAAAACCGTTTTAGGTGGTGCTGCTGCTATAAAACACCTTTTAAAAAGTAATATTATTACCAAAATATGGAAAACCGTTGAATAAACAACGATTTGAAATAAACGCATGCATTGATTGAAAGAGTTTATAAATCAGATTGATAAATTTATTAACTAATGCAAGATTAGTGATTTTTTAGTAATACTGTTTTCAAATCTCCATTGTACGTCAGTCAGGTAATCAAAAATAATATTTGACAAAGTGAATGCATTCTGAACGACTGACTTTAGGATGCACGTAGTACAGGCATATACGTACATATGTATGTAAATTCTTAAATCATACGTAGTCTAAAAAAGCATTATTCACAATACGAATTTGCAACAACAAATAATATGTTCTCATATGTATGTTAGATCAGATTTTACGGTTTATATGGGACATTTGGAAACAAAATGATTTAAAAAGACAGAAGGGATTATTCTATATAAGCAAAACCACGGTTCGTCGCATATAAACTTCCTATAAGTACCAAAAGTTTTAGACATAATTTTATAAGTGCATTAGTAAATAATAATAATATGAACTATCAGAGTTAGGAGATGTACAGTAATGAAAACATTCTATGTACCTACATAATATATATGGCAGTCAGAAGACGCGGAAATATTCCGTCTGTTGGATAAAATATCGTTATTAAAAGTTTTCTTAGATTATGATTTGCAGGACTGCAATAAGGAATACTTATCACTATTAAAGATGTGATGTTGCATAATTTTAATATGAACATTTTGCGGGTTGTGCAATTTTCATTTTTGATAATAACATAATTAAACTAAATCACAGGGAGAACGCTTAGAAATCGAATCCGAAAAAAAGACGGACCCGTGGCACGGAAGATATCGTGAGACAGAGCAGAGCATGAAGAAGATTCTGGAGAGATCATGTCAACAGAATGGCTGACTCCAGAATCCCTTACATTGCAGTCAACGAAATAACACCTGTTCATCGTCTTCCTGGAAGACCTCCTAAAAGATGGAGGGATAATTGGTTCTCGACATCCCAGGAGTAGAGGAGCTTTCTGCCAGATCAACTGATCTACAAAAAGAGGAAGAAGATTCCATAATGTCACTATAATATGCTTTTCTCAGATGGAATTTTCTAGGGTAAGTTTTACTGTGAAGTTACTTATAATAAATTGATAAGTAATTAATAGAGATGGGTCTACTTTTTCAGTCTTTCCCGAACCAAATATAGGTTACTTTACACGCTATCAGTACGATACCTGAAATCTTAATTTAGAAATTCAGTAAACCGTAAATTTGATTTTTTTATATCGGTGCAAAAGAAAAGAGTCCATTACTTCATAAAATTAAGAATATTCTAGCAAAAAATAACTGTGACGGTTCTTTAAACTGAATGTTTTAAAAATTAGTATTACGTCTTTACCAGAGTTTTCATGCTCTCACTATCCCTGAAGCGAATTTCATATTACTTCTTGTATTTATTATTATGTACCTACCTATAAACTTACTACCACTTAACCAATGTTGTTCTCCTCTTCCTAACAACAACTTTCCACTTAAATGTTTGCGATAAAGTTTTTTTTTTATGGAATATTGTATAAAGCAAAATACTTAGTTAATTAGAGATTTTACAACAGATAGTACTTCTTAATGTTTTTATGGTCATTATTCTTTCACAATTATATTAACAATGCGTAATTTTGTAAGAATTGAGACAATTTCTGAGATACTATATTTTTACGTTACGGTAGAGAGGGTGGTTCTAGGAGGGGCATGTTTTGAGAATTATACCAAATGATAGTTCAATGAAAGTTGCGCAATTTTTAAACCCAGGGTTTCCGATGTCCGGGAACACTCTCTCTCTCGTCGTTATTTCAATTTCTAACAGAACATGGGAACATGATACAACACACCAAAGAGGTGATAAGTTTCCCCCAAGATTTCCTACTCCTGCTCCACACTCCTGTTTCTAAAATTGTTCGAATACAATCTTTTAAGAAACGTAGCAAATTTGGAAATGATTCTTACCTTCCATTTTGAGGTCCGACGTTTCCATCGTTGAAAGAGGAACTAGCTGATATATCTTTATCTGGTATGTGTCCACTTTCCATCCCCAACGGAGCTCCACATGGTACTGCTGAAACGGAGACAAAACAATCGTCATATTCACTATAATTGACATAGAAACATTAAATTAAAAAATTAAATTAAATGTTCTTTATTGCATATATAAATTACACAAAAAGCGGGCCTAATGCCTGATTAGTGCCTCGTAATTTAAAATCGTTGTATTATCTTATTATCATTATTAAAGCATCTAAACATCAAAAGCTTGTCCTAGTAATGAAGAAACCAATTATTGAACATTTATTAAAGGGCATTCAGAACTGGTGGCGAACATTGCTGCTGAAATAGACCAAATATCCCTGTATACAGTTTGCTTAAAAATAACGATACGTTTCAAATCGTACTATAGCTATAATATTTTGTATAGTCTCGTATAGAGTAAATTATGTTTTCTTCAATACACATCTTTTCATCAGTGTGGGCCGTAATGAATCGAAAACTTTAACAATATTAAATTTTAAAAACTGGAAATTACATTAAAAACTACAAGAGTGTTTTGTATTTTGTGAGGAGTGCAATATTAACGCGAAATCGCGATAATACATTATGAAATAAGTGGTTAAGTTATTTGTTTAAAGAAGAGATACCTACATTTTTACTTCTGGTGGAAACGTGTGAATTGTGCGAATAAGTTAACAGGGACAGTGTTTTTTCAGTAATTGAAAAAGAACAAGTACGAAAATGTCACTGTAAAAATGTGTTATCAGAGTGGAAAACCATATTCATTAACGTCATTTACGCATATACACAGTAATTCCCATCAAACCCCAGAAATCACCCAGTTAAGGTAGACTGTCTGATTAAAAAAATAAATAAAATATAATTGATTTAATTGTTATGCCGAAAGTACCTCCTCGAAATTTAAAAAAAAAAACGTAATATCCTCGAAATTCAATAATTTCTCTGCTAGACCATTTTTACATTAGCATTAATCAAACCGTCTCTTAATAATATGAATCCAAAAATAAAAAATATATACGTTTGTTATAGATTAACTAAATACAATGTTGCCAATATGTGGAGGGACCTAAAACTAATTATATGCAAAGTTGTTTGTTCAATGTAAGGTGGGTTCATGTTCATTAATGTAAGCATTGAAGTGCAGGGTACTCTATTATGAAAAGTAAAAGTGATTCTGATGGCAATTTCTCGACTACTACAATACAACCCTCTTCGCCAGATATTCACCGGATATTAAAACAAGAGATCTTCAGCGGATAGCGTCATGTTCTTCTACCCACGATTTTATCTAAAACACTTTCTTCGCTACTTTTCCTTGCTGAGCGTTCGTTCTCGACTTGTTATTATCATAATTAAAAGTATTTGGTGAGATGTGTTGATTCCACCCCTTTGAATATTGAAAATTTCAGTTACATCATCAGTTACATCTTATATTGTATATAAGAGATCAATAATTTACAGAAAATATAAATCCTTGCATAAGTTTTGAATAGACGTTTCGAAAAGACATTATAGATACTTATCTATAAGAAATATTGAATTTTAACGATAACTCTTTATTTATCTAGTAAATGCATAGGCACATTAATTCATAGAATACTAATAAAACCCGTCGAATACTAACGACTATGCCCAAGCATTTTTAAACACATTGATTTTTTTACAGGTAATGCTATATAATTATACGTGACCGGATAAAAACTCATATGAATATTGCTCACCATGAATAAATCCCAAAAAAGATGAAAACCCTTCAGAAATTTGCTCAAGGGACAAAAGCTCAAATCTAATTGGATTTTGAAAATAAAATTAATTGTATCTATTAGTATACGATTTCTTTCAGTGTGTTGGAAACTACTATAGATTAGAAAATAACCAAATAAATAAGCGGATCTGAAATAGGATAGACAATAAAATAGTCAACATTTTATAAAGAATTAATCTACTGGAATCCAACTAGAAAGTTTGGGCTTTTATCCCTTGAGCAAATTTCTTAAGGGCTTTTGTCATTTTTGGGATTTATTCATGTTGAGCAATATTCCTATGGGTTATAATCCGGGAACCATAATTATAATAATATGAGTATTGAGTACGCATCTAATGTTAGATCAAACAGTGATAATGATGTATAGAAAATGTTGGTAGGTTCTATGTTAATGGTAGAACACATTAAATAATAATATGTATACACAATGGTTAGTGTTGGGATCTGGTGTAAGAGGCGGGACTACTACTTATGCCTGGTTTAGATCTCCTGAGGCATAAATAGAGGAAAATAGATATGTAGAATCCCAATGAATCCCAAAAAGCTCCGATCTGTATAGCAGATACGGGAATTCTCATTAGGTACTGCTGTGACATTCCGACGTGGGCTTCTTCAACGAAATGTGACGCTTAGATTTACTTTAACATTGGTCTATAGAGTCTAGACCCAATTGAAGCAGGTAGAAAATCCAATGTTTCACAACATGAATTGTAAGCCTCAATGTATTAAAATTCTAAGGAATACTTCAATATATTTTTGATCGAATATAATGAAATGCAACACATTTAATTTCAATTTTTATTAACGCATTTACATAAATTTAGTCGGACCAAAGGAAAGACGATGATAATCAATAACAATAAAATAAACGACTTACATATTTAAATAATCGATTAGTTAAAAAACTATAATCATTGGAATCGTTAGTACATAATATATTATTGGAATACCTTTGCTTGTCTCTAAAAAATATTGGTATCGGTTGGATTCAAAAATATTAGACAGTTGCTAGTCTGTTCCCGTGAAGAATATAATAAAATAATATACTATTTTAGGAGATGTGCCACAAGCTCAAATAATATTATCACTCCTCAGTATCACGCAGTAGAATACTCGATGAAAATGTATGAGGTAAATAATTAATTTACTTACGATAATTATTAATTTTATCGAACAGTAATAGGAAACTTGTCACAAACATAAATTAGTTTAAACGAATTCTAGTTGGTTAATTTCAGTTTAAATCTGAAATCAAAATAATATTTTCTTTTACAATATAAAACATCGAAATTTTCTTCAAACGGAATAAATAATTACACTTCACAGAGTTGTTTTAATGAATAGGTTTGTTAATTTTAAGAAGATTGTGAAAATTTCTTTGTAGAGAAAAGAAAAATTTAACAAAAAATGCGTTATATTTTTCTTTGAGCAAGTGCGCAATAATGCGAGTAAATACTTATCTTTCATTTTTCCATCTTTACGATTCTTTACAAGATAAAAAAATCGGGGAATAAAGGAAATATTATACAAATACATTGAATATATAAAGCAAAGAATAAAGGGCATCCTTAGAAATATCCCTAGAAATCTTGACGACGCCAGTTACTATAAGACAAAAAAATGTACCTACTTAGATATCTGAAGATTGAAAAAAGATTTGTACTTGTATTCACGAGTTCTAGAAAAATCTCATCTTCAAGTACTCGTTTATATCTCAGTTGAATATTTCTAACTAATTCCGTTTGCTTTATGTTATGCTACAAGATTGTTAAAATTAGTACAAAATACTTGAATTCGGTATAAATAGGTAAAAACGTATATATACTTATATTCTATCAAATGATTATGATAATAGGCACTTTCAATAAGAAGAAAAACGACAATTTATATTAAAATAAGTATAAATTATCTGAGGAAAGAATTAATTGATTCAAATTCAAGCTGTAGAGAGAAGGGCTATATATAAATACATCTAAAAATATATCTATTGATAGAAATCTACATAATTGACTACATTTGAATATTGTTTCTTCGTTTAAACAACTTGCATGCATAAACTATGTTTTTAACATTATCATATTTTCATAGTCAACATAGTACTCTTGGTCTATACGATCGTAGTAAGAGACAAACAAATTTAATAGGGCATGACCAAATAACAGTGTGACTGTGATGCCTTATTGAAGTATGTAGTTCGATAGTAATGGACTCTGAAAATAGAAAACAATGAGTTTTGCGTAAACGTCAATTACAAATAGGAAATATGTGCTGGATAACCTATCGATCTAAAAATAAGTAGGTGCGACACAGTCAGCATAAAACTTTATTGATAGAAGCAGAATACAGTGACAAAAAATCTACACCATTGCAGAGACAATAATTGGCTATCAAAAGTAATTAAGTGTATTCACCTATAATTTTTCAAATTTACGAAGAAGTAGACGTGATAAAATAAAAATATGCGAGTAATATGTGTACATTATGTATTAGTAAAGTACAAATTAGTGAATACCGTCATTAGATAATATCATGATAAAATAAATAACGCTATGGAATCTTTAGGAATCCGTGCTGTGATTATATTAAATGTAAAGAAACTGTATGGAGATGGAGGTGCGTATAAGCGTAAGTACATTAAAATAATCTATACAGTGAAAAGAATTTAATAGTTACTAATACCCGTTTGATTAATTTAGTACTAGTATCCACTACTCAACACGGTGACCGAAATAATTGGTTTATTTAGAAGTTATTTTACATCAGAGAAAAATTTAGAGTCTCGGCTGAATTTTCTTCTGGTTCTTTTTCCAGATCTGTTGATCTATTCTGCCAGAAAGCTGAGGACGTCGAGATTCAGCAATCTATTAGGGGGTCTTCCGGGAACACGACGGCAAGGTGGGATTTTTTTCTATAATGTAAGAGATTCTGGAATTGGTCATACAGATGCGCCTTATTTCTTCGTTGCGGATTCAATTTCTAAGAGTTCATTCTGCCGTTGCTCGACGATGTGCGATGAAATTTACATAGGCGAGAAAAATGACTGATGGAAATGAATGCAAACATTTGTAATGTGCAAAGACATCTTACAAAGGTCTAGCAGTAGAGAAACTGAAGAAGAAACCATGTAGATGTACATCCTTTTAATTTGAAAAACTAAAGAAATGGTGTCCAAACCATAATCTACTAAATAATATTATGACGCTCGAAAATACAAATTTAATGCATTCACGCTCACTAAAATATTATAAGTATTGGTAGATTTCAATAATAATATTTTAATCGAACGACATGACTTTAGAATTAAAACCTACACAATAAACTAACCAATGTACGGGGAATTATTAATAGTAGTTAAATAAAGAAAAAAGTAAACGATGAAAGCGTTTAATTTACAGAGCCGTTAAAATTATTTATTGGTTGTTAATTACGGGGATTAAAGTTCTTTTTTCTCTTTTTCTACGTTTGAGTTATTACATTCTGTGAGACCCCGGTGGTCAAAGTAAGTGGTAAATTTATTCCCATATACATACATAATAGCATAGTACAAAGTATTCTGTACTTCTGTTTATTTATTACTTATAATTTAGTAGAGAATATTTTGCTTTAATATTGGTAAAAAGGCTTTAAATATCGTAACAGCTATTTTACCAAAAGACTAGAATCAATTTTACTACGGCAAATAGGTAGATAGTGATTGCATTTAATTTTCAACTGTTTACATCAGGATTACATGAATTTCGTCTTGACAATAGATAAGCCTAGTTGACAAATTTTATTATTTTTCAAGTTTATTACAATGTGATGGTCCTGACTGAATTTGTAATTAAGTCTCGAATGTCCTAAAAAAAGAGCCTTATGGACTACCAATTTTTCAAAGTACTCAGACCAAGGACTCCTCTGACCACTCTGTGTTCCAAGTTCTAGTGATGAAATTTGAAGAATGAACTAGGAATGACGTTAAAAAGAAAACGCATGAGTTAGAATAGGATTTTGTGGATCGTTTTCGTTATACGAGCAATTAGGTAACAACTGTTATTCCGATGATATTTTTAGTTTTTTTTTATCAACAAGAAATACCTACAGTAGGTATATGTACAATAGTTTAATTATTTATCAATAAAAATAACATATCAATACGCAAATGAAATTGAATAGGTACAACACAAACATCCGTTAAAGTGAAACAATATGTTAATTCAATGAATTGAAAATTTTCCGATATTATTTAATTTGGATATACTTAGGTAGACAGAACGAAATAAAGTTAATTAAGTTGTTCATCCATCTGGTGACCATCAATGTGTGTTGAATTCAATGTATCTGCTATAATATAAAGAGGCACCTATCAGAATATCTCCACCCTGGGAATTGTATAGAAATGTACCTATAGCAAAACTGCAATTTTGCAAACTAAATAGAAATCCGTACACGACATTTCAGCAAACATTTGTATTGAAATATTTATTTCATGCCAATCTCATCAATTTATTACTATACTGTTTATTTTATTTAGCATTGTTTTAGAGTTTTTTTCTTCTTATACACTCGAAATGAGGTATAACTCGGCTATTCTAAGCTGCGGGACTATGTTTACGAAGAAATTTATAATTTCTGAATTAGATAATATATATTTTAATATTGTCCTTAAAACGGTCATAAATAGAAATAAGAGTAATTCATAATAAAAAAAACGTTCCTTATCACAAAGAATGCAGAAAATAAACATTTACCAAAAAGTACGGTTTTCGATGGAATAAAAGTGAACAAAATTCGCATACAGTATGGGTAGATAGTTGTTAATGTAATCGCAATATATTACCATAGTATTTTGCATAGGAATTCACCAGTGTTCACAATATTGTAGGTACATAGAAATCTATCGTTTAAAGATAAAATTACAATGTGTGTACAGGAAAGCTAGTATGTGTTGATTGGATAAACCCTTTATGTGTAATATGGCATATTGTCAAATAACATGCATTCGATCCTCAAAATGGTGCTCGTGAACGGACCGGACGGTATTGTTGATTAATAATATTGTAACATACCTACATGCAATGTGTTGAAACTAAATGTAACCAGCAAGTAGTGGTCCTGTGATAGAGCATTGTAACATCAGAATAATATTAATCACACCCATAGGAATTACCTACATTGGTCAGGTGCGATAATAATAATGATTAGACAATGTGCTTTTCCATCTCTATGAACCTATGAATTGTTAAATGTATTGTCAAAGCAGATCAAGAATAGTCAATAACAGTGCATTAAAAGTTAGAAAATAACACACAAACTTAAAATGAGAAATACCAGCAAGAATTATTCAAAAGAAACTATTCCAAAGGATAAGAATTATGATTAAATGAATGATTTCCTTTTTATGGGTACGTTGAACGAAAGACTGAGAAATGAGAGTTATGGATGTTCAGACAAAAAGCAGTGGCTTTAGGGTGAAATATTAAAATGAAATATGTCATTAATTTGAACGGAATTCTTCAATTTTATGGAGTGAAATATAATATAAACCAGTGTAGTCCGTTGAGACTTGTCGTTAAGGCGAGAATATCCACAGTTATTTTTAAAATCCTACAAGCCGGAATGGCTTCAGTTAGCAGACTCTAGAGTTCATAAATTTTACAACACCGTATATCGCAATTTTCCGCCGACGCACTAGATATATAAAATGTATTAAAGAACATAACTCTTTGCTACTTCATCCCCCATTTTTACATTTCAAGAGTCGGAATAGCCGCTAAAGAAGAGAAAATGTAGAGTTAAATTTTTCCCTATTCACACACATAGTTACCTATTCATGTATTGTGTGCATTATGTAAAAATGTTAGCTAATGCTGGGAGGAATAATATTATATTGCAATTAACAAAGGTATATTACTCACATAAAGTAGGACTTACAAAAAGAATATTACTATAGGTACCTACCACTTGTATATATAAGAATTTTAATTCATTAAGGCAATCCACCCGTAAAGAGTGATTTGTGATATATAAGAATATGTTTGACCAAATATACGCTGAGAATACCTGAAGCATGTTTGTCAATCATTGCAGTAAACATTGAAAAATACCTAGTTAAGTCGTACCCAAATATTCGAGGGTTTCTTATATACCATAAGATATGCGATTAATGAAAATGTCTACCGGATGTACCGGATGCGATTAATAAAAATGGCTACCGAATGTGGCTACCGGATGTCAGCGATTTGCTCCAGAAATTGATGGCAGCACAATCATTTGTAGAAAAACAATCTATGATAGCATGGAGATCCATGGAGAAAACTAGGATTCGGAATATTTAGTGAATTATAAAAGTATAAAAAAAAACTATTTTTTCCTGATATCGATAGCATGCTTTATTAAGATCCAGGGCGAACAAGCTTACACAAGAAATAAACTTAATTTTACGAAATAATAAAATTCTATACTGATGATGAAAAACAAAACTTAATGAGAGAATATTTCTGTTATTGGTACCTATCTAAGTATTTCCTATATTGATGATAGTAGAGACAAGCAATTAAAAGTTTTCTTCAGATCCAAACAGATCCTCAACCGCAACCCCTTGGGGAAATATCGCAAGATGAATCAACTTCTAATTTGCACAATTTATCTTTGACTTAATGAGCAGCAATGATGCACATTCATTGCTGTATTTCTAGAAGTATTTAGTTTTTCTTTTTTAGTCTTTTAAGTCATAAAGCGTTAGGAGTACCTAGCAGACCATGCTGAGATTTTTAGCGGTTAATACTTTTTGCATCCGAGAACACCTATTAAAATTACATATGAAACAAGTTATCTAATATTTTATGTTATACTCGCTATAGTAAGAACTGTTATATCCTATATTTTGCTATTTAAAGTATTCTTCTTTCTAGTATTCTTCTTACTAGGATACAGCGAGTGAATATATTTTAAACAGTGACCTAAGCCTTTGACAATCAGACCTCCTCTGCTGTCTTTACTGTTTTATGTCCTTATTCTATGTCATAGATTTTAAGATGTGATGTAACAAAATGCCATGCTATAAATAAATATATATTATAAGAAAATTATGATTAAATTTATAAAAAAAGTTATTCGGTACGACACCTGGAAGTAATCTAGAATACAGAAATCTTAACTGGTAAAAATCGCAGCCTTAACGTATGTACAAAGTAAGTTTGTATACTAGTGGACAATCGTGTAAGATTTATTATTTAGCTATTCCCTTATTTTAATTTCAATTTGAAAAATAAATAAAAATAATACCTCATGCCGATATTGTTGATCTAATTTGACCTGGCTCGTATAATATTTTACATATGTAAATTATATTTTATATTGTCATAACTGACTATTCAAAACCGATTTATTTTCAATATTTCAGGCATACTGAATTACATTTCTGTGAAAACAGCGCGGTGTTAAAAATTGCACGAATCAATTATTATTTTTCGGATGTTGAACTAACCGATTCTCCTCAAGTAACAATACCAGCTGGCGCCAATACTCTTCGACATAGTGAAATGAATTTGTAATTCGTGACTTTAATAATTATTATAGGGAACTACTATGAAATCATGCAACACTGGTGGAGGTATAATAATGCAGTAGGTATTCCTGAATACTTGACTATTAATAAAAATGTACCTACAAACGTGTGTTTTAATTAGAATGCAATGATTCAAAGTAAAAATGTTTTAACATCATGGATTACATCTACGTTGGATCTGATAGAATAAATTTTAATAGCCAAAGTTATTATAACATATCCTTTACGTTGCTGTTTTCGAGCTCATGTGATTGCTCATGTTTTAAAGAAAATCTGTGTGAATCTGAATTTGTATGAAACTATACAAGTATAGGACTCATCGTCCTAGCAGATAGCCTGAAACTTCGGATTACCAATAGCCGCATTTTCAAGACCAACCCATCACTAATTAGTCTTTTATACGACTGGAGTACGTAGAATAACTTTTTAAATTACTTTAATCTCCGCGGATTTTTTTTACTCGTGTGGGCACTATGTATTCTAGTTCAAATCTAGATCGAGTAACATGTAAATAGCTATAATAAGAACAAAGTACAAAATACATCAACCATTGATTATAAAATCATATGCATATCTTTAATAGATCTCTGCCTATTTATGATCGCCATTAAAATATGTCGTATACGCTCATTAAAAAGTTTAATTGAAAATTATACCGAAGAGATTCGTTTCCTAGAAACTTCAGCTTTAAGATAACTATCTTGTTGTAGCTATAGATAATCAGCGTTATGAGTTTTATATACCCTCTAGTAGTATCTAGGTACAAATGTGTATGATTCTAAATAGGAATCCTTTCAGTAAATACCTAGTAAATTTAAGATGCATCATCAAATTTTAATGTTGAATAGTTCTAAGACAAAATAATAAATAATAAAAGGGTGTAAACTCACAAAGGTAACAGAAATCGATTACTTACCAGATTCATAAGCTAGAACTGAACATACGGTGGTCAGCATGAGCACAAAAGCCCAAAGTGACCCCATATCTGTAGTCCTTCTGTCCGCCAATTTACATCACAACGAGTCGAGACTGTAACAACAAAAAAACACAAATATTAGTAATGAAACAATAATTTTTAAGCCTTATTATTTTCTATTATTCAGATTCCGTTTTTGTCAGAAGACCTAAACTTGTATACGTAAAACCAAATACTTTCATGCACACTTCAAAAGTCCAGAATAAATCGTCGGTTAGCTTAAAGAGGTCGCCGTACATCGATAGTTTTATCTATCGTGTATGTATGCCTGTTCATGAATTAGTATCTGAAAATTAACCAATGAATGTGTCCCTTACTTACAATAATTATAAGGTAAAATACCTACTTGCTCATTGAGGGTCGAACTAAAAATCTATAAAGCTAGTGAGTAAATGGTTTTACAGTAAAACAAACCGCAGGCAGGTATAGGTATTTGAAACCACTAATGTTTTTATTGTATGGTAAAATAAAGGTGCGGTAGTTTGAAGCCGTAATAAAGTATGGAGAACGCAGTCTATTAATTAATTAAAGTGAGTCATATCACAACGATACGACCACATTATTAAGGGTTGGTAAATATCGAGAAATAAAACGTGTAAATTACACTTCCTACTCAAATACGTACATAAGTTAAACCCAGTTGATTGACCTAAACTATTAGATAGTATGAATTACGAAAAGACAAAACAATAAGGTAATTATTCTTGAAAAAGGTCATAACAAAGTGTTCATTCTCTTCAATCGTCATTCTTTTAAATGATTCTCAAATGAGAAGACCCTTTTATTAACAACTTTTCTTACATTCGGGCCAAACCATCATCAAAAATCTACGTGATCACCTGAAAAATCTACGACTAAATAACCATCGTACAAATTTACAACATCTTCTTATTTTACTGGCCAAACACCACTAAAGCTTAATTGTTTAGAGTCTGCCCCCTATTGTGATGTAGACTATATATAATCTGTCAATGAGTATTATTATAATTGTAAAACGAATTCCTATATAATTAACTTGTGAATTTAAATATTGCCAGCGATACCACAATAATAATTATTAATAATTTTCCATCCCTAATATAAACACATCCCCTTTGTTATTAAAGCTGAACAAGCCTACCAACCAACAACGTTGTTCATGTTGTATGCAGATAATTAATGCATCATGTTGGATTTTAAACAGACGTGTTTTAATTTTTTAATTAAGTCGTGCGTGTCATTAAAAATAAATAGATAAAAATGTGAAATTAACGACAATGTTGCTATTATTTGGGTTTTGTTACTAGGAGTATATTACGCTCGTACAGATGCGATGTACCGCAAAAATAATACGAATCGGATACGAGTACGAGCTTGATTTTCCTTTCCTTTAATTACAATATCTTCTAGGTATAAAAGTGTAACAGTAATAAGTCAGTATCAGATAATGTGTGATAATATCGTTCTCAATTACTGAACGTCTGTTTAGACTGTTTAGAGAGTGGATTCAATTCGTTTGAATGTTTTACTATCTGAAACACTCTTCTATACATATAATAAACATTTTGAAAGAAAAACTTGTACGGAATTTTTATATTATAGGAAACAAGTATAAAAGCCAACAAATATTTTCCTTTTATTATAATTAATGATTATCGTCTTGCTGAAAAAAAATGACAAGTGAAAAAAAAACTGACATCACCAACACTAGTGTATCTTTATTTCATTTTGCTTTGGACTACAGCCATGACACGCGTAAAAATTTGTTCCGTCAGATTGCTCCTGACTAAATTATATGTAGAAATACATTTATTTTGACATAATATGGTCTTGCAATGAATAATGATATAGTCATCTTAAGTCTTGATGCAATGGAGTACATACCTAAGATGCTATTCAACTTCCAAGAAATATGATACATTCCTTCACACGGCATACCTAATTATTACTATGTATTTGTATTGATACTAATTATTAGTCGTACGAACAAAGTACAACCGAGAATCGGCTGTGTAAGCCGTTTAGTTTTAAAGAAATTGATATACCATTTTGTCATAAATCATTGTATGGTAGGTTTTCAATATTGCAGTTCCGAAGCTTTAGAGATTATTTAAATTAAATGTAGTCAACGTATGTACTCGTATGTACTCGTACATTGTATGGAGCAGAGTATGAGATTATACACAACTAAAATACATCAATATCCACTAAGTACTAATATTACGGAAAAAAGTTCGATTAGGTATGTTATATAAAATATACATCATCAAATCTCGAAAGGTGGTAAGAGTCTCTAAATCTTACCAACTTATATGTTGAAGGGGCGGTGAAAAGTCTAGTCATCTTGTGATAATAAAATAACAACACAAGTAAGTAGCTACAATATAAGCTACAAGGTACTTAGGCAGCTGTCAACCATTGACCTATGACCATCGTAAAACACGTCGACCGAATGTATACAAGAAAAAATATATCACAAACGTTGTCTATGTCAAAATGTTGTTGGGTAAACTTGGATCACTTGACTGCAAGATATATTAGGTTTCTAATATTATAGTGGTGTAAAAAAGTGTCGGAACATAAAGCTATTAAGACTACTATTTATAGAAAACTCGTAGTTAAATGTTGTGAAGTGCATATATGATTAATAGTTTGTTAAAAACATGACGTTATTACACTTCGTACTAGGATTTTTATTCCGTGGATGATACATTTAAGTTCTAAAATCTTCTTGATGTGATCAAGTATTCATTAACTTAATAATAAGTGTTTGTTATAATGTTTATTGTAAAAAGTTGAGAATTTCTATAGAAGCCAAATCGTCAAACATCATAGCTTCTTTTCTCACATACCCATATCAAATTAGGACTTCAAAATACCCAGTTGAAATTGCTCGTTCAATATACATTGAGAATAGGAAGCTATACAATTATAGGCGCTTCTAACTATTACATTATGAAATTACATCAACATACTGAAGTTTTATTCATCGGTACGATTAGATTCTTCTCGTAAAACAACACGCCAATCAGAGTGCACAAAATAAATCTACATTCATTGGTAACACAATAAATTTAATACAGGTGTATTAAGAGGAAGAATATAGTAAAAGATATTCAATGTAGCTGTCTATTAGGTATGTATATACGAATTGAGTACCGCGATATTATACTGCTTCGATAGGCACTTCCCATAATCGAGATCATCTTTTTAGCATTAATAATCAAACGTAATATTAATAGCTTTAGAAGTGAGAAAAGGTGGACAATGATTGTTACTGAAAATCACGTTTGTAAATAAACCTGTGATAAGGAACTTCTAGTATAGGTGCTGTTACAAAAATATTTTTAACTTGCTTAACGTTATAAGAATCATAAGCGAAAGGAAATTTTTACTATACAAACTATGTGAACGCACGTAGTACCTAATATGTGTTGGCATAAGGCATTCTGGTGTTCTGTTATATCTGCCAACCCCTCAAGAGATGCGGCGTAAGATACTTACACTGTAGATATGTCTATGTTGAAATACAAATATCGACAAATAAAACTAATATTTGCTACGGTTCTATTCTTTACTTTTTATACCTCCCGTGCATCTCATAGAGAGTAGGCATACGTCATTTGTGTACTGGTAATAGAAATTAACACTTATTTTTCACTGTTTCTGCTATTCTACTTGCTATTTTTACTGGGACATAATTTCTCAATAGAAATTAACAGTTCTTAATTTATATGAGGTTCAATAATTCCCCCCTCTGTCTTATTAATACCTGAGGAGATAAAATCTCGAGAGGCATTGAGAAATATCACAATATTATTTAAGTGAAAGATACATTATCTATTTTAGCATTTATGCTATTGCTTATGTATCAAAGCAGTCTCTCGTAGTATTATTGAATGTACCTAAAATAATAATATTATCGACTGATACTGGCGGAGTGTTTCTACTTACATATAATATTATATGAAGAGCCTTGTTGTATGGAGTGGGTGTTGACAATTTTGAAGTAATTCTGATTTCTGATATCAGATAAATGAACAGGTAATAATATTTATTAACCAATGATAATGATAATCACCGGTTAAACGCGACGAACTTACAATAATTAAATACTTTAATGAACTAATTTAGTTGTACAGATTATTTTACTCATCAGATACTGTGTCTTCGTATAAGTTAGGTATATTAACAAAGCATAATTAAGAAAACTGCAATTAGATCATACAAATGATTTCAATTTATTTTTCGGCTCTTTGCGCTGTTAATCCTGTTATAAGATTTGAAAAGTATTGATATTTGAACTATCTGAAAGTATTATTTTTATGTGTTAGTAAAGTGTGGAACTTTCGCTGTCTTGCATTATTTTTTGGAAGGAGACTGTTTTGTTCTGGTAGAAAATAAAGTAAAACAATCTCACACGAACGAAAGGGAAGACTCCCTTAAGATACCTGTAATGAAAAATCGTTGTACAACCTGTTAATTAGGAATTATTCTAGGTGACTTATGCAATGCATGGCAATTAGCGAAATTTAATCATTATATCTGCGAGATAATAAGAAATTTATTATTAACTTAATCAATATAAGTACATAAATGAATGTTTAATATATTTTTAACAGAATAAAATAAGGACACATCATAGACATTTCACATACGAATGCGTACAGAAACTAATTTAGCGTTACAAATACTCGGATATCGGCAATTATAATAATTGAATACATTCGTACTAATAAGTATATCCTGATGCGCATAGTCATAATATTATTAAGTATCTACGTCGATGCAGTAATTTATGTACAATCTTTGTGTAAAAGATTTTGATTTCCGCTTATCGCATATTGAGTACAAGTATTAATAGGCAACTCTTATTCGTACCATGCGTTTGTAGTAATAACCTGATGGTTTTATCACTCATTCGATATCATAATATGAAATTGATATCAACAACGTCTTTATTATTTGTCAAATAAAATGATGATGACTCTGTATATCTCTATCTTAAAATGCTTGAAAATTATGTTTGCCATGAATGTTTCATAATATTTATCTACTGAATCCTAATAAGCAATCCATTTAATTTTATTACAATTTTATTAAATTCCAACCTCCAATACAATTTGCTCTAAAATTTTGAAAGTGTCAATTTTCGACGATGAACAACTTGGTAGCAATTTTAATTTCCCTGATTTTCATCTTAAATATATGTAGGATAATAACGGTGATAATGTTTTTGTAAAGTAATAGGAAGTTGTAAACGACATAGAAAACGTAAAGTAGGTATCAAACTTACTTGTGGTACAGAAGTTATGGTAAAAGGAATATTTATGGGTACGACAATAAGTACCTCAATTAGATATAGGTATATTGTGTAGATACAGTGCAAAATATTCCCACAAAACAGATACCGCAGCGGCGGCGACAAGAAAACGACGATAAAAAAGTTTGGAAACATTTTAGACTCTGACACTTCTTTGAAACAAATCACATTTTTGACACTCTGTCATCCTCGTTAAAAATCGCATACAGAACGACACGTGTGTATTTAAAAAATAATATATTATTCATAATAATAGTAATAATGCAAACAACGGGACAAAAAACAATGTTTTTACAACAAGGGAGAAATGTTTATGGAGAGAAAAAAGACCCCCTACTGAAATACGATATTATTCAGAAAAGGGAAATATATGGAGAAGTAAGACGCGACTGGAACTCATTAGTATGTTCTGTCTACCATACGTTATTATCCCTTCTATAATATTCAAAATAGGTAGGCACCTTTAGCTTGTATCTATTACAAACTCGTAATACATTCATTATTTTCCAATATCATACATGTTCCAGGTTCCTAGAAGGTACGTTACAATAAATATTTTTATTGATAGGTAAGTTATCATGATCATAGTTTGTTTTACTTATGATTATGTGGAATCAACAATTATTTTTATTTCTTTGTGTTTTTGGCTCGCTTTAATTTTCAGTGGTACCAGAGAACACAGTTTTTATTTTTAATGACAGTCCATGGCACAAAAGATCGATTTACAGATGTGTTTGTCCAAAATGTTAAATTAATCAAATTTCTAAAACATAAATAATTATATTTTCATTTATTAGTAGGCGGAGTAGGATAATCTGCATCATTCTATAAGATCGTGTTTTTGCAAATTGTGGGGTAGGTAGGTAATCATTAAAAAGTGACTTCACGTCACAGGCTAGCGATTTCGTCTTATAGAGAATGGAGGGAAATGGTCATTGACCAATACTTGTAAAAGCAAATCTTGCAATATGTACTCAATTGTGCATAACTGTTGGTGAAATGCCTATTGCATATTGGTATTGGCATATAGGTAAACTTACAAAATAAATAATTTCGTGTATGTATGAATGACTTTAAGTATCTTGTTACATACGAATACAAGGCGACATAGTGTCGGACTTGATATCACTTGATGGGATTCAACGCGGCAACGAACCGTCATCATCATAGGTAGATAAATAGGTGTGTGTAGTATCGACTTACTTCGGGCGAATTGGAAAATGAGATAGGTACTTAAAGACGTCATACATCTTAAAACAAAGTCCTTTAAAATAGGTGTGAGTAATCATGTATTGCTTTTTTCTTTCTGTTAATTGTAAGTATTCGAGTGCGTTTTCTCTCCGAAATAAAGTGGATATTGCTTTCATACCTACAAACAAGGAACAGCGACGAAGTAGTAGTTCGATACGAAGGTTACCATGTTATAGTATGAATGTAATTATATTAACTACAATCTTAAAGATATACAATTATTGTATGCGAAGTGCGAATGAGACATAATTTATGAAGTGAATAATATATTTATACTTGTTGATAACCCGTTTGTTTGTACAGTGTATAATGTATATACTTACACAATGCTTAAGAAAGATATCATGCGTTTCAGGATGTTGTATAACTATTACTTTATGTTTAATAAAAGTAATACCAAACAATTTTGATTGAACTGATCGCAACATTATTCGGTATAATATGAACTAGAGTCTGTGAATACAATTTACAGAAATAATGTTATCGCGATTCTCTGTGAAATGTTTATTTTACTATCAAGGTTCCTGTCCAGCTTTACGAACATTAATATGTCTCAGCTTGGTATAAAATGAAACACACTTGTATAATGATAAAAAAGTATCATTACAATATAATTTCTTGGATAGTTACATTCCTCTTGTGCTTTGCAAATAGATTTATTATGCATTACTCTTACATTCAAGTGTTGTTTTACATTTTATTACTTAATGCAATGATCATGTATTTAGATACTGTTGCTAAGTTTTTGCAGATCAAACTGATAGTAAAATATACAGTACAGGGCAGAGAAACCTACACCAGAGTGATAGATAAGTGACGTTAGGGGAACTGGCATGGCACTACAAGAAGCAAAAGTAAAGTTACTTCGTCTTACAATATTGTAAGACGATTTCTAAATACTGATATTTCAGACAAAATGCTTGTATTTTAGGCCCCGCGCATCTGAGCCTAATCCTGTGATATCCGTGATATTATCTGGATAGGTGAATTTTTACCAGTATTAGGTTGATGAGTTTATATGTCAACCATTATTGATAATATGTACTCTTCTGGCTGATAATACTATGAAGTGTGTTGGCAAGTCTTGCCTCCGCATGAAAAGTAGTTGTACCTACATATATATTTTAATACCTAGTCAATCATATTCCGATTGATTATATTTTCATCAATACATTTTACTACTAAAATAAAAATGAAAAAGAATTTCTACAGGATTATAAAATAATATCCATAAAATAAAATCGTTCAATAGTAATAATAACAACACAAAAATACGGACCCATTATAACAACGGAACATGAAAAATTCATTAAAATTACGTATTCAATAAATTTGTACAAAATGTTACCGTGAACCGACATGCGGTCGAATGGTTTTCATCAATAAAATATTATAAATGTATTAACAATGATAATATTTTGACTATGACCAAATTGTACACAAATATTTCATATCGAAAACATTTTATTATATTTTTAATGCGTATTATAAAACATGGTGGAAGCTTAATAATAATTACTCAAGTACTATACTTCTGTACATTTACAGTGGAAATATTTTTGTACTAGAAATGGAAAACAAACATACTTAGGTACTGCTATTATAATTGCTAAGCAAAGCATTATATGTAATTACTAAGTACCAATACCATTACCAAAACACAGCGTTAATACTGTTTAACAATTTAAAATATGTCGACAATATTTTGATATAATAAGTACGTGCTTAATGATTTTTCACCAATTCCCCTACTTCCACTGTACAACTTCCTTCCAGAGAACACAAGACTTCGCCACCAAAATGGTTTATGCAGTTTTCGCACTGTCGTGGAGGAATTGTTATTATGTGATGTGATACTTTACGAGGTACCGGTATCTACATTGATTTTCTATTGCTTTTGTATAGAAGATAAATTAATATACATACGAGTATGTCGATATTTTCACCCAGTTTCTCTTAACTTTTCGTTGAATTACTCCTTCAACGAACAAAGCTTCTAACGTGAGCTTTTAGCATGTTTGAAACAATAAGCAATACGAATAACGACTCCACTAATACCTAGAGTAACAATGCGAACAATAGACAAGGTAGGGAGGTATACAAATCCTTTTGAAAAACGAAAAAGCCTTTCCTATGCAAGTCCCAGTCAACACATTTGTTCAAGTGCTCAGCGGATTGAAAGCGAAAAATTTTAAGAGTGTTCGATAAAGGTAGAGGGTAACAAAACCACAAAGCATTCCTGCCTCCACACATAATAATATCTGCCATTATTAAACTTATTCTAGTTCTACTATTGGGTTTGCTTTCAAAAGGTACACTTAATCCAGATTCAAATAGGTACACACTTTGTATCAAATTTTGGTTCTTTCCAGCATTTCAAAAATATTTCTCATAAGCATGTAAGTAGGATTGTAGGTATTTAGTTGGTTGCTTGTTAATTATACGTATTATATTATGTACTTCCTTAGTGCAATAAATATTAATCAGTTAAATAACTTTCGACGACAACGGGCAACGGAGTTGGCCCATCAGGCCTGGAAAAACTGGGTGACGACCACAAGTTTCACATAGAGACCGGACGTGGATATGCTATCCACATTCCCGATTCAAGTTATTCTGCTAGTATCTAGGGTTATGGATATATACTCGTACATTTATCGTTATGTGTTATTTGAAGTATTTGTCATATAGAAAAACCATTTTAGAGAACAAAATGATGAATATGATAAAGAGAATGATGTTAGACAATGTAAACATGTGATTGTACTCGCACTAAGTGCACAACAAACTTATGTCTTCTATAGAAGGTACAACTACAACCCTCCTGGTTCACTATTTACAATCTGCGACATCCATGTAATGTCTCATTGAAAGGGTATCTAGTACATTATCTTAAATTTTCTGTAAATCGTTGAATGGTGGAGTCTATAAAGATTTGGAACATGTAAACATTTTACCTCCATTCTTATTCTTTGAATTCTTGAGAACATGCTTGGATTAGCAAAACGGGGGTGCCGGGTTTGAACCCCAGAGCTGGCGATGTATTCCTCGCTTTGCAATACAGGCTTTTCGCTTAGTGCAAAGTGTTCAGGAAAGTATTTGAGTGTGTGTATACTAGGCTAAGGCCTAGTATACACAGATTCTTTCTTTATAAACAAAATCTAATAAGTTTATTCTAAAAAATACAGTTTCCGATAACTCAAATAATAAAAGGAAATAAGAATGTTTTATTATCGCAAACTTGATTTCGCATATTGCATCCAATTTTCGTTCTATTAGAGATATTGTCATTCGTTGCCCGTCATTTCTATATTTGTTCCAACACTCTGGCGAAAAACAATGCATTTTCTAGACACAAAGGGATGTTTTTTTACGAAAGGGTAAACTCGAAAACGTACGTAGATATGGGTGTACTACTATAGTCATTTCAATAAAATAAAATGTAAAACTACTTTTGTTTACTTGTCTGCTAAATGGACAAGTTGATAAAGTCCCCATTTCCAAGCAATTATAACGTATTGTTTTACCAACATTTGTTTCGTTACCATCAAGAGGCGTACGTTTTATAAAACCCTTTGATGAAATAAAACTTTATTTTTTTACATATCTATGCTTTAAATAGACAATTTATTCTTCAAACGAGATTATTTCACAATTCATGCAGGTTGTGGAAAATACTGTAAATAGAAAACATCGCACAACTTAATGGGTATTACCAGCCATTCGCTCCTAGATTTTTTCAACAGAATTTACCTACCTGGTAGGGGCTAAACTGTGGATGTTGTTACTATAATTTTTCAATGAATATTTCGTTAATACAGTGTACAATTAGTAGGTACAAGCTACTTGGAAGAAAAAAAACATTACATTTTAATTCCAGCAAAGTCTTCAGAGACATCATAAAAGATTCTTTGCGAATAAAGCCACGTGGATAAAAATAATAAGTATACTACAAATCTATAAAAGTTAATATTCTATAAGAGTAAAACTGACTAACTTCTACTTCATTGCATTTCGATCTGATGTTCAGATAAGAAGGGGAAGTCGAAATGACTATTTTTTTTCTTTCTTTTTCTTATTTCATTTTAATCCCAATGTCGGAGACGTTTACGCTTGAATATTATTACAAGAAATATTATTATATATACTTACATACTAGACTTCATTTTTATTTAATTCTACGTCCAGAGTACAAACCGCCAGTAGTTAATAATCGTGAGTTGGAAAAAAAATACTAAATAATTTCCCAGTTTTTCAATTTGTGCTAAGAATTTCATGCTTAGTTTTAATAGCTAAGGTTCCATAATATCAGACAAGGCACTCTGAACTATTAATAAATATAAATACCTACCTAGTACCTACGCTTGTTAAGTTTCATGTTACATAGTTATTTGATTTAAAATGCAGCAAGTGTTGACTTCACAAACTGATAGAATAGAAATCACTAACAAAATATAACATAATTTTAATATGTAGCAGTTAACACTCAAGTAGATAGGTATGTGTTAATTTGAAAAGGACTCAGTGTAACAGAAATGTTTCAAAAAGTTAACCACCATCTTGTAGAATATAAGAGTCTCATATTTGATTACCCTCTAGAAGTTGCGAAGTAGATGGAGGCATCAGATAATATTACGTACGTTCACCAAAGTTCTGTCTAATCGCCATGAGAAGTACGAATTCCACAAAACTTCTTATATTATTTCAACTGAAAGGGGATTGCTGGAACTTAAGCGAGAAATCTTCAAAGAGCTACACGAGTCTAAGAAAACGGACGGACGGCGTGGAGGCGCGGTTAATTAGGATGGAGGTTTTTGTAAATTAATTAAAAGATTATGTTTCTAATGAAAGAATAATTAATTTCATTCATCGTTGAATAGGCCCATTGTAAGTTTTATATAATATGCTTGAATTTTATTCAATAACGAACTTGCGATGCCTTAAAATAACAATTTTGCTTTAATTTTGACGGCGAACAATATTCTATCCTACAATAAAATTATTTCAAACGAAACACAATAGAAGGCTTTTGTTCCTCAATAAGAAGTCAAACCATGAAATATGCAATGAAAACAGATGCTTTCCTATAAGCGATATCATTTTAGAAGAACTTAGTTTTAAGTACTTATACTGAAAAGCATTATTTCGATGAAAACAATAAGGTTTTTAAGTAGGTACTTATTGAATATTATCTTTGAATATTGAATTAAATCAAGTTAGACAGCAAAATTCAAGTTTGTATGAATGAAACATCACTAGAACATAGTTTTGTGTCTCGAACTTGATGCGTATAAAGGATGTATAAATAAACATTCTAAAAGAAATTCAATTACTTTGTTTAAAATAACACAAAAAACTCGAATTCACTCATCTCAAAATAATCCAAATAAAATATCTATTGAGTGATTTTTTTGAAAGAATACTAATTTCCGATGAAAAGAATAAAATTAAAACATGAAATGATTTTAAACTCTTAATTTCTGATACCACCTATAAAATATATTAAGTCAGTTTACATTTAGAGTATTATAAATGTTCAGCTACGAGTAAATATAAGGAACCTACATCAATCCACCTGGGAAAAAAACAATTCAGTTAGACTAAAAAAAATCCCCTTGAACAAATTATCATCTACTACTCTAATTAAGCAGTAAATATTGGCAAAATAATCTAATGTCAAATTTGCAATAAATTAATTCATTTCATAAGAATACCGTAGAATAGCCTTTGCTGGTTCATCTTTACGAAACTCGCTAATTTGATATCGTATTCTGAAAGCCTTTGAAAACTTTACTCTATAGAAGAACTGGTGGTGACTGACAAAAATGATCAACGTTCAATGATAAAAATCGATAACTGAATCTCTGTTAACTTTGTATTCAAACATACGTCATAGCCCTATATTAGTACTAAAAGATGTTACACGCATATCTTGGTTTCCATGTAATATAATTATTGTCTTATTACATCAAAGTATGCAAAGTAATCAGTTCACACCAGCGTGTTGTAGATTTAGCCTCTGGTGAGTATTAAAGTGTTAACGTGGTGTTTAAATGCGAAAGTATGTTACTTGAATACAAATTAAATCAGGCGCCGCGCTGTTCTTTGCAAATCGATTATCATCACAGTACCATACTACACGCCGCCAATATAGAAAAATTCTCTTGCAACAAAATACTTATCTTGATTATTTCATAAAGTATTTATGTTAACAAGTTAGCGATATTATTATTAGTCAGCTGGTGAAACCATACTGCAGGGTTCATTAAAAAAATACTAAAAAAAACTATTTTAGTAACCGACTAACTAGGTTAGATAGGAATATACCTATCAATCAGTAAATAGTACCAATGTTGATGGTTTAACTGCAAATGAGTTCTTTTAACCGAATACATTTTAAGGTCAATACTTCCGAAAAAAACATGGCTACATAGAAATCTTCATTGCGAGAAATATATTTATTTATAGCTTTTTTCATAATACATATTTCATGCTATTTTAATTAGGTGAAGAACATTGTATCTTAAAATATTTTACTGTCACGTTGCCCCAACCCCTCCGTACCTCAACGTGACTCTAAAAGACTTACAAAAGAAGAACAGTACAGTACCTACGGCAGATATGACATTGGTTTTTCTAAGGCTTTTTTCTTTAATTTTTTAATCTGTTACTCGATTTGAGGTTATGTAATCATTATAAAAACTATATCAAAAGAAGCTTTCTACTGTAGCTCACATTTGAATGCTTTTATTTGAAATTCCCTAGGGCTAGGGATAATACTAATTTACGTTAGAATTTATATGATGATTTCGACGATGATTACGATTTGTTATAATGCCTTATTTAATCAAACGTACTCTTCGAATGTCATTCTTCAAAAAAAAAAGTCATGGAGATTTAGTGTTTTAAAACTAGAACCTACAATTTAAATAGTTTTATTATTTATTTATTTTAAAGAACACACGGCGCAAGGCCATTAATACATAAAGTTAACAGATGAAAATATGGTTAACAAAAAAAAAAGTATGGTAAAAAACAAACATTCAACAACTCGTACATAGATATCACACACATACAGACACAATTGCAAAATAAAGTTACATATATGAAAGCACATTATAATGTAATGTTAATCTTGCATGGGAATCAATGCACCTTAATGTCGATAATATGCTACAACAAATGGCTACTTAACGTAATAACATCGAATCAAGTCCAACTAGATCGGTCCAGTAGTAAACAAGACGAGTAGATGGTGGGTTGATGTTATAATAATATGATATTATGAACTAATATCAGTGAAATAAGTGATGTACGTAATATTACATCGAAAAGGCTGAAGGAGAATAAGTATGTGCGAAAGAATCGGGTAGATGACATTCTGCATATTAATAGAATGCGGAATACAGATGTTAAATATTTTACCCGATGAACTGAAATCGCCGAGTGACAGAGTCCCTTAGGTAGTAGGTACGAAATTTCAAAACATTTAATTTGGTTTTAAGAAGAAAAATGGCCACTGTGATCATTAGGTATTATTAATTGTTTCGGTGTTGAGAGTTGTTATATTAAAATACATAATAATGTTCTTCGGCACTAGCGGATCCAGGGGAGGGGCTAGGGGGCTGAAGCCCCCCCAAAACCATGAGTGACAGTACATCATATACAACAAATCTAGGGGTTTCAGTCCCTTAGCCCCCCCCCCCAAAACGTTGAGTAACAGTATTTTTTTACCATGTGACGACATTTAGCCCCCCTCAAAATTGAATCTTGGATCCGCCACTGTTCTTCGGGCTAAATCTGACTAATATCTCTAATTCTCGAAAAAGTGTCGAAATAGCGTCTTATGAATGATCATTTCCTAAAGTAAATACAATTTAATCCTCACTCCTATAACAAGTGTAATCAGTGGCCAACGAAATCAATTAGAAAAATCATTAAAAAAGATGTGCCCAATCGAATGGCTTATGTACATTCCTACACTATATAATTCAATTGTCCCTGAGTGCCATAAAATAATCACACTATTACAACGTTCATAACACATTATACCGAAGAGGATAATTTCGACGCTGCAGTAACTTCTTATGTACTTGATCGTTATATAATAAAGTATGTGTCGAAAAACAGGTTGCTAATGTTCAATACTAAGACGTCAAGTAAGTAATCTGTGACAATATGGCTGAAATGTCCAAGTGTCGCATTTATGTAAAAATTGAAAAGGCTTTGAAGTCTACACAATGTACGCGATATCAGAATCAAGGTTAAGAAAAAATCTCAGTAATTATCGCATTGCGTTCATACAAAGATACAGAACATTCGTTAGAATGCTGCTTTACGAATATTCCAAAATTAAAATTGACGTACGTAACGTTTTTACGTTCCGTAGAGGCGTTACTAATAATAATAAGAATTGTGAGATCTTTTCTTTAGAAGAGGCAAGAACAAAAATAAAAGTTATCTATACTGAATATGGGATAGGAAATATCCATATCGTTCATAGAGAAAATAATTTGCAAAACAAAAAACTGGCGATGAAGATCGATCGGAGAAAATGAAAAAGAAATACTTTTTACTTTGGCTGTTATTTACTCTTCTAATAAAGAAAAAGTTGGCGCTTGTAAGGATCTCAAGAGTATTATAGCTAGACGCTAATGTTGTGTAAGCTATCTTATTAAAAGATAATTAATATTGACGCGCATCGTACGTACTATGACAAGTCTGTTCGTTGTTGAATACCAAGACTCAGAACACTTCATAGAACATAATATAAGGAATGTTCCGTGCGCATGTAATCATCTTCTGTTTCAATCCTGGGAATCTTTTGAAATCTTGGATCCTCATCCTTCAATCCTTTGGTCTTCCGCGGTCCTCTTTCGATCTGTATAGGCGGTGTAGTTCGTGCCTTTCCATATTTTCTTCAAAATGTATACTATACCTATGACTATTTTTAAATAAATTAACTGTATCGTATATCTTAGCGTAAGGTTGTTGTCACTGTACCGTAGGCAATATAGGCTAATATGTGTTCAGAAACTGCAAATGTAAACTGACAAACCATATTTGAACGGATTAAAATATTCAATATCGAAATTGACAAGTTAGAGAGTACGAACGGAATCATAACGCCATTGCACAAAATCTATTGAATGCTATGTGATTGTGTTGCGAATACATTATTTTACAAAGTTGTTTGTATGCCAAAATAACAATGAAATAATTACTGAATAGTGCGAATTAGCTAGTAGAACTAAAACCTTAGAATAGTTTAGAAGAAAGGATGTACGAGTAATTCAAGTGTCATCTTATATCGAATCTACCTTCTAAAGTTAGTCACATTTGCCTCCATATTATTAGTACTTATAACAGTATTACGGTGTAATCAGACAGCTACTTTATTATGCATGAATTATACCCATGCCGACGAAGTGACGGTTACTATACCTGACTACATACTATTATCATATCGCATTATTTTGTACTGAAGTTTATTTAATGTATTAAGCTCTCAATAGTGTGATATTAGCGGTAATTACTGTAACACCGGTAAACCAATCGTGTTATTAGATTTTACACCCAATAATTTATGGCTAGTATTAAAATGATACACCCTTTTTAATACCCGACAGCTAGATCTATGCTTATCATTCAAAAGGCTCGCGCAACTGTTTATAAGTTGGTAATATCAGCAATAAAGATTGATAAAATTTATGGACATTTGTATCATAATAACAATTATCTGACTTTTATAGTCTTGCGTAATTACTGACAGGCTATAACGTACAATAATTAAATCAATCATTGCGTTGTCTAACTAGGTACATATTTATATAGTGTTATTAGTAAAGAATTGCATCTTTTAAGTACCTACCTACTAATTTACTGCATTATTGCCTGATAGGTGCTTTACAATGCACAAGTGTTGAATTTTCGGCGACCAGCTAATATTAAACCGTTATTCACCACAGAGACTTCTGAAAAATAGTCTAAGTAAACTATTATAAGTACCTAGGTGACCTGATATTTCTAAGACCCGACATTATATTAGAAGGACCGGGATATTCAAAATGATTGAAAGTTCAGTGTACCTAATCGATAATATATTGTTTAACTTTAGGTACTTTAGTATAATCATAATGTAATGGGAATCTTGGCTTTTAATACGATCACATTGTTCATACTTTGAAACACGTATGTACAATTCGGATAAAACAATTTAGATTTCCACTGCATTTCGAAATGGAAAGTCTTCACATAAGCATCGACATTTTCGAAAGACAAAAAAATACATACTATCTATCCGATGGATCATAGGTAATAATTTGCGGTAATCGGCCAAAAAAACGATAGAAACACTACGAATAAATTGACGCCGTAAAAATATCGTCAAGTAAAATGTTAGTCATACAGTTCAGTATCATCAATACGTAATATTTTTTTTACTAATTGTGCTAATTTTACTGCTTAACAAGCATGCTAGGTACTCATATCTGAGAGCCCTCATATATTATGTAACTATAGTGCGCTTGTATATTAAACCATATAACATATTATGTATGAATTTATCTTTATATTAGGTAGATATTCCCAAACTGGAATAGGCATTATCTAGTCTAATGTAGGTATTATGTTTTAATATAAATTAAGATAAAAAAGTTTTTTTTAAACCTGTCTATAATCAAATTGTGAAATTAAAAAAAAATATTACAAGCTAGGATAAGGTTTCGGTTATACTTAATACTACCTGACTTTTAAGACAATCATTGTGCAAAATCGATGTGATACGTTTATCCCTATGCGAAACATTCAGATTTCCACATGAAAGCGTCTCGTAACGATCATGAACAGGCCACACAAAAGTTTCTAGTACCTAGTGAACCGCAAACAGTCAGGGTTACATAGTACAAAAGTAATAGGTACAGTATTACACTGTGTAGTGTAGTAGGTACCTGGTTGTAAGTGGATGAAACCTGAAATGATACTTAGTATTATTTCACATCGTTATATTGTGGTTACAGCGACATTTTAATTGTCTTCACTATTATAACATGGCTTAATTCAATCTCTTTAATTCATTAAATGATATTGACCTAATAGATCACCGTCTTTTTAATACGAGACGTTTGGAAAGACCGTTGGTATTATAGTGACTAGAGCGTTATATAAATTAGGCTGGAAGCTTTAGTATATTATGTGTATTGTGGTATTGAGACGAAGACCTGTGACATCTACGTTTTCCATTATACATTTAAAGGTGAAGTAACAGAAAAATATCCAGGAATATTTAGAAACACATTGAGGTTAAAAGTTATTGCCGTGTGCTTTGGAAGGAGGGGAAGAGTTTCGAAAATTGGTTTTCTCTCCACCGTCTTTATGTGTCATTAGTCTTCGAATAATTGTACCCAACGCTATAAAAGAGAACACTGTAGCGTTCTTTTGGATCATTTTCTCGTTCGCTTTATTGTTCCATTTCTAATAAAAATATTTTTTCTAGCATTGTGTATATACCTACACCTAGAGGCCTACAATGCAATTATATATTACGAACATTATAATAGTTACCTACATACAATTCTTATGTCAGATACAAGAAAAAACTACCATTTATTTTCAAATTAGGTCATGTTGTTTCGCTTCTTCTTCTTATTCTACTACGTAATAATTATGTATTTATACAAACCAATTCTACAAATCTAGGATCAGAATTAACTGCTTTTGTGTTTCTACATCGTTTACTAATAAGAAAATTACGAGAAACAGCTCCTGACTGTGTAGATTTATCGTTCATGATGAAGAAAAGTTGCCCTCTTTGGTACGAAGTTTTTGAGACAAATAATAAGTGTGGAAGTAAAACATTACTAGTTTAAGACCTAAGAGAAAATCAATAAAGCATCATTATAATATGACGGTATGGTCTACGGAGGGATAATCATGATGTCAAGACGATGGAAAATGTAAGGTGTATATAGGAATTTCCGAAATATCCTCACTTTTCTACACCCTCGCCTTATCCAGGCAATAAATGCAATTGAATAGGGTAAAGTGCTTTAGGGGCACCAAAAGTGTTGATGTGGGGGCTGATTTTATATATTATTTATATCTAATGAGGGGTTGAGAGAGAATGTGATTAACTTCAAGTCAAATAATAATATAAAGATGAAAATGTCGCTAATGCTAAAATTAATTTCACCCCTACATTATATTTTAAAACTCGTAGTAATATTATGATATACTCAGTACTAGCAAATAGAACGAAGCAATATATTAATTATAATATATTTATAAATGCGATTATCTCAAAAAAGAATGCAGGAAGTATTTCTAGGTATTATTTCTTTCCATTTTTTTAAAGGATCTGGGCTCACATACGCAAACCCAAATACTTTCCTGCACACCTTGCACTTGGCTAAAAGCCTGTATCGCAAAGTGTGGAATACATGGCTACCGCCGAGGTTTGAACCTGGCACCTCCCGCTTGAGGGACTGCCGCCTCAACCAACTGCGCCAACCATGTACTCGATTTAAATCATGTGTTTTCCTTCTAACATTATGCTGATATAATAAATTAATAGTGATAACTAATAAAGATTTAAAAATATATTACTAGCAGTCGGATGATATTCACTATTATTCTCATCAGGGTACTCGAGAAACAGCATCCCTAAAATTTTTGAATTGGGTACCTACTCGTAATATGTATATAAAAATCTTGAAAAAAACTTCGATTCATGCATTAAAAACTGCGTTCATTCCTTATAAAGAGTATAGAATAATGTGTTTTGTTACATTATTTCTCAATTCACAGATTAATTAGATTACCTCATCTCGTAAAACTGAAACTCATTCTAGGAAAACAGATTTTACGCAATTATTGATGAAGAAATTTATTACATAATAATAACATTATTTAGGATACACATAAACTAGAAACGAATCCGTATTTAACGATTAAGTGAAGGCGTAGCAACTACTGACTCCATGATGTCGTTAATTATTACTGTGCGCGATAATTACAATGAGAGAACACAAGGAGAGCTTTTGTTTCGGAAGCTGGTAGTAATAAACTTTTGCTACTTCAGACAAAGTAACATAAGCAATAAAATGACAAGTACAAAGAATGACTATTGATTTGCTCTAAAACATTTTAATTGTACCTATATTATTATTTAGTGCAAAGAGCCATTCATTTGAAATTCAGGGAGAAAAATAGGTTGTCCTATATAAATATAAACATCGTGATCCCAGATCTTACAGTATAAAGAAATACAATATAAATTTAATGGTCAATAGATAGTTTGGCCACTTTTGTTTGAAATTAAATGCTACACTGATAAGATGATACTTTTATCCACCGAACTAAATGACGATAAAATGTACTTACAAATTTATTTTATATAGTCATCTTTTTCGAAATTTAGTGTTTACATATTTTTGGGTTTTCATTACCCATCCTTCTCAAATGAAAAAACATTATTTGAGGCTGACTATTTCATTTATTGTCTCGACTCGTGAACATTAATAAAATAAGTCATCTATCAAAATGATATATGAATAAGAAACTTAACTCTTTGAAACGTAATACTTCTGAAATAATCGCGAAAACATTCAAATTTCTTCGTACAATGAGAATATTATAGTAGAGGTTTGCTAAGAGTGTTCGCCTAATTGTGTACGGACTTACAAAAGGTTCTTCAAATACCTGCAAAGGTAGTCGAGTTCGTTATAGCAATTAAAAGTTCGAGAGATCATCCAACGTAGAAACTTGAGTACTACGTTTTGAGAAGTTTTCACAAAATGGTCAAACGCCAAGCGTATTTTTGCTTAAAAATAAATATATTATTTTGCAAGTCTAAGCAGTGTTTGAATAATTAAGTCGTTTATTGTTTTTTATTCTTAATTAAACACAAAAATATTTTACTTTAAAATTTTGAAATTGTTAAAGCGATTTTTTCTTAACAGGTAATTTAGGCGGAATGAAATAACAATACATCAAAACTGAGATTCTTGACCGTTTATCTATTGTGAACATTCTTACAAACAATCTTCGTTCAATCATTTAGAAATCATGCTAGGTTGAATCTCTGAATATCAACCACGTCAATATTATTCAAAAGAAAAGCCTTTTACTTGAAAATGATATCATCGTAGCTTTATGTGGAAAAATGTCCTACGCTACAGCGGAGAAAACCTTAGTAAGTACATTATATTATACTTGTTGATTCATAATAATGGATGATTTCCATTGCTTACATGTCTACCATAAAGAATCTGTACTGTCAAATATATTAAAGCCAGAAAGGCTATAAACCAGGCTTTATTGTTTTATCCCGAAACGCCGTTGGCACTCTAACGAAACATAATATAATACCAAGACATTTTGGTGAATGTATAACTTTTAAAATTATATTATTTTAGGTTCCGAATATTCTACTGTCTAAATAATCTATAGAAAAACTTTATTTTTTTTTACATCAACGATTACAATCGAATATTACTATAGTTATCATAACTGATTAAACATTGGCCTTATCCATAGTTGAAGACTTTAAGGTAACACAATGTGGCTCAGGGTTCAAATAACCCAAAAAACATACAGCGGAAGCGAAGAAATACACGTAGAGATACTCTAATATATGGATCTAAGATATGAATGAGTAGAGGTAACGCAATTAGTATACCTCAACACAGGTTAATTAAAAGTCTGAAGCTTAGAGAAGTGTAGGCGTAACATTTACAGAACAACAGTACCATAAGTCGACATCTTCAGAACTGAGAGGAACTACGATGACGAGAAAAGTAAGTTCTATACTAAATAAAATCAAACTGCATTTAATAAATTCAGAAACTTTTCCACATAAATTTCTTATTTGTGAAATATGCAATGTTTTATCGGATTGTAAATTTCAGGTAAGTAAGTGAATTGTTTCATACTTCAGAAATATTTCACAAAGCGACTAAATTCCTCATGTTATCTGTAACGTATGACGAGGAGATACTTATCTACGTTTTGAACATAATAATAATTTACTATGGAGTTGCAGCGCTACTCCGAAAACATCTACATTTTTTTATATTAGCACTCTGAAGACAACGATGGTATCTACACCGGGATCGAGTCATTGTAAAATGAGAAAGGAACTGGTTATTTTAAAGAACAATGTCACTCTAATCCTACCTTGGAAGAAATAATCTAACATACTCGAAAGCAGCTAAAGGGATCATGGTATAACTTAAAAAAGTCAGATTTCAATATACTAGATTATAACTGCAAGTATCTAAAAATTACTTCTGTCAAATACGAAACCACGAAATTTGAATGACATTCGTACAGTCAGGATAAAATAATAGCATTTGGGCAAGAAATAAAAGTTCATACAATTTCCATCACCAGACAGGCGTCGTATTTAGGGTGACTTGAGTCACAGAAAAGGCTAATTGAAAATTATTGTCGAAAAAGTGAGAGAGCTGAATGGGACTAAAAGCTAAGAGCTTAGTAAGTAGGTACTTAGTAATAATATGTAAGTAACTTGCGAAAGATGCGTGACATCGAATATCTATACAATAACGACAAGCACTGAATGTTGTATTAGGGGAAGTAATAATAATATGACACAAAATGTATGATTTTTTCTGAATAAATCTTTTTGACCACGGAAGGTTCTTTTCCATTTTAATACTAAATTCAATAAAGAAAGTGTGTCTTTTTTGTATCTTGATTTAGGTTTTACTGATTCAATTTTACAAAGACTTGTATTAAAATGTATTTAGACGCAAAACACATTGCAGATTTTAATGCACGATTCTTTAATGGACAACAAATTATTCGCTTATATTCAGAGACAGTTTATTCTATCTTTGGCAATTTTTTAGGGCTACTGAGATTTTCTTATCGATTCTCTTAGCGGTTTTGATCTTCTACAATACAGCTATCTATTATCTCACGATGCATTGTGTATGGGGTAGACAGCAATAACACTTTTAATAAAAATAATTATAATAAAGAGGTTTTGGATAAAAAAAGGAAATTTTTAAGGGGGCATATGCACTGAGCTTGACTGAGCAAAAAATCGTTCTATTTTTGCTTCAACTTTTTCAAATTTTGTACTAGAATGTGCGAAATAAGAATAACGTAAGCGACAAAGTGAATTATACCTTTTTAAAAGAAACCTGGAAAGAAATTTAAAAATATAAAACAGGCAATTTGTTAAGATTATAATTATCAGTATTTTGGCTAAGTTATACTATTATATTTGAAAAATTGAACGGAAATCTTCAGATGCCGTAAATTTTAGGGGTAGGTACTTTAGGAATACTCTTTTATTCAAGGAATTTTCAAACCCTGTAATTCTAAAACAGCCGACCTGTAGTCCATACTTCTCTATCTATCACTGTCTTCAGTTTCAAGACCCATTCCCTCAGTATTGGCTGAGTAAAATTTAGGGCGCCGAAGTCCAATGACAGCACATAGGACCTTAAGTATAATGGTCACACTATGAGAGCTTGTTCATATAATTCTAGTCATCTATAACTCCCATAAGTTGGCGATTCAGTATCGAATGGGTGTACACCCCAGTCGTTCATAATAAATAATGTACCCATTATTTTTATTAGGTTGGTAGGTAGATTATTATGTATGTACAGTCATATAATATAATATCACCGACGTTGGCAACGAAGTCAAATAATTCCAGATAATATGATATAGTTTCCTGAAGAAAACAAAAAGACGATTTTTCTTTGCTGTTTAGGAAAGCAGAAGCAACCATCGAAACATCGATTCTTTAAATCATAGCATTATAATTGAGAAATATAAGGTGTTTGTTACAAAAAATAATATATTTATTAAACCATAGTGCCAGTCGTCAAATCGTGGGACACATTTCATCAAGATGTTCGACAAGGATATACAGAACATTCGTGAGGCGTTGTTTACGCAGTTCGAAAACTCTCGCATGACTTTTACTTGTTCGCATACAAAAGGAGAGATATGGCTTTAAAATTAGTCCTTATAATCCGTGCTTTGAGGTGGAATTCATCGTCATTCTATAGAGAGTATAACATACTGCCAATACCGAAACCAGAGTGCAGAAATCCAATTTTCACTGCTTGTAATCCATTTGCCATTGATAAGCATTTGACAACAATATATTACTACAATTTTAATATGAAAATGAAATAGCATATCGATGGTTTTATGTGAAACTACTATTGTCTCTCATAGTATCTTTGATGCTACGTTTAAGACATTTTTCTCCTTACACGAAGTAGTAGTATTTACTGGGAACATTGTTTTATTCTCTTTTATACACAGATTGTGTCACTTTCGTTCTTTTGATTTATCTATTATTTGTCTACGAAGTAGATTGTTTTTTTTTACTGAATACTTTGCAATATATACCTACATGGATTATCTACAGAACAGTACAAAATAATAGATCTGTAAAAATGCAATACGCTATCCGGAAAACATGGAAACCGATATACTTCTTATACAATAATGTTGAATACAGCTAGTCAAGATAACAGTTATTTTTAGACGGTTTTGTATGTGAATTGTAGAAATAGGCAACAAATCTGCTGTAAAATAATGGGAGTGGCGAAATTTTAATATCGTTTCCCTGCAGATCGGATGAATTTTTGGGATTTTTTCACACAGAATAACTATGATATAAAATATTTAGGTCTTCTTCTTTCGTATGCACACGACCATTGTACAAGTTGTCTTGGAGTCATATCTCCGCGTCAATATTTTGCAAGTAATCTATTGCCCTTGGCGTCACCTTATGGATTTCCTCAAAAACCCCTGCAAACTTCTTGTCAGGACACCTCTCTACTATATGGTCAACTGTCTCGATCTGGCCACATTCACAAAGGGGATGGTCTCTCTTGCCCCATTTATGAAGCAAGTACCCGCATCTACCGTGGCCAGTTCGAATATTTAGGTTATTACATTATAAAGACATATGACATAGAGTAGGAATACTGGTAAGTACATACCTAATAATATTATGGTGAATGTTATATGAATATGTCATAACCCATGTCAGTGTTTTTTTTTCATAATAGTTCTGTTATTTCATAATAATATGTACTCCACTTACTTCGGGGTCACATGAGATTAGCATTTCCACGAAAGGGAAAAAAATATTTACGTACCATTCTTACCTATCAATCTTGTTTTATTCAGAAAATACACGAATACATCACGACTTTCTTCTTATTTAAAAAGGCGAACAAATTTTTACCTTGCTCGATTGTAAAAATAATTTAATTTATATGTAAGCATTGTTGCATGATTAGTCGGCAATTTAGTAATTCCTACATAGATACTAGATAGTAACGTTCTGAACATACATTTAGCAATGAAACAAACATTTTGATCTGAAGTTGAAACCTGTACAGTGTACGCGGTACGAGTAACAATGTCTAGTACCTAATAATCTAAACTAAACTATAATAATGGTATGTAGAAACGTCGCTTCCTCACCGCATAACTTTCCACATTTAAATCTGACAGATTATACAATTTCCGTTCAAATTTTGCTTTGATTTTGAATATGAATAAACTTTATATCATTCACCGACGTATTTTGCAAAACCACTATTATTATGTTCGCGTTTCATCAAGCACTGGAAGTTTAAATCACTCTTAATTATGTTTTGGTGATCTAGAACCATGAGCTGCGCACTGCAAGAAGAGTTTCTACATATTAACTTTAATAATACCTCATTATATTCTCTTATAAGGATGAATTAGGGATACGGGATAATGAATTCTAAACCCTGCAGTTCGCAACGTAAATTATAATTATTCGGAATGGTTTTTTCAGCGTGTCTTGCACAGTTACTAAATATTTTTTAACCTAATCTTGGCTTACCCAAATACAGATCTTTGTAGGTAAGGCTAAAAAACATAACGCTTTAAATTCAATATTGTAAAAAAATGGAATGAAATCTGTCTGTCTGACATTAGTACCTAAAGCATCTCTGACCAATATAATTATATTACTATCTCTATTACGTTCTCGTTGAAATTTTACCACGGTGAAAGATCATCCCTTAATATTATGAGATAAATGTGGAATATATCTAACTGGAAAAAATAGATATTAACTCTTTCAATACAAACAACAGCTGAGACGATTTGTAAAAACATAGACTCGTAGTAGGAACTTTGGCCGACTCCATAATGATTAACAACTAGGTAACGCCTATGTGAAGTAGTGTGTTTAGAGACTTGTTTATATAACTCAAGTCATTAAGTTGCTATTCACGTACGGGCATATTTTACACTGTGAATAGGTTTGAAGTGGTACATTGCGATTCCACCTAAGCACATAACGCCTTGGAGATATTTTTAAAATGTCGATAGTTTATATGTCCTTTGGCCTTTTGTAGACATTTATGTGGAAAGTTTGTTTTCACTGGATTGTTGGATTTATGGACTACCTTATTGTTTTTTATAACCTTCGGGAAACACAAAATCCGTAACTATATAGTTCCAAATTTTTTCCATGGTTAGAATAATGCATTTTTTTAAAATAGTTTATACCTACCCATCTATTTTATCTATCTACCTATGTCGCCGAACAAGACGGGTATATTGTGTAAATACAATATTTTTTTAACATCACACTCCCTGAATCATTTTTAACATACTCGTACCTATTTGCATTAAATATTTATATTTGAAATTCCACACTCACCAAAATAATAAAAATAATTTGAAAACTGAATCCTGTATTAGTTCGTGCTTGGAGCAGGTCTTTTTTTCTTATCTAGCTATCCATGCTGTTATGTCGAGTCCCTGTCGGGATATGCATCTAGGACTAGGAGCCACATTCTACAATACTTAGATCCACCCTCTTTCGATTACATCCATGCGTTGCTTAACTTACTACATATTTTTTAGTTTTTTGTACGCAGTTTTTTTTACATGTGCATTGTACATTTTCCACGTCAACTTATGAAGACCAGGTTTTGTTTCATTCATAAATATTGTTAAAATGTTACTGAATTATTCATGCAAATTTCGACATTTGTGGAATTTTTCATTAAGCGTAACCTAGGCTTTTGCCAATTCATTATGGTCTCGTTTATTATGTACATTCAATAATGGTTTAACTTAACTACGTAATATTACGGTTGTATAAACATTGGATTCATTTCACGGAATTGTAGTCTTTAAGCGAATCGGCCACCTGGTGTCCGATGTAATTTAAAAAACTCGTAAAATTATTGAATTTCGAATAACGTCTTTTCGAAATTAGAGAAAAAGTGTTTCCTGAAGCAATTTATCGCTAAACGGTCGCTGTTCCATAAAACCAATCTGCAAACAGTTTATATTCCTGAGGTTTTTCAAAAAGAAATACCCAGTAATATAGTAGGTAACAAGTATTGTAAAGATACTTACGTTTTTTTTCCGTTTGTTATTTGAATGTTGTATGCATTTTTACCTATCATTTGTTATCAGTTATCACTCACCACGACCCTTCCTATTACTAGTATTTCTGTTTCTACTTCCATATGTTATCGATCCTGTTGCTTGTGAAGAAATTGGGGTGAATTGACGTAAAATATAATAAAATATTCCACGTGTATTATCCACGTAGTTATTGTACGAAGCATGTACATATAGGATAGTAGGTTATATAATATACTGCTTATGCGATATAAAAATGTCATAAGTATTGTAAAACTAATGAATGTCATTTTTGCAGCTGGAAAACAATTTTTGAAGACTTGAAAGTAAATTCTTATTATTTTTCAGTAATCAGCTGTTGACTTGTACTAGATTGAAAAAAAATCTATTCAAATAGGTATCTACAAGAATCCAAAAATTTCGTAGCGTTTCAAAAGAAAAAAAAAACAATAAATTCATGTCGTTTTCAAACGCACATAACATATTACTCGTAAGTATATTCTACGTAAAAGGGAGGATTCAATATTTATAAATAATTCCTGTGGAGATATAAAAGTGAAACAAGAATGATAGTGAAATAGTAGAGAGGATTGTCAATAAAAACAACATAATATGCACGTTTCCTAGACTCACGTACTAGTATCTTTCAGTAATACCTGGAGACCGCAATATATTCTACTAAAAAGTAAGGGAAAAAAATGTTCGTGGTAGTATCTCCAATGTATGGTCACTCTCGGCAGTATCGAGAGAAAGGCTAACGTATGTTTTGAGGTTTTCTTTTCCCCTTTTCCTTTTTATTTATCCATAATACAACTACCTTTACGTGTAGACTTATAGGTAGGAACATAGTACTATAGAAAAGGTGTAGAGAACGTATGGTATCTTGCAGTAAATATAAGTTATTTTACACAAAGACTTATGGATAATGGATTGGTAGGTTTTTCTTTTGTAAAAGGAAAATCATTTTTACTCCATACCGTCTCGTGTACAATAATAGTATGCTTGTTGTATTTGTTTAACGATGGCAGGTAAGAAAAAAATCAAGTAGTTTAGCGTTACATGTCTAAAAAGTGAAAATGATGTTATCAATAAATTAAATTATGTAGTTTGTTATAGGATAGGATCAATCTTTGAGAATGCAATTAGTAATTCATTATAAAGGTTTTTGTTCCGATTATATTGTCTCGTTCTCCACAAGTTCGTAACCCGTTCAGTGCTATAATAAAGGATGAAGACCGAATAGTACCTGCAGGTAGATACCTATGCAACTCCCTCGTCTCTTTCGGCAGTCGGCTGAAAGCATATTGCTAGCTAAGAGCCGAATCGTGACCGTTCTCTTATTATGGGGATACGAACTTCGAACCTTTCCGTTGTCTATGTAATATTATTATAATACATACTGCACTACAAGGGATTAGTTTGTTCATTATTCTAAAACAAGAAAATAAATTATTCGTATAGTAAAAAATTGGTATAAAAATATGATATGCCACTTTGCGATTGAAAGCTCATTGTAACTGTCTTGGATTATATAAAGTTCGCATGTGAATTGTGCACTATTCTTGTTCACAATTACATATTACAGTGAAAACCCATGTGCTTGCTGAATACGTAGCTTCCTATAAAGTTGTTTGTATTTCTCTCGTATAAAATGCTACTTTTTCACTGTTTTAAATTTGATAATATGATCTTTGGACTGCCCTTAAATTAGTCTGAGAGTGCAAAGCCTCTGCTTGGATTGTTCCTAATCTAGAGTTCATTCCCAACTTCATCAGAATCAAAATAATTAAAACATATACTATTAGCAGTTCAAATTATTACTACTACTGTTTATAGTAATAAAATTATATGTTACATGGTTATAAAATGTTTATTTAGATACTATTCGTGTCGCTACGTTATAGTATTATTATTATATCTGGTCCTGAGAATACCATAAAAGTCCCCTCAAAAATATCTTCTGTTCGAGTACAAGACATTAATGGCATGTATATTGCATCCCGCGGTGATAATATTTATATAATAATGTGTACAAATTACTGAATGCATACAATGTCGACATGAAGATTTAGAATCGTGTTTCTTGAACGAAACAACGTTGGTCTCGAAAAAAAACTTTCATTGCGGACTCTGTTAAATAAACTATATTTAAGTATATCCAATATAAAATTAAAATTTGGATTCTCTGATCATACCAAAGAGTACCTAAGAAAAATACCTAAGTAAACCTATCATTTTCATAGCGAAAAATTAATACTTGACTAAGTTATAAGTCTCTCTTCCTTTGGCGTACTCACATATTTGTTACCAATCATTTAAGTAAACGCTTTCACAAAGAAATTTGTTGTTTTAATACCATACGACTCGGTAGGTTCTTATTAATTTTGTTTATGTCCGTTAAATAATAATTTACCTATTTATTTTAAAATAAAATAAACAGTAAAGTTAACCTGATCGATAGCATTTGAATTAATTATAATTCATTGAACAAAATACGTAGGTAATAAAGAAATGTGTAGATGTTGGGTACCTTGTACGGGTTAACTAAATAGTCTGAAATTAAAATAACCATAAATTTAATAAAACTGCAATGAAAATGATAATATTCCATATAAACTTTTTTCTTTATATTGGTAAAATGGTAATACTATTAAAATTTTTTTTTCTTCGTAATATAACGTTATCGCATACAGCTGGTTTGTCAACAAACACGTGGAATGCACAACCAGGTAATAAAATTTATGATAATTTATTTCTAATAAATTCTTCATATTGGATATAAATTTTATCGTAAAGGTACGCCGCACTAAACGCAGGATGTATTTGTGTACGTACATGTCTACCTACTTTAAATAATACAAACTTGATTTTATCTTCCTTCTATGTATAAGGCTGTTTATACAATTGTACTTCAATATAAGACCGTTCGTTTTTCTTTTTCTATGGATAGAATTAAAGTAAAAATCAACAACACTATCCCCTCTAAAATATGATAATCAAATAACTATAGTTTTAGCACATTAATTAAGGTAGACTATGGGCATAAAAAAAGTGTTGTCGAAGGACACAGAAGAGATGGGTTGGCGAGGTATCCTCGGTAGTGGGTGGACAGTAAGTGCGAAAGGCGAGAAACAAAAATGAGTGAAAACGTTTGGAAGATGTCTATATCCAGCAGTGGAGAGATCAGGGGTGAAGGAGAAGAAGAAAAAGACAGTTTTACTTAGTTGTCAGTAAGAACACTTTAATATCTTCCAAAGATTTTTTACAGTGGGCTGTGGAACCTAGATGGTAATATTTGCAACATAGGACAATAAGCAGCCATATAAAGACCTAGTATAGGACGATGGACGAAGGATTAAATGAATATAATATTATAAACAACCAACAAAATGAAGTGACGACATAGTTAGTAGACAGAGAATCGTTTGGAAGTAAACAGTTAGAAACAGAGAGAGGTGGCGTGGTGAGGCTTATATCCAGCCCGACTATATTATATAGATCGCTAGTGATGATAAACAAAAGAGAACAAAGTTAATCATATTACGTTGTATCGCATAACGCTTTGTTAAGATCATTCGCAGACATTAACTATACGTAGGTACGACTGCATTTCCACAAGACGCATCGGTAGTTAAGGAGTTAGTACCACAAACTTTGTATCGTTGAATATATTAGGTACAATATATTATCTCATTAGTTACCTCTATCTAGATACGTACATTCAAGTTACTGGAATCAATGACATATTATTATTTAATTCGAAGACATTAGTGTCCGTTTAATTACAAGATAACCTACGAGTAGCAAATGGTCTTGTAGGAATTTGATATTGATTTTATATAATAAAAAAACAACGGATTTGTTAAAAAGTTCCTAGACCCGTAATAATGAATAAGAATGTGGACGTTGTGACTTATTATGAGGAAACTATAAATTTACTGGTAACAAAATATTACTCGTACCTAGAAGGAATGCATTTTTGACTAAGAGAAAAATTTAGTACCAATCTTCTTCTTCTTTGTCCTCGCCTTTGTCCCATTTACTTGAGGTCGGCCCTCCTATAGTCCTCATCCTCCAAGTCCTTCTGTCCCCAGCATCCTCCACACGAAGCTTCGCCTCTTTTAAGTCTCTCGCGATTGTGGACAAAGTGTTATATGATACTTGGTATGCCGACATTAGGTGACAGTGTTGCATTTGGTATGTGTGTAAATGGATGCATTAGATACCTACAAGAGCAAAACAATGATGTTATGAAAGTGGGACAATTTTGCATATCATTTGTCATTAAAACGACTACACTCATAATAATCGTGCGACAAGGAAACGTTTTATAATACCTACACACATACCTATCATTATTGTTGCAACAAGCATTCAAAATTGTTCAATCATTAATTCCTATTATCAACGCGTCTCGTTATATCCGTGAATATTCTAACACTTACCTTTAGTATAATGACTTAATGTTCAATGCATCAATCCGTCGTTGTATCACGTGAAGCTTTAGAAAATTTGAGCGACAATTAGTTTTTCATAGAAACCCTGTTCCATTCGGTACTACAGATTCTTTCAGACATTTCTCCACTTCTGGATTTAGGCCTTTTCTAATTTATTCCATTCATCTCTTTTTTAGGCTTTTTTTAATCCATCCACTAGGAAAACGTCAAGATGTCTTTGGCCCATCTTTTCCGAGGCCAGCCTATGCATCTATTCATGTCCCACTGTCTCCATTTCAGAACCCCTGGTACCCTATTCCCTGTCTGGCAACATGACCTGCCACATTTTTATTTGTGTTTATTTTTGTTAACTGTAAGAAAGCTTAAGATGAGCTTTTGGTGGTGTTCTTCAGGAGAACTGATGTACATGAAACAATAAAACTAAGTGCTTAACAGAAAAATAAAACATTCAAATGGGGTGTAATTAATTACGGTTGCATCTAATTTTATGGTGGTTACGTGATATTTCCATAGTTAACAAGACGATTACATTTTTAAAATATCGTTCTTCTATCGTCCTACAATCGTGCGCTGTCGCCTGTTTAAGAATGACTGTAGAAAACCCTCTTGAATATTATATATATGTAACCGTAGTATACATCTAATGGCGCATTAACCCACTATTTTTATACTCAAGTATTATTATGAATAGCGTGCAATCAAAAGTTACATTTTTAATCGCGGTTGTTGAGAACTTTAACGATAGGTCGGCGGCGCAATTTGGTACGAACATACATATACATTCATATACACATTAAGTACTAATACATATAAAGTAGCATTATGAAGTATTTCTATTAAATACTTGAATACAATGTATTGAATTCTAAAGCTTATGGTGAATGAATCTAAAGAACAACTTGTTCTGTAATCTCGAACTATGGAGCAGGATTTTGAACACAAATTCTATGGGATTTAATGGCATAGTTGTTCAATATCTCAAAGCATGCTTACGGATATTGAACAAACAATACCGCATATTATTAATAATAATATGATAAGGCATGCATATTGCACGGTAATGCTCATATGACGTATACACTAAATACTTGTATGAGACTCAATATCAGAGTGGAGAATTTATATATAGATAGTACCAATCTACATACCTATTATGAATTTGAACTCAAGTGAACATAACGTGCACTTTACTTGGAATACATTATTTTGAGAACTCATAGATCGTATGACATTCAGAATTAGTAGCGAACCTTATTGCTGAAAGTTGTTAAACGTCTTAATATGGAAGTTTTAATAATGTACATAAAAAAGAGCGACTGTCCATATGACAACACAGAAAATCACGGAGATAAATAAATAAATAAATAAAAACTTTATTGTACATAAATTTATACACAAAGGGCGGATTTATCGCCTGTTGGCGATTTCTGCCAATCAACCCAAAATATATAGATAATAGGATTTAAATAAAATATTTATGCACTTAAGACCTTTTTTGGTTAGGAAACGAAACGATACTCAGACTCAGGGTAGGTAGACAATGTACGTAGATATCTCAATAGTCATGGATCGCAGTGAATTCTATGTTAAAGAGAATGCTCGTTGAGAAAATGTTGTTACATAATCCGGGGACTTTGAATTCTGAATTATTATAACCACGATGGCGATCATAGTACACATACCTACTCGTATGTAGTATTAACAATAATACGTACGTATGAAAGACGTAAATCACTTTAGGTGAAGGGGAAGTTATTTCAATTGGCGTACGTATCGGTACAATAGTCAATGTTCACTGACAATCTACTAGGATAATCCTTTAAACATCCGGTCCTCGCGTACGCCACCTGCTAACTTACCAATTAATCTACCTTCAGAATTACCCACCGTAATCTACTTTAATGGCCAATGATAATATTCTAGAGGAAATGGAAATTTTTAATTATTATAACCCCAATTTCCACTCAATAATCGATTATTAAATAGGTCCATAAATACATTTTTAACATTCAAGCAACCGTGCGTGAGTCGTAGGAAAAAATCGTAAATATACGTAAATACATAGAATTAGCAGGTGAAATAAAAAGATCAATACACATAATTTCACTAATATTATCAGCTATATGTATAATACTAGAATCGTCAAATAAATTATAGATTTGCGGGAAAATCGGAAAGTAATAATGCGAAATCAAGAAGGAGATTACTGCGTATTTATTTTTGTTGATAAATAATTTCTTGAATCAATCTGGTTGTAGCAGCGAATGAGCTGCCGTCAGGTACCAGACTCCCAGGAAGGCCACATAAGATGGCGAGATAGTTGGACATCTGTGTCCCAGGAGCAGGCTTCGAGCAATGACAGGACGCAGTCCTAGATAAAGCAGAAGAAGAAGAAGAAGAATATGGTTGCGGAGAGAATGCAAACTAAAATAGTATAGTACTCTGATCGTCCAATAATTTACCTTTTTCTTGTTTATATTTTGTAGATAGACAAAAATAGTACGTAACTTGGGTAATAAACCTCATACCTATAGGTCACGTGCGCTAAGGTTCATTTCATAGTAGAAATAATGTTAGGTGGGTACCAGCCGTACACTTTCCACAAATAATACAATACGTTTGTTTAAATGTTTACACTGAAATGTTATACCAGTAGTACGGACATGCACGATATATAGAAAATAAATTTAATGTAGGACGAATAAACCAATAATATACTGCTGTTATTTCAATACCAAAATTACGAATTATATTTTCGCATTAGACTCATGAACGTTCGTTTGGAATATTATTTCGCTATTTGATGTAGGTACCTTTACCTAATACAAAATTTGCATGAAATCCCATAATATTCAATTCAACGAACTTCATTGCCGAAAACTCTCATTATTGTTAAACAACGGATAAGATTACATAGACAATCCTTAATTTGTAATCATACTATGTAATACAATAATTACGATTTTACAAAATACACATTTATTATTGTATCTTGAAATGTAGGATATTATAATTGTTACCAAATATGTTATCTTCTTCTTCTCTATGTGTCCTGTCGGGACTCCCGACGTTGACGACCACTTGGGAGGACGCCTCTCTGTCCTGGGCAGTGCGAAACAACTCCTCCACAGTTCTGATCCCGGTCCACTGCCGAATGTTTCGAAGCCAATAATAGTAATAAATATGTTATAGCTGTGCCTAATATTTCGAATGCGACTGGATCATAGCAATACATAGTATCTAGGTGAGAGGATCTATCTGAGTTAGTGCTGGATAAATTTTAGAATGCTCATTTATATAAAGTACTTTGTGATTTTTCGGCATTCAACATCTGAAATTGTTTGTTGCAGTGTAATAAAATGTTATTAATTCACTGAAAAAAATGTGTTTGGTACATTAAAATATTTTGTTCATAACATCGAAAAGGGTTTGAAATATAATGTTTACATCTTGAACATTTTAGGAGCTGAATTGTCTACAGCTTCAATAGAAAAAAACGTCATTGATAAATGATACATGTCGTCTGTGAAAGAAGAAAAAGTAGTCTTTTCTATTTTCCTCGTATTTCCAACGATAACGTATACCTAGTGCTTTTTGGACCGTGTGAATAAGTGAACACCTGTTCGTACTAGGATTTGTCTTTGAAATAACGTTATACGTGATAGACATTTTGAAATTCTTGGCTCGCGTGAGGTAAATTTCGGTACAATAATCGATTTCTTTTGCTGAACGCTTCTTATACAAATTTACTCATATTATTACTACTAATATTATACATAGAAAATATAACAAGAGAGAAAAAAAAACAAAATAATTCATACACGACAGAGCAAATAGCAAATAATATTTGTCGAAGGAGCAATCACAAAGACCGCGAATCAAACAACTAGATATTAAAAACGTAAGAAAGTATAAATAATTCATTATATATTTCACCAGTGCATCGGATGATTAGGCATTACTGCAACAAAACACAGAGAAAGTACATACATCAATTCACTCACACACACACACACCGCCATCCACACCACACAAATACACACCATACACATTCATACAATATACTCTCCAAAGACAGTCAGCACACACATACAATAAACCAACCAATCCAAAATAGTAACGTCAATCGACAACATTTAAATCCTTTCCTACCCAGGAAATGCTACTAAACCTAAAATATAGTTTAAGAATTGGTGTAATAAAATTATGTTGTATTGATAATTGAAATTGCATGGAAAATATTACCCAACTGTAGATGTTTAGAGCACGAAATTTGTATGTAACAATAAGAAGTCGAATATCGATTTGTAGTCCGTAAAACGGAAAACGAGGCAGCCGCCATCAGCACCGGAAAAGGGTGAACCTCGTATCACAAAAGTGGTGCCTGAAGCGACAGTGCGCGTTTTCGTTCAATATTTTGTTTACCTGTAGTAAGTAATATTGAATTTCACATCACAATAATGTAGCATCACTTTTTAAACCAAATAATAACTCTGTGTACGCTTATGATGAAGTACCTAGTGTCAATTTTTTCTTCATGTAGGTGGTGTATCAAAGAATCAGCAAGCGATGATCCTCAGTACTTATTAAATAACCAATTTTCAACCTTCTTTTTATTATTCAATTCTGCGGTGATTGGTTTGCAGCAAGACCCGACATCTTTTCCTCAACACCACTAGGTTTTCAAAAGTCCTCTAATTCTTTGTAACATGAGGTACAGTTCATATTGCGCCACATAATGACTCCAGAAAGAGTGTTCAAATAATAATAATACCTATATTTTCACCCTGATTATAGGTAAAACTAAATTGGTACAAATTTCCTAATAAAAGTTGTTCAACGTTAACAACTCTCACATATTTTGTTGATAGCAATATAATTCATGAAGTATGCAGTAGATGGGTCTGCATGCAGTATGTAGTGTGTACAAAAATGTAAAAGCGAAATTAGTATTTTCTCCAAAATCTCATTAAAGTGTAATATAAATGAGATCTCAACATGATAACTTCGTAAGCTTCGTGTAATGTTTTATGACCTATAAAAATATTTAAGTCTCTCGGATCTTCCTGTTTAGGTTATAACTTCACCTGGTAAGGTAAAGACGTATGTACTACTACTGTGTTACGAGTTCGTAGCGAAGTATATAAGACTTAGGTTGTATACACATTATATTCGTTACCTAGTCGTTGCTTGAATACTTCTCATTTTGGCAAACAGCCAGGTTTCCTCCTGCTATCAATGGTTATACTAATACCACTACTACTCACAAGAGTTGCATGATCGTTGCTGTTCTGTTAGACGTTCCAAATTCGTGTTTACGTCTTCTAAAAAGCATACATTACTCGAATAAATACCTACTTGCCAGGGATTCTTCATGCATATACTTGTATTGCAAATATCATAAACCATCTATCCTCAAACGCCACATCGCTTACGTCGTAGCCAGAGAGAACTAAAAGTAAGACATAACTATTTATGGAACCCAAATTTGATGATCAAAATACGGTACGCGATTTTGAATCATAATACAAAGAGAGCAAAAAGCACACGAAAAGTAGGACCCATAATATCTAAAATAATAATAAAGAAATAAATGGAAAGTTACTATGCTATGTAATTCCAAAAAAATCTATAATGTAAATGAAAATCCCTGGGTTGTTTTATTACATGTTCACGTTTACGAGTGATGTTTGGTTTAATATGAAATTCGAACACGTCAATCTGTCATATCTCAAAATGAAAACACATGCAATAATTCCACATTGATATTATTCAGCAGGCAACACGGAGTAAATAAATAACCTATTACGGCTTTCGTGCAGAACGACTTTAAGCTATAAAATAATAAAAGTTGGTTTGTTTCTTTCTTTGTACGTACGTAAACTATGTACAAAACATTTTTTCGATAACGGTAACAGTTAATTTAACTGGTGTACCTACACAATTGTTCCCCTGACAGTTCGTTCCCATCAGTCGATGCCTTGGACAATTGCTCCCATAAATTTTCTTGCTTGAAAAGAAAGTAAGTAAGTAGTACTTGTTGGTGTAATACGAATATTTATAAATAAATACAACATTGCATTACATGTGATCACAGAAGTTAGAGCACTACTTAAAAGATTTCGTTTCTACATAAGTCTTCATATCAGTACTCAGTCACTAAAATCTTGAAGTAATCATGTCAGCTGTTTTTAATATAATTTCAAGAAGATATTTTCATCACAATAATTTCTACCTTTTAAAATCATCTTTCTACCTACATCGCCATTGTATGGTGCCATTCTCACCTTAAATAGCTACGATATAAGTATACGGAGTTCTACAAATAAAAATACATATCGAATCAATAAATAATTATAATAAAGTTAGACAATTAAAGGCCAATAATTTAATTCCAGTGTATATACAAAACTGAAATTTAGCACTGTTGGAAGCAGATCTTTAGAAAGCCTGAAGCTGTATTGGGTTTTGACTTCAATTTGAAGATCCGTTGGAAATTTACACTTCCATTCGACAATAAGATAAGAAGTTTAGCGCATATAAAGTTTTGGAATAGTAATACACTTTTTCTTCTATTGAGTTTGGTTCGCTAGGAAGTAGGATGCACGATACATTCAGTAACTTGATACGATGTGTAACTTAAACAATTTAAAGAGAGGGAGTACACAACGTTCTCATTTTTTCTTTCGTTTTATGTAATACGCTTTGTCACGATAATATAGGTACGAAAGACTTGCGAAAATATTTTATTAATATTTTCGTAAAAGCACGCGGATTTTTCTACTTTCTGATATCCGTGTACATTTAATCTATAAGAACAACAGCTTTATAATATGAATAACATCTTATACATACATGAATGGCATACATTCTTCGCGATGGTTTTCCTACCCCGACCCGAATATTTACATATTAGGAGGGATGCTCTACAACTTTTCAACGGGCATACTCAGAATGTTATGCCCAGAATTTGTCGTTTCATCACGAAATTCTTCACCTATTCTTCAGTCGCCTTAGTAATAATATAATATGATATTTATGAGATGTACACTAGAGTGCGTTGTTACTCGTGTAATCATCGATTATTTAAAAAAAATTGAGTTTATTTTGTCAGTCACGAGATAATGGAACTCCAGGTAACATATTGTAATCTTTCTTTAAACATCCGAGTAGTGTCATTGCAGAAATATTTTATTGATAGGTATTCTAAAATGAGTCTTCTATTGGTGAGATTAAATGCAAACAATAAGGTATTGAGTCCGATTAGAGTGTTGCCTAACATAGATCTAATTGAATAGGGCACACACCAGGCACAGAATTATACAGGTACATAATGATACAGGGAAATAATCGTAGTGGTCGTTCTAGACACAGGTAATCGGAGATGTTCGTTATTCATGCCCTGTGGCAGGAAATGAAGCGTCTAGCTTATGACAGAGACGGATGAAGAGATCGAGTGCCTGGTGCAAACCAATCTAAGCCAGAAGAAGGTTTTAAAAATTCTCATTATTATCAATGACACCATGTTTGATAAGAAATTTCTTTTTATTAAAAATTAAATTGCTTTCATAATGTCATCATAGAAAGAAAGAATTCTACATCTTTACAGCCTGATAATTTGTCGTCTACATTTTCATGTGAATAACGTCTTCATCATCCCTCGATGTACTGGAATTGTTATATAGATAGATTACATGCCTATAACTTCCATACGCACACTGGATCAATAAATTACCTGAATGTAATAATGTTCTGTTATCCATAGGATAGGTGGGATGTCTCCGTGTATTACGTTATATTACTTCACATTTTTACCCAAAATTATGTAGCAACCGAAAACACAGTTGAAAATAGGTATTGATAATACAAAATTATGAATTGAATAAAAACTAGAACTGAGTCGTATGTCTTACGTTGCATATTACAGGACAATTATAACGAAATTATAACATAAGACACACATGACGAATCGTGTGGTGAATTACAGGATAACCGTATCCGAAGTCTCATTTTTATTTTCAGATGGAAGTGGGGTCTTGTAACGTATCATTGTAGTGGTCTTTCTATTAAAAAGAAAAAATGATAACGAAAAATAGAAAATTTCTGAAAAGCACGGTAAACTAATTATCAACAAATAATTTCAATTCGCACGACAAGATTTGTTAAAGTTTTTTCAATCAACATAACAACCTTTTAAAAAAATACTGTTAAAAAAACATTATCAGATTTACATCTAAGAAGATTACCCTATCTTGACTGGGAATGTCACTAAGTTATTTAATGCGTTAAGTCATGCAGGCCTGTGATTTACTCACTCAGTATGTAAATGCCACCAGATTTTAATGTGATATAAATCACACGTCATCCAATACTATCGAAATTGATGCTACATATTAACAGTCACTGATATTTTCCACGTTTTCATACAGTTCCAATTAGTTGTTATTTAGTGATTATTAAAACATCTTGGTCATATTCCTCTCAAAAATTAAGGATGTAATTGATTTATTTCGTTCTAGGGAGCCATTAATGTTGTATCCAATTGTATGTACGTGATCTTTTTGGGAAAAAATAAATATATTAATGAACGTATGTACATAACATATAATATTACACATTTTTTCATATTTTTTTAACTGATTTTCAATGATGAAGAGCTCTTTAATAATAAACTTGACAACGTCTACTTGGATTGAATATTTGTATGGTTGCAACAATGATAGGATCCAAATTCACTGTTTGGTTATTTTTATAAGTAAAATGGTTATAGAAATCACTGTTCTATTTAACTTCTTAGTGTCCGTCCCATTCCTAAATTGATGGCCCCTTGGTAATTAAATATTTCGATCCCTCATTACATTCAAGCTTTGAACCTGAGTTATTTCAATTATGTCCATAAAGGATTTCTACTGGGGAACGTATATGATACCTAATTTTCTGTACTATAATACACACCCATTATTTAGGTCCAAAAGCTATATATACATATCTGTGAATTCAACACGAATTGGTAGAAAATTTACTCAGAAATGGAGTGAACTGAATAATATGAACAAATTAACAAAATACAAGCAGTATTACTGCCACCTGTGCAGTGCATGGAAAATCATAGAGTTTTCTTTTTTAGTCGAACGGCGTGAGTCAGACTTGATGGTCAATGATACCGAAACCGTCAGGCATAGATCTTCGAGATAGAATTTTGGTGCGATGATTCGAAGGATGAGCTCAAAAAGGTCATTATAACTTGTCATGTATTCATTTAGAGACATTGATTTACATACAACTTGACTAAGAGAATAGAAACTCTACATTGCGTTAAGGTATAAATACATTATATAGAACAATGTCTTTTGCCGACAGATCAATTCCTACAATTAATACGTAAGAAGGTACCTATAATATTATCTTGATTACATACACAACCGCAAAATCTATACACTATATATACTTAGTATAATTTACATTATATATAAGTGTAAACTCATGTATTTATTTACCACACATATCATCAACATGAATATTAGGTTATCTGGGAAGGTAGTTAATATTGTAATACAATATGATGAACATAGGTAATATTAAATAATACCTAATACATTATTAGATATTATGAATGTACATAGGTACCCACACCGTACATATAATATAACTAATGAAAGGTAAGTGAGTTAGTGCGAGATTTCCAAACATTTGCATAATACGTTGAGGGATCGTAGGTAATGAACGTACATACATTTCAACTAAGTGGAAGTCTCTATTCGGCCTTAATTTGTGATGATGTACGCAATATTGTGTTTTTACGATGATGATGTATGATGATGATTTATGATGATGTACGCAATATTGTGATTTTAATTCATTAAGTATCTTTAAATTATGTAAGATTTAACTTATTAAATTTGGTATTTTTATTCGCAGCGAATTGATTAGGACACTCGTTACTATATGTATTCATAATATTTATTACCTTCTTATACGATATACTTAATACAAATTATCGAAAATAATTCTGAACAACGCTATAGAAAAATTCAGATAAATCTCCAAACTTGTGGAGTATGAAAAATCTTACTTACTGGTTAAAAGTTGAATCATAAAAATATTGATGAAAAGAAAGGTAATATTTTTTCGTGAAGTGCTGAAAATATTATTAAATGTATTGAAGGGAGACAGAAATTAATGAAATGATGTAAAGAGCAGATAATATAATATAATATAATATAATAAAAGTATCGAATTTTTAAGACTTAAACTACCCTTAACGTTTATTTGAACCACTCGATCACAATGGATGAGGGAGGGATGGGCACGAAAGTACCTACTCTCGTACCCCTACAAGTGGCAATTTATGAAAAACCCCCTTAATATTCCTACATTTTTTTGTTCGCTATCGTAGTGATGTCAATTGAACCGTAAAAGACACTTACCTGAATGTTAGTGTTATATTATTATTTTTCATAGTACCTATCAGAGGGGGACGATTTTCACGATAAGTGCACGATAAATATTTATCCTCTCTAGGCCAATATTGGACTTGGTCAAATGGTGAATGAATACTAGATAACAGTAGTATATCATTACTGTAGGAAGAAAACGACGTAAATATAATATATTTATTTCGCATTTCGTCTCTAAACATTTCCGCGAATTCATATTAATTAGCATAAAAGTTAAATACATAATATTATCTGATTTCTTCTAAAGCCAATTGAGATTTTTTGAAGATATACCTATTAATATGTTAGTTAGTTACCTATACATGTGATTCTTGAGGGAATACTCAAGCCAAGGAGAAAAGAAGACATCGATACTTAAATAAATTTATTGGTGAGATATGACCATCAATTATTGTTGGTAATGTTGGTAGGTTCTAGGCAAATAGGATGAATAAATATATGTGCTATCGTATATATCGTCAATAATTACTTTTACAGGTTGAAATAAGCAAAGACACTACTAAACATTTTTATTGTGGGTCATAAATGGTTCGATTTACGATTTATAAAGCTTTATATTAATTACAAGGTAACATTGGGTTTCAGTATTGTGTACAAGAGACCACTTGTGGTTAAGTATACAAGTTCAGGTCTTTTCCTGAATGCAAACTGGAAGAAACAAAGAAGAACTCAGACTTACCAGATATGTCGTGTTGTGAGTAGATGGCAAACCCCTGAAAAAATATAAACAAGAATATATTAGAAAACTTCGCAAACTATTAATAGCGACGTATTTACGTAGAAAATAGCTGATTTTTATCAATTAATTTTATTTTACATCGAAAATTTATGAGGTTCGTTTCCGAAATATTTAAGTTTAACAAAGCTTCTTATCAGGCAGTTTAATTTATAAATTCTGTCCATTTTCTCGTGCTCGGCATTTAAAAATCATAAACATTTTTATCCTTCAGAATTAATATTGGTTGGTTAAGTAATTAGCTTTAAGACATTATGTTCGGTAATTAATTTGATGATAAAGTTACTACGCCGCTGTTATTCATATTTTCAATGCAAAAATAACCACTTTGAAAAATGTTTTAAAAATATGACTATTCATTTCCCAGCTAGAGAGCGCTCTTCCGGTTTCGTGTACCCGGCGATACTTGAATCTACTTTTAACTTTGCCCGTTTTTTTTTTCTGATTATCATCGTCTGCGCCAGGAAATGAAGTAAATACAACGTTTGCATCCGAATTAGGTATTCAATATTATCTATTTTCAATAAACGTTGAGAGGAAAAGAAAAAGTTATTTTTTGAAATATTACTTCACATTATAGGTATTATTCTTATCGTTTTGAAACAGTATACTGTCTTTACAGTCTTCTATTTTTCAGTCACCACTAATAACCTCCTTAGAATCGAGATAGCAATTGAAAAAAAGAGGTAAATACTGTCGATCCATATTGCTTCAAATGTCTTACAATTTCCGCATGTGAAATATCCAAGAAGGGCTGAATGATTATGTGTTATACATTTTGCTGTTATATCATAGTATTATGAATAAATCGCTGTCTAATGTTGTTTAATCGATAACCCTAAACTTGTAGAGTTTTCTGTTTGGCTCTGTCAAAAATAACTGGACTCGTGGGACTCGATAATATGGTAATATATTTAACAGGAGAACATAATATCGACCCTTTTACGCTAATCGACCGTTTCATCCCGCTACATTCGGTCAATCGCCGACCAGGTGAGGTATGCAATATATCTACTACTCGTTTACTAGGTATACAATTTTTCTCATAGCCAAACGGAAATGTAAGTACCTTTGTATGTCCGAAAACGATTATATACACCACGGACCAAACTCTAGTACGTAACGGTCTAGATCAAATAATCATGATCTTTTTACAAAAGATTTACGAAATTTTTAATACACGCAAAGATGCAGTTCTGGTCTCAATTTAGTTATACGATATTTCAGGAATCTATATTTCAGGATTTCTCCTTATTCCAGTTTTAGTGCAGCGTAGTCCACACAAAACTCCAATACGTGGAAACACAGATCTTTTGTTACTGCATCATCAGGTATATTTTATTTATTCCGTATATACAAATAATGATTTCATACAAAAAAGTACCTAATGTGAAAAATGATAACATGTTTTCAGCATATAAGGAATGGTAGCGGAAAAAATGGTTAAGGAAACTGCTGTGTGGGTACATTGCTAGTATTCAAATATATTATATTATGTATAATAAAATAAACATATTCATAACGTTTATTTATAGTTATGACCCGATTTCACTGGAGACCTACACGTAAAATATTATGCTTTAATATCGTAACCCAAAAAGTACTACGAACTTTGCAATTCAATATTCAGTACCTACAAATAGGTATACATTGAAGTATAAAACTTTCCATATGTGTATAAACTACTCAATGGAAGGGAGACGAAAATGATCGATGAAAATTCGTTTTTCTACATAATCAGGTTTCTTTTATGCAAGCTTTTTTAGAAATGTATCGAGTCAAAAGGAACTTGAAAATGTCGTAAAACTTTTACGTTGGTATGTATCTAGTGAGAAATGATCGACGTATTAAATGAAAGAATTATAAGCTGGAGCGATATGCAGATTCTTTATCAAAGTATAGATTACAGTAAAGGCTTGGAGTTTCGACAGACTTTTAAATATACCTATTGTACTTCCAAGTGAAATGCAATGTGGCGTACTGAAATGTTTTACATAGATTAGATTTTCGAAGTAAGTGAACTTAATTCTCTAATAAGAAGCAAAAGCTGAATTAAATTCTTCGGTTTTCTTTACATTACAACATAAAAGCATCAAACTTATTTGTTTTGTAAGAAAGTGTGGTGGTACTATTAAGCCAATAAGCGAAATCTGAAATCCTGCAGTATTTTAAGAATTAATTTGAGGAATTAATTTTCCCACATCCTAAATATGTAGATATAAAAGTTTAAATAGTTTGACCCTTAATTAATAATATAAAGTGAACGATCAAATTTGTAAAGCGCTGCGATTTGAAGGAGTCCTCGAGTAATATTAATTATTATGGACGATGAGACTGGTTTAAATCACCCCCTAAAATGTGACACATACTGCACGTTAAAATGTCCAAGTTTTGATTTATGCGAGAAGATTTTAAGTCTGGTTTAACGGGTCGGTGTCCCGGATGTGTTATGTATTTTGTGTGACCATTTAATCCCTACGAAATGTGATGGATGAATAACGTTTCATCCACTCTTCCTACCGAATAGTATGAAGAGGACGCATGCTACGAAAATATTGTTTAACATTTAATGAAATTGGAGAGAAGCACTATACTCGGACACCTTAGAATATCAAGTATTATGATTAATCTTGTCGAAGATCAGAAAACTAATAGTGACTCTAGCGCTCTTCGACTTTCCGAGAAACGCATGCAGAATGTAGAGGTAGAAAAATAATGTAAAGTTCTTTCTTTAATTTTAATTTTAGTAAGTTTATTGATACCTTAAAACTCGTAGGTAAATTCACAAATGGGTCCATCCTTTAAGGTCTTGATTTACCCCGCGCTTTTAACTTTTTACCATTTTGACATAGCCAATGTTAAATGATATGGGCGTGATGTTGGCCATATGATAAATAAATAAATAGCGCCGTTTTGTGGGTATTTCCACCTCAAGGGCGCTCTGTATTCGCACTTCCTATGTTGTTGGGATGATCGGATCAGCTAGTCAGCCTTGGTTGAGAGCACTTTCTCACCCTAACTCCATCTTGTTCCATCACTTTCTCAGCTTGCGTTGTATTGAAAAATGCACGTCTGTAACTAGTGAAAGCTATGATTTTATGACGAATAACAAAGGTCCAATATCGCGCTAACGAGGCTAGTTAGTTTCACATTATCAAAACGTTTGAGAGTATTTCCCATACAAATTTTAGAGAACAATATTATTACTGTACGATGAGACAATTTGCAAAATGAATCGTAGTGGTCATATTACATAATGCTTGTAATATGCATTTGTACTTCATTTATACCTACTATGTTAGAGGTTTTATGATTATATGTGGTAACAACCTATCTGCACAAAGTGTACGTCTCATACATACTGAAATGTATGTACACGCGACATAATAAGTTAACCCATATTATATGAACACTCATTTGAAAGCCGCATAGGTACACAATGCTAGAGTAGTTCCTGTATATTATACGAGAGAGTGTACACATTCGTTTTGAGTACCAACATACAAGTGAGCAAAGGCACGTAGTATGTGTGGAACCACATTTTGTTTTATGAATGTTGTTTTGGTTATTTCCTGACAGGTCATTTGATACAAGCGCGAGCTTGTGTTGAAACGAATTGGCCGTTAAAGTTTGCAATAACAAACACACTGAAATTTTCCCCCTTATGCTCTGTGTGCCTAATTATTTTACACAGCCAAAAAAAACTTTATTAAAAAAAAAGATGAAAGCAAAAATATACCTATGTACTACTGGTATTGAAGGATTTTCATATTAAAATAAAAACAGACCACGCGCTAGAAAGAAATGAAAAATAATACCAATGAATCCCATAGGTATTATTACATGCGAGTTGGTAGGCTTTTATAAAATTAATTCATTAATGATTATCACAACCTACTCGAATGTGATACAAATACGAAATATCTACAAAAATATCGAATTGAAATTTACATTTTGAGCAGTGGCGGAAAATAAAAGTGGACTTAAAGCAATAAAAACGTTAAGTTCGAAAAACTGTATTTTTATATAATTGATCTTTTAGGTACATTTGTGGATACTATGGATTTTCTTTACTTACATGTGTTTTAAGGGGTCAACAGATACGTGAAGTTATTCTTAGCTGATGGATAAAAAATATGGACCTCGGGGGTTTTTAGAACTTAGGTAGTACTTTAATTACAATGATTTAGAAATGTTTTTTTTTAAGTATTCAAATCGCTACATGCATTTCATAGTGTCTTTTTTCTGTCCAGAAATATGTTGAATGTAGGTAGCTACTGTTGACAACTAACGAGATAAGATCTCCGACCGTTCAAAGACAAGGAGCACACATAATATATTTATAAGATTAAAATCACCTTAAAGGAGTTGGAATAGTTTCTCTCTTGTGCATAGGAAAGTGCTTAAAGAACTCATTTTAATCATTATTTCACTTAAGCTAAACGAGCTCTAAAGAACTATCAGGTGTTATTGTGAATTTGGTACCGAGATTACAGTACACGCAAAAAAATTCCTCTATGCAAGAGAGGTACTGCATAAATAATATAATTAGAATTCTCAGATCATGTTGAGTAATTTGCTTTGTCTTCGTTAACCACATTTTAACTCGTGAGACAATGACGATGAAAATACAATCAAAGTAAAACTGTGGTTTGTTCCACAAAATTGCCAATTAATGTCACAGCCAATTGAGATGTCGGGTCTGCAGTGCAAAGTAGAGAGACTCTGATGTATATAGAAGTATACCAAGGTACTTAAATAGGTATTTACTCTGCACCAAAACGTTTTATTGTTTTGTGAAGTGTTAGCATCAGTAGATTCAAAACAATAGACAATAACGACATATGTAGTTGGTTCACTTTATTTAGTTACACACACAAAATCTTTGTATTACAAATTGAATTCATAGAGTTCTTCGCAATATTTTTACACACTAGAGAAAAGTTCAAGAACGCTTAAACTCGCGAAATCCCTATCTAATTATAACAAGGATGATTCGAGATTTATTTCTTAGTATTTGTTAATAAATCACTCATTTTATTTATAATAATTACAAGACGAGATTGAGTAACTCCTAACATATAGTAATATAATAATACCATGATGTAAATGTTTTAGGATCGTGTGATTTGAGGGAAACTCTACAAGATGTGACAGATAGGGAGATGATTGAAGAAAGCGTAAACAATAAAGGAAAATTCTATTGTTAATGGAATTCACTGCATCCACTAACTTATCTATTGAAGTATCGGTACTTGTACCTGGTTTGTTGTTGATTTTGACGACTGTAAGTAGGGGATGGGTTCTTAAAGGAGGGAGGCGACAAAACAAGCAGCTAATTTAGGTGAATAGGAGGAATGTTTTTCTTCGTATTACAATAATAATAATATTGATTTGAGAATCATAACAATACGAAATATCTTTTGTATCGCGACTCTACATTTGAAGGAACTCGTAGTAATAATTATCATAAAATGAAGCTCAATAATTCTTGAAATTCCGTCAGAATATTATGATAAATTTATAAGAATTTCAGGGATCTTATTTTCGAAGAACTGTATTTAGTTACATATTTTTACAGTGTTTCAATAAAGTACATGAAGGTGACAAATTGAAATGGATTGAGAGTGGCAAATCACTTTGTGCATTCTAACTATTGTTGACATATTTGTTTCGATATTTTACTGCAGCCATTCACTCACGCCGCATCTGTTCTAGAAGAGTAGGCAGAAAGGACATAACGGTAGAGTCCCATATCCTTACACACTTTTTTCGCCACATTCATGCAATCTGTCATAGACGCTTTCTGATTCCTCTTTCTCAAAACACTCCCGTCATTGGTCGACGCGTCATAGGATCAGTACACACGATACTTTTCCCTGTTACTCACTCCTTTACCACGTATTGCACTTCCAGTAAAACGTCTTTCTTGGACAGTAGGTATTACAAATTACTATAGAGCGGCAAAAATTCTTATCTCCTGTATTATTTTGATAAATGTTAGTCAGAAAGCAACAAGAAGATAAACAAAATATATATACAAAATATTCAATTAGATACATACAACACATACATATACACATACAAAATATTCAATTAGAATAATTTAATTTCCACATTCATCTCCATTTCATCCGTCCCTTGTTTCATACGCACAGGCGCTAATATTAATGGGACTAAACATCAAAAGATGTGCAATTATTTAGCCAATTAGTTGACATGGACTCGCGTTAAGGAAAAAAAATAATTTGTGGATAAAGTAATTGAATAAATAATGTATTTCCTGTGAATAATGTAAAGAGATTAAATGTTACAATCTGAATAAGAATTAAGATTATAATTATATTAATTTATAAAGGTACGTAGGTACTTGTCTTTTTACTACAATTGTTATAGGGGATAAAACTAAAGCCGTTGTCTAGCATATCTTTTCTGATAGTGTACTACTAATGAAGTCGATGTATTTTCAGATTTACCTGCTAATTATGATGATTTCATGAGGTTAAAACAGTGTAGTGGGTACGAGTGTGTCTCACGTTTGAATTACTACTATGTAAATGAATTTCCTAATAAAGATCCCTTACGAACAGAATGTTCATAATTAGGTATTCTATCACTCTTTGTGTTGCATTACTTGCAGCAGGGAATACATAACAATGTTTGTACGTTGTTTTCTCATCAAAGAAGTAGGAAAATAATAAATTATAATATATTATTATGATTCTGTCATTTCGGTGTCCCTACTAAAAACGTGCATACCCAACTGTGTGTAGGTATGTTATTCGTAGAATACATTCCATATTGTATTGACAAAATATATGTACTACATTTTACTTCATTTTGTTGGTATTTATTCTCTACCCTGACGTAAGATACTTTGTAAGCAGTATTCAAAAGAGTAATTGTATTATCGTAAACATTTTCGTAATAATATGTCATATTAATATATTTTACTGTCTACCTTCCCTTGACAAAACGTTATTTTAATTATGTACCCACCAATCGTCTGTATGCACGATATGCTGCATACTGATTCGAACGAAAATGATACGACAAAGCTCTGCGATTTTGTATGATGTAGTGAACATGAAATTTAATAAGTAACACATAATAAAGAAATATTAATTCTGTACACCATGAAATATACAATTTGTTCTTGGGATGGAATACGGAATGCCGCTTATAGTGATAGAATTCCGTTCAAGAAAATCATGTATGAAAATGGTTAACTGGAAGAAATGGCAGCACTGCGACAAAAGTGTGGATGATTGGGTATGAGTTTTTTGTAAATAATTGCATTGAATAACTAACTTACTACACAAAATATTATAAGTTTCGACTGTTCCTAATCATGCTGATCTTACTTACATAAATAGTAGTATACTATTCCCGTCTTTTCACACATTTATTGTAGTCTTAATGGAGAAGTTCTGATAAGCCGTAATGCAACAACATCAACAAAGCCGTGCCAAAAAAAACTTAATAAAATAAAAGTTGCTTTACCTGTACAAAATACTTTACATTCTTAAATTCAAACATGTTTCAGCGTTTTTTTTTTTAAGTCTGCAGAATTACACACTAACCTTAACTTTTCAATATTATCTTACAGTAAAAAGACTCCTTTGACTCGAGAAACCAATATTATAATTTTGAATCAAAATTAAGAAAAATTTACTCGATGGGTTTATCGCATTATAATACTACCTCTCTGCGTAGACATGTCGACTGGCACTTAAAAAACATGTTTACATTTTCCTAGAATAATTTTTCTACGATACGGGGTAGAAGAATTAATGGTATATAAATATTTTGCAGGAAAATCGTTTTTTTCTTCTTCCTTTAAATAAGGAAAGTCGCGATGTAATTATTTGAGAGTGGCTTGGTTGAAACGTGTTCCTGAATAGATATAGCAAAATTTTACCTTTCCAACATATACTCACTAGTAACAATCGTTAAAAGGGGAAATATTCAGCCTGGTGATGCCACACCGCGTAACTCTACTTGAATTATACTTGGAAAAATGTTCGTAGGACTTTCACATCAGTCGAGTCAGGCTTGACTTCTTGAATTAATGTACCATGCTCGCTTTTCCAGTTGAATTACATGGAATTATATACCAACTATAAGACGTGCTACTAACACATTATTTAAGTTGCAATTTTCACCATCAAATACCCGAGAATTAATAAGAAATGTTAGACTATTTAAGGACACGAAGTTCAGTAAAAAACGCGTACACCAATACTGAAATATTCTGATCACATAATGTCAAAACTTTAAATAACCTCACCAAATACATAACTGCTTTTATGTATCATACAATAAACTTGTTACAAAGCTGTTTTTTTAAATAACTGAGTTTGCATTTTTTTATTTAGAGTTGATAATCAAACAAAGTAAACTTATCTTTAGGATAAAGTATGTGACATACTTTCAGGTGTCTTCGGCTTAAAGATTTATTCGTCACGATTTTCTACTTCAAGCAATAAAACTTTTCTTGTAGAATGTAGTTCAACTCGGAGACCATAAATTCATTTGATAAAATCTTTCTCCCTTGATCAGATGATATCATTGTGCAGAGGGCGCCTGGCTAAAGAACTCAAAGATTTTTTCAAATATTCCCTAAAATGGAAATAATCCCTCTTATATCTACTTGTTTTTATTTGTTAATCTTCAGTTTTTACTTTTCCTTGTTTCATGGTCACAATTCACGTCGTGAAACATTGGGTTTTCTAAATATCGGAGACGAAGACATTGTAGGATTGATCTTCAATTGGATTTTACATGCTGGAGTGGTATCAGATTAACCTAGCCGATGGTCCAGTCATTATAACCTAATCTTTCATTGTATAGATCTGCTGAGACACTACTGATATACCTATATATTTTCTTATTCAAATATTTTACTTAACGCGTAATTTTCTCGCTGCTTTTTAGAATAATGAAAATAAGACAACTAGGAACACTTGTTATGTGCCACCATCAATCGTGATACGTAAAATGCTAAATAGTTGTTGCTGTCCCGAAACACTACAAAAAAACACACAGAAAAGTCAAAGGTCGAAGGATACTTGTAGCTAGAAGACTAATCGGCAGATCTAGATAACAAAGTGGTATAAAATTGGAAGTGTTTACTCTTAAGTCGTTTGTGAAAATAAGGTACGCAGGGAATGACGGGATTATAATTCGTATTGTAGTAAATGAAACAAACCGTAAGTTCTTAGCTGAAAGATTTGGTTCTTCCCAATACATAAGGAAGTCTTAGAATATAACCATCGTATGTGTGTACTGTACAATGTATGCGCATGTATGTACGAGTACATGATGTTATTATAATGTGCTAGGCTATATGAAAATCGAATTACTGTTGTGGCATAAAAATCATAGAACCAAAAACATAAACAGAGAATGTACGTAAATAAAATTAAACGTTGGCAAACGTTGGAGGTTTCCACGAGTAGGGACATTATTTGGATAAGTATAAGACACGAGACATTTAATGTGTAGATAAATATATTTTCTCTCCCGCGAACTGAGTACAACAAGTGTTGTTTTGTATGTGTGTAATAATAATAATATGAACTAACTGAACGTTGCACTCAATACTTTACTAGAATCTCTCACCACATTATAGTGTACGAGTACGTACATACTAAAAGTAAATATTATTACTACGTCGTAAGTGAGAACTTGTTAGGCTTATGAAAATAAAACCTTGTAAACGACTCTGTTCATATTAAAGAAGTTTATTTGCTTACTTTCGTACTTTTTAGATTTGTACTATGAGTACCCACGTGTTAAATGTATTTAAGCAAATTAATAGGCTAAGTAGCTACGGGTATATTAGTGTGAATAGTATGAACTGTCATCGTACTATGAAAGTGTCATGTCACCTTTCAGAATAATAATATGTTTTGACGTATCTTGACACGAAGATCTAATTATTTAAGTATTTGATATCTCTAACAATTGCTCAGATACAACTGTAAATAATAATTAGTTTACCTACTATTAGCTCCAACATTATTGCTTGTAGTATTAAGTGTATGTTAATGTCAATGCTATAGTCCTAGATATAATATATACGCAGCTAAGTATAGGTTATCAATTAATACTCAATCACATTAAAGTCCTCTTAACGCAGTAAGAACGGTTAGATAGCTCACTTTAGTAATACCATTATTTTTCTTTTTTCTCCCATTTATTTGAAGTGGAACAATTCACGTACTTAGCGCTAATAATGACAAAGGTTTTCGTGAAAAAAAAAATCAGAAAAGCTAGCCCTATGCGCTCGAACGTTCAAAGGTGAATAATAAATTTATCAACAACGATAGGTCCACTACTTAGGGTGGAATTTGAAAAGGTTAGGCGAATCGAGAGAGGAGGGTGACAGCCAATCAAGATAAAAGCCACGGCATGGTAATCATCATAAACTACTTGATATATACTAGGAGAACAGATGCTGAAAGGTCATAGGCGAGTCTTAATCTCACATTAGTTCAATTGAATATTGAGATCTGTCCCTTACCGTTAGTTCACCTACTACTACTCTATTGTTAATTTGCTCAATATGAGAATAAACTCCTAGTGAAAGGAAAATCTAAAAGCTAATGTCTTACAAAATAATTTTGCTTACAGCTTGCAAACGATTTTTCTTCGCGTTTATTCATAGTAATAATTTGGTACCTAGTATTTAGATTTTATTAAAACAAACAAATTTTTAAAATATTCCGTGGAAAATTTCACAATTTTACTCATAATAAATCCGACATGGCTTTTCCCAATGTGGGGTAATTAGGAAGGTTTGTGGATAAGGATGTTAAAGAATGATGGACACATTATTGCGTGCGCGATTACATGAAGAACAATTGACCTCCACCTCAAAATTTTTAAGGAGCTTCAGCTCGTATGTCTGTATAGTAATAGTCAGTTTATTTGACAACGAAAGCCATCTGTTATCAATATAATAGTGTATATTATCTATCTCTTCATTATTAATACACACAATGTGTCACAATAAAAATGAGATAGCTTTTGTAATCTACCTATCTACATCCTTACAGGTTTGAATAAATCTTGTATATCGACGATATTTCGCCGGAAGCTACGGATGTTTTGTCGTTGATTCCACCATCACTGGTGCAGATTTTATCTGAATGCGATACTCAAATAAATGTGAAATTGTAGAAAAAATTCAGATAGGTACTTAATACTCATGGATGTAAACTGTTGTTTTAAGAAGACTTGCCAGATACTGTGCTTAAACCAAAATTATGGTTAAAATCGAAGCATTTATGAACTTGATTTCATTCGGATTTCATATAGGTTATGTATTTTTAATCAATTTTGTTTAAGCAATATGTCTTTCACTCCTAATTAAAACATGAGAATTAATATGATTAACAATCAGACACTTGAACACATTATTCCTAGGTAAAGGAAACCTCTTATAGGATCTTGATCAAGACCTGGCCACTTGAAAATATACCGTATAAAGTTGTCATAGGGAACCTGTACGAAGTATACGAGAGAATTAAATTTTGCTTCCCCCTTTGCGGAGGGAATAATAATGTATCAGTTGTTATTCAACATTATACATCCTTGCTTGCAATGGTTTGGAAATATATATCCACTTCTGTCAAGTATCTAGAGAACGTGATTTATCCTCTAAGCGTTTAGAGGACCTACGAACCTAATTCTAACTAAGCACTTTATTCCTTGAAAGCGGCAATTCCATTGAAGCCTCGTAATGATTGAAGTAATAAATATTAAAAATGTAAGACCTACTTATCTTTCGGTAAATAAGTTCTGGAATGATACAAGTATTCATAACGTAGGTACTATTCTTCTTTCTCTTTGGCTTTAAAATAAAAAGATGAATAAGGTGTGAGTTGTTGTAGTTTGTAAGTTGTGTAATCGTTTTGAATATTCCATACATTAAAAACATCAGATTTACAATGTAAAGATAAGATTGGGCAGAGATCAATAGATAGTATCTTGATGGTTCAGCCTATCCCAGAGTGATAAATTATTATTATTGCTGATTTATTTCACCGTGTTCGCTCAAGAAGAGAATCTTATTATTCTTATTATCATGAAACGCATCATGCATCTTTCTGACTTTATTGCATCGACGCCCTTTCCAAAAGCATCGAAGTTCATTCGAATTACATTACACATTAATAATAATATGATCGAACCATGATATAACATGAATACAACCGAACAATAATGATATTCTACATTTGTGTTTCATTGACAGATCGCCTGGAGGGATCAACATTATAGTATTACATTATGTAGACGGTGAAAATAAGAAGAAAATAATTTAAATGCGAAATTCAAATAAGGGGGACTTACTTCATTCTTTGGTGGTATTGTTTTCTCTCGAGAATGCACCTAACTCACCTGAACCGTGGTTGAAGGATCGCTATACCAGTGCCGGTGGGCGAAGGACGTTAATTTGAATAGATTACAGCTTAATATTCTGCATTCGAAAAATAAGTAAAGACAACAGGAAATAACTATACCTGAATGCATTGACAGTATGTAGAAAAACTTTCCGTTGAAATAAAAGTAAGTAATGTTAACTTTTTTAAAGTGACTTGTTGGATTGTTAGCAAAAAGCAGAATAAAGAAAAATCACTAAAGACGGAATTACATAGCTGCTTAATCCAAACCTGCCAATACAATTACATACATCATGAATGCACAGTTACTTGCTTTTAAAAGTTTATCTGTGGCATAGTAAGTGTTAGTGTAAACTTTACTTCATGAGACAACTTTGAAAGTTCGGAATGCTTTGGGTAGGTAATAAATGCAAACGAATGTTAATATTATATATCAGAAAACGGGAAATAGAAAAAAAAAACATTTAAAAATCTTAGTGCAGACGAAATTTAGATATAATTATTTAATATTGAAATACATCACTTACAGATGTCAAATTTTAACAACTTATGGACTATTTACACTTTAAATTTAAATTGCAATTAAAATATCTATCTATGTCAATTTGGTCATTGATTCTGTGTTCTGTCGATCTATTCTATCGTTGAATCGTTCTAGCAATAACGAAACTAAAATTATTGAAAATTATATCACTCAAATACATTTAAAAGTATGGCAGATAACATTACACGAATGATGTTGTAAATAGGTAGCAGGTGTAAAAAATAAGTTTGGCTGCTATATTATCAAAATAATCCGTTATATTTTCTATCAGCGAAGCATAGAGTTATAAATGTTTATAATAAAAGAATTTTCAGTGTTGGATTATTTAATAATTTTATATAAGATATTAATAATATAACTATGGAACAAATGACTTTGAAATATGACACTAGCGTTCTGTGGCCCTCTAATTGATGGCATATGCAGTGGTGAATGACGGATGTATCCACGGGTGTCAAAATCTTAATTTTAGAAACATGTTTCTAACACGTTTATATAGATTTGTTTCAAACGAAACAATTTTGTTATTAAATTTCGTGACTAATGACTCATCAAAAGCGGACCATCATATTACAGATTGGGATATCAAGTCTCGAATAACGAATACAGCTTTCGATTATGTCATTTTATCGAATTCATTAATAATTCAGAAAAAAAATACATTTTTCTAAGGTGTACGACAATTTACATAAGATAGTCCATTTCTATAAGATAGTATGTTATACAAAATATATTATCATCTCAAAGACCATTGATTCGTTGCGCAGAACGATTAACGAAGATAAACTTAGTATGAAATAGAATTGATAACTATTTCACACAATAAATTCGTTGAAAATTTTACATACCTAGTAATACGTACGTAAAAAAAGTATCGGATTTCTACTGGGATTTCTACAGGCGTTGGAGTGATTCGAAAATTACTCGAGACAAAGAAAAAGACCTAAAATATCTTGTGTTTTAAAATACATATAGAGCATTCAAACAAATATATAGATTGTTTTGTTTTCATGTCCTGACTGATCGTTTGATCATAGAAAAGTAGAAATTTATTGTTTGATCTTTCTATTGACATGTCTTTGTGTCTATCTCAATACGCGATGTATTGATTTGTCTAACTGAAATATCATTCTTGAGGTACATGTATTGAATACGTATAGGTTATTCAATACTATAATATAGAATTAATGGATTCTATTAAAAATGTAGTTTCCTGCGCTCCTTAATACTAACGATGTAGGTATAAACGAGACTGATAACATAAATTAATTTTTGTTTTGAAGATTTTTTTTTGAGAAAGGTACAGAAGAAAATCTGAAAGCATTAAGTCAGTGACTTCAAAAATAAAATAAAATAATTTGAATTATCATAGGGGTTTTAGCAATAAAAAGCTCTTCGAAATGCAACCAAAATGCGCTCTCGCAAATATTCAATGCGGAATAGATTTTTTCGACCACTGTACTAATTAACTCCATATTCATAATATTTTTTAAAGCCGACGCACGATATTAATGGGAACAATTCAATATTATGCCGAATTGATTTTGTATGCATTTGGATAAATTCAATGCCGGTATGAGAAATGTCTACCATCACACAACGAATACGAGTATAAAAAATGATCCATTAGCGGGCATTTGTGATGTAAAAGATCTCCAATTCTCCATTCTATTAAAATTATAGTAAAGAAAATATTGCGCAAGATTTGTGAATTGGTTGTAATATAAGTAAATAAATCTAGACCGCAAAAATGCGAGAGAAAAGATCAAAGAGCGGACTACAAAAGCAAGTCTTGTATAAGAATAAGTGTATAAGAAAGCTTCATTTTTTTAAATGCTGTAAAATAATTTTACTTTAAAAGTATTATTTTTGAAAACGAAAATATTCGCACTTACATGGAAGATTCGTGGTGTAGGCTATTGTTATATTCATTTTAGGAATAACTTAGATAATATTAGAATTTTAATTGATAAATCACAATAAGAATTCTGATATTGACCTGTATAGCATACATTGCGTAAAAGTTGTCTTGGATAAAAAAAAAACTGTTATACCTAAGAATTATAAAAGAAAACAGTGAGAGAAAATATCAAATATTCGCAGACATTTAATTACTTTATCAGAAAGGTGTATTATGAAAAATATTATGAGAATTTCATTATTTTTGATAATTATATTTGAGAGGCATCTAGCTCCATTAATAAAAAGGCCTTATAACACTTGAAATCGTGCCGAAGTAATAAATTTAGTAGAATTTCACATTCAATATCAAATGGATGTATTTTATTGAATATTTTAATGGTCAAAAATGAAAGGTAACATCTTTCTAATATCCTCATCGTGAATATATTTATGGCGTTTTATTTTATTACGTTAATACCAATTCTGGTATTCAAATGATACGAATTAGATTAGAGGAGTAACGGCGAATATAATTCAGATAAGAGAGGACGGAAAGGTGAGGGAATAAGTAAGGAGAAGCCTGTTGAATTATTGATGAAAAAAAAAACACTCAGATATAAAGTAGGTAAGTTGGTTGAACTTTTTTAATATAGGTAGGTAATGTATTTATTCTAAAAGTTACTAAGTGCCTACCCATTATAATATCTATACAGCTTTCAATGATCGTAACCTACATTGCATTTATTCCTAAATTTATATGTACATTGCCAAATCCAAAACGCTTTACTTTAAGTATGTTTATATGGAACAATTTGTATAGAACCCTTTCAACCGGTTTCATTGACAAAAAAATAATATTACAGGTATTACTTTTGCTACTACAGTCGTGAGCTACTAGTGTTTCAGTATGATATTGTTATGTATAATATTCCGGTATTATTTTGATAATACATAAGAGAAATTTTGGTATGGTACTTAGTATCAAGGGCCTCAATAATTACATGTCACGACACTTCGAAAATACATTCATAGTCAATTTCCTTAGGAACAATCAGCCCCCTAACCGAAATCTTTGGAAGGGAAACTTTCCTTTTGCATCCTCCCCTCACAGAATGTATTTTCAACTACCGACATAGAAATCAGTGGTATTGTTATCAAAAAGGGTAGGTACCCAGACGTACGTCAAAAGCTAGCACAGCTGATGTATTGAAACAGAAAGAATGATAGACGTTGAGGTAACATAGATTTTTTTTATAATAAAGAGAAAATGCAGAAATAAAATATTTCCTGTTTTTCTATATACAATTCCTCTATAGCCGAAAGTATTTTAAATAAGACACCAGAAACACGTTTCATCTTTTTTTCGTAGAGGTTCCTACATTATGTACTATAGTCGCAGTCGTTTTCGGTAACTCGTGCTTATGCAAGTAAATTGACCAAGTTTATTTTACGGCAAGGCCTAGAAAGATACACGGGTATCCAATATAGTTAGCTTATAGTATAAAAAACTGAAGAAACTGAGAGAAAACCACATGCTCCCTGAGGAGATCCGAACATAGATGATCCAAGTTTATTGATACCATAGCTAACCTGAACATTCACCTGCTACAAAAAATACTATTTCAAAAGTTACGCACACTTCTAAGATACAGAAAAACGTAAAAGAAAAAAATTCTGCACTATAATGTGTATTTACGTTGTTATTGAATATTTACATAATGGAGGAGATTATTTACTTGTTCCTAATATAAGTACATTGTGTGTAATCAAAAGTTAATGTATCGAAAAATCAACGACGACAAATAACGCGAAAGATTTTCGTGCATAAATCAAATTTGTATGGTGTGAAAATACCGCACTGAATACCAATAATATATACCTACTTACTGGTATACAGCACATTCCTTGTGATATAGAGCCTCGCGGTTATGTAAGTATGTAGGAACATTCTCAATTTAATGTACAACGTTGTACGAGATGATATACGGTATCGTATTGAACAGGGGATAATAATTTATGTCAGAATTCCTTATTAGAGAATTTTTTGACAATGTACGTAAAAACTTATGTAAACTAGAGCAAGAGATAAGGAGCATGAATTATTCTCCTGGTAGGAACGGAATTTTATCAAAGGCATTCCTCATACGTTGAAGAGTTCTATACTTATTGGACGTTTCTACGAATGTACAACAAAAGTACTCGGGCATTCGGATGTGCGATAAAAGAATGCATAATGTAATAATCATATTAAGAAATTTGGTCATGCGGCCAATAGTCGTACGGCGTGCGTCCTTTTTCGCCAGAGTTATTTGAAGTTACTGAATGTTGTGATAATAATGTGGTTCAAAGTAAAATACTCTAAAAATATAGACACTCTGTAGTCAGAATTCGGTTGTCATTTGTAGGTAATTGATATTGATGAAGAATTGCTATCAACATTGATATCTATAAGTAATAATACAATTAAATTACCATGTGTATTTATGTACCTACATTCAGATTGTTTATGATACCTATCGTATGTAGATATAATACGTAATATTTATATAGGTAAAGTGAACAGTTCATGGTGATACTAATAATGATGTCCGATCTGTCTATGTCAATAACAATAGTGAAATAATAACTGATGAAAATTCGTGACTAACAATTCACTTAGTCTATGTACCGAACTAGAGCGTATTGTACCTACTATTGAAAAGTGTAGGTATATTAAATTATATTAAAATGATTTTGTCACTCAAATCATATATCATCATTAACTAGCCAAGAATGTATTGTTAATAATATCACATTGTAATATTCCTGTGTGTTGACTCACGTGTCTTCGTATTATATTAATGTGACCTTTTAAACATTGTACAATTTATTGAACAAAGAGCCTGTACCATCAAGAATACAGTATATTAGCTATAAACAGTGCATGGAGGATTAAGACAACCAGGCACTATAAGATTTTTACTCCTCTTTAGAACCATTGGCAACTCGTTTTATTTTTTATCAATTAGTTAAAAAAATCGATAAAAGGCGCGGAAACTTAAGAATCAATGTGTTCGCGGTGAATCGATATGAAGTCACACCTCTAATTTATATACATGGACGATCCTTAACAGCGTCGTTTTCCATATAAGATAATTAATTGTGCTATGGCACCTACCTATCCTAACTAATTTCCAGTGTAACGCTTTCAAGGGTAGGGTCAGACAACAGACAAAGCATTTAGAGATCCACCGTCCGTATATTCATTCCGTATATTCAATTCAATACTAGACAGTTACGAATATACATAATATGTCATAAAGAAACATCTGACTAGACAGAATGTTCAACGCAATGGAATAAATGGTATTGGACAGTTGATTACGAAGCCCCCTATCCGGGGCTGCATTAAATAATATATGACTGTTGTCAACTCGATGTCGGCGTCTGCAGAGAAGAGGAATTAATATTATGAATTATACACATTCAATGGCATTATTTTTATTGCGTGGTGGTAGGCTGTATAATTATCCGTCCTGGACCTAGCTGAAGATTTGGTCTAATCTAGTATAAATGCTGCTGGAATCAGGTCACTGTATGGGAAAAACCTGAAAGTTTGATTAGGGAATGACCTACAAAGTATGATGATTGGATATATAGGATTGATGTTGTACCGATAATGAGAGTTAATAAGTTGAAATAGTTTGGTGGATACGTAGAGACATGAATGAGTGACTATAGGACGACAATAATATTAACTAAAATAATATTAAGAAATATGTGCGCTGATTTAAATCACAAAAAGAGTAGCAAATTTTGAAGCAGTAATATAAAACCCTCTCAGGTTTCGAAGAGAGAGGAAAAAATATACAAACGTGTCGAACCGGCAAACTAAAAAATTGTGAACGAATTTCGTAATAATCCTTGCACAGTCAGAATTTTAATACATTTCAACCTTAGTATGTATGTCGGATGTATGGCAGAGCGCGTGGTGCAAAATGCATTGTCAACAAAATCACTGGTATTTTTATAAACTTCAATCTACAGAGAAAAATAACAGGAACCACCGTGTTCAGCTAAAAGCCATTTTCAATTCATTTTTGTGCCGATATACAATTAAGTATATTATTTATACGGATCCAATTTTAGTGAAAACAAAATACAGTAAAATTTTATTATTAAAGGTTATGAAGGTGTAAAATTTCACAAGTCATTGTCAGATATTCCTTCTGACCATACATAGTCATTAAAATAGATCTTAATTATTCATAATCTGTAAAGGTCACGAAGCACTAGAAAAAGTTAACTAGATAAACCGATAGGCGCTTTGAACAATGCAAATACAAAAATACAAAAAAGAAAACACGCGTTTTTTTTCTACCTAGGTAAAATTTGTTATTGGTGTTGATTTTTTTAATAACAGTTACACATCGAATGGGACTCTGCTACTAAAGTGTACCGGTATACTTATACAGTGTTTGTACTGGGGGCTGCGGCATGTACAATATAATTTATTAGCATGTCTTGTTCTCGATAAAACTGTGAATTCGTGCGCTTGCATAATGAAGTACTATTATTAACAATATTGGATGGGTAGGTACTTGGTGGTTTTATTATTTTATATTATTTCCGTATCTTCCCACATTAATTATCTTAAATAATTGTTATGGTTATGATTATGATTAGCTTCAACACCACCAGTAGACATAGTGTTATTTCACTAAAAACAGGAATATGGCTAGATTTGTTTCTATACTTTCCACATTTTCTTCACAGTTGCAATACAAACTGCAACAAAAATAATTCCTGCATATTTATAGCTTGCCAAATTCGGGAGCTTATGTTATAGTACAGCCCTTTTTGTATACATAAACCCAAATACTTTCCTGCAGTCGCAAAAAGCGATTATAAGTCCACGCTCCAACCAACTACTCCAAGCATGTACTCATGTCTTATGATAGGTTTTTAATAAACGTTTCGTGTATAGGAAAATGTTAAAATACTAAATGAAGTCAGAGGCTGTAAGACGAGTTTTGTGGCTAGAATGAAAGTGAACAAGCTGCGACAGTTTATGAATGATGACAAAATGACGTAAAGATATGGGTGAAAAAAGGAACGTAAGAAAGAGTGGTCTCGGATTGCCCCCATCGATCGTGTCGACCGTTCCTCGAGGATCGGTGTTTGGAATAATAAGAAAATTGCATTGACACTCTTAAGTCGTGCGATCTCTCTGCCTACAGTGGGCAATTGTGCATACATGAAAAGAAATAAATCGTCTTATCTGCAAGTGATGGGTGTGAGGAGATATTGAACACATAATACTACATTAATAAAATTAGCATCAATCACTTTTTGTTCTGTTTATTCATAAATCAGTACCTTATATATTTTGATACACCCGCTACGACTATAATATTGTATTATCGGTGAAGCTCAGCTGTTGACTTTAGCACTATCTATATGTTAGAGAATTAAAACGTTTCAAGAGATTACATTTTTTAAACAAACAACGGAGGTTCAATATCAAGTAATGCGAGTAGAAAATTATTACTTTAGCAGCTAGGTACCTAACTTAATTTTAATTGATTTTTTTATGGAATATTTGTGGACCAATTTTGAAATTTATTACCTCTTGAAAAAAACGATGTTTTCATAACTTCTATACGTGTAAATAAAATATAAAAAAATGCGAAAACCCGAGTGTGTATGTTTGTATAGTTCAAATAATATAGTACGTGTGATACAATAAACACTACACCTAGCAGTAAATGATGATAAAAGAATACACACACACATTCGCATTGGTATTCAGAAAATTCAACAAAATAACAAACATCAATCTCAATTTCGTTTGACATTTCAATTTTCGACGCAGGCTTTGAGGGTGAGAATATAATGTTCCTTGGTATACCATAATAATACCTACCTAGTAGTATGTATTATACCAAGAGAATATAACAAGTTTTATTTAGTGTACCTAATATTGTACTTTGAAATTTCTTCACAATATGTCTTTATTAGAATCAATGTATAAAGCAGTTATTAGTTATTCAATATTCACCTGTAAATGACATTTCGTAGGAGTTATTAATAAAGAATAATGAACAGTAAAACAGGGGCAACGCAAATTTACGCGGTTTGTCATTATTCACTTAAATATTGAGGATATGGTTCCACAATCGCTTTCTTATATTAGTAGCAGTATGTATTGACTTTGAATTAAGTCTCTCGGGGTCTTGGGATCACCACGAAAGTCCGATAGAACTGCGATTTGATATTCACATTAATGCAATTAGATTATCTCGCAGTTCTGTTAGCTAATACATTCAATGTACTTTTAGGTGGTCTTCATTTGGAAAGAATCTATCATACTGTACTAGGTAGGTAGGTATATTTAGTAGTACATTGCGTACATTTTTATACCAAGAAAATTATGTCTAAAGTACTATATATGTCTTCTTTGATTTTGAAGGTTTTACTTTGTGGCGACATTATATTATAATTAAAACAATATTAATTTGTTTACACCACTTTTATTTTGACCAGAGAAGGGAACATTGTTCCCGAAACATGTTGACTCTGGTCAAAATAAAAGTGGTGTAAACAAATTAATATTGTTTTAATTATACTATATATGTACCTATATGTAGGTACTTGTCCCAAAAATACAACAAAAGCGACTATTCTATAAAATTATTACTAAAAGTCTCGTTACCTTGTCATTTAACATGACTAGAAATTATTACGAAGCACATTTCATAATGAGAAACATCTTGTTACCACAAAGTTATATTGTATTCGACGTATAATAATATTTACCAATGAATTGTATTATACCTATACGAGTAATAGAAAGATTGTAACACTAATAAGAGGTAAGTATTATTACAAAAAGTGGTCTATGACTCATCCACAGTCCACCAATATCATTGTCCAAAAGAATCAAATCTAAGTTTCATTGTTAGTAGTATGATAAAAGTATAGGTATACATATAAATATAGAGATACAATTATGATTGTAACATTATCGTGAAATTTTGTTGGACGTATATGGATAAGGAGACCTATACCGCATTAGATACAACTACTATTGTACCTTAACTACTATGAAATTCGTGACTTTTTGTCCTATTATTAGTACATATTTATTATTATTTCGTTATATCATTTTAGTCGTACCAACATGTATCCAATATTATCAATTTGATCGTCTACGAACTGAACATTAAAATAAACTGCACCAATATAATATTACGATACTAGTTTAAAAATCTGCTAAACAAGTAAAATTGTTTAGTTTTTTTTTTCATTTTACGCATACCTAGACCTGAATAATTAAATGCAAATTTATTCGTTAAAGTTTTATTTTTGTATTTTCTTTACGTACTTAATGTATTGGTAGGTATGTGTTTGAGTCATTCTGGTTTTACGAGTTAACTTCTCCGCCGTCCCAAATTCGCCCACAATTCAGGACTTTCTTATAATATACTTATTTCAAAAATATCTATGCGTTTACTATCTCAGTAAGAAAATAGCTTGCTCAAAATATAGAGATTCAAATAACTAAAAACTTCAGTCAAATATAGTTTCGTATATTGTTCAAAAACATTCCTTCCATTTGTCTCTCTTTGTCCACGGGAATGAACAGCAAGATTTATATTGAGTGACTATTAATGCGATGAACGTACTCGTAAGTGTGTCGCGGTTACAGACTGGTGAGATGACACTTTGAGGTGTGAGAAATGAAGCAATCCTTTACAAATTTCCGCCCGAGTTTCCGTGTCCGGCATGGAATTGGATTGTCCTATTGTACCTTGATGAATAAACCGAGTACGGTATAAACGTACGTACAAACATAATAATATATTACTATTTGTTATGTAGCTCACACGGCATATTATATCTGATTGAACCTGAAATATGTTGATTTCTATTATCTACGTCTTTGGAATATGAATAAACTAATTTAATTTTAAATCGCGATGAATTTTTCTATTTATAATATACTTAAAGTGTCAAACTATCCATATTTTAATTTTGAGCTTACGCTACGGTTGGAGCTAAGGGAATTTGACTTTTTGACGCTTTTGAGGCACATCAGATGTATGTAAGAGAGAGCGCTGTGGTGTTACTGAGGAATAGGGTGATATCGGATGTCTTAACTTTTACGCATATACACGAGTAGACTAAAATAAACAGCGACAACAACCAAGAAGATATGAAGCAGAGAAGTCAAATCTTTAGTTATTGCTAAACAACTTAACTTACAGAAAAATAATCGACAGCAAAAAACTTACAAAAAACAAAACACTGTGCTTATACTGTCAAGATTAATAGTGAATATACAATATTATTTAATATACAATGCACGATAATACTCAAAGATACTTGGAGAGATCCTATATTGTCGAACCGTTTTAGAATGGGCATAATTCGACAGCATAATGTAGTTGTGTCGTGATTTGTGAGCATAGAGATGACGGACAATAGCCCTTATTGATAGTATGCCACTCGATGCCTACGTCAGAATTCTTTCGGCGCCTGTAGACGTTTCCTATCAAAGATCTTGTCATAGTAATCGAACGAGTACTGTTGAGAATATATCTAAGTATTTCAATTGAGAGGTAGAACACCCAGGTACAAAGAAATTATGAATTGAACTTTAATTTAATATTATACCAATAATTTATAGTATAAGTGAAGGTTTAGAAATTTTGAAGTCGACCAACCATCAAGTTTAAGATATGGAATAAAATACATTATAGATATCCTATATCTCAATATAAACGTTACAATGTTATCACTGAAATTTAGAGAAGAAAACGTAATAGGTAAATATAAAGTAAATTAACTACTTTCTGTAATTTTGCAAAAAGTAAATAAACGTTAAGTTTACAATACTATCGTAATCTCATCATTTAAATATCAGGCGAGTCTTAAATTAAGTCTAATGAACACATATTTTTTATAAACCAAAATATTCGTTAGTTTTTTTGCCAATCCCAGTTAACTATTATAAATTGCTCTAACTAACTAGGTATAGGTAGGTACTGTATGGTATAATATTATGTTAATATTTCATTCTTGATTAGGAACACGATTCATCTCATTGAATTGATGAAAATGGATTAAAGTCAATTATCGTGGCTGACGGGACTATCCTCATAACAATAAGATGACCTATTCTATTCAAACTAACATTTTAAATAAATATATTATGGTAATGAAATCTACAGTCAGTGAATACTTATACTACATAATATGTTAACTTATTATATGTTACTATACTATTATAATCACGTTTGTGATTTTTGTGCTGTAGGTACATGTTTTGTCATAACCTTTGATAGTTTGTATTTTATGTTCAATTCTCAATGATACATACGTAAAATTTTCCACGTATCAAAAATAATTCCAGGAAAATCATTCCAATCACAAGTTGTACCCATTTAATATTAGTTTAGTTGTAAATATTACGGTAAGTAACATCTAGATACTTATAAGTTGAGAATCAATGCAAGTTTAGAATCGGAATACGATATGAAGAACCTTATGTTAGCTGAAATACGTAGAATTTCAGCAATGTTAGGAGCTGTCAAACTTTGTCTGGAAACTCGCTTGTTTCTTTCAATAAGAAAGAATTCGAGTAGGTACGTATCCTATCTACATATCTGGTATAGTATGTATGATATATTTTATTGATCTATTTTATGGCACAGCAACCGGTGTGTTTGAAATCGTGAGAGATGTGAGAGGATCGATATTTCAAATAAAGGAAACTAAAATTGTATAAAACTGTCTCATATTACAAATCTTTACTAAATACAAACGTATAAAAATCCCATATTAATGTCTGTATCTCTTACTAAGTAATGTTGGATTTCACAACTACTTAGGTGAGGAATATCTGAGATTGAATTCACCTATCATTATTTTTCGTACACAACTTGTGCTAGGTCGCTCCTATCTCGGCTGTTCCTTACTAAAAAGTTGGTGAAATCCAACTTACGTGTTTGTGGATTGTGTGTAGTGGAACATACTAACTACGACACCTCCTACATACTCGAACCAATGATGATAGTAGTTGAGACCTGCACGACCTCGTTAGAGCGCATCAGTGACACTTTTTCTTATAACAAGCTTTGCATTCTCGACAAGTGTGGATAAAAATAAACCTGGATTCTATAACCATAGAGTTTCTGAAGTGCACTCTCAAAGAAATTTTTCTTCGATAGGGAGATGTTTGCATTTACTCGCACTAACATAAAGTGCTGTTTGAGAGGGCATCTCTAGTCCTATAAAAATTCGAAGAAAATACTTGAAAACCTTTGAAATGAAAAAAAATTGTTTGTGTTTTCTGTTTTTGGTATAATTGCAATTGCAATTGCCAAAAAAAATATGGAGCTGATAGCAGACAACGAAAATTTTGTCAGAAAATTCATTGAGTGAATAAAAATAGCTTAAGTGCATTTTCATGATGGAGGAATTACAAAACAATACTTCGCTTCCTGTCAATCCAAACATTCTACTCCGGTAATATTGTGAACATCCATCATTCAAATTACTCATACTGGTTTGTGTATTAGATTACCACGAATACAGTGCCTGTAGTTACTGTTCGTTTAGATACTTTTCTAGAATTCAATTGTACAGCTGACATTTTACCAACACTGTATTGTAAACCTAGTTGGTTTATTCACATTTTTGTATCACACTAAATAGATTTGAACTCATAGTACATGATGTTTGAGCTGAATACTTCAGTTAGAATTTACTTATACATTTGATTGATACAAATCCAAATAGAGAGTTGACGGTTATTAGGCTCGTAAGCTTCATAAATTTGTGAGGTAATACTTTGTGACTTAATAAAATGAAAAAAAAAACGACAACTCTGAATTTGACCATTTTATTTGTAGACAAAATTTACTGGTTTCGGAAGCCATCAAGCTTCCTTCGCTAGATTATACTCAGTTTGCTATCAGTCAGTTAAACTCCAGATTTCAGTTCTCTGTGAAGTAGGATCATTTCGGTGGAAAACTCGTTGACAAACCAGTATTGTTTTTGCCCAAACATGATCTGACAACTCCAATAATAGTGATAACGCAATGATAGATAAAGTGCCATTTCGACTGTAGGTACGCTGAGTGTTGTGATATGGTTGTGATATTAGCAGAATATTAAGTGATAGACTACAATTGTTTGGTGAAAAGTGAGGAAGGAAAAAATAATCGATAATGATTCAACAATGTAGGTACATAGTTGATAATAATACACACACAAAACGCAGTATGTATACACAATTGCTATAAAAAATAATATAAAAGAGTATTTGAATTATTTCTCCCGTGCCCACATTGAATAAGCCTATAGATGTAGCATATGGATTACTTGTATAAAAAAATACTATCGATTGCAGCATACAACGGAATAGGAAAAGAAACGAAACAAAAGTTTTTTTTTATTAAGCTCAATGTTATTATCCTTGTGGATATTGTTTGTCAGTAGAATCGGACGGAGAATCACTCGGAACACAAATATTTGTTATTCTACGTACCTCGTCCAAAGAATAATAATATCCAATATGAGATTTTCGTATCAAATGGGAAATGTGACGTAATAATATTACCTATATGACAAAATACTCGTTATACCTACATACATACAACTAATATCAGTGATATCAATGCACAATGACAAATTCTGACACTTTGATCATTCCATTGTATTAGTCAAAACACACCTTTATTGGACGTATCACGCAACTGATAGACAGACTGAGGGAATATTCTATTCTTGTCAAAAGCTGTCTTTGATGAGTTCCTTCCTTGGCTATATAGTTTTTTTTAAATTGATTTTATACGCGTTTTTGTTTGGATTTTTTTTGGATTTACTTTACCTCAAAATACAAGCAATTCAGCAATAATTATATTTTGTATTGCTTTGAACGCATACTAATACCGTTTGGTATTGATTGGTCTTATTGTACTACCATGGTATATGAGCGTCAACGCGATTTGAATTAAAATTATGCCCTGAAATAATACGCCATAAATAATTATTTATTCGCCAGAAAATATTCATCAATTACAAAAGTAGTGTGCTGAAGAGGGTGCTTATTACAAAATCAAAATCTTACGGTCAACCTGAGTAAAATACTATTTCCTCGGGACTAGTAATATAATCATGGCGGGACTGGTTAGATTTTGCTCGCTGAGGATATTGACATAGGAAATAGACGTGGATTAGTCACATTTTGAAGAGAAAGGATTATTTTGAATTCGATAATGTTATACAATAACAAACTATAGGTTGTACACGAATGATCGTTTCCAAAGAGATAAAACGATTACAAAACCATAGATAGCATAATATTATTATAAATGGCAGTTAATAATATCTAAATATCCATCTGTTAAAACAAATCTGATATATATTTACATTACATTTTAAAGTAAATAATGTGCAATAATCTGCTGTGACAACAATCGTTGAACGTGACATTTTGTTCGGACCGAGGATCGAGACGAATACGCAAATTGTTGTTTCTCATAACACGGGAGCATTAAAAGTAATATCAGTAGGCAATAATATGTATTATTATTATAATAATCGTGGGGACTAAATAAATACATAGCGGGGGCTGTATAAAATATAAAAATAACTGCTGTAATATCTACAATGACCTTTAGAATAATTTTTATATATTCGTATTTTTTTCTAGATATATTTTTCAATTCGTATGAAGATGATAAGAACAGGGAGTGAAAATCATTGAAACTATTGCTTTTTTTAGTCCAAATAGTATCAGATCAGATACAGTACATATGTATGGAAACCCTAGTGCATCAATACGAAGGATAAAAAACAGAGACGAGTGGAAGGGGATAGAAGAGACCTATGTACAGCAGAGAAAGGAGAAGGACTGAATTAGAAGAAGATTTTTTTTTTTCAAAATGAATCTTGGTTTATGGATATAAACCCAAATAAATCTTTGTACACTTCACAGAAAGCTTGAAAAGCTTGTGTTGGGAAGTGGAGAAATATTACAATAAATCTTTTAAAACATGTATAATTAAAATATCATTATCATTATCATACGAGTACATTTGATGTTATTATATTGGGAAATAGAATAAATCTATAACAGAAAAAAAAACTAAAATGCGTAGTGATGGAACATTATTATTTCGCTGTCTTGTACGAGGATAAAATATTAAATTATATATCAGTTGGTATATCAGCTATACTAGATAACCAAAGGTATAGAGAAAGGGATTATGAAGACTTTACGTGTTGTTTTGAACGGGTATCAATTCCTTACCCTCTGGGTCTGTTTAGAGATAAAGTGAGATCAATACAGGTTTATGTTGTGGTATAAACATACATTGGAAAACACATGTATCCGTGGTTTTCATTAAGCGTACTCCGTGCTTACAAACAAGGGGAGACAATACCTAAAACATAACTACCTCAAATAAATACAGACGTGGAAACTCGTAATTTTCCTCAAACGTAATTCTATACGTGAAAAAAATTTTTTTACTTCAATATATTGAAATATATTTTGTGATACATATATCACAAAGTTCTTTTCGAGAATGCCAAATAGTTACAACTTCACGTGTTTAAAACAATGACATCGCCAGTCAACTTTGGGAATAAGATGAAAAACGCGGATTTACCATGAAACTTCGGATTCACAACAGGTACTGTTATTTTTAAAATAAATAAAATATTGGAATAAAAACTGTACAATTTTCCTTGTGAAACGCATTCCCGGTTAGCGTCAATTCTTCATTATATTTTACAATTTACAGGATGTGCTAACATATTTCTCTATACTGTCAGCTGGAAAAGTCTATAAGTATGATAATAATTAATTGATATCAAATAAGACAACTCGTGGCTGAAGATATTGTGCAACGAAGCAAAGCATGAAGAAGGTTCTGGGAAAAAAATGGGAATGAAATGGACAACTCCAGAATCCCTTAAATGGCAGCAAACTGCAGAAATCACTACTGGTCATCATCTTCCTGGAAGACTGCCTAACAGTCGAAAGGACCATTGAATCTTAACGTCTCATATTAAACACGTATCTGCCAGAACAGATCTAAATAAAGAAGAAGGTAAAGTAATTTCATATAGACTTACAAACCTGTAACTTGACATTGTATGCTTTTACGCATCGAGCGTGAAACGAAGGATGACTGCACGTCACATTTCACCTATATTCCTGTTGCGAAATAAAGAATTACACTATGTTCACTTTGCAACATAATATAGCATTGGAAGAAAATAATATAATAATATTTTCTTCTTCTTTGTCATATATTATTATTGGAAAGGAATTCAGGGCTATATTATTTCTTTATTGAATCACACTGACATAACATGTTTGACTGACAAACATATTTCTTCTGCGATCTAATACAAAAAGATATTTACAAATAGATACCCCGAGATATTTCTCTCTAGGTCTAAGAAATATGTACATCTTTGGCGTAAAAAAAGGTTTAAACCAGTATTTCAGATTACAAAGTGAAAGTTTTATAGTTTCATTCTAGAATGCGGGTGATTTAAATGAAGCAATCAATCGAGACATGCCATAAAACTTCGATCTGGAATTTCAGTTCAAAAGACTCTCGCTTAGTTACTGTATTTTAACACAATCTTAAAACATTACAAACCTTTAAAAGGCAATTTTTTCTACAAATGGCTTTAGAAAATCGACTGTGATTGGAAATATACAACTGCTTAAACTTTTAGACCTTTATCTTGTCAGAAGTTGGTGAAAAATCGATTTAATACTGAATTTGGAGACTCAAGGACAAACACAGGTACAAGAGATCCACGAAGTTCTAAGTAATGGTGTATTAAATATCTAGCTGATATTATATATTCATATAAGGTCTGAGTTTTGCCGCTAGTCATGAGGACATTTTTTTACACTGAATCGCTTGAATGAGTCGAAAGCATGTAATATTTCAAAATTAACATCAATCCGTAGATTAGTTCTACCACATTCTGCAAATCGAAGCATAAAATACAGTTCATAATCGTTATGGTTAAAAACAATAAGCAAATAAACCAATAAAATACACTTAACCACATTACAACAATGTCCATTATAATATTCATGTGACCGAAGTAAAATGGTCATAATATTTAAAGTGCATAAAGAGTAGTTTCCCATAACCGCAATCACAACTTCTGCTCCGTGACTTAATGGTTTTATGCAGATTTAAAACAATAATCATTTTCTGTGATTTTCCTTTTTGTCGTAAGGTCCATTGACATTGTGTCATGTTGAAAGACTATAACGTTTACACTTTACAATCCTAATAAAATGTTTAGTAGAAATTACCCAATGTAAAAAGCGTTACTACATCCATAGAAGAGTAACTAGAATGGTGTTAAATTTGAGATTACATTTTTACTATATTTGTTGTATTACTTTTCAATACTTACAAAGGACGCAGTGTACGTACCTACCTACTTAGTCGAGTTAATGGAATCGTAATTTTAATGTCGGTGTTTGAGTGTATGTACTTGATAAGGCCATGTGGACTTAGCGAGATTAATTTTATATAAAAGGGCCTATAAAAATGTCAACCTTTAATGAATGTGTATTTTCCTTTTTAAAATAACATTACGTAGCGCGACGGTAAGCAGGAACTTGTAAATATTGTAGGTAAACTTACCTCGTATTACGTTTAATAGAAAAAACAACATTGGTTTAAGAAAACCAAAGACTTTTACGTAATTTAAAGTATCAGAAAATGCAAAATAAGCAACAAAGTGTTTACTCTTATTTACACCTGCCCCGTTTTGTTTTCCTGGTACATTCTTAATAGATTTTTTTTTGTTAAAACGTAAATTTATTATTCTACTGATTATCGAAAAGAAAGAAACAGGCGTTGGAATTTCTTTTTGGTAAGCTTTTGTTACTTTGAATTCTATTATTTAATACATACTATTAAAGGGGGGCAAGAGGCATCTGCCCTTTGTGAACATGGCCAGATCGAGACCACGTCGAGCATGTAGTGGAAAGATGTACTGAGAAGATGTTTATAGGAGTTCTCGAGTAACTCCAAAAGGTCCCGACAAATTCAATAGGCACCATGAAAAATATAAACGCGGAGCTTTGGTTCCAGATACATATCTTGTACCTACAAGTACAATGGTCGTATGCATACTAAAGAAGAAGCTATGGAAAAGACAACATTGAATGATTTACGACCACATATTTATTATGACAAATTATTACTATTAGTGGAATATTAGACAGCTATCTTTCCAACTCACTGTTTGAAGTAGATAGAGCTGCTTTCTAGATTAAGGATCGTTCATAACAATAGCATTTTATATTGACGAATTGAAGTGAAACTAGAACGAGGTTTTATGACTGTTATTCTCTTACCATAAACCAAGTCCATTAAAATTATAATATCATTATTAATTAATCCATATATAAAACTATCAATAAAATTTTATATAATGTAATACTTTCTAAGAGATATAAATAGGGATTATTACCTCCGTTCTGTCTTGTTTTGGATACTTTTTTGTTGGATACTGTCAGGAGTAAGTCTTATGTCGCAGTCAAACTATATGGTACCATTTGGTTTATCTAAATCTATAAATCTAATTAGGATAAGCTTTATTATTCTCATGATGGGAAGATTGCTATTTAAAAAAACTTCGCACTTAACTCAATTGATCACAAAAAAAAATTGCCCTAGTAGTCTGCTAGTACTTGAAGATTCAATCAAATACCAGCCCGACTCCTTTATTTCTTTCGATATTTGTGTAATGTTTAGTATTAATTTTACCCTGCAGATTCCTTACACCCCTTTTGTGGAAGATTTAATGTTCGAATGCACGATTTTCAGATACCAACATCACATTGACTTAGTTTTATAATTAGTCTATATTTCAACTGAATATTTTCATCAGAAATTAGTTACATATGTCTTTGGTATACTATAAATACCCATTATCAAATTTACAACTCCCATCCTTCGTAGTATAATCAATAAATGATGAATACAACACTATATACCTAAGCTGATACTCCGCGATGTTTAAGTATAGCACTACACAATATTATTACATAAATATTTTATTCCATACAAAACTAATAATGATATCGATATATTTACAACCGCCATTACCAAACGTCAGCTTTTATTGATATCGCGCTTTTACGATCAATAAAACTTAAACGCATGAACATTAAAAAAAGCCTTATGCTTATTGAAAAAATGGGTACCAAATCATACAGTTTAGATACCTATAGTTAAGTTCATGTTTATATTATTTATACCTACTAAGATTAGGTATAGATAGTTTCTAGATACGTACAGTCGTACACATAATCGTTCTACATAGATAACATCTGATAATCCCAGTTAACATAGGAACATCCATGCGTTGTCATCGATTTCTTTTAGTATTTTTAAGATTTATACGATATTTTCTAATTTGCTGTGTGTGATCTTAAATGAAATTTTAAAATGCAAGAATATTTGAATTCGATAATCATAATCGATAATGTAAATCTTTGTGATATTTAAAAACTAATGACAAGAAGTACAGGTGATTTTAAAATAAGGAATACGTTGAAAAAAATGTCTTTTATAAATGCTTACATTAATTTACTAATTAAAAGTCTGTATAGTGGATACTTAATTACAGATGAGAAAGTATGAAAATACGAGGAAATTTGCTTACCTTTACCGAGAAACCCCTCATTTTTGTTATTCCCCGTTTCCTTATTCCATCCATACGTACAATACCATTAAGGTTAAAGGAAGGTAATTGAAATATACTTTAAAAACATAAATAATACACAATGCGGAGATTTGCTTACGCGAGTATAATAGAAAAAAATAAAAATGTTTTCTTTATTGAAGTCGTTAATTTTTTTCCAATTTAAGCGGACCGAGCGCGCGGCTTTTTCATCTGCCAAGTTTATTAAAACACAACACGAGATGGAGAAAAAATATTATAATACTTAGCTACCTTTACCTATTTTGAAGTAGAAACATTCACGGGGATACTCGGTGCAAGAGAAAATATTGTATAACGCGTTTAGAAAGACTTTTATATTATATTTTTCGTAGGTAACAAAATGAATTTTCTAAATACATAGAATAGAAGAATGAAAGAAGTAGAAGATTAGTTTGGTCCTGTTTTTTTTACGATTACGAAGTTGTCGACACAATTTTTGATTTACACATACATACGTTAACATGTCGTCCCTATTACTGACACACGAATTTATTAAGTACCTAATACAGGTGCAAAATGCTTGATATTTTCTATGAAAGCAACGATTAATTTTCTGACATATTTTTATATCTCGTGAATTCAAGTGATAGTGTACTTATTTTACAGTAAATACACAGGTGGAAATTATAAAAAAATTAAATAACGTTAATTAAGAATACAGGTAAAAATGAACGGAGGGAATACAGAGATGCCTGATTATATATGTAGAGACGATAGAACACAGTTCCATTAGGTAGAAAATCTACTGCTCAGTATCAGGCGGCTCTTGCTTACTTATGGGAATTTGCTTTAGACAGGGTATAATAATATGTGTATGAAGCAGAGAAGAAGGGGGTCGTGTAAGCAAAGACACCTGCTCCCGCTAAAGACGTTACCCTAGGGACCACAAATTCTTATTAAACGTACCGACCAACGAAGAACAAACTAGGCGAACTGAAATGATGCAACTCCTATGTCACAGTTTTCCCAAGCGAGAGAAACAAATAAACCAATTATTATTATTATAATTAACATTTACATTTTGACCCTTAAAAAAGCACTAAAATTCCTTGAACCGTTTCTTGAAATTAAAAATTTTCTCTCAAAAAAACCTATATAGTTTTATTTAGATACTTGTAGGCAATAAAATGTAAGTGGGTAAATAGCTAATTAAAAATTGTCATACATAGTTCTGTTCTATGCCGCAAGAAGACATACGTTAGTGAAATCTAGGTTTAAATACTATACAAGTAGGCATAAATGTACCTAGACAATAAAATTAATTATTTTAAGTATATAATTCACCCTATTAAATCCAGAGGGAGTAATGAAGTACCTATTTAATAATTTATGTCCCTCAATACCCAAAAAATTGATTAATGAAAAATTAATGGATCATCATGAAACGTCTTAAACTGAAATCATAGACTTAACTGTATTTTTTGAAAAACATGAGCATGGATCTCTTTTTAAATAAGGCTAATTTATATTATGTAAAATAAAGATACATATAGTGTAAAAAATATGTTAAAACAAATAAATTTGACATAATATTGTATTATATTGTAGTGTTAGGTAAAAACCTAGTTACTATGAGACGCTCATTACTGTCTCTGGGAAGAAAACCATTGGGAACAATCATTTACCCTTAAGTAATGTCCATTAAAGGTGTTTTAACAACAAGTTTCTCCCTTGTTTACTAACACTCCTTCCAGGATGTTCCGAATAGAGGAACATTTTACGCAATATTTTTTTTTCTACAATATAAACAACTTTTACCAAATACTCGTATATGTAGGACGATACTAAGATTCTGTTACTATATAAATAAAATACAAATATATCTAATAGAAAAAAAAATTAAATACAGTCAGACGCCTTTGATTATATTTAATTTACGAGTACGTTTACCTTTATTGCGGTCCTAATAACTAGAAAATGTAACATACACTCATTTCTTAGTTATCATAACGTTCTGTAAAAATGGGCTCACACCTAATTCACTATATCTCCTTTCCTTTGATTTATGGATGTTCTAACATAATTTAAAACAATGCTTTTGGAAGGATTTCTTTACAAACACGTCGTTACACCATTGAAAACTGTCTTCCAAGTACTCTTACAAGTATTGAGTTTCGACTACAAAAAGTTCCTACTTAAAGATTAGAATAGCAGTATTGTTAAATAGTATCTAGTATAGGTACGTATAAATGAAATGAATTTTTAAAGTAGAAACATCGCGAAACTTGAGCCCACATTTTCATCTTGGTACCTGAAAGTAAAGTCCTGTAATAATAATATTTTGTAAAATATAATGAGAAAAACGCAAAGAAGTCTCTTGTTTGCTGTTTTTTTTTCTAAAATTACATTTTCAAATTATTATCATATTTCAATTGTTACGAAATGCAAAAAAATGTGCGGAACAAATTATATTTACCCTCTTATACGAAGGTACACAATATCAACTTTCCGTAGGAAAACTTTTAAGTAAGAAAAGGGAGGCAGGTGAATGAATACTGATGAATCATTTAATCAGAAAAAAAAAAGCTTTTGCAACTTACCTATTTAAAAAGAGTCTTGGTTCTCGACCGATATGTATTCTTTGAGATACAGCCCATCTGAAAAAATAAAGAATATGTAACTAATTAAATAAATGCATAATTGTATCCTAAATTCCCCAAGTTAAAAGTACCTTTGAATATTTTATTTAAATTAGACAAATTAAATATCTAAAAATAAATAATATTAAACAAGGATTTCGAGAAATGTTAGTAGTAAGTACGAAATGTATTATTTTAATGTGGGAATTATTTTTTGTCGGTAGTTTCAGGAAAAATTGTTTTAAATACACGTGAATATTTTTCTTTATGTAGGGACATTAGGGAAAAACCTTCATAAAATTTTGGCAAACGCTCTGTTTACTTATTTAAGGGAGAAGACACAGAAGACATAAAATGATGCCACAAATCAGTCTTTAAAATTTCGTAATGAACTTAATCCCTGACACATGTTAAGCTCCATTGGATGGTATTACAAAGAATCCGGAGTACAAAATACTTCCTCTTCTTTTAATATTACATTGTTTCTACTAAGCACGTGAATAAACAAATTATTCATGTCTTAAAAATTTGCTTCCTGTTGGTTCAGTGTGGTTTTATAGATGCGGAACGCGGGTATATCCTAACCATAATAAATGTAAGAAGAGGATGACTAGTAGGTAGGTATATTTTATGCAATATCCATCAAACTAACGGTTTTGTGTTACGATGACTACCTACGATCATTATGACGTCTTTTTGTTTTAGTTAATTCCTTTTAAACTATCAAGATAGGTGTTTTTGTTTAAATGAGGTAATGAAACTTATAGCAATGTAAGGGCATATTTATACTCAAATAAGTCATCAAGGTTACGACAAAACATTCATATTTCTATATTTTTGTTTTTTTTTTTACTTACGTAATGATTTTACTTACGTTGAACAGAACATGCTTTAATGGAAAACGGATCAATATTTTAATATTGTAATAATGTAATATGAAATCGGGTCTCATTTGTACGATAAAACTAATCATAACTAAGCGTAAATCCATCGTTATGAATTTCTGGCCGCACGGATTTAAAAGATATGGGGCGATTTGACCGTAAAGCTCAAAATGAGGGATAATTTCAAGCAATAAATTGAAAAAAAAAATGAATAGGGGATACATGTTTGCTGTCGGTCGGCAAGGCAACCGTTACAACTATGTACTAATAATCCACTACATGCCTCGTTCTAACGCCCACTGAAAATATCCATAATGCAACCTGTTAATTGCCTCCATGTCCACATTCTCACTACCAGTCTGAAGTTCGAGAACTAAGTCATTCCTTCACAATCCGCCATTTTGAGAAATTTAGTCGAACAACACTAATATCAATAATTTATTGTAAATTCACATTTATTAATTAACCACATGAATTTCCGTATGGAATCTGGATTGAAACTTTAATTATTTAATTCGAGTATTTATAGAGAATACAATGCTTTACTAATTAAAATAATGTTACATTTCGATGAATGTATTTCGTTTGTGTCAATTATGATTTTAAATATTCCAATGTTAACAAAATACAATTTTTATGTTTGCAGTCTATTGAAAAAATAATATCAAAAATACTAATTGCATAATATACCTACAGGTACAAATAATATTGGACCATTTATGCAGCTTCGTAACATTTTGTTTATTTCAATCAGTCATTTATTTTCATACTTCATAACATCAGTTTTTCAATTTCTTATCACAAAATTTTATTATTAGGAATATTTCTAATCAAAATAATTATGGACACTTCACAGTAAGCTAAAAGCTTACGTCGAGATATTAGAATACTACTTGTATATAATTAGCATCGAGATTCGATCATGTAATTAAACCAAATAGTGTTCTCAGACTCGATAATTCTCATTAGAAGTGGGTTTACGTTTTCTTTGATAATGTCGACGCTTTGTGAAGTCGAGAAATTATATCCCCTGTTTAAAAATTGCTTGAAGTATTTTCACCTCGACACGTGGATATTGTACCTAACATACCTGACGCACTCCACAACACACGCAAAGCATTCTAATACAAAACTAACATCGATAGTATTATTAATATTGATATAACGACTTTACTTAATATCTATGTGCGGAACACCATATCGATATTAAATAGAAAATACGTAACTAAAGTTTAATCATAGTGCTTAACGATTTTTTTTAACTTGAAGTTACAATTCTTCAGCATAAAGACAAGTTTCTGTAGAATCCTTCACACGTACTTAAATCAAATTATACGCGAATGTTTCACTCGCATAATAATTTGCTTCTGTGTGCTACAGTTAATTAAACTTTAGTTCAGTATACATTACACATTTAATTGACAATAATAACTTGTCTTCATTTTGCTGAATGTAGGAAATAAAGACTATTATCACTTTCTTCTTGGGTACAGTAATTGATAGAAAACAAATTTAAATTTGAGTCACAGTTTAAATTATTTACTACTGTTACCCAGGGAAAACTCGATGAATCGCAGTACAGTACAATATTGAGATGTTACCAGGTATAAACGTAATTTCAAATAGACCAATGATTTTACTATTCATTTTGTTATTCTCACAATCTTCCTCCTTCAGGTTCTTACTTCCTTTTTTCTTGATATAATACTATCTGAATAAAAGAAAATACTAATACTTTATTGAGATTTCTAGTTCTCTTCCCTCTTATTGGTGAATTTACGTTGTGAGCACGAGTAAGTAATAAGGTTGTATCCTTTGGGAGACAACACCGTATTACTCTGTTTTATTTCTGAATGCCTTCGTAATATTCCTCTATATATCGTTATTTGAAATCAAAGGTAAAAATATGAAAAGAACGAACATGAAATACTGCAAGCGTGAAATACTCGTTAGAATAAAAATAATATCCACACTATTACAGGTATAGGTAATTCCTCAAGGGTTAATAAAATTTACAACAGCCGAAAGATGATTAACGAAAAACAAACGGAATATACGAGATCAATATTTAGGTATACAAAGTCTAACAAAGCTGTAGACCTATCGACACTAAGAATCCAGAAGTAGTTACCTATATTTTTGGCAACAGAATAAATGTTATTGTTCCATAATTTCTCGCACAGCTGAAAAAGGTCGTTGGTTAGTAGCGGACTTACGCAAGTTCTAATGTAAAATTAAGCTACTTACAATATAAAATAATATTCCTAATAAAACATTTTCAAATATTCTAGTCAAAGTGAGAATGATCATAAACAACAATTTCTTAAAAATATCGATGAGATGGATCCAGTTAAATTTCAAAAAGTATTATAACATAGACAGCTACGTTTTATTACCGTACAAAAGAAAAAAACCGTAAATATGACGATATTTGCGAGTATCGCAAGTCTTACTATGAATTCTGTATAATATTATACATACACAATATGTATAGTTATAATATTGTGCGCGAAAAGTGTCAAATACTCAGAAATTGAGATTTATAGCGCAAAATTCCGTTCTAGAATCGAATAAAGGAGATTCTTCCAATATTACCTGTGATGTATGAAAACGTGGATAGCCTACAGCGTCACCTAGGGATGTCGATGAGTCTGATATTATACTGAGAGATATTATTATCATGATCAATATCGCAACGATAATGTATCATTATTGTGGAGAGCTTGATAACATAATAATCTTATGATGTTTTCTTGTTAGTATCACACTAAACATGTACCAACGAATACTGAAGTCGTACGTAGATACACATACTTCCAAACTTTATACATTGATAAATATAAACAAAATAATTTACTGCACGTTTATTACTTTTATCGTGATATTTTTATTGCTGAAATTCGGAACTTCTCAATACAAGTTTGTTCCCAGCTTCAATACATGTTAAATAAAATATGTTCACGTTCTTTATAGGCAATGTCCTATTAGATTATTACCATTCATATAATATAGCGTAATAAAGTTCTAAGGATATCATTAAACATTTATAATGTTAACTCTACCGCAGCCGTTTCATTCCTTATGAATCATAACTTCAGCAGCACATCTATAAGGTATGAATTTGAAATGAATATTCAGTAGTGATGTACGTAGTTTGACGTACATTCAAGTGGGAAGTTAAAGCAACACTAGTTCGTTAAGGGATACTAATTTTGTAAATCTTGTTAAGGAAACTTGTAGTTACAACTACTAGGTATTAATTTATTTATGTCTCATTATAACGCGTCGAACTTCTTGACGAATAATAACTCCCCCTACAACAAGAAGGTACTTAATAATATTCCATGGTTTTGGAGGATATATACAAATCCATTCTATTAGCGCCTTGGGGAGGTAGTCTTCGGATTATTATTCAAGTTCACCCTCAGAAAGCAGATGTTTTAAATAAATTAACTAACAGTCTGACCCTTCTGGCGACGATGGTCATCATCAATATACTAACAACTAACCAGAAGCATTAAACATTGAATACATTGATATAAATGCGTCTCTTTTACAATAATTAGGTCGACCATAGATTAAACACATGGAGCATAAAATTGGCCAAATAACGAAGAAAAGGAAAATCATTGAAACTATACCGATTGTACTTTCTCTTCTTGCATATTGATTCAGTTCAGGAGAAAAGAGATAGCTTATTAGATCAGTTTAATGAAATCGGTCAATTATTCGTTTTAAGGGAGCGCCATCTGCTCATTTCGGGGTTGTTAAATCCTAAGGGAGGGGGTGTGGATAAGTTTGGATGAATCCATTCACCCCCCATCCATTGAGAATAATAACAACAACAAAAAAAGTAAACAAGCCGCAAGCAATGAGATTTGATAAAATATGTATGACGATCTTTATGCACAGGTTCAATGCTGAAATAACGAAGGGGTTTTTATAAAACTATGACGAAATCATCGCATCAAATTAGTAGTATTGTATACAATCACAGAGGAAAATAATTCTAATGTCTCTAAAACCGTATATCAATGGAAAGGAGTAAAGAGAGAAATTGTAGTTTATGCTGAACTCAACATAATAACTGCATTATTTCCAAAGCAACATTGGTAGGAAATTCTGACAATCTATTTGTCTGACTGAATTCCATTTCCTCATCTGTGGCACTAACAAATGATAAAAGCATTTTGGTTTTCATCGTGTACTGGCATGTTAGTACCAACAATTCTATTCCATGCATCTAACTTCGCCAAAGAGTAGGTATTAGATCTACCGCATACCTTTGTATTGAGGGGGCAGATATCACCATAAGACTCACAACGTGGATAAATTAGTATAAATATGTGTTTTAGTGAATAGTAATCAGATATTTGATTTTTCTTAAATTTCCCGTTGAATTCTAAAGTTACTCTGAAATTTACTGAAACTTGAGATTATTCAAACACAATTAGTGAATTTGAAACAACAATACATTGGTGCCTAAAGTGAATGACGAAATGTTGATTCACGAGCATAACAAAATCAATTGTGTTTGCTTCATTATCAAAGCAGAACAGTAAAAGCTAATAAGCCAATAGTTAAAAGTATGAATAATTAATAATATTATGCATTTCATTAATAGTAAATAAACCAAACACAGTTTTCATAATACATAAATCGGTTTAAATTCAATGAATAAGCCTCTTTAAGCAAAACTAATTTCGATATACTAATTTCATAACCATTTTCAGCTCATATTGGTATATAGAATTGGAGCTACAACATGTTTGAATTAATTATACAAATATAAATTCATATTCAATGTTGTACACAATATTATAGAGATATGGTATTCTACATCGAACAGAAAATTAACATATCTAGATTCCGTAACATTGCCATGAGTTTCCATTTTTAATTACATATCCAGGGGGCGAAATACTGAACGTTGAACATTTCTATTGATCGCAAACGATCATGCAGAACTTGGCACACGATTGTTTGAAACATTTAGCCACAATTGGTAATATTATTATGTATTTACTAATACTGCAGGTAAGAGAAGACAGTGATGATAATGCCCAGACAAGATGCACCCCCTGGAAAACATTCTTTGAATATAGTAATAATGAGATCAAAGTGTTATCAAACAATTTGGGATGAGGTGTACAATCACATACTAAATATAACTTCTGAATTGTGAATGATGAATGGACAAGGTACATAAGACGACAGGCAGGCAGAAGTATCTTCGTATACTGATCTTATTCACATCAAAACATACAGGGGAAACTACACATTGACGGCCAAACATATCCATACGATGCGGACAATTTTTACTCTTACCGTTGGTGGATTGTAACGAACAGGTTGAAGAAAATTCAGTACCTGAATGTGGAACGACATCAGAGGTATGAATGCTAGGAAATTTATGCATTCGACAAAAGCATTTGTTAGAGGTTAGCGAATTGGTTAAATTTATTAATCACTCGCATATATTAAAGCAGGTTCCATCATCCGATATTTAGGTATTACTTTCATTTGATGAAACTGTAATAAACATTATGGATCTGCGGTGCAATAATATAATACTAATAGCATCCATCCAGCCGTCTCTCCTGCAAACTAGGATTGTATGAAATAACTATAGTATAAAACATAGGATTGTTTCGCTATGTCGATTTTACAGTCGTTGCCAGACTGATGGATAATTAAATAGATAATAATGAATTAAATTTATTCCATCATAAAACACAATAATAAGTCGAAAGGATTTGAGCAATTATAGTAACATTTTATCGATCGATCGTGTATCAACCGAGTGAAGTATTTAACAGAGACTGTCGAGTACAAGAAAATAACCTACAATATTAAATTTATATTTAATCATTTAAAAATTAATAAATACTTTCATGTTCTTTGCGTGTTTCTAATAGGGTATGTAATGTAATATAATGAATTAATAATAAACTATATCAATTATACAGACAAACATTGATACTAGGTAACTTTTGTAGTGTTTTAATTGCTGGGTGAAGTTTTCCGATATTCTGAACCATAAAGACATCATCAAATAAATACTAGAGACCGACTGAAGGTTCGGTTTCGGTTACGGCCAGTTTCGGCCAATATTGTCGGTTTCGGCCTCAGTTTCGGTTTCGGCCAAAAAACGGCCGAATCTTCGGCCGAACCGAAACTAGCATCCGTATTATGTCGGGCATTGTCGGGAATCTTTGGAACAGATTCACTTTGTGTGTTATGTATTCTGTACACTAGAGTTCTGTACACTAGAAGTTCACAAAAGTGAACTAGATTTATATCACTACTTACCTACCTACTTACATTTTCAAATAGCAAATACGTTACAGAAGATACACAACTATGGTATAGAATTCAATTATCCATATATGAAATTAGGTATTATTATTGAAAAACGGTGTAGCTTTGACATTTCTTCTGTTAGAGAGACATAGCCACTGTTAGGAAATGTGTGGTTTTTTCTGCTGCGGATGAGGGTTGGTGAAATAAGAGATGAATGCTTCAGGTTCGCATTCGTGAAAATACGTATGATAGGCAAAAACTGTCTACCTTGCAAGAGAGCCAGATTCGGGTAATATGTAGTTCTACAATTGAATGCCATATATATCAAAATACCTTGCGAATCATGATCCATAATAATATTCAAAACATCTTGAACCAGGCAATCAGTAATGTCACGTTAATAATATAATACTCCCCAGTCTAGTAATAGGCACAATGTTGTATGTAATAATATTAAATTATGTAGATATGATTAAAATAGCTGTGATGAAATGATATAGTACGTTTGTATTCAAGCATTCATTCCTCCAAACTGCTATTAATTAACATAGCATTAATTATAGTACACAATCATACTCGCACAACGCAAACTATGATGTATTTGTAGATTGATGTACTTGAATTTCAATTAGATAGGTACCTTATAAGTAGTTAGGTGTAGTATAATAAAAGAGCTTTTAGTTTTAGTAGTTGTACCATTATAGTTGCAAAAGAAAAACAGACCTGCATTATATCTAAGTTTGTTCTATCATTTTGTATTTATAACTCTTAGTTGAAAATTAGTATATTACATATAGCTGCTATTATATTCTAGAATCTAGATTAACCTATAGGCGTATTAAAAACTTAAAACAGAAGTGTTTTCCTAGACAGCGCAAAACATATCAAATCTTTAACTATTATCTTCAGAGTCATCCATCACCTGTATGTCTACGTACAATTATTAAGTAGGGTCTTATTTTTACTTTTTCTAGAGCATACAATATTATAGATAATATAAGATAAAAACGTAAATAAATAAATACACGTCAAATCAGATTTATTATTAATGGTAGGTACATTGTGTACTACCAAGTACAAAGTAGGTTGTATGAGGATTATTGTGATATGTTGCCTTACCCAGGACCGCCTAACCCCAACGACAACAATTCACTTTACCGCGTATACCTTTTCATTTAAGTGAAATATTTAATATTTATTAGGGACTCACGGAGCTCTTGAAAGCTGAAGATGACCCTACTTTGGAATTCATGAAGAAAATAATATAATAATAAGGGTATAGGTATAATATTATACTATTTTATAATGTACCTACCTGTAAGCCTTTACCATTGTTCGTGTCGGTAAAGATATACGATTTTGGTAATTTATTTTAATATTATAGCAGAAAACGTTCCGATATAATAATATTTCTCATATAAGAAAAAAAGCTAAAAAACTTGACATACTTATCTTATTATACAAGCGCAAATTCTCCGAGAAGAGAATACTACTATACAGGGTTTTAGTTTTTACAAAATATGCTAGTGATACCTAATATGTATTTGAGATTATTTGGCAGAGCCTGAAATGTTTTAGGAATATTTGATTATATCTGGCCAGATTAACCACTATTTATTTCGCACTGGCAGGAAGATCGCAAACATTCAAACTTCATACCGATTCTTTACTGTAAATTAAGAGTTATTACCAAACTAACATCTTTTACCACATTCGATACAAATTCGTTACGATCATATGTGTTAGAGATAGCAATAGCTTCATGTAGCTATACAGAATATGTGTGTATTTCTTTCAATCTTTTATTTTCACTTTATCTCGAGTTTCAACAACGTTTAATATAAAAATAACACTTACGGACAATTGTGTCTGGTTTAGTTTTTATTCTAAAGGAACAACACTTTTCTTGCACAAAATATCTAATAAAATAACAATAAAGTTGTCTTACGCCAACAACTGTGTGAACATCCTGAATTTGACTCCTCAATATAAAAGATCCCTTAACTACGATTCTCATTCAACACTATCATAATATCCAATAGTATCTTATTCTTCTTCTGCTGTTCTTAACGGAGGAGTTTAGAACATCTTTAGATCTTGCCCAAGTTTGATTATAATTGGTATTCTAAAATCTAAACCACTGTATTAGATTCTTGATCCATGATAATCCTACCACATAACGTTGCCTCGATCTTTCCTCCGCTATCCATAAGTTGTATATCATATGTAAAGATAAGAATGTAGGTATTTAGTCGAAAAAAACGGTGGAAGAAAACATTTCACTTTCATGTCAATTACCGTGAAAAAAGAAAAGCTCCAGTATTTTGATAAAAGTGTATGAAACATTGCAAAAATGCTAAAAAAAATTAATACCTGAAACTGATTTTCGCTATTTATGGACTTAATTGATACCAACCAAAATAATATAATTTTTTGGATTTATTTATTTAATTTACATTTTTTGCAAGTGTACAAATTACGAGTATTTCTATATAGAAGCGAAGAATGCTTTTAAAATTGAGTGATGGAGACTAAATCTTCAATAACTTTATAGATTATAATAATGAATGCTATTTTAATCGTTTCCTTCGTAAATGAATGGAAAACAAACCGTGTAAACGAGAATCGAGTAATACACATCTTAGTATAAAACTAAGTATCAAATTACATTCTCTCTGTCTTCTAGTGCGATTTATCTTTGCGACACCCCTACAGACTTTCTGTCAAATTAAATGCCACATTGTCAACATTTTTTACGCTTTGTCTTTCAACTATTATATTGCACAAATAACTACAGAACTGTATACGCTGATCTTTAAATTAACACATGAAAGTCAATGTCAAAGTCACTAAACTAAAATACTTTTAAAAAAGGTATTAAAATTTGGTTGATAAAATGAGATATTTTGGTTTCGTTTTAGAACTAAAGTCTACAATCAAACAAAAAATGTTTTTAATTTATACCTACACAATGTGCACTAAAATAACTAATTATCTGGAACATTTTTAGAGCTAACAAACAAATACGGGAAAGCTATCACTCCACTTCGGGGCACTTATCCAATTTTCTACCATTTCCCGCTTTGGAGACAAAAATAAATAAAATAATATTGGGGTGCTCAATATGTACTTGAATAAAGATACAGAATGTGAGAGAATCTAAATCAATTACGTTTTCCATACACTATCCAATACCCAATACAATGAATGAGTTTGTAGTGCATTTATATTCATTCGATACATCTCATGTGAGTCGTACATCTCTCACCAGATGTCGCTACTCGCTGGTATTTGGTTTGTAGAAATCTATATTTATGTGAAATAGAATAGACAACTCATGTAGGTAAGTATGTAAATATTGCAATTTCTTTCTTATTAAAGTACCACCACTTCTATGCGTGACACTACTGAAATTCAAGAAAATAAATTGTATCGATCGTTTAAAAAAATCCTTAATTGTTATTGCAAGTTTACCTTTCGAAGGTACTCGAAAATGGTACAAAGGCATACTATTTTGCAATGTAAAACACGTTGTTCTAAAATATTTCATGGTACCAGCGATACGTTCATATTTATTTATTTATCGTATGGCCAACATCACGCCTCTACCATTTAACATTCGTTATGTCAAAGTGTAAAACATGTTAGAAGCGCAGAGTGAACTGCTTGTCAAAGACTTAAATCTAGATTTCTTATGTACTGTATAGCGTTCATATTGAAAATGTAAGAGAAGGACCAAAATTAGTTCTATAAAACAGGCGTCTGGTCCGCCTACATCTCGACATAAGTGAGTCGGTGAATACGAAGTCGAACAGATACAACTAATATAAATATACACATCGAACCACCCTCCAAATCTAATATAGATATATTGTAGACGTCCCTCAAGAAGGGTGGTAGAAATCTAGAAATCGAATAAAGTCAATGCGAATTAAATGACAGATTGTCGTCTTTCGACACGAGGAAAATCGATTCATTGCTCCCAGTTCTAAGCAATAAGTTACAAGTAGTGCCATGCAGTTTTTAGACTGTATCGTAGCAAGCGAATTGCAATTTCATCTTTTAAAATTCAATTTTACTTATGACACATCCGTATTGTGTGATTATTATTATGACTTTTTATCTCATACAATTATGATAGTAAGGTTCTTGTTGACCAATGACCATCTACGCAAACAGAACTGTCAAATTAATAAAATAAACACGTTAAGTTCATGCTAATCCCTCAAAGCATTTGGCCTATTAAATCATTGATACGTTGTTTTATATTTTATGACAGAGGACATACAAAAACGTAGGGAGGATTATCCCGTTTCAACTTCACCTCAACGACACCAAAAAGTATTTAAGTGTCAAGAGAACCCCCAAATACAAATTCCACATTGTACTATTATTCTTCCAGGGGTTTTTGGACAGGACCTTCCTTCCTTTCTGTCTTCCAAATAGGATCAAGTCTGTACGAATGACGGGAGTAAATGTTTCACACGCGAGATCGACGAATCGAGAAATAGAAACATTGGTTTCAGCACTTATCAAAACATCGATCGAACAAAACAAAGTTTCGAAATACATAAAAGATCTTTATTGTGCTTTAGCACCTGTATAATATTTCTGGCACAAATATGGTAATTAAAATAGAGTATATTTTTAATAAGCAAAGATAGCCCAAAAAATAAACTTGTATAAGACAATGTACTATATGTGATACCGAGTTAATTTCTTTGCATGTATCGAATAATGTAGTCATCTGTACATATTTTACGACAATAATAAGAAACAAAAAGAGCTAATAGTTCTCGAGAAATTGTTATGTTTTATTCATATTTATTAATTTGCTTAGAAATTCACATTACGTCGAGCAATAGCGTTGTTAAGGTGAAGAGGTAGGTATTATAATACCCTCTACTTGGGATTATGCAAATGTGCTCATCGTAGGAATTTCAGTGTATGTATAGTAGATGCTATAGTAGAACCTCGCAGTAGAATGCAACAGATGTATTCAACGACCCCTTTGGGGCATACCTTGGATTAAGTCGTGTGGTATTAAAGGGTTGTATAAGAGTAACATTAAATGTAAATAAATCATATTCAAGTCATAATTATTATATTACATATTATTAATCCACATCATAATTTATCACTAAGTAATAGGTACAAACCTGTTCTTAAAATTATTAGCATCTAGCTTTGCATCATTGCGCATGGAATATAGGTGGTACTAAAATAAATAAATATACAACGGGCGATGTCGATACAACTTTACTACATTTAAAGGATGGAATTTAAAGGATATTAAACGTAAAGTTTTGACTTAAGTAAATGGTTCCCTGACAAAATTATAGAAAAGAAAATGAACTCTAATATTCTAGTTGGATTCCAGTTGGGGCAGAATTATAAAAAAAATATATATTATTTTTATGTCTATCGTGTGCAACATATTATGTGCTTATTTATTGTATATGCAAATACAATTTATACTGTGTTCCATAGAAAAAATGTTAGGCTAATGAGGCGAACCGCAGGAAACGAGTGGATGCAGCATATCCAGGATAGGGATCTGTGTAAAGTCTAAGGGAGGCCTGTGTCCAGGATTAGAATCAAAACGGTTGGGAAAGAAGAAGAAGGTAATAAGTTTTAATTTTACGAAATATTATACTTATATATTTTTGGGTGGTTTTTAGTTCACTCATTCTATCATTTTTCTAATGGGATTCTTTTCTGGCCACGTATAAATTTATATTATTCCACTTCTTACGGGAAACTTTAATACAACAGAAGCAGATATTTTATACCACCTAGAAATCTAATCAATCAATAAAAATTTCAATGGTTTATATACACCACGAGTATTAATTTTCAGAATTTCCGCATTATTCTGTATTAAATAATTTGGAAGATAAAATATTTAGGAATTATCAATTAAGTTAAATAATATAATATGCAATGTTTCCCCTTGTTCTTTTACAAAACAAATCGATAAACACTTGCATCTCCAAACCATAAATTCCATCCCACCCCTGTCACAATATTTTAATTATTTTTAAGCATATAATCATTACTATTGTAACCTTCGTAATATAAAATTTACATACTCTGTATGTCTATTTCTCCCTCTGTGAATTAAGTAATGCAAACAAATATTTAATACCTAATGTAGGTACAGCAATACTCTGACATTAATAATACAAATTTTTATTACTAAATAAATTATTAGGCCAGATGTTTATTTATAAAATATAAGCGAATAATGATTGCGCAATAATAACATGCATAACTAATCATTGCATCTAATATTATAATTTAAATAATTTAATAAAATGTGCAATAAATCCATCAAATTCCACACAATATCGTCATTATCTTCAACAAAATATTAGTCCAATGTTTCATCTATTGCGCATTGGAAATTACTTTTTCGTATGTTCTATTTGTGTTATTTCTATGCTTTCGTTTCATATTGTACATAAGGTATACATACCTAACAAGATCTTTTATTTACGGTCTATCTACGTGTTTTAATATTGTGCCTAACTGTAGCATTAAAACATAATTTTGATCTATTAACGTCTAACAATGAATAATGTTTGTTAAAAAGAACGATATAACTAACATCTTTATTAGTCTCAAGGGAAGAAAAAACTTGACTTAGATGGCCCGTTTCTTATACCCTCAATGAGTTCTACGAGACGGTGTGTTAGGATTTCTTCAAGATGTTTCTTATATTTTTTTGCACCAACAGTCGCTCCAATTAGTGAGATTTATACAGTTTTTTTATTATCAAGTTTAATGAGATTTTTTAGGGTGATTGTTATTATTATTTTACCTTATTTATAGGATTAAATTTTAAAAATAGGGGGAGGTTTTTTTATTAGGTAATCTTTATTAAAACGTCTTTTTATAGTACTTTACTACGTATATTTTACAATCAATACGGATGCTCACACTTTGATCCCCGGATTTTAGGAATTTTGTTTTATTACTGTCTACTCCTCATGGATTTGGATTTCTGTAGGTAATTATACAAGGCCTGAGGCCAGTTCCTTAAAAAATGGGTAAACAATAGTCAATAATACGATTAGTGTATACGAATTTATTATCAAAAAAGTGTCCCAAGTCGAGTATAATTCTAAATTAACATTATTACATTTGAACCTATTCAAACCAGACTTTGAATTCAAATAGGATTCCCTTAAGGAACTATTATTTAATTAATATAGTTAAAGCAACCCGTTCAATCAAAATTAAGTCAGAGACGGCTTAGCAGAGGTTTACTTCGTAGTCACCAAATGTAAGGGAGCAAAAAGCTAATTAAGGCAAAGGGTTATAATATGTTGTTGTCTCAAATGAATACTTCGCTATAAAGGGAACATAAGTAAGAAATATTGTATAACTATTTTGTACAGGACCGCTTGGTTATTCTAATAAAATAAAAATATACGTTATCTCAATAAACATGTTCATTACGAAATAACATATTGTTGGTTATCGTTTTCCATCATCCCTAGACCAAAAGTAAAGTTTAAGTTAAGTAAAGTAAAAGTTTTTTTGCTATAAATGCATCTCTTGCTCCGCTAAACAACTGTCAAATATCAAAATAACAGGATGACTGTAAATAAATTAACCATACGTAAGTACTTATTGGGTCTAATTACATACCTATTTTAATTGGCAAACTAAAGTGACTAAACTTGGTCTTCCTTACATTTTGTGTACTCAAGTATTTATTTACTTATTGAGAGAGTAGAACAACGTAAAAAGTGTATACCTTTATACCTAACTGTTGAAAAATTATAACTGTACCTATGTTATATTTCCAAAAAAACTTTCTAGATTTTGCGTCGAAATTTTAATAACATTCCTATTACTAGAATATTCTTACATACTTATTAATAACATTTTGTTCCGAAAACATTTTAAAAATAAATAAATATGTAAAAATGTAATATTAACGTGGATAAAAATAATATTGTAAACAAAAACCCCGTGGTTCTTTGTAGGTAGGTTCACAACAACAATAGGCTACGATTAAGTTAAAATGCACTTGAACAATTTATCTAAAAGCTTTATCCTCTTACAAGGGATTGAAGTCCCCCTCTATGTTAAATGTTAACAAATTTTTACGACGTGTTATTTAGATAATACCCACGTATATACATACGATGATTTTATATAAAACTAGGAACAGAGTGTAGACAAGCAGGTAACATTACGAGTTTGTTTTCGTACAAGATTTAATAATATATAAATACTAATATTATGATTATTATAGAACATAGAGCATTACAGAATATAATATGAATGTTTTGTCGTAATTATGGTGCGTTTAATAATTTTGTATGGTAAACAATCAAAATAGTAAACGGTTGAAACTGATAATGTACATTTAAATTCAAGAAGACTCTCGTATTGTTTATAGTATTAAGTGTAGTAAAAGAGGCGTCGAAAGACCCCAAAAGAGGTAGTCCGACGACATAGCTACTGTGGGGGGAAAAACTGGCTGCAAGCAGCAAACAGCAGAAAGGAATAGAGGAATATGGAAGAGGCCTATATCCAGCTCCAGCAGTGGAGGACAGAGGGCTGAAGAAGAAGTGTATTTACTGTACATATTATTTGATACCGTAATCTAAATAGACTATAAAAAAAATCTGCGTCAACCGTCTCCGCCTAGCTAAATTCACGAAGAGAATGGAAAATTGAAGCCTTCTATCTCTTGGTTACCATCCTAGGACTGGACATGTCAAATAGTATAATTCATGGAGAAATAAAACACTTAACGAAAAATGAATTATGAATACATATTTTGACTGAACGTAGTGAACCAATGTGAATGTTAAAAGGCAAATTTTATTGTAACATGAATTTGGTTGATTCTCATGACTAGGATTTATGTAAAACATAAACCGCAGACGAGGTTAATACAAAAACCATTAACATTTTCACACCTCCCCGTTGCGTCTGGGAAAATTATAAAGTAAATTTTATTACTTATACGTACACACAGTAGCTACATGCTACATATCTTCCCTGTAGTAATTTGTATGTATCTAAGTAGGTGCAGTACAAAATGTATTTTGTATGTAATATGTAATTCTTGAGTATACCGCATGTACGTTAATCTTCATTCACATTTTAATTAAACTTTATTCATACGTTAATTATAAATTACTACTATACTACACTCTCGTGACAATGTATGGAGTGTCTACAAGAATTTGGGGAAATGGACAAAATGTACCAAACTCGTAACTCTATTATAAAGTGAATATTTTCTGCCAAGCAAAGAACATCGGAATAGGATCTTTTTTTCTTCAACCTCACGAAGGACGAATTGTATAGCGAAATTCCCCCAAATTTTGGTACAAGAGTACACACTCCAATCACTGGAGCCAAACCTACTCAAAATTATACTTATCGATGTATATGCAGTATATGTATTTGTGATTGCCTACCTAAATTGATGCTATGCTATAAATGAACTCAAATATAAAAATGAGAACAATAATATTATAAGAATCCTTTTGACACAGCCTCAGGTTAACATTGTAAAGCCCAAAGTACTCATTTCACTTATGTATTTTTATAAATTTAAAAAAAACTGGATTTAAAACGATGGCTGTTTTAATATTTTTTACAAAACATTCAAGTCCTTTTCAATCATCGATTAAATCAATTAGACAAATAATAAAAAGCAGGAAGCAAGTTTTAACGGATGAGAAGTGAATAGAGTGATTAGATTTGGGCACCATTATTCAGAATAACTGATTCTAAGCATTTTATTCACATCGCAAACTGATAAAGAATCCCATAGAAAAAGTATTAGAATATAATAGACATTGAAAGATACCCAAAGACTGGCGTATTTTTTATTGAGTAGGTAAATATGGTAAAGTACGGTTATACCTAAAATCATTTATTTTGTGGATGAACGAAAGCTCTCTGTTAATTGTTAGGTAAATTCATCAATATATTGCATGGCAGTATGAGAGATGTCCAATTTTAGGAAATAGCTAGACGGAAGTGGTAGGTTTAGAGCGATTGGTCCTAATGATAATACCGGTAAGAAGGTCGACCGCTAGAAATCACACATAGGTCCCAATACCTACAGAAGAAATCGAAGGGGAATAAACATTTTTGCAAATCTTCGATTCAACAGTCAATGACGGGTTATATAATACATATAACAAAGGAAGATTTTCTAAAACATTAATCCGCGGAACAAAAGGTGAAATTTTAATATTTTTAATAGACTCGCTGAGATGAGTCCCTTGTGTGTACTTTAAAAACATCACGTAACAAATGATGTACCTGAAAGAGGAATCTAACCAAAGGAATTAGAAGAAAAAAACTGTTTTCAATTCACTGCTGCGAACGAGCGCACGGATTGAATAAATTATAAAACGATTCCCACAAGTAACTACATTTAGAAAAAAAAAACGTTAATAGGCACTAACTTCATATTATAAAGTAGTAGATAAAATCCTAAATCAATATCAAAAATATCGCAAACTCATAGTATGGTTTAAAATCCTATATTTTTTTTTTCACCGAATCACTCGGGACTATAGTATCTAAACAAGTATTGAGTTGAGAGATTGTTATGACGTTAAGTATTATTGGAAAGGATCAGATCGATCGAGAGGCTGTCCTATTGATGATGGGATTAAAATTCTTAAGGTAGGTATTCATAACAGATAACAATGCCCAGCCTTTAAATCAACAAAACTTTGATACTCGATTGTTTGTTTTACATAAAAAAGGTCTCATATGAAAATAATATAAATACATACCTATTAAATATTTCAATACTTAGTATACTTTTAATCCCCCTCCTTAAAAGTATTTAATATTCTCCGGTTTCATTAAGGATATGGAATGCTATATTTATCGTTAAAAGATTTAATAACGTTTAATCAGGAGAGTGACGTCAATTTGTAAGTGTCTTTGAATAAAAAAAAACAATATTTAATCGACTTGATCTCGTGGCCCAAAGAAATGAAGGTGGGTATATTGTTTCAACACCATATTATTAATTTGTAATGTTGTATTTGGAAAAACATCATTAATTAGAATCTTAGGTTATGGAGATACTTCCCGTGCCATGTCCTAAAAATGTTAGTGCGAGTGACGCATACTTTTAAAAAAGTTCATTCAACGTGTTTTCGCTCTGCGTACATTATTCATCCAACGCTTTGTAATGGGCAATTCCAACTTTGATCACTAAGGAAGAAAAATAAAAACTTATGCCCAATCCCACCAACTTCCACCTAGGTAGGGGACCCCTAAGTAATTTTTCATACAAAAACAGAGATATTATGACATTCATTTAATAATAGAGCACAACACCTAGAAGAGCATAATGTCATATGAAATTCTATATAAAACTTTCTGGGATTCTGGGCGAAGATATTTCGGCTCCTACCTTAGGAGAGTTTTATGCAGAATTTCATATGACATTATGCTCTTCTAGTGTTATGCTCTATTATTAATGTCATATTATCTCTGTTTTTAAATTGAAATTACTTCGGGGTCCCCTGCCTAGGTGAAAGTTGGTGGGATTGGGCATAATTCTTCTTGTCTTATTCGCGAATTCTATTGCTTCAAGTTATCGATTGAATCTATAGATTGAAAAGAGGATTCGAAATAGCTCGGTAAACGGTTGTACTACTTATATTTCACACCAAATCTTTACGAAATAGAAAATCTGTGGATTGTGGAGGTGAATATAAAAATACTTACAAGCGAAGAAATGTAGTAATAATCTAATTTAATTAGCACTGAAACTAAAAACGGCTGTTTATTATACAATGTAGAACAAAATATATCCAAAACACACGCCATCAGGGCATTTATATATGTAATGTGAAAAACATCTAATTTGTGCACACTAATCGTATTAATATACTAATATAAAAAATAATTATCGTTGGAACAATTTCTACTAAACATTTACACGCAAATAATATCGTAATGTTAGTCATAAACAATGGAAAATGTGACCCAATCTAATCTGTAAAATTATGTAATGAAATAATAATAGGTATTACGATATTATCCTAATGGGTTTATTTTCAGAAATGTGAACGTTTTGTCGTTAGCTATCTGCTATTATAAACTCTATAGGAAAATACTGGTTTTGTATCAGCACACAACACCGTATTAGTTAATTTGTCTGGCCCTATTGTTTCAATTTATAACCCATACCTAATACTTACAGACAACAAATACACTTTTAAAAGATTACTCTCAGCAATTTTTCAATATTTTCAGCAGAATAAATGGAATCGCATAATTTAAATCTCATTACATTATATTATAGTACCTACCTACATACGAAGACGCGTCAAAAAGTGGTCTCACGGATAGTTATATAATATATGTACGAATATTTCAAAATGTCTGTAAAACACAAAATAGGTGCCTACCCGGTATTTTCTAATAAATAATAAATACTATACGATACTAAAATAGATATTAAGAGTGTGCATACCGACATTTCAAAAATTTGTAAAAACGGGAGACCTTCTATCTCGACAACCGTTACTAAATATGCTTTGGAACAAAATAGGGTAGATGCATTGAACCTTTATCTAGGGAATAACCGTAAAAGATTTTATATATCTTGTTCTCAAAAAAAAAATTAAAAACACCTCTGTACTTTTTTCCGAAAGACGGAAACTCGTTTCCCGAAAGTCGCGGAGTAAAAATTTTTTTGTACTGATAATAAGCATTAAAATGTAGGGAATAACCGTAAAAGTTTGTTGATAGACGCAAAATAAACCCCAAAAAATGGAAAAAAACGCTATTTTTACCATTTTATCATGCGATTGTCACGCGATTTTGAACCTTAATGCCGTAGGAAATGTCTGTGACGTCATTCCTGGTGCCATGCCCTTAAGTAATAATCAAGTAAAATCAAATATAACAGAGTCGACATGAATCAATATAAAACCTCAAAGTCAAACCACAAATGGAACAGAGAAATATTTATTATTATCAAACTTATGCTGCTTAATCCTAAAACGTCGACGAAGGTATTATTATACAGAGGTATTTTATACTTGTATTATAGGTTTATTATTTTGAATTTATTATAAGCAATATAATATCGTCATATCAGATATGAATGACATGCATCGTGCGAGGGGACGTGGAACGGGAGAAATGAATATATGTGTGATTGACTTGTAAATTATCACCAACTTTGTACAATAAACTAAATGGTGTGTGAGATTAACCCGGCTATAGACGACTGGGGATATATTATTTTATATTTTTTGAAGGAATGCATTTGCGCAGCTTACGGTGAGATGAATTTGTGTAAAGGATATTAAAAGTAGGATTCCATGTACAGGACCAGTGTCTTGTCATGGACAATACATCAGATGTTAAATTAATATTCAGAGTAACTTTGTATTGTATATTTCCTCCATAAATACAAATGAAATGCTTTGCCATATTTGTCACAAAAGTGACTGATATATGACGTCGAATCTTCATCCCGCGGAGTAAAGTCTTTATGAATTCTTTGCAGGTGAGTTTTGGCAACTAGATTCTTCCGATTTGATATATGAAGCTCGTAAGTTATTAGCAAGATTCTTAGTGCAGTCTTTCCAATAATTACAATTATTGACGGTCTTGCTATTTTTCTCAAAATTGCAAGTTCTAAAATGAATGTTAATATACTGACTACAAAATGACAAAAAATCTCATTCAAACCTATCATACAGACTGAGGACATATCTATACTCAGTATACATCTCATAATATACAATTATTACATTTACTATTGACAATGAAAATAATTTTACGGCGAAACGTTAATCCTTGCGAATCATTAAATTGTAAGGTTATAAGTCACTGGTCACGTGTCCCATCCAATAGGAACACGTGTTCCCTAATACATGTAGGGTGACGGAATAATAGACATTCAACAGTGACAGTGTATTCAAGCTCATTTTTATTACTACGTACCACCAATGTGCAGGTGTGACTTTACTGACGAATTCTTCCCATAGTTTTTAAAACACATTGAAACTACAAAGTTATACCGTTCAAATCAAAGTATTCCTCACTGATTTTATTAAGTTTACGAACTAATTTTAACATACATTTTTAGTTTTTAGCAACCATCCTACTTATTTGAGTGCATGCTTTTCAGTTCCTTGTGATCGCGACGAAATATATTTTAAAGCAAAAACAGAACACGATCTAACGCTTAGATATCTTTGTACTGAAAAGAATAAATACGGAAGATACCAATGTTTTTGTGGTGATGTTGAGTACCTAAGTGGGTGGGTCCGTAAAAGTTCAATTACACAATGGTAGAAATCTAGGTATACCACAGTGGTTCATTTATGAATGTATTTCCCTAATAAAAACTCAACAAAAGACGACCATGCGTTGAATTGTATTCTACATTATTTTATTCTGTAGAAATTTATTCAATAGAAAAGTTTGCCCCCAGTATGGCAAATTGTAAAGGCACAAGCTTCAGGGTAAAAGGCAGATCCCCCTTCTAGTTCCAATTGAAAGCTTCGCTACACTTACTCTGAAATATAAGGAACAATCACAGTCCCAAAGAACAATGTCATGTGAAACGAATCAGAAACAAGAGCAAAGACTACCGCTACAGCAGCTATTGATATCCCGCTATCTCGTGCCATGAATGTTCAAAAATGTTTAGGAATAGTTTTGAAAACCTGGTAGTTTTGAAACCTTTATGTCGTATGAGAAGAGAAATTTCATTTCTGTTATTAAATATATTGTGATTTAAAGACCCCTCTACATCAAAATAGCAGTGATTTTTATTTAGTTACATTCTTACAATAGGTGACTAGATCCATATTATATTTCATACATTCAAAGTGGATCAGCTTTTGTATTTTTATTCAGGGTCACAGGGACGAAATGTCACAAAGGATTGTTCGTCAAAATGTCATGAATATTGCATTTCTTTCCGAAGTCGTGCTGACATCCAAACAGAACATGACTCTTAATGGAATCTCTCTAATCTAATAGCAAAATAAATATGAGATTAAGAGGAAACCCCGACTAATCGACATATTAATGAATTCATTTAATATGTATGCATGTATAATATACATTGTATATCAAAAATATTAGCCGTACATTTATACCAACGAATTTCTTATAATTCTTCATAACTTGCTATTTTTAGTACAGTAAGTCACCACATTTTCCAAACGCTTCATTTTTGTCTGATTGAAGGCAACGGGTTTTTAATGTATAAGCACTAAAACAGATTCGAATTTTCTTCAATATCTCAGAATTTATTTCCAGGAACAATGTAGCGATTATTTAATAATTCTAATCAGTAAATACAACAAACAATTCAGCTTCGATATTATTTCACTATGATGGTTTTAAGCGGTGAAGGTGAAGATGAAAGAGATTGCATCATTCGGTAAATTATTGTGTCAATTGCGTGTACTTTGACATTCAATATTTTTGTATTCTGTTTTCCTGTTTACCTAATATATTTTTCATCTTCGCGAGCTCTGAAACTTCATCACATCTCTCCAACACATCTCACAATCTTCCTGCCGTTCTTACCTCGACTGTCCATTTTAAACTTCCAACAGCAAAACTATCGTTAGGTATATGTTCCTGTTTAACTTCGAATGATGACGTACTATGTAACTACAAATTTATGCAAATCTTTCAAACGATAAAGTCAACATAAAACTAACAAAAGGTGCAGATTACATCCCGCGTGTAAAAATATTATTGATTCAACAATAAAACTACAATAAATAATTGTTAGATGTCATTATTATTTATTTTTGTTACGGTGACATTGGATAGGATTAAGGGCTTTGCACAGAAGTCATATTGGAGAAATAAAAAAGGGGAATTAGATTCATCATAGGTTTATAAAGTACCTACCCTATTATTATTTTCTTTATCCTGTCGATATCGATGTGCAGATGCGTGAACTATAGTATACATTAGATGCTTCCTTTATTTTTTTGAACAACTGATTCAAATAGTAAAAATATTTAATTATTACCTATATTATCTCCACTAGAAATCTGGTAAAAAATTAAAGAAATTAACGTGGACAACGGTCTCTGGTATCTAAGCTATACTGTTAAAAGACTGTTCGCCAAAGTGATAAACTAAAAGGAATATAGGTAGGTGTAGGTACATAATAACTATAAAAAATCTTTGTAAAAAGCATGTCTATTGTAGACACAAAAATATGCACATATTATTTTGCAGGAACCAAGAAAATATAAGAGTAATATTCTATGTACCTAATGCTACCTATAGAGAATGTCTTAAATAAAATGAAACCTGAAAGTTTTAAAGGAAATAAAAAGCTATTATTATTTCCATGAAATATTGAAGTGGGTACATAATATTAATATAAAGTGTGTAAAAAATAAAGTGTTTCGCATGCAATATCATATCACTTGAATATTATTACAATACTTTTATTGCTACGCTCGTTTTCATAGTTGGCCAAACAACTGGGTTGAAATCACAATAATAACATGATAATCATTTACATAGCACACAAACACAATAACTTTTAATCTTTTCCTAGTATTCAGATAACTACACGATGAAAGTTAAACTTTACGAAGAAACATCGCACACATTGATGTACCTAGTACAAAAATAATAATGTCAATCTCGTTGTTAATTCCAATGTAAACAAAGACAGCTAAAATAAACATTTTGTAAATAACAGATCTATCGCGTTGGACTTTTATCTAAGTAGAAAGATTATTATTTCCCAGAAATTTTCTAGATTAGATACAAGGCGTGAATATTGTTATATTATAGACATGTGTATTTCGTCACCAATGTGAAAGAACGATTTTATGGAGAGATTTGTCTTTCAAAGTAACCCTTTTTCTTTTAGATGTAATTTATTTAAAGACATTTAATGCATAACTGGAATACGTCCCAATAATCTAATAATCTCGTGGTATTTTGTAACACAATGAATGAATGATTTATCAACAGAAATAAGGTGGATTAATAATATGATCAACAGCAGTCTATTATCTCTAAATGAAAAAAAACTGCGAAGGAAAATGTACAAGTCGCAGTTAGGTATGTTTTGAGGTTTTCAGGTTTGAGACTTCATTTGGAACGATACATGTCTAAAGTAAAATACATCTTTCAGTTTCATGCTCCTTTTTATTTGTACTAAATAACAATATTAGGGCGTTCTATATTACCCCTAACATAAAAAAATCAGTTGTACAAAATAATCATCTTTAATTTTAAACTTTTTTTAAATTTATAAACCATGGACCAATACTCAAGGACGGACGTGTTTTGAGTAAAAGTAATCGGAGAATATGTATGAGGAATTGCATGAATGTGACGGAAGCCCGAAGTGTGTGTCAGGATGATAGGAAAGTCTGGCGATCCGTTCTCCCTGCCTACCCCGCAAGGGTATAGAATAGAATAGAATAAACCAATACAGTTTGTACAACAACCACAATTCTCACGGAATAAATATTATAGTAACATGCAAATTACGCTATTATTTCCTTTTTTCTCAAGATGAAGTTTGACTATATTATAATCCGAATGCGACGAGGTGAATCTGAGTAGATAGTAAGTACTATAATATCTACCCATTCTATGGATATTATTTGAGCAAACTGTTCCGCGTTAACCCTATTACGGTAAAGCCGCATACATTGATTCTATCAACTTTGGTAGAATCGTTCAACTGTTGCAAATACAATTAGGTTTTCAAATCAACAATTTCACTTCACGTCACTGATTCCAATGTTTGCATACTACAGACTGCAGGAGCAAGTGTGCCAAATTAGGTAGGTAGACATATCTAGGTGTTAGACTCATTGTTGACATACCACTAACACACACGTATAAGAATATATAAGTATCTATTAGTATGAGGACACACGAACAAATCGTAATATAAAAAAACTTTGTATTACACCTTTTTAAACTGTTGATATGTACTTCTATCTATCTATCTGTACCCTCACGGCACGTCCCTTGCAGGGTAGGCAGAGAGGACAGAGCGCCAGACACCCCTACCCTTGCACACACTCCTAGCCTCAAATTCGTGCAATTTGTCATACGCACTCTCCGATTCCTATTACTAAAAATCCTTGAGGATCTGGTCGACATGATCGGACCGGGTCAGTCTCGGGAGGCCGCGGTTCCTCACCCCTCTTCCGTTACTCAAATATATGTACTTCCTAATTTCCAAAAATACATGTACTTCCAAATTACAAAAAAAAAATTCACTGACAAATTATTTGAACTACTTCCAAACCACACATATTCCAAAATCAATCTCCCAGATATTCTACTCTTCCATGGAAATTATTATATTTCAATTGTTCGCAATTATGTATATCTACTTATGACAATACGAGTAATAAAACATTATATTTTATACAAAAAAAAAAACACAATATAATAGCACAACCCAATTTCCGTCTGAACAAATACACATAATCAAAACGCATTGTGTCGGATATTTTTATATTTCCTCCGTCAAAAAGACAAACTATAGGTATAGCAAAAAGCGTATCGAGCGACTGATTAGACAACACAATACATATTATGTATTTCAAAAAATGCTTGCAATGCAATCCATTTTTTTATTTTGTAATAATATCGCGAAAAGCTAGATGACCTAGGTGCTACAATTATAACGTATCTACCTACTGTTTGGACATTTTGAAGACTTATTCTAATGGATTAAAAATAACAAAAATGCACATCACTTTTGGAAAGTAGGTACCTACCCAGTTATAATTTAGTGTACCTACATCTGACTACTTAAAGACTTAAAGCAGCAATTTTTTTCACCATCTCAAAAGACTCAGCTTGGATTCTCTTTATAAGCACGTCATTCCTAACGCTCTGATAATATGGTGAATAATTTAATCCACATCCGCTACCTACCTATGTGGACCCTGTTTCTTCGAGCTGATCTGCCCTCAGCCAACTGTGTATTTTATTATTATAAGCAATTTCCCATTCTCTCCCTTTTCTCAAAAGCAATGTGAAAAATAATAGAATTTAATGTTATTTTTCGCTCAAGTGCCATATGCATTTAGAATGCATTTTTATGTTTTGATAAGCAAGCAATATGTTAAATTTCGCAGCTGCTGGCGAATAAATCCATATCAAAGTGTGACAATACTATTTCAATAGTTCCATAATAATAAACTGGGTATTGTATTATGGGGGCTTAGATTTGATGCGTTTATATACATAAAATCATTCACCATATGAAATAAAATTGCCTTGGGAAATATACATGGTAGAATAATAAATTTACTGATCCTCTGTAGGCGTAACTAATTGTAGGAAAACTTATTTCTAATTAGGTCGAATAAAAGAACAAATTTTAAAAATGCAACCTATACAGACCCTATATTATATAGATATAAAAGTCGTCAAATTAAATACAAATTTATACAGGTTGAAATTGAACTACACACACCATATGGAGTAAGGTAATACCTTCACAATTATAATAAGATAAAACATTGTAGTTAGGTATGTTGGTACATCATGGTGCCCGCAAGGTTATTGGAGTCTCCACGTGAAATATTAGGAATCTAATGTTGTTTATACTTTGGAATGTCATATATGAAACAAACTGTATTGTCGTAGGGGTGTTTTGGTTCATATTTCACTTACACGGTACAAACATGTCTAAAAATAAAGTTACAAGACATACATTTTAGTGGATTCTAAAACATCTAAATCTGCTTTATTAAAGTAAACAATGTTTCCACCCCATATGTTACGATTGTCCAGGCTCTCACAAATATTGGCATCGAATCTATCGGCCAACTTTTAAGATAAGTTCCGACTCGTGTCAAGCTGATCAAAAATGGAATTCAAATACAGAATGAGTCATTCTAGTCGATCCGGCAATTAAACTATTCCTTCGATGGAACTGAAGACAATAGAAAAGAAAACGCAATATCTTGCTTAGTTGATTTTTTTAGGTTATTGATTTTATTGTAGTAAGTAAACTGTAAACATCGAGAACCAATAGCCATCCTCGCCACCTATCGAATTTAAGGCAATACATGATCTTTCTTTTTTTTAATAGAAAAAGGATCTGGGTTTGCATACACAAACCCAAATACTTTCCTGCACAGCATGCACTAGGCTAAAAGCTTGTATCGCAATGTGTGAAATACATCGCCAGTGCTGGGGTTTGAACCAGGCACCTCCCGCACGAGAGATTGCCACCTCAACCAACTGCGCCAACCATGTTCTCTACCCATGTTCAACCCTTAGCAATCTTAGCATTTTATGATAATCGTTAAGGGCCTAAATAGAAATCATTGTTAAATAAAAAGGAGTCACAGTTTTAAAATCTTACGTCACTGGTTACTTTTACGCGAGAATACAACAGATGTTTGGAAGCCTGTGTTTGTACTCTCCTTATTCTTTTTATAAATATACAAAGTGTCAAGTGTGACGTTTCGGTTGTGTGAAATGTTCATCCGTCATCTCGCATGCTGGATACACCTCACCGATGTATCCATCTATGAGACAGATTGTAAAGTTTATACATGAAGGTAGATTAGATACACAGAACAGTGCACGAAGGTACCTACTGGAAGTACCTATTAATCTATGTTTATTTATGGTAAAACACGTTTATTTCCGTGGGTAAAAATGAGACTATCCATTTCCAAAACTTAAATGTCACAAGCTCAGAAATAGCACCCAAATCTGAAATAATTCGTAATCATAACTGATTCATTTTCCAGTTCCTTCCCTTTCAGAAAATAGGGGATAACGAGTTTATTCAGCTTACGTACACTTACAGTCTATAGTAATCGTGTACAGTGAAAGTCTGGACATTTCAACAGCATCATAAAAGATGATAATTTAAAAATAACGTCTGCCGCAAATGAAATTCTTGAAAACACCAAAAATCTTTTTAACGAGGTATAAGACATTAAATTTAGTAGAATTCTCTTTATATAAAGTTGATTGTGTCATATTAGAATTTGGTCATGTATGTTGCACATACTTAACTATTCTACAAGAAGAACAGCCTAACAATAGAGTTTTCGTTATGAAGATGGAAGATATATTATGATGTCATTTTTAAACGGAGGTTAGTATAATATGTAGTATATGTTTGGCCTACGACAATTTTTTGACACGACTCATAGACAATATACAGCGAGCGGAAAAATATAATTGCTCTCATATTATTATTCGAGTCTATCTAGATAAGATAAATGGCCTGTGTGTCTAAAATACTAAGAATTACCTGCTTAAGTATAATCTTTCTCTTCAATCTAACATATAACCATACATCTGTCTACAGATAGATTAACTTTGATCCATGAAGGAAAGTAAACATATTATAGAGTCCATTTTTTGAGATCCAGATAGGTTTTGCGGTTATGTTTGTTAGAGGTACCAGTAACGTCATAACGTGTTAGTTGCAGCGACCCTCAGTTGCTGATGGTTGCGATCGCGGGATTACAGAAAAAAACATAATAAATCAAGATCAGAGAAACTGAATATGGATTCCAACTGCTTGAAACAGTTTTATAACCTGCTTTCTACGGAATTATTATGGTAGATTCAGGCAAGGGGCTTGAAAATTTTAATAAATTTATGACACACTTATAATGATAATGTTGGTCGTAGTTTAGTTTAATTAAGTTTAGGAAGTTCGAACTGTCCGAATCCCGAACTCCGTTACTACATAACAAACTTGTATTCCAGCTTATTAAGAGTCAATAATACGAATACAAAATATGAGACTTTAAAACACGGTTTAAAAAAAGGGATATTTACAATAAACGTATGATATCGTGCCTAATACCTATTTTGAAGATTTTTCCTCAAACCAAACGTTTAGATTCGTTATGAGTTGGGTAGTAGCTGTTGAATTAACGATCATCCCCCTTCCAAAAAACGTTATATATTTCAAAAATCCGCCTCGTATTATACGTCGAAGATATTAATGGTTATAACAAAAGTATGACAGGTAAAAGACTTATTTCGGAACTATGTACAAAAAAACCTTTGTTTTCCTATTTTTCTAACTCCAAAATAATGTACGTACGTATCGTTACAATAAATCATTGTACCTCCCGTGTCACGAGCACCGAACCACTCCTTCGAATCGATATTTCTAATGTCCATTACACTGTTTCCCCCGCAAATAAAAATTAATACACGAAACTTAGAAAAGCATACAAACACACATGTTTTATGAAAACAAACACGGGTCATTTAACGTAATTGTATACACAAGAAAATATGAACAAAACACAGAGAATATACTTCCACCGCATTATTATACTTCCAACGGCTGATGAAATTTTCTCTAAATTAAACACAGAATATGAAGTATAAAAATCAGGTTATAAACGCAAAACTGAGAACGACTCAAGCTACTATATATTTACTATCAAGTCACTAAAATTATTTATTTACTGCCATAATAAACATAACACTAGTGACATCTACTGTCAAATGGTCCAGTGTATAATTAGTTTTCTAACTTAAAGCATACAATATATGAATGGATGTTATACAAGGGTAGAGGCACGGTAATATAAAATATAAAGTATTCATAAATGAGTATTAGGTTGGTAACAATTATCTATCTATTCTTTTTTTAATGTCTACTAATTCCTGTAATTATCATTAAATAATTTATTGTAGTAAAAAAATTAATGACATTTGCTTTGTCCTTTTGTTGGATATTACCAATAAATTCTATGTTATACAAAAAATGTATTTTTAATAGAAATTAATTCAACTATGACTAGCTAATTGCTTCGAACGGGGCGGATTCATTAATAGCTATGGAGTGATACATAAAAATAGGTATCGGCATCCATTACTCGAACAAGGATATATCATTTATATTTAATTGCAATTATATTATATACATCAACGTAGGTAATAATTAACCTGTGAATTTTTAAATTAAGGTCAGGCCGATCCTTTCTATAAATAAATGTGAACATAGGTAACAAAGCAAGTTTGTTAAAAATTTATTAGAGTATAGATGTCAATTATTCAGTCATCGAGAATGGTAGTGACTACAATACACATGGCGGCTACAAGATTATGTATAATAATAAACAGTTGTTTTTTTTTTTGAGAAAGTTCAGGCGAATGATGAATATATACTACATATTTTATCGTTAAACTGAATCCAGGAGAAAAAACATTTTCGTAAATTTCTTATCCGATGAGCTTTTTGGGGTTTCGGCTTCCGTTTAGTAATTTTTCAATATCGCACTGTCATTTTCTTGAAGAAAAGTTTATAATCTTTGCGTGCTCAAAGATCAAACTAAATAATGATTTGATTTCTTATGAGTTTATGACATATGTAGGTACGTAAAACGAAATAACTATCAAATCGAAATCATAAATTTACCTTAGACTTGTTGTGGGTCTGACCTTTTTTCAATATTATTTTATGTTTAAATACGTAATTAAATCATAATTATAAAAACACATAAAATGGTCCAATAGTGCGACCAATACAGCGGCATCTTCAAAACCAAAATATTACTATAATAATCACAAGGTAATGTGATAAATTAATTTACAAAAACGAATATGATTCTACAGCATATGGGACTAAGTCACTATTATTAATTTATAGTATCTAAAAAAATACTTATTCATAAAATTCAAGGCGTCTCTCTATGGGCTATATTCATATAATGCGTTTAAAGCCATGAAAAGCAATTAATATTCAATTATAATTAATCCCGAACACCACCTGATGGAAGAAATATGTTCACCATAACGAAGTGTAAAAAATGAGTTTAAAATTGTTTTTTTTTTCACTCTACCTCCCTATTTAATTTTTAATGAAAACAAGAAAAACATCCCTCCCGGTATATATTCTTTTGTAATTTATTACCTGATGGGGTCGATTAGAACCGAACCTTAAATCGTGTATATTCTATAATATTATTCTCAAAACTTGTAATCTTGGAGCGTTAAAAAAAGCATACCCAATTATTTTACATGTCTCCTTCATACTCTTAAAATGTCTAGATATTTGGAGAAAGAGAATCTATTTATCAACTTACGAATTTTCTGATGTCCTGTAAAACCCTTTTTCGCCATACGTACATATGTGCTCTCACAACGTATCTATATATCATATGGCATTGGAAAGCCAGAGACTGTGCGAGCTCAGATATTGAAGCACCTCAAGAGAAAATTTATGACTGTTTTTCATAGAGCCTCTGAAACCTTTGAAACCTCTGAAATTTTCTTTGCAATAATCTATGTTACCATAAGAAAAGATAAATTATGCACTCACAAAATAAATGTTGTTAGATGGGAGCGCATGGGTTATCAAAAACAGTTTATATTTCATCTTTTGCCCGGTAAATTCACAGTATTCCAATTAAACTAAACAGATTTGAAAATAGATAAATTCCCAATTAACCGAGTATTTTAGTGAGTGTAGTATTTATTTTTATATTATGGAACCACGAACCAGTAATGTTATTCTACAACAAAGTACCAATCTTGTGTCTACCTTTGTATCTGGTGCATGTTAAAAATAAGGTAATAAAATCTCTGTATAAAATAATACATGTAGAGTAGCTTATTGTGTATGAACGAGAAACATACTTAACAGTATTAGAGATTCCAATACACATATCAGTAAGAGAAATCGATGAAAATGTAAAAAAATAACTGGTTCTTATTAGTGTTACTGTCTGTAAGAAAAATTGCGGGAGGCGGTTGGATGCGATCTGTCCAGGTTAGGGAGCTGTGGAGATCAATAGGGGAGACCTATGTCCAACAATGACCGCAGGGAGATTGACATGATGATGATGATTATGTTGATAATTGAGCTCTCGTTATTTTCACAACATTTTTTTTTAAAAGGATCTGGACTTGCACACACAAACCCAAATACTTTCCCGCACACCTTGCACTAGGCTAAAAGCCTGTATCACAAAGTGTGGAATACATCGCCAGCGCCGGGTTTTGAACCTGGCACCTCTCGCTCGAGAGACTGCCGCCTCAACCAACTGCGCTAACCATGTACTCAAAATAATTATAATCCAATTTATGACAAGAAAGTGTAGCGAACATAGTTTCGAACATGTGTGAATGTATATAATAACTTATTATTTATGAGGTAAAAGGACTGAACCTCCTCATCTCAGGACAGCCATTACTATCTAAAATATAACGAGTATGAAGAAGTTGCGATCGAAAAATCTGTTATTTTATACGAAAATTTCGATGCCAGTCATCGATTTTGTTAAATATTCGTTGTCATACCTACAACGATTGTTTAGGGGTGGGAACATTATAATGGATGATATATTTGTGTCATTAGTCTTTATTTAAAACGATGTTTCATTAGTTGTGCCCACCAAGGCTCAACCAGGATAAGGAGAATGAAATGTGATGACGAAGAGACGATGTTTTTTATTGAATATTAATAATAGACTCCATACACAACATTTATTTTTCCTTGAATTTGTTTCTTCCCATTACGAAAGTCATTTTTTATAACATCTTGTAACCGAAGACCAAAGAAGAGCGACAATCAATAGTGTCTTCTAAAGAGATCGATAATATCTCAATAAAATATTTGGTTAATGCACCTAAGTACACTTCGTCAAGAGAACCGCGAAATATCTAAATCTACTGCAATGTGATTCGAACTGTTCCGAAGATCCAGTTCTAGTACTTGTACCTAATTTACGTATATGTCGAACAAATGACGATTCCAGGTGTCCAGATAGGCTTACGGATGATAAGCAACAATAAACAATATTCCATAAGTACATCTTCAGTTTTTTACAATCACTTCTTAATTTGTTAAGATTTTCCTGATTTTGTAAGAGGCTAGTAGTTTTTCTTCGATAAAGAGAAGTTATCATTTAAAAAAACAACACATAATCATCCTTACTATTTTTATTGTGTTGGTTTTCCTATGGATGAATTAACACCACCGTTCAACAAACGGGTAGACGTGCGTAACGTGGGTAACTGCAAATTAATCTGAAAACGCAACATTACAAAAGAAAAACCACAAATCGCGGAAATGTAAGGAAATAAAAAAATACACCTAAGTTAAACGCTAAATAAATTCTATATTTTTTTCTGTACGAACTTCTCTTTTTCTCTCTAATACAATACATTAGTATTGTACTCCATACATTTTCTCTTTCTTTCACGAGGGAATAGGTAAGTATATATAGCTAGGTGAATAATTACACTTATTTCTCTATACTTTTCTCTCTTTTATTCAAGAGAATAAGGAGATAATTATATTTCTCTCTCTTTTCTTTATGGGGTGTTTACGCAAATAACTGTACGCGATTTTGCATTGCATTGGTTCGCGCACAAAACAACCTAATAAATCAAGACTCCTTCTTTGAACCCATTTTTTGTCGGTTGACTTGTGTTTTCCCTCTATTTTCGTAAATAGCCTACCATTGAGGGTGGATATATAAAAGTGTTAATAGATTTTTTTGAATTTCGTTGTTACATTTCTACTTCTTTCGCCTCTAGTTTTCTTCTAGTTTCGCCTCTAATTATATTGTGTGACTGAAAACAATACCAATTAAGTAACTTTCTACTAAATATTGTGTAATAACTTACCTGAAGAAAAATTGCCAACTGTTGTGAAAAGAAACTCGTGTGATATTCCCAGACTTAATTTTTAATGAAGAATACAAAAAAAGTTGATGTACAAACCTGAAACAAAACAAAGTAAAAATCAATTACACTGAATATTGAAAATCATACACACAAATTAAAAAATATTTCAACTACACTCCAAATGTGAACCGAGCTCGTGTTTTACTACCTATCTCTTTCTTTTTAGGGTCTCTAATTATATTCAACTATAAAGGATCAAAAACTGAATACCGAAGGATCGGAAGAAATCTTTTGAACTGTGAAATTTACTCCCTCATTAAGTTTAATAGGACTATTAATTAAGTACTTGTAGACGGAAGAATAACTACATACAAAGTATCATCCTTAGAAATATTATTCTAGGTAAATGTACTAGAACATAATAAAACATAGTGAACCCGGAAAACAATTAATATTATTTATTGAATTCATATGGAAAAATAATACGAATTACGTATTATTAAATCCATCCCCCAATGTTATGTGGGATAGGTGTGCCTAATTCTCAATGTAAGTAATTTAGGTTTATCGTGAAAATGTAGAAATAATAACTAAAAATAATCCAAAATCTGAACAAAGTAATAATACTGAAGTAAGTATATAATTTACATGTAATAAGTATAATGTGTATTGCGCTGCAAGGGGTACAAAAACACATCGTAAAAACTAATAATTTCAATCGCAGCATCGGCATCGCATCAAACCACCAAATCAAAATGTAAGCAAGTATTGCAAACTCAATTATTTTCCTTACAGATCAATCGCGAGTCCTTATCATGAAAAACATCATAGCGAAATGTATTAAATTGCAAATGCATTTTAGAAGATTTTTTAATAATCAGTAGTGCATAAAGAAATATATATTAAAACAAACCCAGCGTCAAGTACGTCTACCGAAAAGGTAGCTTCGGGCGACCAAAAGTACGAAAGGAAAGCAATTGAAACGCACGTGCCAATATTTATATTAGTCAACCGCACTGCGCATATTGAAATAATATACCAACAACAAAATTTAAACTTCAGTGTGCAAAACTTTAATATCCGGGAGAGGTTGTGAATGTACTAAGTGTAAATAAATTTAAACTCTAGACAAATTATACAAAAAATACATACGGTTGATCACTTAGTATTCCTGTGATCAATAATACTTAGCCACGAATTCAAGAATCAACAGAAAAATCTCTTACAGTATTCATTGTTTAATATTAAAAAGGCTTTTATAAAATAAGGACAGAAGCAATGTTAAAAATTATTACCTAAAGAAAAAGGTGGTGATACGAAAAAGTTTTAGCGCCGCGGAGGTTTTAATGTGACTTTTAAATGCATGTTTTACGAACAAAATATTCTCCGCAGCCAATAATTACACGGGTTTTCTACACAAAGTTATGAAAAATTGCCTTTTACCAACATTTTCTTAATAATAGTAGGTATTAAGACAGAGTTTAAAATATTGCTTAATGGATTTTATAAACGTTAAATTTCGTATAGACCTCCTCTTTACTCTGATTACCTGGCTTTTATTCATTTTGCTTTTCAACTTTATAACAATTCAAAGCAAACTCTTTTTACGAATTTGCAAAAGACAATATACCTACAGAGAGACGCTGAATTATACTACGAGTACTTGGTGAAAGGAATTTAGAAGACAAGTTGAAATATGTCGATAGATAGCAAGTGTCCTTAACAATCCCGTCTAAGGTCATAGTATTAGCCAAATTTCATCACCAATATTGAATGTGTAGAGAGCGGTATAACCCTAAACATTCTCTAAATGGATAAAATATTGATACGTACATAATATCATCGTATAGTAAATTGTCCCTTACCCTTCTAATATAAGGGTCTAAGAATTTAGGAATGTCCTTCTGTCCGGAACTAAGTATTTTGCTATTATAAGGGTATCAATTTACTATAATCTGTGGCATCTCTATATTGCTAGTGCTCTCTTCATGATCAAACAAAGTGCTCAAAAAATAAAATAATAATATCAGATCGAAAATCGTTTTCCCTCAGATAGTAACGACAGATTAATGGTGCAATAATAATAATATAAGGAAAAAGTTTTAGTGGAATATTGGCGGTCTTATAAGTCGTTAGTTACCTAACATCCACCGCTTTTACCGAAAGCGCCTCTATTGAACCACTTCATTGCTTTACAAAATGTATTATCGAGTCACTGTAATTATTATTTAAAAAATATATAGAAGAACACTCTTGGTTACTAAGTGAAAGCATAACATATTTTTATCACATTGGACAGATTTTTAACGGTGACACGACATATGGTCTACAGACAAAATGTCTCCCGACAGAATGTCTCCGGACAAAATGTTCACACGACAAAATGTCCACAGACAAAATGTCTCCGGACAAAATGTCCCTACGACAAAATGTCCCCACGACAAAATGTTTACAGACATAATATTGACTAAAATGTATTTTTAGAGAAATTGCGTTTTCCGATACTCGATTCCATTAAAGGTAATAATGATTGCGATGTTCGATGTGTTACAATGATACTAGATTTTCGATCAGATTCTTCTCCTATCAAGGATTCGCATACCTTTTTAATAAGTAGTACAATATGTTTTGTAATCAACTATTTAGTAAATAAGGGTCAAAATTTACGTAGTAGATGCGAAATTTCGAGTGTCCTGCAAAAAAAAAAAAAAAAAAAAAAAAAAAAAGCACTTATCAGTCTATAATAGTTGACTGTAAGATATTACTTTTGGAATAAGTACGCCTTTTAGCACGCTACAATGGTCTTGTTTTATAACTCTTGATTATTCAAGGCTAATTAAGATTTATTTATTTATTATATTTATACTTGTTCATTCGTAGTCAATATGTAGGTCTGTATTGAACATAACAAATATCTGAAATTAAACAAACTAATAAAATATATGCAATAAATAAATATCTGGAAGAAATCGCAGTTCTGCGATAAGTTCGCCCTAGTGAACAACGTTTTATAATCTGTACTATGTCTATTTTGTATATTTATATGTGTTTGTTGTTTACTTTAAGTTTAAATAAATAAATAAATATACTCTCACGCCGCGTCTCTTACGGGTAGGCAGAGAGAACAGAACGCCAGACCACCTTCTGGTTAAGCACACACAGCACACACACTTCCATTACATTCATGCAGTTTGTAATACGCGCTCTCCGATTTCTCTTACTCAAAACAAATAAATAGACAAATAAGTTCAATTAAACATTCTTTAAAAAAAAGTGTATTTAAAGAAAACGTATTAGTATGAAAATCATTGGTTATTTGTTCATTCGAATATAGGTACCTACCTATAGAGAACAAAATAATAATAAAAATGAAAGACTTAATTGAAACTTGTAAATTCAAATCCTTCAATCTTCAATTCCCTTTTTCTTGGTAAAATACTCAACGGAGTAGTAGAGTGGGTAGTTACAATATTAGTAGCCACAAAACAATGCACCGAAAAACATAATTTTCCTAAAAAAAATATTCCAGTAAACATTTTGTCGTGGAGACATTTTCTTGCGGCAACATTTTGTCGGGAGACATTTTGTCCGTAAACATTTTGTCGCGTAAACATTTTGTCTGTAAACATTTTGTCGTGTGAACATTTTGTCGGGTAAACATTTTGTCTGTAAACATTTTGTCCGGAGACATTCTGTCGCGAGACATTTTGTCTGTGGACATTATGTCGCGGGACCATTTTTAACAACATCACGATTACTAAAAAACAAATTATGTATTTTGACAACACCGTAGGTATTCCTTGTCTTCGTAATATGAACACATTGAACACTTAAAAGTATGCAACAAACAATAACTTTTGAAATACTCGTAGGTAACACGACAAGTTTCGCGTACAGTATCGATAGTATTGATAACAATAAATCTTACACAAGACTTGAAAGGTCCTCACAGGGTTTACGATTCGAATAAAAAATAATACGTAGGACATGCTGTTGTAAATTTTATTAGTCTCTGGATAAAGTACGTAATTAAATCATTTCCTTTAGGTATATACGAAGTATTACGTAATTAAACGATTAATTATGACCACATTTCTTCAAGAGTTTGATTGAAGTTGTTCCTTCTCATTATAGTAAGTATTACTTTTTCATTCACTATTCCAGAGATAGAAAATAATGCTGTCTGCTTTCGTCTATAATGCTATGAATTTTAACGCCCAGCCCGTCTTTATGTGACTTGCATTGCGTCAAGTTAAAATGGCAAGAAAATGATCATTTTCTTGCCATTTTAACTTGACATTCGAACTTATTAGCAATGATTAAGTTTGCGAAATAAAAAATGGAAAAACTTGTGTAACTATAGAAAACTATTTACTTGTACATCTCAACCGAAAAACATTCACAACGAAGTAATTTGCTTAATAAAATAACGGATATATATAAGGACAAACTTGTGAACTTTTTTCAAGTGGCCGGGGTCAAATAACATATACCCATGGCTGTCCGCAAGTTCTTAAGACAAGTTGGAGGGAATGGAAGTCCGGCATCGTATCAAGGTACCTAATGCTGAATGCATGATGCGTATTGTTCAAGTACAATATGCCTATGTCAGTTCAACAACTTGTGGCTACAGTCGGGCGGCTTGTCAAGTCTTCTTTACTAAGTAATAATAATTATTATTCAGATTAAATCTCGTTTTTAATTACGCTTGGTCTCGAGAAGTCAGTACCTACTTTCATTCTATGGACTAATCCGAGATACTAAAACATATAAGGGCTTTTTGCTTTCTTTCACCTAACTACATACACTATTTTATATCTGGATTATCTAGTAAGGTCAAATGTCTTCAATATTTAGATAAGTAACACATATTTTTTTCTTTGGAATCGGTGGTACAAGACGAACAATAACAGGAACAGATACCTATCTCGGCAAAATTAGTACGTACTTACTACTTAAGTACCTAATGATATTTGGAACCAAATTATAAATTACATAATAATTTTAGGGGAAGCAATGGTAATATCATCATAGGATATACGTATAGAATCTTGTAAATATAATAGTCAGGTAAAAAAGAATTACCTACTTTATGTTAAATCATGTTTATTATATGAATTTGGGAGTATAATTAAAGTTTTAAGTTTACACAGTTTAAGAACGTTTAGAGTTTTATTGACAATCGAGCATCGATGCGCCTATAATCAAAGTACACAAGTACTTAATGAAAAGCCCGTCTTTAAAACCAATAAAATAAATCGTTCCTTGGTAAATAATACTCGTAGTATTTAATTAATTGATAGGTAATAGCTTTAATAACATGACTGTACTACAGGTGCATCATCGAAAGAAAAATAATACAAATCAACAGGAAAGCATTTAATAATGGATTATTATAGCGAATCTTCAAGCAATTATCTATGTATCGCAAGGGATTTTTATTGAAATACGAAATTATAAGTTATTGTCATACTGACGCTACAAGAAAATGTTTAAAACTCACGTGTTTTTAAAGAGCCCAGGATACATCGTATGATGAAGTGTTTTAAATAAAGATGAATAATGTACATCATGTTAGTACAAATTTTTACCATTGGTTCCGATATATTAAAAAATACTCGTGTATTGTACTGAATGCTTTAAAAAAAATCAGAATGCATTATGTTTGTGTAATGTATTAACACTAAATCACACGCAAAATATGTATGCACTTTATGTCAATGAAAAATGAGCTTTCATATAAAACAAAATGGTTGTTGTGTAGTACATTATATTAACAATATGTACCAGACCTACTACGCATTACAACAATAATATAATATGGAGAATTTTATAGCGACATGCATCGATATCGTACTGCGCTAAAAAATATCCACATATACACCTTATTCGGCGCCTGAAATGAATCGTTCACAGTATTATACTTAGCATAATATCAACTTTGCTGTGGAAAGGGTTTCATACAATGCGGTAGGAATTCCTTGAAAACAATGCATAGTATAAACGTACGTGCTTTTTACTCAGATTAAAAGATTAATGTCATAATGGTAAAATGGAATGAGCCCATGCATGAAGTTTAAACCTGGCACGCTCATATTTTGATGAAGATTATTATTATTGGCATGTTATTATTATTGTTGTGTATTTCCACCCCTTCGTCAAAAGGATAAATGAATGTGGGATTTATCTTTGTGGAATTATAGAGCCGTAAGAGAAGTGTCAGGAGGCATCTAAGGTCAAAGATTATAATATAAAGCATTAAAATCCCATGGACGAGCACCAACTACAACACACCAATATTTTTACTCCAACTATTCACACCGAGACACATTTTTCAACAAACTAATTCTATTTTGCTATTTATTTTATTTTCTTACAAGTATCATACCTCCAGTTATTTTTTTAATTGTGTTTGTGATTACCTCATCATTGCGTAGACCAGCAATATTCAACCAATTACCGATAAATAAATGGAAAATGAGGGCAAATACACAACATAAATATAATGTTTGTTTTTGATACACAACATGAAGTTTAAACTATTTATTTTTCTTTCGTTCTTATTGAATTAGAATTAAATCTTGTTAATGCGATACAAAAAATGTAAAAGCATTGTTGCAAAGCGAAGATAAATTAACGTTACCATACATAATTCATTATTCGCCGATTTTGTTATGGACCCAAGATTCGAGAAAGAGATTAAGTTCAATGAAAAGAATGTCAATGCATACCTATTGATCCTTTTTGTTTTTGGATTTTTGGTATCTTTTAATGTTGGTGGTCTGAAATTAATATTTGCCTAGCAATGTAAACTTTGATAGTGTACAATAAATTAAACATACGTGCACTTACCTTCGAAGGTATTTTCGAAGCTGTGCGATAAGGGACTAAAATAAAATATTAGTCATAAATGTCAAGCGCCCATGTTTGACATTGGATTAAATTATTTACAATTTCAACCCTTATCATTATGAGAAATATTTTTGGAATTATAGGTTACCTTACACATGCCTTACACCTACGTAAAACATATTTTATTTAGTGCCGATCCCAACATCCGAGAAAAACCACCAAAATTCGGTTAGGAATAAACAAAATACCCTAACCAACATTTTGGTGAATTATCATCAAATTCCAGGAATATGGCAACAAACAACAGGGTACCGCTAAGAGCATTTTGCGGAACGAAAAACAATTAGGTATTGTCTGCGGTTCGCATTTCCGCATATTATAGTTGCTGTTATGCCTATTTTGTTATGCAGCTATAAAATTTGAACTAGCAAAATATGTGTCAAACCTTTGCGAGAAATTCCATTATATGGATAAAAGAGATGTAGGAGTCGGTAAAAAAAATCATCGAAAATATTGACTATACGAAAATATTTAATTTATTTATATTTTTTTTCAAATATTTGACGCTTACCACAAATTTCATAGTGTTTACAAAACGCGAGGTTCTCATAAGAGACATGCTGGTATTAAATAAAAAAGTACGATGTGCGAAATATATACATCGACGTAGTATTAATAAAATACAGAAGCACCAGAAAAGTAAAAACATATTAGGTATTGGAACGCATCACGGTAATAAGTTCCCTAGTGAAATCAACGAGAAGTCAAGTAAGCTTAATAAGCTTTTTCTGCTTCTTCATGTTCTCATGTTTGGAAGTTGTAAGTCTCTTGCAAGGGCGACGCTAATGTGTATATTTATCTTTTTGGTGGTTTCACAGAGGGAAGCCCTAGGGCTGGCAATGCGGCGCAATGAGAGGGAGCCTGGATAGTTTCATTCTTAGTAATATGTCTAATTTTATATATTATTCAGTTAGTAGGAGAAGGATAAGAACATCGATTAACTTGAAAACGATGAATTGCAATTTTACATCCCAACATGCAAAACAAAGCGCCGCTACATTTCGACCACCGACGCAGCAGATTCCGTCACACGATCGCGTCGACATCAAAAGATTCGCTGCTATTAATCGACCGAACCGAATCAATCGGTCACGTCACAAATATTTCATACATTCGCTATGAAAAAAATAATAATGCTGCCGTATGCATTCACCTTTTCATATTAAACTGGAACTAGAGAGATATTGTCCTCATCAGCTGTTTTCCAATACTTTGTCGTAGTGCGAACAATACGGTATACGACTAGTTATAAAATATTTCACGGAGATGAGAACGGATTCACCTATGTAGTAGGTACCTGCTTTGTATTCTCAATTCCTTGATTAGCGATTGTTAAGATACAAAACACATAAGTACGTAAAACTTCTAAGATATTAATTTGACAGTATAGATTGTGGACTTTAATGGAATGTGATTTTTACAAATGCCAACAGAGTATCATATCTGGGCAAGAAACATTAATTAAAAATTGGCACAATATCGAATACACCCCTGTACGTACGAGTACAAGGTGTATGAAAACTTTGAAATTTTTCGCCTTATGACTGGACAAGGAATAAGATAGCAAAAAAGTAATAAATGTAACATATCTATGGCATTATATCTGAAAATTTATAAATGACTAACAATTAAGAGCTTTGAAGTTGAAAAGTTGACAAAGAAAACTATACCTACTTGGAGTTTGTACAGTAGATTACGTACAATACATACTATATACAAGGAATATCTACAAATATGCAAGTTAAATGAACTCACACATATTGTATTATACTACGTACATACATACTAATGGTTTCCGTGATTGTATGAAATAAAAATGAAAGTAGATCCATATTGTAGATTCGGTACATAAAATTTTTATTTGAAGGGTGTTTCAGATTTACGGCACGTTTTGGTTCATCAACATAACCCCTAACAATGTGCTGTAACGACAGTGAGTAGGTACGTAGGGTGTTAATAAAATTATCTACCTAGAGTAGATACATCAGTAACGATACTACATGATACTTAGTCTAATAAGTAGAAAAAAAGATGCAAGTCATAGTAACCAGTAGGGTAACATGAAAATGTATTAGGTAAGTTTCACAATTTCAAGGGATTGATTTAATAGTATCGAGCTATCTATGACATGATGATTTTCTTTCAAGTATGCGATTATCAAAAGTTTACTATTCACATGAACTAGAAGAGCCGCGGAGGACTGTTTCTACGGGTTATGGTGACCGTGCATTCTGTGCAGCGGGCCCAAGCCTGTGGAATGCCCTTCCACTCGATGTTAGGTGTGCCAAAAGCCTGGAGGAGTTCAGGAGGTTGCTGAAGACTCACCTTTTTGTGCGTACCTACGGGTCAGTCACTGGTTAGCCAATGATAGGTCGAGTTAGCCGAAACTGATTAGATTAATTCATTTTTATTATTTTGTTTTGTGACGATCCTATGTGGTGATTTAATTATCATTTTTACTGTTTGTGACGATCCTATATGGTGAAAAGAAAAATGTAAGGTGCCCTTGGGGCGATTTTATCGCTAAACGGCGCCTAAAGTTGTCCGATTATTATCATTATTATTAATGTATAGGTACAGTTACTTTTTCTATAGAGAAATTTTACACACAAATGTAATAAAACTTTGGCTAAAGAATTACCTAATACAATTTTGCTTTTGGGTTAACATATAGTAAGGCTTTGTCTTACATTAGCCACTGTAACACAGTTTTGAGTATTCTGTAAGTCGGTAATCAAAAATATCTATAAGAAACAAAATACCATGTGTGTGTACCTACAATAAGATTCACCGCCGCCATATTGTATCGATTCAACCTGTCCCTGGTTATTACTCCACATTATAAGAAATGCTATGATTGTACAATGTACAATATTGACTATTTCTTTGGGTGACAATGATTCAAGGAATACGATGTATCGGGTGCTGCCATCTTTCAAAAATGTGGTTCTATAATACATATTATAAACTTGAATACACTCACCTAGAAGCAACCAACCCTCTGCATATATCTAACTAGATACTAAAGTAAGACTGTTAATTAGATTTGAAACTCAGCATAGTACAATATGTATAATTTATATGGGCGGGTAGTTCCTTGCTACATATGATTCTCAATATAGGTAATCATTTCATAGAATTATTCAGTATGAATCAATTTTCCTCACGTATATACCTAATAGTATAATAAGAGACATGTACAAATAATGTGATATAGGAATGAGTATTGATGTAAACATATTAGGTACCAGAGTGGTTTTCTCCACAGATTTCCTAGTAGATGATAATAATATTATAGCCCTTCCTACATATGTTGTAAATTTAGCTGGCAATATGTAACATGCAAAAAATGTGGTTAAAAGATCACCTTAAAGACACCCAAATCTTCTCTAAGTCATTACATCATTCATACCTACGAATATAATAAAACATTTTCTAGTCAGAGTCTGTCAATACGTTTCCATTTAGAAGCTATACATTAATTTACCCTGAAAAATAGTTTCTGATGAATACTTAATTGGACCCCATATGGGATGGATGCATATGAAAGTTTCTAATATTATAATTGATGTAAAGAATAGAAGAAACGTCGAGAGAGTGTTAGCAGTTTCAAACTTCTTAAAAGGAATAGCAGTTTCAACCTTCTTAAAAGGAATACTAAGGTAAAGCTCAAATTGTATATTTATTAGTAGGTAGCTAGTAATGGACCACCTATGACAATTTTAACAAATAGAGTATTGTGTGAATCCGAATTTAATAGAAAACATTTTGAGACACGGTGCATAATACCTTCATACGATACATACGTATGACTATGATGAGTATCCCCGTACACAGGAAAGAGCGTGACTAACGAGTATTGGAAACCGGCAGGATACAAAGATATAAATTAAGGATTTTAACAGCAAATCGTAATAATATCTGGTTATGAATCCCCAGCACTAGTTATAATAGGAAAAGGAAAAAAATACTTGGGGATGATATCATATTATAGATAGGTGATTGTATTTTCCCTGTGAGGTTTTTTCACTGCTCTACAATAATCACTGCTACTTTTTGATAGTGGTACATAGAACTAATATCACAGTACACTTACTAATAAAAAATCACGATAAATAAAAAAACAGAAATGTCTCTGACGTTTGCAGTTACAAAAACAATACGCAACTCATACCATAGAATAACATTAAATTTTTATGAATTATGATATTATAGCAAGTACAAAAAAAAACAATAAAAAATCTTGGTGGACCGAGAACCAGAAGCAGAAACCCAGGGATATCACAATCAAGATGGTCCAAGGACATAAAGAAAGTGGCCTGAAACCGCACAGGGTAGCTGCTGACAGGGAATGGTGGAAGTCGGGAAGGGAAGCCTACGTTCAATACTGGACTACAGAATGCTGATGATTATAATGATAGTTAAGTGCCTACGTCATTTTACGACGTTAGATAGGAAATGAACAAAATCGATTCCACAATAAATTACAGGAGTTTGGGTAAAAACGCGACGCTTTATACTATTAGGTGCCTAAAGATGCTTAGATTTTTTAGTATCGTTTTCATTTTACACTGTCTCTGCTCTGCTCTTCAAATAATTTTACCTCCTCTCTAAGCTACGATTCATCTATGTAATTTATTTACAACATTAAGGTTACGTGTTGAGTGTTAACTATCCTCCCCGTGGGAGGTCGTAGCTGTTTCTTATTTGAATGGGGAGTGACCAACTACCGACCACTACCTATAAAATAATGTGATACAATGACGATGCGATTTCACATTCTAAATAGAACAACATATTATTATGTACTACATACATTTGTGTATGTGAACTCTTCTTAGTTAGTTTTTTTAGAACTAACAGACACACTATGCCGACGTTGTATCAGTAATGCATACGAGTACATGCACATGTACAGTGTACACGTGTCGCTGGTCACCTCGACATTTAGAAAATCCACAACATCTATTTTAAAATTATATTGTATTGCGAAAAACAATGTGTTGAAATATAAATAATAATATTATAGGTCTGAAAAATAATACCAGAAAAATTATACTACGTTTTTTGCGATTTATTTTTTATTTTTTCTATAACATTTGAGGTGTAAGTAGGATGTCATCATGGTTTGTTAGAGCCACGTGCATCCTGATGAAGGATATCACATTAATTTAACTTCCATAAAGGAGAATGGGCAAATTTGTATGGAGCCTGGTCCATCCGCGGCCAGAAATAATTTTGATATTTTCTAGTATATTTTATACCTACAATTACTGTGTAGAAGTTTTATCGCCGTGGTTGACATAGGAAGTGAGTAAATCGCATTTAAGTTTTAGAGCTTTTGCATCGTATTACTAAGTAATCTGGCTTATTTAAAGGGAAAAAATGAAAAATTAAAGTGAAAACGTTTTACTACTACTACCATCACGGTATATCCCAATTGTCTATTGTTTATTTTCGTCCTTGACCTTATATTAGGCACCTGGCATATCAGACACATCAAAGATATACAATATGGTAAATGTACTTATAATGTATATGTAAAAACAATATTATGCATTTACAAGAATAGTAGAAATATAACAAACCCTAAAGTATATAATTCAAGGACCAACAGAGTGTAAAGGGCTCTGTTGGCCTGTCGTTTTTCTTTTTATTCAGCTACTAACTATTATTATACAGAAATACTTACTTTGCGTGGAGCAACAGCATCAATAATGTATTGAGCACTTGCGGTATTTTCCTCAAAAAATGCATGAGTTATTTCGTATCGTCTTCTGTTGATCACTGATCGATTACATGAAACACAAACTGGATGATTTGCAGCCATATTCAGCGCAGCGCTCGCTCACGTTGTTCACAAGGTTTGTCATCGATCTGAGCAAGTAAAATCCAGATTCAAAATCCAAAATCTAGTCGATTCCTACGAACCCAGGACCACAAGCGATTTCGATCCTTGCTGTTGGTGCTATATCGTGGACTCTTAGGCGTATATTTCTCTGAGGAATTACTTTAAGTGTAACAACAACAGCACTTTGAGGCAAGCCTTTTATTGCGTCTTTCAGAGTAAAAATAAATAGATTTTAGTGATGTACAGTGATCGGATGTAGTGAAAAAAGTAAGATTAGGGTTTAGGGCATAAGTAGTTATTATTTAGCTCTACAAAACATTTACAATTAGGATCGCGTTAGTAGTTTTTTGATTATCTCTTTAACGGGCAAACATCCCTTAATACTACCTTTCCCTGATGGATTACAGCGTAACGTCCATAGTAAAAGTTAGTCCTTGGGAGGTGTACTTTCATTTGACATTCCTTTCGTTGATGGCCGCCGATGGACCAAAATGCCCATTCTCCTTTTAATCATACTGTGAAAACGCATACGCCAAAACTTAACGGGATCACATTTGGATACAATATTCATTTTTAAATTAGCCGATACCTATTTAACTATTAACTTCTAAAGGAGAATGCTAAAAAAAAACAGGCCCGGCGCAAACGAAATGTAACTCAAACAATAGGTAAAAATAAGTACATAATTAAATACTGCATGGGTGGCACCAACGAAATCAATGGCTTAATGGGTGAAATACCTATTCGAAGTTTAACATTGGTCACAAGAATATATAAGAAAAGGAGCATCAAACAGTTACAATTGCGATTCAAAAGCATATAATATGATGACTGTAAGGTAGCCCGTCTATTTTTTCTTCTTCTTCATCAGCCTTGATGAGCCAAAATGAGAATTCTCCTTTATGTAAATGAGTTAAATTAGACCTATTTCAACACTGCTGAGAATCGCTCGCACTATGTCCTTATCGAGATTCATGTCGCTATATAATACCTACTACATACATGAATCAAAGAACTTGCTTTAATTGAGAGAAAAATGTTAATCAAGTAATCATTCTACGTCTAGTTTATATTTTATTTTATCAAAAAGCGTAGGTTGTTAGTTTAATTCAAGTAACATCAAAACGATCGTGTTTTAATATTGTTTATCATTAATATTGACTGATATGTTTTTAATATTTAGGTGATGGGTAATCAAAATCTCCCGCCGCGCGACTATTAATAACACAATCAACACGTTGTTATAAAATTTGGTTTTTAATAAATTTAAACAGATGTTTTACTAATTCGAAATATTTGTTAGTATGTAATCAGACATTTAATCAACAATTAATTACTATTAAACTTTTATGTTTAAAAAATCGTGTTGTCTATTCAAAACCAAAGACATATAAAGGGTGGACCAAAAGTCTTTGCACTTTTGAAATGGCCATAAAAATAAAAATACAGTTTGTATTTAAAAAATAATTTATTAATAAGAACAACAATAGCTGGGAAATTCATTTACTAAACACCGTATCATTAAGATGTCCTCAATCTTGCTGCTGGCCCTCCTCATATCTGACCCCTAATTTTTATCAAACTTTTCTATACAAAGCGTAGGTATGTTTCGAAAATTTCAAAACCAGATTTCCTCTTGAATATTTGCTTTCAGTTGGATTATTATCGCTAGTTTATTTACGTAGACCCTATTTTTGAGTTCTCTCACACTACTCTATAGAGATATTCCATGACTTCTCAGCAGCCCGGATCTAATCCCACCTGGTTTTTTATGATTTTATTTCAAAAGTCAGGTCTACGTGAATAAATCAGTGACAATACATCAACCAAAATTGAATATTCGAGAGTGAATTGTCAATACTTCACGCTTGGGGCCGAATTTTTATAGAAAAAAATCATACCCAGATTTGAGGAACGTCAGCGGCAAGATGGCGGACATCTTGGAGATATTGTGTTTAGAAAAATAATTTCCCGTTTATTGTTAGTCTTCTTAGCAAAAAAAAATTAAATACCAACTGTAATTTTATTTTTAGGGCCATTTCAAAAGTGCAAGGACTAATGGTCCACCCGTTATTTGCACGTTAACTACCTATAATATTATATCATCGTACTTTCAATATACATTTTGACATAGGTTTTTAGAAAACAGAATAAGACTCTTCAATCTTCATCCACAAATTTTGTACCAATAATTTAATATTTACCTGCTCTTTACATTTATTGTTCTATTCCAAAAAAAAGCTACTTTTAAAATCTATAATTCTAATGGCAAGTGGTCCTAATTTATCACAATTACGATTATTCATATTAAATCTCTTGGCATACACGTAGTTACAAGTAATTTTAATATGGCAATGTTAGCATCGCATCAGGATTTTAAAAATGTATATTTATATTATATACAAATGTATGAATGATATGATAATGTCATGAGGGTATTATAATTATAAGATTATAACCGTCCGTTCAGGAGAAGCATAACATAAAGACCTAATTGTTTACTAAATAATCTTCAACAGTTTCCTCGAAACACTTATCGCTATCCTTAATCTAAATTGGGAGTGTTTTTATTACTGTATTTATACCAGACATCTTATTATTTAGGACACGCCCATTAATCGTCACCTAAGGCTATCAATTTTTGCGAACAAATATATTATTTAAATAATTACTAGTAGGTGTAGGTATTATATTATAATATGCCTCCCTTTTGGGTCCGTATCCCAATTATATTTCTCAACAGATTTTACTGATTCGATATGCGCCTACATATATTATTATAAAATGCTAATTTGTTTTGTAAAATACTATCACAAAAATATATTTAGTAACCTATCTGCTGTTTGTAAGATACGAAATTGTCTCCTGCAGAGATGTAGAGATATGTAGCGTAACAAATTACGTATAAAATACTATACACGTCTTGTTTTGTACATATGTATAACCAGGGCCGTCTTTAACCTACTGGGGGCCCTGGGCACTTTACTCTGATGGGGCCCTTATGCAGTGCCGGATTACAAAAACTAAAAAACTGTTGACCTCGGGCAAGAAAAAATTGTCGACGGGGGGGGGGATAAAAAAATCCCAGGGTTAAATTTGGGGAAGAAGGCTGTAGGTCATCACATGCAAATATGACATTGTGGTAAACAAAACGTGAATAGCGCCGCAGGCGACTTTTTTTTAGAGAATGTGTGAAATAATGAACCTGCTTGTCTTTCTATAGCAGGCCGGACAAACTTTTTGGATGAAGGGGCATTTGAAATTATAAATGAGCGACGGGCCGCAAGTAAAACAAAATTTTAGTTTATTTAACAGGGTTGAAATAATGCCCCGCAGGCGAAAATTTTTCAGAAAAATGGACGAAGTGATATGAAACACACAGTGAAATTATTTTAAAAAATCGGTGAAGTGATAAGACAAACGCAACATTAGCGCCGCAGGCGATTTTTTTATACCGAGCTGATAAGTAATATCGTGATATTCGTGATCTAGGCAGGAACTAGGGGGCCCCGTGGATCGTAATAAGGAAGACAGGCATTATTTGTTGGGGCCCCTGTTCATTAGAATACCAAAAAATCTGATAAGTAATATCGTGATATTCGTGATCTAGGCAGGAACTAGGGGGCCCCGTGGATCGTAATAAGGAAGACAGGCATTATTTGTTGGGGCCCCTGTTCATTAGAATACCAAAAAAATCTGATAAGTAATATCATCAATTCGTGATCTAGCAGGAATTAGGGGGCCCCGTATATCGTAATGAGGAAGACAGGCATTGTTTGTTGGGGCCCCTGTTCATAAGAATACGAAAAAATCTGATAAGAATTATAATTTATAGTCACTAATCCCTTGGATCGCGGGGCCCTGGGCAAGTGCCCACCGTGGCTAATGGGAGAGACGGCCCTGTGTATAACTAATATAGACAAGAATCAGTGGCGTAGCGTAAGTTCTAAGCTTGGGGGAGCGCTTTTCAAGAACAGAGGGCTGTTATACCTTTATCAAATAAAATAACTAACTACTTTGTGGGTCTCAAAAACATAGGTACATAATAATGGATAACTATTACGATTATGTAGCATAAAAATAAGAATCCTATCTACTAATTGTAGAGAAGATCGATTCTCCTCTTTTTCATATTTGCAATAATACTTCAATTATCATTCGGGAATTGTCTGTAAAAATTGTTTCTCTATACTGAGCACCGACAGTGCTCCTGAGAAACGACTTTATCCTCTGTGTGGAAGTGGAAAAATACCTTTCACTCTCCACGGACGTCATTGGAATTGTACAAATGATTGTCAATAATCGTACCGTTTTAGAAAAGGATTCCAACAAATTGGTTCTTCTTAATTAATTGTAAATGTAACTAATAATTTAGTATTTAAATAATAATTTTATCCGGCGCGGCGAGAAACAATAATTATCTTATCATTATTATCAAACAGTCAAAACAATGCATTATTCAGAGCGAAACTGAAATTGTTGTTAATTTTGCATGTCATCTCGTCGACTCATCCTAGAGTAAGAAGAAGGTAAGTAATAATTATGTCATGCGGGATGCATTGATACGTAGAGTTTGTTAATTAAGGACTTACAATCTTTGTCACTAGCCGTACACCCGCCCGCATACCGCAACCTGGCCCGCCCCCTGTCCCTCCCGCATCACACACAACGCACAGAATGTTCCCGCGGTGCAGCGCACAACGGAGTAGTAACATTTTGTATGGGATGAAAGAAATCCACGGAATACGTATGTTTGCTAAGAAATGTATGTGCGTTTTATCGGAGCGCTAATTGTTAGCGCACCGAATACGAAATGGTGTGCTAGCGTTTGCCTATTTAAAGGAGTCGAACGTTTTCGTTAAGGAATTACTAACATTTCTTGACATTGTTGGATTATTTATTTTAATTTTTATTTTATCACGTTGAGCTGAATTATTTGGGGGTGCGCCGTATCCTGCGCACTGTTGGAGTCTACGCCCCTGACAAGAATTAGAGGAAAAATAACACCGCATAGCTGGACCCAGAACGTAGATACGTACACCTAAGTTAGTTGGAAGAGATCGCAATATATTGATAAGCTCGCCTTAGACAACATTTTATTTCATAGTAAATTCTTGTATGATTTATAACATATTTCTATATGTTGTTCACTTGACATTTCAACATATAAATATTCAATAAACAGGTAGATGTTACATTCAATTTAAAACCCCTTATTATCTAGTACCCGATTATTTATTTTTTACATTCGCTACTGCAGATTTTCTTGAAAATTCTCTTTGACTAGGAGCTAGGAACCTTGCATTATTATATTACAAACAAACATTCGTTATTACTAAATTTTACAATAGCCGAAAAGAACTGTATTAGTGTGGGCATATTTCATTGCAATATTTCGCTTGCCAATCATAAAAATGTCACATGCATTGTAGGTTAGTACCAAATTACCACATACCTATAGGTATAATGAATTATACTTCCACACAATTATTTCGCAAAAGAATGAGCATTCATAAAGATTATAATTAGGTACATTTATCAAAAGATTGTGTGATTCAAAAGTTATTAGGTACTCACCAACTTCACCAAAGTTGAAATCATATGAAAATCCATAAAACTGACAAAATTACTTCACACTAAGTATGCTTAATTAATAGCCATTTATTTTAAAGCACAAACAAACATAAAACTCAATGGTTGAGCAAACTTTTCATGTCACAATTAATCATAAGTTATAGCTAAAAAATCAACAATGGGTAAATAATTGTAAAAAAGCATAATGTCTGCAATGAGAAACATTACGTCATATTGAGTTTGAGTTTTTATAGCACTTAGGAATTCTCACTAAATTTAAAAAATCATCTCAATCATTCAAAACACTCATGTATATAAAATAGCAATACTCTACTATAGATGATGTGACCTTCCATTATCCATCAGACTCGCACCAACTATTTCCACTTTCAAGAGTAGACTGAAGCAGCATTACCTTTCTATCTCAAATCCCTCAACCCGTCCCTCCTGAACCCAGCATCCCTCCCCTATCCCATCCCATATACCATTTATGTATATATTTATATATGAATAATATGTTTATCTATGTATGTATTTATGTTTTCAATTATTGTTAGGTAAAGGTACCCATTGGTACTAAATTTTTATTAGCTATGTCTCACTTTGGTCTCTGTCATGGGTTGGCTGGCAGAAATTGCCATTTGGCAATAAGCCCGCCCTTTGTATATCTATGTGCAATAAAGATTATTTTATTTATTTTATTTTATTTTATAAATAGGCTGTGTCAAAAAGGTTTAATTTACTCACCCCATAATACAATGTTAATCTATAACTCTTTTGCACAAAACAATACATGGTATGGAATTTATCTATTTATTTATTTAATCTTAAAGTGAACAAGAAATACAAATAAACATTAAAAAATGACATAGTACAGATTATAAATCGTTCATCACGTTGTCGTTGTCACTAGGGTTGTTCACCCTATCGTTGTTCACTAGGGCGAACCTATCGCAGAACTGCGATTTCTTCTAGTTAACCCAAATTTATGTGTTAAATCAAAACTTTTATCTTACCAATATTATTGTTTATTTTTAAACACATTATATTATTTCATTCATCACGTCCTTGGTAGACTTATTCAGTTTTCTAACACTTTTCATTTATGCAAAAAAACACTTTCAAATGTGTACACAAATTATATTTCTTCCTTAGTAACGATTCCCAATGTGTGTAGGCTAATGTAATTGAATTAAATGGTAAATAATATTTCGTTTTACAAAACAGTATGTTTCATTATTTTTTGCAATGCTACTACTTAACATGACGTCACGCGACAAGAGATCAAAATAAACTGTGTGATTATACAAAGTTGAAATTGACATTCATGATGAGGATTTTGTACACCACTGACAAAAATGCACACTTCATGGATTCAGAACCAACGAGCAGCGGTCAGATATATTTGATTATTAAAGCTCCCGGTCAAACTATGACGTCACGGTAATTCCCCACGACATTAAAGTTCAAAATCACATGATCATTGTTTATTGTTGTGAATCGTCCCTAGGCCATTTGCAGGCACTTGGACTCGTCAAAGTTACATGTTGACAGTAATATAGGTATACAAATAGAGATAAAACAATAAATAAATATACAGGGAAATTCAGTGCCAAATAGAGTGTAAAAGGCTCTATTGGCAATTCATCATGGTCGTAATCAAATGGTAAAAACACCCTTTATTTTTTGCGGTTAATTTCACTTCAATCAAAAAACTTTAACGGTTATTCCCTAGATTGTAATGCATATGAATTATCAAACAAAAAAACTTTTCTCCGCGACTGTCGGGAAACGAGTTACTGTCTTTCGGAAAAAAAAATCTGTGATATTATTCACATTTTTTTAAAATCTATACAAGATATAAAAAATCTTTTACGGTTACATATTTCCTAGATGAAGGTTCAATGTACCACTCTATTTTTTTTCCAAAGCATATATAGTAACGGTTGTCGAGATCTAAATTCTCCCGTTTTTAGAAATTTTTAAAATGTCAGTATGCGTACTCTTAATGCAACTTTATTTATTTATTTATCGTATGACCAACATCACACCTAAATCATTTAATATTCGTTATGTCAAACTATAAAAATTTGAAAGGACAGGGTGAATTTTCCTTAATACTTTATACTATACCCTCACGCCAGCTCCCTTGCGGGGTAGGCAGAGAGAACGGATCGCCAGACTTTCCTATCCTGCCTGACACACACTTCCTATCCGGCTTCCGTCACATTCATGCAATTCATTCATTTCATTTTCGGGTCCGAGCTACCCCCCACTAGGCCACCCCACTCCAGAAATTAGCAGCCATAACGGCATTGTCAGTGACCATCATCAGGTCCCTCGCATCGCACCTCACTGGCATGTCTCGACATACGACATACATGCAATTCCTCATATAGGTACATTCTACGATTACTTTTACTCAAAACACGTCCGTCCTTGAGTCCGTCCATTCCTTAATACCTACAACCTTAATTTTATTATTATTATCTCAGTGTACAGAAACTAATTCCACACGTTTCGAACCACTGCCTCCTTTGGGATTTTAGTAGGTAAAAAGTGATGATATTCGTATAATAATAATACATATGTAGTAATAGTAGGAGAGATTCGGACATGTGTTCGGTCGTGTAACAAATCATCAGTTTACTAGCCCACGCCGACAACAAAAGACCGACTTCTCCACTCAGTAGATATACCTATACATCTATACCATACACACAATATACAACAGAATCAAGTACAAAATACGTAAGTAATAAAAATAAAAAGTACCATTAGATTCGTTGATTTCTCTTGCTCTATTTGATCAATGTTTACAAGTCCAACGCTAAGTTTTTATTTAGTGCATGCTTGCAACAATTAAATTTTTAAAAACGTATTTCAGGGCTCTTTTAGGTACTAATTTATTGGGCAGGTCAACCTACTGTCGATTTAGAAAAGCGCATTCAACAAAAATTAAATGTTTATACATGTTGTATTGTGTGTGTGCGTTTTTGTGCGTAAAAGAGTTATATCATTGATTTTAATTATTTTATGAATTCTTTGTACATAGTTTGCTCTTTATCTGTTTAATTTTTTGATTTTTAATTTGTGTGCTGCTTTTGACTGCCCAAGATTTGTAATTAAAGTAATGATTGAGTCTTCACTGGTTTATTTGCAGATGATATTGTGATTGTTTATATTATATGTAATAATTGTATAAACTCTTAAAATAATAAAATAAAAATAAATACATATTATGTACATTGTACATATATTACCTATAACTATTCATTGTACGAACTACGAACCTTATTTGATATTTCGTCAATACTTACTAGCTTGCAGGTACGAACCACTTTATTAAATGCACATCCGTTCTGTTATAAAATTAAAACAATATTCACCTTGTTGGTAAAAATTGATATACTTATTAAAATACATTCATCCACCGGATCTTATTCCCGTCTTCCAGATGTGACGCCCATCTTCAGATTTACGATATTCTCCGCAATCTGTTCAACATTTCCATTACCCCATAAGGGAATTAAACACAAGGCAATAACACTACCAGAAACATTATTAAATTTAATAGATAGGTCGTTTCATCACAATTATTTTAGATCAAGTCTTAATACCCATAATATAGGCTTAGAGGAGGTGTAGTTTCTGTAAACTTTGCGACTTGACAACTTCAATGACATCTCTCGGATAAGACCTTTATAATAACTAACAGTATCTAACTATTCTCATCGCACAGTTTCACAGTGTTTTACTTAGATTCTTAATAAAATATGTTCAATCAATTCTCGTGTCTCTCTGACCGTATCATAAATACTCTATTATAAAACTATACGTACCTATGGTGAGAAGAATCATAAACAGATCAGATTTCATATTAAAATTCATATCAAAATTAGTCTAGGAATGAACATCAAATTGTATAAAAAAAAACATAAATCAATTGCAAGAACATTTTCGGTATACCGGCAGCGCATCTCAACACAAGCTCTCTGCTCCATTGGGCATTGATTTATTGCAGTCCCATAAGAAACCGTGTTATATATCAGTTAGGGAGCTATTATAGGAAACCACGGGGGTACGGCGTATTGTATTATTGTATTTTTTGTTCTAATATAGAAAACAATGTGTTTTGACCATGTGAATGCAATACAATGAAAGCAGACACTTTGTTCGAAATTAATGGCCGCTTAAGATGAAACACATTTATTTTTTAAAGAAATCTTTTGTATTATTCCTCATTTCGCCTCAATTTTTACTTTGCGGCTAGGTATTATAAATTATAACTTCACTGTGTGAATTATTACCTTTTTTTTACCTCAATCTCAATACAACCCTTAACTGTTTTCAGATGTAAACAAAACAGGTTGTCTTTATATCGATTGTATTGTTGTTGGTAGATTCAGGTGAAATATTGTGCAATAAATAACTACCTGTTACCTGGGAACCAAATTGCATTCTCTTTTTATAATTAATTCAGTCTTTGACGGTAATGGAATCACAGAGGGTGACGTTACAAAATTCACTAAGAATAATACCTATGCAATTCGAAAATGTTTGTTGACATTGTCAACCAAAATATAACCTAACTACAAAAATGTATTGGAATTATGAGAGATCGATGGCCAATGAAAGAGAGAATTCCCCTTCAAGTTCAAATGCATCGCATTACATTACGGCATAGACATCATACAGTTTCTTCCAATACTCAACAACCTGAAAGTAATGCATTTTATTATCATACAAACATACAACATACCTTCTGCCTCCCTACTATAATAATAGTCCTACATACATGTCATCATAATTCCATTACATAATACTCGTATTATCCAAGTCATGTAGGTATGTAACGCTTGCCCATTGGAAAATTTTACAAGTTCGATGAATATGTATGTAAATTTAAAGCAGCGACGCCTTCGTGGGTGTCTAGAAATGTTCGTCGAAGTCTCACTTTGTATGAATGAAAATTTGAAATATCGAATGTATCTACTAATGAAATTATGAATGAAAATAATTTTCCGCGAAAATTAAAATTTAGAAGTGTACCTACTAATGAAGTTATGAATGAAATAATTATCCGCGTATAAGTACTACATACCTACCTATTTATTGATAGAGAATGCAATTCGAATTCTTTAGTATAATCATACTTGCTGTACATAGGTACCTATAGTAGGTACTATGTAGAATTAGTATGGAAAGTACGACCCTTTCTATATGTTCCTTCGAAGAACTTTGGAAGGGGGTGGTAGAGTGGCAGTATGAGTAGTTAGTTAATAAAAAATGCCAAATTTCGTGAATATAGTGTTCACGGGACCCACTAGTAATATACATAATACGAGGTAAAGATCATACTTACCTACTATACTATGAGACATTATTACGGCTTTGATATACTCGTAGGAACTCCCTAAATGCAACATTATCAGAACCCTCTACAGGAAATGTGGTACGCCGTTCTAGTTCATAGCAGTAAATATAGATAAGTATACACAATCACCACGTCGCCTGTGAAAATAATAATCTACCTACAATTTTTTAATAGAGTCCTGAATAACTGAACATAAAACGATTAATATAGTGAGGACAAATAGAAATGTTTATTCTTCTCTAGGTGACATGCCACTACTATCGGACTATGAGAAGTCTTTCAGTGTTGTGGGACCATCAACCTTGTATAATACTCTGCAATGCAAATACCTGAGACAGAAGCAGCTTGCGATAATTGGTATTGGTAATAATGAATTAATGACCATATATCGAAAGTCTTCAGTACCCTGCATCGTACATTGTCGTCAAACCATCCATTTTATTTAGAAAGAATTTTAATATAAAATCAATCACGAAATTGTACCTAATATGATGTACCATTTCAGGTATCAGGTACGGAGCAACCAAACTTGTTACTGTTGTTATGTAATGAATTACCTCTTATAATACACCTAACTACTACAAAATATAATATAGATATCTAGAAGATAATTACAGTGAGTACCTATCTACCTAATGCTTGCATACTTTACAATAATAAGCTAATACAAATATCTACTCAATTAGTAGTCAAAACCGCTTGTCTTAACAAGTATGTATTGTAGAATGTATCAGATACTTAGAATTATAATACGCCTTGCTGATGCATACAACTATGATTAGCATGCACCAATCACTGCTAACGTATACATTTACTATACAGATATAGAGTATAGAGAAACAAATGTAGTATTGTTACACATAACTCTGAAATTATTATGTAAGGCAATAGATTTCTGTACCGCCCATATAATGGCAACACTGAACGACATTTTTGTCAACATCTACAATAAATAGTATGCTACACCTTTCTTATCTGTTTTCTATAAAATTACACTTGGAATAACTCTTTAGCACAATAATTATTGTTTTCAAGATGCAATGTGCATCCCATCCATTCCCATCGATTAACTGGTCAGAGCACCTATGTAAGATGCTAGAAAATTTGGAAATTGAGCAATAAATTAATCAAATACTGTCCTCAATATAACCAAGCTTTTAAGATTAAAGTATAGAGTGACGATGAATAGTTAAAGTTAGAAATTGTCTTACTACCCCTATCGATAAAACTGATCCCTGTCCAAGTCTTATAATTACAAAGATAAAATCTTATTAAATATCTATTTTAAGTTAGTATAAAGTATAGATTACTGTAGATGGTGGCTAAATGTCAAAAATGAAGATAAAGTAATAGGAAATGAAATGTGCAAACTAATAAACCCTTTATAAAGCAATGATGCATATCTCACACCTCCTTTTACAATATACCTCCATAAAGTTAAATGAATCTAAATAGATAGTATAAGTATATGTGTAGGTAGGATATCAAATTCCCATAAATCATCTCCATAATAATATAAAATATATTGGGTATAAACAGTCACTATCTAACTGCTTAAAAAAATCGAACAATAAGGTATTGTGATGCTCAGGTAAATATTCTTTTGCATCAATATTTAAGGTGTTAGGATTGGCCAACTTCGTATTTTTGGTATTTTTCGGAGGCATACTGCGCCGTCCTCTTAAAAGTTAGATCTTTAAAAAAAATATATATTATTCCTTAATTATCTAGCTAAACAGACGTCGTATTATATTTTTTTTATTTTGCGTACCTTTTCCGCAAAAAAATATATAAAAATACTTGTTTTTTTAGTTTAATCGGAAATAACTCAAAACCTATGAGGTTTAGAAGCATGGTTCTTTTTTTAAAATAAAGGTAATTTATAATTCTAATAAGTTATCGTTTTCGTTTTTGCGTAATGTTTTTACTTTTCGTGTAAAATCAAATAAACCGTATTTTGCGTAATTCTAAAGAACCTTTATTGAAATATACTGGACTCGGGCGTACGGGATTATATTCCTTAACAGCATACGTTCTCATATAATAGTTTTCAAAGCTTCCATTTACATCTACGGATACGCCTTCATTCTCGAGTGTGCTCTCGAGGTGATCAGACGTGGAACTGCAACATGTTTTTTTTTTGTATTTTGGAGAAAATGTTCTCTAAATAATTTCGTACTTTTTATATAATTTGATTAGCTGCCTTCTCGAATTTATGAAAGGCGTGTTCGGTAGCAGATTAATTAATGATTTTATTATAACATAAAATATAATTATGGATATTAAAAATAATAAGTTCCTACCTACCTATAGTCATAATAAGATTTTCAAAGCCAAAATATTTTTATTTGTTTTGTCATTACTGTGTTGTGACATCATGACTAATGAAGTTCTTGGAATAAAATCTCCTTCATAGATAAATATGATGTATTATGGACTTTCAAAGATTTTTTTATTTATTTCACGCAGTAGGTACATAGGTATGGTAGGTATACATTATATGGTATAATTACTAATTAGGAATTAGCAAGTAGGTAGGTAGTGTATTCCTGTAAAAGAATGCCGAAATTCGCATTATATGTGTAAAGAACACGAAATTCGCGTTATTCGCGTAAAAAGCACGAAATTCGCGAATAAATTCGTTTTATCGCGATCGCGAAATTTTCCAGTCTCTAGTTATATGTATATCTGACTGACTAAGCAGGTATGGTACTTACTTGATTATTTCCACTAAAGAAATATTTCAAAACTATTTTCATTCATAATTTCATTAGTAGGTACGGTACTATTCGATAATTAAAATTTTTCATTCATAAAATTTTAAAAATGTGAAACACGACGAAAATGTCTAGCTACCGACAAAGGCGTCGCTGCTTTAAATTTACATACATATTCATGGAACTTGCAAAATTTTCCAATGGGCAAGCGTTACATACCTACATGACTTGGAAAATACGAGTATTATGTAATGGAATATTTATATGTAGGTAAATTGTGTACCTACCTAGTCATAGTAGGTATCTAGTATTTTTGTAGTATACATAATAGTATTAGGAACTGTAAAATATTCTTATTGTTATTGCTAGCTATGTGATTTATGGATGGTAAAATACTTCAGAGGTGTTGCAAATCCTATTATATTACCAATTATCTCCATTGTTGTATTATATCAATTTATTGCCTATAGTTGTAAATACTTTTTGTTGTTTTCTAATCTAGGTAATAATACTTTCTATAGGGTAGATAATAATATAATAATAATAGGTCCTTTAATTTGGTAAATACTATTATGAATTCATTATTTTAGCTTATACTAATTAATAATTATTATTATTTTGGAGATGTCTATATTCATTATGAGACGTGCAGATCATTAAGTGATAGCCTATCATACCTATCACTGATAGGTATGTTCTATTTTCACATTGTACTTACACTTATCTCTTAGCAAACTGAGTGATATGATAAGTATTATTTTTACTAATTTATACCTAGGTTTTGAGCTGGGCATCTTGTAACTGAAGTACTAATTATAAACGAGAGAGAGAGAGAGAGTATGTATTTAGATATGTAATTAGTAATTACATATCTAAATACATACTCTCTCTCTCTCTCTCTCTTCGGACAAAGCACCCGAGCTCGAGTGATACATGAAATTAGGTATTCCAAGCGACTAATAAAAATAGATACCTAGGTATGCAGGTAATAGGTATTGTGATTCGATACCTAATAATTTCTATCCTGTAAAATATAATTATCTATTAGTACCTAGTATTCTAAAAATTCATAGTGTGAACTGTGAAGTAGTTCAGCACGAATATTATAAAATTAAAAAAATGTGACTTGTTATTTATTTCCGAATTTTGTAAAGATTGTACATTACCTGACCGCTGCGCTGCAGTGTCTACAGATCTATTGTCTACAATATTATCTATTGTCAGAATACCGACAACACTTACTAAGCACAGGTAATTTCTATACAAAAAAAACTTAGGACCTTAGACAATAGAAAAGGGGCGTTCCTTTGGTGCGGTGTGAAGGGGTTCGAGGGGAATTTTTGTCATAGCCCCACCCATTTGCGAATTTTGTTTTGCTTTTCCAAAAGCCTTAATGCTGCTGCCCATCGAACCTAATATTCAAATGGTTAAAAGAAAACTGTATTACTCTCAGTACCTAAAGTACTTATAAAATTGACGATTGTAAAGTGTATTTAGTTCCAATGTTCTCAAATACCTGAAAACATATGTTCACTATTAAAATCATAATTAAAATTTAATGCTGAAAAAAGCGGGGTATATATATATATATATATTTTTTTTTTTTCAATTCGGTTTATTTCTCAAAATACATGATAATGCATTTGAGTAATCTATAAAAAATATTAATTAGAAACACAAAATGGTAGATTAGTATAAAATAATGAAAAGAAAATTTAAAGAAAAAAATATGAAAGAAGTACCTAGGTAGGTACATTATATGATTTCCAATAGATGTATGTAGGCAGTTAGTACATTTTCTGCATGGAAGGGGTGACCATGCATTGAACTTATTATTCTCGGTAAAATGGGGTGACTACTGTTACGATGGCGCCAGAGCTGTTGCGTTCCAGGGGGTCGGTATGATATCAAAAAAGGGAAACCCAGATTGCCACGGATGTGAAATACACTACTGTATTGAAATAATAACAGAGAGGGATACATCGTCATATTAAAAATCGTCGATGACGTGACTGGTGCGATGTTGTTTCGATAATTAAATATGAAACAAATTTAACATAGATAACTAATATTCAAATATCTTTATATGTAGGTATATTCAAATAATACTAATTGCGATGGAAGGTGTGCCTACTGTTATAATAATCGCACTCCCAAAATCCAGAAGTATCCGCTGAGTATAGCCGGTAAGAAAAGCCGAGTGATCACTAATTAGAATGGAAACATTTTGATGAGGCCTATATTCAGAAGCGGATAGAGTGAGGCTGAAAAGAAGAAGATATTGATATACTGTTTTATATAATCATAACGTTGTTTGTGCGTGCTTCATTTAAAAGACGTATCCAACGATATTACACGATATGACCGTCTTTCCCGTTTAAAATTCCAAAAATGACACTGAACTGACTGAATACGACTACTTCCGGTTGGTTTAGTGAACCGGAAGCAATACCATACAAAACATTTGGTTCTGAATATTTTTTCCGTCAATGTCAAACTTTAATTTTCGAAGCAAAGTATCTGATATACCTATACAAGTGTTCATACCTAAAAAGAATCAACCTCTATTATGTACAAATGTGTAAAGTGTATACTTACATAGTCTACAGAGCAATCACTTCTAGTCAACCATGCCCTTACGTATCAATAGAGTTCGTGTCATATTTAAAATCTTCGAAAAAACTAACAAATTAGATCGTAAAATAACCCTTATTCTCCTCATACAATTTGTGTTATCTCATGTAGTTCATAGATGGCGGTAGTCTATAAGAAAGTTTGCATATGAAACTGTCCACGGGTATCTATATAGGTTTTGCAGAAAAATTGTCCCGCCAGCAAAAGTTCTCAGTGCTTCGTTAAGAAGTACGGGGTGCTTTATTTTATTTGTCGCTCGAACTTTGTTCGGTGCATTGCGACCCAATTTTTGGATAGTCGTTTCGCCGGCGTCCAGGGTATCGCATGTTGCTCCGGCGTCGTCGGGCGGCTACAAAACCACTATATTCCATCTCAGCTTAGCTCCGTCCGTCGCTGCGCTGGACTCGCCGGTCGCTGACGACTTTTTAGGTTTTTAGTTTTTTTTCTAGTTTCTGCTATGCAGTCAAATGCAGTGTTGTCATATATACAGATTTATTTGTATTTATACAGATTTTGTACTACGGGAGCAGACAAATAAAGATGAATTTTTTTCTCTAGTTTAAACGTAGTTCAAACAAGACGTAATTGTCAGATATATATGTATACTATACCCACACAGTGGCGGATCCAGGTATCAACTTTGGGGGGGGGCAGAATGTCGTCACATGGTAAAAAGTACTGTCACTCAACGTTTTGGGGGGGGAGGCTAAGGGGCTGAAACCCCTAGATTTGTTGTGTATAAAGTACTGTCACTCATGGTTTTTGGGGGGGGGGGGGGCTTCAGCCCTCTAGCCCCTCCCCTGGATCCGCTTGTGTACCCACAAGATTATTCACCCACATCTAGATGATAAAAAATTACTGCGATAATTCGTTCTTATTTCGATGTATCCTTTGACTCACTAGATACACACATCACTATTATTTTCCCTACATTATCTAGGTTAATTAATAAATAATATATTATGTATTAATATTATTCTCCTGAATGCTCAATGACTCATAAAACAGTTATAATATTCTTAGAGCGCACAGATTTTAGTAATGTCGCTCAGATTGTAATCCAGCATAGTTATCTGATTTTATACACCATTTGAATTAACGTTAATGAACAATATCATATATATACAATACAGCTCATTGTTTTTTTAACTGCGGCTATCTAATCTATTGAAAATCGGAATCTTAGCGATAATACAACTGACTGAAAAATGCCGGCGTCGCCGTGAGGTAAACATATGTTTTAGGAATGCAATATTTTGACATAATCAACTTTGAATAGTTATAAGGTTATAATTATAATTATAACATAATGCTAGTTTTCTCTTTTTCTTCATCAATGTAAACATCAATGTAAACGCATGATAGCTCTCGCCTGAGGATGTGAGATTGTGACGTTGACTTTTTGATATTCGTCGTCAGACCACATACAAGATTAATTATAATTTATAACTACATATTACATAGTTAGCAAAGGACAGTATGCATTAAACTTGTAGTTTTCAGAGCAATATCTCTTATCGATAGATACATTAGCCAACCTAATTCTATTATGAAGTATTGACAGTATAGAGAAAATTATTTGGAAACCCGTCTTTCGGTACTAGAGGTAGAACACTATCAAAGGCATTGCCTTCAACAAAAGTGAATATCTATGATGCTGTCAATCTATATTATTGTGTTGGAATATTAGAAATTGTTTATATAACGTGGGAATTATCGTGCTGTTGGCTTTCGTAGAAAATTTATTTACTATATTTAAAAATACAAACATATCCAAAGAACCTCAAGTGAATGTGGAGCTTTTTGGTATAAATAATTACTGTACCTAACAAAGAAAGTTCTGGAGTGGCGACTTAGAACAGGCAGAAGAAGTAGGTTCGGACGATATAAGGCGAATTGCGAGAGGCGGTTGGATGCGGTCTGCCCAGGATAGGGAGCTGTGGAGATCAATGGGGCAGGCCTATGTTCAACAATGGACGCAGGGAGGCTGACATGATAATGATGATGAACGGCTATTTTCTTTTTCTTCTTCTTCAGCCCTAGTCTCACCAATGTTGGATATAAAATAATGTATGTAAAAAGAAAATGTATCAAGATACTACACTTAATCACAATAAAAGCATAGTGAAAAATTAACTGTATATTGCGGAACTACGTAATCCGTTTCATAACAATATAATGGTTTGTAGATGTCAGGTTTTCAATACATAATACATATTATGTCCCGAGTGACAATTCCTAATTCGTGTGTCGTATAAAGTGGTAACAGTCAACCCATAACCTCACATTTTAGCCCCAAAAGTGGGCGGCAACAAAGAACGAACGAACGGCGGCAAACTCGTTTCTCTTTCATCCCCACTTTGGGCTTTATGGCCCAGGGGCAAAAAGGTACCCCTACTGAGAAATTAATAAACCGACGAGATCTCTAGGGTATCCATATTTTACTTAACATAATGAAGGTGTATTATTAATAGAACTGAATTAAATTTTATAATAAAAGACTTATAGATATTATTTACATTCTTATGACCCAATACTAATCTGTTTTAAATTTAAATTATCATCTGTTAGACACAGTTTCTTTGTATATTTTTTCATCAAAACTTCCAAAATACATTTATATTATTTACGTAGTTTTAGTTCTCATAGTAAAAAATGGTAAATTCTACATGTAACGAACTTGTTATTTTCATACACAGCAGAGATAAAGGATAAATATAGTATTATTTTATTGTATATAGGCACGTTGTTTTCGTACAATGCCGTGTGTTTAATGTAAAAAAAATAAATTTGAAAACAAAATACTAAAATAGCGATGGTAGAAAATTCATTGAAAATGAAATGACATATTAAAAATGTATAAAGGTGGAATTCAAGCATGTTCATCCTATGTCCCCGCGGTCTTAACGGGGAGAGATTGAAAGCGAATGAAAATTGAAATTTCTACCTGTAAAAAGCACAAATTCCAACTTTCAACATGGGAAAAACGCGAAAAGTTTCTATACAAATATTTATTCTCTCGTATCGTACCCGAGGTAGAGATTACGTACATACTCAATTTAAAGAATTTTAAAATTACATCAAATACTTTTTTATAAAGCGATCTCACATTTTCATATTATTTGATTTGAAAACTTTTTTATATAAACCTTTTTTTATATAGGTTGATATAATTGGATTTAATCTACATTGCGCAGTTGGAATCACATTTTTTTACTCAACAAATCCGAGATGCTTATTCCATTCACACAATGTGTTGTGTGGACTAACTTGAAAAAGATGCCGGATTACGATTCTATGCTTAGGGAATCAATATTGGCTGGCTTGAGTGAAAAGTTCACCCATTCTGCCACATATAGTGTGAAATATGTAATTTCTTGAAATTATAATATAGTTATGCTGCACCTTCATGCATGATGCACGTATCACACTTATTAGTACTCCAAAAGCTTTTAAATTACTCCAAAATAATCTCTCCAAAAGTAGATGAATTGCTTGTATGGTTTTTATGGTAATCAAATTAGTATCGTCTTGTTCTCTAACACATTGCATAGTAGGCATAAAAAAATAGGGCTATTTTGCATCTGCTGATGCGAATGCAATACCATAATACGTACGGCACAATATGTTTCAAATTGGATCTAACAATAATGCAATGTGTATGATAGCTGTCAATATGTAACATTAATATGACATTTATGTCACATCTGTTTATCTGTCAATATAATAATGCTCACACTAGTATTAATGTACGTCTAACTATCTACCTATTTGTGTACGCATTGGTAATTTAATATTGATATTAATTGACACATTTGCTATAATATGCAAGCTTTTTCGCATCCCTATCATGGATTCAATATTATAATTATAATGATATAGGTATCTATCTAAATAATTTGATGAAGTTATTAGCCATGATATCCTGCTCATTTTGTGGTAATTAATAAAACGAAAATTGTTTTCAAAATGTATTCAATCTGTCTGTAAATATAATGTTTAATAATCCGATACACACCAAACAAACAAGCAGAGAATTTTGGAACTTTGTGCATAATATATTATTATGATTATAATTATATTATAAATTAACAAACGAATAACTGATAAATCATCTTGCATTGGAGGCTCATGGATAACAAAACCCAAATGGTTCAAAGTACCCACTACGAGTATCATGATTCAAATGATTCAATATAATATTCATGTCAACAATGCGCAGATACTCTAGTGTTGCCACCTTAAAGTTTTCATCATAGTTTCATTATACGTACATATTCATCATCCATGAAAACGATGACAATGATCCTTCCCAGCATCACAATACTATAAGTTTATAAGGTATTGGGGACATTTATTTAGAAAGGTTGCCATTGCTTTAGTTATCTACTAAAAGTTTTGAGTTGGGGGAAATGGTATGTTAATAACAATCAGATAAGCAATACCTAAAGAGGTAATATTAATTTTGCAAGCACGAGATCAACTATTTATTTAGTTAACAGTGTAGGTAGGTACAAAGATAAAGCTTATTTTCTGCCGTACCATATTAGACGACTGAGTAAAACATCCTTATGACAGAATATCCCGAAATCTATTTGGATCACAAAAAGCATCACACTTGCTGAGTCCTTTTTTCTGCATTTTTTATTATAAATAGGGGATGAAAAAAGTAATCATTCCCACTTATAACATAAGCAGGAATGCTTATTAAAACTAACTTACAAGATTAATAATTAGTGTGTATAAAATTGTCAAAAAGTAAGCGAAAATTTAATCACATACTTCGCTTCGCAAAATTTCTGAGAAAATTTAATTCTCAAGTGCCGTAAAAATTCACACGTCTTAAAATAATAACAAAATAATGTAATCATAATAATGATTGAGGCGATAATGAAAATTAAAATACTTTCCTCCGCGTCACTCCCCCACACTAAGAGACCTTTATCAAGACGTATTTTGCTGAGGAAGGCAGTTAAATATTATTATGTTTTTAACCTAAAACACCCCGAGAGCTATAAAAAGAGAAGATATAAAAATAATAATATGTAGCGAGAAGAGAAAAGATTAGCGTGGGGTATCTATTTAAAAAAATATTCCTGTTTATTTGGTTCGTGTCATTTAACTTCAATATCGCGTTGGATTCATTACAGGTAAAATTCGACACTGAAAAATTGCGCATACAGTTCTATTTTTATCGTTCGTAAAGGGATCTGAAACTTATACTAATCAAGCTACTCTACATATATGATTTACCTCTAATCTCATTATCGCACTTTATTGCACCTTTCTGAAAAAGACAGCTCTGGTTTAGATACAACACCGCGCTACAACAAAATATGCACTGAACGAATAGCACAATATTTATTTATTTATTTATCGTATGGTCAAAAGAAGTATATCACATCCCTCAAAGGAAAAAGTTTAAAGATTGGGCTGGCAACTTTGATTATTAAAGTACTTAATCAAATATTTTTAGCTGGCAATGACAAATTTCGCAAGCAAGCTTGGTCGTCAGAAATTAAAGTGAACGTTCTTTATATATTTATAGTATAGCGAGTCTACTGGTAACACCAAAAATGTAATTGTTACAAAGCCTAAATGACGTCATAGTGACCAAGGCGAGCGATACCTTTTTTCTTGCAGATTCATTCCGTTTTCGATCGCCGCCCTTGTAAGGCCTTCTCATCTCAGCTATTGTGTTCCGCGAATTTGTAAATTATTGTAACATTGTATTAATGTGATTTTCTTTATCAATATAGTTTTAACCGAACAATTCGTGTTTGATTTAATGTGGTAAGCCTTCACATATCTCTAGAAACCCCTCATTCTATTATTTCACTCTCTGGTACTTGGGAAAATCCAGGAAACCTGTCGAACAACCGTTCCAGGCTTTGGAGAGCTCAATCGCCTCCATCCGTTGGCAGCTAATTGGTTTGGGTACCAAAACCTTCTGATATCAAGTATTCCATTTTCTCTCTAAGCTAGTAAATCAGGTCCGCCTCAACACACAGCAGGCCTGGTTGCTACAATAGCACAATATACTACATAGGGACTCTAAAGATAGAATAAGGATAGTTTAAAGTCACAGAAACAATAGGTTATTTTTCTACTTCATAATATAACAAGGCAGACAATGAATGAGTTTAAAGTAGAGAAGTTAAGAAAAATAGATTCCCTCCATCCAAGTGATTTGTTTAAATGATATGAAAGGGGAGGATGAAAGTTAGTGGATGTAATTAATACTTATGGCAGACGCTGATGTTGATTGATGATTCTTCGCGAGGAATATTCAAATTCAGTTGCCTTAAAGAATTTTGCATAATTTACAAAGTAGGCAATTTCGCTTTTCTTTTGGTCTATTCGCCCAGCCGCAATAAGTTATATCATACTATATCATAAATGGAAATTTTAAGTATCTTCTATCATCAAAGTGTTCAAGTATTGGATATTATGTTCAGTTGGATGAAACTAATCAAAATTTTATTTTAAAAATCGTAACTAAACTTATAATTATAAGTTTTGATCACAATTTTATTTAAAAAACCATAATTTAACTTATAATTCTAAGTTTTTTGTGTTTTAGACTCATAATGATGGATTCGGAATGATGGATGGATTGGATGGATGGATATAAGTATATAATCTCAAAAGCTTCTCTGGGAACTCAGCACTTAGATGCCATTGTCAATGAAATGGAAGGCAAGTTTTCCTAGGCGTCAGAAACTTGGTCTCTGGGTTTCGGAAGCCAGGGAAAGTTGGGTTGGCCAACAAGATCCCCCTTTTTTCATAGAATACATCCATATTAATTTTATTTTTATATTCAGACAAGTAATCGTTAAAATGCAATGGTAACTCTTACATTGTAATTCAGTACTATTTTACAAATTTCAGTAATTCCGTGATATAATTCGATGAGTCCAGTGGTATTTCACTAACAATTTAGTATTTGGGTAAAAGAAAACATGAAGGCATTCTCACATTCAATGAGAGAGTAAAACGGGTTTAGGATTAAACACAACCAATGCCCGAGAATTGTATACAAATTCCTTGCGTTCATTCCGATTCATAAACTTCATTCGACTCCACCCTTTGATGAAGAATTGGTTCCCGGGAATGCAGAAGGAATTCTTTGCAAGCAAAAACAACACTAAAGTATTTTAAAATAATGCCACTGGTGTAGATTTGTTGAGTTCAAAATCAAATCAACAAACTTAATTATGTTTGCTGTCGGTTTTTCTTTCTTTTTTGCAAATTTATATTGCTGTGTTAACAACTTATTCCAATGCAAACAATTCTACTTGTTTTTGTACTGCGGAATTCGTATCGAGCTGATTACTAATAGACTATCAGCGTAGCGCATACGCATTACGCAAGTCCACACGTTACCAACTAAACTTTATCATTCCAATTTATAATCAGTATAATTACATGGTTCACATTAGCGAGGTATAACTGTTTAAAATAGGTACCTAGGTATTGATAAGTACGATGTATTCTGTTTGCACTTCACTGGTATGCCCAATGCATCTCAATATGCTAGACCGAGACACGGGAAATTGAGGGGACGATGCAGGAGATATTGTTGATATCTAGGAGTCGATCGGTTTGTGGTTGAGTGACGACCGTGACAAAAAGAAGAAGACTTCACTACTTACCAAGGTAATTCGATAGTTGTAAAATATGCAGAAATGTATTTGAGATTGAATTACAATTACAGATAAGTAAATTTTAATTAATACTTCGAAACTTTCATAATACGATTATCACAATTTGGATAGCATATTATGTATACGTACCTGAAAGAAAATGTATGCACATAAACGCTATATAAATAAATAGCAAAACTACATCTCTACAACCATGGTATTGTATGTAGATTAGTAGATACGATGTATGTATATATCTAATAGTACTTTAAATGTCGTAAGGCGAGGAATAACTACCTACTAAATGGTAAAATTCAAAATGACATGATGGTGTATGTTATAATATTAAAATATCTGCATGGTAATAAAGGTGACATTTCCCAGAGATATGTACGTAGGTACGAGAATCTAATCTAACCCAGTCTAAAACATTAAAAGTATACAAAACGTATTACCTCCTATATTTTATATCTACTAGTCTCAATAAAATCTGCACAGTAGGGAAATATGTTTTCAATTAGTTATGAATAAAATTATTACTTAATGTCAATCCTTATAAGGATTTTTCCGAAATTTGAGTTGAGATTGATCCGAAATTCAATAAATTGCTAGTTAATACTACATCACCAAGCTATATCCCAATAACGGGGTAACCAGAAAATAATGTATGTGTAAAATACACACGTTACTGCGCAAAACTAATCTGACGTTAAGTGTATACCATAGTCTAACAATATAGCATGATGAATTGTGGAATCGCCAAGAATCAATGCTTAAGCTTTTAAAATCGATCTAACGCGGCATCTTCATTATTTGATTTTTTTCACTTTCTTCTTTCACTTCGTCGTCGACGATCGTCAAAGTTTCGTCATATCTCGTTTATAAATACTCGTAGTGTACAAAATTTGCTTAGTTTTTGCACACATTTAATGTGATCGAATAATGTAGGTCGATTCCACGGAAAATTGGACATGACAAGACTTTTTACAAGTGTGGATAAGTTTGATTATTATTATGTCAATATTTCAACCAGGGTCTATATTTTAGTGTGCTCAGAAATTTTTAGCCATTTTCAGACATTTTGTATACTATCCGCTATTTTGAAATCAGCTGAAAAAAAGCAAGGCGTAACGAAATAATTTAGAGATTTTTTATTATTATTTTATGAATAAGTTTACATTGATATTGGTGTTTTTGCTATTTATATCGGTACATGGGTCCTTTAATGATGTACTTGAAATAATTTTGGATATTTACATTATGGAAAAGAAAATATATAAGCCGATTAAAATTATGTGGATTTCGTGTTGCGTCAGTGACAAAATATTAGTTTTGTTTTTATATTTTTTTTTGATGGGTACAATTGTCTCTGCATTTCTATTCCTGAAAGTATAGAAGGTAACTCATCGTTTCCCATTTTTAGGTTTTTCAAGTCTCATACAAAAATATTTGAAAAACGTTGTCACTGACGAACAACTTTTGAGTGAGTCCGTGCGTAACCATAGCCATAGTTACGTGAGTGACAGAGATTTTCAAGAGTTTTGATTAGGTTTGATGATGAATTCGTTATATTTAGACTGAAAAGTGAGAAAACATACATGGTACATTGCTACTTCTATTATATCGCCCTATAATGTTCCTCAAAAGGAACACAGAGAGGTCATATGTGTTTGCCGTCCAGAATGATTTTTTAAAGGGCATATTTTCAATTTTCATTTCGTTTTAGCACTCTAATGGTACTGAAAATTAATTATGTACAGTATTTATGTACATCGTATGGCATTGGAGAGACCAGAGTCAGAGATTAAGGTTGTGAGAGCTCAAAGCTATGTGCAGTGAAAGAGGGTCATGCAGAGCATTCGTGACCAAAAAGGATAAAAATTGATTTTTTTTATTAACTTCAATCTGACATTGAACCTGGATTGTCGAAGGCAGTCCAAATAACAAAATTATGGTCATCCTGGAAGAATTAAGGGCGCCAACATAACTAATGAATGATTTTTAATGGATTTAATGCACATATGCCATGAGGGTTTATCGCGCCCAGTATCGCATGACTTAATTGAGTAATTCCAAAAAAATATTATCAAACACGCTAGTAGACGGTTTTTCTACCCGATAAGCTCAGTAAAGAGGTTCACCACCCACTTAGAATGTCTCATTTTGGGATGCAAAGAAACATTTGTATGGGCATATATGTATTAAAATGAGCATATCCGCACACTTGTCGTTGGTTACCCCAGACTGTGGAAAATGGCATAATGGTAGAGATGTGATGGAATAATCAGATCCTGATACCGAAAAAGGCATTCAGAGGAACAATTATAATATTTTTTTCTCACACTACTCTCATTGTTTTTGTGGCTGGATGTGGCCAATACCAAGTGATTAAATTTGGGGCTTAATATAAAATAATGCTTAAAAAGATTGAATAACCCGATCCTGTTAATAATATAGGTATATTAAGCTATTCTGATACAATTTAGACATATTTTCTCTCACACAATTCGCAGGCGTTACGTCAGTGACAAACTCATGTTGCGTCAGTGACACGATTTTTATTTTCTATTTATTTTGTTTGTAATATTTTTTGAAAATTGTTTTGACATTTCGGCAAGCAATTTAGTTGTGCTAAACATTTAATACCTCAATAAACACATATTTATTTATTTTCAGAGAAATTTTGTTTTTTCTGCGACAACCAAAATCTCATGTCTTTTTGGGCGTTACGTCAGTGACAAGCACATTTTCATATTTTTCGCCCTCAAATTTTGAGAAAATTCACGTGGATGTTTCATAATAAGTTGAATACACTCTTAATGAATCTTTATAAGAATAAATAACAACATGTTGTCTTTGAAGAAAAGCAAGAAAAATTAACATCAACATTGAATTCTGGGTCTAAATGTTGCGTCAGTGACGGTGGAACGGACCTGTAACAGTTGGTATCCAGTTGCGTGGCCGAGATTAGCGCGCCCTCTTTACTCGCTAACGTCAATTTCAACATACCATCCAATAGACGAACATACAAACTTTTTCATCAAATCCGTCACTTAACTAATGCAGGTTGGAGAAACCCCCTACACAGAGCGATGAGGAATTTCAACGACAAGTTTGGCGATGTCGACATCTTCAACGTCACTCCGTACCAGTTGAAAAGAACAATACTTGGTATTCTTGGGTGATATGCAAATTTGAAATGATTTTCCCTTTATCCTACACTTCCTCTCCCTATCCCATACTATCCTCTCCCTCCTTTCTAGTGATTGGTGCATTGTTTTTTTTTTGATGTAAGTATTTGTGTAAGTGGTTTTATAATTTAATTTGACATATTAATTTTAGGTTAGATTGTTGTTTTTTTATTTTGTTCTCTCCTTTTGACTTTCTTATTTAGTTTTATATTTAATCGTAGATTAGCTTTTAATTTCTTACTTATTGACGATATAATATTGACTAAACTTGTACAAACTAATTAGGTCGCTGTTTGAACTATATACTTAAATACTCCATGTCCATTATATTTCTATGTGTATTCAGTGTCTGTGTTGTACTTATGAAATCTCCTTAATAATTGTGGATTTTCGGCAGCGTTGAGTATTTGACAAAACGCCGTCACAATCACATCGGAACGTTATTTTGAAAATTGTATATATACTGTTTACAAAAAACATTTCGCATTGCACCTAATTTAATTTTGTTTTAATTATATACGTACAATACAAAAATTAGATATTCGTATACGCCACTGACTTTGCACGAGATTGTATTGATATTTTGGATAAAAATATGTGCAACAAAGGGAATTATTGATTTATAATGATTTTTTATTTCATTTCTGATTTTATAAAACATCGCTACCGCCATCTATGAATCATAAATGACTCGGGAAAGAACCTGAAAAAAATGAAGATTCGCGTCCGGAGTAAACATTAATACCAGACGATTTTAGACATCCATCTATTAAATACACTTATAAATGGAATCTCGGCTTCAACATAGGCTATTAAAATATATGATTTGTATCGTGGTTTGGTAAAATTATCAATTTTCCCAAGATACTGAATTCTATCAAGTTAGTATGAAAATGAAAGAAGCCATTTAAAGTAGTCCCGTTAATATGGTTTTTAAATTTGTTTGCGTCGTTACATAATCTAGAACTAGGATATACATCTAAGGATTATTTTTATACAATGTTTTTGCTCTACAAATACTTCTATATGACTAAAAATGTGTATATAATAATTAAAAAATAGTTTTGACATTTGCTCCGCGGCGCTTTCTGTCGTCATCTGTTTTGACTCGCGTGGTGTAGGGGCTAGCGTACTTAACTTAAATTGAGTGTTATGCGATGCGAGGGTACGAGTTCGATCCCACTCCATACCCAACGCTTTTTTCTTCTTTTTTTTACTATCTTTTTGTGAAATTTGAATTTAGCAGAATCCTATATACATAAAAAATAATTTTACTAGGTAAAACAAATATATTCCTTCCTATATGCCAAAAATTTATTCCATTAGGTATTTAATTCTAAGACGATGTAACTTCACCACCCGTACACAATTTTAGCCGTTGCGAAGCACGGGAAATTCAGCTAGTAAATAAATAAATAAATAAATTTCATCAGGTACCATCATCTTATTGCACGAATACTGTAAATGTATGCAAGATTAAAACGCTTTGCTTATTCGCTGAAAACTGCATTGAAAAAGCCAACACGCGGAAGTATAAATTCGTTTTGCTGTACAGCAACTGGCGTGTGAATGCAATACATATTTCCACTCACGTGTGTAATGCTATCATTATTAATACTACACAGCAATAAGTTAAATTAATTTTCATACGAATGTAAAACTGAATCGGACGATTGTGTTAATATTGTGCACATCCGAGCATCGCGAATATGTCTATCCAGAACACAAGATGTAATAATAAAGCTATCAATGTAGGTACGCACCTATAGCAATCGACGTTAGTAGGTATTATAACTAATTATTTTACTGATCCCTCAATGATGGCTCAAGTATTATCTAACTACAGTCCCATCTAACAAACTATCCATATAATACTGAGGCTTTTTTCGTGTGAAATAGTTTGCTAACCAAAGAAGTAAAAGCACTTGGTATCAATTCGTCTTATAACCTTAGGATCGAAAGGATGCTACAATGCTGAAGAAACTACTGCATAGTTAGCTTTCGTGTACAAAAAATGAAGTGGTCGGTAGCCTGGTTGGTAACGTGCTCGACTGTTAATCCAGTGGGCGCGGGTTCAATCCCCGACTTACTCCACTTCACAACACAAGCTTTTAAGCTTTCTGTGAAGTGTACAAAGATGTATTTGGGTTTGTTTCGGTAAACCCAGATACATTAAAAAAATGTTCTCATTTAATACCACACATTTTCTAAATAATATCATCTGAATAATAATTATAAATAGCAACACAATGAAAAAAGATTGATTTATTATTACTCAGATAAAGATATTTCAGGTAAAATATCAAACTATTAAAATTTTATGGGTGACATACTAGTCCTCTTTAAAACGGTTTAATAATATTACTCCAGCGTACGAAGTGTTATAATACGAGTATTTTATTATTATCATAATATGTTAATAATCTACATTATATGTATACCAAATAGAATAGAAAATGCATAGGTTTGCCATTCCGCTGAAATTCGCCAGATATGCAGATTTTCACAGAAGAAAGTATTAGTTAATCCAAAAGAAAACTATCGTAGCGTAACGCTACTTTTTGTGCTCTCTTAGTCTAGAAAGCATACAGTTTTAATAGTTGTAGGTATAACTGCATAGTTTGTATATTAACATTAAAAATCAGACATAGAAGAAATATTGTCTTCCAATACGACCTAAATAAATACCACAAAAATGTTTTTAAAGTTAAATAATTGTCAAATTGGAGTTGCACCTTTCCTTTTTCGTACTCTGATTCTCCCTTTATTAAATAGAGTTAGATATATCCACGTAAATACAATTCTCTCAGAGAGTGAGATTAAAATGATGGTATTGAACATGCCTTTTATGAAAAAAAAGAAAAGAAAATATGCAGGAAACCATAGCATAAATGTTTATACCTAGGCATTTATCAGGAAAAGAAAATACTTTTGTACGGAAATAATTGTTATTATTGTAGTCGCAAATGTGTCTGTATTTACGAAACCTTTAAGTGAACAAATTATGGGAAAATATAATCGTAAAAACCTTTAAATGTGATGTGAAATAACCAAACATAAGCGCGAATATCACGCCTTTAAACTCCTCCGATAATTCCAAATCTCTTTGCCTAACGACGCGTTTCTCCATCGCTTTATCAATGGGGCACGCTACCCGTTTACCAGGGGCTCAACTTCCGCCAACCAGAGTCCTATCTCTGCTAGTTTCCTGTGACGACCCCGTTAGTAATATAGAAGTTTGCCCATTGTTGGTTTGAAAGTATACTAGATACCTATTACACGAAATTTCGTGGGTAAAATTTAACTTGTGATAACACAATACTACTTGTAATGTTTGGAATATATTACAAAAGGGGTATCTGAATACCTATGAAAGTAGGGTAAAGTTATATAAGGTAATAATATAAGGTATATATTCAGAGATTGTAATAATCTTCAAGTTTAATTTCAATGTAATTTTAAGAATAAAAAATTAAATTGTTGAGCAGAAAACAATAATATAATTAATTAGTTTGAAAAATGTTCTATTATTTCAACATACAATGTTTTTATAGAAGAAGGCGGTATTTTTATTAAAATTTAATAATATATACCTGTGTTTATATTATGAAATTCTTACATTTTCTGGGAAATTTCATAAATAAACAGGTATCTACCTATATCTTTTCATTCGTAACGTGAATAGAATTAAAACTCTTGTTTACTTTGATTTGTGCTAACTTTTGACTCATTGATATTAGTAATATCAAAATAAACGTACGAATTAAAGCTTTAACTTGCCTTTTAAATATATCATGCAAACTTTTCTTTCTAAGCTTTTTAAAATGTGAGGCAATGAAGAATACACTATCGTCAACGGGGATTTGAATCTCAATCTGAGTCTTCTATTAGTTTAGTACTAGACTAGACCATAATTATTATTTTTTTGCAAATTTATATTTCTACCTAAATTTTGTACATATATTCGCAAATGTAAAGTACTTAGCTCCTCAGGTTATAATGTATTTTCGTGTACGTATGTAGGTAGGTACTAGGCAGGTACCATCATACGTTCAGACTGTTATGTGTTACGTAGATATTATACTCGTAATAATTGTAGCTAGCGTGAGGGTATATAAAGACCTTTAAAGGTCCTGAACCAAAACTCTTCTGACGTACGTATATGAGACTGCCGTAAGTGGCGGCATATTGGGAAAACTTTGTTGAAACGAATATAAAATATTTACGACTTATATTTAGTAGTGTATTGGAAAATCTAACTTAGACAGTTTAATATGTTGTCTCATATTTCAAATGTTAATGATTATTGATTACCTAACAATACAAGTAACTTAAGTTCGATTACTTTACATTCTGGTATAAATGTATGTACCTAAGTGCAAACGAGACGCAGATTTTTTTCCGAATCCTCTTTCTTCATCTAGCTAGTGCAGTTTCTCGAAAGTTTCTCAACGCCCAACACAATGCTGAAACTTTATGTGGAAAGAATACGTTTGATGGTTCCTTATGAGAAAACCCAAACGTAAACTAGATTAGAAATGAACATAACAAAATCTAGAATTTGAATTATAATCAGAACAATTAGATATATGGCAGAAATATTTGTATGATCTGAACCCAACGGACGTTCGAATAGACTTGTGATAACCATCCAAAGATTTCACAGCGTACACATCAAAGTTTCGCCAAGTTGAGATGACTAGGAGCTCTGGGAACGATGTGATGAAAAGCGTAGGTTCATAATAGGTAGTACCTACTTACCTACTTAATAAAATTCCTGAAAAATATTTTGGCTCGCCGATGTTACAGTGGAGGCCCTGGAACAAAAGGAGAAGCGTTGGAAGACCTCCCAAAAGGTGGTCTGATGACCTAGTCCAGCAAGCCGGAAGAACCTGGATGCGGAGGGGGAGAAACAGAGGTGAGTGGAAGGAAATGGAAGAGGCCTACGTCCAGCAGTGGAGGGAGGAAGGCTGAGGAAGAAGAAGAAGAAGATGTTCCTTGGAGAAGCAATACAGAGGGAAGTAGTGGAAGAATGATAGTATGTAAGATGCGCGACATTAATGTATGTAGGTACTTGTAGTTTCTAAAGCAGGTGCAACGCAAACTCTTGCATCTTGATTTCTACAAATCCATTTAGGTAATTGGTCTGGGAGCCTATTATATTATCGTACAGTACATAGTTTGTACTTTACGTGCAGCATGCGATTCAGATCAATGCGAAAGATTGTCGTAGGAACTTATTTCAAACTTTACATAAGACGGTATCACACAAGGAAGCGCTGTGAATTACTATTCGAGCTTATTGGATTCGAAAATGCATGGCGGGTTTCAAGTGTTTGTAAGTGTGGGGTAGTGCATAATGCAGAATGATGTAGTAGTTACTTACAGGAAAACGAATAATGTACCTCCTCCATAGTACTTCTTACGCACAAAGATAATATTATTATCATATCAACGTGTCATTATGTTTATTGCAAACGAAATTCAATGAATACAAGGAACAAGAAAGGTTCTACATGAATAACTAATGTTTATTATTATGAGTGATTACTACGCATTGAGTTTTTAACAAAAACATACTAAATTTTCTAACACTAATATTATTTCTATATATCTGATTGAACCTTAATGTTTAATTACTTATGTAATATTAGATGTTTCCCATTTTCCATGCAGTTTTGATCACGATTTGGCTGTGTATGAAGTAAAGCACATTATTATGAATTGAAATCCCCGTCTGACGGTAAATTTCTTAGTAGTAATATAAGGTAGATGTTTGCTTGTTCGAGACTTCATATATAAGAGCCCAATGCATTTTGCAAACTCACGTCTTGCGCTTTTCTTTGCTACGCGACGCCTCCGTCGCGCCGTAGACTAAAGTAGTTACACTCAATAATAATAGCCGAGGTAAGGTGGTAACATTTTATAGAGTTAAAACATGGAAGTTCCAAGAATCACTAAAGAAATTCCAAGGTATATTGTTATGTGAAACTTGATGAATAGTTTACTAAGAAACTTTGGTTTATTCAGTCAGTGCTATATAGCGATACCTGTATTGATTAATTACTTGAAAAACAGATAAAATATGTATGCATAATGCAGGTGGCGCAGGAGATGCTAAAACTTACTAATGATTAATATGCACATTAATCACCCTACAATTTCTAGATGCACTTCAAAATATTTATCGAATAAAAAAAACTGGTATGAACAAAACGGAAAATAATGTCATGATATTATTAAGGTTTCACTATGTTTTATTATATTATAATCGTATGTACGTGTAACATCATAGTACAACGAGTTATTTTGTGTGTGGTGTATGATATCTATTATCAAGACATTAAAAGAAATGAATATTATGTTAATAACATGCTTAATATATTCGCAGAACATTAGTGAAACATAAACCCTAAGCATGTTATCCCTACGTGCGTGCCACCTACCTATATTATATTGAGAGAGAGGAGCCCACAAAACGACTTTCAAAAACCCATCAAGAGCATTTCGTTAGGGTGCATATTGCATCATAATATTATGGTTGAGTATGTGATGTGAATAAGATAGTAAGGTACTGAATACTACTACTGAATAATACTCCTGTACCCTACGTAACATAAATACATACTCTTTCTAAGATACACTCGTAGATACTCCAAATATACTTCACAAGAAAAAAAAAGCTAAGTGAAATGTATATTGATTCTGGAGTAGAAAATATTTAAACCCTTCGCACGATCACAATAACAATATGTTTTCTGAAAACGAAAAAGGTAGAGCTAAATAATTTTTACTTTCAAAATTGTTTAAATATTTCATCAAATCAATTGACTAATGAGTCATTCACTCTCAGTATTTTTTACCTAATACATATGTGTAGAATCGTAAGATTATAAATAAATAAAGCGGGTCGAGCTAATATTACACGTCAGAAGTAAGTAAAAGTCATAATTGCGAAGATTTAGATGCCGAGACAATTTATACTATGCACTGAAAGAAGTTCTGTAAACTGAAGACCCATCTAAGCGGAGAATTCAATGTAATAAAATACCGTTAGCAGTGTGAGTACGTACACAAGTTATTTATGAATTTTACAGGTTCATAATATAAACTTTCAAAACAAATTTATCGAAAACATATTGATGACATTATTATAAAAATAAACGCGAAAATGTTTATTAATTTATATGAAATATCTAAAGTTACAAACACCTTTGTACAAAAGATGTTGTTATTAAAGGATGCATAAATATGTCATAAAACACTGAAGAAAATAATATGGAATATGTTGTTTGAATTAATTACGATACTGTTATTATTTTCAATCACGACCAAATGTTACCATCACCGCGCTGCGCACCGTTGCTGGCGTTGGTTGGTTGGAGTAGTATCGGTAAGAGCACTTTGAACTTTCCATCTTGCATAGTCTCGTTATTAAAATACACCTTTATAATATTAATAATACGAAACTCCCTTTAAATTACAATACTTTATAGAAATATATTGCAGACATTTCATCGTATTTACATACCTACTCCTATGGAGTAACATAATTTGCTAGACGAGGCGTACGTACGTCTATTATGAAAATTTTCGGAAGACTTTGGTCGTTGTCTTTAAAATGCAGGCTGTTATGTCAATATTGACGCCTGTTTAGCGAGTTTTTTAACCCCAGTATGTAAGTAGATAAAAAAAACATCGGGAGTCTTCTAGAAATTTCCGTTCATTTTGAACCCAGGGTGTATTAAATTCATATATTATGATCTACTACGTTCTCTAACCGTCGCGTCCTTGAGTGAACCAAGTATGTAAAGGAGCGAGCATATACATATATTACGCATATTTTACTATTATATCACTCCAGCAAGTATAGTATAGGCAGACAATAATAATACGAGTAGTACGTAACATTGAATGAAATAAATACATGCACCATGTTTTATAATAAACATTGAAATATATTTCACCGTATAGAGTTTTGTTGAAACGATTTGCTATAAATAAAGAATAATAAACAACAAATATAATGTGCATGGTGAATTGTTTTATAATGCTTGCTTTAACATTGTGAAAACGTATACACCTGCGATTGTGCAATAAATAATTGCAAGATATTATGATGGCTTATAATATTATTATAATGTAGGTATAGGTACTAAATACTTGTGATTTACTTCGACCTCACAATGAGCAAAAAATATTTATGATATCTGATATTTGCAACACAGCGAAGGTACATTAGTGTCATTTTACAAATGTATATCATTTGATTCATGTTCGCGATATTATAAAGGTATTGACATCATGCAGTGGTGAGTGGACTAAGGAAACGGTCATGTAATATAATGCAGTCACCAACGTAAAGCATCATTTCTTGGAGCCATCGGTCTTATCACGAACGTTTCATGGATTTTGTGTTCTTTCTTCTGGAGACATTTCCCTGTACTAGAAACCACTTACTTACTCGAAGTTTCGCTGTGTGCGAGTGACTTTGTGATAGCAAATTTTGAGTCATATTGTGGAGTAAGTTGAATGTCACGGTGCTCAATATAATACTCAAATTGTACCTTCTAACATTTTAGAGTAAAATTTAATACAAGTTTCAATTTGGTAGGTTTTTTCATTTTTATTATCATTCCTTTATAACCAAAGTACTTTAATTACCAATAAAATGTTCGCTTGGCTCATTTCTTTAGAAACTTAATAATTAAAAGCTGTTACTAATTGGCTGTACCACATTTCACAAACATTATAAACGAACGATCAAATAATATAAAAGGTGGCTATACTATTATTATTTCATTACCTATAATTAAATTTTGTGTAGAGGCTACATTGGTAAAATATTAATTGTGTCATTATTTTATACCCGATTGAATTTAGTAAGTATATTAAACATTAAAAAAGTCGTTGTTTCAATTGGTAGTGAAAATATTACGGAAATTCAATAAAATGTGATTATTATTCGAAAATGCACGTGCTCATCATGTGAACGATAAAACTTCGTTATATAGAATCTAAATTACTTACAATAAAATTGTGTATTGTAAATGAAAGGATTGGACGGCGAAGCTCAATTGTCAGTGGACACTGACAGCCCATTTGGTAAGAGAAGACAGTGTCCGATTGTTCCTTAGGATCCTAAAATTGGAGACCTTGGAATATTCAAAGAGTCATATGAAAACTATAAAAAAAGTTGGACAAATTACATTATCAGTTAACGGGTAGCAATCGGCAGCAAGGTATTCTAAATTTTTAGAAGAAGCTTAATGTTCCACAGTGGAGCGAATGTGCCTAGCACTAAGTTGGTAAATTGGTATAATGATGTGTATCACCAAACATTCAAATACAAAAAATATGACCAGTTCTGTATAAAGCAAAGGGATCAATGCATTTTTCTACGCCTCTTCAGCCTGGTTCTTTCAACCGCTAAATTTAGGCCGTATTCAAACTTTTCCGTTTCCAGTCCATTCTGCCCCCCCCGTATGGTTAAGCTGAAAACCGTACACTTTGTTTGCAAAATTAAGAGAGCCTTTAAATAAATATTTTAAAAAATATGTGGAAAATCAACCTAACGCCGGCTGACGGGTACCTTACCAATAAATTGAGAAATAATAATACGATCGAAAAGGTACGGTAACTTACCGTCAGAAACAATAATTGAAAAGGCAATTGTAAACACAATCGAGAACGAATAATTAGTTTTATGAACTTCCCGTTAATACAATATTAACGACCATTTGTTTACAAATAAAGTTACTGTGAACTTATACTTTTAATATCTAATAATAATAATTCATTACAAAAGTTTGCAGCATTTTACGAATCAATAAAATATTTTATAGATATTTATTTCTTGAACTTTGAAAGTACCTATAAATTTATTGAAAACGGCAATTATAGATAGATAGGTACACCGAAAGCAATATTACTGTAGACATAACTCATACCTAAGTCTTTTTGATTAATTTATTCAATGATTCTAAATGTAAGCATTCATATTATTAATAGATATACAAGTTAATAGAAGTTAAGATATTTTATTTGTTTCTGCCTCACAGTCCTCCTACCCACATCATCGTTTAAAATGGCTCCATGATTTATGAGCTTAATCACACACCAAATAATGAAATTGATTTCCACTAAATGCATAGTGATGAATATTTATCGTTTAAAAAGATAAATCATAACAACAATTATATTGATTGGTAACTAAACTATACACTTGAAATCGGAATGAGAAGTTTCATAATGGCATATTATTATACTTAGTTAGGAAAACATAGCGCTTTATCATTAAAGATTTATGTACACAGCAAATTTTATAACACCGTTTATATTAATCTTAAAGCTTGTCTTCACTGCATTCACTTTATTAAACTTATGATACAAGGCTACTACAAGTCACATTAATTATGCATATAGATTGCATCCACATACAGAAGAAGATAAAAAGACTTCGAAACGCAGTGTTTTAATGTGATGGGCATTATATCTTTTCACGTAAATTTCAATGCCCTTATTAATTTAACGTTTTAATGTGATGGGCATTATATCTTTTCACGTAAATTTCAATGCCCTTATTAATTTAACCTAAAAGCTTTAGAATCTTTAGAAGATTTGGCATATCAGACATGACTGATCAATACTGGAACTTTCTCAAAATCTACTGTACCTACGCCATTTTAAAATACGTAACATAAAAATAATACTACGTATTTTATGAACAGACGTGTATTATTTGTGATCTGACGTGAATATTACTTTTTGTTCATAATAAATTCATCTACATTTTTTTAGAGTGTTTGTATGGTGGTGTAAAACGAATGTTTAATAAACAGTACGTTCACCGGAAAAGTGATCAACAGAAGTATACAGACCACCGCCGTCTTATTGTCATAGCACAATAGGTGATGCCGACATCCTTTGAAGTTATTTACGCGAATCCACGCATAGTATAGACATGTCTTTACAATGCTAACGGGTTTCTAATGAATGATGCAAAACAAGTTTTGACTCACTAAACAATCATTACAACCACTTTTGGTGTTTGTTTATATTGGCAGGTTGGATTAACAGGTAATATTTTAGTAGGTAGTATTTATTGAAAAAAAGCCGTATTAAAATTTGTCTTAATGTCTTGTTGTCTGTCACATAAATACCATAATACTATCAACATAACATTTTAACAGGTTCGTAAACTTTACAAATCGGAATTAGGTATACCAACCTTTTTAAATAATATGAAGGTGCATTGACTAAAACTGTCTTGACCCGAGATTCTTATATTCTTATTTCTTTCAGCTTTGCCACTTAATATTATGATTAAGAAATCAATGTCGATTCTTCACGATGCAATGGAATAGACCATCCTCAATAAACCTACTATAAAAATATAACACATTATCTAAAGATCAATATTACGGTTATCACAATTTGGGTTTTCATAATTTTTCCTTTCAGAGGCTTTTTTGTAGACATCTGTGTAATGGAAAAAGTCAATCGATATTCTGTACCGCATAAGAGCATAATATTTCCTTTTTGTAAGGTCTAATATATATCGTAATAATTCATGTCTAACGATTGTATAGTTGAGTATTTTATAAACGGTTTTGCATACTAGCATGTATTTTGTACTAAAGAACATCATAATAAAATTTCCCATAAACAAGTTGCGTGTGTTGGATTGGAATATTAATTCTTAGAAAATATTATAAACAAGGACTGCATCGTACACAGTTTATTGTTCTTATTAAAAACCGATTTTATGGATGGGAAAATTTATATCATAAAAGCAAGTTCACCCCGCCGCTTGCATCATTTAGGGTTTTCTTTTGTGAAAAGTATAGCAAAATGAGTTACTCTGATTCACGCACACATTGATTATGAAGATTTCGTGTCAATAATATACACACACCTTCAAAAGTCATCCACATTGCATACAAAAGTAATGAAGCAACAAAATTTTTGTACCTCGAAAAAATACACGATATTTTTTGTACGCTGCGAGCTCTAGCATGAAAATGGTATCTACGAGTAGGTGCAGAAATAATGCTAAAATGATCAAAGTTTTTAGTAGCACGTACTTCGCTGAAGCAAGAGAAGTGGAATAAATACCACTACTCAAAGGTAATTGAATGTGTTGAATAATTCAGCTATTTTTGAAAATAAAAGAAACAAAAATAACACGAAATATTCGTGATTTATTTATAAGTAAATATTCAGGTAATTAATATGCAAGATAAGGCCTACACTTTATGACAACGATATTAAATATTATGTCGGCGCCTCGGTTAACGGTAAAATAGGTAATACGAAATTATAGTTAAATATTAAAACTATTTTGTACTTTCACTATTCTATAAGGTACCGAAAAGGATTTGATCGTAGAAAGAAATCATTTCATAATCTACGTATTTCCATATTTAATTATAATTCATACATAGTCGTACGTCCCTTATATTATGTAGCACGAAATCTTGGAATCTAATCAAGAAATTATGGCATTTTTAACATGCAATATTACTGCTGGAATGTACATTAATATTACTTTAAGAAAAACACCAGCCAGCCATTAAGCTAACCCACAGATTACAAAATAAGAAATTTATCAATATTATTATGTTTGTGTATGGATGCTATGTATATGAAATGAGCAAAGCTATTTGAGTTCAAGTATGAGCTTATGATTTATGTGCAGAGCGTGTGTACACATTTCCTGCCGAGTATTCCTGATATTATTAATACCTAATACTGTGAAAGAACGTCGGTATCTTCTGAAGTAAAAATGTCTTTAACTTTACTAATCAAAATATCCCTATTTAAACTCTCTATTTATACATACCTACGTGCTAATAAAATAATTAAATTCAATAGACTTGTAGTATGTATTTAGAATCAAATAATTTTCGGTACATTCGATATTAATTCTTCTTCTGCTGATAATTTATTACGACATACATTTCTTATCTACTAATGTAATTTTAACACAAATAAGCTATTAAATATAAATAGATACGATCCAGTCGATATTTTTTTATCAGTTATTTATAATTCCCAGTAGGTAATATGAATAATAAATTGAATTTGTAATATTCCTGACAAAAAAAAAGACGTGTACAGGTTTAGAAAGAATATTTCCTTGTGAAACTTAAAGTTGAATAATAGGTTTACCTACCTGTATTAATGTTATTCAATATTTAAAAATATATGACGCCTAAGCAAGAGAAACCGCATAATGATATGGATGTGACAGAAGAAAGGCCCTACTCAATGCAAGGGGCTTCAAGTTTGTGGCATTCAGTCATTTCTGCCTTCCCATGAAAGGTGTACGAAATGAAAATATAGATATAAAAAATATAATACTCATAATTCTGACATTGTGACCGCGTGCACCGCTCTATTGCGAATCTTTATCGTGTTAAATATAGTGATAATTTGAGTCAAACTCCACGGAAAAATAAATTTCTAATAAGTTTCAAGTAGGTACAATCGCAGGCAACTTAAAAAATATATAATTATGAAATGAAACTAACTAAATATAATAATATTAATAGTTAAAAATGAGTAGGTAATAATGTTATGGGTTTTATTTTAATGATGTAAATTTATGTAAAAAATATGTATTACAAACAACCTGATATCACTGATTATTATTATTTACTATCTTGTGATAATTTATATATCGTGTGATTCAAGCAGATAGGTCAACTCCCACATTCCCATAGATCATAAACTAGTTAACGATAAGTAACTAAATGTCTACATACAATTTATTCAATACAAGTCTGCATACAAGGTGCCTAACAATTTTAAAATAAGATACAAAATCATTGTCAAAAGAATCCTGGGATTGCTTTTTGCTTTCGGCAAATAATATAACCACATACTTTTAGATCTGATGAGTCTTTAGCGCACTGAAATTCTGCATTTACTCCTTTGTTCTGATGCTTTATCCAACTGTCAATTTCTTCAGATGATCCTCATCGTATCTGGCAATGTAGGGTCATATGAGTAAGTCTACACAGGTGAGAAAGTATTCAAAAACGTATAGAATTCGTGTATGCATGCGATTTGATTTGACAGGCGAATCTAAAAGCTTGGGACTTTCTTTCTTCTAAGCACTTATCTAGACTACTATCCAATATTGATCGAAGTCTTAGCGTAAAAAATAAATACCTAACCACATGTAAAGACTTTATACCATTCTTCTAATTCTTAATGTTATTTGGTACTTAGGTTTTTACTAGTATTCTGACTGTCTTCAGACTGACAACAGTAGAAATTCTGCAGCACTGTAGTAGAACGCACTTATTCATAATATTTGGTGATCATTATTAGGTTAATTAAAATGTCATTTTTATAACACTTCAATTACAAATATTCGGTATATGACATTCCAGATGGATGGCAAACCTGGTGAAAAAACCGCTTATGGAAGTTGTACGAACACCTTACTTATAAGACACTCGAAAAACATTAAAAGAAAGTATTGGGCAATTCTTCGACCTGGGGATTCCACGGGAAATTTCTTTCTGTAATTAGTGAAATAATGACTTGTCATTATACGTAACCTTTATACCTAAACTAATTAAAACTGTGATTGTAAACAAACAATCTTATTATAGTGTTAGTACTTAATATTTACATCGATAATTGCACGTGTAGGCAGTTGACGATAGATAATTTGGAATAATATGTGTTAGACACGAATACGAGAGATTTTTTCGTTTAACAAGACAACGTTATGAAAGAAGTATAATAAGTGTAAAAGCCAATAGATGCATACATCATATACAGAGAGGTAACCGTTATTGCTTATATAGCAAGTAGTATTAAATAGGTGATATTATGAGGTGATGATACAAGATACAACGTCCATAGGTACGTACCCGATTCCGTATACTTAAATTTATAGATGTAAAGATATGTACAGCACAATAATGTAAATGCATTAGCAACGGCGAAATGACAAAAAATAATGAGAAAACTCGTCGTCTCATAAGAAAAACGGAAGATATTTCTCGAAATTGCATGTTCATACTTGTAGGTCAAATTTGTAAATTCAAAATGAGATGGTACCATACCTACTGATAAATCCAATGGTTTTCAAAGGTAAATTCGAAGCTAAAAAAGGAAGTTACGTTTTACCTAAGAAGCTATATTTTTTCGTTCGTTTGTTTATCAAATCTCAAATACTTAAAAGCAAATATCTGCATGAAATAAATAAATCGTTTATTTTGATACAAATAACACACGAGATTCCATTAAAAATTAAGAACTTAACTTATCTGAGCTTGTTTTATATCAAAATACTTAAAAATATACCCACAGTTCACCATATATATATTATATCATCCAAACCAATATTGGAGATGTTAATTGAGTTGGTTTTAAACTAATCAGAAAATTAACAACTTCTACCACAGGATTTGAAGATCAAAGATTTGTAATAACTCGTTGGATATTTTATATCAAACTAAATAAAAATTTGTTACTTAGAGACCAGTGCGATGCAGTCGGGAGTGTTTATACTGTTTATTTATTTTTCTCAACCCACACAGTGTAGAGATGGAGTAATAATACAAGAGAGAGTTAGATCTGTGAATGAAAATTTAAACGGATACCCAATACTTGTAACCACAGCTAATTGTAGTAACAGTTCAAAATATAGACAAGTAGTAAATTTTACTAAAAATAGACCACTCACCGATATTAGTAATATAGGTATAGTTGCTATGTAATGGGAATTAGATGGTTATTACATCTATATTTTAAAGAAAAATTTATGATGTCTATATACACTGCATAAAAATGTGATGTTAAAAATAGCGTCAAAAAAAGTATCCACGAGTGAACCAAATGGAACTGATGTAGCTACTCGTCTATGCTCGGAGCCGAATTCTCCTAATTGGGATCGCGTTCGCCAGCGCTTCACAATTCATCTAGTTTATTTTCGCATATAATGTACAAAACATAAGTCGAGCTATAATAATTGTTAATTATTAATTGGGTAATCGGGTAAGTATAGTTTGAGATGGTAAAAAGCAGTTTATATAAAGTGCAGAATACATCATCACCATTGTGATATTCGAATATGCCCGTCCACGATCGTAAAACTATATGTTCACGTAAAGTGATTTCCAAACCAATATTCTTTAAATATTAGCGGCTAATAGACATGTAACTACAAAGCTCGAGGTTAATCGTTTACTTGTTAAATAATTCAAACAATTTACATGATATTATAAACTAAATACGCCATTTCCTTTACAATGTTTTGATAACTCTACAGATGTTTAACACTTCACCGATGATGTGATGTGAGCACAGATTCTTGTTTAATATCAATCAACAATCAGTTATCTCCAACTTTGTTTGTACAGCTTAACATCACTTCTGTATACTTACGTATTGACCATTTATTATAAAGTAAACACATTTGATATTAGTATACACATTATTACAAACCCACATTGTAATTTTATGTGGTGAGGCTGGATATCGCATATTATTACCTTAACAGAAAATTAGCAAACACTTAAAATACGTTTTGTATTAGTATGTGTACTAATACTTACAGAATACCAATACTTATTACCATAGTTAGTTTGCATATTAGCATCATGTGTATAAACAATATTCAAATATTTTGTATTGGAAACATTACTTTCATACATCATTGTGTATTACTTGTTTGCGTTTCTTGTTAATGCTAATAATTGTAAAATTGAATGGATCATTGTTGAATAAACTTACTAACTGATGGCCAGATTTGCCTTGAAACATCAATAATGAATAGGACAGTGAATCCTACTTATAAGAAAACGGAAGTCACGCGTAGAAAAGCGAAATACGTGTTAGTTATAATATGAAGTTCTATTGAATAAAAGTTTTGAGAAGCAAGTTCGATGTATTTTCCTTATAATTTCAATACCTACGTACAATACAAAAAAAATATGAACGAGATAGCATGAAGTAAGAAGTTCGCATGGAATCATTCCATGGATAGACGGCTCGAAGGCATGAATCACAGTTTTTCAGGTGTGCATGGACTTATCAATGGATACCTACATGATATGCTCAGACAAGTGCATCACCGGATGCCGTACTTAGGTATATTGAAACAATGAAGGACATTTAAAGGTGGTATAATAACTCAATATTACCAAATATTAAACTCAAATAGCCTAGTGTTAAAATTATTGGTAGGTACTTTTCAGTATAAATAAGGACTAGGTACTAATTAAAAGAATTGGATTACTTCCGTTAACAGCAACAACTTTCATTGGATCGTTAAATTGGCAGAACAAGATCTAACCTACTAAAATTGATTACCTACATGAAACAATTTGTTTGGTATTCAGTTTGAATACACTTGATTAGTATTTTTGTTATATTTTGGTTTATTAAACAGTATTTAATAAAAATCTTCAAATAAGTATTAGTTTAGAAGTGTTTTATTTACAAAATGCAGGTAGGTAATATTTGCTCAGATTATTGACATAACCATGTAAAAATAATATTTATTTTAATGTGTTGTGGAATTAGATAAGGACCCACTAAGAAACTTATAAATATGCATAAAATTTGATAGACAGTAAATCAGTCCACATTCTATATGAACGCTTGAGTCCTTCGTAAGCGGAAAAACTAATAGTAGATTTAGATATATAGAATAGTTATCACGTGTGAAAAAGGACTATAGGTACGTACACAATATTTTGTTAGTATAGAAATTCAAACATTTGCAAACCTTATCTCTTAATAATTGTAATGATAATAGATCTAGTTCACACCAATTCATACATGAATACTTGTGGAAAAAACACAAAGTATCTATCTAATCTAACCGATACTATAATTCCATGAACATCGTTGATACAAAAATATATTCAACATCTCCTTACAACTTACATTTGAATAGCAATGAAGAGCAATAAAAGTGTTCATGTGTGAATAATATTGTATGCGAGAGTTCATTTATTATTCTCAGATATCCTTACTACGCGATAAAGCATTAGGTATTGTGACTAAAACTACGGATTTGTCACGGAATAAAATCGTCACTTACTTTAGGAATAAAAGTATAAATAAACCTTTTATTTTATGCGAGTTAAGAGTGAGAGAATGACTGATCCAGTTCCATTGTTCTTCAAGTGCACGTCAGACGATGTATATGCCAAAAGCCGAGGGCTTCTTATGGCATAAGATCTTGGATCGTATATGTAACATTGTAACCTTGAACTGTTATATTGTGATTAGTGTTGCCCCAGAACAGGCTATCGCCTAGTGGGGCAATGCAAGCCAGTCTTCTTTTCTAATATTGTATTTTGTATTTTTTTTATATTAAATAAATGAAATGAAATATCGGTGACGATCTAGGCAGGCTCGAAGAGTGAGAGCAGACATTATCTAAGAAAGTATATTGCTTTAAAGTACAATTAAAACACATATGGCGCATCTTTTAATCGGTAAACAATACAATACATACCAACCAAATGTGAATATTTTAGGCGAATTATTATTGACCATCAAACCACTTAAATCACAACAAGAAACTATGGCAAAACTACATTATCTAGCGTAATTTTATTGTGGACAACATTGTGCAACTGTTTACAGGTGTTATATGGAATGAGTATTAGTGTATTTTGTATCCATATTTACGCATATCGAATATTGTAGTGAGAGTAAATACCCACCCTACTTGGCTATTCTGGCAGCGTATGTAGTTCGTTTACTATTCAATAGTCGATATAGGTAGATAAAATAACATTTCAAGTTGTAGGTATATTATATCGTGTACGATGAATGAAATATTCAATACAAAATTGTTATAAGAAACGATTTGTACTATATAAGATGTAGTTACACCTTAACTAACTCTTAAATGTTGCTCGCAGGATGGTAACAAAACTTTGCTACTCAGATCAATCGCATCTATATTGTGTATAGTACAATTTATTTAAAAACTGAATCATCTTCATTAATTTTATTGTACCAATAAGTACGTTATAGAAATATGGGATACAGAAGCGATGTAGTCATAATATTCTTTGAAAAAGTCTTCAAATTGTTAATAATTACTCATAAATCACTTGTAACTACGATACAAACTGTAAGAATGATTACTACTAATAATAATTATTGTTAGAATGGAACATGGAAAATGTGTGTAGAAATGTAGAAATACAGTAGGAAAAGGGGAGAATGTGTCAAAATACACGCATTAATAAGAAAAACACAGCCGTTACGGTGGAACAAGAAACACATTAATTAAATCCACATTCGAGAAAATAGGGAGGTGATGTTGTTAGTTTAGTACGAGGTACAAAGTTATTGGTCTTTATTTGAAACAATATGCACTTTTCGTTTGTGGGTTCCTACTTAATTATTATGTTACAAACGCATTATGAATAAAATGGCTTTGTGTTATAATATGATTACTAGATCAAAGATAAACACAGCGGATAGCTGAATATACAAACAAAGTAATAAAAAATAAGATAAATTAACTACATTTTTTTAATGGAAATGTTTTTACTAATCTATTTTACTGTTTATAATCAAAGTTAAAAAACATTTGCTTAAGTAGCAAATGAATTTGGATTTATTTTTATGCCATATTTAGTAAATTAGGTATGGATTTGCACATGGTAAAACAAATTCTTTACAATTATTAAAAATTAGATATTACTTAAAACAAGAAAGATTGATACTTGTATACGTGATTTTTTATAATTAATAATTAGATATAAGAAAAGAATAATAATGGCGACTTTCACTGTTTACAATATCACTTTAATGAGTGGGTCATATTTAGCGCATTTATTATTCTGTGATAGTTTAGTACGAGTAGATTTAGATAAATAATTAAAGTACTAGGTTTTCTTCATATTCATCAAAACATTCCATTGTACCATTTGTACCGTCTTCATATTATGCAATTTTGCGATAGGCATAGGAGTAATTTTACTATAATACTATTTAGTAGTAACAGGAGCGCAAGGTACAGAAGAGAGGTACCTAGTAATAACATTCTCTGTTCAGGAAGACATCTACCAGGACTTAACGTGTTTATAGAGGGTGAGTGATGTACCGTGTAAAGAATTATAGAAGCAGGCACTGTAACAAATCTCATATGTAAGCACGCAAATACGCACTTAGAAGATAAGGCCGTAAATAGTTCATGATATGTATGTAGGTATTCATACCCCCTGGTGTATTCTCGTATAGTATAATAGTACCTACATATTACTTACTTCTTCTCCTTATTATTACCTTCTGCGTACTAATAAATATCTCACTGAATAGTACCTACTTACACGCCTTACATTCATACGGGAATATTTTGTACAAGGTGGGTGATGCGTACAACACAGACGTACCTAATAAATTTTCAGATAAAACGATGCCACCCGTTTGACTATTAAGTATATAAGGTATGTCAAATACATTCCGTTCAAAATTAATGTTTATTATCAAAAAACATACAACTGTATGTATTGATTTCTAAAACAAGTATTCAGGACTTCAGGAAGAAATTAACTTTTATAATCCTAATAGGTAGGTTACCGATGAAGCAATCGAATATAACTGAAATTTTGATTTAAAGATCATCATCGTCACGATCAGGAAACTTGACCCTGTACTTAATTTTCCAAAAATTGACGCAATTGTTAAAAGTCCTTGAATAGTAACATAAATCGCCACACGATAAAAAATATGTTTAGTTTTCTAAATGCTCTAAATGGAGATGAGGTTTTTTTAGCTGCCTACTATAACTTAAGGCTTTCCTATAAATACCTTAAAGGGAAAAGTAGTGGATAGTCAATATTTTACCCGTAGTAGAAAATAAGATATATTTTAAATACTAGTCTCTTTGTATTAAATGAGTATGAAAATAATTCAGAGTAGGTATAAGTTTTTCTAAAATTTTGCTAGGTATGGACCGATATTTGATTAAATCGTAAGAAGAAAATCGCTTGCTAAAAAAAATACTTAATAATAATTATTGTAATGTAACATTAGCAATAGTACTCACCAATAAATTATCTGTGCAGGAAGCGATTTCGCAGGCAAATTACCTCTAAAATGTCCAACGCTGACAATTTCTTCAGATTAGTGGGATGTGGGAGTTGTCTCTTAAAGATATTGTGAATCTGTGAACAGATGCAAAGAATTCGCAATATAACATTTTAAAAATACAATTCGCAAAGCATTATTGTTTTAAAAAAACAAAATTAATTTAAAAATATTTTTATTGTTTTTTTATATCAGGGGAGAAACATTAATTTGGATTTTGGAGACTAACAAAAAACTTTAATTGAAAAACAGTTAAAGTAAATATTTTTTAGGTATTCTTGAACTAATTACCTACATGTTTCCCAAATATTATCACAACCGTGAGCTAATGTCCAAGTAACTATTTTTAAGCAGAAAACAATATAAGGTTTAATTACTGTTTTAGTATCACTTCAAAATGTGTTTATATATCTTCTAATTTACATACTGTTGTGAAAACATTTAACTTATATTAGACCACAACTTAGAAGTTTTTTGATCACAGATATTGGGGAGTATAGCTAAGAATTCAGATTCAGTCACGTTACAATTCCAATAGTACCAAACTAAGCAAATATTTTTTTCTTAAAGCAGAGCACAAGGGTTGGCAGAGTGCTCCCCTAAGAAAATTAAAAGATAAGTGAAGATTGGACTAATAAAAAGAAAGCGTGTATTTTATATTCTTAAAAAATATACAAAATTTTCTGTGAATTCGCCAAATTTTATATCACAAATTAAAATTGTGTGAATTTTTCTGTAAGATGGACAATAAACTTTTATTTAAGTGTAGAAAATACGAGAAAATTACATAGATAAGTTAGTGTTAATGGTGCAAGTAAAATAATTAGATGTTTAAGAGGCGACTAATGCTTTTATGCTTCACGGAGCATTAATAGCATCCAATAATGTCCCAGTCTTCATTGAGAAATTAAGGAGTAGAATGAAAGAACTAAATTCAAGTACAATAAGTTAGAGGGAGATGATAGATGAAAAATACAATCGAAAAGGAAAATAACTGAGTGTTCCATTAGCCGGTAAGTGAGGAAATGTTGATTTTCCTACAACGAATGGAGTTACGATTTTTAAAGTAAATAAGTATAGGGAGTACCTGCCAACCATTCGAATTTCCATTATCAGCTAAATGATTAGTTAAATTAACTCTTAAAGAGGTTCTATCATTATTGTGCACTTATTTTATCAGGAAAATACACTACATAAAATTCTAAGAATCTCTATGTATCTGTGATATTAATTCTGAAGGCACTATTAATTATTATTTAAGTCAAAAGACTTCCACATTTTGAATACTTTTATAAAATCAAGTCGCATGCGTCAGGGAATATTATATACGTAATAACACGTGTTTGGACATTTTCATTTATTTATTCTTCGGGAAAACATTTAATAAGTATATTATAAATAAATGTATGTGCTTAAAATAATGCTCACATAGGCGAACTTATCGCGGTCACACAATCTCTTCCAGTTAACCCAAATCATCTCCATATCACAAAGAAATCAAAAACATTTCATACTAATGCAAAAAATAATAACTTGGTTTCTAGTTGCTCCAGATACGAATAATATAGAACATCATGTAACGACGTGTTAGTGTGGTGTACTTTCAAGTACAGTCATTCAACTATTATAATACTTGCAAACAGAGATATCCTGGTCGTCAGACACATTATTATACAACGAAGTAGTCGAACAACGCCGTGCAGAAACTTTTGTCAAATTTGTTGTCTCTCATAGTTGAGGATTGTTCTACTAGTCTAGTAGCATCTAGAATTCTATATCTATGAATAGTTCAACTCCTAGTTCTAGCTTAAAACTAAAATATTATTATAGAGATAGACTAAAGTATAGACTAAAGGTTGTGTAATATTACGCTGTAGTAATGTTCTTATAGGAATAATAATATCATCATTTATCGTATGGACATTGAGAATTCGAGGAACAAATGTCTTAACTTTGGCTATTGTAGAGGAAAGTAAAGGCGTTATTGGAAATTAATGACCTGATCATAATAGTACTAATAGGTAGCTATATAAATATAATATAGGACTTGTTTACAATAGGAAACTATCATCCAGTGTTCCCATCCTTAGAAGGTATTACGTTATAATTGTATCAATAAGAATTTAGTATGGTCTTAAATAGACTTCTAGGGGCCAAAAAATGATAGAATAGAATGTTCCTGGTATAGGGAATACGGCTCTCACCTTGCACTTTGGAAGAATCTGAAAAAAAGAGAAATAGAGTATTGTTAGATAAAAATATTAATAACAAAAAAAACAAGTTCTAGATACAAAGGAAGAGTCAATATGAAATATATGTAGCCAACATCATTTTGTGTTTAGTATTACCTTTACCTACAATCATTAAATTCATCGTGGAATCACTTAGCGACATTCCACCTTTTCTCGTTAGTGAAGCCTTTCTAATTCGGTTAACTATTTTTATTATTTACATAAAGCATTCACGGTGCTTTGTTCAATTAGTTGAAAAGAAAAAATCGTGTGTAGTATTTATATGTAAGAAAACGGTTACGTTATTATAATATCACATCTTTGTAAATCAAATTAACATTGAAAAGATCATTTACAAAATTACTTGAACAAATTTTGGTTAAACACAGCCGACAATGTTACGATAGAAACTAATTAGTATACAAGATTGCTTACAAATTGTGCAATGGTGCATGAAGAAGTCTTTATTGTACGTAGAGATTCATTTGTATGTGTTCTTTATTCGTAGTAATCATTTGACATTGTACGGAAATTCAACATTTGTTTCAGCCTTCGTGTAGGTATGTAATTTTACACTCGTTATCTCTATTATTTGCAAATTATTTCGGTACATTAAAAATGCAAAGCATTTTTTAACATACACAAAAAATATGCGTGGTATGGAAACCTAACATAAAGATCTATAAAAAATAATATTTTCTTAATTATGCCTACGATGTATTCTATATTTCACGACGTGTGTAGGAAAGCGTTTGGGCTTAAAAGTATACAAGCCCAGATTCCTTCTTAAAAATAAGTTTATGCGGTGTGGAAATAGTGCCCAGCGAAACTATTTCAAATCTTTCACACAGGAATCAAATCCTTTCTTGGATTACATATCATAAAAACGCGACTCATCCATAACTACCACAATTTATTTCTAAAATCATTACATTTTTTGCGTGAGTGTTTCTTAAATCCTACGAACATAAATCACGTCAAACATTTCTTGAAATGAACGCGAAAATCTTTGTATTATAAAATATAATACATACTATAATGTACAAAATCTTAACAAGAACTAAAACTTTTACGTGTTACACAAATTCATTCTCTATGTGACAGATTAAAAGATTAGTAGCATACTGAATCTAACAATACTATAAATAATACGAAACTAAGACCTCTGATATGAAACCAGATGCAAACAAAGTAATATTATAGTAGAAGAGATTTTTTATTATGTCTAATGTAAATCATACGAGTATTCTTGTGTAAACTATCGTGTGAATATGACTTTGTTGTACAACATTATTTTATTATATTAAATTTCTTAACACAATATACTCGTATATAATGTGGTTAATCCAACCTAAATTAACAATGTTTATTTATCTTCAACTACACACATGTCACGAAAAATGACAAGTAGGTATTTCATGAAAGAGAATGTTTAACGTAATACTTCTGAACATTACTTTAATGTCTTAACATCCAATATAGGTAACGTAAGAATTACTTTCCACAAGATTAATAAATAACGTTATACCTTAATAAAATTTTCATATACTCGTACCAACGGTTTTTTTTTTAACTTCACTGCTTCATATTTTTGTGGGCAGATCTGTGCATCAAATTCAAAATGTATAGTTGGTATAGGTAGGTACATTAAGGTACTTATTATATTTATTATTGTTATAATGTGTGTGTGCATATGTAATGTTTTTTTTTCTTTCATAACTTTGTTAAGTATATTGTTAATTTTAATTAATATAAATATTGTTAACTTGTTTATTGTATCATAAGTTGTGTAAAAGGCTCACGCCGTTGATGTGAATAAATAAATAAATAGCGATACAACTCAAACACACCATATTCTATCATAATTCCTGATTTTTTTCTAATGCTAAATATCAAGTATTTAACTGGAATAATTTTATAAAAATCTTCATTATTTATTTGAACATACAAGCTTGTTAAAATACAATAAATTTTATTTCTATGTACTTACTGAAGTTGCACATGATTTAAGCCATAAATTATTCGTGAACCAAACTAGTTTTTTTTTGTATGTGACATATCATTTTTTATTGCGTACTATTCGTGTGATTAATAGTAAGATAACTATAGAGCATTTAGTATGACGAAGAATTTGAAATACATATAAATGTATTTCATTTCTTATTTGTCTCTTATAGAATCATATTATTTCATACGTATGTTTAATGGTTATTACAAGGAGCCATTCTGCACTTACATAATATAGGTTAATACCGTCATACTAACTTATTAAGTAAGTAAATTTGTAGTATCGAGAGTCGTAAACTTTGAAATTTATAGAAGATTAAGGTAACAAGTGTTTCCCTTGACACGAACAAGGCGTTGGGTCTATGTAAAAGACCCTCTTCCAAAACCAAATAGCTGACGTTTCTATGACAATGGGACTTGACATTGCGAAAAAGGTTACAGCCGTTGCACAAAACCAATCTGAATGAATGAATAATTCGTACCATTTAATCTTTCTGAGTCCTTAAAATGAATCAGAAACTATGTAATCTTAGTGTTACCATAAGTTTTCTAATAAAGTACGTATAAGTGTATTTGGTACAAAATTTGGAATAATTAACTTTAGGGAACATTGCAAAAAACACAGGTGTATAATAAAGTAAAGTAAAGAGCCCTCGTGCTACGTAAGTAGAATTGAATATTTATTTATTTATTTACAATAATGTATCCCATTTTGATATTATCACACTGAAGAATGTTTTAAATAAACAAAGAAATTCCCGTTAAGTCAATGAAGTAAGAAGCAAGTTTGTAGAAAGTATATTATACAACAGATGTAGGTAGGAATGTTTGTACTCACAAGCACGTTTTCATGTAATTTATCCTTTCCGACAAATCAGAAACAGTTGAAGGCCATTTCTCCTTTACGCCAATTAATCAAGAGGGTAAAGAAAAATAAAAGAAAATTTAAAGGCAAACAACCCGATATTTAATCGACGACAGAAAATCGCGTAGCTCTTGTGAATGATAAACATCACTAATTCGGAGGGGATAACAATCTGGACTTAATTAACTTGAAATATGAGAATCCTGAAATATCGACTGTAAACACGAGGACTTGTTTATAATACCTAATATACTCGTAATAAATCCAACAAATCCAAATGCATGCAAACTGATTTTTTTTTAGTTGTATGAGTATTATATGATAAGTGTCCCGCTTATTCAACATTACATAAACTGTTTTTGTTACGGGTTTAATGCTAGATGAACAAATAAAACTAGGTTTTCCGGTTAAATTCCCGGGTCTCATGAAAATATCTTTGGTAAATCTAGTTTTACCTGGGAAAACCCATCTGTCATAACCCTAACATACTAATGACGTGTTTCCGCGAGAAACACCAACAATTATTGTGATAATTGAATTTTGATTTTCATATTGTGACTAGGTATCTGAATATGCGAAAAAGAAAAGTTTATTTCCCATTTTCTTGAATGCATTGACATTATAAAATACGGCCAAAAGAATCTTGAATTCTCCTCACGAAATAGACGATGGCAATAAGTAGACTACATAGGGGAGAAGTGTGAAAGGGAAGAAAGACGGTAGATAATAATAATATAAATGGAACCACATTGGTTGAGATTCAAATAGGTTAGTTAAACCTACATTGAGTGGCGTCCTAACTGAGTTATCCCCGTATTGCCGACGCGAGACGGGAAATAATTCAATATATTACATTATATTATTCCTCACTACCTATCCCAATCATTCTCTCTATCACACAAACATTAAAATTTCTTGTTCTTAAAATATTTGTCTTATTTTTCTGTGTAGCGCCTACTTTCAATGAACAATCCTATACTTATGATAGGTGTTATTCTTTCACAAATAGCCTGATTAATATACACTTTTGTTGGTGTGTTTTGTTTCCATCCTTGGACAAGGACACTGAAGGAATTTACGTTAGGGGTGGGGTTTGTCGGAAGGCTCCCTTCTGGCTTACCCTGAGCCCACCTCTTAAAAAAAATTGCCAAGAAGTGCGGGTAAAGAGGGCGCTATATGAGCCTGTGCTACACGGGAGTCCTTCAATGTACTGTATTACCATATTATTAATGCCTAATAATGTATAGGTACAAAGAAACTTAATTTCAATATGAACTTTATTAAACTAGTAACTACATATTTTTGGACACACGTATACCAACGGAAAACACGATTTCATATAAATCTATATTAGCGTATTAGTTTATTGTAAGTCATAAATATAATTATTTGTAATAAAATAGGTTGGTAGGTAATATTCCATACACCACTAAGTAATAATCTTTAATAAAATACCTTCCCCTATTGGATGAGATAATTACATGATATTAAAATGCGCCATTAATATATTGTAATAGCTATAAATGTACTATTATTAACGGACACAATGCACGAAATATCGGCGGATCATTTTACACAATATTTGGTCAAAAACGTTGAAAATCATTAATTGAAATTTTACCCTAAATTCAAATTCAATACAAAACGGTGCAGTTTAATAGGGCGTGGATTGATCAATAAATTTTATTTATGTTATGTTAGTTGTGTACATCGTTCGTCTATTTTAGATAGAGGGAATGAATATATGTAGTTACAATGCCCCATACGTTTGCTAAATGTGGTGTCAATATAACGTGATAAATTATTTAACATACATATGGTATATTATACTTATAAAATAAATAGGTTGTACTAGATCAAACAGTTTAGTTTGTGAAAACTGTAAGTTGTGGGATTATTAGTCTACGAGATACAACGTGGCTAAGATTATAGATTTAACAAAGTAGATAACCAAAATCTAATCTGTTATTCAAGAGACCTGATTTTCTTGAAAGGTGGATTCCCAGCTGTTCTTCCACATTTTGGGAGGTCACCTGCGAGAGGGAGTCCGTGAAGGTCTATTAGTGCGCGCAATATAAGTGAGTCTGGTCGGTTCCATTTTTTGGAAATGTCGATCCTACGTCCTCCTCCGATGTCTTCTTCTTCTTCTTGCTCAGCCGTTCCTCCACTGCTGGATACAGGCCTCTTCTAACGTTTTACAATTTCTTCTACTTTGAGCTTTGCTCAACCAGTTTCTTCCTGCGACTGGGACTATATCATCTACCCATCTTTTTTTGGGGTCGTCCTACAAGCCTTCTGTTCTCCCATGGTTGCCATGTGAGGATTCTGGGTGCCCTTCTCTCATTTCCCTGCGTCGCAACGTGGGCTTCGTTGATTACTCCAACAATTATCTCGAGTTTCTTAAAATACATTATTTTTTCTTTTCTTTATACTAGGCAGTCCACCCTAACTGGATGATTTGTGGAAATACGTACATTATTTTGCTAACTAGATATATTAACATATCTTCAGAAACGTATGGATAAACACCTAAATTAAAAAAGTTAAACTGAAACAACACAACAATTTCAGTAGTAAAGTCTGTCATTGTCACAATAATATAAGACGTGGACAATCCACACGACATATAAATTGTTTATCGCCTATAAATTTGACATATTGCCGGCGAGATTATAAATCAATCATGACGTCGCCGCTTGGGGCTAACCATCTCATCCCGGGCGCCTCGCCATCAGCTCTGTATGTACAGATGTATATTGTATACAGTTCTAACAAAACGACAATATTGCCTTACCGCGTCCGCCTGGACCATTAGATCTCTTAATGAGAAATCATTTAGATATTACTGCATACTCGAATACAATACGTAATAATGTAGGTAGATACTGTAAAATATCTTCAATATCACTGCAACAATTCGAAAGACTGAGGGATCGTAATCTTTACATAACTAGGTAAAGCATTTCGCAATAGATTAGATAGCCATTCAGAGATTTTTGTAACATCAGTGATTCAAATTCCTAATAGAGATGCGTAATTAATTATATAGCTTAAATAGTCAATTTGAAGTAGGTATCTATTTTACAGAAGTTTAAAAAATACCATCAAAGCAATTTCCTTTTAGCTATACAACGCAGTGTACTTTTATATCCGCTACCTAAATCTTCTTCAGCCCGAAGGGGTGTAGTATGAAAGGTAAGCGAGTGGTATGCTCTATGCTATTTGATGATATATTCGGGACAAGACCTAATCTCGAGAGCAAAAACAACGTAGACCAGTAGGTCTAAAATTAAAAAGCATTAACCTCTCATACGAAGCCACATAAAAACAAAGATGATTGACAAATTTATTAGTGACCAGTTAGTGACAAATTGAAAATAGTTTGTACGTAATGTATTATTGTTCGCTCAAGAACAATGTAGCGAGAGAAAAAATACATAGGTAGCATATACCTACAATGATTGAATAGATAATGGATGCACTAAGGATGATGTATGGATGTACATATATTATGGATGATATGAGGATGGTATCCCGTGGAATGCATGAATGTATAGTTAGTTAGATAAAGAGATTACAGTATCTTCACCATTACTCAGGATAAAGTATTTTAAAGAGATGCCACTAGACGCACTCTTATTTTAATACCTAAACTGCATCTTATTACTCTGAAGGAAGACGCCTAAATGATTAACTTTGAGCATTCAGAGAACAAAGTGAGTACGTATACAACAATATCTCATGAAATTGTAAGTAATTGAATACGGTGTGTGCAGTAAATCTAGTTTTTCGTGGGGTTATCGAAATAAACCCGAATAAAAAATGCGCAAATCTTGTAGGTATTGTGAACGTGGAGCAGGTAACTCGGGAGAGAGAACTAGATCACGACATCAATTAAGTTTCCGATGACCGATACCGAAATCTATTAATACAGTATTTCACTCTTCAACAGTTCCGTGCACTTGTCAATACCCGTTTAATGAATGAATGAAATAAAAATAATAATCAGCAAATCAAAAATTTCGTGAGTTTCGTAGTATTCAAAACAGTAATAACACATCAACGTGTAGTGGCTTAGTTATAACGTGACTTGGATTAAAAAATTCTCTACGATGTAGAATGTACGTATATCTACTTTGTAATGACTACGTTGCAATATTAGGAAATTGATGGTTTTAAAAAGAAGACTGTTAATCATAATAATTATGAATTCTCAACTACACAGTATGAATAATGAATATTATTATTTTAAGAGAACTAATTTACAATAAACATAATATGGTGACAATCTTCGTTACGAAGAATCAAGAGAAGCTTTGTTCATAAACTAACCGCCATGAGAATCCGAGTACAAAGGGGATTAGAGCATCTGAGAAACGATTAAAGACTTACCCAAACATTGTTTTGCTATGTCGTTGTAATGTGAAAAATACGGATGACACAACGTCTTAATAACGTCTTATAATATATTGGTATAGTATACAAATATACAGATATTAGCAGTAAAATTTATGTAGTCTCAAAATTAGACATTTTATTTCTCATACTTCTGTGTTATGAAATATGAAAAAAAAAACAGGTATATCTATACCGTTGTGATGTGTTTAGGGTTAATTTATGTAATCTGTCTTTTTTGCTCTAAATACGGGTTAAAAATCAAACATCAAAGAACGTATGTAAAATGATATTAATAAACAATATCTTAAGAAATTTCCCGTATTTTGACAACATATCTCTCAGTCATTATTAGATTTTTTATTATCATATAATAAAACAAAGTGACCTGTCGTTTATAGATGGAAACTAAATAAAAAAAGTAAGACTGGAACATAATTTGTTCTGGACTCAGACAATTTCAAGGCCAACAAGCTAATCTGAATAGAAGCAATGAAATAATGTTCTATTATGTAAAACGACAGGATGTATCGTATTGTCTCTAATGAAATTAGCATGAAGTTGATGTTATTATAAATTTTAATGTAAAGGCGACCGAAATTAGAACTAATTTGATTATATTGTTATCTATTTTAAAGTCGTGAAAAAATAATTAGAAACATAATAAAGGAAAAGAAACCTGTAGATAAATTTGTATTGTGTAATAAAATACCTACTATTTTCTTCGTTAAAGGAAGCGATTCTGAATTAAATATTATATGGATCTTATATTATGTGGCATTTGCTAACGAATAAGTTTATTTTTAATCAGTTTTCCCTGATTTTTTTATCAGAATGTTATAGTTCTAGGGAAAGTATCCGTTATTAATACAATACCTATAACACGTAATGAAATAACTGCTTGCAAGAAAATGTCTTTAAAAATGAATACTTATTATAAACAATCCCGATTGTAAATAGGTAAATTAACCTGTTCACTGATGCTAATCGTAATGAACGAAATTAAATTGATCAAGGGATAAAGATTTATTATTATCTCAATCAAATAATATGAAATGTAAATATAAATCTATTCGTTTGTTGTTTAGATTGTCTTTCTTATCGAAGAGAAACATCATAAACCAGCGACAATAAGTTCATTCATTGAAATGGTTCAGTATTTGAATAGATAGGTAACAGGACAAATCGATGCATTCATTCTTCTACGTGTCTATCTTTAAATTTGATGTCTGACTCTAAGATTAGAATCAATATTCACGATTACTTCCTATGATTCTCATATAAAATTGGAGCGGTAACATGATATTAAGAGATCAAATAGGTAAGTATAACTAAATAAAAAATCATCAGTAGAGAGAACTTAGTACATGATATTCTGTTGGTGTCGTAATGTACAATGAATCACGAAAAGCTTGTAAAACTAATCGGAATGAAAATATACTGCAAAAATTCTACAATACACGCTTATGGAGGCACACACACACTAGATGTAGAAATATCAGAAAAATTTACAATAACAAAGCGATATTAGTTTTCCTGAAGATGATATCTGTCCAAAATGAACTTGCAAAAAAGTTGGAAATATTAAAAAATAAATGAACGCATGTAGGTACGTATTCATTTTATAGCATAAAAGATAAGGAATCTCTCACTCCCTAAATACTTACAATATTCTTAGTAGGTAAAAACGAAATCCTACTTACTTACGAATAATATTATTATATAAACTAGGGTTAAAAATGTTCGTGATACCGCTACCAAAATGATATGTAGACAAGTAGTATTGAATCATGAAATCAATCAACGCAGCATGAATGTAAGTGACACCCCACATTTTGTAAATAAAAGGACAAGATAATGATAAATTGAATCAGTTATGTTGATAGTAATGTAATGTGAAGAAGATGGTTTGAAATGTTGGGGTGATCCTTAGTAGATACAACTTATATACACCTACTCTCAATAGCACGAATAGTATTCAATTGATTTTATCTAATCTGGGTTCACCACTTTCATCATATTAACTAGGTACCTATACTAGCTACCCTACTTTATTGAAATGCGGTATTTTAAAATACAATTTCTCATCGTCTTGCTAATGGGACACCACGGCATTTTATTCTTAACTTCTTAACAAGTTTTTCTGATTCTTTAAGTTCTGATAAATACATGGATATATTTGAATGAATCTAAAGAAATAACGTGTTACATAGAAACGAAGAATTCAAATTCGATAAAAATTAAACTAATTTGAAAGAACTATTGATTTTTTATTAATTTTCTACTGAAAGAATAAATTCTCAACAAATTATAAACTATATGGTGATAATCTTATCTTTCTTTTTGAATATTTTATAAAAAAAGATTATTACAGATATAAGTAGATAATTATGCAAACACACAATACTAAAATTATGCCTAGGTATATCATGGTGGATTTGGTAATAGGAATAATATAGAACCGACAATAAATAATTAATTAGTGGCTTTATCAACATCAGATTTCATTATTAAATCTCGAAAGTCAATTATAATTAAATATAATTGTGATAAAAGCTATCGTCAGTGATGCGATAAATTGAGTGGTTCTTGTGATATTTTGTGTAGGTCGTTGTTGAGTTATTGTATGGAGTAATTATTAATTGAGGCATTCAGAGATCTGTGTTTTATTTATAGAACCGCCGTGCCTTTTCTCATTATATCAACATGTACCACCTATTCATAGTGAAACGATAAGAGCTTATTATCATAAAAGCTAATAGGGGATAACAATAATACACTATAATGAATCGCCAGACTTCTGTTGTTGTTCTTGCTTTGATTTGATTTCTTTTTAAATTCACTTTGAGGGTAGAAACATACTACATTATTCCTGTACTTATTGTTGTTTGGACGCACGACGCATAACAATACCCAAAACGTACCTTACCGATTGTTATTCTTTTGTACTTGAAAGAGAGAAGAATATCTTCAACAAATCCATACACACAATACTGAACTGTGTAGTGTGTAGATGCATAATAATTGATAATATATGCTGTTAATGACGTTATCTTATAGTGTTCTGATAATATTAGTCTTAGTTTTGAAATGAATGTGGGGACTGTTTCAACGAATGTGATTGTTGTACATTACAGACCTTACAAGTGTCCATATAGGTATTTATGTTAATCAAATATTGTATTTTTTGTCACAAATACGTGGTTTGTTTTTGTGCGTATAAAATTTTCAATGAAATAATCTAGACCCAGTCTTAACAATAAGACTACGCTCCGTCTACCTAGGTGCGGATATTATTCTAATTGTTGATATAACTCTTGGTGATTTAGAAATAATTCCTACGAAGTCTTGATTCTTACATATTATAGTACTATGAGTGACGTAGGTACTCTTTTGTGAGACGGGGTGCTTGAGACGACATTTGATTGACGCCGGATTGTTATGCCTATTATATTTTTCCGATTTCTTGAAGAGGATGTAACACTAAGAGAATAATGTAAGAAAAAAGGATGAGAGAGGAACAAACGAATGAATGAATGGGGATTTTCTTCATCTTCCTTTTGACTATTTTTTTCATTGTATTCCATTCAGCACTGCTCACTTAAATAAAGAATAATTATTATTTTCGCATTAGTGTCTGGTAGTTGAAAATTACAATTTTACTAATGACATTTTTGTGACTGGCGTCCTTGGGTATAAAATGAATACCACCACTACATACTAGCCTACATAAAAGAGAACAATGTTAATAATTATACTATTACAATCAAAATTACACTAAGTACGATTTACCAAAAAAAAGCAAAAATGTTAATAGCCCAGGAAATTTAGCTTTGTAGCGTAGATAATTGTCGGAAAGCTGGAAACTATTTTAATCTCTTCATTAACAAGCAAAGAAGGTTTCTTGAAGTTTGCACCAATTTTACGCTTGTGCTAAGTACAGGGTGTACCAAAAACAAAAAAAAAATGAACTTTTTTCAGTTTTTCATTAATAACTTTTAAAGGAAACATTCTAGACAAATTGTGTTCTCCTGTAAATTAAAGTAGATAAAATTCTTCGTCAACTGAGCATAAATACTACTCTCTACTTTGAAAAATAACTGAGAAACAGCGATTTACAATTGTAATGTTTTTCTCAACAAATGACAAATTTCTTCATTTTCTTGAATCGTTGTTGAATATCTTCTAATCTAAGCTACTTACAGCAAATTTTAGTACATATGATTAAATGGCCGGTTATTTTTATATAAAATGGCATTAAAATTTTTCCTGTATATTAAATGGTTTAGGATATAGAGGTATTTAAAGACAGACGAGTGAAATAGAGAATTTTTATAAATGATAGATCTCGGTATGTGGAAGATAAGATAGACTTAATTTTGTGGCTCTTTCTTAATAACGTACAATTTTTTTAGTTAAAAATCGAAATTTCGCTATTGATACGCCACTGCGTAACAACTTATATCGAGAAGACTATTTTTTTTACCTTCATCAGTTTTACTAATATAACTCCTGAACGGTTGATGTTAGCGAAAAAATATTTTCTCATAATTTATCTAAAACTAATTCACTATAACTTGATTCCAAAATTAACTCTGTAACTTAAATAATAACTGAGTTACAGTGTTTGAAAAAAAGCATTACTAAAAAAATTAAATTGCCTCGGCTATTTTTGTTGAATAACTCCTGAACCGTGATATAGTGAAAACGTTCAAGAGATTTAAATTTAAGGTAAATATATTTTCTATAACACAAGCGTAATAAAATAACTTTAAAAGTTATAGTAAGAAAGTTATGGATGATCAAAGTCAATATTTTGTGTAACCATTCGACGTTTGCTTATGAATTATATTTGCCTAGTAAGCACCTCCGAGCCGGTGTAGTATGAAAATAAAGTACCTGCTCGCCATATACGTAGTATGAAATATATCTAAACAAGCGTCGAATGGCTACACAAAATATTGACTTTGATCATCCATAACTTTCTTACTATAACTTTTACAGTTATTTTATTACGCTTGTGTTATAGAAAATTTATTTACCTTATATTTAAATCTCTTGAACGTTTTCACTATATCACGGTTCAGGAGTTATTCAACAAAAATAGCCGAGGCAATTTAATTTTTTTAGTAATGCTTTTTTTCAAACACTGTAACTCAGTTATTATTTAAGTTACAGAGTTAATTTTGGAATCAAGTTATAGTGAATTAGTTTTAGATAAATTATGAGAAAATATTTTTTCGCTAACATCAACCGTTCAGGAGTTATATTAGTAAAACTGATGAAGGTAAAAAAAATAGTCTTCTCGATATAAGTTGTTACGCAGTGGCGTATCAATAGCGAAATTTCGATTTTTAACTAAAAAAATTGTACGTTATTAAGAAAGAGCCGCAAAATTAAGTCTATCTTATCTTCCACATACCGAGATCTATCATTTATAAAAATTCTCTATTTCACTCGTCTCTCTTTAAATACCTCTACATCCTAAACAATTTAATATAGAGGTAAAATTTTAATGCCAGTTTATAGAGAATTAACCGACCATTGAATCATATGTACTAAAATTTGCTGTAAGTAGCTTGAATTAGAAGATATTCAACAACGATTCAAGAAAAATAAGAAAATTGTCATATGTTGAGAAAAACATTACAATTTTAAATCGCTGTTTCTCAGTTAATTTTCAAAGTAGAGAGTAGTATTTATGCTCAGTTGACGAAGAATTTCATTTACTTTAATTCACAGGAGAACACAATTTGTCTAGAATGCTTCCTTTAGGAGTTATTAATAAAAAACTGAAAAAAGTTCAACTTTTTTTTTGTTTTTGGGACACCCTGTACTTAGCACAAGCGTAAAATTGGTGCAAACTTCAGGAAACCTTCTTTGCTTGTTAATGAAGAGATTAAAACAGTTTCCAGCTTTCCGACAATTATCTACGCTATACCCCCTTTTTTAACGTTAAAACACCGGTCTATAACTATGGAACAGAAAGATCATCTTGGTTTTTAAATAGAAGTCTTGATGAGAAATGCAAAATGTTCTGCAATAGAAAGTTCCTATCGGGTGAATTAAAACGTCAGTGTATGTCTAGGTTCAAAGAAAGAAATTATTTATTAAACTTATACGTGATGTACATTGTACACGCAGATTATGAAAAATAGCATGTACCCAAAAATAAATAGTACCTTAGTAGTATTTTCATGACACAGTTAGAGAAAAGTGAAATCACAGTGTTTGGAGACAACCATGACCAACATAAAACTTCTATAAAAAAGAAATATTAGATAGTGTACATTCGTATGCATAAAAATATGATCACTTCTAATACCCAGCCATATTTTCACGAGAAGCCGACCGATTCTTTTCCAATTCACACAAAGATAGAACCTGTTACAAAGTCTTTTCTTTGAATGTCAACACCCACGTCCTACATCAGTACTCCAGTTCTTTGATTAGTCAGTCAGGTAGTCGAACGATAAAATAATATTAATACTGTCAATAATATTCACATAATATTAGATAATTCGGGACGTCAATTAAAATTAGTAATAATTAATATGAGTGACGTTTGATGCTATGAAATTCACACCAATCAACGGTTATTTTTTATACTTCGCTTTGAAATTATTAATATATTATTATAATACCTAGTCCCTTTTCATCATACCGCAAGATAATATGCGTAATAATTTTGTATAACGCTCTTTATAATACTCGCATTATAACCGGTTTGCATCATAATCCACTTCAACAGATTGAGTTTATTACTAATTTAAGACATTAGTTAATGAACGAAGCATTAAGATATCCATTGGACGGGCATGTTATAAAACAGTGAATTTTCTTGCAGTTAATACACATTGTGAATTAACTGTATAAACCTATTAACATTATCATCATAACAGAGTAAATCAGCTTGTTTAAAGAATAGCATAGTATTCCAAAAGGAATGTCGTAAGCTAACGCCTATATCCAAAAGCTTCTAATTCTTATTTTATAGGTACAAAGATTCTACGATCATTTGATCATTCATCAGATTCCTAGACATTGTACTTACGTATACCATGCCCAAATTATAATCCAGATCTATTTCTATAGACCTGGATAGAGAATCAATGAAATATTGAACTATTCTTATCATGAGAAAATTTAATAATGATACGCATGTGGTTTAATAAGACATAAATTAAGTATAGTAGCAACATATTAAATTACTTATAAGCAATGGTGTTTTGCGAATTTGGAGGATATGAATGAGTACCATTGTGTTCTGACGCAAATAATGTTGTATGTATTAATCCTAACAAGCCCCCTTCTTCATGTCACGTTATATCATCGAATCCACAGACAGAGTATGTTTTCCCAGAGGAAATCAAATACAACAGTGAAAAAATAAATAAGCATAAATAAATATGTTACTAAACAGAACCATCAGATTAAAAACAGATTACAAATATTCATAACCATAAATTCGGTACATAAAAACTTAGATGTAATACGCAAATTAATAAGTGTATTTTGTACTTAGTAATTAATTATACTTATATCGGCCTGGATCTTATCTATGTATTATCTACACGTAAGTTCTGCGCGGCTTCTATAGAAAAACAGTATTACCTACAATTATCGATAATATTTATAACTTTATAATCGGCGGATATAATGTCTTTATCTGTAATTTCCGTAACTAGAAGCATTTTTAATAGTCATGCTTGCACTTGCATATGTACGTGGATAGTATGATAAAATGTAGGTAAGTACCGAGTAATTTTATCAAAGAAGCAAACGATTGTCGGTGCGAGGTTTAGATCTATCACACGAAACGTGAAAATGAACAATCACAGTCGTCAAATTTATATATAATGACACCTAGCCGTAAACCAAGTACAGTAATTAATATTATACGAACATACATACACAATACAAATAACTATCTATACACAATAATTTCCTAATGATGGTTTGTCTTCTTCGATAAGTTATTGAATATTTGATGTTATGAATACCTACTTCATATGTTTAAGTTAAACATCGTTTGCCTAAATATCTACTTTTAAATTTTATTGAATCCGTAATAATGATGCCATGATGCCTACCCGTAACAAAATAATAATACATTCCCTGTTTGTTATTTCAGCGAAGAGTTTAATTAGTGTCTATCAAACTCTAAGGTAGTAATATGTTGTAATGAATATTTAAAAAAAGATAAACCTACTTTCCTTAGGAAATCAGAAATGGGCTGTTCTTTACAACCTTTCAACGCATTGTGTCGTACATAAATTGAATGTTTGATCGTATTTTTGTATAAACTACGATACGTAAAAGTAAGAGGAACGATTTCTCCCCAATATAAATAATAGAATTGCAGGGGATTTGTTAAATGTCAGTCAAAAAAGGGGTTCCATATTATGTTATTCAATACGGTTTGCATTTAGGTAGGTATGTATTGAGAGAAACGTATGCAGGAGTTAGTACAGTGCAGTATAGAAAGTAAAGTAACTCATTGTTATCCAGTCTCCCCTAGTAATGCTGTGCTAATATTACCTACGGCATAATATTATTACATAATCTTAAAAAAACTGGCAAGTGCACATATATATCCATCCCTTATTTATTTACACACTCTATGATCAGGCAAAGCGAGATAGAAATAAAATAACATAGTTGTACAAAGTTCAATGTCAAATAATAGAATAAAAACATCACATGTGCCTTATTATTAGACATAGTACTTGTAATGAAATAATTTGGATTGCATACTGTGATGAAACATATGCGATTAATCCATTGTTAGTCATCCTTGCATATACACTGAACATCTGAGCTCTGTAAATAATGTAATTCGAGTAGTGAAATGTACGCAGAAATGATGGTGTAGTATTATTGATAAAAATAAACATTAGACTTTTGCTGATCGCGGCAGTTAGTTGAACCTACTTTATTATGATGTGGAATGAGCTAAGTGCTGTTGACTCATACACGGAAAACGATACAATTACCTACTTGCAAAAGTTCATAACTAGGCAGAAAAAGACGAGGTGTTGGGAAACGATGTCATTTAAAAAAAACCTTGCTCGTTAGTATATCAACAAAAAGTGACGGAAGAAAGCAGTGATGGAGTAGTATAGGGTAGTGTGGCGTTATCCTACATAACTATAAAAGAAAGAGCAATTGCTCTCCTTTTTAAAAATTTTGTCACTTTAAATATCATGTAAGTATAACTAAGCATCTATGTGGTTGGATCTAGGGTTGAAATTCGTTTGTATTATTCCTGGCATAAAGATGCTTTGATCTTATCCTTAAGTGCTAATATCGCTTAACAAACTACATCGTTAATTCAAGTTAAATACGAGTGATGTAATCCCGCAAGCCAACTGCTAACATGTTCCTTGTAACAATCTATTCACTATCGCTAAACATCATCTTATACACAAAGCTATTAAGTATTCAGTGTACTTACATACATACTATTACCACCACATTCATACGACACACATCTTGCCAATCTTGATACTGGTAATAAGTCCTTTAAATTTATCTAACCCTTTGGTTCATATGCATAATACACATGTAATAATCATCATATTATTATAAATAAAATATGATAAACATTCTCGTTCTTTTTTTCGTCAAAGCTTTTTTATCTCAACACAATATGAAAAATGTACGGTTTAATTACTAGCTAACACAATTAGGTATACATCTTTTTTCTACCAACAAACATTTAGGCCAACATTTTTTCTACAAAAGACCTATGTTTCTAGAAGCAGAATTGTTATCGATAATCGAAATAGGTAAACATGCTACTTTTAATTTGATATAATAATAACCAAATCTCAGTGGAAGAAATAAATAGCCCGGAATTCATTGCAAGACAATTATAAACATTAATGCTTTACCGTAGGTAACTTCTACTAAGATATGTAGCTATAAAAATGTATAATAATTCAAAAACAGGAAAGTACGAGTATGTATGAAATATTGATTTGGTCATATGTATATTATTATTAATAACAATTTTCTTAAAATAAAAATACGTACGAATCAAATGATTTCCGAATGTTGAATACTAATGAGTATTACCGATACATATTTCTAACTCTAATTAACTTTAAAATGAAAACGTCAATCTCGTAATGATTTGTAGGATATTTGGTTTATTTGATGTCAAAACTCACGACGTTTTAATAATAATTAACGCCACGAAATAGTGAAACGTAAAGTCGCTTTTACAGGTAGAAGAAATTCTATACATAATACATCATTAAACAAAGTTGTTGGTTAACTGGTGTATTTAGTAAAAACTTCTTTCATCTCCAAGTAGTATAGGAGTTCGTACGTTATTAGGTATTGCTATGCCGCAAATTACTTATAACGAGTTTGAAAAGGGATTTAATGTATAGACATTTGTAAAATACTTTTAAAAAGGATCTATAGAATTGCGAAAGTGGCTTTAGGCTAATAATAATATAATACAATATTATAATAAGTAAGGTCTCTCCCCTCCTGTTATGTGCTTTTACTTGATTCACCTACCTTCCTATACGTAATATATGTAGATAATATAATGAGAAGTTGTATACTGTTAATAAAAAAAAATTATTCACTTCATGAAAATAGCTGTAGGTACCTAGTATGTTATGTTCGAGTATGCCTATACGTACTACGTACTACTACGTAATTACGTATACTACGTAACGATCAGGCATATACGTACGAAAGATATAGGACGTGTTTTTAGCATGGAATATTACCTATGCATTTTTTGGCTACATACATTTGGATAGCAGATCTCTCAATCACAATATCTAGTAAATAAGGACTAGTGCAATTTGATCAACAGAGACCGAAATTACAAATCCCAAGAAATTAAGTCTTGGGTACCTTCCTACCTCATAATGACGATATAGTATAATCGAAACTGTTCATCAATTCATTTTTTTACGCGGAGGCAAGATTGCCAACACACTTCTCAGTATTATAAGCCAGAAGAGTCTACATATTATTATCATTCATGATTGACATACAATAAGCTCATCAAAAATTCACCTATCCAGATATCACGGATATCACAGGATTAGGCTCGAAGCGGGACCTAAAATACATACAAGCATTTTGCCTGAAATATCAGTATTCATAAATCGTCTTATTATATTAAATTTTATTAATTTTATTGGTGGTTTTTATTTAGATTATGAATGCGATCGTCAAATAAAAGATTTTGTACTTTAGTGATGCTTGATAATTATCAAAAGGTATAAATGACGATAATTACGAGTATTATCGGCGAACCCTAAAGCAAAGTAGTTTATTCAATAAACTGGTTCTAATAAATAAAATAATAACGGTAAGGGTCCTAGACAGTAGTGCTCTTTGTGGTCTTCTTTATAAAATGACCCTTGCTCTTTTTGAAATTAAAAATAAGGGTCACTTTGCATACGTAGGTACTCAAAGTACGGCTATTGATTAGACACCATTTACGAACAAACAAATGGGTAGGCACAATGAGATGAATTTCCATATATAAAACGTATCGTATATAAAAAAATCTCCTCTCTTAAATGCACAATGCTCCTAGAACACAAGGCAGTAAAATGCGCTAATATTTTATATTCTCGTGGGTTTTATAGGTATCTGAATTATGATTTAGATGAAGGTACTGATACTATAATTCTAATAGCTCATGATAAAAGTATATCATGGACTTTAAACCAAACATGTACTTTCCCACACTAGTTCTTTCACTTTTTTACATTTGTAAAGATTGTACAAATGTCTACAAAATTGAAAACACAATTCTTGGCTTGAATCATGACAAAAACTGCTCTTTTGACATTTGTAAAAGCGTTTACAACGTATTCAAACGAGATTGCTATTTCATATTATTATTTATTATAAAAAAAGACATTTCATAAGCGACTGAAAAGTGAATTGAAATAACTACATAGAGGAAGTACCTGTGTTTTCAATAAGAATAATATGTATATCAAAGCATGAGTAAGTACAAGAGAAAAATATGCTTTAAGCTATTGTTACAGGCGTGTACAGAAGAACACAGACATTTCCAACATTCTTCGATATTATAAAACTCTCGAGATAGTAGTATAGCAGAAGTACCTACCCGTCATACTTGTACTTAATAAGCATTTCGTATTGTAAGAGAGGAATTCAATGTATGTACTTGAGAAATGAAAAGAAAAGATGTCCACACTAAGATGAGGACTTGGGGAGATTTTTCTTTTCTTGCTTACCTATTATGAAAGATTTTTCGAGTGAATCTAGTAGTAGTAGGTACCTGCTGTGGAATATATTATATCCATCTGGGCATGAATACTCAAGTAGGCAAATCAAAGAGTAGATACAAAGAACAGAATTTTTATCTATGTATTAATGTGTGTATAGATAGGGGCGTAGGACCCTTACCTAATACATACCCAGTACTTTGGAAATATATTCTGAAATCATGATAAGTAGTGCTCGTATATTCATCTCACTAAAGTATATACGTTTGAATAACTTTATAAACATCGATATAGTCCTTTCAGGAAATCACCTTACTTTAGTTATACACACTCGTGGAAGCGAATACACGACCTTTTCTCATTGTAATCCTTATTGAATACAAAATGCAAAAGAGAGATCGTATTGTAAGCAAAAACGATACAAATTTTGTGAAAATGTACTAAGGCACTCAGTACAATGTAGCAAAACGTTTTTCTTCGTTTTGTACAAATCTTTGTAATGAATGTAGTAGTAATTGTAATGAGTACAATACCATAGGGAACACCATAGCATTTAATATGGTTTAACATTATCCACTACCTTGGATTTTAAGCTTTTTGCTCAGTTTGAAGTAGATTTAAACACAACGATGTTCACCTCATCTATTATCTTTAAGTAACGTTTTCCATTTGAATTTCAGAACATGATAATATGTTATTTTGTTTGATATTCCTGCGTATCCTATAAACATAATATGTAAACCGATTGGAGAAATAGGATAACGTTTCCATAAAAGGATTATTCTCGTAAACACGTTATTACGTAAAAAGGGTAAAAGAAGAAAAAAAAAAGTTACCTTACCAAAACATTTTGTGTTCTGTAAGAAAATACAAGTTATATTTTTTAAGACAATCAGTTTTTCACTATCAAAGCAAAAAAGATTTTGTTTTCTGTTTTCACTTTTTCTTTTGATCTCAGATTGATTTGAAAGAAGGAAAAACGTAGGTGAAATGTTGAACTGGAATACTGACTGATAAATAAATATGGTGGAAAATTGAGCCTAGTAAAGAACTTTCACGAAAATTCATTGTTTTTACAGCCAAGCTTTTCAAAATTCGTTCTCTTAAAAAAAAGTGCTCACCAAGCTAGAGATAGGTATTAAAAATGCTCTTGAATCTCGAGTCTCTGAACTTTTTGAAGTGATTATAATGTAAATTGGGAGCAAAAGGGCCTTTACAATCAAAAACTATTATTGATTTTATCATCCAACATTTTATTACGTTAATCAAAGTATGAAAATCATTGGAAAAACTTACTGAATGAAAAGTAGTGTTTGTTTATTTTACTTAATAATAATTCTTCAGTGGATGCAGGCAGCTCTTAATGCAGTTCGCCAAAGACTGATAAATTGAACAAAAAACACTCCTCCCCCAAACGTTATTTGGTAATGTTCCATGCAGTAGGAATACATAAGGGTTTAAAGTCTGAAGTGGGTGACCGACGACCGCGGGATGATTTTCACATGATCATAATATGTGTGAGGGTTTGCACGCTTAGAATTGCTATGACACGACCAATGACCATTTATGATACTATAGTAATTAGTGACGCCACTTGCAAACGACCGCCATCTGCTTTTGTGTTTCACATAAATTATTGTAGTAGTAGTAATATCTAGAACAAATACCATACAAAATAAATAGCACACTATACAATATTGTTCACACATATTATCAATGATCATTACTATGGTACATTATGGTAATGGAATGTTTCTACGAATATTATATACATAAGGGTTTTTGCTGTGAATGATGTCATCCGGCAATAATATTCACTGAGATTTTCCAAATATCGCCGGTTCTCTTCATTTTCAGTAATTAAATTTCACTTTATTTCGCCATAACCATAAAATTATGCAGTAAACTAAATGCTCAGCGATCATAAAACTTCAATACGTTTTTAAAAAATGCAACCGTAGAAGATTATAAACTATTTTATAATTTTTAATGGCATGCCTACTTTACTACGATATTTGATGTGTAACTACTTTCCCTCGTGCATACAATTCAAAATTCTGCACCGTGAAATAGATCTAAACAATAATTTAGTTACTACACTTTTTTGAGCTGTAAATAATAAAAGTTAAAAAGCTTTGGGGACGGGTTTATCTAGTTTTATTATTTTTTTTTTTTAGTTTTTAGTTAATATTTTCCAAGACAAAAAACCTGGAAGTCTATGAGGACTCGGACGAAAATATTTATGCCAATACAACAAGAAGATGTCCACTGATCTACTTAACATATCCGACGCATTACGATGTACTTAGGCCTACTGAAGGGAATTATTGTGTGACAGTAAACTGATCCCAAGGCGGCCAACAATATATTATTAATGGATTACCTATAGCAATCGGTTTCAAAGATCCTATATTATACTCTACTCAATAATTTACTCGTCTCACTGGACTACAGGTACAAACTACGTACATTAATCATTAGGTTTAATACTGTACGAAAGTCTTGGCGACAATATTGTTTACTATGAACTTAATTCAGTTAATAATACGTAGGCACGTATTTGTTTCTTAGTACTGGAATCATTTTATAACACGCGAACAAACATTCTGGTGCGATTATATACGAAGAGATGACAAAACTGTAATAAAATTTCATTATAAGATTATTATCGAATTACTTGTAAGTTGAAATTTTCGGTGACTAAGTCATAAGGCTTAATATTAATTTGTGTTGTTTGTTCAGTAGAATATTATTCTTATGAGTTTTCTCTTGTTGAACTAATTTGTTCCAAGAATAAAGGATGAAATTTGCCAAGTTTTCACAAAAACTTTGCATGTTGGAATAAGATACAATCAACAGAAAATAATTAAGGAAAAATACTTTATTCGAACAATTATTCATACCTAACTTTGTTTTAATAAAATGTCACTGAAATGTTATTTGTTTATAATACTTTTCATAATTCATATTAAAACTTCCAGATCTAAAGGTTCCGCTTAGCATGATAGAGATTTCACAAGGCTTTACAGTTTTTACACGCTATTTGCTAATACACAGGACAACTACAACTATTGTTCCGCGGTATAATTCATCCATTTACGGAAAAAAAATATGGTAACAATAATAAAATCTGCTTTATTTTCTGTACCCTTAGGGAATGTTAGTGAGCAGAGTGGTAAAATTATGTACTTATGTAACTCCCGAAAAAAAAATATTAAAAATATCCTTCAATTTATATTCATTTTTTCTTGTATCCAACTAATTATAGCTGTCACGGGTTATTTCGGAGTTCAACGACTAATTACATTAAAATAAACTAATTAATTTTTTCTTGTATATTTCATCAACAGCTGATGGTCTGTTCCACAAGCTGTAAGTAATTTAATATACAGCTGAAGACAATGAGTTATTATGTGCAAGTACTAAAGGAGAATAATAATTAATAACCTCATTTGGTACAATGATCTTCTGATTGTAATCGGTAATGAAGAAAATCTCTTTGTGAAGTCGTTGTAAGACGTATTTAAAGCAAATTAATATTAAATCTTGAAGCGTGATCTATATAGGAGTTAAAATAATGCATTATGCTTTTATAATAAAATAGTCGTATTACTTATTTCAATCCAATTTGTCTGATGTCTTCTTAGATAAGCTAAACATAATTAATACAACGAAGTCAGATACTAACATAAAATATTTACCAATAATTTTTCCTAGTCAATCAATATGCGTGTTCTTACAATTGATGGTCCGTTATGATGAGTATTATTGTTTAGAAAACCAATCTTAAGGAATCGGCTTCTCAATTTGCAATGTTTCAAAATATCAATCAAATAACAATTAAATTGAATATATTTAATCGTTAACTGTCGACTTGCGGGCTACGCATGTAAGACAAACTGGAGAATCTGTTTTCAACAGTAAAAGATAGAAATGTTTTCCCACAGTAATCGCCCATCGAAGAAGATACGGTTTTAGGTACAATCAAATACTATTACAATACTCTTAGATATTTCGTGATAGCTGAATGACGTTTCGTTCAAAGAAAAAAACTTGAACAACACTACCAACTGACTGCAATACGAGAAAGCAATACAGTAAACAATAGATATAATATGATTTTGTTTGATTAAGGAGATGGAGTGGAGAAATTTAATCAAAGTAAAATATTCTAAGAAGGAGAAATTATATAGAGATGTACAGTACAATAATATCTATAATATAGTGAACGATGCATCATTGTACGTAGGTACTTTGTAAAATAAGGGGGAGCGACTTTTAGACAACACAAATTATAAATTCCTTTGATTCATTTGAATAACGCCACCGCTACGATGTAATTTAGTTAGCCATGACAATGTTATTCTCGCCCGCGTTCTTCATCTCTTAAACTTATTAGATGCCAAAGTAGCTACTTGTTTGTTTAAATTTATTGTATATAGACTATGAAATATTGGTTTTTGAACAAATTTCAATGTCTTTTAGTGTCCAATTCTATTATCTTTCGTAATTTATATTACAAAGAAGTATACCTGACACATGAAGTAAATACTCAAACATATAATTACATTTAGACTTGTCTGTATTTAATTAAATCTCGTTACTTTCAACCATTTTCTTTCAAATTTAAGCCGTGGTATGTACGAACAATTCCTAAGAATAATATTATACCTACTCGTGCTTGTGAAATGTTGGTTATTACAAGCACACTGGAATTAAATAGATCATTAAATCAGTGAGATATTCCAAACATGTATATGTCATTTTTATCAGTTAGAAAAGCAAGTACCTTTACTTACAGGCTATGCTTTTGTATGACTAAAAATTAAGTAGATTTTTGGGACAGAGCACTACGTGCTTTGCCTGATATTTACAACTACCTATGCCCAAAAACTGTGTAACTATATTATATAATAATATTTATAAATATAGGATGGTCCAATAACTTAGCGCGATCTAATTAGCTACGCTCTAGCATATTGGTATTTGGAGGGAGATTGTTTGTAGGTAATTATAATTTTATACACAGCAATAATAGAGAACGCTACCCCATTTTTCACTTTACTAAAATAATGAAAAGAAATTAAAAATGCTACGTGACTTATGCGCAGGGTGCTTCATACGTGTGTGGCGTAGACGTGGCACGCTCCCCAATAATTAACAGTCGCGGTGATAAAATCTTTATGCTCTCTTTGCTCTTACTAAAAGGGGTGACTAAATTATTTAGTCGATTCAATTTAAAAATATCTTCTACCCGAGTCCGGAGTAATGTAGGTAAGTACCTAATTTATTACAATGTCGACCAATGCAGTTTATTAAAAAAATACACAATTTAATAAAAATTTACATGTATGGCTAATGTAAATCATTCAACTTCGACCAAATACGATCATCACGATAATTACCTATTGTAAACAAAGTGTAAACGACGATGTTATTTGAACTTCACGACATAAGCTTCTATATTGCTGATGACATGTGCAGAAAAGTATTTGTGTTACTGATTCCTTTTGAAAAAAAAAATATTGTAATTTTTTGAAAATAAATATATTCTTATACGTATTCATTACTTTAATGAATGATACTTATTCTTTTAAAAGGTAAATATTTGTAACTACGTTGATTCTCGTTAAGAAAAATGATATGTTGTAAGAAATTAAACCTTGTAGTATTCACCAAGTTTTAGGTACATCTCACAGTAAACAAAAAGCTTGCTGATTGCAGAATACATCATCAAGGTAAGAAATGCATAGAAATTCTATCTAATTGTACTAATATACCTACCTACGTTTGAGCAGTAGTGGAAGTTCAGGTAGGAACAACATTGTGTTGTTTGATGTTCGTGGTATGAGGAAGGATGTGATGTTTGATGTATCTGAGTATTCTGAGTACATATTATAATACCTAAAACCAAACTGACATTGGGATATCTACGTATTATAGCATCAAAGAGGGGATCATCGAAAGGATAACGGAAACGTGGATTAGACGCTAGACAGCGATAAGATGTTATCAACACTAGTTTGTTGTGAAGTCTATGACTCATAATACATACCTACATAATACTAAGTATACTGATGCATGGGTGATGGTATTAAATAATGTATTTACTGGACAAATAAAGAACATATGTTCATCGCCAGCACTCCATATAAGTCTGAGCTTTTTCCGTATTGGTGCATTGTACCTTGCTGACTGTATCTATTAATAATATGAAGAGTTAAGAAAGAAAATATTCGTACATTATCAATTTAAAATTCTCTATCTATCTATATTATTATCATAACTTTATGAAATGATAAATAAATAAATAAATAAAACTTTATTGGCCAGTAAATATATGTAACAACAAAAACAAAACAAGATAATACAGTGTGCCAAAAGGCGGACTTATTGCAAAAGCAATATCTTACAGTCAACCCGAATGTAAATAAGGAACATGATATTTGCAAACTGTTTTTGAAGTAAGGCAATCCTGTTACCGTTTTTTGGTTGAGGCTTTTTGTGGTAGGCAAAATCTCTAGCCACAAATATTAAAACTGATATGGTTGAAAAATATGTAAATATAAAAAAAAAAACTACTACAATATTTGGATGGTATGTATATTGTACATACAATGTACATTTTGATTTTGAGAAGATACTAAAGTTTGTTGAGATAAATTTATACATATAAAGATATTTAAAAAAACTTAATAATTACTTATGAAACACGAATTATACAAGGAATCCGTATTTAATTTCTCTCTCCAGGTATTCGCATTTAAAGAGGGAATGAACTGTAGACAGACAAAATGTTACTTTTTTTCTGATTTCATTCTACCGCCATTAAAAGTTTGTTACCGGCAAAAACAAATTACTACTTGTCGGAAAGTAGACGAATGATGATGATTACAAATTTGGCAAAGTCACAAGAAGGGAAGATAAGGGAGGAACGAATCCCTTATCAATAATAATATGAAGAAATTTCTTGAAATTTTGAAGTGTTAGACTTAAAAAACTTTGCAAACGTACAATAATCCCCGAGTTTCAAAAACAATCAGAGGTATTATGAATTCACACCCACCTGTTTTTTCTGATTTATTTTTTTAGAAAAGAAAGAAGTAAACGTACCTGCAAAAATCCAAGACACTGAAAGTTTAATTCGAAATATGGTTGCCGAGTGCGTCCTATAGTTTACGTAGGTAGATTTCTATATAACTAAAATAAGTTGAAAGTGGAGTCACAAATCCAGAAAATTGAAAGAGTAAGTAATTACAATCAATAAACTGAATGTTCAGAATTTCGCCAAACCCATTTTAGTATATTTGAGTATATTTTTACCGACAGATATTTAAATACAAATGTATACTCTGACTATTATTCACTTAAATACCTACGTATCGTTTTGATAGAATCATTGGATTCCTAATTCACTTTTCATGTTTCCCTTAGAAAGGATAATATTATTTTACGAAGAGAAAAAGTGTAAATATTTGGAAAAAGCGTTCGGTAAAAAAAAATGTGTTTTGATTTGAAAAATATGGCCAATAACCTAAACGTTTTTAGAATTATTAAAATTTCCACAATACTGTGCCGAGGGGAAAATTGTAGATAAGTTTGTTATTAGATTATTTCTGCAGCCAGAGTCGTTTACCTATTCATTCTTACTTGGGTGCTTTTGGCGTTTTCTTAACTTGTTATTTTCGCGTTGAATGAAAATTTATTTAAAGGGGATGTATTGTGAAAAAAAAGTATAATTCAAAAGTATTTTGGACGCAATTCATTCACGGCAAGTTTTAATTGGAGATTTGCGTAAATCGTATAAGAAATTGCATTTCAATTTTTTAAGTACTCAATTACAAATATACATACCTATACGAGTACCTATATTCGATATAATTGTATGATGGCCCTATACCGATAAGCAAAAATTAAATGTCATTTAGAGAATCGTGATATTTTCTTATATTATGTGGGTTATCATTGATGTGAGGCAGAGCCATCTTTATCCCCTTTCTATCTTCTAAGGGAATTAAGTGTTGAAGATGTCTCAAAATATACAGGAGAAAAAACTAAACACAGATACTGTGTCCAGTGTTCACATTTAAAAAAAAAAACAAAATCACAAAATTTGTAGTTAATATGTATATGCATTTCGTTTGTGGATTGAAACCAAAGGGTCAGGCGTATAATTCACGTATCTTTATGCAACCATCTCAAAGGGTCAAAATGTGTTTTTATTGGGAAACTTGAGAATGTCTTAATCAATAAATAAAACAAAACCTATGTCGGCCTTAATTCTTGGAATAAAGTACAAAATAAATAAAACGTTCCTTTCCAAATTTATGATGATGTATTGGATGTTTAACAATTTTGGGAAGGGATAAGAGAATCCTAAGTAAAAAAATTCCTTTGGCACGCCACAGGCATAGGTAGATTCCAAGTGATTTATTAATTTTATTAATTTTAAGAGTACATCTGTACAATAAAAACAATCACAATATTATCAGCAAATAAACCAGCGAAGTGATGAAGTAGTATGGATGTAGTTTATTCTTTGATTATCGAAGTACCGTATGACGAAAAAATATTTGATTAAGTACTTCAATAATTAAAGGAAGTACCTAATCCAATAATCAAATTATTTTCATTCCACACATAATATGGATTAGTACCGGTACCTAAGCACTAGAAATTTGAAAAAAGATGTGAGTTCTACTCGTATCGTGAAGCACTTTTCTAAGACAACAAACACGCTAGTACCTATGCGGTAACTACTTAACTAGATCTTTCGATCGATCATTGTCGTCCAAGGAATTGATCTAGACAAAATCTGTAAATTGATCTGTATTCCTTATTAAATGCCCTTTCATACGATACCAGACACGGACCCTCACAATCATTGGATCCCCTCAGAATGATTGTTTTTGTATTTAAAGCCTTAAAAAGTGAACCTTCCTCTTAATGGATTTCACCCAATCTCCTATCAGTTCATCTACCCCTTACCAAAAATCTACCACCCAAGTTTCACGTTTCTGCGACGCATAGGTTGGCCGCAAACGTGCGCACAAGAAAAGGGACATATATATATATGGCTTATATATATAAACTTTTAAACCAAGGTCGGATTCGGGTTCTCCTGGTCCTAATTAGTGATACTGAGTAGAAATTTTTCAATTCTGCGACATCACGGGAGAAACGAATAGGTAGAGTTCCTTATGGAAATCTACCTAAAAATACCAAAGTTGCCAAATACTAAAAATAAGGAGAGCCCAACGATACACACTAAGTCTGACTGGTAGTTTATGTTTGTCAATAGATCACTAAGTAAGTATTATGAACAAATCATGATTCAGGCAAATAAATAAAAAATCTTTTGTTAATACCAAACGATCTGATCATAATCTATCGTGGCTTGTAGTAATAGTCAAATCCATATAAGTCTCGTTCTTGTTAACATGTTGAATTACATTATTATTTACCTACTCTTCCATTTGAATTGAACATCACATATTGTGATGTACTTACGATTTGAGCAGCCCAGTGAAAAATTTATCATATTCTACATTACACATTATCCGAATCATTCTTTAAAGTTTAGGATTACTTCATACTTTATTACCCACTATTCACATATAGTATATTACTTACTTTGTTAGAACTCAAAAACCCGTGAATAAAAATTACTATGTAATTACTGGAAATGGATGTTAAAATTTCAGTAACAATTAGGTACGGAGAGTAAGGTATTATCATCAACATTAAATACCTTAAGGCGCTTTTAGAAGACTCATTACAATTCATTCATTATTTACATAAATGTTTCTATGATACTATAATAATGTCTTGAATATTTTATCAGTTTGTGGTTAGCAAGATATTCTTACAATTATGGTAGTAGAAAACCTATTATATTCTTATGAAATATTGATAACTTTTTATAGACATTTTAGATTTGTATTACTATTGATTGCTTTTGGGAATAGTAGTCAGTTTTGAACATCATTAGTACAAGCTTTTTGATCCATGTAATATTGAGATCGGTGCGTAAAGAATGACGTTTTGGATTACAAAAAAAAACCTCTATCAGTGCTCTAATCTCTCTCTGTGTCATCACAAATGATAAAGTTGTGTAATAGTAGTAGTAAGGGAAAGTTTTCTTCATTCATTATGAAATTCATGTCCATTGTAACTATTGTACCGCACCGAAAAACATTACAGAAAATCAAATTGAACTGATAGAAATATTATTTAATATGCAGATAGGTACTTAATAACATATTTTCTGTATTATAAGAGTCTAACATCTAAGCAAGTAATATATATTATTGAATATCAAGTCGTATAACATTCGATAGAGCAATGGAATCGATAAGCTGTATATGAAGCAAATATCATGCATCGATTAACGCTAAGTGTATTTGGCACAAAGTGACAATGCAATAATATTAGTACTGAGTGTGTAGCATACTGACTATTGATATGCTGTATTACCTCTAGGAGTTTCAATATTGATCAATATACTATTACTACATCAAATGCTTGGATGATGAAAATTGTTAAGACTTCCTCCAGCACATTAAGTTAGATATATTACATTCTATACGAATTGTGGATACAATTAAAATTAAAACATTATAAGCAGTAGAAAATACTTTTTTTTAAATGAATCTGGCTTTATCGAAATAAACCCAAATACATCTTTATACACTTCACAGAAAGCTTAAAAGCTTGTTAAATATTTACTTCTATAATATGCATTTATGCATTTACATGTAGTTAATAATAAACCTCGTTAGAACTTCACAATTATTTATCAAATGAATTCTACATGTTAAGCAATGACTTTTCTTATGTCCTTTAGCAGCGCAACCCCCATAGATATTCAAAGCGGCTTTGTTAAGCAAAATAAAATTTAAGTTAGCTCTTCTTTACTAATAGGTATTTAGTGAATGCTATGACCTATACCTGCACTAAATATAAGTATATATAGATGATATATTTAACTATAGATATACGAGTATATTGTTCAATGTGTCTATAAGTATTTAACAGACGTTTCCTTTAGTGTGCTCGTCGGAAAATCTATAGTAAGAAGGATCATACTACCATAATAATAATATAATGGTTGAAAGGTTTTCCCTTCATTCGAATACACATAAAAAATCGAAGCATAATAAAATCCCCAAGTTAAATCACGTGTTATCCACTTTACTTCGACATCTCTGAGGACATCTTATTCTTCAATACCTTTACAATTCTATTACAAGGGGGAGGAAGATTAAAAATACGACGGAATAAAAACACACAATGCAGATTTTAGTAATCCATTTCTTTCTCATTCAAATCAAAGGGCCAATATCAAGAATCTCACAGATTATTACGTTAACAGGTTGGTTGTTGTGGTGCATTTGATTAAGTGGGAAGACCAGGACAAAGAACAGCTTTTCTCAAAGACTGATACTATAATTTAAATAATAAAAACTAATAGGTATTTGTAAACTGATAGGTATCTGTAAACTAATATGTATCAAAAACATAAGTTCGCAAGACAAGTTGGTATGTTCTCTACTATTTTTACCCTGCAAGATTTGAGGCATGACGCGGCGTGAAGATATCGATTGAGTATTATTCACAAAAAATAACTTAGATCAAAATCAGTATAAATAACAATATTAACGAAATTGATAACTGCAAAATACCTGAGTCAGAAACTGCAATACCTAAAAAACTAAAGATCCCGAAAGTAAATGGCTCCGATAGTTTGTATTCAAATAAAAACTGGTCGAGACGTTTGTATATTTTGCAACAATCCTTTTAGGAATTTTACGAATAATCGGGGTTTGAGCGTCACATTATGTGACTTGTTGGCACGAAAAAAGTCGATAGGAGACGTTCCTCTCAAAGTTGCAGTAAAAATCGAATTGATTATATACCTGTAGACATACCTACTAGCCTGCTGCATTATTTCCTGTTCTCTCCCTATTGTATTATCGTCTGGGTAAAATTCTAAATTACTATTTCAAAAGTTTTAAAATAATTAATAGGTACCTAATACTAATACAATTTCACAACTTCATGAAAGAATATTGACAGAGTTATCAGATAAATCGTTGACGGAGGTATGTATACACAACATTAGTAATGTTCTAATATTCGGGACAGTTTATACCTGTAATTTGTAATAGGTGATATGAAGCTATAACGAACGTGCTTGTTGTAATCATGTTGTTATCATCGCACACACATCCAAGTAAATAGGTGATAAGTTACACGAATAACATCATGAGGTATCATACATATTTTTATGAACACTCACTATGTGTTTTGTTTACTTTTTTTTGTTGCTTCAATTACCTAAGTGCTTATTATTATTATTATGGGCGGTGATATACTTTGAAGTTGATACATATTAGTGTAATTCTAGATAGGTACTTTATTACTCATACAAGAGTGATGTAAATAATATACAAAAATACATCGATATAACATTTTGGAGTAGTACAAGGATTCTTTGTTCCTCTGCTCTATCTTTTCTCAAATATTCCTGGAGTCATTTCACGATTTTATTGAGCATATCATTGATGTGTCCATGCAATGTATTAATTATACAAAATACATCATTTCAGAGTTTTAAAACTACAAAACTATAATAAAATAATCTTTATTGTACTAAAAAAATAATTGTACAATGGGCGGACTTATTGCCAAATGGCAATTTCTGCCAATTAACTAGGAAATATTATATCATCATATAATATCATATATTAATTAATCACTAATATTGTTTAGTCTTGATGTGATCTGTTTATAAAGTCATAACATTATAAGTATGACATCAATATTACTGCAACACAAAACAGCCTGTCATAATCCTACATTTTTCTCTTTTTTTTTCACTACGTTTAGATCACCATTCGAAACATTATTGTTAAAGTCGTTTACTTGCAACATAATATGAAAAACAAAAAAATCAATAAGTATAGCAGGTGCGTATGAAAAATATTGATGATATTGTTTTCACTTCCCTAAATAAGCCACGAGACTTATAACCTACTACGTATCAACAATTTATTGAGTAGACATTATATCAAAAAATATGTAATTATCGTTCAGTAAAATTTAGTACACTGAAATATATCCGCATAAATCATTCAGATAATAAACTTGCTTATTAAATAATTATGTCGAACGTTTCAAAGAACACCTCTAGACATACATTGATACATACATTGTATATAATAACATTCTATCATTGAATTAGCTAACTAACCAACCAATCATGTATTGCAGGAATTATGAAGATGTTACATGTCTGGGAATTTAATAAAATGAGTGAGAATACGAGCATATTATACACAATAGAGAACAGAGACATTATGTTATTAGACTGTTATGATGGATGAAATAGTAGAGTGTTTTAGTGGCAAATAAATCATTGACATTATTGTATTTCATATCATTTTAAACTAGTATTGATAAGAGGTAAGCTGGGTTGCTAAACAAAAATGGCAGTAGGTGGGTCATGTTGCCAGACAGGGGACAGAGCGATGGACTCCCAGAGTTCTAAAATGGAGACCGTGGGACAAAAAGAGAGGAGTAGGTTGGCCACAGAAAAGATAGGCCGACGGTATTATCCCAGTCTCGGGATGGACTCACAAAGCTCAAGATAGAGGAAAATGGAAGCAAATGGAAGAGGCATCCAGCAGCGGAGAGATGGCTGAAGGAAAAAGAAGAGGAATTGATAAGAGTATTTCTCAATGCTTGTAGAAACCCTTGTCCTTTACCACTTTTCTAACTTCTTAAATTTAAAAAAATACCATAGAAGATTAGCGCAAGTACGTTAAATGTTATCTTTCAATGTTAGATCTTAGATCTTGTCAATACTACCTCTTAACAGTGATTATCATATTGCAATTCTGGTCACATTATTACAGAAACTTTGATCTGATTCTTAAAATTACGGATCAGTTTGAAGATAATACTTCAAAATTACGTTTAAAGAGCACTTCTATTGAAAATCCGACAAACGATCATTTGCATCAAAAAGAATTTCACAATAACTGAAAAAGAGCTTAAACGATATATATGTAGGTGTTAATATATTATAGTAGACCCACATAAATCGTTTGTACTTCGCTTTCTTTGATGGGTAAGTATCTTTCTTAGGGAGAAATACGAAAATATTATTCTTCCAGAAAATGGGTACATATGAGCGCAAAATCAATACTCTTTTCAATAGTTATTTTAAAAATACATACTAAACTACGTAAGGTAAAATCAGATGTACGAAATAGGTATATCTACGGGTAAACTTGTTGAGTAGAAAATTACGTAGGTAGCCTTTATTGAATATGTTTGTACCTAATTATGAATATATGTATATAAAACATTTAGATTATTATATGTATAAGCAGTATAAGACAGTTGCAACATACTTTGGGAGAACTTTCATTAATATGACGTGTATAGGGGATCAAATTATTGTGTAAAATTTTAATAGGTAACGAACAACGTGTCACTTGGCCATACAAAGGGAAGAGCTATGGGGAAGAGTAACCTATTGTGATTGATTAACATTCGCCTCACTAAAAATATCCTTAGATCACTTCCCTACTTTGATTTGATGCTTTCAACCTATCCTCAGCAGTAGTGGAAGAAATATACAACTTGTTTCTGTAGCGTTTTAATACTTGAGCTCCCACGATTTTAATAATACTGGCTTTAGCCCCTCCAGTGCCATTTAGTTCGTACTAATAGAAAAACATAACACTATTATAGTTACATATGCATAATATTTATTTTACGGTAGACCTTGTATTGAAAGAAAATGTATGAAACAAAATGTAAGCGAATTGTGAAATCACCCCTAAAGACGAGATTTTCTCTCAAGAAAAAAGTAAATCCAAATCTTTTATAAATCCTCTGTTTTGATGGTGGGTAGGCACCTACCTGCTTACTAACCGTTTATGTTTACCTTTCGTCAAATATTTTTTATAGAAAATAATACCCTATATTTTGTAAGAGAGTCAATTAGGAAACAATAGCTTCATATTCTACCCTTCGGATATGGCACTCATCGGCACCAAATGCAGATTTAGAAAATTATGATCCAGTCAAAAAATCTCTAAATGATAAAAATAGCAAATGTCAAGGGCTAAATGCCCGAACTTATTTCACTATACTATACTACTATGAATAGGTACAGCGTGGTACAAAATATTAGTCACATTATCATACATAGAAACACCAAAAGAAAACAATGCTTTAATGTTATAAATTGGTACAAAACGACTTAACAATAAGAATAAATGGAGGGAAACAGTCATAATAGTAATATAATAATAGAAAAAAATGTTCTACAGTTTATTTGATAGTTAAACACAAACCGGAAGAAGTAATAAGTTCAACAATTAAGTAAGGAATACTTAATTGTACAATGTACAATATAGGTTATGTATATTTTATGAACGGACCAAAATGAATACGAACTTAAAACATTATTACATCTGTTCACTGTTACGGGTGTATAGAGTAGGAACAAAAGCTTTTGTTGAAAACACAAAGTTAGTATGTTTGACTTGCTTAAACAATTCAAAGTTGTGGGTAGATTTATATATTATTGTATTATATACACTTTCCCGGGGTGGCGCTATATAAAGTTAAAGAGAATCGTTAGAATAAAAAATTTGCATCCGTTCGGTCTTCGTTACAGTAGGGCTCACGTTCAAAAGTCTTAAGTTCAACGACATAAAATTTCGCAAAAGAAAAGACATTGTAATATTATTCGGTTGGTTCTAACACTTCTAACTAAAACTTTATAATGTAGGCACTTTAATTCCTAAAAACTCTTATAAAAATAACTAGATAATTTCTAACAATCGTCTAATAATATTAATTATGCATTATACGTCATACTTACCTGGCTACTTTTATTCAAAAAGGCGAAATTCGGTCAACAAGTGTGTAAGAAATATCAATCTGAAATATGGTTTGTTTGCCATTGCATCTATACCAAGTAAATAGATGAACATACGGAAAGTTGCTAAACAAATTATTGTGGGATTATATGACGAATGATTTGAGGAAAGGTAATTTATCATTCAAAAGGAATTCATTAAATGCAGACAACACAGTATCAAATAAACATGAACAAAAATATGCAAATATTCTACATAGGGGTTCCATTATCATACCTTCTCTCGACTTAACGTCTCAGAATAATTTTACAGGTAGGTATTACTTAGGGACGCTGAAGATTTTGATTACATATGCGTAATATTATTCAGTATCAAAGGTTTATGATTATGTATGCGGGGACGAGAAGTGTTGGTTTTAACTTATACTAGCGATTCTACCTTCACGTCATAACTAAAGGCTTCATGAGGGAAGCAACTAGTAGGCAGTTAAATAAATGGAAGGGGATTTTGGAACGCCATATTTATATCAATATATTGTAGAATATCGTAGATGACATCTCTACAGTACCTATACCTAGCAAGACCTTTCAGATCTAAACAACATATTTTTACCAAATGTTTCGAATCAAACACCTAATTGACCTATTCGATAAAAATATATTCAACTGCTTCTAAACTACCATACTGCGAGGTTGTCGAGGAATCTTCATGATGATGACTTGAATTAAAAAATATACGTATCTTCTTGTCTATGTACCTACTAACAGCCTTTATTTTTTTTAATGTTTTGAATATGTTTGTCTAATAATTAGCACAATACAATTATTTGCGAACCTATTCTCATATCTTATAACCTATGTACAGAGTAATGAACGTTTCCATGAACGGAGGGTCAAAGAAAACGTTGTCAAATTGTCACGCAACTGATATTATGAACGTTGTTAACGTACCTAGAACAATATTGGTATATCATGATATTGTTTGAATGAATAATTCGTATAACTTTATTAACAATATAAAAACCTTGGCGTAAAAATATGAAAATGAATAGACAAACAATGTAGCTTATTACAAGTACTATCATTACTTACATCAGGAAAAGAACTACCGTACATAATTGATTGTTTCTTAGATTCAATACACACGGGTTAGAGTATCTACCAAATGCGAATTATAATATCAATGGCTTGTATTGAAGATATTTCCATAGCAGCATTACCAGATTTTCAGTGTAGAGTTGAAATGCTAATAGTGAATAATAATGTACAGTTTATACCATTGTATATTGTATGAATACCTACGTACTTCTTCATTAACAATCCTTGTGTTGTGTTTGTTTTGAGACAATAACGTATTCATGGATAGAAATTGACCAAGGAGACAAACAGTTAATTCCAATGACTACTATTCTACATAATATGTAGTTACAACCAACGTATTACACAGTGCACAGTCGTACTGCCGATTCTGTACAATTACTGGGTTTCCCTTTCCCGTCAACTTTTTCAAATTTTGTATGAGAATGTTAGCGCGAAATAAGAATAACGTAAGCGCCAAAGTGAATTATACCTTTTTAAAAAACCTGGGAAGAAATTGAAAAATCTAAAACAGACGATTTGTAAAGATTATAATTACCAGTCTTTTGGCTAAATTATACTTTTATATCTAAAAAACTGTACGGAAAATATTCAGATCCCGTAAATTTGAGCGGTACTTTAGGAATATTTTTTTATTCAAAGAATTTCCAAATCCTGTAATTCTAAAACAGCCGATGTGTAGTCCATACTTTTATCTATCACAGTTTTCAGTTTTAAGAGAATTCCCGCTGAGTACAATTCAGGGCGCCGAAGCCCAAAGACAGCATATAGGACCTCAAGGAGACAAGTTGTGATTATCCTTCGCCTTCACGTCTGATCAACTGAAAGAAAAGCATCACCATCGTTGCCCCGTCTGACGTCTGGTTCAGTTTGGCTTGCACTATAAAAAGTGATGTGGCAAATAACTATCAAGTGGCATACTAATGTATTTTTTAAATAAATCGACTATACTCATTTTCGATATTTGATAAATATTTTAGGAACTTATTTAATTTTGGAGAAATTAGAAACGCAATCTAAATTCGTTTAGAAATGAATGCTAGTACTAAATGTCTATTTTGATAAATCTACAATAAAATAATTACGATTTTATGTAATTTGAAGAACATGTCATGTGTTGTCGTTAAAGTAACAACCAGAGATAAGTGTAACAACCGTGACATCCGTACTGGAACGTTGTACATGTGACATATTTAGGCACTTCGTAGAAGGGTTGCTTGCAAATGCAATTTTATTATAACAAATTATATAAGAAATAACAGTTTTAATTTCAAATTCTTGCGACAAAAATCATTCAAAATTTCGATGTTTGTTTCCATTGAAAATCTTCTAAAGCACACGTTAGAAAGCAATTTGAAATGAGCATGAAATGAATATCATGTAGTACGTGAGTATATAGTTATGGCATTGTTACTCCTGTAATTGCTATTTTTACCGAGTATTTAATAAACGACGTAGCAGAATACACCTATGTAGCTAGTGATGAAGATAGACGATGATAGACATAAATATTAATAATATGGTGTGATACAGAAACAGTAGCGAGAATAAATTCTCATGTTTACGATCTTAACATCTCATAAACGCGAGGCGTTCATTCATCACTTTCATAAGAATCATTCAAGAGAGAGAATATAAAATTAATCATTTCCACCTTTGACTAACAACCATCTCGTTTGAGTCAAAGATCATGAACGATATAAACGGGACGACATGGAATTATCACGGGTGGTCAGGATCACACACGCAGAAAACATATTATTACAAATCTGTTGAAGCATTGAGCAAAAATCATAAAACAAAAGGAGGATAAAACAAAATAAAAAAAGAAAAGGGTGAAACAAAACAAAATCAATCCACATAATAATTCCGTACGAACAGACAAGGGACGACATAAGGTGCATTTAAAACAGATCAAGAGAAATAATTTAAATTCGGTTGAACGCGTTGAAAGGTTAAAGCGGTTATCTGGATACCTTCTCAGTTGAAATAATAAATATTAAATGATGTTTTGTTGTGTGAATAATGTATGTAGGATTTTGAATAAAAATAATGGGGGCTTGTTACAAAACAGTAACAGACTTTGCAATATAGTTTATAGAAATATTTGGAACTTTTTCACGTCCTTTGCAGCTAATTGATTAGAATTTTTCTTTAGACATCGTTAACTGGTTGATGAGCAATTATTACCATAACTTACACAATCAAACACCTAGTGGAGATATGTATATTTGTTACCTATGTAGGCGAGTAATACCTATATTACACAGAGAAAACATATGACGGGAAAAGGATTCAACATATTATATAAGATGTGGAACACAAATGTTTATATTTTATGCAGTTTTGGAAGTACTGTGGCCACGGTTATGCTACTCAAAATATAAGCCATGAAATGCAAATTATTTTTCTACTCTGGTTTATGTTTCCAAGTATTTAAATTCTACCTGTTACTTGTAAAGTAATTAATTATTAGCTTTGAAATAGAAAACAACAAGGAACATAAAAGAGTTTCCCCTTTTTATTTATGCATTTATAATAAGCATGCGAATCTGATGCAAAAACACTTAGCGCGTTGTAAAAGTAACAAAACGCAAATCTTGAACAACAATACGTAAGTATTCTAGATGCTAAAGAAGTTTTACTCAGAAATGTAATCAAAAAACACTTTTTGACTTGTAAAACTTGTGTCAACAAAGGAAACAAAAGAAATGAAAATGTATTAAGTTTGCGGTGCTTTGTGTCAAATAAATGTGGTTGGGGTATAAAGTGTAGTACCTACTTACTTACTTCTTATTCAATTGGAAACAATATTCCTAAGATTTCGTTGCATCGAGAGTTCGTCGTAGATGTTGCAACACAAATGGGAACAAAAGTTTCTTAAAACAATTTCCAATCAATTTAATCTACATTACTGAATCAGTTTTACATTTCATGGCAACCTTAAGATTTGTATTAAAAAAATCTCAGTGTATTTTTACAACTTCTGAAAATGTGTATGAAACTTCTCTTAATAAATTATTCTGGACTCTAATTATTGCAAGTTTAAATAATTATACAGTAGACCCTGACACTTAATAAGTAACCTAATTTGTCACTACTGATTATACTTAATAAAAAGTTATATTCTCCATAAATTTGTTGTTAAAGTTGACATCGTTCACTTGAGATATTTTTTTAATTTAATTACCATTTGGTATTGATAATAATAATGCTCAAAAGAAATATAAAATGATATCTCTGGCTTGCGTTGCCATCCGTCCGGCTTTAGCCGGACAGTGTTAGGATTTTTGACCTCTTGTCCGGCCAAAATTTGGCTGCGTCGTTGTATTCAGCTTAAACTCAGAAACTATTGCAATAATGTTAATTGTTGAATTTATAAAAAGTTTTATGATAAAATTACTAAAGAAATAGACTTTTTAAAGCAGGTTTCTACCGAAGGAAAAATGTAAGTGATATGGATTAAAACGTTGTTACAAAATGTGTCTTATTCGATTTATTACTCAAAAAAGTTGCTTTTATTTAGCGTCCGGCCCTGAGACCCGAAAGTCCGTCTTTTTTAGTGGCTAAGTCCGGCTTTCTAAATTTTGGAGATGGCAACGTTATCTCTGGCGCATGGTGTGGTTACTCGTTATAAATTAGGTATTTTATAGTTGTTTAGATAATAATTTATGACTCTATTGATTGTGAAGATTTACATAATATTACAACATTTCCCCGTTGTTATCTTGTGAATACATTACGGTTGTGTAATCATATTTCGGTAATTTGCTGACAACTTGTCTATACACTGCAATGAATCATTCATATTCTACATACACACTAATATAACACTGCAAACTTGTGATACAATTCAATATAGTATAGATAAATACAGATAATTTGGATGGTTGGTATTCCTTCGCTTTCAGCAAGTTAATATTGTATACCTAATTGTTTACATTAAATTCTTGCAGTAGCGCTAATGTTTATGTGGAAAATTTCTTCGTGTTAATTTCAACGGAACACCAGGTGCCGAGCTATTGGTGTAATTTGTTAGAATTGGCCATAATCTGAGATAGAAAACATAAGACGGAGATTGTGCTACCATTTTGTAGAACATTTGATTTTATAATACCATCATTGGTCCCATCCCATAGATACATAATAGATATTAAAAATCGATATCTAGATAAAAATAAAAACACCAATAAACCGCTGTATGTTATAGCCATCTAAATGTACCTACACTTTAGTATATTGATAACCGTGTAAGATATATTGGACTTTATTAGGTATACAGTATTATCAACTTCGATCATTTTCACGTTTATCATATAAACACAATTAAGTTTAGAGAGTGCTGTAATGGTACAAAACTACAATTTACTATACGGATCTTACATTTATCTGCTCCATATCACAGTTATTGTATGGAGTAATATGCAGCAAGATTTCTTATTTCAGAGACGACTTTCAATAACCAATAATATATATTATTTCTCCTCATGCCTATTGATAACTTTTATAAAAGTTGACTAATTTTTTCCACCAGTTCATGCCGCGTAATATGTCAAAGTCTCTATGTTTTAGTTTGATAAATCTTTATCGTGAAACTTTCGAATAAAATTGAAGGGAGCGTATCAAAGGGTTATTTCATGTATTATTATTGTTATTCCCGCTACATAAGTTCACGATCCATTTAATACATATTGGTCTTGAGTGCAGAAATATGTTACCCATCATATTATTAGGTACCTAAATACACATCAAATATAGGAGATATTATACTATCACACAATATTATGTAGCAGAAGAAAGTGTAAATGTTATAGCGAAAGTGAATGTTAAAAAGTTAAATTGTATTATAATTCAAGACCAAATAAGGCTAATATCGGCTATTAGGTTCATACCAGTGGCAAAGAGTGGATTTCTGCAGAAGGGAAGCCGGGGCAAACATTTCTTATTGGATTACATCTGATAAGACACTATTATACCTATCATTTTATCCAAAAGGTAACTCGATGGGAATCATGTTATTAGGTGACTTCGCGCCTTGTACATACCACCTACGAGTGCAATACATTCACAGAGTATTATGTGAACTTTCTTTGTAGGATTTGTGTCCCGGCATGAGTAAGTAAGCATAGGGACCCCAATCCTGCGTTCTTCTCAAGAGACGGGATATGGCCTCTGGCCTTGTTTTATCTCCGCAGTCTACAAGACGACGAGATTTGCACAGAAGAAAAGACGAAAGTTCAATAAAAATATGTGTAGGGAATTTTGTTCACATTTCAAAAATTTCTAAAAACGGGAGACCTTCTATCTCGACAACCGTTACCAAATATTCTTCGGAACAAAATAGGGTAGATGCATTGAACCTTTATCTAGGGAATAACCGTAAAAGTTTTTTTTTGTCTTGCATAGATTTCTCAAAAAAAATTATTAAAAACACCTCTGATCTTTTTTCCGAAAGACGGATACTCGTTTCCCGAAAGTCGCGGAGTAAATTATTTTTTTGTACTGATAATATGCATTTAAATCTAGGGACTAACCGTAAAAGTTTTTTGATAGACGCAAAATTAACCCCAAAACATGGAAAAACGCTATTTTTACCATTTTATCGTGCGATTTTCACGCGATTTTGAACCTTAATGCCGTGGGAAAAGACTGTGACGTCATTCCTGGTGCCATGCCCTTAATACGAATGTGTATCCAATAATAAATACTAGCAATGAAGGGTTCTATACAATCATAGTTTGTCGTTACATAACAATCTTGTTGACAATAGGAACTAAGTAGTAGTGGAATGGGTCGCGTGTTTAACTTTTATTTTGAATAAAATATTTATATTATATGACGAATTAATGGAGTCTGAGATTAAGACTAGTAATAAAAATGTTTTTATAGGTAACTAACTCTATTCACGTTATATTTTAGGGGAACTTATCATAGGGAAATACAGTAAGTTTATACGAGTCAGAATGCAATACTCGCATTAAGGAATTGATAAAACATTGTTTACAAACATCAGGTGATATACATGGTTTACGGTGAGTTCGTCTAAAATCAATTGGTCTAAAATCAATTCGTCGAAAATCAATTTGTATAATCATCAGTTCGTCTAATTATCAATTCGTCTAAAATCAATTCAGCCAAAAACAAATTGCCTAACGATGAATTCGTCGATTTTAGACGAATTGATTTTAGACCAATTGATTATAGACGAATTTATTTTAGACGAACTTACCGGACACCTATACATAACATACTCAATTATAGACAAAATCAAACACCTTCTAGGTAGCCAAAATTCCCAAGTATAGTTATAAAAAAAGTTACTCTACAGCCAATATACAAGCGATGTATACGATACAAGCTTTTAACCTACTACAAAATGTACCTACAGGAAAGTATTTGGGTTTGGATAAGCACATATTTTTTTTTGTAGTTTAGGTGTTTCACATCCCAGCAAACATTGCGAAGTCAATAATTCTGGTCTAATAGCAGATTTACTTATTTTGGTGTAAAATTTCGTAATATTATCTGACATTTTAAACTTTTCAGAAGTTTTGACTCTTATGGTGAATAGAAAGAAAAAAGGACATCGTTTTTACTTATTTCCCAACCATAAAGAACAAATAGCCACTAGGTAGAATAAAAGTTCTAAAAAGACGTGGTATTTACCTCTCTTAATAACCACTGAGCTATTCCTACTAATTGGTTGAAATAATCGTTTCTGCGTCGAAATTATAACCATATAATCAACCTATTGGAAAAAAAACTTACTAGTCTAATTTATGACCCTTATTGAAGTTTGTTTTACTTCATTTGAGACAAAATTTCGACCAACAAGTTCCACAAAATGGCGGCCAATGATCAGCTGATTGCGTTCTCGGTATCTGTTGTGTTTTGTAGGTTAGGTATGACTTATTGGTCATTTTGAACACCAATAGGTTATGGACAATAATATTATTATGTCTTTATGGTAGGATTTGCTTCTAAATTTAACCTAGAGGTTATAGTTTCACATAAGTGTTCCAATTCTAGTTATATTTTGGAAGTATTTTGGTAGCACAGGATATTTTGGCGAATATGGAGTTTCTTTTTATAATTGTGACGCCATGATGAAATATGATACATACCTACCGTATAATGTTGGTGTGAGCGGACAATAGAGATGGGCAAATCTTAATAGTATGTGGATTCATACCGTACGATCACGATATTCACCACGATGAGCGGTAACCAGCGACAGGTGCGCAAGTGCACATGATTCACAACACACCTACTTATTTATATTTGTATATAGTGGTGGTGCCCTTAAATATGTAATATGTAGTTTACTCACCTAATTTCGATCATCGGCTCGCCCTAGTGAATAATTTACGAAAATAATTATATTTTCTCACTTAATTTAGATCATCAGCTCGCCCTAGTAAATGTTCACAAAAACATTATTTTTTTATTAATTTCGATTATTAGCTCGCCTTAGTGAACATTAATCTGAATATTTAAATTAACCTACTTGATTTTATGTCATCAGCTCGTCCTAGTGAACATTTACCTGAAATATCAAAATTAAAACACTTAATTTTAATCATCAGTTCGCCCTAGTGAAAATATTGAAATATTTAAATTTACTCATTTAATTTAGATCATCAGCTAGCCCTAGTGAATGTTTACAAAAAATGTGAAATTTCAATTCCTTAATTTCAATTATCAACTCGCGCTAGTGAAAATTTAACTAAAATATTTTAAAATTATTTAAATTTTCGCTAGGGCGAGTTGAAGACACAAAATCAAGTAGGCAAATATAAATATTTAGGTTAATGTCTACTAGGGCGAGCTGATGATTAAAATTTATTTATTTAGGTTAATGTCTACTAGGGCGAGCTGATGATTAAAATTTAAATATTTAGGTTAATGTTTACTAGGGCGAGCTGATGATTAAGTGTTTAAATTTAAATATTTCAGGTGAAAATGGTCACTAGGGGGAGCTGTTAATCGAAATTAATTAAATTTTAATATTTTTTAAATATTCACCAGGGCGAGCTGGTGATCTAAATTAAGTGAGAAAATTTAAATATTTTAGTTAAATTTTCACTAGGGCGAGTTTATAATTGAATTTAATTAAAATTTCACATTTTTTGTAAACACTCACCAGGGCTAGCTGATGATCTAAATTAAATGAGTAAATTTAAATATTTAAATTAAATGTTCACTGGGGCGCACTGATGATAAAAATTAAGTGTTTTAATTAAACAGGTAAATGTTCACTAGGGTGAGCTAATAATCGAAATTAATATAAATTTACTATTTTTTTGTGACCATTTACTAGGGCGAGCTGATAATCTAAATTAAGTGAGAAAATAGAATTATTTCAGTATTTTATTCACTAGGGCGAGCCGATGACTTTATTTTAATCATCAGCTCGCCCTTGTAAATGTGAAAATTTAAATAATTTTCGTTAATAATTATTTTGATTTGTATAATCGTGGTGTGTATTATTAAAAGGGGGGGGGGGGGGAATTAAATAGTTTGCCTCGGGCGCCGGCTACCCTAGGTGCGCCACTGAACTGTTCTACTGGATTTTATGTTTTTTGAGAAATTTTTGCTATGGTTATTATAAAACGCGGCTTAACACATCACTAGATATCACGTGACGCTCGATTATCTGACAGTGGTAACCTTGGATGACCTACATTAGACATCATGGTCGGTAACTTTGTAGATTCTATCACTAAAGTAGGAAAAAGATTCTTGATAGCCGAGAATTACTGGTTTTCATGACTTATTTGACGTTATAGAAGTCATATCTCTTTCTAAGAGTGGACGCCATTTTTTTCATTCTGACGTTTTAGCTTGGCGGAATGAATTGACATGTTATGATTACTATTTATGCCCTTATCAATGCTCAATTATCAAAAGTAAGGTGAGCAAACATTATAAATCAATGTTTCTAACAATTTTGCATGCTTAAAATTCAATTTTAAGAATTTTTAAGACATATAAAAATAATTCGATTATTATTGTATTTCCTTATTTCTCAATATTTTTAGGGCCCGTTAGTATTTTTCGATCTCCAATCATCATAATATACGATTAGATTTGCACCGCACGTCATTTTTGTTATATATGCGCGTAAAATCAGTGATAAAAAAAGTGCTTATGCAGTTTGATGAATATTATAATCGCCATTGTACAAGTATTGTAACGTAAATGGATGCGTGTGCTAAATAATAAAATAAAGAATTGGTTATATGTTCTATAATCCGCGCACGCGCGCATTAGGTCATAAAATTTTAAACAGGTCGATTAATTGGTAAAGTATACGTGAAGTTTAGGTCAAACTGGTTATAGCGACCAAATTGGTTGTAAAATGTCTGGTTAGAGTTTCTTAGATTACCTCCATTTAGACGTCATAGGCACGTGCTTCCGTTCCCCATTTTGGTTAAAATGAACATCAAATCAAGGTTTTTATTTCCGATTTAGGTGAGGTTACCAAAGTATCAGTGACATAATAAAGGTAATTAACTCCAAATTACAACCTTTTATGTTTGCTGGGATCTCATTCATTTTATCAATGAAGTGCTTTTTTATATTTTGTTACGAGCTATAATTAACTAAGCGAACTAAAAATGCGAGCCCATAAACACATTGTTCTGTCCCAAAGCAAAAATAAATGTGGTTTTTGTTTCTGAAAATAAGAAAAATATGGTTATCAACTTTTTAGGTATAAGAAATGAAATCGGTAAAACAATTCTTCCATATTAATAAAGGGAAACGTGTAAAAGGTACAAAAAGAAATGTCAAAAGTATATAAAATGAACCGATATATCAAATTGTGAGAATAATGGTAAAAAATATTATACTTTGGGGTTTTCTTACATAGGTAGGTACCTACATAATATTATATTAGTTCGTACAACTCACATTGATTTCAAAAGATTAAATGGCCAAATGCATTTCGGACATAAATCTTTATTATATACTGTATCGTGTCAAACACAGGGAAATTAAGTACAGCCGAGCTATTTATTTGCAAAATTTACTACCCACCTTTAATAAAATATAATGAACATGCCTCGGGAGTTTATATTTACTGTATTTGAAGTCAATTACTCACGAACTAATGATAAATAATAACTTACATTCTTATAATACTAAAATATTATACCCCCGATATTGTCATTTGTGTTTGCCTATATCCAATCATTTATGGATTAAGATTCTTAAGCATATATTTCATACTCTTCTTGCAAGTGAATTCAATATTTCTATACATTTAATCCAACTCGGTAAGCCTCTATGAGTCACCGTTATTTTAACTACTTACTGCAAATAAGTCTAAAAAATATCCGCGTTGAAGAAGAGTTTCAGGTCTTGCTTAAAAAATTTACCCGTGGAAAGAAAAATTTATTCGAAAATCATCACATACCCGGTTTAATATTTAAAGGATGCTGGAATTCATGACAGAAGTGAGAATTGTGAAATGGTTAGATAAAACTTACATATGCTAACTAACAGCGAAGTTTCAGATTTTATTGCAGACCGATAATTTTAATACGAGTACAAGCAATAGGTACTGCAAAACCAATTCATACAAATCTTGTCGAGTTGCTTGTAAATAAATAAATTGATTTATGTATTTCCAGTACTAATAAAGTACACATCATTATTGAAAAATCAATACGACGTATTGAATTCATAACAATAAATTCCACGAAAATCGTAAATCAAACCTATAAAATACTCCAGGCGTACGCCAAGCCGTGCCTCGATGCTAGGAAATTTTTACGATAATTGAAAGAGTGAAACCCGAAACCTTATAGAACGAACAAGACGTGTACTTTACTTTTACATACTAGGCGGTATACTTAGACAGACATTCCCTACCTTGTTTTATGTCTGTCTGCACATGTTTACGAGGATTATTAAGAACATTTCTGCTTAAATGTATCGAGCGAATTTTACTAGTTTCTTACCATTGAGTATATATGGATTCGTTACTCATAAACCGTAGATGCACGAAATCTAGTACCTCACTGCATTTATTAAGAACAGGGGGATCTAAATTAATTAGTAGTTGTGCGAATAGAGAACCAAAGCATTCACTAACTTGTTAGTACCATCGTAAACTACACCTCTTGGTGTAAACTAGAGTACTCGCTATAAAACCAACTACCTACATTCATAAAGACAGAATATTTAGGTATAAAGCAAGACGAATTAAAAAAATTGGATTTTTAATGCGGCGGATTAAAGTAAAATGAAAATGTATAATTGGATTTTTGCTTTAGTTACTAAGCCTGCCCAATCTCCATTTTATAGTGTTCTTTCTATGAGACGCGAAAGTAAAAAATATTTCTTCCGATGAATGTGTCTTTCAGACGGTTCTCTTACCTCACAATCTGTGATGGGCCACCCAATATTTTCACAATTATAAATATTTATTACAAATACGAAGTATTTCATAATATTATGAAATCGGGTCAACACAGATTGTATATTTTATGATGACTAATTAAAAGTATTATTACTTACCGAATATTAAAGACCTACTATTAATTGTAGGTATGTGTCGGAAGTTCCGGAACGAAAAAAACAGTCATTACTGTGTCGATTTTTATTATTTTTCACTAACATTTGAATATGAATTCGGTGTAGATTTGTGGTGCATGAAATCAATCTACGAATTACCTTGCCGTAGCAATAATATGCTAGTTGAAGAATGCACCATATATCTAGCATAGAAGTGCGTAGGAAATTGTGGACTGTAATTGACATTCCTCTGAATGAAGACGTGATGCAATACAATAATATGTTTTAAATAATCTTATTCCAGGGACGAAGGCATAATAATTACTACTTAATTAAATAATAAAATGAAATTACATTCAAATGAGTTTGATCTACATACGTCACAACTCGCGACGTTATAAAAAAAGACAATGAAAATTTTATATGTAATAATACCAAATGATTATATTTGAAAATGTCGATTGTGGGTGTACAATAGAAATTTCTAACACTCACTTTATGTTATTATAAACCTCATTTGAATGCCCTGCATTGTAATAGTGCCATGTAACCTAATACATCTAGGTGTTATACTAAAAATTACGTGTAGGTAATATGCATATTAGATATATCGGTATTATTAACCCTATAAATATTCGGATCGTTAGTAAACACGATGTTTCACGTGTAATATACTAAATTATTTACCTACCTGAGATAAATCTCTTCTTTAAATGTGGGTACAATACTTTAATAACCTTAGACAGATAAAGTATATAACTACTCGTATGTAGATACATATGTATTCATGATATCGTTCATAGCATCATTCGATACTTTCTTCAATACTTACGTGATGCATAAAATTATACGATTCTACCTACTTGTTTTAAAATTATATACAGTTTACAATTTCTTCTCAAGTATCAGAAAATGTTTGTAAGGTTGGTACCTCTATTTTGAATCTCATAGTAAGGTTAAGTCATCCTGATCCGGATGATCCTTTTAAATACCAAGGTACCTACCGTGTTTCCTAACATTTTCTAATAGTGTGCATTTTTTATTGTTTATCGCCATTCATTTTCTCACCTACACATTTTTAAAAATCACCATCACTTTACCCGCCTATGTAATTTTAGCTTACACATATGTATGGTCGAATACATCAAGTATCCATATGTGGCTTGATATTAAATCTAGTGTATAAAGTAGGTAAATAAACTATTTGGTTGAAGGTTTTCTAAATCGAAATAATTAACAAAGTTTCGGTATTCATAGGAACTAACCAAATTATTACCTAGCCAATGTGCTTATTATCAAAATACTGTACTATCTATTGCAGAAATATCTAGCCTGTCTTTGCGCAAACAAAATTTGGAAGTCAATAATAATCGTAGTATGCTGGACATTCTAATTGCATCCATATTCAGAAGATAAAGTTTTTACACATAAAGTTTGCCCCGTTTAATAGTGTAGACTGTAGACAATATGAATACTGAAATTTGATGTTGAGTTTAGTTTGTTCGTTATTCACCAATATGTAAGCAAACATCATTAAAATAATTTAAAAGACGCGCATAAGGACATTTTGAATATAACTTTCAACTTTCAGGTATCGATCGTAGAAAAACTTAACGTTTTCCTATACTGAGATAGCTGCAATTCCCTGCCAAATAATATTTTAACTTCATAAGTACTTTTATGCAAGTTGAAAAACTTTCCCAATAGCCACTCTACAAAATTTATTAAAACGTTTTTAACTCTCGAGTTCGGTTGGATTTCTATAAAATATTTTGTCCCATAATCGGTTTTTAACATTGAACAATCTGGCACATACCTAGGTACTACTTGAGGTAAAAAAATCACATGAGATTTTACAGATTATTACAGACATAAGAAGAATAATCATATCTCTAAAAAATCATAATACATGGATGCACTTTGGGGGCTTTATTGGGATTGCAATTTTACGAGTGCCTAATATAGCGTCCATTTAACTATTTCACTGTGAGTCTGAAAGCAACATAAGTCTGTAGCAATAATAACTATCCAAAAACTGCTTACACATCACACCTGCACTGGGCTGGGAAGATAAGGGAGCAAGCGACACAGTTGGCTCTGAATAGAGCAGCCTGGAGAAACTGGGAGACGAATACCTATAGGTATAACAATTCAATAACTTAACTGATATTACTTGGAATATTTGTATTTCACGCGAAATGATTCACACTACATTATAACTAAGTAGGTATACGACAGTTGAGGAAATTATTATTTATATCCCATCCCAAATTAGTCCAAAAAATATGATATTTATATGAAAGCACATCCAACTACTTACTTCTATGTTTCAATTTGATTTAATAAGGAAATGACGTCTACTTTTGGCGCCGCGTCGCACTCCCTTTTATCATATTGACTCGACATCTATACAAACATAATCTTGTACTTATTTGTTCACTTTATTATGAAGAAGAAAGGAGGGCTACTACATTCTGTGGTGAACGGGCAATATTTTTCATAGTCTACTTTGCTCTACAAATACATAGGATATATATGTAAGTATGTATCTACCCCACACGCTGACCACTTATCATATAACGTATTATTTTGGTCACTTTCCCCCTCTCATATGAATAAAAATTATTATTGATATTTGCATTACTCGGAACCCAAATTGAATTAATCATAAGTCTACATGAACACCCGTACAAGAATCCCCCATATGTGATACTCGTACTACATCATTTCATTATCTATAAGGGCTATGTTGTGGTCATGTTTTAATTGTACTATGTCGGTATATTTTATGTCGTACTATAACACTATATCGAAACGAAGTGTAACTCGTAAGCTTAGATCATGTATGTAATTCTATGTACGTAAGCATATTTGAACCTGATGTGCGAAATCATTTCTCATATCGGTGTTTTTAAATTTCAAATCATCAAGTGTAGGCTTGTTATTGAAAGAAATGCACTTCTTAAATACCTAGAATGAAATACTTTAAACACACCCAACTTTCATCTACCTCTCCATACTTATGGGCATTTGGTTTTCAAACAACTACAGCCTGATCTCTCCATAAAACACAATAATTATTATGTCAGATATTAAGTACGTAACTAAATACTTCCTAGAATAATTATGTAATTCCTATTAAGTACTTAATTTACCTACAAGAATAATTGTTATTGTAAACACTGTCTGAACAAGTTACATCCTGATATATTAAACTTCCTTGTAAAAGTTCAATCACACCATTTGGATCAACATCGCGACGTGTATTTACGTAACATTCAATAAACTATTCTTCAGTTAAAAGTAATTAATCCAAGTCTCTATTAAAGATACTCATCCATATGTTTAACACAAAGTAATTCGGTGTCCAAAAGTCTAACACGGTTCTTAAAAATTATTCTTGTTACTTAAAGAAAATTAATAGAACTAATTTAGTCGTTCGCAGCAGCGGCTGCGATATTTTTACTTTGACAAGGTTTTTAATCTTCTCTGTTTGATGTTTGGGGAACATCACCCGTTTACTGATGAACGGGAATCAATCTACAGATAATTACGCATAATTATGCGATTTGACAGTTGATACTTGTTTGAAAGATTTTGTAGAAAGCGAATGACTCACCAATATTAAGCAGTTAATATTAATTAAATATTGCCACACAAAAAAAAACATCAAAAGTTTTAATTTTGTGTTAGGAATTAATCAACTTACAAAGGTGTCATATTTTAAGACAAGGCCCACATGGGCGGATCTAAAGTTCAAATTATAGAGTTAACGATACATTTTTCTTAATTCAGGTTACTTACATGCTAACGAAGAGATCAAAACTGTTTCCAGCCTTCCGAGAATTAATTACACTGCACCCGCTTTTTTCATATGATAATATTAATATTCCTAGGTAAATTTAAGAACTAGGGCGGGAACATTACGATGTTGCGATTTCTATATCTTCCGGCCGGTAGAGGCATGCTAGATAATATATTAAAAAAATAGGTATAGGCGGAATTGTTACTAAATAGTGAATAGAAACGTCTCTAAATTACACTATAAATATGCGCGATATGACCTACTTGATTCTGTTCTGTTCACAACCCCTACTAAGGTGCTTACAATACATATCGTGTAAGGAATTATATTAAATTTCATTATAGTACACGTACATTTCGGTTTCAATATAACAAAACTTAATAAAATAATACGATGAACCCATTTTTTGTCCGATTCGGAAACATCATTCAAAATGACCATTATCGCAACCAAATGTGTCTGTGCAAAAAATTTGATGAACATTTTGACACGCCCTATTTAGGCCTGTCTACCAGTTGGCACATATGTTGCCCTTTTCGACTCTTTGATACAAAATCGCCGACATATTTACCAGTTCGTGATGGTTGATAATTTATGAATAATAAATACTCGTATTAAAAGAACTTTATCCTATGTAACTATTTTAACTATTTGTTTCTCTATCTATCAATAGAACAATGGTCTCTTGTAGATATTTTTTTTTGTAGAAGAAATATTTCATGTTTTTCTAAATATCAGTAATGTTGGGCTTCACGACAAACTTTAATTTCCTACTACTACTATACCCCCACGCCACGTCCCTTGCAGGGTAGGCAGAGAGGACAGAGTGCCAGACATCCCTAACCTTACACACACTCTTAGCTTCCGTCACACTCATACAGTTTGTCATACACGCTCTCCGATTCCTTTTACTCAAAACGCGGCCCATCCTTGAGGATCTGGTCGACATGATCGGACCAGGCCAGTCTCGGGCGACCGCCCTTCCTCACACCTCTTCGTTCACTCAGATATATCTTTTTTGTCATCCTATCATCCTTCATTCTCTCAACATGCCCAAACCATCTTAGTTTGTTCACTTTCATTGTAGTTACAACACCAGTCTTGGAGTCACTCATTTCCCTGCACCGACAATACATTTTAGAGCACCGAAAAAAGATGAAATAACTCAATCCTTTTAGGACGATAGACTATAAACTATATAGAAAATAAACTTTAACCATATAAGCCAGCCATATTCTGTTGGTGGCAGCAGATAGCCCAAAATATTAAAACTGTTTAGAAGAGGCCTATGTCCAGCAGTGAAACCCAAGTAGCTTACAGTAAGTACCAAAGCTATATTTTGTATTGCAAAAGATGCGATGATCATTAGGTAACGAATACTTTCACGATGTTATTAAGGGCTTGGCACCAAGAATCACATCAGTCTTTTCCCACGGCATTAAGGTTCAAAATCGCGTGACAATCGCATGATAAAATGGTAAAAATCGCGTTTTTTCCATTTTTGGGCTTAATTTTGCGTCAAACAAAAAACTTTTACGGTTATTCCCTAGATTTTAATGCATGTTATCAGTACAAAGAAAAAAAAATACTCCGCGACTTTCGGGAAACGAGTTTCCGTCTTTCGGAAAAAAGATAAGAGGTGTTTTTCAATTTTATTTTTGAGAAATCCATAAAAGATATAAAAAATATTTTACGGTTATTCTCAAGATAAATGTTCAATGCATCTACTCTATTTTGTTCCAAAGCATATTTAGTAACGGTTGTCGAGATAGAAGGTCTCCAGTTTATAGAATTTTTTGAAATGTCGGTATGATACTCTTAAGTTGATAAGTATGTATTACAATCCTAATCAGTAGGTACATATTTCAATATACCTAGAAATTAAGCCCATAGATCACGCAAAAAATATAATAAATCATAGTGAGTCTTGACTTAATCAATTAAAGATCTACCGACATTAAATAATTTACATACGGATAGGTACAAAGTATAAAATTATTCATTAAATCGTAAATTAATAATGAAATAGCGCAAATACAAATATATAAATCTTAACATTATCTACTCAATAATCTTATTGCTGTTAATTATTATTTTTCAATAGGATGGTAATAATTTCAATAAATCACCAAACTAGAAATTTGCTGGCTCGCCTAAGGCTGAATGATTCAAATACATAAATAGTGTATTTTAAAAGGTAACAGAATTATCAACGTATTTATTTATACTATATAGGATGAAATGACGAATATTATCGTACAGCAAATGCGTAGTAAAGCTTCCAAAAATAGAGCTTTTAATTCAATTCTATTGAGTATCGAATAAAGCGTAGGTACCTACATAGTAATTATTCTTCCGACGGCAACCTGCCGTGCGATACCATGAAATTAAGCACCTACTTAAGTCCTTTAACCTGTCCAGTGTCCATCCATAATCATTTTTGATTGAATTTAACAAAATACTCTCACGACGATTCTTCATGGTTTATGACGGTACAAAAAATAATACAAGTAAAAAAATGTTCACAAGTATATAATACATAATCTGAAAGAATAAAAGGGAAAGTTTTCACCTGCGACGAGGACGAGAAGTCTTCTCTATATTATATTATGTTCTGAAAACAAACCCTGAAATATATTATGAAGTGTCAAACCTGGAGGTCAAAAGAAAAATCCCTTTTATTTTCCTCCAATTTTTATTACCTAAGAAAATTAATGTAGAATTTCCGTAATAGATTGTCAGTCCAGAACTAATCGCGTAAAAACTACGAAATAAATATGGACGGTTCTGGAGGAGGTAAATTTTATGAGGGTTGCTTCGTATTTTCCTAGTAGGCACTTACATATTCAAAATTATTTTACGATTCTTATACACGCATGTTGAAAAATACTATATTATTATAGTCGGGACTCAAATACATTTACGTATGGATAATTTCGTGATGTTTTACAGTACATAGGTACATATTATTACCATAAGGATTTCCTACGGTATTTCTTATAATGGTTTATACCGAAAAACAATAATTAATTGGGATACCTTTCTTCCAATTTGGCACGACAGGCTGTCAATTACGGTGATTATCCAGTATTATCCAAACAAAAATCCAATACATACACATTTTTACACTAAAAGTCGAACATTGGCAAAGAAACACTATTTAAATCGGCATTTTTGTCACAATATCACAATAATATAATTTATTGTTCTTGCTGTGGTTATGTTGTGTTCGTATTTATTTTCAATTACTTTGGTATTATATAATTATTTTAAGATACTCACTAAATATAGAAAATTATACTTAATGATGGTATACACAAGATATTGTCACAGATTGTTTGAATATAAATAAACAGAGATAATAATTATTATCTATGATTTCAATAAACATACACAATAAAATACTAAGAAGTAAAAAAATAATTCAAATAACTTGTAATACTAGCGATTGTTTGAGAAAAACTTTCAAAATATTCAGTTTGTGCATAACTAAACATAAAATATTCAAGGGGTAATTATTATATTTATTATACAGCTTATCTTTAGATCGAAATCGTATTTTAGACACGCGAGATTAGTTCGTAAATATTAAAACGATGAAAATCGCCATCAACTCCCAGCATACAACCATCTACCGAGCGAGCGCGGTTTGAACTGTCAAACTGTAGAGCTTTTCGTATGATTTGATCCAACGTACGCCACCGCCATCTACATAGGGTGAATATGATTACCGTGTATATGTTACAGTTAAAGCTTACACACCCGTTAATGTATGCATTCACTAGTCAATGTATGCTTTAACTGATGATTTTAGTCAAAGTATAAACTCCGTATAAAAATTTACACTTTAACTAGAGAGTGTACACATTCACTAGTCAATGCATGCATTGACTGCAGTGGATTTGCTAAAGTGTGAACCATGTGTCAACCAAGGACGTTAATAATAATAGTATGAACACTTGTTAGAAAAAAGGTGCAGTGTCAAATAGACCTGCAGACGGCCATTATAAAATGTGGAAGTGCTCACAAACCTTTTAGTGCTGGTGAGCTGATATCACCATGGCTTATACTACATGGCTTATATAGAAAAACGATTCATCTCCTTTATGTTTAAAATTAGAAGCGTTCAGACCAAATTTTGTGGTATTTAATTTTTTTTTTGTTTCCTTTTGCTTTTTGAGGGTAGCTGGGAAAATATGGGTCTAGAGAAGTAAAATTATAAATTAAATAAGAAAAATCTTGGCGATTTACTTTTTATTAGTTTTTCCTTACAGTTAACAGTTATTACTTATTACATAGTGGTGTTTGTGAAGCCAGTAATGTCTGTTTTCTTTGACAAGAGCACTTTTGGCTGCTTTTACTTCTTCAACTAAACATGCATATTTTTCAAAGGCATGTGGAAATTGTTGTTTTTTTAGGGTTTCCTCGATATACACTGGTAAAAATTCTCCTTCATTGCCATCTGGTCCATTGTATTTTTTTTCTAAAAAAACGGATTTAATTTTATTCATCCTTGAAAATTTTGCTGTTGTAAAACTAAAATTAAATTTCAAATAGACACACACTTCTTCATCTTCTTCCACTTATGCTAGATCTGGGATCTGTTTGTTTCGGCGTTTGATGCTCCTTCTTGGGATGTGGAAGACCAGCTATCTTTCCATCTCTTTGGTGGTCTTCCTGGCAGCCTTTGACCTATAGGGGTTTCGTTTGCAGCAACGTGGGCGAGTCTTGTTCCATCCATCCTGTCAACATGGTCCCGCCAGAACCGCCTCCTCTTCCGGCTCCACCGCACGATATCCTCAGTTTCACACGTTTCTCTTATGACAGAGTTTCTAATTCTGTCTCTGAGGGTTCTACCGGCTATGGATCTGAGAGTTTTCATCTCTGCTACCCGAAGAAGATTCTTCGTTCTCGTTGTGTCTGCTCTTGTTTCAACACTGTATGTCATTATAGGTCTAACACATGTTTTATATATGCGAACCTTACTGTCTATGCGCATATGTTTATTTTTCCACACGACATTTCTTAGGCATCCAGCTGTTACAGACGCTTTATTGGATTGCTCTCTTACTTCTGAATATAAATCACTATGGCTAGATATTTCTACACCCAAATACTTAAAGTGGGACACTTGCTCTATTGGTTTATCCTCGACAACTAATTTGCATCGGAGAGGGTGCTTTGATATTGTTAAGCACTTGGTCTTTTCGACAGATATCATCATATTAAGCCTCCTGGATGCGAGATGGAATTTGTACAATAATCGTTGGAGGTTGTCTTCGGAGTCTGCCACTAGAGCTGCATCGTCGGCGTAACATATGATGCTGATGTTCTTGTTTCCCATTTTATAGCCAATTCCTAGGGATGCCACTTCTTCGCCACACACACGATTAAAAATAATTATATGAGTATAATTTAAAACAGAGATATACCTACCTACCTAGAATGAGACGGGGGAAGATTATCTCTGGGCAGCGTAGTACAGAGGTTTTCGTACAAAAGACCATAGACGTCGGAGTGACCTGATAAGGCAGAGGAAGAAGAATATACCTAGAAAACGTAATTAAAAGTTGTTCAAAACGATTTAACATACAAATAACAACTTTTTTAAACAATATTCACGAAACAACTGGTTGCGAACCGCTGTAAAATAGTTAAAGTATCTGGTAAGGGTATCGCAGAAAGCGACCAACCACACATTTGTAATAAACGACCAAAGGCGGAAACCTTCGCGCGCAAAACGTCCAAAGAAATTAATATTATATTGTGCAAACCCAAACGATATTTACTCTGTATTCATTGCATTATTTTAACAAAATACACACACACAATGAAATTACACACATTTATATTATAAGTATAATTACTTACAGAGTTCACTTGCCACAGCAACATAATAAACCAAGTAATAAACATATAAACAAAATCAGTGTTGCCACTTGCTAGTGGTGAGTGGTGACGGCGGATGACGCAAAAGTAGAGAAACATTTTAAATATCGCTAGAAACACATCTGAAAAGATGTGTTTATGACGTTTTGTAGATTATAAAAATATTTTGGATGAATAAACAAGTTGAATCAAATTGTACTTTACTGACCGAATCAACAAACTAGCAGATATTGTAAAAACAAAATAATATAGAATATAAAACTTCATCTTTAATCGCTAGATGTAGCGAGAATATTACCAAAGGTGGCAAGGTGAATTTATATTCGTCAACATTATGCAAGCTTTTACTTAATGCCGTACGTAAATGCATACACTGACTAGTCAAAGCGTAAATTTGATCATTTGTTAACACATTAACTGAACGCATTAGCTAGTGTATACATTGACTAGTTAATGCATGCATTGACTAACTGAACGCTTTAACTGTAACATATATAATGTATTTTAGTATTATCATACGGACTTCACTCTTCTGAGCCTATAGTAATAATAAATTCATCTCATCGGGATTAGGGTCTAAAACCACATTGCCAACCATTCACAAAGTCGTATTATTTATTAAATTTATTACTCAAACATATTGTGACTTATCCCATATAAGTGAAACATTTTATTATTCATAATATTATTAGGTATCATTTAACATTATCATAAATTAGTCTCTTACATGTTGTGAGTATCTAATAATACTTGATTGCAGGATGTAGGTACCGAATTAAAACCAAACCAAACTATTTTCTTTTTTATAATATGAAAAACACATAATAACTATTTGAAAAAAAAAACTCAATAACTCAGGATTGACTATTGAGTACCACACGACGCAAAATAGGATAGTTCTAAAGCAGCTGAATTTTATTGTTCTTCCACACAAAAAAATAAGTCTTCTCTAATAATCTAATGCAGTAAAAGTTATGTGAACGAGAGATTTGAAAAAAGTGTAAACAAATGTAGGTAGGTATGTACCAGTCGCGAAGCTACCTAAGAACATGATTCCCATCGAGTTACCTTTTGTAAAAAAATATTATTATTATAGTGTCCAATCTGATGTAATCCCATAAGAAATGTTAGCCCCGGCTTCCCTTCTGCGGAAATTTACCCTTCGTCACTGGTAGGTATGGTATATTTTTAATATGCATAATGCATATAGACTTACTTAAAATTATATGAAAAAATATGGCTTTAGGTATACATTAAAGTTTAAATATTATAATATCATTCATCGTACTTTTTTTAGTTGTTGAATATACGAGTAAGTGTTCAGTTTATAATAAAACTGTTTAAATAAATTCATGAATCAAGAGTTAAAATGGGTTCATTTTATCTTAATTGGCATGTCTGGTCAGTGTTGGTTATCAAGGAAAAATAACAAATGATATCATGCCACTTATTCGTACTACTACTAAAGCAGATTTGTATTATTATTTCAATCAATCCATCATGATATATGCGTTAATGCTTGGATATAATATAGAAAGGAAATATACTACCTAGAAACATATTAAGGGCTCGGTACCAATAATGACATCACAGTCATTTCCCACGGCATTAAGGTTCAAAATCGCGTGAACAATCGCATGATAAAATGGTAAAAATAGCGTCTTTTCCATTTTTTGGGGTTAATTATGCGTCTATCATAAAACTTTTGCGGTTATTCCCTAGACTTTAATGCATATTATTAGTACAAGAAAAAAATTACTCCGCGACTTTCGGGAAACGAGTTTCCGTCTTTCGGAAAAAAGATCAGAAGTGTTATTCATTTTTTTTTAGATATAAATAAATATATAAATATAAGAAGATATAAAAAATCCTTTACGGTTATTCCTTAGATAAATGTTCAATGCATCTACCGTATTTTGTTCCAAAGCATATTTAGTAACGGTTGTCGAGATATAAGGTCTCCCGTTTTTAGATTTTTTTTAAATGTCGGTATGCATACTCTTAATTAACTTATAACTCGTTGCTTTATAACAAGAAAAACAGCTTATAAACAGATATCTTCAAATGGAACGTAAATGTTTGTTACAGGAATGAGAGGAATTCGATTAGTAATTTTCATACGAGGTGTTTTGTAAATAGGCAAGATTTCATCTACAAAACAATTAGGTAATATTATATTCGACATTAGTGCTGGCACCATCTTCAGTAGTAAACTACCGAAAGCTCCAAGAAATCTAAAAACGTTCAACCAGTATTATAGCTACTCATTTCTTCACCCACAATTAATGCATTATGTCCGACATATCTCCCTCATTAATTGTTACTAAATTATACTCAATCCAAAACAATAAAGAAATTTAAAGGTATTTCAAATAGGGTGTTTGTTGAGAATGTGATTTGCCGATCACTTTTCCAGTATTAGGTAATAATGTTTTCTGGAAATATTAAAAAATCTATACCTATATTATGTAATTATAAGTCACTAAAGCTACTGTTTTTATTTTATATTTCATATATTCTATGGATACATGTAGATAAGAACATCTGCTGATTTTTTCTTCACATTTAAGAGAATTTTATTTTTAATTTATTCCTTGGGGCGTATTCATTAACAAGAGGGTAATATATTTAAAAATAAGTGAATGGCGTGAACCGGAACAAAATCCACAGCTACTTAGTATTAATTAGGTCGATCGTACATTGAAAAGGACTGTTGTGTGGCAGATATAGCGTGTAGATTCACGAAAAATATTAAGTACTTTACTAAAGGTGTCATTATAATATAAACTTAGATACAGAATTGGGTTGGCTGACTCGCAGATGCGTCAATATTCACGCCTCTTCAAACTCACTCATCGTCGTATCCAAAGGTGGGCACCGTTAATCAAAAAGTTAACTTCGTTAATCGATAATCCGTTAACTAAAAAGTTAACTTCGTTAATCGTTAAAATGTTACATTTTGAAAAATGTAACGGAAGTTAACGTTAATCCGTTAAAGCGTTAATGTAAAAAATCGCGGTTAAATGGCATGAAATAGAACTACATAAGTACAACTACTATCACATTAAATTTACACTATCGCGATGTGAAATTGAAAAAGTGAAATTTCTTTTCCAACTCCCAACCCACATACGATACCACACATAACCCCATACAACCCTTGGAGTATCTAATGTCAGCGCCTCCAGTGGATGATGTCTATACAAACAATCAAATATTCTTCTTCTTCTTCGTGTGCCCTGTCAGGTCCCCCCAACGTTGGCGATCACTTGAGCGAACTTGTCCCTGTCCTGCGCCACTCGGAACAGCTCCTAATATTAACGGACTTAATTAACGGAAGTAAAATTTAACGGAAGTTAAATAATCCGTTTACAATTTTTGGAGGTGAGAAAAGCGTTAAATCGTTAACCAAAATGTTAACTTCGTTAATTAACGATTAACGGATTAACGCTTTTCTGCCCAGCTATGGTCGTATCGTATGGTAGGATTAATATACATATTATACATGTACAATTATGAAGTAGTCTACACATTATGCTAAACAGGCATTGGATTAATAACATAATGAACACCATCGTTGATGATTAGTTAAAGCTAAATGTAATTGAATGTCAAGTGTAGTTGAAAGTAGTCAATAATTAGCAGACAGTACCCGCACATACTCGTACATATCTAATATTGTTCCTTAGTAATCCTAATAATTACTCTCATACTAAACATACCCGCTATACAGATCTATATTGGCCTAGTAACCTGCGTTTTTCAATATTAAAATTAAAAGTTAAATATTATATAATTGACACACCATACATCATACATGAATACACCATCTATAGTTTTTGAAGTTATTTAAACGTATTTAGATTTGAAACTTACATATTATAAATTTAAGAATGGACGACATCTAATCAAAATTTTTGCAACTTCATGTTACGTAGAACAACCTAGTGCACTCTTGACGTCCTCCGAAAAAATTCGTAAAAGACGTCTAGCAAATTAGTTTATAGATTTAGATAAGTACATAAATCAATGCGACTGCATGAATCTAAGTCAAGAAGAAGAGCTGATAATGTCCCTATAAACATAAATTTAACTGATGCATTTTAGATACTCGTAGGTTGTCGTATTACTTGCAAGTTGTTGCTTTCGAAAGCAATGATTTTTATACTCCAAATCCCGTAACGTATACAGTCTTCACAGTACAACGCATATCCATACAGAGCTTTTATATGCACTATTATTACTATTTCTACACTGTGAGGATATTTTTTGTTTGCCGGCTAACCGACACCTTCCCATCAGTTTCCGTATAAACTCACATGTTACACACAGCTCGTAAATATTGAACCGCCCCTGTGTTTTATTACCCTCATTAGGCGGGCTGAATCAATTTATCATATATTTTATTTACAGAACTGCATGGAAAACGTCATTCGATATCTGATGAACGTACTGAACGTCTGCTGGCTGCGAATATACCTATTGGTGGAGAAGGAAAAAGAAAAATATTAAAAGCCCCGTGTTCGCATGAGACTAAAACTCTACAGTTTAGTTGTATATAACCATCAGAAGTAAATATGAAAAAAGCTGCTAGATTGATAAAATCTTTTCGGAGCGGGTATGCCTTGGAATTACGTTTTCGGTTGTCACACTGTTTTTATTTCACAATTTAATTTAGCTACCATACCCAAAGCTTTGGGCTATTGTACGAAATCATAAACAAATTGTTTCCTTCATACACTATCATGTTTTTTAGCGTCCCCACATTATACAATTTTCGACTATAACTCGCGTCAGACAAAAATCTACGATAATTATCTGGTCTCAAATTGAACCAGAATACAAAAAAAAAAAACAATCGTAGTGAATACACTTATATTCTATGATAAAAATACATAGTTAGTTTATTTTTAATAAATCTATATTTTTTAAAAGTCAGCTCTCTTTTTTACTAGTCACATTGAAGGGAGAAGTAGTCGTACATTCTAGAGAACGTACCTACCCACATTCGTATATTTATATCGGAGCAAGTCGAGCGAAACACTTTAATTGGCTGGCAGCCCTATCTGAAATCTCAGAGCTGAAATAAGAAGAAAATTATTATAAATGCATAGTGTATGAAGAATAATAACTATCTCTTCAAAAAATATACAACTTTCGTAATATGTTTTTATTTTTTTATTAAGTATGGGTACCTTATGGTGGGTTTGAAGATTTGAACCTTGGGAAAAATATGTCTTATTTAAAACAAACTTTCAGTAGACGCGATGGGTGTACCTACATAGTTATCTTTTAGGACCCTTCATCATTTGTATAACAGTCAGTGGTTTGACAGTGGATAAAAAATATGTAATAATCTGGGATTTATTCCCTTTTGCCAGATGAATGGCAGAAATATGTACCAGCAATGAGCTTTAGACTATTAGAGAAAAAATGTTTATTCAATTTTTTTGTATATTGATAAATAAGCAAATCGTTTTTTTTATACTAAAAAGAAAGTATTGCCTTTAAGTCCTCCCTTTGTATAATCGTGAACCGTCTTATTGTTATCAATATAACGATTCCCCACCCAGCTATTAATCTTTCATCTTCCAGGATTGGGTTGATAGCTGTAATGATTAATTATAATTGTTTATTAACCTATGAACTGCTATCAAAAGTCTTAAGTAAATATTTATGACACTTGTTTAGTTCATTCATTCCACTTACACGCGCGTACAATAGTAATTTTCATACATATTCTCAAAATACGATTTCACTTCAATGTTCAGCGTTTCGTCTTGCAATATTTCCAAAACATGTACAATTCGCCGAACGTCATTTTCTAAATACATTCAATTTTCATTTTACTATTGCACTACTACGAGACTCTTGAAGATTTTTTGGTTAATAAAGATAAATAGGTCAATGTTGAAGGTTTTCACGGTGTGAGATTGACATTGTTTCTTGGTTTTCGGGTGAACCGTGTGTAGATAAACTTGATCGACGTTTCAACACTCCTAATGATGTCTTCGTCTGTGGATGAATGTATGAGAAATGTGTTCGTGTACTGTGAAACGTCGACCAAGTTTATCTACACACAGTTCACCCGAAAATCAAGAAACAATGTCAAGATATATAGGTGTTCGTTATCTATGTTTCTTTGATTGAATATATTTTCATATTTCTTTTCACCCAAATGGTAATAAAGTATCAACTTTTAAACATATAAAAATTCTTAAAAACGTTTCACTAGTTTTCCTGTTAAAATTTCCTGGGCAAAATTAATGTGTTAAGAAAGAAAAAACAAGGACTCTGAATGTGAATTTAGCTTTTAAAAAAAGTTTTATGGTGGTAACTAACGAATTGAAAATTTCTCTACACTTATAAAAGATTTCAGTAAATAAATAAAATTGAACGTGTACATTGTGTAGGGTGTGATTGTACTGCATTTATGGTAATTAAATTTTATGGTTGTGTTCACATCGAATCGTGGAGATGTTCAGAGATCGCTTTATGAACATCGACGATATGAATAATTTAAATGAATACACATACCTAGAACAGGAATAGATACTAATAATTACTAATTTTACTGTACGAACGATATACATACTCCTGGGCGTCGCCAGCCTCGGAGCTAGGGGAGGGGGCAACAAAAAATTAGAAAAAAATCACATGTCTTACGTTAAAAAACGAATAAATAGCGCCTATATATAGATATAGATTTTTTTTTGTGGGACATGGTGAAGAAGGGCGTGATATGGTTTGTTTATTTGAAAAGCAAATGTAGACAATACTTTGCCTAATATCTAATGTGTACGAAAATTGTTTTTTATTAAAAAGCAATATGAAAATAGCGCCGCGGGTATTTTATTTTATAAAACTGATGGATTTTCATATTAATTTTAGAAAATTTGTGATATGATGAGAAAATGAGTGGTAGTAATGTGATTTTTTGTGAAGTTTTATTTATTTAGTATGCCCCCCCTGACGACGCCCATGTACATACTCGTAATTATACATACATCACCCATTATCAGCTATGAGCTTATTTTGTATCCAATTTTGTACCGAAAAATGTATTTACCTATTAGGTCGATCAATTGCGCAATTCTTTATTTATTTATTTTTATAATAATTATTCTTATCAACTACCTACGTGGCATACTTTATTAATGATATCAACGTACTATATCATTTTATTGATGAGTGATAATAATAGTTATTCTATTTTGTTTTAATTTTTATCTTGTGCCGACAGACAATATTTTATTTTTAAACTGTTATAATATATCTATGTAATGTGATATGAACAATTTATACTAAATATAAGCTTATCAAATTCCTAATTGTTATAAGTATCTTTTTAATGTTTCATAATATTAGGTATATTTTGCTTAATCGACTGCCATAATTTTATTTACAGATTCAATCATTCTTTTACCTACTTCCATTGGTTGTTACATATTATTGACATTGTTTATGTGAAACGCTAGATGGATGTTCTTCGTCTTCTTCCTCAGCCCTGCTCTCTCCACTGCTGGACAAAGGCCTCTTCAAACTTTTCCATTCTTCTCTTTCACTCGCTCTTCTGATCCATTGTGTACCCTCTACCGAGGTTATGTCATCAGCCCATCTTTTTGCGGCGTTCCGCCAACTCTCTTATTTGCCCGTGGTCTCCATTTTAATACTCTGGGTATCCATCTATCGGATGGATGTTGACATTCAATATTATGTTGAGTGATTAAAATAGAATTTGTAACACGTAGATTAGTAGGTATAGTAGGTCCTACTCAAATAAGAATGCTGATGAGTAAAATGTAATAGGAAAAAATATATACGAAAAAATCTGCTACATGCTTCGCTCCTTTTTACATTATGGATTCAATTAGGCATCCTTTCTCGACATAGATTGATTGAGTGGGTAACCCTTTAATTTAGGGTTAGAAAGAAACGTGAAATTTCTTTCTACATTACATACACAGCAACACTGATCTGTAGATGAGTTGGGATTAGAGTATTTGAAAGCAAAACAAAGTGTAAGAATAACAAAATAACAATTCGATCTACAACCGTCATTGTATACTTCTATCTAATATGTTTGCCCTTTTTGTGTGTTCACAAAAATTATTTGCTTTTTACTGTTCATCTGTAGCTTTAAGAATAATAATAAGAGTACTTAGTGCTCTATTGCTGAAATGTCTAAATTTTAAATTAATGAGTTTTTAAATGCATTTCACACATAATGTGATCTATGAGCATCAGTGTTTTGTTAAAGTACACTATGATTAATATAACACTACATCCCCACTGAAATATAACAATAGCGATGGTACACATTTCTCCTTTCTGTCGACCAGTTTTATTCCAGTAATACACTTCTGCATAGTTTCCTGAGTGCAATGTATACTCACTATACTTAAATGAGAACCCAGTAAAATTAAACGGTATAAAAACAAATTGTGAAAAGTAGCAAGGCATCTTACTTGAAGGAAGGTATACTGGTGCACAATACCGTCCTGGTGTTCACAAGCGAGTCATGGATTGGCTGAAGAAGGATGAAATAGGTGTGAATGATGTTGAGACGAGATCCTTAAAAAAATGTGGAAAAACGTTGAGATACCTATAGATTAATAAATGAAGTGATGGATGATGTAACTTAAATAAAAGTAAGAAAGATGATAATATGGTTGGGACGTGTATAGTAAATTAATGACAGGATAACAGAAGAAAATTGTATAACTACATGGGCGAAAGAAGAGGTGCAACAAAACGCGACCGTCAAAACATATTTTGATTTGTCATACGTCCATGGCTCCTAAGTTACTCCTAGGTTTTATTTTAGTTCTGTCAATAATAAGGTATCTAAACTACACACATATAATTTCCTGAGACAAAATGCACCTACGTACATCGTTGATTTCCGTCGCATAGATTTTTATGACACAAAATAATACTATGCTCCCATACATCAAGCAGTTCATTAGAAATTATAGGTATAGTTTTTTCGTTATAAAAATATGACACATTGAATTAAAGGGAACTTTATCTATAAATAATAATTCAAAATATAATACGAATTATGCTAATGATTTCGTTGTAATAATAATATCTCTATCGACATTCAAAATTAGCATTTCCTGTCTATTGTCTCAAGTATTGACGGTCATAACTCACGAAGATCATTCCTTTTGTATTACTTACCTAGACGTCAGTACTTGAAGCATTATTATTTATTATGTATTAATATTTATTCCTATGCACTGCTGTGTCGATAGGTATTCAGGAATCTATCATTATAAAACTTGAAACTACAAACTATGCAAGCAAGTCGTTAAGAATGGAGATTATTTTAATACAACGTTGATAAACCCATATTAATGTAAACTGTGTACGTATTGTGTACATGGTAATGATTTCATGTGGATATAGGAACTATAAGAACTGATGCTTAAGAGTTCTCCGTTTTAACGTAATGAAATAGTACACCGTTAGTACACAAAAAAGAAAGTGTTCAATTTACAGTATTTTGTATTACTTTGTTCCATTTCATCTCATTAGTGTTTTCTAAACTAAGTAGGTATTAGTATCTACGAGTACTTACCTAAATTAAACTAAGGCCTTTCATCTTCGCGGCAATTAGCCGTATTATCAAAACCTCACTGATCAGTTAGCTAAGTAAGTAAAATAAGTGATTTCTACTCCATCTCGTCAGCCACAAAGCGACAGATATCATAAAAATTGAAGTTTTCTGCAAAAACTAGGCATAGAAATTGCCTAAGTATATTGACTACCTAGATTCGAAACAAAAAGTACGAACGAATCTCCCATGGTTAATTTTTCGTCAATTTTCCAACGCAATTTTCAACACGTATTGGCAAATTCTTGGACACATTAGTATTTTTGAGTGGGTTGCCTATTAGTTACTTTACGCATAAAAACATTGTATAACATTATCTTTTTGTACCGCATTATATACATTAAAGTAGTTATTCTACAAGACATCGAAGTATTCGAGTGAATTAAAAAAAATATTCATCAGTATTTGGCAACATGCAAGTATGAGGAGTTTTGTATATTGTAGTGTTGTGCATTCAAATAATTACATAAATTATATCGAAAGCATTCGCATGCATTTGTGCGATTGAATCTTGAAAAAATATCTCATGAATTATGAGGAATCCCTTTGGGGACTGGTTATTTATTTCACATAACGAGGTGGAAGGCGAGAAGTCAATTGGTGTCGCCAGAGGCAAACATACAAACCTTGTTCATGACAAGTGGGTCCTGAGAATCTTCTCTCCTCTTAATATTTTCAAATAATATTTTGTATTCAAAGGAATTTTACCAGAAGAAAATAATAATTATTATACAAAAATGTCCCTACTACAAGTGGTTCCTTTGTTCATCATCGCTTTTCCCCTCACAAAATATACATTTTATTTCTTTCCCTAATGAAGGAACAATATTAGAAAATAGTTTCAATAAAAAAAATATTTGAATCCTGCAAGATTCTTGCCATAACCGATTCATCATGAGAACGTACATGTAGTGTTATCAGAGTTTTATATTATAATTTACTATCAAAATGTGAGGGAATAAAACCCTATCTTTGAAAACTAAGTGCCTTTAAGAAAAATGTTCATAAAAACATAAATATTTTGCCGCACTAGTCATTTCGCATTGTCTCACACCTCGGATATTGTCAGCAACCTATAATTTACAATATCGCTATAATGTGCCTCGGTGCACGGAAGATTTTGTTATTGTCACCTTTCATGTTGTAATATTGTTTTGTTTTTGATATTATTTGTGGGTACCATCAATTTATTATTTTCATGAGTGCATTGAATTATTATTTTATTGGTGTGTTGGTACCTACTTGTTGCTAATAGAATACTTACCTGCACACACATATATTATATGTGGGTGCCTAAGTGTTAGTATATTTAATTGTTTCATATTCACTTGATTGATTTGTAATGTACCTACTATGCGTGCATGCTGTGGACACTCTTAATTGGGAGGTTAACGTGAATTATATATTTTGTGTATGTCATTATGTATGTTTGTTAACTTTCTGTGTGTGTCCCCAATAAAAAAATAAAAAAAAAAAAAAAAAAAAAAAAAAACTTAGTATGAATAAAAGATCCCTACTGATGACTTCGTTACGTATTTTACCGTTCAGGTATACTATAGAAGATTCTAAATATGTGTGCCTTACATGTTACTTTAGTAGGAATTTGTTGTGTTTGTTCATGATATATTTAAGAGATTTTCCTGTGGTATTGCAAGTATATTTCAACAATGTAAAAAATCAACTATAGTTATTTTTCAATTTCCTGCGGTCAGTAAAATAGTATCTACAACGGACCCTGGTCATTGCATATTGCAGTAGATAATAACGTATGGAGGATATTGCAAAAGTAAGGATATGCATATTTCAGTTTGATTTACATTTAATTTATTCACCCACCGACGATCCACTGCCTCGACTACCACCCTACGCATTATTTTAAAATATTATTTCCAATGTTATTTATGTTACTTCATATTGTTTGCGCTGTGTATATTTATTATACAATGTTTTGATTAATGGTTTAAAGAAAGTAGCGGCCGATACATTGTGTGCCGTGGTCAAAATTTGTAATACATAATTATTATTGAATTCCATTGGACTTCAGTCCAAACGAAACGACATAATAATAAATTGAAATGAAACGTCAAAGTGTTAGGGTCATCTCGTTTCCTCAAAAATTTCAATTCAAAAATGTGGTAAGTATTTCAAATCTGTCGAAAAACCAGTTAAGGTGCCAAAAATAATGAACATTGTGTTTGTATTCAGTGTACTTACTATACAGAAGACTTTTCTTCTTGAGGCGTCGGGTGTCGAACATAACGACTATATAATCAGTAGGAATTATTCCTGTGTCTCAATATAATTTAATACCAGTTTGGCGTTGTTGCTTAGCAAAACTATACGGCGTGTTGTTTTTATGAAGTTAGAAAGCTAATCAGGGGAGGCTGGGCTTCGTAGAGGCTGACTCAAAATGCATACCTAATGTCTGAACCAGCAATAAGAAACATTTTATTCAGTGCATTCAATATTATATTCGAGTATTTTTGTTCAAGTATCGTGGGGCACTCGAGATTTTATTAAGCTTTTTACCATACAACTTTAAGAAGTCTAAAATTGTGTGCTTATTAGGTAAGTACTCATTAGGTATTGTAAATAGAGGAACGTTCAAATATAAATAAACAAGAAGAAATAAATTAGTAATACGACTACGCAATTTATGAAATTGGCCTTCATTACCAAAGTCCTTTGTATTATATATTTGTGTAAGTTATTATTTTAATTATAAAGTTCCAAAACTTTGTGTAATTAGGTACTAGATAGAAAGTTTGCCAAGTACGTGGTAAGTACTTACTTTATATACCTACCATAAAGTATAGTGAGATTTTATCATTGAAGCGAAAAATTCTTATAAAAAAAGTTCCCGTTTATGGCGTATCACTGACACTATCTAGTACTATACCACGGTGATTAAAATACGTAAAAAATGTGTACTCGAAAAAAAAACGTCATTGTTATTCCTCTCTGGTCCAGACGAAGTAAAGTCTCCTGTCAAAAACGTCAATTCCACTTTGCATAATAATATAACAAGAAGCTAATGACAACATAGAAGTAATTTAAGCGTACGCCGAGCTAAAGACACATAAGTACTGAATAATCCTATAGATTTCTTGGAAGAAAACATGATGGGTAATTGAAGTAGGTATAGGGTATAGTATACTTGCTACAATACCTACTAAAATAAACATTCAATGTAAGACATGGGTTTTAAATTGCAATTGGAATGTGTTACTTGAAAAATATTCAATATGCGTACTTCATAAATAATAAAATAAATAAATAAATAAAACTTTATTGGCCAGTAAATATATGAAACATCAGAAACAAGACAATACAGTGTGCCAAAAGGCGGACTTATTGCAAAAGCAATATCTTACAGTCAACCCGATAAATACTTAATAATCTAAATATATAAATATATTCTAAATAAATAAAATACTTAATCGATAAATACCAATTTCTTGCACTCCAAAATTTTACATTGTGTACTATATAAACAATTTCAGCTGCACCTTTACAGACTTGCGTTTGATATTTTCGTCAAAAATATTGTCTTCAATTCGCTTCGTAACTAGATACACCAAACAGTCACACAGTGTTTCAAAATGATAGTTTGAAGATCTATGATTATCCTTGGTGTCCTCATTTTCATAATTTACTTTTTGTTAGTACATAATTATTCTTTGTTAACACCTAATTTAGAATTTTCATTACATTACTTTTTTGACCAAAATTTATGGTTAAGGGCATGGCACCAGGAATGACGTCACAGTCTTTTCCCACGGCATTAAGGTTCAAAATTGCGTGACAATCGCATGATAAAATGGTAAAAATAGCGTTTTTTCCATTTTTTGGGGTTAATTTTGCGTCTATCAAAAACTTTTACGGTTATTCCCTAGATTTTAATGCATATTATCAGTACAAAAATAAAATTTTACTCCGCGACTTTCGGGAAACGAGTTTCCGTCTTTCGGAAAAAAGATCAGAGGTGTTTTTAATAATGTTTTTTGAGAAATCTATACAAGATATAAAAAATCTTTTACGGTTATTCCCTAGATAAAGGTTTAATGCATCTACCCTATTTTGTTCCAAAGCATATTTAGTAACGGTTGTCGAGATAGAAGATCTCCCGTTTTTATAAATTTGTTGAAATGTCGGTATGCATACTCTTAACTCTTAGTATTTGAGAACATTAGAGTTGCTAACTCACTTGTAAACATTATAGTTATAATAAAAAATATATATAATTTAACTTAACTACCTACCGTATAAATGTGACATCAGTTTATCACAAAGATAATTTGACAATGATAATATTATTAAAATCCATGCAGAATGGCTACACACAACGGTTATACCAAGACTCTCCATTATTATTAGGAAAATAATATTTTTTAACGACGAACAATACTACCTTATGTATTATACCTCGTTAAGGTGTGGATATACGGGGTCTCAGGAGACGCGCCTCCAGGCACTGACAAAATGGCGTCAGTCTCTTCAGTGAAATACACGACGGGAGATTTTCGTCTCTAGAGACGGCATCTCTAGTAAAAATGGCCGACAATCGCCTCCTGTCATCAAATTCTAAAATACACGGGACTATCTCGAGACGCGAGACTTTGGTCTGTTGCTGCATTCATTCTATTAGTATTTTTGGCGCCATAATGGCGTTTGGTTTTGTGTACATACTCTAGTGTCATGTATTTACGAGTATTGTGATTAAAAAATATAATTATATACCGCTTTGAAATTACTTATCGATTCAGTAATGTACATATGTCGGTCGGTACTTTACTTACATGCGTATGTGTATATTTCCTTTTCTGTGTTAGTAAATGAAATAGAATACTTAATTAGACCTTCTTTTAATGTACACCATTCCTATGACATCAGTGACATAAGCCAAAGCAAGTATCGGTATGCACTACATACCCGAAACCGTTGTGAGTAGCGAAATTTTGTTTCCTCCTTATGTTACTTCGATGAATATTAAAGGGTGAAATGGTAACTACATATAGTTTGCTATAAATGTTGTAGGACATGAAGGGAATAACAAAACACGTAATGTTAATGTATTTTTCACAACTGTATTCATATTTCAAGTGCAAATGCAACTCTGTTATTAATCCGCCATTATTTAAAAATAATATTATAATTATAATCAACTAACAATTTTATTATTAACAATGTACTAATATCGTCACAATCGCAGAAATGTTTAAAATTATATATCAATACGAAAACCACGTGCCCACGCGCGCCAATCCAATTCAGTTGCAAACATCTCCAAGAGACCTCAGCTTAAAATTGAACATGTCAAAAGACCGGAGACGCGTCCCCTGAGACGAAAATATGTAAAATACACGACGCGAGACTTGCGTGCGCAGACCGTCTCAGGAGGCGCGCGGTATCGAGAGATATCTCGCGTCTCCGATGTGTTTACACACAAGAGACCTGTCATTTTGGTATCCGGGAGGCCAAAATCTCTCGTGTGTATCTTCGCCTTTAGAGTTTAGGTCATCCTCTAATTTGTTGCTATTTAGTAAATGTGCGTGTTAGATATATTGTACATTACATACTATTGTGAAAAGGTAAAATTAGACTTTAATGAAATAATAATACTTACGAATAAGTCTACCTTTACCTACATAATATATACCTTGAAGATTTCGACGTGTGAAAACGTGTTAAAAAAAAGGTTAAGCGATGACGCGTAATGTATGAAGGTACATTCCTGAGGTCGTATTTACAGTCAATTTCCTCGCATAATAGCCATACATTTTGTGAGATATCACTAATAGTCCAAGAGCCCGCTGCTTAATTTATGACGTATCTGTTTTTTGATCGAAATGTGGTATAAATGATAGCTTACCAATAGGGTATTACATCGCACTAGGGTTGCCTATCAAAATCCTGCCCTATGTCCTATGAAAAAATTGACTTAACATTTTTTGTAGAGAATTTAGCAAGGATTATTTTTGTCATTGACTACTTTCTCCTATCTCTTACCATATTCCTATAAAATGCAAAAACCGCGAAGAGGGACCTTTTCGTGGGGGGCAGGGGGGGTTGCGGCAGGATTTTGATAGGCAACCCTAGTGCGATGTAATACTCTATTGGTAAGCTATCATTTATACCACATTTCGATCAAAAAACAGATACGTCATAAATTAAGCAGTGGGCTCTCGGACTATAATGTTATCTGGCTTATTAAACGTTCTGTGTGATTTTTATATGCGAAAAACACTAAGCGTTAACAGACCATTATGATAAGATGAAAGACATTATTAAATTAAACTTGTCGGTACAAGTAAATTTATTATGTATTGACATGTTGCGTGTTTCTTGTATTTATGTTTCACAATTTACAAGGTTGAAAACTATACCTTTTTTCTACATTAATATTGGTACGGTTAGGTATCTTTGTCCCTAAGTTTTTGTACTGGTAATGAACAATTTATATAGGTAGGTAGATACATACGCGTTACTTGAATCAACGTTATTGTAACTCCAGATTCCAAAATTGAAAGTGGCAGATGGGATATGGCGGTCGATTGCTGAATCCAAAACATGTGCATTTCAATTTTAATACCTATGGCAAGTGGATGTTGAAAAAAGGAGTGAGGAGAATGTGAGGGCGAAATGCAGAGCTTTATTGACAACCAAACCTCACGAGGATCAAATCATAGAGATGAAAAAAAATTATCTAAGTCTCTGTCACTATCGTAAATTGGTTTCCAGAAAATATATACATAAAAATACAAAAATCGGTAATAATTATTGATATTTCGTGCATAATAATTGTAGGTACTTACTGCACTTTAGGGCCAGCGCATCTAAGCCCAATCATTTGGTATCTGGATAGGTGATTTATCCCTAGTTGTATTTATAGGTAGATCAATCATGAATAGGTATAGTAGACCTTTCTGGCTGGATATGTTGCCAAGTCCTACTTTCACGTATAAAATAATAATTATTATTTAACGATGAAAACTTTGATATCGAGGCCGCGGTAATAATTATATCATTTTAGTCAAAATTGATGTATATATTATTTTGTATGAAATTAATTAAAGCAGTCGCTTTTTGTACAAAAATATTTGAATAATATTTCTATGACAGCACATATTATTATGAAAACTTTTGAATGATCACGATTTGTGTTATAATTATTTATACTGTAAACGAAAATTAATTACACACTCATATAAAATTTATATCTATTCAAATCAAAACAAACTACAAACTACTAATTAAATTATACTTTGTTTCAAACCCATCAAAATATATAAAATAATTTTATAATTATTACTGCATGTCGAAATGAAATATACCCATTAGGTTTCCGAATTATTATACTGACTGATTAATTTATGATACACATAGATATACATCAATAATTTTTCAATGCTTTTTGTACATGAAACATATAAAATAATTACAATAAATTATTGAAAAACAAACCAGTAATTATACCTTCTGATTCTAACGAAGGTGATCTTCAGCAAACAAAACAAGGTTAACAAGTAGTAGGTATCGCCGACAGGGAAATTTGTAGAATAAGTGTCCGGATAACCCCACTAAATATGTTTTGTAAAAGTGGTATATACTGCATTGAATATTCATATAGCCAATTACCTAACATTTTTTTTAATAGTGCGAAATCGTCTCCAAAAACGTACAAAAACCTATCTTAAATTTGGTCATGCGATTTACGAGTAGATACAGGATGCCTTTAATGAACATAGAAGTAACATGTCTCTAATAAATAATAATAGTACACTAAGTAGTAGGTAATGACATAAAAATATTTTATGTTCCCGCAGGTATTAACTTACCTACATTATTGTTTAAAATGGGTCGTTCAGTATTTTAGTATGAAGATTAGTTAAGTAGGTTTGTACACAGAGTGTGTTATATTATAATGTTATTGTCCTGCTAACACAACAACAACCTCTCATATTATAATATACCTAACAGTGAGTGTACACAGTTTACAAAGCAGTATCCGTGGTTTCAGCAATTATTTCCAAGCTTATCATCTCAGTTCAGCCAACGTTTAATGGGTGTTACCCTTTTCATTACCTAAGTAGTTAATTCACATACTACTAAACTGTATTAAATAATACCTTTATATGCTACCGTTGCTAATAAAAAATAATTACCCATTTCATTTAAAACAATATTTGCCTACCTGTTGTTTCAGAGATTTCATCCGTGTTTATTATTGTTTGCAAAAAAATTCCGAGTGTGCAAACGTTTTTTTTTTAATGGCGTATTAATTTAATTTTTATTGGGGCATTTCGCAACGTTGTTCTTTTTCTGTGATTATTTGGTTTCATTTCATTTGAGTTAGGTATGCTCAGTATACAGCATTTTATAGCGAATTCTGTTTTTTTTTCAGGTATTTGAACAGTCAACGATAACAATAATGAACAATGTACTTTGCAGACGTACCGAGCTTTAAAGAAATTCTTGTATCTTTTAAATATGTGTTTGTAGCACTAAAATATAGATATTTTCGTGCATGTATGTTATCTAAGTGATTTGATTATATAGGTACTGTACCTATACCTATAATGGCAGTTGAGTGGGTAGTTTCACTTTATTGTATTATTTCCCTTTAATGTTTTTATCAAGCGACCGTAACAGTAAAAAGTAGAATGTGTATCTAATAGACATATTATTCACGCCTAGAGACAAAGAATTCGCCTTTGCTTTTACGTTGACTTCTTTCTCTGCAAATTTCAATTTAGCTGTCCATCGTATTGTCTGCTAAAATATTCATGAGATACACCCATTCTCTTCTTCTGTTCTTCTCTTTTACTCAAAGAGTTAATAATGTATTTCTAGCGAGGACATTTCACCCCAATTTACCAGCAACCTAACCCTCCAACTTTCTGCAACTATTTTTGTTTTTTGCATCTCTCGTTGAACTTTCATGAAAATCGTTTCTATCTTTCTGATGAAAATTTTATATTACAAGAAACACGATTTGCTACATTTTAAAATATAATACTTCCCTTCTTATAAAAGTAGGTACGGTAATTTAGCATAAAGAATGATAAAATAGACCTAAAAATAAATTGGTGCCTTAATAAAAATACAGAAAAAAAGCTGGCAGATATATTTTTTAACGAAGCACTCATGAAAAATTAGAAATTTTCATATTTCATAAAATGTTAGTACGTTATTATAAAACTTATCTAATTACAGAAGCTATAATATATTTTTATTGGTCACCATATTAGGATTGTTAGCATGTGATATCTGATGTTTTACGTGTTTTATTTTCTATTCGTTCTAGGAAGCAAATACTATTTTTACTAATATAATAACTGATATTTCTACAATAGCTGACTTGTCAAAATTGTTGTAAGATAATTCGTGTCGATAAATGTAATAAAAATATGACGTGATTCGATATTGGTTTATGTTTTTACGTCAACGACAATCATTAAAGTCACCCCTAGTATATCCGGTCTCCCCTTATGCTGTCCATTCTGTCATACCATCCGACACTTTTATCGAAAATGTCCCCATGAAAATTCGATACCAAACAAACAGTTTTATCCTAGCGTCGCCACTTTGTCGGGTTAAGGTGCTTTTCGTGTGACCCGCATAATGTAGAAATAGCCTTCACAATTATTTAAATATTCAAGGAAAAAGGATACAATTTCCTAATGGGGTCGCACAAAATAGTCTCTTACAGGGAAGTAGACTTAATGTAGGTAGTGGTACTCAGTTTGTAATTTGTTCACTGAAGGTATAATAATTTTATTGTTATTAGAAAACGAACTCTATTCTTAGATTAAGTAACACAATTAAAATAAGTTCATTGCATTAAAATTTAATATACGAATTGAAATGCCTCTTATTATTCGACGATCGTCTATTCTCCATTATAATACCAACTATACATTTCATAATTCATACCTCACAAAGGCACTCCATCAAAATCTATAAATTACCCTAAACATTGAAGTAATACCTACTAGATGTGGACTGACCATGATATGATTGAGGATGAAGAGTTCAAGTTGATGGATGACATCTTTCGATATGAGCCGCACAGGGAGGATAAAAATGCATTGTCTAACTTTTTTAATTTTTTGCTTTATTTATTATTCCTATTTTTTTTACAGAAGTGTAGTTTACATGACATTTTGCCTAATATTACATCTAGATATTTAATCTAATCTAAGAAAGATGCACCCTCTTAAATTGTCTTATAAGTTGATATAAATTAGTCCAATACAATTGTGTTATTTATCCATTCTACTTCGTGACAATGTACCTACATAAGTAGGTGCTTGTGGCAAGTAAACATTTTTTCACGATTGCTTCAATTTCAACTAATGGTAAAAAAGAAAACCCTAGACTAAATATCTTTTTTACTATAAAACTTTCCACTCCAAGTTGCCGTTGTGTATAAGACTTCCTCAAAACGAAAACAAACTACTTTATTTGTTTTTCAAAACGAAACATTTTACTTGTTTGTCTCAAGTTTTCATGAAAATATGTCATAAGTTTTCTTCAACTTACCTGTTTCGTTTTGCATAATACGAAACCAAACGTAAATGAAGCTACGTAACTATACCCAATAAATAGATGTACAAAACAAAGAGCTACTTGGATATATTTTCATAGTACGTAAAGATATTTTGTCTATAGTAGGTGTATTGAAAAAGGCTGATACATTCTAATTTTCATTCCTACTCTAACGTACCTAGGCACTATAGAGAAAAGAAATAAGATTATTATAATATGTGAAAACAAGCCTCAAGCCCGAAAACTGAGTTATAATAGCTGACCAATCAGCTGTTTATATTGAAATCAATTTGAAAACAACCTGTTTTAAATATAATACGAATCTTCACAAACTGACAAAATTGAGACATAGTTTGTTTATTGGCCGGGGACTACAAAGTTCTTTTTTAATTGTTAATATATTTTTCAAACAAGCCACAAAATTTTGATTGACGCCAAATGAACTCACCTACTCCTACATGGCATTCGATGGACAATTTTAATCGCGTTGCAGTTTTAATTTTCATGCCAATCAATTTTCTCCCTACGAATATATGCGAACGACAACGTAGGTAGTTAGTAAAAAAGGAACATACATTCATTGTATAGTAATGTATGAGTAATCCACTTTTTCCATGCTCATATTCAATGCTCGCATTCAGCGTAAGCATAACCGATGCCTTTCATGCATTCTAAGCATTTGTCGTTTCAGAATTTTGTAAGCTGTAGGTAATCTTGCCTTTCAAATATTTGTGAATCAGTCGACGACAATAACCTTAGAAGTATGATCCTCTCGCTTCTTTATTCAGGATCCAATAATTTATAAAGTGTTTCGTATTCTGGATTTTTTTAAGAATCTGGGATAGAGTGCACCTATCTATAAATATTCTTATAGTTTCTACACACTTCACAGGAAGATAAAAAGCTTACATCCCGAAGTGCAAAATACATCGTCAGCGCCCGAATTCTAATTCGTCATCTCTGAGACTCACTCAAATCTCAGAATCAGGAAATTTTCTCCTGCAACCCAAACCGTCGACTCTGGATCTTTCCAGTGAGTCTTGGCTGATTTTTACAACAGCTCTCAAAATTAAAAGCAAGTGTCGTATTATTAAAAATGGCATCAGACTGTTTTTTATACCTATTCGTCGACAAAGTAATGCTTTAGGTTCACGTTGCGCTTTTAATTGACGCGCCCATGATATATAACATGCACTCAAATAACTCGTATCCGCAAGTATCTACGTTTTTCCTCGTTTTTTAGGCGTTACTACATCGTACAGGACCTGGTGATCTGCCATACATCATGACACGGGCATATCGGATAAAATTTTAATCATCTGTGTATGAGCATTATTCTAACAAACTGTCAATTATTACAAGAATCAATTTTTCCTGAAAAACGAAACGAATAAAACAATGACACTGCTACAGCGCATACATTCTCATACAAATAAGTATTAGTAGACACAACATACCTATGTCCATCCCGATAAGTGTGTAGCAATGCTATAGAAAATAATAATATTTCGCTTACCTGTACAAATTATTTTGGTAAATACTTAAATGTATTTCATTCCCTCTCGTTCTTCCAGTTCGGATTTTCTGAAAATCTATACATACCCAAGTGAACTGTTCATATTGTTTCGTTCTCCTAACAATTTCAACCTTTCTTGTTACAATAATTTTACTTTTTAGTCTATAATAAAACCAACCATACAAAGTACCTATATTACCTATGATAATTATCTTAATTAAGTATTGAAGTCTAGATATTTTTTTCTATGTGTAATCGCTTTGATTCGCAAAATATTTGCCTTTCATTTTTCTGCAAATAAGAGTGGAGTTAATAATGGTTACCGAGATCCGATGTAGATATTTGTCATTTCAAATACAAAAAATATTAAGAGTATGCATAACGACATTTCAAAAATGTCAAAAAACGGGAGACCTTATATCTCCACAACCGTTACTAAATATGCTTTGGAACAAAATAGGGTAGATACATTGGACATTTATCTAGGGAATAACCGTAAAAGTTTTTTGATAGACGCAAAATTAAGATCAAAAAATTGAAAAAATGTTGTTTTTAGCATTTTATCATGCGATTGTTCACGAGATTTTCAACCTTATTGCCGTGGGAAATGACTGTGACGTCACTCTTGGTGCCAAGCCCTTAAAATCCATCATTGCGAACTGATCCAATATATGTAGTGCTAGTGCTAGCTATATCGTGTGCTGGAAAAACAATAGATTATCATAGATGTAGGTTTTATAATTTTAAAAAATGAATGAATGAATGAAATGAATGAATGAATGAATGAAGATTTATTTCCCATATATTCATATACATATACACACTCATAATATATAAATACAAAAAAAAATACAAAATAAACATACATAAGACAACAAGATACATGGGAAATTGTACTGCCCCACTAGACCAGAGTCTGTTCTGGGGCAGTAGACACATAGTAAATAAAGTACAATAATATTTAATATCAATGATATAAACAGAATCCCTTCAATTCCGGCTGATACAAAATACACAGATACAACATCGATGTTGTAATATTAAATAAATAATAATGATCTCTTTGATAGTTGTTACAATGATACTTGAAACGAACGAACAAAGCTCTGTACTTCAACGTAATATATAATGCAGAAATCTATCTCTTTGAATATTATATTTTATCAGTAGATAATGTACGTACGTAACATTATATCGTATACATCTTCAAAAGATCAAAATACTGAAATATATAGAATATTATAATAGTACCCTACCTATACATACATAATGTTAATATTATTCTCTATGTTTCTTTCTTTGACATTCAGATTACTTTAAAAATATATACCCTCTGACTACATGGTGTCTGAGATCTATAATATTATATTGTAACTGTTCATACCGAAGCGCTTTTGTGTGTGACGTTGCACTAGATTTTCCAAAGGAAATTAAAATTATTGCAGATTTTCTGTTGTATAGTACATACAGCAGAGTTTCGTTTATCCGAAGCCAGCGATAGTATACGTATACAAACCTACATCCACGAATTCCACCACCACCATGATTGGTGACGTCACATTGGATCGGTGACAAACACCTTGTCTCGGTGACAAACACTTGAACTACGGAATATTTTTTTCCATACATATTCATGGCGTCATCATCGTCAAATGTCAGTTGGACCCGGCCTGTATGAACAACATGGCGCCGGCCTCGGTTTATCACGTCCAGTAATCCGGCACCCTACGCCACCACTCTCTCTACCCCCGTCGCCTCCATCGGTCCTTACGTTCAATCAGTGGTTACATATTTTTTGATAAATTTGTTAGGTAAGATGATTGTTACATTGAAATATGCAGTAGAAAAACACATCTGCAAATTCCAACATACATATTATTATGTGACGCTTTATTTTAAATATTTACCGTGAATTTTGGGTTGGCTGGTAGAAATTTCCATTTGACAATAAGCCCCCCTTATTTCTATGTGCAATAAAGACTATTTTATTTATTTATTTTATTTTATTTTTCAATACAACCCAGTAATCCGAACTTTCTAATAATCCGGCACCCTCTGGTTTTTAATAGTATCGGATTAGTGAGACTCTATTGCACTTACGTACCTCTATTCGTCGTGATTATTTTGCACAAAAGTAAATTTATCATTTTTTTTACTCCTTTTAATTCTCTTATAATTCTATTCTATTCTATTCTATACCCTCACGCCACCTCCCTTGCGGGGTAGGCAGAGAGAACGGATCGCCAGACTTTCCTATCCTGACACACCCTTCGGGCTTCCGTCACATTCATGCAGTTCCTCATACATACTCTCCGGTTACTTTTACTCAAAACACGTCCGTCCTTGAGTATCTGGTCGACATGGTCCAGCCAGGTGGTTCTCGGACGACCGCGTTTCCTTACACCTCCTCTTTCACCCAGGTAAATTTTCTTCGTTATTCTTTCATCGTTCATTCTTTCCACATGACCCAACCATCTCAACTTGTTCACTTTCATTCTATTCACAACATCCTTTTTACAGTCACTCAACTCTCTAATCATTTCGTTCCTTATTCTATCTCTCAATGTTTTTCCACACATTCTTCTTAACGATCTCATCTCGACCGCATTTATACTTGATTCATCCTTCTTCAGCCATGTCCATGTCTCACTTGCATACATCAGTGTTGGTACTAGGATGGCGTTGTGCACCAACAACTTTGCCTTTGTCGATACGTTGCGACTTTTCATTATTGGCCCAATTGCCCCATTCACCCTGGTACCTGCTAACTTTCTTCTTTCAATGTCACTTTCACATCGACCATCTTTTGTAAACAAGCTTCCCAGATACACATACTCATCAACTTGCTCCAAGCATTCATTACCAACTTTAATCGCACAGTTCGTCCTTATCTCATCTCTTTCAAATACCATTACTTTCGTCTTGTTGACATTCATCCTCATCCCGTTTCTTTCGCAGCTACCATGCACACAGGATATAATTTCCTGTAACTCACTTTCGTTTTCAGCCATTAGTACTAAATCATCCGCAAACATCAACGCACATTCTCACGCTCTCTTATAATACATAAATTTATTTTCAGGAGTGTGCAAAGAGTAGTTCATCTTATGTTTGAATTCATTGTAGTTGAGAAAAATCAAAAATACTTATTTATCCGTACCCCATTCTTGTGCGGTTTTATTTGTAGTATCTAGGTATTATAGTAATATTATTAACACCGTCAACGAAATTTTAAACTCAAAAGACATGAATATTTACAATAAATATTTGCTTTACTGGCGAGCATATCCACATAATACGGATGATTTTTACCATGTGCAAACACAATCAAACCTGAAGTTTATATTTTTGTAAACATTCTATTCAGTACCGAAGTTAAACTTTTTCTTTCAGTTATTAGTTAGCAGAATTCAGAGAATCATCTAGTTTTCACCTCTTTCTTCTTCTTCAGCCCTCTATCCTCCACTGCTGGATACAGGCATCTTCCATGCTTCTCCATTCCTTTCTGTTGTTTGCTGCTTGCAGCCAGTTTTCCCCCCACAGCGGCTATGTCGTCAGACCATCTCTTTTGTGGTCTTCCGACGCCTCTTTTATTCTCCCAAGGCCTCCATGTTAAGATTTTTGGGGTCCATCTTGTAGGGTCTTGTCTTGCGACGTGTCCCGCCCATTGCCACTTCAGACTTGCTACGCGATCCATGACGTCTGCTACTTTGGTTCTGTTTTCACCATAGTCACTATAAATCGAATTTGAATTCACTATAAATACCTATATTGGAAGTTCCCCTATGCAATGAACAAAATTATTATATTTTGATCTTGGTTATTTCCCCGTCAACAAAACAGTGGGTGTTCAACTGTTCACTGGTGGAGGGAAAATTAAGTTATGTAAATCTCATAGAATAAAAAAAGCACCGTTCGTTTTTTTATGTGATGGGTGTTTTATTAAAGGTGATTTATATTTCACTCCAACGATTTCCTAAGATTAGTCCAATGGTGGTGTGTGTTTCTCTTTAAAATAATGAATAGTAATTCTATATGCTAATTATTAGTTTGTGTCATATAATCATTCTTGCAGCGTATGTCGTGTGGATAGTATGGATAGTACAACCTTAGGACTTGTATTCACGAATGAAAATAGCTTTCTGAACACATCACATAGATAGTACAACCAACTAAGACACTGGCAAGTGCAGTATACATCCAAAATTTATCCAAGCACGTATCGCTGTAGGAGTCGTTGCCAGTACCGGTTGAGTCAAATTGTAATCTTCATAGATTTTCATGCAAAATCATAGTTAGTTGAGCATAATTCAAAACATGTACCAAAAAATTCGTATGAAAAGTTTTTAGTTTGTTATATGTATTTACCTATAGATATACGAGTAGATAGTATTAGGTCAAAACATATTATCTGAAATTTTGATGATTTCATATTATGTGTGAATTTTACCTTCTTTATACCAACGACCCTCAGCAATGAGGAAACGATGAAAGAAGAAGAATACCAATAGAATCATTTGATCGAAGCCTGTTAATTGCATTTTATGAAAAGTTTTCGGATATTCAATGTTAAAAATATAATCTCTGAAAAAATGCTACGGAGAGTTGAAAATTTATTTAGGTCTCCTGAAAAAGTAATTTGCAGATAGCAGGTATTGACCTAATGCCATCAAATTATTCACCATCCACACATTTTACAACATTGTTGCGAATTCTGTAGCATCGAGAAAAATACACCCAAATATATGTAGACTTGTAGAGGTAAGATAACCCTGTGACATGAAATGGAATGTCTTATGGTAGTTAAATTAATACAGAAACCCCATTTTCTCCCTTTGAACATACCAAATAGTAATGTTGTTGCAAGGCTTACGGCATATGCGGTACTTAAATTTACTGTAGGTACTAGTTGAATAGTGGGGCTCGTCTGGTACCGCCAAATAACATGCCACCTTATGTGTAGCTGTTAGGTACACCCTCTCTCGCGAGGATTTCCCGTTTCAAAACAATAATATTGGTTTCACCAATATAAAAATGTTATTTCATCCCCGAAGCGTCACCTCTATGGAAGATTAACACTCTGTAACCCGCAACGCTTTATTATCCCCAATTATGAAAAATAAATATAAAAGTAGTGCGCTGCGCCCTCTTCATGATGCAATGCGAAAATGTTACTACAATAAGGACGTGGAAATTATATGGAAATATAAGTAATAATTGAAAAGTCGTATTCTCATTTAGTTCCTTTTTAAAAAATTCTTGTAAATTCTTCACACTCTGTTTTCTAAAAGATCATATTTCTTAATTTTGTGTGACCTAATGATGACCTAGCCAATGATTTTTATAAAATGTCTTATTGATCCTACAAGTCAATCTAAAGATTCATTAAATTCTAGCAAATTTTAACACTTCAACATAATTTGGATGCTCCGTATTACCATAGTGTATGGTAATTATTTTTAAACCAATGATATTTTTGCGGTTGGTGCTAAATAGGTTAACAACGGTAGCTACACAAATGGAGTAGATCTATACGTGAAAACCCCATATTAAGGAGTTGGGGTTTTTTATAGACCCCAAAGGACATCAATTGATTCCACCCCTAAAAGTGGATATCTCGATATGAAAACATTCCTATACAACCCTCCAGTTGCAATGAGAGGGTGGGATTACAACTTGGTAGGTGTTTGGAGATGAGACTGGGGTGACAATACCGAAAATAAAAATGATTTTTTTTTAATAAATAGCGATGACCAGGAGCAATCTTAACAGGGCTTAACGAGAGAGCTGTAACAACCCTGTAAAGTGGAAAGATTTCCGGAGAACTTAGAGACCAGATTATCACAGCATTTAGGAGCAAACTGAAGGAGCAAACAGTTTCTCACGCCCTGGAGATGGTTGACCCATTAAACGGCATCTCTCGAAATCGTCTAACATCTTCATTATTATTATTCAAACGATATCCAATGACCTTGAACACCATATTGTTTCACCATTATTATGCATACTGTTCAGTGGTCTTCTTGCGATTGATATTGAGATCGTTCAGATTCACCTAAAAAACTTGCACAACATAAAACCACTCTGAACTGTGAAACCTCTACAATCTACAATATAGGATTATTATTGAATGTAGTTGACTGGTATAAAAAGATTGATTTCATGGATACATTTTTATTACAAAAATTATGGTTACCCTACAATATCATATTAAATAAATATCGTGTTTTTTGCGTTATACTTTCTTTTTCTTTTTTTTTCATATATATATTTTAAGTGAATTATTATGCAATACTATTACAGTGACATAATCTCAACAGAGGGCGACACCTTTGCAAGTGTTATTTTATTATAAACAGATTCTAAAAATAATTTTCTTACGGTAATTTACAATATGGGTTGCAATACTAGAATGATTTAATCAAATATAATTACTTTTCGAAAGTACATTGCATTACAGCGTGTGGTTGTTAAAAATTCAATCAATCACTTCAATATGATTTTAAATTATGATATAAAATTAAAACTAATCTATGTTCTTTGTTTTTTCGCTGTTTGTCTCATATCGAGGATATCGTCTGCATCTTCTTACACTATTGGTATACTCTTAATTTGTTCATTATTTTTTATCTGGATAATTTATTAATTGAAACTTTTAAATTCTCGTTTTGCCGAAGTTCAACGATGTTCTGCTGGTTCCGTTTCTCCCATCTTTCAGTGCTACATCGTTTCTTTTGGCTGACTTCTTCTTCCACCAATTTCTTGAATCACTGCAAAGAAATAAAATGCAAGTTCTATTGACTAAATTATAATTCTATGTTTTCTGTGTATATACAGTAATGACATGTGATAACACATTGGGCAAAAGTTTTCGTTGAAGTGTAGTCACGTATTAATCACCCGAAGGGAAAAATAGTGAATGATAATATGTATTTTTTTGTAACTAGGCACTCCACCCTAATTGGGTGATTTGTTAATATATGAGTTTTCTTCAACAAACTCTTTATTAATAAAGAGTTTAAGAATAAAGGCGAGTTCTATTACACGTTTGTATAAATGAAATAATTGAAATGAGTTCTTACCAATACAGTCCAGTTGCGATGTGAACTAAGAGCATAAACGAATCGATCACTATAAGGCAAAGTCTAAATATGATCAATAATAGGTGAGTCACCATATCTAATACATTCATGAGAGAACAAAAGGCAAGCTTGTTAGATATATCCAGATTGTTGCCCATATTTCCAGCTTTTTGGAACGAGCCTGCATAAGCGCCGCTCACTACCTGTGCACAGGCTGCCGGGAACTTTTTCAATCCCATCAAAGTCACTTCCGCTACTAAAGTTATAAAATTCAAAATTTTGTTGCGCCGTTGAGATCTCACGGTTGAACAAGCGCATGTTTTTTTAGAGAGAGCACTCTTGTCCGATAAACCACTAACACCGTCATAATCAAAATCTTCATCAGATAATTTTTCTTCTGCTTTCGATATTACTTCACCAAACTTTACTTTAGAGCTTGTCGATGGCTTCTTTCCCACTCCACAGCAACTGACCTTAGATCCGCTTCTGGGAGTATTTGGCGCGGAGCTTCTACTAGCCCAACCGTGGTGAGAGTCACTCTTATCCATTTGTTGATACGATGATTTACTCTTTATCATTGTACATCGAGAGTACTGTTCAGCTACAGACAATATAGTAGAATAGAATTCCTTGCGTCTGCAAATCATACCAGGTTAAAACTCTGAAAGAATATTAAGTAAAATTAGTAATTAACCACTGTCTACATTTCTATTCTATTTTCGTTATATAATACCTATCATTAATTCGCACCTACAAACCCAAACCTAAATGTTCTAACCTTACTTAATAAGAAAACATAAGTTAGAGTTTTTATCTATATGCATTGTATAGAGTGATTGAGGTCTTGGTGGATGTCATAAAAGACGGGACCTCTGAGGGAGATAAGCTTTGTTCCCGACCCAAGGAAGAAGAGAGAAAAGGGATAGAGATACCTAATACGGTATTCGATTATTAAAAGTTTCATGTAACTAAAGTGTGTCCGACACCTGTGTGTAGTATGTATTAAAATATCTGATGCCAATAAAGATAGTGATAAAGGAAATATATTGCAAATATTATATTTAGTAAAGGATAGAAATTCTTTAGTATTATGGACATTCCAACGACAACAATATGTACTGCGAAATATGGAGCAAACAATATTGTATGAAGCTCCATCATTGTAGCCCTTGTATTATATTGTAGCCATAGAGTCTCATCACCTTCCGGGCGAACTTACATAATATTGTCAGTATTATTATATTTTATGGTGCGTGAAAAATCATTTGCGTATAAAAATTTCGCACAAACGACACCCTTTTTGATGGCGTTTATTATGTGTGATATAAAAATATTATTAGTATTCGGTTGTTATGTAGGCTACATATTATAAGAATTAACATTCGAACTATACGAGCTACAATATAGTCGTAAACATCGCAAGGTTACGAATGAATAACATTAAAGAACATCACACGGAGATAATTAAAAAGATCGTGAAAAATATATTCAAAGAGCAAAACGGAAAAAATAAAAAATAAGTTATTGCAATGACAAACATATTATTTTGTATTTGAATGCACTGAATATTGCATCCATACGGATTGAATCTGCTGAGAGTCAACATCTGGTATATTGTTTTAGTAGTATCTATTTGCTACATTTTTTAGTTCATGACAGAGTATAACGAATTGATTGATGTATATAATATCAGGTATTAACAATCAGAAACTTAGGTAATGTTCACAGTTCGAGCGAGATTATATCTCCACAGTTTTTTTACTAATCACTAGCATTTGTGGGGCCTGCGCCTGTTTTTTTGGTTTGATCCAACCACCATTTCAATCTCGTCGTTTTGTACTAAAGTCATTTTTGTCTTTAAAACCGTAATATGTAGGTTCTAGTTCGTCCTAGCCGAGTTCTGCTTCATCGATGCCCGAAATATGTAGTATGAGAGTTCTCCTGTGTAAAACGGATTTCTGAACATAAGCGACCTTTGCAACCCTGCAGAAAATTATGGTGATATGGCAAATCTCTCCATAAAGCTAATAGTTTTTATTGTAGACATTTAATACGCCTATAGGCAAATTGGATCATTGTCAGACATTAAAATGTGTACATTGAAAACAAATTGGTTATCCAAAGTGACTTGGAAACAAGAATGTTCATATTACAAGTGGAGGTTTTTATATGTATATTGTAAAATTATACATACAGATGTCACTACCTCCAAGCCCAACGAGCCGGATTTGCGGTACGAAAAATATTTTACTGTGAAACGATCTGTGATAAAAATAAATAAACTACACAATACAACGCGGAAAACCAAAGTACATTTTTCTTTACAAATTATTACGAAATTACTTCAGCAATAATAAACATATTACACATATATTACAAATATACCTAGCGGATAAACAGTAATATTACATAATCACATAAAACAACATGGCTACATTAATTTTTACGGATGAATTCTCCCCGCCTCCATTAAAGGTTCAATTTTTGACCGACATAGATCTTCCCTAGACTGTATTGAATGTAGATTGTAGATATGAAAGAATACAATTTTCTGTGATTTTTCCACATTATACGTGAATAAAACTTGCGAAATTACGCAGGTAGGTAGGTAGATAGATTTATTTAAACATCTGATTAGAAAACACCTAAAACGGTGTATCAGAGGAATGCGTAGAGCTGTAAGGCAAAAACATCGATGGCTGAATTGTTTGGGTTCTACAGAAGTTAAAGAAAGCCAAGGCATATTTTAAAAAATATATTCAAAATTAATGTTGCAATGAAATATCAAAACGTTTTATCAAAACCAAAATCTTTTTGAACATGCGAGGTATAGTATGGGTACTGTACATACATACTTATATGTCTGATGCATCCATACCATATCACACGATACTAAGTGTCCGGTTACATTTGACGTTATTCAACGACCACAATGTCAACATAAAGAGAGTCGGCCGTGGATTAAAGCAACGATTAAACCGAGATGTAATATTTCTTTAACGGTATTCGGTTTATATACTAAACTTAATATAGCCCTAATAATGGAAAATTTGCATACTGTTTTATGCTGCGTGTAAACATGATCGTTCGGAAAGCGACTCATCGTGTGTTTGCGCATATTTCGTAATTCGTACGTATAGGCTCTTAGGCATCTAATAAAATGAAAGTAAAGTTAACAAACTGAGTCCTATGATCATTGTAACCACAGTTAGCACGTATTTCGTCAATAATAGTTAGTACCATTTTTAGTTTAAAGGTGTATACTGTAGTGGTATCTTTGGGTAGTGTACATATTTTAAATATTTTTTTATCTGGTAAAGGAAAAAATCGATTGAGTTTGTGTGTGCTCAAACTGAATTCTATTCACCCTCTTCAACATTACCTTAATTGTATTACCGTAGGTTCAAGCGCGTGTAGTGTGTGAGTGAATGATGACTTGTTATTTATTATCTGTGTGGATCCAAGCAGTATAGAACAACAACACTGTTGTGATCAAGTAGTAATAAAGTAGGAACCTATAGTATTGTAAACCTACCTTCTGTGTACGTATACGTACACGCATATCGACTAGCGACTTATTACCCTAGGAAAATATCAACAGCATTACAGTGGGTTGCTTTCTGAAAAACTTCAGCAATGCCCATCAGGTGGCAGCACACGTGTAAGGGTCTATTGTCAAAAATTCGGAAGTTGGGTTCTTGATAGAATTTCAATTAATTTTAACGAATCTCGTCTCCATGATGGTGATCCAAGCAACTTATGGCGTTATTAGTAAAACCTTTGAAAAACGTTGAGGCTAGTATCAATTATATTTTGACAATAGACCCCAATTAGCCAAAAGCCTCTAGCGATAAAAAAGGAAAACAAACAATCCATTAGAATTAGACAGATTTCACACTTCGAGTGAAGAGATGAACTAATATTATTTTTTACAGTTGACAACAGCCATCGCGGTGCAACAGCCAAATAAGAATGTGCTTTGTTTTTAGTTTAAATTTAACTACATGACATACCACAGCCTTAGGTACAAAGCTCACCCAAATATAATAACAGTTAAACTAACATGTAAGCCGAAATACCTTGCGTTATGGTGGAAAGTGGGAATATGGCCGCGCCCAAGAGCTCGACGGTCCAACACTCTCTTAATGCAGCTAACCGACTACCTCTGGAATATGCTTTACCTTAGATATATATCAAACACTACGAGTAGGCTGAAGGTAGGGTGATATTCGTACACGGAGGTAAATGTACATACAAACGAATTCACATACCTTCACACCAAATTAATATTTCATGATGTTTGTTTACCTCTGTACAGCACAATAACTAACACACCTAAGGGCTTAGTCCCTACCTATTCCAATAACCATTGTATGTACGTACACAATAAGATAGATACCTACTAAGGATACCGGGTTGGTAAGAGGTTGGTAACTACTACTGAATACTTAAATCAATAATGTGTAAGGGCAAACGATCATAGTTAAAATGAAAAGAAACCGTAGAAGTAGAGAATCGTTAGTAAAGTAGTTTTTCTTTGCGTGATATTCGATACCACACGCTTCTTATAAAACTGTTAGGTAGGTAGGTGATACATCTAAACATATTATTCTGCTCGGCTATGTTGTGCTATTAGGGTGGATCACACACAGGTATTATGGGATTAGGTATCGCTTGTTTTTGGATACTGAAATAAGTTGTTTTCATTGAACACCTATTACATGAGGTCATCATAGTTGAGTAGGTATTAGTTATATCCTAAAAATAACTAAAGTATATAGGTCTAATACAATACATGTCTAATTCAAGCCGAGACTGGATTCAGCGAGAGACATCAATAAAGGGTGAGCTGTTGGATGAATGATAATGTAACCAAGCTATGATGTAACAAAGCGAGGCGAAGACATCACTTGAACTATTATTGTGTAAGACGGAAAATGTATCGCCAATTCTGATGACCGAAAGCAATAATAATGATGGAAAATTTCATTAATATTATCAGCATGATTCCATTATAATACTGTAGGTACGTAATACCTGTTGTTACCACAATTTCCAGAGATATTCGACTTCAATCCAATCAAATCTTACACGAATAATAGTATCTTACATAATGCCGTTACATCGAAATGACGTTTTCGAAATTATTGTTGTATTTTCAATTCAGTGCAGCAGCGTATCGCCTGATTTGTTCATCGCTGAGAATCATACCTACGCAATCAATACAGCGATTGTGATGGGACGGTCAAACTCCCTGTGCAATGCAATAACTCTGTGCTTTGTACTCCGTGACACAAGTTGCATGACAATTAGACTGATGAGAATCATGAAATGTGCTAAGTGACAAAATATTATGTATTATTAATTTAAGCAGCCCCTTCACATAATTAATATTCATTCAGATTTCAGGTAGTAATACGGGGGAGAGAAATAGGATGACAGAGAATTTAGAAGAGCCCTTTCCATTTGGCATAATATTATATTTAGATACAATTATGTGTAGCCAGATATGTTTCTCACATTGAGAAAAGTCTAAACATGCAGTACTACGTAAACCCAAGCGCATAAATGTAATTGTATAGGTACCGACTGAAATACGCAGAAGACATCTAAGCATCTAAAAATTATCACACGAGAAATTAAGGTATAGTATTATGTAAGTCTAGGATGTGTGGGGCAAGAGTTACGTGGAAATGGGGAATCAGTTCTAATGACTGGCTGGCAAATGCCATCATAGTAAAATTATTACTATAAGTATACATAGGTATAGCAGGAATGACTTGTATAAGATAGGTATTTAACATTTTTTTTAGAAGTTCCCACGTAGGATATTTTCAGCAATCTATCACAGTAGTATTTTCCATCATAGTCACAGATTCCAGAATAGAGTGAAGTCGAATAATAATGAGTATTCAAGAGTTTACACAGTTCGCCTGTTGTGTGTATAGGTGAAGGTATAAATAGGTATTATGTGGTGCCACCTCTCAGGTGAAATGTCCGTGGACTGTTTACTTCCCACGTCTCTGATTAATCTGTTTTGAATTATTCATGGATATTATAATAAACCCGGTATTATAAATAGGCATATTCTGATTTCTACCCTCTTCCCTCCCTTATACGTAGATGCTGCTGGGAGACACCAGCCCTGACAATACCCGAGTTATCGATATCATTTTAAGTACCTCTTCTCACTATTAGTATTATTATCATAAAGTAACATTTACATAGGATGGGAATCTTATTATCTAACTCGAACAGAGATTGGAATATCTTCAAGAAGGACGAGTTGTTATTACAAAACACGTTGCATAATTTCAACCCAACAGATTTTAAAACTAAGAGTCTTAATAAGACGATCATAAAAGATCAATAACTTAAAATTTGTGTAGATAAATCTAATCTTAAAACTCTTCATTTGGCTCTCTTTATTCAATTTCCAAGAGACCTACAGCATTGCATTGCATTCTAGTGTTAGTCTCATGATAAATTGCACATTATTTCCCAAGCACATCCTGCATAGGTACATGAAAGTATTTTACTCTCACAAACCACGCATCCAGGCGCGATATATTTTCAATATCGTTTTTCCGCATATGGTCCGGGTGTAAACATTTTCTTACCAACTTGTTTAATAGACAGGTCCCTCTTGTAAAGTTTTTATTATCTACCTTTAAGTCACACCCCGAACAATATATATTGGCGGAGAAGAAAAAATACTTCACATAATGTAATGCTACAAGAGAAGCAATAAAACCGATAAGATAAACCAGAAAATACAGCAGCAACGTAAAAATATTTATGTAGCGTAATTTCCTTTGGTTGATAGTGTACTATTATATACTGTCTACCTAAACTATGAGGACTCGATGTTCTATTCTTACCTATATTGTCAACATCCACCGAGATAATATAACATTTATTATGTATAATATAAAGAGAAAATGTGATCTACCTTCCACGAGAAAATTGGTTTTACTCACCGAAGATCCTATCCTAGGCGTATGTATTTTCCTGACAGCAAAACAAACTTTTGATATAATAAACACCTTATCGAACGTATACTTTTATAGGTAATCTCAGTTTAATATACCATTCCTAAGAACGCAGCACACAAAAATTGTGTTCTACTAGTAATATGTATATAAAATAATGATGTTGTTGTTAATATTACCAATAAACGACGTACTGAATTCAGAAAGGGCTTCACTGTCTTCTACGTGCGTTTACATATATTCTTAGTATCGCCCGCCTCAATGACGACATTATACATATTATTACAAATGTGACAGGTCGTGGACAGAAGAAATCTGAAGCAGCCCACCAACCACCTCAATCTCCACTCAACTTTTAATCAAATTTGTAGTGCATTTCTGCTTCTATTCACTATATCTTATATGATAAATCTCTCACAATATCCTTCAATATACTCTTAGTATGTACATCGGTAGTTGTGTTACTTATTCTATGATGTTACTTATATACCTAACCTAGGTATTATTATTATAGGTATACTCATATATCTAGTCGTATTCAATTGCATATCCTGCAGAAATATCGACGTAAGCTCACAATAAAATCTCCAAGTTTTAACTACTTGTACCTTTCGTATTATGCCACTAGTTGGCATTATAAAAGTTTCTAGTCGAGACGTAGTGAAATCAATTTGAGAAGGGGATGTTTTCCTCGCAAAACTTGTTTCAATTTTGATGTAGTTTTGTTTGTTGTAAGATTCAAAAAGATTATACAAGTTTCGGTGGTTATCTATTTACCACCCCTTGCACTGAAACAAGATGAAAAAGTAGAATAGGTACTCTGAATATACCCAATCATAAGTACTAGGTCTTATGATTGGGTATATTCAGAGTACCAATTAGTATTCAGAGTGCCAATCATAAGTACAGAAAAAGATTTGGAAAATGCTCAGGAAACAGAAAAAGCCAGTTAATGAGTACACACAAACGAGTAAAATAACAAAGGAAACATGGGAAAACTATTTTGAAGGACTCTACAGCAATGACAACCCAGTTGAAAGCAGAACAATAGACATTACAGAAGAAGAAACCCTCTCCGAAACAGAAATCGCAGTAGCAGTAAAACAATTGAAGAACCGCAAGGCACCCGGTATTGATGACATCTCAAACGAACTCATAAAGTATGCAGGATGCAGTATGAACAAAGAGCTGCAAAAACTATTTAATAAGATCCTGGCTGATTGCACTATACCTAGCGAATGGCGGACAAGTATAACTGTCCCAATATTCAAGAAAGGCCAAAAGACTAACCCCGAAAATTACAGAGGTATCACCTTGCTGTCTGCTTTGCTCAAACTCTTCACCAGCATTCTTAAGACAAAGCTGGGACAGACCATCGCCAATAGAGAAGAGCAGCAAGGATTCCGAAGAAACCGGTCAACCACTGATGCCATTTTCATAATGAGGCAACTAAAGGAGAAGGCAATCGAGTTCAATAAAATAGCGTACGTGTGTTTTGTTGATTTGACGAAGGCATTCGACAGAGTTATGCTGGATGACGTAATTGAGATGTTATTACAAAAAGGAATATCCCCATCTATAGTCAAGACCATACAGAACATTAACACAGGCTGTAAAACTAAAATAAAAGTGGACGGTGAATTATCGAAAGAGATCCCCACAATAACTGGGATCAGGCAAGGGGACAGCCTCAGCCCATTCCTATTCAATTTGATAATGGACCAAATCATAGAGGAGGTTGCATCCCTGGAGATAGGATATAGAATGGGGGACAGTAACATTAGCATCATCTGCTACGCTGACGATGCTGCACTTGTGGCGGAATCCGAAGATGACCTGCAAAGACTACTGTACAAGTTTTATCAGGCTGCGAAGAAGTACAATATGTGCCTCTCCATCGACAAAACCAAAAGCCTGACAATCAGTAAACATCTGAAGAGATGCAAGTTGGTTATCGAGGACAAACCTATAGAGCAGGTGATGCAGTTCAAATATCTGGGTGTAGAGTTATCTGGTCACGGAGATCTGTACAACGAAGTAAGGGAGCAGACAAATAAGGCGGCAACAATATCCGGCTGCTTAAAAGATACGATATGGAGGAACAAGCACATGCTCACAGATAGTAAAGTCCGAATTTATAAAACATGCGTCAGGCCCATCATGACATATGGTGTTGAAACCAGGGCTGACACAGTTAGGACAAAGAACCTGCTTCGAACGTCTGAAATGAGAGTACTCAGAGCAATAACAGGGAGAACTCTCAGAGACAGGGTGAGAAACACTGAGATTAGAGAGACCTGTCAGACGGAAGATATCGTAAGATGGGGTAGGAAAAGGCGACGATACTGGAGAGACCACGTGGACAGGATGGATGAGGGCAGAATACCCCACATTGTTGCACATAACATACCCGTGGGACAACGTCAGCCAGGCAGACCACCAAAAAGGTGGAAGGATAGTTGGTGTTCCACATCCCAAGAGGAAGGCATCCGTTCAACTACAGATCAATGATCTAGAACAAGAAGAAGAAGAAGAAGAAGAAGAAGAAGAAGATAAGTACTAGGTACTTTTGTTTACTTTATTTCATTTCAATATGAAATCCCCTTTTCGTACCTTTTTGTTAAAAATAGGTACATTTTTACATAGTTTTGATTGTTCGTTAAGAATTGTAGATATTCATATTATAAAATATCAAATTCATAAGACTAACATCACCACAGAATTAACAAACAGATTTACATTACCTAGTTAGTTTTGCATTACCTTGTCGAAGGATATATGCAAGTACTGTATGTATGTGAGTAGGTACGCATGCAAAACAATTCGTCGTAAGTACTTGGCTAACTCGGTGGACTTGCAGGTGAATAATTTGTCCACCGGATAAGTAAATTATCTAAAAGGTAATCAAAATATCACGAAGGATTGAGGCAGAAACAATCATTGTATGATTGCTTCATTTTGTATATAAGAGAAGAGATGTGGCTATTTTAGTTACAGTAGGTTTCATGCTAAATCTACTTTATATTCATCAGAACCATTCATAGATCAAACACGCTCGCAGCTTAAATGTTCATAGTCATACCCACATAATAATGACAATATCATTGTATAGTCGATTTCATGAATTGCGATTTTAAGTTTGTGCATAACTGGAGACCTGAAATGGAGACCGCGGCACATTTAAAAAGGAATAGGCCGGCCTCAGAAAAGATGGTTCGATGATATTGCCCCGTCGTTTGTAGTGGGTGGATCCAAAAAGCTTAATGAAGTGAGGACCGGAGAAAGTTAAAAAAGGCCTACATCCAGTAGTGAAGAGATGGCTGAAAAAAAAAAGAAGAGATATCTGGAAGAAACCGCTGCTTTGAACAAAATACAATATACAAATATAATGTAGGTATACTATACATATGTTTATGATATGCGGAAAGTTTATAGGAGGAAAGAAAAGTGATGATAGGATAAAGAAATAGCAAATTGTGTTTATCACTTTGTAAGAGTAAATTCTCATTATACAACGCTTTAAAATCCTTTATCAAAAACCCATCGTAATTCTGGTGTAGATGTCTATCTTGCAATGTACATCAGCTGAGATAATTTCGAGAATCGGACCAAAAACATACGTTGAATAAAATAAACGTATTGAAGATTCACTCTAGACAATCGAGTAACCAATCAACCCTCGCCTTTCACGGTTTTTACAATATTACTTACCCTGAACGAGCTTATATGAACACTTATTGACAGCTTGCAAAAGCGGCATTAATATAACAATAAGGAAGCATCAGACATAATAATTTGAACCTCCGTCCATTCGAAAATAGACACATTGGGCAAACTGTGATAGTTGATCATAAAGAATACCAAATTATTCATAGTGAAATAAAGTCATCAAAAACAGGGTAATCAAAAATCTGTTTGTTTTGTTCATGTAGGTATAGTAGGTACTTCGACTTCCAAAATAAAAACCAAGATGCAATATAACGATTCAAGGTTTGTTCATCGACAAAGTGAAAATACCTATACAAAAATTTAAAAAAGTGTTTATTTTACACGTACCTATGTACTTATATTACGTAATTACTGAGAATATTGTTTAGCTATACTTAGTTAACTTTCTCAATACTACAGGGGACATGTAAAATAAAATATGTTTTTAAATAGGTATGTATGTAAACATCATGTCACAAAATGAATGTGTCAAATAAATACATACACATATTCGAATAAATAAAAATATGTCTTTTAGATTTTCGCAGAACAGTTTCGTACAACATTCTTAGCAATGGGAAGGAAGTACGAGATAAGATCAACGAGAAGCAATAAGGGTCATTGCTTGTCTAGCTCCAGCGGCTTTCCCATATTATCGTCAAGGCGATAATGTGAGAGAGTTAATATGAAAATTGGGCAAATAATAATATTCTGGCAACCCTCAGTGTTATCGAGTATTATGTATGATGGGGAATATTATCCAAATGCCGCTCGCAAAATTGATTATTCAAAACGCGTGGAAATTGGCCAACTGTTTGCGGACGTTGCGTTTTTTATTAAATCTGCTTTGCATAGATCGCCCGGTTGATGAAATAAAGTAAAAAAATAATAGTAAAACCTAGGACTAAAAGGATGATAAATGGAGAAAATATATTCATGGATTATTTTAATTGTGTACGGGAGGTCTGGACAGTGGACGTATGGAAATTCGCTTTAGGTCAAAATGATGGGTAGAAATATCTGCATTAGTTGAAATATTAGAACTAATTGCTTTTATATAATTCATTTCATCAAACGTAGTAATCAATAGATATATATATATAAGTACGCAATATTCTTATAATGTCACTATTTTTGCTCAATTAAACACTATTTTTTTTTATAGTGGGTTCGTTAAATGGTTTAAATTCTAGGAAAATTTCCTATTTTGTTCATGTCTTTCAAAGTATCATAACAATATTGAAAAGTTTGTTTTGCTTGTTTTGCTGTTCACAGCTCGCTTAAAGGATGTGAGGATAATTTGGTATATTGTCAAAACCAAGACCCAAATACTTACGATTCTAGTACACGTTAATTCACGAAGGTGGAAGTAACGTGGGTACATGGATTGAAATGTAAATGGACCATATATACACAACCACAAACTAGCTAATACATTAGTAGGTGAGTATAGTATTTACTATCATTAGGTTTCACTATCTGCATATTAAATAGCCTAAACAACGTTACATTGCTTTAGGTACGCGTGTAACCACAGTACTTATCATTGTAATGAATTATTATTCCTCACAACACTTTTAGATATCAAATGAAACTGGACGATATCCTGTTTCTGGTTTTTAAATGATTACACTCTGCCGACTCCAGGAATCGATCCATCTTATCACGAAGCCGCCATTCTTCCGGGATAGACGTTTTAAACATTCTTTATTCACAGCACTGTCGATGCAAGCACTGAGAATATTACATTATTAAACACTAACACATAGATCATACCTTACCTGCGTAGTTAGATTCTTTAAAAATGAGGTACAAAAAAACGTTTTCACGTGCATTCATTGAAGTCAAATCAACGGTATTTCTGTATTTGGAACAAGCAAACTAATTCCATATTTCCTTCCCTTAGTTTCCTCGTGGGGAAACATCCGGGTTGGTATTCATTCATGTTCTTTTATTATCATGTCATTAATTTTTTTATTCATAACAAGGGAGTTTCAATCATTTTTAATTATTTACGTACATATTAGAGACCGAACACATTCGCAATAACATGAAAATGAGAAACATGTCAACTTCCAGTAAAAAGTTTCCACCAGATACAACATTACTTTTTTACTTACCACATAAGGCTGCGTTCGTTCACCATCACCCAAATATATTTTGTGTATTTAGTATTTTAAAATGCGGTTGTCAATGTATTCCAAAAAATTTGATATAATACAGCTTACACCAAAACCTAAAAATTTGTATTAATTTTATTTTATATTATTTAAAAAAAAGTAAGAACTACGTACTATGTACTACAATTAATTGTTTCGTCATTAAATGTATCGATATTACAATATCATGGGACCTGTTTCATTATTATAGTTGTCCAAGTATTGATCCATTGAAATTGAATTCATTACTATAGAAATGAAACGAAGTGATTAGAGAGTTGGTTGAATGTAAAAAGGATGTTGTGACTAAACTGAAAGTGAACAAGTTGAGATGGTTGGGACATGTGGAGAGAATGAACGATGAAAGGATAACAAAGAAAATTTAACTGGGTGAAAGAAGAGGTGTAAGGAAACGCGGCCGTCCAATAACTATATGGCTGGACCGTGTTGACCAGATTCTCAAGGACGGACGTGTTTTGAGTAAAAGTAATCGTAGAATGTGTATGAGGAATTGCATGAATGTGACAGGATAGGAAAGTCTGGCGATCCGTTCTCTCTGCTTACCCCGCGAGGGAGGTGGCGTGAGAGTATAGCATATAGTAACTATAGAAATGGTCCTAGGTCGTGAGTTTCAAACCTCGGTATTGATTTGAATAGTGATTTGATTGTGATTAACAGTTCACTACAAATTTCTTATTGCAAAGTATTCAGAGGAAAGTATTTTGGTTTCCGCAAATATCATAATGTAAGGTCCTTTTAAGATATAATAGTCTTATCTATCAAACAGTATAACGAAAGAAGTAAACATGTTAAGGTCAACATTGCCACTTACCAAATAAGCCACATTGCCACTTACCAAATTTTAATGATTTCCGAATTATGCGGTTAATTTATTTTCATATTCATAATCACATATCAATAATTTATCCTGAACTTACTGTATCATAAAATGATTGTTTACATAATAAAATGTTGTAAATGTTTTTCATGATTAATTTAATTTGTATATATTTTTTTTCATGTTTTAATTTTGACATAATATCGAAAACAATAGAATTGATGATAATTCTGTCAAAAAATATTGAATAGAGAACCCTGCTTTGAAATTATATTAAAATTTAAATATCTTCATTTAACGTTAAAAAAATGAGCGTACCTAAATATAGATATATTAATTTTACTCTGACCATACTCTGACTATGCTCTGACTGACAATTATGCTGTGATAAGACATGGATCGGGTACAGTAATGTACTGCAAGCTGCAAGTCGAACAAATATTATAGAATAGAATACCGAAATGTATGAAAATTCGCGTAGAGAGTAATCCTAGATTATTCCTAGGGAAAACTCTATATAAATACTATAGGAAAGTAACATTCAGCAAACTCTAAAACCGCTGACTGATGATCTGTAGTACAGTATAGTTAAATCGAAACACCGCCGTCCTCTCTATGGGGACAAGGGGAATTAAAATAAATGAAACAACCCTTTAAATGGAAACTAATAATTAAATTATTCCATTCCAAACACCAACCCATTATTATCATTGTTTGACAGAATTTCTCTTAGTAACTTTCATAGATGTTCTTCTCGTAATAATATCTCATTGTCTACAACAAGTCGTGGTACAACTTATTAATAACAACCAAACTATGTACATAATATTACACCTAATGTTTGGAATGTTGCTTCACTATGGGCATACTACAAACACAGCAATCCATTTGTCACAAACTTATTAAAACTATCAAACATTAAAGACAACGGGAATGTTTAATTAGCTCCTGTCTCAAGTAGTGTACAGAACAGACACGTTGGTCGTCTTTGGAATAATTATTTATTATTCTGTATGTTTACTGTAATATAAAATACGTAGGTATCTAAGAAAGCAATTGCAAATAATTCATTATCTCCAAAGATACACCGGACGAGTTATACATAGTTACTAAAGACATTGCATCATTAATCAACCATAACAATCTTGACTAATATTGTCCTTTGTATGACTAGTAATATTTGCGTGTTATTAATTGGTACAAATTGTAGGTACTCTTGTCAAGTAAAACACAAAACGGCTACCTAAGTAATGGTATAGGTACTCTTGTGAATAGCCATTTCTTCTTTTATGCGTAAAAACCTCATTAAAGATCAAAAACTATTATATTATGGTACGTGCATACCATTGGTTTAAAAATACAAGATTGGTATTAATCAGGTATGTATGCAAGCACATCTAAATGTAGAAAAATAAAGATAGATATTTTTATTTTCCATCTCCACTGCGTAAACAAAGGATTTTCACGAGAGCACAACTTACCTGAAAATGTTGAAACATGTTTTCGGAATCTATAAAATGTAAAATATTCTACACAAATCCCCGGATTCGAGAGGGTTTAACGTGGATTTAGTTGCGGCCCTTTCCGACACCACTCTCTCCCAAAGGAACCGAGCTACGCGAGCCTAATTGGTATTTATTTCGCTATCGGATCCCCACATCGCCGTAAACATTTGAAATAAGGTGATGCCAGTAGATACGTTCTACAATGTAAAAGCGTCGTAAAAATGTTCTTCTGATGCACTGCACCTGTAATCACACAATAATCTTACAAACAAAGTCTTTCACTGATGGAAAACTCGATCCTTTGTAAATGCACCTTCTTACTATACGAGAACTCTAAACTTCAAACATATATTTAACAAAATTACTCTTCAATATTCCATCGTCTGAACGACAATCCAACGAAATCTTATAGAAATAAAGGTATAGGTACCTACTACCTACATTTTTTAATTTTGTTTTCACCCCAGTTCGTAATAATTATCAAAAGGCATATTTTATTTAATGCCTTGAACATGTTTCACTCTATTCACTCACATAATACTATTTCCTCATTAATTCTCTCCACATATCGGGCCATTATCACATATCAATTGACGGGCCTTCACTGGTTTGCTTTCTGTTTTTATTTAATTGTTGATATGTGCCGTTATAACTGTTTGTGCCCATGTGATTAAATAAATAAATAAATAAATATCAAAAACATCTCAATTCCTATCTTTAATGACCTCACCTCAGCAGCTCACAGAATGCAAATACCTACCCAATTCATCCTTCTGCACTGCACGCCTATCGGTTTAATCTAAATAAATAAGTTTATTGTTTATACTAGAACCACAGATGGAAACACCTATACGTTAATATTATTATTTACTAACTTCATACCTCCCATAAGCATAATAAGTTTGTAGAGGTATAAGGTATTTGTAAATGTCGATGAATTCAAATGGGGTAACGAAACAGATCGTTATAAATGGTTGGTACAAATATTTCTGAAACCCTCGCCATTAATCTTGATGCACTTTAAATTATTGGATTCTTGAATGTTATTGGTGTACTGGGGATAAATTTTCACCTAAATATTCATTACAATATTAGGTTGGTATCTCCACTAAAATTATTTAGGTAGACTATAAATCCAATGGGCGTTTTATATAACTATTAGGTATAACGTTGCAATACCACAAATATTAACAATGTAATTATAATATCAATGTATTAACACTAGTCAAAACATTAACATAATAAATTAGTAATTTATATATAGTAACTGTAAAAGCTTATGAAGAAAAAAAAAATAATCAGCAAATCTAATGAGCTATTGTGATCTGTTATAGGCATATAGCGCACGCCTATATAAATGGGCATCTATATAAATCTAATTGTATCTGCATAAGTTATAATACTTATTATAATAGGTGGGTACTTCTTTCCCCCAACTATGCTGATTGAAAAGAGGGCTAAAGATATTGTGGTAACTGCGTCGTATATTATTATTTTACCCTCAAATTTCCCTTTCAGTTATTTTAAGTTCCTTGCGGCGAACTTTGCCACCTGCTTCTTAAAAACATTTAGGAATTTTTCTTTAAGCTTTACGCATACATACATAGGTAGAATGAGGAAAACTTATTACCTATACGTACTTATGTTAGATAAGTATTTTTATGTTTGCAAGTATAGTAATGTTTATCTGTCGTATGCCTACCTAAGTATGGTGAATAGTTTTTCTAACCTATAATCCAGTATAAAGTATACTTAGTATTATTTGGATACATAATATGGATATTTGTAAGTGTTGGTGTGCAAACTTTATGGTGTATTTTGAACCTCAGTTAGTATGGCTTTGGAAGACCGTTAGTTACTGTTGCAGAAAGTTAGGCAATATATGGAGTAATTTGGTTAGTCGATATCATGTTATTATTAAAAGTATTTTGCAGACATTCAAAAGCAATGGATCACATAACATATTGATATTATATTTTCTATACTAACTATAGTATATTTCAGTTTGATAATCACTCATTATAGTAATGAAAACTGGACAACAGCGATAGGTATATCGAATTATCGACAACCATTTTCTGCTATTTTGATTTTACATACGAATTACTTGTAGAAGATAAAACATTTTTAATAGTGTGGATACTTACGGACCTAAATTAAAAAAAAAAACTATTATTGCTATCCGCAGTAGTATGGATACACCGCAATGAGCTATGATTAATATTATACTACGGTTAAATTAGTCAATATCTTTAATCTTACAACATCCGTGAAGAATTTGATTGTACCGATTGACTTAATGATATTTTACTGGAAAGTCAATAAGTTTCTATGTTCCTTACATTCCAAAATAAAACGCAGAGTAACATAAAAATATCAATTAATATCTTTAATATATTTTCGCAACAAAACGGGTAGGTACATTATAAAATTAATAAACTCATTCCCTTAGGTACCATTATAAAATTGGAGTCAAAAATAAAACTAATTAATTTTAAAATGGACTGAATTATAAAATCATATACTTAGTAATTGTAATATTAAAATTTAATTGCTCTATTAGAACGTCATTAATAAATATTATAAATTAAAATAATTTTAATAATATTGATATGAATATTAAAGTAGGAGCCCATTATAGCAGCATTATGATATCACATTATGCATTTTATTGATCATTGATTTAACAATGCTGCCATTATCAAAGTTCTGCAATAAGGAAAACTTGTTTATTGTTCAATGTCCCTTAATTGCTTTTTAAGTTGCTTAGGTACCTACCTACTAATGAAATGGATAAATCACATAAAACTTGAAAACATAAATAATATTCAACAAAGCTATAAAAATTCATTACTGCATTGCTCTCTGAACACTTTCCCTCTTTACTCTTTTATTTCACAAATCCATATTTCATCTTAAACTTCGGTATTTCTATTGGCGGTGAACCGCGCCCCTAAAATTTAGAACTAAATTTCTCCTCTTAATAAATCATCTACTTAAAGGTAGAGCTGTTAGCTACTTACCGCAAAATCTTTTTGTATGGGGGACCATTCTCTTAGAAGAAATCTATAGCAATTTTCCTTCTGTATATTTTTTAATTGTTGTTTAGCTTCAATTAAATATTAATACCTATTAGGTACCTTCCAATGTTAGTACTACTAGTAGATTCGTACGATATACTAATAACATGTAGGTGTATACTGTATAGGTATTGTAGAATAAAAGCTATGTGTAGATTTCATAAAATGCGAGTGAAATAATACGAGATATGAACAAAATATTCCTTTGTGCCTTACGCCATCATACAGTTTTTAAATATTTGTGAGAGATTTTTAATGAAAAAACCTTTTACCTTGGAGCGCGAACATAAAAGTGTAGATCGTACGTCAAATCAAAAACAAAACAAAAAAGGTGAAAATAAAATATTTATCATTTCTATCCTCCCTTTGTTTTATATTCCGGTGCAATAGACGAAACATTAGAGCGGATAATATTATTCGCTTTCTTTACACACACATATGCTTTTCAACTACACACACAACACATCAATGAGTAATAGAGAATAGGGCTATTTTCCATGGAGATAACGTCATGAATCTGTGTTTGCTTCTGTATTTGCAGCTCAACATTTGAATTATATTTTAATATACCTAAATAAAATAAATAAATATTTATTGGCCAGTATTTTGCCAGTAAATATGTATGACTATGGATACAAAAACAAGACATCGCAGTATGCCAAAAGGCGGACTCATTGCAAAAGCTGCAATATCTTACAGTCAACCCGAATACACTACGAATACTTACTTATAAAAAACGACAGCAAAACGGTAAAGTTTCGTTACTTTTTTTTTTCCTAAAACTAAGATGCGATTAGACAAGATGTTGAAACAAACCGAGTAATAATTTGATATAATAGTACCTACGATATGTTACATCTATGTAGGATTTGTAGGTATGATACATATGTCAAATAATTTTATAAAGTCCTCGTACAATAATATGTAATTTCGAGAAATGCAAAACGAGAAGATATCAACCTGGAACGTTGTATTGATAAAGTCTATTTAAGTATTTATAATACAAATCTTTTGATAATTGAATACCTTTGAGTTTTCGTAACTGGTGTAGCTATTAAAATATAAACACAGAGCGCTTACTATTCAATGTCGGTGTCTTTTATTTAGAAAGCACAAAGAGAATGATAAGAGGAACATAGAATTTCAGACGTGTTTAAACACGTCCATCTGAAAACAAATAATAAATGCACGTAGAAATGAATACAAAAAAGATACAACTAGAATACAGCTCTTTGAAATGAGATAGGTAGATACGGTAGTCATGCAGATCTATACCTAATATCTACGGAGAGTGGGGCTTAGCCAACTAGATACAGTGTGTACCAGTGTACTTAGATATTATAATGTTGCCAGTTTAATATTGGGTATTTACTGTTTACCTACAGTCTACAGTAATGATGTGCTATCTATAAAAAAATATGTGTTTGGATTGTGTTTTTTAGACACACCTGTATACTACCTATACTACCATACCATCATGCCGCACAGGCAGAGAGAACAGGTCGCCATACTTTTCTATCCTTACACACAGTTCGGACTTCCGTCATATTCATGCAATTCCTCATTCACACTCTACGATTCCTTTAACTCAGAACACGTCCGTCCTTAAGAATCTGGTCTACATGGTCCAGACATGTGGTTCTTGAATGGCCGCGCTTCCTTACGCCTCTTCTTTCACCCAGGTATTTTTTGTTACCCTTTCATCAGTCATTCTCTCTCTGTGTACCAACTATCTTAACTTGTTCACTTTCATTTTAGTCACAACATTCGTTTTACATTCACTCAACTCTCTAATCACTTCTTTGTTACTTTCTTGCAATTCGAGTAGCACTGTCGGTTTTTTCATCCCCCCGATATCTATAAGCGTAGCACATCTCGTAACATTTCGGCTATCGGAATACCAGCATGACCTTAAACTAACTGTGATAACTATAATAATAACTACACATTTTTGGAATGTTACAGACGTACTATGAAATTATTTTTTATTCTGCCCATTATTTCATTATCACAACCTCTTACATTATTAAATTTATTAGTAGGTATACAACATACGTACGTATGCCTACCTGAAGAAGTACTAATCGTAACTAATTTGACATTGTACTTCGTAGAATAAGCAATCAATCAGTTAACAGTTTGTGAAGAGAATTATTTATATTTTTCCGTCAAAGGAAAAATAAACCAAATAAAATATAATTACGCAGAAACAAAAGGGGAAATAAGTATTTAGATGTTTGAAGTAGTAGCTGCACGATACATCGAGTATATCACCAATCACTAGTAGAACTGTTTCGGTACATTCGTTAATCTGTCATCGAGATAATTATATACAACAGGATCAAACGCTACTTGGGCGCTAAACGAAATATTATTGGAGCTTTGTAAGCTCGCGATAATGTTATAAAACGTACCTACTCACGCGTGATACATACCTTACCTTGTAAGATAGATTGAGATGAAATTTATCTTTCAAAATATTTCACACTCAAAACCATTCCAGTCTTAGCATATCTCTGCACATGTTTGTAAGATCCAGTGGTGTAGCGGAGCGGGAACGGCATTCTTACACTAGTTTTTCCAAAATAGTGTTTTTAAAGTTTTATATTCACTTGATTGATTTGTAATGTACCTACCATGCGTGCATGCTGTGGACACTCTTAATTGAGAGGTTAACGTGAATTATATATTTTGTGTATGTATGTTTGTTAACTTTCTGTGTGTGTCCCCAATAAATAAATTTAAAAAAAAAAGTTATTGTTGCGGGTGTACTAACTCATTTTAATGGAGATTGTAGACAATTAAAAAATAATATTCTCGTTTGCAACCGCCAATACATCCATTCACGTAACCAAACTGAATGTACAATAGGTATCAGATAATACAAAAATTTCGTATTCCCACACTGTGAAAATTACTGATAAGATCCATCACCTGCTTTTTGTAACTTTGGATATATTAGGTACCTATAGAAAATATTTATTTATTTATTTCTCTTATGATTTATATTGTTACTTACTTGCAACTTTTAGTTCAATAGGTTAACTGAATGAATGTGTAGGCAATGACCATCTTAAATTCAATGAATGGATGAATAGAATTATTGTGGCAAGTTTCTTCTCTAAATCAGAATGAAGATACTTTAAAGTTTAAATCCATCTATCTTACAGGAAGGAAACCATAAGTCAGTCAAGTTTTCTGTAGGTACTTAATCATGCATGATACCCTGTACTACTAGATTCCCAAAATGTTGCAGCCTGCTGAACAGTGGATCTGAGTCATTCCGCTACTAGCAATAGGTATATCACAAAATGGAGTTCTTCAATATTCTTCTCAAGTCTATCTATCTATGATATCTGTATAACAAAAAAAAACTGGTCTGATTGTTTTGAACATCATCTACAGGGGGGCATTCTGGATCTGTTAATTTTCACCAGATGATTCGCTCAATTGTTTATGGTTCTATCTATCATCGGTGCAAATCAACCAGTTGTGCGATTCAACGTGTTCTATGTGCATAGTTGACATCCTCGGTTGTTGCAACTAACACCCAACTATTTCGTTGGGTGTTAATCACTCGCCATAGATAATAGAGTGATCCGCATGTGCTGTTCACTCACTCTTATTAACACCCAATATGTCTATCCCTTTCTACCAAAGGAGTGCAGTGATATCACTGTCTACGTGTATCTACCAACTCACTCTTATTAATATTCTCATATCCCTATCTCTGTTTGACAATTCCAATTGGAACAATCAACCAAATGCCTTCTGTCTTCATGCGATAATCACTCGTTGACTCTCCGAGTGAAAATTAATGACAAAAAACGCAGCCCAGATATTTGAACTAAAGCTTAGGTAAAGTTTATGAATAATAGAAAAACAATTTACGTAATATGTATAATTTTACATTTATTTAAAAATATGGCTTGTATTTTAACAACATTGTGTATCTAATATAATGTGTTTAACATAAAAGAATACATTATTGTTTTAAATGGACATTTTTCTTAATTTAATATTACTTCATACTTTGATACGTTTTAGTTTGTAGAAAATTAAAGTACACAGATATATTGTCATGAGTAATAGTAATTAATAAGCAAAAAAACTTATTTGACAGTAAAATTAAGTAAATATAAATTATTATTTCCCTTGTTGCTTGAATAATTCTTAAACAAAAAGAGACCTCTGGAGGTAAAACAGTCAAAGCGTTCATTCTCCGACCTAACGGTATAATATTATATGTATCAATATTACAACATAAATGCAAATGAAATAAAGATCCTTACTAGTATTACTATTTGAACTGCAAATTGACATAATATCCTAAGTAAATCAGACCTCTAGAGAAAAACCACAAAGGTTTAACTTACTGGTATAATAAAACAAGAATGGTTTGGCTACACTTAATTATTACTGCAATAAAAAAAGTGTATGGTAATTCAAAAATTTGACACTCGAGTCAGTTTAACTTTCGATTACATTAACAATAATACACTAAAGCTAAAATATTCTCTACTTGTGCACAATATATAACACGGGTAAATAATTCCTATAAAACTGTGATCATCTGTCACAGAGTGGAATGAATGAAGAAATATACACACAACCACTATAAAGATATCGTTTGCGAAATGGAATATAGTTTAACTTCCATGGGAAGGAATTCCTCCTCTGTTAAACATCAAGTAGGTACTCCAGTCTACGCATCTGAGAATTGAAGATTATGATTATTATTATGTTTCTTTCAAAATACGTACACTCAATCTTTCTTTGGTAACTTGTGTATTAAGCAAGTAGCTGCCCATACCTTTTATAAAAAATTCAAAGATTGTTGATGTATTTTGTGAAAACACATACTCAAACGTAGAATACTGGAATTAGAAACTAATATTGTTTACATTTTTTGTACTCCGATTAATTTTCTATTAGGGTAAAGCTAACAATGGAAGATATCAATTTTGGCTAAAGCTTTAATTGTAAGCATCTAAAGCACAATGCATACTTTTGAAATTTAATTAATCGTTGTCTAACTTGGAAGGGATTAGAAGGTTCACTATGTATAGGTCAAGTGTGCCACATGAAATATAGCAGTAATGCTAAAATTTTACAAATTACACGTCACGACAGCGCATTGTTAAAAAAAGCGGGTTATTGATTGTGGTAAGAAGTTAAAATCAGGAAAACGATATATGTATGAAAAAAACCTTTCTTATTAGCAAATACTACTATAACTTAGAATTAATACTATGTAATTTTATGTAAATTTGGAAGCAAACAAAAATGTTTTGAATTATGTACTACTAAAATCATGATTCTAGGTAGGAAAATCTAAGAAAATCGTTAAAAAGCAGTAAGTACAACTAGTAAAGGAAAAATATATTAAAAAAGTACAAAATGCTAAATTGTATTAAGTAAATTTATCATAGAGAAACAGTAAATTTGGTATTTGGAGGAAATATTCTTTAACGATGTAACACGAACAAGGAATTTAAACTGAAGGGAACTACTATTTATTTTACAATAATTTGTAACACACAAGAAAGAAGCAGTTTTGTTGTAATGAATCACTGGGAATCATTCACAGAATATAAAACAAATTCGATTTTTCATATTGATTATTGGACACTGGTATAGTATAACCCTTCGTCGCCACCCTTGGATTGGAAGCGTGATTAAGTAAAATTATTGTATATCATCAAACAATCATTATTATGGAATGTAAAATTAAGGAACAGTGGATTGTCAACAAGATTGGGTACAGGGAGAATATAAAATTACATCAAAATAATACACTATTGTAGTTGAAAAATAGATTGTAAACAATTATGTACAATTACGCAACTTTCTGTTTAACGAATAACATTGTTTCTTGGCACATTTCTAAACGTTTACAACAAGTATGTATAAATAGACAATATTATTATTATGAATATGTATATGAATCAATATCAGTATTCCTTATAGGCGAAAGGATATAAAAATTATATCAATTTCACAACACGCAGTACTACACAAGTACATATAATTAGTAGTAATATGATACATAGTTTAACATCAATACATATTTCAAATTTAAACATCGTTAATATCCTGTAAGTTTTCATATCACCTAAGTTTATATTAGTACTAGTATTATTATGCATTTGTCTACCGCAATACCTAAACACTAAATGGTGAACAATAAAGAAACTAACAACTACATACATAAATATTATAAAAAGGGGAATTAAACTAAGCATAACAATAATTACTACTGCTTGGTTCACCAATCAAAATATGTAGTGAAGAAATGTAAATCTGCCTGCATAAGTAATATGGAAAGAATGCAGCAGTTATGTAACTTAAAGAAAAGCACATTTATTTCAATTTCACTATCTCCTGATGCCTCTCAAGTAATTTCACAATACATAGTTAATAAGTAATCACAGTACATTTTATGAAAATCAAAAAAGAGAATTCAAAAATAATATGTATTTAATTTATATAACAATAAATATCAAGATCATTATTGGTCCCAAGCAATCTAGTAAGATGAATAATTATAAAATAATGTAAAAAATAAATAGGTAATAATAATTCTACATACTATTTCTATCATTTTGTTTTCATAAATGCTTTAGAGTGAGTGTTGTAATAACTAATTGCAAAGAGAAACTAGTACATTGTTCTATCCGTCATACAAAATGAAGACTCCTACAATAAAACTAGCACAAAAAAGTAACACATTTCTGTAATTCCACATATTTTTCCTTATAATGTAATTTATATAGTACATATAAAATTTGTTGTTTAACTGTAGAAAACGGGCAATAAACTTAGCTCGTTTTAATAATCAACTTTGTGAATTTTGAAGTCAAATTGTAATCAATACATAGCAATCATAACACAAAATACGCTAAATCATGATTTTATGTTGTTTTTTCATGTGTGTATACAAGTATGTAAGTGGTTTTTATCTATGATATCAACATTTTATTAGCTTTTGCTGCAACAAAAAAAGAGAAATAAACTATAAATGTGATTTTCTTAAAACTTGAATTCGATGACGTATTGTACTGTCTTATGGTTCCAATATGCATAAAAACTTAATCGTCCTATACAAGATATGTACGTAATAATTTATTGCCAACAGTTGTATGACGAATAGTATAATATGTAGTAGCTCTTTGAGTTTGTAAATTTGTTCGACAAAAATGTATTATTTACATGTTTAATAAGAGAGTCGTTGTTTAATATATGTACTACATAGTACCTAATAGCAAAAAATAATAAACTAATAATGTATTCAGCCTTGTTTACAAACACCAGCTCAGTAACAATTTGATTGTACAGCACCAGTAATGCACAATGGTTTTAATATCAGAAAGACAGAGGATAATCATTTTGACACATGCTCAACATACAAAGGTAACAACTAGGGTATTCGGAACCGGTGTGTTTTTACAGAACCGGGATTTCGGTACCGGCCTTCAACGGAACCGGGAAATCCCGGTTCTTTCGGTACTAGGATAACAGCCTATGAAGGAAGTAAAAAGTGGTGCTACCGAATAATTAGATTGATTTTTAGGTACTGCAATGTGAATTTTTGCCTTAACTGGTTTGGGATTGGTGCGTCCACCTTACTATAAAAACTAATAAACACCTTACCAAAAAGATCACGTCTAAAAAAAACAAGACTTACTTTTGAGATGCCCGCATTTTGTAGTTTTCGATGACAAAACAACTGACCCCTTCCCCTGCTAACCGCATCACACCACGTCTGCAGAGCCCGCAGTCTGCACACGCCATATAAACCAAATTTTACGTTTTGAAGTCGAGTCCCGAAAGTACCGAAAGAACCGGGACACAAATTTTAAATCCCGGTTATTTGTAACCTAAAAAAAACCGGGAATTCCCGGTTCTTTCGGGACCGGGATTTCCCGGTTCTGAACACTAGTAACAACATTAATTAACTGAGAATATTTTAATGACAAACTTGTGATTGATGATTAAAATGAATTTATATTACATTTTGTACATCTACGCCAAGTAAAGATCACAAAATTCACAGATTCAGTTCCTACTCTCATCGTTCTGATGTTTATACTAATTTCTTATTTTACGTAACACATGATAAAGCCTAAAATGTAAGATAAAGTGATGGTTTACATTAAAAATGTAAATTTATTGGCAGCAAAACTTCTACAACAAAATTGACAAAACGAAACCTTTTGGAAATGATGTATACAGTAGTAATTTTGACTTGAACAAATCGAGAATGGAATACATAACATCATAAATAGTATGATTTATGTATGTATGCAGGCACGATTCATGTTACCACTACACAGATATATTGGCACAAGTAAGTTGGTTAAGTAATTTGTAAGGTGTACAATAGAAAATTGATTGTTTGTGTTAACTTCAGCATTAAATGTTTAGTATATAAAACCACAAAATAGAGGACCTATAGTGTAAATGATATAAATACATATTATGTATGTGACAACACATTACAAATAATAAGACGATAACTAACAAAATTTGTGCAATAAAAAAAATTGAATTTGGATGAGTATTAAAGTAGAATTAGGCCGAACACATTCAATCCTTTGAGCACCTATGTTCCAACAATTTGCATTACTTTCTATTTCTTTGTAACAGCCGGAGACTTGTTCTGCTTTAGTCCTTTATCTTGGAGTGGAACCTACAGTAGAAACATTAAATATGATTATACTAACAAGATGTTTTATGTTATGTTTGCAGAGAAAGATACTACTACTAGTTGTTATAATTTCTTTCATTTTGGTCCAATTTACATAAAAGCCACAACATAAGACAGCAATATTTATTCAACTCATTAAATTAAACTCACCGTTGCTCTTTGATCTTCCATTCGTCCCCCTTGAACTTTCACAATCAACGAGAAGAAATCTTCATCGGGAACAGTAACAGCTTTATTCATATGGCGAGAAGTCACTGGTAGCTCCGACCGTTGATCTTCCAGACGAGATCCCTGAAATAAAGAAAAAACATCTTACAATGAGATATTCCACAAAAAAATTCCACATCATCAAGATATTAAGAGGCTACTAATATCAAAGTTCATAGAATCTAAGTCTAATATTTTTCTTCACCTGAACACGAGCAAGCATATCTAAAAAGTCATCATCTGTCTTGGCTTTCTCCTTTGTTTTGGTAGGACTCAATAAGCCAGTCAGAGTCGATGTAGGTTTCTTCACAGGATTTAATGAGGCACGTTGAGAATCAATTCTTTCAGACTGTAGATCTAGTATCATGTCAAGCATGGCTTCACTGTTGTTACTGCAAGAAAAAGAAATATGTGTTAGATATATTCGTACTTGATGATATCAACTATGTACTAGAGTCATACTAATAAAGTCGCAAGCATGTAAATATAACATTATAATTATGCAAAGGTATAGGGAACAATATCATCGTTCAGACACAATACTGCAAAAGTGAAGCATACTCATTATCATTTCACCCAATTGACATTTCAAATCAAACAAATTAAAGACACATTTTCGTTAAATTTGTGGCTTTTGCGGTATTGCATGCCGAACGACTATATGCAACTTCTGAATTAACCAATAGAACATCTAAAAATTGCGTTAATGATATTATGTGTTCTTAAATGTCCACTTTTTTATACAGAAAATGATGCATAAAGAAATATAATTGTAACAAATGAACATTATAAATTACAATTTTCATACTATGTCTTGTCAAAGAAAAAACTAAAAGAACCTCAAATAGTAGAATAAATTCTCTTCTAAATATATATAGGTACTAATATGGTAAAAGAATTTTAAAAGCTGTCATGTACACTTCACAGTTAGAAAAAACCTTGCAACTGTGCCAACCATGTACTCGATCTAAATCTAAATTTAAATACTGTCAATACTGGAACCTTTCGGTACATACTACATAAAAAGTATAAACACAAAGTTATAAGCGAATTGAAAACGTTTTTTTAATTTTTTACATGTCTGAATGTGAATTGATGGATTGAATGTGCTACAGAGAATTGCAAGTGGATAAATTAATACAAGAAGAAGAATAAGCAAAAATAATATATTAGTATACGTAATAATATCGCATTGCATAAAATAGGTACTGAAAATATACACATAACCTTACCTCTATCTGATGAAATGCAAGTATGTAATATTGTGTACATATAGTTACCTAATATTATGCTTGTTGTCATTGCTTGCAGAACGTTGCAATTTGGATTGTTTGGTGAGCTGTTTGACACGACTTTGGTTTTCTTTGCCTACAGTAGATAAAGTCGCACGTTGGTCGTCCATTCTGTTTGATTGGAAATTTGAAAGCAAGTCAAAGAATGATTCTGCGGGGTAGTCTTCTGAAGTATTTTTAGAGAGGATTTTGGATTGAGTTTGTTTTGCTGGCGCAGAAGAGTTTTCAGTATTCTTGGCATCTGGAGTCAGCTGTAAACAAAACAAGGGACCAATTTAGATACACCATTATATGCCTTTGATATACAATTATTAATTAGATCCAGCTAATTATCAAGATGATTTTCTTCCACAATACATAATAGTATCAAGACAAAGTACGTTGATAATTATCATGGTAAAAACACTTATGCCTGCGAGAGATATTGCATCATGCAACGTCATAATAATGACTGACAGTAATAAATAAAAAATATTCAAGAAAGAATTGAATTATTAAATGACTGGTTTTTCTAAGTAGTATTGTATCATTTTACTTTTGGGTACATCATTGGATAAATATCAAAGTTTCAATGAATATAATTACCTTGATAATTTTCAAGCGTGATTAGAACCATTTATTATGTTACTGACCTGCAAGAGACTTAACTGCTCCATCGATTGTCTTCTTACTCTCATAGCCATAATAGGATCACAGGTCACTCCAGAGTTATTTCCATTCTGTTCAAGTTCAGGTTCCAATTCTTCATCGGGATCCATTGGAGGCATTCCCAATACTTCTCTTAGATCACTGATATTGAGTTGGGCGGTGGCAACACCCAGTGAATCTCCCAACTACAAGTAAATCAAACACTGACAACACTATTCTCTACTTCACAAGTCTAACCTTACAGTAAAGTGCGCATGAAAATAGAAAGCCCAGATCGTACAATCGTAAGCTGTATCTTACAACAAATAGTTAAACATATCTGTATACTGCAGTCCTAAGCAAGAACTGTGCAAACGCAAACTTAAAATATTTTGAGTTTTTGGTTGAAATGCGTATTTTAACCCCACATTCTAGTATGTATTTCAGTAATAAAAAACCGGAGTTTCCATGAGAAATCCCTATTTTTTAAGCCCCCCATTTCTCCACAATTATATGGACGATACTAGATGTTTTTTCGTGATTATCTCTATAAACATTTTTGTTTATACACGGTTCTTGCTTAGAATGGCAGTGTACACATCTTTTCATGTGATCTACAATGTCATTAAAATTTGGTTAAACTGATGTGCATGCAACTTTATAGACATAGTAATTATATTTTCTGGTTGCCTGCCTGATCGGTTTTGAAAGAAAATAATTTGATTTAAAAATGGTATTTTACCTGTTTAGATATTTGATAATGCTTGGTAGCATAATAAAGAGCTCTTTCATGATTATGAAGAGCGGCGTACGCATTTCCTAACGACCAGCTTGCTCGTCCTTCGCCAACTAAATCTCCAAGTTGTCTGGCTGCAGCCAAATGCCTGCTATGATAGTGCAGTGCGGTGTTGAATTCTCTGAGTAATGTATAAGTATTTCCTAATGAGTAACAAGCTTGAGCTTCTACAGCCACATCGCCCAGCTCCTGGGCTAATACCAATGTACGTCTGCAAATAAAATACAAAAATTATAGCTAAAATGTTTTTAGTATACTAAGTTATAATTGAACCTAATATGACACAGTTTGTAAATATGTAGTAATCTAATATATTTTCCTTGTGGAGATAATGTAGTTTAATTCTTACACTTATAAGACTGAGAACTAAGTGGTTAAATTGAAATATAGATGCAGTTCTTCAGTATGAAATATAATGACTAATTTATATGGTTTAATAAAATACACAGTTCTCACTTGTAGTGTTCTGCAGCATTCTCAAATTGCCCCAAGAAAATATGTGAATTGCCGAGGTTGCTGTTTGCTCTTCTCTCTGCGGCTTTATCTCCAAACTTTGCAGCAATGCCCAATCTTTCAGTATGGTACTGAATAGCTCTAGCAAAATCACCAAGCAGATAGCAAGTGTTTCCTAAGTTACCACAAGCTCGACCTACAGCTTGTTCATCACCCAATTCCTTCATCAATGACAGGTTTTCTCTAAAAAAATAATTTAAATATGTTAGAATTCACTTTTAAAAAGTATGTATGTAAAATGTGGACGTTTGTTAATTATCTTAAAACAATTTCTATAACTCACTGATAATATGCTACAGCCTGATTCAAACAGTCCCTGACTTCTTGAGGGAAGTGCCCAGGATCATTTTGTCCAACACGCCCCATTTGCTTCCCCTGTGCGTGATACACATTACCTAAATTATATAACGCGCGCCCCTCACTTAAACGATCCCCTAATTCTCGAGAAATCTCTAAGTGACGTTTACAACAGGCGACGGCCTCATTGAATTTTCCCATAACTTTCAAAGTATTTCCCAAATTTCCTGATGATTTAGCTTCGCCAAGTTTATCACCCATTGTCCTAAAACAAATCACAAATAAACACCATTAGTATAGTATAGGAATCAATGTCTATTTACAATACTTGTGTGTCTACAGACAAGTGCAAGATACCGCAACTCTTAAGCAATGATTTGAAAACAATTCATCAATTGAATAATTGTGTCAACACTCATAACATACAATTAACCACACCCAAATTTGTTAACACAAAACATAACATAAAAACAATAAAATATGAATAGTATTACCTTGCTAAAGTTAAATCGTGTTTGTGATATTGCATAGCCTTGTTGTAGTCTCCCAAATAAAAGTAGGCATTACCCAATTGGCTGTAAATTGCGCTTAGGGTTCGAAGATCATCTGTTCCCGCTTGGATAGCTGCTTGAAAGAATGCAACACCAGCTCTACAATCACCGACTTTACACAGACGTTCACCTTCTAAGGCGAGTTCCAAACACATTGATCCTCCATCGCAACTCTGAAATAAAAACAATGGGTGAGCAACACATTTTGATCCTCTTTATGGTGACTCATCCATACATACTAATATGAATGATACTTTATTAGGATGTATCATTCATAAACATTATTGCTGATGTGATCATTTGCACGTCTGATTTAATTATATGAATACATTAAGTCTTATTGAATAATACTAATAGTAAGTTTAAATAATTACAACATTGACATTAATACTAGACATACCTGGCTGTCGCCAGTCAAATTTTCTGCACTCGCACTTAGCGACATTGTTTATACACTTAAACCAAAAATAAAATAAACATGAACACTTCTATTGCTTATCACAATCAAAAACCATCATAATCTGTTCAAATAATATCGAAAATACAAAATTCCGCGAAAGACGAAACGCCAACCTTTTCACGGTGTGATTTTTATTGTTGACAATAAAATCCGTTACAGTAAAGATGGCGCACGGGCCTGGTTAGGCGCATGCGCATAACGTGCCTTGTTTACCATAGACAAAAATGATTCACACTATCATAGACAATGATGTTTTAGGGAAGGTTATAGTTTTATTTTTCAAAAATAATTTGATTAGGTATTTTTCATACACCTAACTAACCGCCAGGGAACATCAAAATCGAACATTGAAAAAGTTTGAGTTGCGTGGTACTTTGCAGGTAAACAGTAATATTTTGACATGTTATTAAAGATGTCAAAAAATTACTATAGTAGTAAACATTTCGAGCCAAGTGCCGCATATAGCGATTTTTTTAAAAAGTACGTGAATTTTCCTAGGAATTGGTACCTACCTAGGAATTTTCATAATACATAGTAATACAATCTATCTACCTACTCCTTCCAGTGAATTACTGGGCACATCGAAAACCTAGATATAGAGTGCAAAATTAAATATGGTATATCTAATACTGGTAATTAATTATTGATGGTTTAGGAAAATAAAGTTGTGATTATGTACCTAAACCATATATATTATTAACCTATGCCTAAACCTATATATAATCTAGGTAGGCACCTGTGACCAACATTTTAGAGTAGGTTGATAAGCTGCGAGTTTCTCGTTTCACTATTTTTGGAGGGAAATAGTTTAAAAAATTGAACAGCAGAGTAGACTTGATGAAATTTAAATGCGACGCAACCAAGACAAATATAACTTCTTCTTCTTCAGCCCTCTGTCCTCCACTGCTGGATGTAGGCCTCTTCCATAGTCCTCCATTCCTTTATGCTGTTTGCTGCTTGCAGATTTTTTTCCACCCACAGCGTATATGTTGTCGGACCACCTCTCAAGACAAGGCCCCACAAGATGCACCCCAAAAATCCTAAGATGGAGACCTTGGGAGAATAAAAGAGGCGTCAGAAGACCCCAAAAGAAGTGGTCCGACGACATAGCCGCTGTGGGGGGAAATACATATAACAAAATATCAAAATTAATGAAGATCTCATTAGAGAGCAAGTATAATGTGTTCTGTGACGAAGATACAGCAATCAGCAGTTTGTTTTTCCGGAAGAGTAGTAGGTACCTGCCCAGTGGCGGATCCAGGATTTCATTTTGGGGGGGGCTGAAGATTAAAAATTTTTTTCCGAGATTTCTTTTTGTTGACCTTTTTTTTTTTTTTGGTCCTCGCCTAAAATTTTGAGCCGTTCTTATGCGGCGGAACGAACGATCGCAGACGGGGAGGGGGGGGGGGGGGGGAGGAATCCTGCCGTAATCAACTGATGACCTTTTTTTTTTTGGCGTCGTCTAAAATTTGTTGACCTTGACGCCTAAAAATTTGTCGAGCGGGGGGGGGGGGGGGGGTGAATTGCATTCAGTATACCAGATTTTCAGTTTAGTATTCAAAGCACTAGAAACGTCACTCAACGTTTTGAGGGGGGCTAAGGGGCTGAAATCCCTAGATTTGTTCTATATATACTACTGTAATCCATGGTTTTGGGGGGGGGGGCTCCAGCCCCCTAGCCCCCCCCCCCCCTAAATCCGCTAGTGTACCTGCCTGGTTGCGTGATAAAGTACAAGATACGTACCTAAATTACATTTTTAGAAAAGTCTCTAGGTGGCGGTGACCTATTGCATAACATCCACACAAGTCTTCTCTTCAACCTATTTATCGACGGCACTATCTAGGTACCTACCTAAATTCTAAATTAAACAGGAACCAACCTAACGGGTAGGCGGGGACCGGGGTAGGTAGGTATGATAATCAAAATAGTAGGTAACTACCTACTTTCAGCAAAAAGTTTTAAATTACGTACCTACCTATCACTCGTAATCAGTATGCATAAAAAAAAGATTTTTATAAAAAGCATACCTACTGTTATACCTACCTGCTTTTTAATAATTTGAGTATGGTACTAGGTAGGTAATAGGTATAAGTACTCTTTAACCTAGGTAACTAATAAGCAATATTAACTAACTAATTAAATAATGTCTCAGAAAAGATTGGCCGATGATATTGTCCCCGTCGCTGGCAGTGGGTGCCGGGTGGATCCAGGAAGCACAAATAAGAGAGGATTGGAAAAAGTTAAAAGAGGCCTATGCATCCAGCCATGGGCGTCGCCAAGGAAGGGCAGTAGCCCCCCAGTAGTAGTAGGTTGGAATAGGTGTATATTTTTTCATACTAAATGATAAAACCTCACAAAAAATCACATTACTTACTGCTAGCCACATTGGCCTCTTCTAAACTCTTCCACTGTTTTCTATCTTGGACTATCTGCTGCCATCTATACGGCCCGTAAGCAGGACAATGTTATCTGACCACCTTTTCTGTGGTCTTCCTACGCCTCTTTTGTTCTCCCAGGGCCTCCACTTCAGCATTTTTGGTGCCCATCACATTACTACCACACATTTTTTCATCATATCATAATTTTTCTAAAATTTCGAAAAAGATAAAGGGTCAACGTTATAATTGGTATTGCTGATATATAATCTAGGTATAACTATCAGGATACTTGTATTAAAAAATTGCATAGCTTTTATTAAAGGATCCCGCATATTAGGTATGTAAATTTGATTAGGCACTCCAATAATCAAAGGGTATGCACTATGTTTATAGGGTATTGTTCGTGGTGGAATTGCATTAGTGGTAGGTAGAAATCCCTTTATAGGTATAGGTAGGTATCTATTTAGATACTACATTGCAATGTCGATATACACATACCGAAATATAAAATGTTCATAATGGCTCTGTGAATAAGTATATTATATCATAGCTATGCAGAACCTACAACTAAGTATACTAAACTGAAGCGAATCAGCTTTACTTCCACCCCCTACGCGGAAATGGATCAAGGTCAATTTTCCAGAGAGCCTCTTCGCGCAGACTCTGTGCAAAATGCACGGGGTAAAATAAGTTCGATCCAATTTTGGTAGTGCGTTGAAAAAGTTCAACTATTTTAATTTGAAAAATCAAGTACCTACTGTTTTTTTTAAACTATTTCATAAAATCTATAGATATTTTGTTAAGAAACTTCAATTCTACAATTTGTTCCCCGTATCTTTGATTACCTTCACTTCAATTCTACAATTTGTTCCCCGTCTCTTTAATTACCTTCACAGGACGGGACTATTCCTTTTAACGTTTTCCAAATAGGACCCAGGAGAAGTTACAAACTCCGCCAGCTTCAAACTCAACATGCGAAACCCTGTAAAATGTCCCTTTACAGGTCAATGTAATAAATAAATTAAAAAACACTTTTTCTTTGCAGGTTTGCTGCAGATGCCAATTTTCATTAACATGGCCAAATATTTTTAGTAGGTACATGCGTAATACCTTAGGTTTATGTTTATAAATAATGTTGATTACAATATTCAACTATTTATATTTTCTTCATATTTCGTATATCTCTTCATTACATACTTACAAAGTAACATCGATGTATGAAACCCGGGTGTGCATATATTTGATATTTTGCATCTCCGCAAATAGCTAACTTCAATCGGTGCGTTATTCGTGCACTTCGCAGAATCAGATTTTCATCTAGAAAGAAATCAAGTTTCCAGTCCCCAATATGAAATTAACTCAATTCCCCCGTTCAAAGGAAAATATATAACTTATTCGGCAGTTCCGCAACGAACTGTCAAAAAGTCATTTTGACAGGAAGTGTACAATAACAATAGTGTATTTTATCCATATGCAAAAAACACAGGACCTTAGTAGATAAATTGTTAACTAAATGGAGGAACCTATAATCATCATGCAGTTGGAAACTTCCCCATTGAGGTAATGAAATTTTGTATTACTAACATTGTTTACATTATATTATAACCTCCAAAATTGTATGCAGATAATACTGAAAGGTAGTACGTCCTTTCATTGTAATTCTAATTTTTAAAGTTCATAATAAGCTTCAGTGTGTTAACTATGTCTTCATGTTTCATTTAATGCATGAAATGCTCTGAAAATCTCGCCAGAACTTGTGGTATAGATATAATAATTATTGCGCCTATGTGTTTGTATGATGAAAATCAATAAAACCCGGTGACCAGTGTACATAACTAGGTTGAAAAATAGAAGCGCCTTTCAAGCACAACAAAGTCACTCATCCCCTTCATACAATAATACTACAACATTATGTAAACTGTTCAAAGGAATAATACAATTGTTTATTGTCTTGGACATATCTAACTAATTAATTATGAATTCGTAACCTATGAAACATCGGAACTGCACAAAGTAAATAGATATTATGGATATAGGCATAAGTCAAATAACTTGTAGAGTGCATTGTATATGAAAGTCTTCACAGATGAATGAGCAATAGGACTAAATCATAAAATTATCTACCTACCAGCGACGAAGGGTGGATTTCTGTAGGAGGCAAGCCGGGGCTAATATTATTTACCAAATTATGTCAGATTTAGTAGAACTACTATTTTTTCAAAAGGTAACTAGACGAGAATTGTATTCCTAAGCATCTTCGGCACTGCTCCCTGCAAATAAAATATGTAGGTACCTACTTTTTAAAGAAGTAATGTAACAGAATGTGCGCATCTTATTTGTATATTTAAACTTTTGGGGAACAAGATAGTACAGTGACATGTAAATATTTCAAATGTAAATCACAACATTTTTTCACTAGGGCGAGCTTATCGCAGTACTGCGATCGCTGCCAGCTGACCCAAAAACAAACTTCGAAATACAATATATACGTATGTATATACACACATATGAAATGTACATACCTACATACTAGGTACTACATACCTATTTTTTATACACCTGAAGACTTGTTTTCATTTCGATGATTTTCTTAACTGACTACCACTTAATGTTAAAACACACCTATATATCTATATATCTATCTATACCCTCACGCCACGTCCCTTGCGGGGTAGGCAGAGAGGACAGAGCGCCAGACATCCCTATCCTTACACACACTCTTAGCTTCCGTCACACTCATACAGTTTGTCATACACGCTCTCCGATTCCTTTTACTCAAAACGCGCCCATCTGGTCGACTTGATCGGTCCAGTCCAGTCTGAGGCGGCCGCGTTTCCTTACACCTCTTCGTTCACTCAGATATATCCTGTCATCCTTCATTCTCTCAACATGCCCAAACCATCTCAGTTTGTTCACTTTCATTCTAGTTACAACACCAGTCTTGCAGTCACTCATTTCCCTAATAACCTCATTCCTTATTCTATCTAACATATATCTACGAGAAGATTATGAAATTCGACTAATTCGAGTTTAATTATACCTACCTATTTTAAAGACAACCTAAAGATAACTATTGCTGATGATATTCCAGATGGGGGAAATCTGATGATGGGCTTCTGAAATAGACGATAAGGAAATAATACTATTACCTACATCACGTATTTCGAGACCAGAGCTGGGCAGAAAAGCGTTAATCCGTTAATCGTTAATTAACGAAGTAAACATTTTGGTTAACGATTTAACGCTTTACTCGCCTCCAAAAATTGTTAACGGATTATTTAACTTCCGTTACATTTTACTTCCGTTAATTAAGTCCGTTAATATTTGATTGATTGCATAGACATCATCCACTGGAGGCGCTGGCATTAGATAATCCAAGGGTTGTATGGGGTTATGTGTGGTATCGTATGCGGGTTGGGAGTTGGATAAGAAATTTCACTTTGTTGGGATGCATCACGATAGTGTAAATGTGATAGTAGTTGTACTTATGTAGTTCTATTTCATGCCATTTAACCGCGATTTTTTTACATTAACGCTTTAACGGATTAACTTCCGTTACATTTTTCAAAATGTGAAATTTTTTCTAGAGATTGCATGAAAAAAGTCGTTATATAGAAATTTTGCCCAAAAATGCCGATTGCCGACGAAACCGATTTATGGTCAAATGATAAAGATGCATAATATGATATGAGTAATTTAATATGTAGATAATTTTAACTCCTCGAGTGCCTACCTATTCTTCATGGTTTTAGTCTCATGTCGTTGATTTCCTCAACATCCCCTAAACAAATCTTCATGAGTTATTACCTCATTATGGTCCCACTCCGGTCCCGATCATTCTTTTATATACCATAAGAATCAAGGGTAGTAGATAGACAAAGTTTTGATTAATACGAGTATGCTTAGTCCTTTTAAGTAAAAATACTGATATCACGAGTGACATTGTGATTCTCTTGGACTTGCAACCTGCAGTCTTATGTGTACTAATATGTTTTAAATTAATGGAATTAAAAGTGTTATTCCATGTAATCTATGTCTCTGGAAATCAGGGATTGGCTTTTAATCAATCTTGGAACTGTGTTATATACCTTGTCTAGTAAGTCACCTTGATCTATGTATGAAGTAGGTACGCTAGGAATTACGAGCTTTGTCGTAATTCTCTTATGTTATATGACTGGATGCACGAGTTCACTTTACAGCTTACCTGTATAAAAGCACAAAACTTTTATTGTCACACTTAGTATAATGCGCTTGTACGTAATAATATGTTATTTGTTACTCTGCGGCGCAATTACAAGTTTGTGTATTTAAGCCATGCAAGAACACATAAATTGTGACTTTCAATTATACTGTAGGTACCTACATCCTGTACATTATTACTACAAAGGTGTAATTTATTGGTAAAATACCTCGCATGGTATTTACGATTGATAGGTATAAGAAACATAAAAAAGAACGTTTCCTCATCATAAACTTGTAACAATTAATCTTTTAGATTAAAGTAAATTATCAGACTTTGACATGTAAAATTTTGCATAAATTTTACATGTGCACTGCACATTATAGTTACTTTAGTAATTCACTAATTTCCATCAGTCGATCTGTTCCTTCTCCTAATGCGAATTTTGATTATGTCACTAGAGCATGCAATGAACCACAGTATTTTTTTATCACTCATCTGTTGTTGATTCCATATTTTCTTGCTCGTTGTTGAACTTACCTGGGACGCTATAAAGTCTTAATAATGGGCGGTGATGTCCAAAACTTCTCATTTATGCAAACTCCCTCTCTGGTTTCATACAAGTACTTAACATAAATTGTGTGAATCATTAAAACATTTTTTTCAAGTGCATTCTCTGTCTTTTTTCAGTGCTATGTCCGAATCGGCTTCATCGCCAGAGGACGCTTATATGAAAGGTAAGATACAAACTACCTACACATAATAAGAATGAGTGACGCTATATTATTAAACATCGCTTTTCTTGGCTTATCAATAAGAGTTTTCAAAGCACGCCTCATCTAGGACCATCATCTCTCGTGAATCAAAGAGATGACCTCTTTATTAACCTTAATTATTTAACATAATATGATCAAACAAGTAGGTACATCGCATCCTTTAGAGAAAAAAGTTACAGGATTGAATATTGATTAAAAATAAATAATTTCGCAAGCAACCAAGCACCCTTAAAAGAGAGGTGATTGACCAATAAAAAATTGGGATGATTGTTGGTCGAAAAGAAGGGATCTTAGACTTTGGAGAAGGTTATGCTACGAATGTATCAGCGATATTACTTTCGTAACAAAGTAGAATACAATAAGGTTTATTTTACTGTGATGGGATTCAGAATACAATGTAAGTATTTTGTTGATATACCCACGTATAAATTTAATCGAATCGAATGATTTTTATCATCGCATTCATAATAAGTAAAACTTACTATTATGAGAATAGGAGCTTTAATACTGTTGTAGGCTTGTATGGAGAATATTATATAGTTGAAGTAGGATTCTCCATGCAACGAAAGAAGAACGTAACTAACTCACTAACTAACTGTATGAGAAAAAGTGATGTGAGATAAAAAATGTGATAGAGTAAGAGAGACGAAGAGAGAGATGGAGAGGGAATAGGTAGTGGGGGGGTCAGGTCAGTGACTTTAACACACCTGGTATTATAGTAGGTATATGTACATAATATTATTATATTATTATCTACCTACTTACACACGTACCTATTACTTATTATAGCATAACTCTGTTGCTGGATTCATTAATATTTTATTATTATTTCACCAATAGATACCTAATACTGGAGCTGTATAACGAGTTATATAAGTCAAATTAATCCATTTTGGATAAACCATGAAAAAAGTGCCCTTAAATCATAATTTTGTCTTCATAACTAATTCATTCCATTGGATATAATTTGCTTATGAAAGTTTTGGATCTTATTGAGAACGTTATATTAAATGTACCCATTCAGTTTTTTTTTCATTAAGTTATCACGAAAATGTTCTTATTTATTGTTCTATGTTGTATATATGAATCATAATACATACTTGTTTACGAGTTGTAATAATGCATGACTAGTCGAAATAACTAAGGCTTTCTTTCACGTTTTGTTTGGATACTAGATAGGTACATCTGCTTAATAATATTATTTACGTAGAAGTACGCAGATACACTAGGTAGGTACATCGTACGTCCGAGTGTATGTGAATGTATATAGGAGGTACATAATAATGTATGTATGTAGCTACGTGACTCTACGTAGAGTAAAAGTAGTAAGTCGAGTGTTCCTGTTTTGGTCCACAGCGGCGCTACAGTATTCGCATCTTCGTCAGGTATAGGTGCAGCTAGTAAAGTTAATACACTGACGTACCTGGATTCCCTGGTTGTTCGGTTTCACTAGTCGATCGGGTGTCTGCGAGTGTAGTAGTTTGATTTAGTCGGCGATCGCGCGCCGCGCTGTTCACAAGGTGTTCAGAACCCATGGGGCCGACCCTATGGACGTGTACGAGGAGAGCCCGGCGCCCCCGCCCCGAACTCGGCCCCCCACTCCTGAAGTCTCCTTCGCCGCGGGCTCTGACTTCAACCTCTCATTCTTCGACAGCCCCGAGGATGACCGTCAGCCCCCGCAACCCTCAGGTACCTTTCGTTCCCCTCTTTCTCCAAGTGTCTCTTCTTCCGGGTGTTATGATATCATGTACCGTAATATTGATATAAATCATTGCTGGATCTACTCCATATAATATTATGAATTTCCTACATTGGCTGTCGGAAAATTATCCTTACAATGACAGTGTTTTATTTTACATGTATTACAGTTCCGTTATATTTCACTAGTGTTTTCCAGGAAGGCCTTCATATCGAGTAACAGTAAATTGTTTATAATTAAACAAGGATGAGGTATACTTTGATATTACATATATATTAACTCTAATTATAATTGAGCCTTGCGTACGTCACAACGGACAGCTTTCAGATAATGCTGATAATATTTTTGTATACAAACGACTTGAAAATTTGCTCCATCATTTAGGTACATAATTTATCTATTTTTCTAATATTATTTATGTATGTCTCCAAAATAATTTATTCGTTTGGCGAGAGGACTGTTTCAATCATATGTAGACTTGGACTTTTTAAAAGTTATTTGACAACCATCATGTGATCTTATTAGGCACAGAATTATTTATTTATCTTTTAGGTATAAATTTGGTTGCGGATTCCTTGTAATCAATAACATGTTTTATAAATCTCTAATAATTTACACTTCTCAACACAACAATGAAAGACTATCACAGGATATCGTTGAATACACAAATAATTTTATATACAAAAGTCACGAAACAAGGACCTCTGTGTTATCAATTGAATGTTACGAAAGAACGTGGTGCAACAAGTTAATAAACAATAATCACTTTTTGGGTACACTTGCATGCAAATACGAGGGATCATATCAACTTGTAGTAAAATTCTTCAATGTGGGAGTAGGGGATAAATAAGAATGTACAGTTTAAAATACTTTTTCTTTTAGATACATACGTGGCCAAAGAACGTTGCTTTCAAGCTGATTGAATGAGTCTTTATTTCCCAATATGCGAAGAGATTTTTACAATTCACTTTATGGGAAACACTCGCATGTACTTTGTTGTATCAAGCTTTCTTCTTCGCAGTTTTACCCTTGGGGATTGATTTCCAGCAAAGTCCTGAATTTTGTCTACTGTGTTCTGTATTGATTGCATAAATTCAGGCGTGACTAATGTTTAGGTATATGTTTTTATACATTTTCCTAGATCATCACAAGTCCTTTGATGTATTTTTTATCCTCATTACTTAACGTATTGTTTCACTTTTGGAGTATTAGATTTGCAGTGGCGGACTGGCAGGGTTGCCAGCTTGCCCAATAGCAAGTGCTCCCCCCCCCCCCCCCTAAGACGGTCCTCTAACATTAAATTGTTGATTAAATAAATAACTGCATCCTTATGAAAAAAAAATGAAATATATATTAAGGCATGTAGGTACTAGGCGTTATTTATAATATGAAATCATTCTTCTTCTCTTCATCGTCAGCCTATTCCCGTCCACTCCTGGACGAAGGCCTTCTCCATTTGCTTCCACGCCGCTCTATCCTGGGCTCTTTGGATCCAGTTGGTACCCACGTATTTTACCAGGTCGTCTCTCCATCGTAGTGGTGGTCTTCCTACACCCCTGGTAGTCATTCTGGGTTTCCAGGTTAAAATGAAATCATTACTCAAAAATATTGTACATATACACAGCCACAGTCATTTGAGGGGAGGGGGTTGAATAGGTTATGGTAATAATTAACACGGACAATCTCAAAATTTCTCACTATTATCACGAGTTCATTTTTTCATCCAAAATGCATAAATATTACCAGAAAAATTTCACTGTATTTATGGGGATTCATCCAAAGCATTCGTCTCTGCGACTTAAAAAAGTGCTTTCAGCAGTTTGACTCCGACAAGTATAATACATTTAATAAATTCTTCAATGCGAAGAGAAGAGTCTGTATAGTCATCATATTTGATTACCTATATGGCGGTTTTTATTAAAGTTACTCGTATACGTAGAGTTTAACTGTATTGAAAATCGCATGTCATACCACAATCTTTTTACGTCCCATAGGAAAGAAGTTAAGTATAGAATAATTACACATCTACATTAATCGATCGCCTTGTAATCTTTTACTCCTAAGGATGCTCCCACTTCATTTACCATCCATATTCATTTCCATGAAAGCCTTTCAGAGTCGTTGCTATGGTGGGTTCACGGGACGCATTCTGGAATGCACATTAGCACATGCGCGTGTCAACATCCATCCCCATCAGAGTCTGTATAAAATCCTGAAACTATGTAATATCCTTGATTGTTGTGGTTTTATCTCCATTGACAAACAATAGTCCTTGGTGAAGTCTTGTCTGTGTTTTTTTAATCAAATTTCTAAATTTACTTGCACATAGTATTTTTCTTTAGATTTATCTCTCAAGTAAGTAAACATTCCATAATTCTACGATCTATTTTCCTTTCGTTAAACAACAACCAGAACATAATAATGTAATGATATTAATAAAATTATTAAGTTCATGTACGTACAATAATGCATTCTCGTCTAAGTTCAATGTCTAGGTTACATAATGTTACACAATAGGTGTGTAATATTCTAACATTGCGTTATATGTTTTAACTTATTGTAGTTTTGACTTAAGAGTATGCATACCGACATTTCACAAATTTCTAAAAACGGGAGACCTTATATCTCGACAACCGTTACTAAATATGCTTTGGGACAAAATAGGGTAGATGCATCGAACATTTATCTAGGGAATAACCGTAAAAGATTTTTTATATCTTGTATAGATTTCTCAAAAAAAATTGTGAAAGACACCTCTGATATTTTTTCCGAAAGACGGAAACTCGTTTCCCGAAAGTCGCAAATTGTATTTTTTTTGTAATGCAGGGAATAATCTAGGGAATAACCAAAGTTTTTTGATAAAACATCGAAAATCGAAAAAAACGCTATTTTTACCTTTTTATCATGTGATTGTTCACGCGATTTTGAATACCGTGGGAAATGACCGTAACGTCATTCTTGGTACCAAGCCCTTAAAAACATATTTCTAGAGTTTTTACTTACCGAGTATTCTCGGTTACATATATAATAGGTAATATTATTTTATTTTCATATAGGTACATATTGGTCAAATTGATGTAAAAATCACCGGAGATAACAACTTAAATTCATAGCAATAAAATTGTCCCTAAGAAAATTCTTCGTATTCACTGAATAGCAGCAATCAGTGTCTTGGGCAAAAGTTTATTTATTGTTTAGTCTACATGAAGTATAATTTAAAAATTACTTTTTCTTCTTGTGTTTCCAACGCTGGATATAAGTTTCTTCCGAATTGTTCAACATCTTTTATTGTTTATTGTTGTTTATCGTCCTTAGACCCTATGTCGGGTACTTGGACTCTTCAGTTTTACATACCTAATCAAATTTATCTCTGTTTGATATATTTATGTCTGTTTGACTTGTGTGTTATTTATGAGAGCTTTAATTCCCGATTTGGCAAAGATTGTGAACCAATGCTCGTCTTGGCTTTTCTGACATCTAACGAATTCAACGTCCATAGAGAACATAGAACTACACAAAACCTCGTAGAGATAGAGCTATATGCATAATTACAGCACCAATATTTAGGTACAGTATGAAATAAATAGTTCCTATTTTAGTATTTGTAGTCCATCATGCTTACTAACTCGTTCATCAAAACATTGCAACAAAGTAATCAACTCATTACGTATATCTGTGTTGTATTGATTGTATTGATGTACGATACGTACTAAGGTAATTATAAATGTGAGTAATATAGATATAATGCGTTAATGCACAACTATTCGTGTTACGAATTTGAAGAGGATCGAAAGTGTGTGACTGACTTTTCCGGGTATATAATTAGGACTGTTGATCTATTATTAATGCAACTGTGATATTATTAAAGTCCTCTCACTGAGCCAAAACTCCATCTATTAATTATTTAATTAAACTCGTTTATCCAACTTATACACGCGTCATTGACTCTGTCAAAAATATTATTATGTATCATCAAAATAATGTAGTAGTGGTTGGTATGAATTATCGCTATATACAAAGTTGCAAAACAGAAGAAAGTATAACACAGAAACGATTCGACAATATTCAGATTAAAATCGATGCTCATAGTAAAGAGAATAGTAAATTTACTCAAGCAAAGTATATCAACATTAGTGAAAAATCAACTTGCTTTCGTTCCACATAAGTCTTAGGTAGTTATAGATCATGGAGAATTTAAAAACTATAAGTATTTGGTAAAAACTAGCGCAAATATTAACTAAGCGTCAGCTATACAGCAGAAATTTCAACATCACTGCTTCTGCTTGGCCACCCATTCCATTGAAGTTCGCCACCGAATCTGAATGATATATAAACGTTTGGGCAGAGATAATTGATGTTGTTTGTCAGCTAACTAATGACAGTCGACCAATAATTAGACGTTAAGTACCCTGTTTCACTGTAGGTATTATTTTTTATAAGAGTGGCAAATATACCGTGGCAAAACCTATAAGCTATTATGTTGATGCTTCGAAATCATTATTTTATGCTTCATAATATGACTATTGCTTTCTGCTAGACATACTATGACTGTGATATTATACTTAAGAATGAAAGTAAGTACGTGCCTATAGATAGGAGGAACTATATCGGCGTGAAAAAATCCGTCACTAATCAGGGATTTGTATCCGGAACTTTGTCTACGTCTCGATCTGTATAAAATATGTACTCCCTCTTATAACACTGCGATATTAAAACTGCGGCCGATGATCTGACGAACTATTAGATAAAATGTAAATGTAGGGAATAAAACACAAGCAACACAATATCTACTAAGTGTACACAGTACAACACATATTTGCTATGATAATAAGTCTATAAATAATAATACATATCTGCTATGTGCATAATATAAACAACCTTATACCCATTTTCTGTAAACAAATTCATTTTCAATTTCTATACAACAAACAGGAGTCCTTATTCTCTGGAATATCATCAGATCTAACATTCATTAGGTACTTAATATAGTTTGCAGAATACTATTACCATAATATGTCCACTACATAATACCTCTATTCTATTGCATTAATATCTAGTACCTACATACATTAAATAGTTGTCATGTCTTTCAGGTATATTGTCGCGATTCTTGTGTGTTGAATGTATCGCTTCAAATGACGCCGCTGGAATATCTCAAAATTGTAATACTAATAAGTAAATGATTTCAGTGATGGGAGTTGTAGCCGGAATGTGAAGAACTACACAAGAAAACTGATATCAGTTAAGATGTATTAGTATCGCGAAACCTATTATAGAGGTGCCGTAAAAATGTACTTGACAATGATTTTGATATTGCTACAAGAAGTTACGTGATTTTATTCATTTCGTTTTGTTGATATGATTATATCAATCCATGGATAGACATTTGACGTAAGGACGGATGTAGGTATTTTGTTTTCAGTGTCGTATTAATATTTACAAAAGTCTATATCATGTATTTAATAATATATATATCGGGGATTCGTAATATTGTGATGCCGGAATTATTATGATACAGTTTAGGTTTATATAAACATTCACTGAATCATTTGGTTTCACTCGAAGTATTTGAATATGTGAATATGTTAAACAAAGCTTAAAATTCATATATCACTAGATCGCGGACAAGATCGAAAACGATTTAAATTGGAACTCTTGACTCTGTCATACATATTGGATACATGCATAGGTACCTGTAGTATACTGCTATCTACAGAAGTGATCCTTAGGTACATGTTTAATACATTTCACAATTTGTGTTTTATAAATGTTAATTAATTCTTTTGGTAGCAATTCGTATTCATGTACCGACGTTTTGTATGAAGAGATCGCTAGGTAAAAATATAAGCAAACCACTAATAAAGATTGGTAATAATTATTGTAATGCCTGCCTGCATGCAGACAGACATTCTTGTAAACTAATTAAGAGAATGCATAAATAAATAAATAAATCTTTATTGGCCAAAACAAAATATGCATACCTAAATACAACAATAAGATAATCGTAGTGTGCCAAAAGGCAGACTTATTGCATACGCAATATCACCGACATTACAAAAATTTCTAAAAACGGGAGGTTTTATAGATCCCGTCAAACTTACTAAATATGCTTTGGAAAAAGAGAGTAGATGCATTGAAGCTTCTTTATAACCGCAAAAAAAAATTCTTGTATAGATTTCTCAAAAAGAAGTGAATAACACCTCTGGCCTGTTTCCGAAAGATAGCAACTCGTTTCCCGAAAGTCTCGGAGTAAAATTTCTTTTTTGTATTGATAACATGCAATACAATCTAGGGATGACCGGAAAAGTTTTTTGATTGAAGCGAAATTAACCCCAAAAAATGGAACAAACGCCATTACTACCATTTTATCATGCGATTGTTCGTGCGATTTTGAACCTTAATGCCCCGGGAAATTACCGTGACGTCATAGTTGGGTCGCGAATCTTAATAATATGAAGTATATAGCTACTAAGTTTTTTATTCAGGAATATCATGTTATCTATGTATAGCTTGTATACGATTTCTCCCTGATTTTACTTATTTCACTGATTTTTCAGATTTGCTCTCAATTGTATCGACCTAAAAATAAAACCGAATACCAATAACTTGAATAATATTTTATGTAGTTCTTTAATACTTATGTAATATTATATTGTTATATTATTTTACGTACTTATTATCACCATATTTTCTCGTAAAAGAGATTAACCTTCTTTGCTTTGCTACTAATGGAGAGATGACATTATTTGTATATGTATTTGTAAAAGGTTTTCCAGTGTAAATAAATGAAATATCGTCCTACTAAAAGTTCTAACATGTTTTGTCAATACTTTGGAAATTCGGTCAACAGCACTTAGAACAATTTATAGCTATTTAGTTTACTTCATATTCACAATTCACCTCTAGACTCGTCCACTTTCGTAGAATACTTCGTAGATTCACATAAAGTTCGGTTATGTTATATTTCTATGCTGTAATTTTTTTATTTATGTTATTTTTACCCTTTTTTCGTAATATAAAATAAATTTATCAATAATTCTATAGGTACTGTACAACGTACATGCTTTATTTCGAGCTTTTCGTGCATCGTAATTTCTTCTTCTCCTTAGCAATTATTAATCCCACATGTTGGTGGGGTCTGCTTTTCTTGTGTTTCGCCGCCACTTGGCTCTATTTTGCGCATCCTCCGGTACAACGTCATTCTCTCTCCACTCCTGCCTCACCACCTACCTCCACTTGTAATTTGAATATTGCAAAAATATTAAAGATTTCATATTTTTAACAAAGATGATTTCTAATTACTTAACATAATTTTATGGCCAACACACAGCAATGTTAGTACGACTTTTGCATCGCAGAAGTAGCTATTTCTATTAACCATTTAAAAACTCTATTTTACTATAATTTCTTCCGTATATTATTAAATGTACGTGTATCGACATAGTACTGTGTACATAATATAGACGTATAATGATGTAGAGACTTACAATATGGAATAATAACATACTATACTTTGTTACGTGCGAGTACAACTTGTAATATGCATTTATTTACACTAACTGTCTCATTCATACAAATGAAATAACGTATTGGAGTAACCGGTTCAGAATAATACACACTGCTACCAATACACACGCGTAGCGAGTTAAAGTAAAATAGCTAACGGCACTACGAAGTACAGAGAATTTATAAGTTTTTTCAATCTTCATAGGTATACTATTCTCATCACAAAATTAATCGGGCTCTCATTGAAGATGCTAACCAGAAAGTGTATTCCTTAACAAATCGATGAAAACATTACAACAAAATGATTCAGTACTAAAATGAAAAGTATCCCATAGTATCACCTACTTACTTCGCACTAATTTGACTTGTTTTGTTAGAGGTAGACGAATGTTATTCCCTTGTAGTCGTTGGTTAATAATATATTGTATTCTAAATAAACGATTTTTCATAACTTATGTATGTACTCACTAAAATGTATTATGCCATAGCGTTAAAAAGTCTATGTAGTATTAAAAGGAATAACTTGTGTCCATGATACCACGTTAGCGATAATCATTCTGAGACAAAACAACAATAAATAACAATAGAAAAGATTCAATACAATGCCAAACGGCGGGCTTATTGCCAGAGCAATATCTTCCAGCCAACCGAATATTCCGAATTCAACCTGTGATTTCTGTGAACGTTATGAACTAAAATATACATGATTGGGGTAATTGGTTGAAGCCCGGACTTTTAACCTGGACGTGCTGGGTTTGAGTCATGTCTGGTGTTGATAATGTATTCTGTATTTTACGACACAATCTTTCAGATTACTCTGAAAGATGCAGAGAAGAATTCAGGTTGGTGTACACAAGTATTGATTTTGTTTGATTAAATTATAATGTCATTAAGATTAGTTTTTGCTAACAGACGTGAAATAATAAACACTGTAGTATTCCCACAACAGTATAGAAGAATTAAGGATGAACATTGTCGGGCTTACGACCCACCTCGGCTGGCTTAAGTGATCACTTTACACTCGAGAAACATTCGCCATTTCAGTTCACCCCGGCTGGGATTCGAACCCATACCTTCGTCTCGCTTAGTAGGGATCATATCCACTACACCACGAAGAGCGACGGCTGTGTTGTCGAATTTCATGTACATTAAGTACCTATGTATTGTTGCATTTCTTACTGTTGAAGGGAGAGGGTGGTATTTTTTTTTTCAACTTCAATGTATTTACTACGGCTGTAGAAAAAATCCAACGCTTTACAAGAATAAAAATTTGTACAATCAAAAATAATTCAAATAAACACTGTGATTATTGATCAACAATAAATTAACGACATATTGGGCTGACAACTACGTACTGTGAAAATTATTAACCACTATGGAAAAATAAATGGCAGAAATTGTCATTTGGCAATAAGCCACCTCTTTGTATGTTTTTATAATATATTATTCAATAAAGATTTTTTCTTTTTTATGTTTCATAAGTAGTAATTTCACGTTTCAAATAAGAGAGAAAGTAGTTTAAAAGAAGGTTTTACTACGGGGATATCACAGCAAAATACTAGCAAGTAGTTAAGTACACCATAACATTTGTTCAATACAATACCACCTACATCGAACCTAAGCGACTTGTGTGGGCATATTGATGAATTAAATCAGGACGAGCGTGATCGCCTGTACTCAAATAATGTCTAATGATTGTATCCATATATCAACGCGACGAAATTTTATAGTGGTATTAGCAACAGATATTGATGCAATTTCCTTACGTTTTAATTAGGCACAATTTCCTGTTAATTAAAAAAACAGGTAAGTATCTAGAAATAATTTGTTGATTATGGAACAGGTATCTAATAATAATTTTAATTTTATCAGCGTGGATTAGATTCAGCTTTACTTATTCTGTCCGCGTCCACTTTGACTCTTTCCACCCTATTTTCAAAAAATCGAAATAATTTTCCGAATTCTACTACCTACTGTTTTCGAATTCATACCTGATGGTTTTAAATAACCTCTAACACGGTATGATTTTCATGTTATGAAATTGATATCCACACAATATTTCTAAATTGATATCCACACAAAATTGAGATCAACATATTTCTTTAGTCTTCGAACTATTGATAGAAAGAATAAAGGATTCTGTAATTATCGTCATATTTACATGCACAATTTGTATTTTCTGTATTCTTAATGATGCCTTTTATTGCTCGTACCTGTGGCTTCAGTAAACTCCTAGTCTATGGATGATAAATCTATTGTAGGTAATTAAAATACAAAATATCAACGTATGAAGCTGCGTAAGAAGTAGTGGTATCAACAAATTATTTTGTATCACTCTTGTAATTAGGTAATAATTCGTACACCTAATAACATCAGGCTGGATATATGTACTATTTATTTATTTATCGTATGGTCAAAAGAAGTATATCACATCCCTCAAAGGAAAAAGTTTGAAGGTTGGGCTTTGGGCAATGATAAATTTCGCAAGCAAGCTTGGTCGTTGGCTTACTAAACTGAACGTTTTTTTATATAATCAGTCGCTGGCTCATTCCGGTATAGGAAGTCATCGAAGCTCCCTTCGTATGCTCGGAGGCCGCACTCAGTCACAATGTGGCCCACAGTCCTAATATGTACTAACTTCGATAGACTACATTTATAATGTACCTATGTAGGAATACTTTTCTGGTGGTCTAATCTGACAGTTAAGTCTTAGATGTTACATGCAAAAGATCCACGATCTCGTGATGAAGTCAGAAGGTACAAGAAGCAAATAGTAGGTACCTATTAGGTAATTTTCATGATTAGACCAATAATAATAATTATTACAAAATATTCTATAGTACTTAATAAGCGCAACCTGCCAGTTGCAAGAAGTTTTAATGGATGGACATAGGCCTCTTCCAACCGCTTCCGTTCCTTCTATGTTTCAATTTTTCTCGTGCACCCACCAATAGCTATTAGAGACACGTCATCGTCCTATCTTTTTTTATAGCATCCTGATGGCTATTTAAATTGGCCCATACTTGATTAGTTTACTAGGTGAAAAACCTACTATTTTTGTATCTAGATATGAATGTGTTTGGGGTGTCTATGAAGACTTTCCAGCCTTCAGAAAGTCACTAAAAAAATCTTCCAATGAGCATTTCACCTACTTCTTACATTGAAGGACTCCCACGGGCTTAAGGCCCTCCGCATCCCCGGGTAGCACAGGCGCATATAGCGTCCTCTTTACCCGCACTTCTTGGCAAAATCTTTTTAAGAGGTGGGCTCAGGGTTAGCCAGAAGGGAGCCCCCCGACAAACCCCACCCCTAACTTACATTCCTTCAGTGTCCTTGTCCAAGGATGGAAACATATTTACAATCATTTACAGATACATACATGAGTACAAAAAAGAAAAGAAAACAGTAGAACCTACCTAAGTAGAAAACCTAGTAGGACCTACTTCTTATATAAAGTTCCTGGATCAGCCTCCTTCAAATTTTATTGATCAAGGAATGATACATATTTATTTATTTATTTACTAACGGCGACAGCCTTCAACATTTCTAATAAAACAAGTAACAATAAAACAAGTAAGTTAAGGTATAAGGTGCATCTGAAACATTAACAAATACGTAACACGAAATACCAAATCAAAAGTACATGAGAAATGGAACTCATTAGTATACATAGGTACAGACAGACTGACAATAATCGCTATTAATATTTACACTATACAGATGTGTTTCACAATTTTGACTTTAGCAATGATTTATAGTGTACAATTGAATATATCTACATTATCCAGATAGGTATTCCCTAAACTATGCACTCTGTGTATGACAGTATTGCAAAGGTCAAAACCGCCAAAAGGGGAGTTTATTACTTTGTACAAACAATTAGATCATTAAAAATTCATATAATTGACCATATATAAATATATTGATTATGTTGTTCCCTTTTACAGTTTGTTTGTAGTCACCTTTCTAAGATCTACGAACTCGTAGTTACCTTAATATACTGAGACCGCCTCATCGCGTAGCTTACGAGGAAGATAGATAAGAACAACTAAGTAATATCCGTTCTTGCTGATTCCCAGCTTTCAAGTGCCTACTGTCCATACATATTACTTCTAATCTGGGCACTATTTTCTTTTTTACGTTCATCCTTCTATTTCTCAACTTCACATATCTTCTCTTTTTGCTTGTCATTTTTTGCTTATCTTTCCTTCAGCGATGGAGATAATGTCGTCATCTTACTATTCAGAGACTGGCCTATTTTCTTCTCTATTCCAATTCTACTGTGTTGAAGTTCTGAGTCCTCATTTTTTGTTCACCGATTGCCAGATTACTATTATTATTATTAGATACTTAGATCCGGATATGCATTTTATTGTAAATGTACCTATCCACTCAGTAAAGTGTATTAAACACATTGAAGAACTCCCACGGGCTTAAGACCCTCCGCATCCCCGGGTAGAACAGGCGAATATATAGCGTCTTATTTACCCGCACTTCTTGGCAAAATATTGAAGGATATTAAGTGTATCAAATGTCGGAACTGAATATATGAAAAAATCTAGCCATGATTTTAAAGTGTTAAGTAAATAAAATTATTTCTACTGAGATAAAAAAAATCGCCGATGCACAAATATATCGATCTACAAATAAATTCAAGATGGTTGGTATTATAGAGGAGTTTCTGTCTCGAAACATTGAAAATATAAAGAATGAAATCTAGATTGCAATTTACATATTATAATGAATGTTATGTACGATAGTGTGGACAACCCATATCTACTTTATATATAAAAATAAATATGTATATACTCGTACATGTAGATGATTCTATTTTCTTGATTTACCTCCGTTCCTATTTGAAGAGAGTATTGTGAACGCAACAAATCCCAGAATAATAATACTAATGGTAATAATTTAATGTAGAAGAAAAGAAGATGAATGTTTTTTTTTCTAAAAAGGTATTTGAAAATATATATAATAATAGTGTGTATACGAAGAATAGTAGAAATGTTCCGTATACAAAGTGATGTAATAGTTTATGATACGCTCGCCTGTGCAAATTGCCGGCAGCAATAGGAGTTCGTCGAACCCGTTAGGTTGTTCACCCCGTTGCTGTCACGCAAGATTCTTATACCTACCAAGAGTCAGGCAGCTAGCGATACTGATTCTTAACCAACACCGACGGCTTACGAACAACAAAACTCGCTAAGGAGTCGTATAAAGTGTTACCACTACTAACTAGTCAACTCTTTTCTAGCATCTAATACCAGCTAAACTATATAATAGATCTTGACTAACACTCTTGAAGAACCATGACTTGCCTTTGAATGTAAGAAACGACTATGACGGCCAAGTGTAATACCGTGTTATGTAACAATGACTTCAACGCACGAAGATAAACTCGCACTTGTAAACATAATAATATTCCATGCGTTCTTATACATATATTACTCATTTTATCGATCTTAAAATGCATTGCTTATTGTACATAACATATTTGTACGGAAAAATTGATTGCCATAAATTTACTATTGCAAACTTATTTATCGACTTCTCTAGTCATACATATTTAGTTATTCAACAAATAGTTCTGTTGACGGGTTGTTGTTCGGGTTGACTGTAAGATATTGCTTTTGCAATAAGTCCGCCTTTTGGCACACTGTATTATCTTGTTTTGTTTTTGTTGTTACATATATTTTCTGGCCAATAAAGTTTTATTTATTTATTTATTTATTTAGTTCTAATTGATGAGTTATGTATTTTAGTTATGTCGAATTCGTCAAGAAAACTTATCCACAACACTACAAAGACGATACTTTCAGTCTAAGTCCTCAGTACAACTAAAATTATTTACAAATCTCTATTTAAACCATTGGGGATTGCGAGCTGGTATCCATATTAGCTACATCAGCAAGAACACTGGAAGAGATCAAAAGAATCTTAGTATACCATCTCGTCTTATAAGTTGACTTTAATTCACTTTTTAAATAAATTAAATAAAACACTGTTTTACTTCCACTAACGTTAGTGTTTTATTCACTTTAATTAAAAAGTGACTTGAATTAAAATGCCTTTCCACAAAATTACACTCTCCAACTTGGAAAATCTGTCATTAGATTTGATATGAATTAAAAAAAAAGAGTTTTGAAAAGTTAACTTCTTAAGAATTGTGCAGCTGGCCAATTTCTCGCCCAAATATTTTGTTGAAGATCGAAACTTACAGACTTACTCTTTTGATCAAATTATTTTTTATTAAGGCTGTTTGTTTGTCTTGCAATTAATCTAGACTCGTAAGGATGCTGGACTTCCGATAGCGTAACGGAATATTTAACTCTCGGAAAATAATAACACACAATACACATCGTTACAACTATCACAAGTACAATGACAATCTCCACAATAACCGTAAGGTTGTATTGCTCTTCACTAACAAATAAGCAAAGTTTTCTAAATGATACGCTTATCTTCGCTTAGTTGGTAGAAGTGAGTAAGAATAAATGAAATGCAATTTCACTCAGATCATAAATCTCTCAACTAAAGTATGTATGAATAAAGTTAAAGATCAATGAATCTGCTACTGTAGGTTTGTTTTTTTTTCGGGTTTAATCGAGTGAAGATCTGATGATCCGACCTCACAATCCGTGACCAAGGCGGCAGTAGGTTCGCCGAAACGTAGGATCATCAGATCTTCACACGATTAAACCCGAGAAAATACAAACTTACATATGGATCATTGTGAAAGCCTGCAACTATTATTGAATCTGATACTATCTATCTTTCGCTCACGATGTGTCCCCATTGGGGAGTAAGTTGAGAAAACAGAAGGGCAGTCAGCCCCATTCACACACACACACACTGCTTGCTTCCGTCGCGTTAATAAAAATTGCCTAAAAGCCCTCCGACCTAATTTATTGCCAAATTTAACATTCATGGGTACTAAACCGATGAAATGTCGAATCATGCTGAATGCCATGTTCATTGTTATATCTAGAATGAGACAATCCAGCAGCGCTGGGTATCCTGTGCGTCGGCTATTTTAGGCGCTTCTTACTTAGTTCTGTCTAGGATAATGGGGTATTCGAGGATATTGTGTATCTACAGTAATACAGTATGATATTTTTATAAGAATATTTCCTACATAGACGAATGTAATGTTACGAACCTACTGATTGTTATGTAGGTACAGTTCGTGTATTATTATTACCACATATTATCTATTTAGTGTACTATACTTATAAATACTTACTTAACCGTTGACTACATCATGAGAATTCCTGTGTTGGATACAATAATATTATGTACTCGAATCAAATAAGTATTTTCTTTTATTATTTTTTAGAATCTGTACGGTATACGACTATTATACAATAGCACTACATAGTATACCGATCTACCTATATCCGGGAAACATCTGTAATTTTATCATTTATTTATTTATTTATTTATTTATCTATGGTACAAATACAGTCACAACAGTACAATTAAACAGGAATATGTATTGACAAATCTGACCAATTACATTTGTACACAAATAGCAACACACAAACACAGTAACACAAACTTAGACCTATACATACATAGCAAAAACAACTTAACTAATAGATATTCTGATTATACAATATATGAAAGGATAGGATGGGAATGGAATGAGGAGGAGGAGAGGGATTGGATTGGGGAGGAAATATCCCGTGAGGTACAATTTTTACTTTATCATAAACTTACTGTTACCTTCAATTTCCTCGCGTTTGTATTTTGAAATCTATCTGTAAAAGTTTAAATTATTAATCGATTGATTCGAACTATAATAGTACAGAGCATATAAAATTTTATTTACTGATTTTATTATTTCGATTTAGATCAAATGACAAAATCTTCTTTTCTTATTAAAACTTAGGCACTTATTAGATACGAGGGTAGGCTGAGAACTTCGCGGCCTTGAGAGAAAAATGTACTGGCCAGTTTCAGTTTATTATTGATATGGATAATTTGAACCTTTACAAGGCTACTGGCAAAATTTGGCATCAATAGGACTAATCTGGCACTCTTGGCACCATTTTTAATTCAACGTGTTTGAGATTTTTGTGAAAATGAGAAATTTTTAACCATGATCCATGATAAAATGTTTCATTATCACAGGCCGTACATCAAAACAAACTTTTTAAAAGATGTCAGATAGATAATTGGAGTCTGCTCTATCATATGCGGTAGTCAAAAAATGGGTAGCAGATTTTAAATGTGGTCAGCAAGGTGTTGAAGAAAACCCTCGCAGTGGAAGGAAATAAACTGTAGTTGTTTCGAAAATAATCAAAATAGTGGCGGGATAGTGATTTTCCGTCTTCAAAGGAATCGATGTCTCCTTTGTGAACTGGAAAAGTTATGGCATTAGTTTTTTTGAATTTAGGGCTAGCATTACAATAGACTACTTGACTAGAGGCAAGAGGCAAAAAAAGAAGTGGGAGTACTATGCTAATCTAATAATCCAATTGTGATAAATTACCAATGCAGAAAGACCCGGAAAATTGGCCAAAGTCGTGATTTTTCACCGCGACACTGAGTCAGTTCACAGGAAAACATTTTCAATAGCTAAATTGCATGCCATTGGCTTCCAATTCCAGTCAATCTGCTTTATTCACCTAAAATGGAATCTTCAGACCTTCCCCTCACCTCAAAGCCCAAAAAAATCTCAGCATAAAAAAAATTGACTCAGTTAACGGTGTTACAGTATACGCGGAGCAATATTTTGAAGACCTTTACAATTTCTTCTATAAAACTAGGATCCTAGCTTTGAAACATGGCTAGCAAAAGTGTATTCGACTTCGAATAGATCGTATAAAAAAATAATAAGAAAATCCAACCATACTCCAGTACATTTTTTTCTCAAGGTCGCGAAGCTCTCAGCCTACCCTCGTATACATATATTTCGACGTTTCTTCAGAACTGATGGTGCAATCGTATTCATACTTCATTATAACCTTATTTATAATATTTTCATACTAATGTCTAATCCAATATTTTTCTAAAACTCTATGTAGGTAGTTCATGGTGTTATTAAGATTTAGTACCATAGTCTTTTTTTCGTATCTATTAATACTTACGAAATACGAGAACATACTAAATATTTACGGTCAAGAGAATAATTTTATGGAAGCATTTGGTGTAGGTATACCTAATCAGAAAATAATTAAAATTACTAACGTCCTTACTTTATTTTATTACAATGCATGTAAACATTTTGCATTCCAATCGATAATTGATTATTATCTCAGTACATATCATAGTATCATCATTTGTATCATAACTACCTTCATAAGGTTAATAGAAAGTATTTCACCAATATTCCGAGCCTCAGATACTCACTTAGGTTGAAGGAAGATTACTATTACTTTGGTAGTGTTTTAATAAGTACAGCGGCGTAACTAGCATTAGTGCCGCCCGGGGCGGGCTATACAACTACATATCTACCCATGGGTGTCTGCAGCTTTGAAGCTAAGCGAGAGCAACTAAATTTAATATGGACGTGGCATAATAAAAGCATGTTAATAGTACGCAGGCGAATTTCCGACGCAAACGAAATGAAGGTCGTGTTTTAGTTTTGTTTACTTTTTAGTACGCTTCACAAAAAAGGATATACCTAAAAAGTAATAAAAAAAGCGTTTTAGACAAATGGGTAAAATGATGAACCTGGTTTTCTTTCTATAGTAGGTAACACATAATGGTTAAAGGTATGGCATAGGGGAAGCGACCATGCAAGAAGTAACGAAATTTTAGTCATAAGATATCGAAAATCTAGTTTATTAAACGAAATATTAATCGAAAAGAACACGTACCTAATACGCGAACATGTTTGACTAACGCAGCAGGTAAATTTTTCCACGAAAATTATTGTAATTTAATAGTTATCTTAATAATTGAAGACAAGATTTTTTTAAATTTGTGTGTTTCATCAAGATGTCGTTTAGATGTTATTCCATTTTTCCGCCCCCAAAAATGGCCTGTCCGGAGCGGACCCCCCCGCCCCCTAGTTACGTCACTGAATAAGTACCCATTCAAATACAATGGAGACGTTTTCTTAGATTTAGACCATGTAGCGGTATATGCAGAGACGAACCAATTGATATGTGAATTTGTTCCACAACTTCTTCACAGAACTTGTATATCTGCCATACTTTTCCGATATCCATTAATTTCCTTTTAGTCCAAAATTCACAAGACATTCATATCAATCATGAAATGCATGCATCAAAATAATAGACACTTTTAACACTTACTTTTATGTAACAATATGTTTATTTTATTGTTTTTCTTTATAAGTCTATTTGCAATTATCATCATCATCTTTCATCTTATTGTCAGAGGGTTCAATCCCCGACTTAGTCCACTTCACAACACAAGCTTTTAAGCTTTCTGTGAAGTGTACAAAGATGTATTTGTTTTTTTTTCGATAATTGCATTGATTTAACTTCATTTATTTTTGTATTGGCACAATCTTTACTGGTGGATTGCCAAAATGGATAAATCAATAAATAAATAAATATATATGACCATGTATCGCTGATTATATAGTAGATATTTACAAGTAGGTTTCGTTAATACAAATCCAGCAAATGTATGTAATGTAGAAAACTGATTGTTTTTGTGCCAGTTTGTTTATAAATTACTACTCACAATATGAGGTATTATTGACGTTTAATAGGATAGAAACCGCAAAGACGTGACAATAATTTGATCAAATATGAGTGTATTAAACCGGAATGCGGTTACCTACATATTGTTACATATCATAATACATACCTACTTAATTTATACACATTGTGATGTAAACATATCAATACAGGTGTCTATGGGTACCAATACAGATACTTAAAAATCTTTTTAATGTCAATGTTTATAAGCATCATTATGGAAGTAAATTATTAATACTCCCGACCCAACACATTTATACAGATTCCATAGACCCAACTATGACGACACGATCATTTCCCACGGCATTAAAGTTCAAAATCGCGTGAATGATCGCATAATAAAATGGTATAAGTAGCGTTTATTCCATTTTTGGGGTCGATTTCGCTTCAACCAAAACACTATTACGGTTAATTCCTAGATTTTAATGCATAATATCAGTATAAAAAAAATTCTCCGCGACTTTCGGCAAACGAGTTAGAGATGTTTTTCACATTTTTATGAGAAATCTATACATGATATAAAAAATCTTTTACGGTTATTCCCTAGATAAAGGTTCAATGCATCTACCCTATTTTGTTCCAAAGCATATTTAGTAACGGTTGTCGAGATCTAAGGTCTCCCGTTTTTAGAAATTTTTGAAATATCAGTATGCGTACTCTTAATTTACTTATGTATAGTCAGTGTTAAAGAAGTTTTAGGTATAGTCTAACTTAGTGCACAATTACTTCAGTATTAAGGTAGCTGGTACTGTGGAGGATAATTAAATGAAAAAAAGTCACTCAATTTTAATATCACGCTGGATATGTGGAAAATTAAAACGCTTAACTGCAACTCTACCCCCCCCCCCTCCAATAACTAAATAGCTATACATTATTCATTTGAAAAGATACCTACGCGAGAAGCGTCCTTCAGCTTTTTTATGATAAAAGTATTCTATACAATAGATCTCGTTGGTTTTGATTAATTAATAGAGACGGAAGAAATGATATGAACGTGACAGGAGTAATAATGAGTGTGCATATAAGGCTAGAGCGGTCTACCTTTCTGTCCACTATGCCTATCCCGCAAGAGATGGGTAGTTATAATTTTAACCTGGTACAAGATACCTAGGTTTTTTTAGTGTCTAATGAAATTGCGTATTCTGGGTATCATATAGATGTTTACGCGAAAAGAATGTTGTGTATACTTATAAAACATATGTACGTAAAAACAAAATACCTACTCTTATTACAAAATAATTTGATCGTAAATCCCACTGAAGACAACACATTGATTAGTCTCGAAAGATTTTTGGGTTTTGAACAATAAACTCTACGTGGAAGTAATGAGAAATGTACTTCCTTGAAGTTAATCTTCGCACTATCACCAAGAATGTTGTGTGTTTTCTTTACATACAGCATTTACTGGTTACCCCAACATCGAGATGTATGGTATAGTAGTAGATACAAGATACTTTCAACACCTTAGTACATTGTAGGTACATACCTAGTTTCTATGAAATGGGAACAAAGTATGTCGTATCTTAGTTCATGTTTCTCATTAATAAGCGATAGTCATATTACCTTATGCCTTCTATCGCGCTCCCAATATAATTCCCTGGAATTACTTATATTTCATTCCATATATTGCGGGTTTATAGACACTATCGTTGATGTCTACACAAAGGTTTTGTTTTTCTAGTGATTTTAGTTTAGTTACGGACATCACCTGGACGAAACTGCATCTCTTTAATTTAACTCTGCGGAATACATTTGCGATCTATTTATTTTGTGCAAATGGATCTTTTTCAAAAAGAAGCTTTGGAGTTTTATAAACTCATTTACGATCCGCGTTCTTGGTATCGCCCAAAAACTACTGATAATGCCAATCAGAGTGAAGACAAGTCGCAGGAAAGAGATTTGCCTGATCAGCCTGTGCCTTCAACGGAGATGGGTACCTCCGCATCAAACAATCAGCCTCAAAGTGATCCTGTCCAGGCAAGCAAGAAGAAGAGGAGGAACAAGAAGCAAGAAGTTGTCTATCACCTTAACAACAACGTGTGCATCCGCGAACATGAACTGAATTCAGCCTCAACGGTGATGAAGAAATTACTTAATGTAAATGACCATACGGAGAAAGGCAAGAGATCTTCGAAGAAAAAAGTGTCAGAAGGTGATAAGAAGAAGGAAGCTAAGAAGACTGCCCCGCGCCGTCGAAAAAATACAAAGGAAACACCAGTTCGTGGAAAATACATTCCATCATTTTGTGACGCTGCGCAACAAACTGAAAAATTTGTTGAACCTATAGAACAAGTGTTGGATTATCCTCAGCAACAAATTCGCGCGTCTGAAGTGATCCAACCGCAAGGTCTGCACCATGTGCCATTTGGTGCAATTCAACCACAAGAACTGAACCATGTGCAGTCTGATACAATTCAACCACAGGAGCTGCACCCTGTGCCATCTGATGCAATTCAACCACAAGAGCTGCACCATGTGCTATCTGATGCAATTCAACCACAACAAGAGCTGCATCATGCACAACCTTATGCAATCCAACCACAAGAGCTGTACCATAATATGCAATTTGATGCATACAAGCCACAAGAGCAATATGTTGCAAATCAACCACAAGAACTCCACTATGCGCAAGCTGATGCAATTCAGCCACAGCAAGAGCTGCATCATGTACAACTAGATGCAATTCAACCACAAGAACTGAACCATAATATGCAATATGATGCATATAAGCTACAAGAGGAATACATTGCAGTACAACCACGAGAGCTACACTATGGGCAAGATGATGCAATTCAGCCTCAGCAAGAGCTGCATCATGTACAACCGAATGCAATACAATCACATGAGCTCCACTATGGGCAAGCTGATGCAATTCAGCCACAGCAAGAGCAAATTGATCAAGCTTATTTGGAGAACTATCCTATTTACCAACAGCCTCTTCAGGACTATCCATTGGACTTGTCAGTAAAGGGCAACCAAAGAAATCACTTCATGTGAATTCGTTACCTACGTCATATTCTCGAGATGCCAAAGATTGCAATTATTCTAATCACTTTTATGCCATTGCATTGTACTGATTTACTATTTTTTTTTAATATTTTAATAACGAGTTTTATATCATTGTATTTTTTATAATCATATGATTGTATTTTTATCAATAAAATAAAGTAAAAACAAAGAATTTTCTATTCATTTCCCTTTCCATAATTTAAGGCTAACTCTTGTTGTCCTATATAATTGGAAGAAAATCTACTTGGTAGCTTAGAGAAACTAACACAATAAATTTTCTTGGCCAAGGCTCACTCTCTGGGGTATTTTTTCCAATTTAATTTACTATTAAATTTATCCAAAACTGAATACAAATATGCAACAATGTATAATACTTATATTATGTACTTTTACCAATTAATCAGGTCACTCTTATATTTAAAATATCCAATCCTACTACTACTTTGCTTTTATCGTTCCTCAGCGGAACACAGGGAGGTTAAAAAGACCAGACTTGAGAAGTCTTTCCTCTCTATATTATGTGTGTATGCTGTGACTCCTGGCAACCAGTAGGATATTTGTTATCGAGGATTCTTTTGGCACACAGTATTCGATGACAATCTAGATTACATCTTCAGATCGTTATGCGGTCGACAAACTTTATCACACAGTATACGATTTATCAGGAAGATTACGTCAGGCATTGTCGAAAACTAGATCAATGTGATATCAGGTTGATCTTACTCGTAAATAAAATCATAAATCAATCGCATAAGTAAGTCATGTATTGTTGAGCATTCTTCTATTATTGTGGGTTGGTTTCGTGTTTTATTGGTTGTGTGAAAATTTATTTTAAAACCGCAAAGTTCTTCTGCTAGCCATCTTATTAATAATACCAACAAGTAGTACCAACATCGCATCATTATATGCAACCACCACAATAAAGTCATCAAACACACAATATACCTACCTAAGTATAGTTCTTGTGATGCACCGAGTCCAAATGATACATTATTATAACAATCCTTTAAGGTGTTTCGAGAATAAGTGCAACCGCATCGTATAATAAAATATTATCTCTTATTGTATTGAAGATTCCTTATAATGTCTTATTTAAATCCATGTCAAAGTAGCTGCTCCACTGATTTGAACTCTTTAGTATTTCTAATTCATTTTGTTAGTCATATAATAATCTAACTCAACGTTTTGAGTGATTCTTTCTACGTGGGTAGAATCACACAATTACCTTGTATTCCAATACATACTTATTTAAAAAAAATCCCTTCAACATAGGGATTATGAATACGGAGCGCCCTTGAGGTGGGGATATCTACAAAACGGCAATTTATAATCCAAATAGGTATTATTTTAGGGTAAGCTGAGTAAGGTAGGTCTCTACTATAGGCTTTAGGAATCGTAATATTTCACCTATAATGACAATTTCGCTGAATATTATAAATGTCGCTAAAATGTAGGTTTATAATATTTTAGTACGTATATCAACATTATTGTGAGTACCTAAGTACCTACCTAAAAGAATAATCTATTTTTGTCCTAGATTTATGTTTTCATAACATCGATAAGGTGTTTAATTTCATCTTTGATGTCGGTACCTATAGCTAGTTGATACATTCAAGCGAACTTCTTGGTAATTCTATGGAGGTACTGATCTCTTTCAATGCCGCTCTAGTCTATAAGGTTATATAACATTCGTAGGTATGTTAGTATTTGAATTATGTATTTTTTTATATATTAAGACAAAGATAAAATAGTATACGTACTCGTAGTAAGTTTCAACAAGGGTACTGTGATGGGAGAGTTGACAAAATATTACTGTGTCATATGTCCTTGTGAGGGTATGCAAGTATTAGATATCTGGAACTGTATGTCTGCCAGTATTAATGTTACATCAAAACTATGGAGTATTAAACAAAGATAGGCTTTCATCACACGTCGACTTTCCCAAGCTGATTTAGTCCCAAGTCAGCCTTCCCAACCTGGTTTAAATGATCACTATGTCCCAAACGCAACGTTCACCGTTTCGTATGACGTGTAATTGAGCTAATTAAATACTACTCTTTGACCAATCGATCTCATTTTTAATATTTAGTCTTGAATTAGGGAGATAATTATATTATATAATAACATACGAAGATACGAACATAAAATAGTACCTATACGGTATATAATAATAGATTCAGCAGGAAGAATAGGCATCCATTTCTCATATACTTTTGATTTGATATTTCATATTTGTTAATGTTTCAGGTGTACCTACCTAAACTTACTTATTTTTGTTGTTGCTTGTATTGTACTTGTATAAAACTATTGTTAATATTAAAGGCTTGCGCCGTAAATTAATAAATAAATAAATCATTTCGGCGTTTCATAAATTTGCGTGTATTTAATCGGTTGCTTTAGAATAGGTTTGTGGGTGTATGTATGCTATGTGTGCTCTAAGATGCATTATAAGCCAAGCCTTTCGTACATACTCGTATTAAAAGTTATCAACAATGTATGAAATGCGTGCTTATCGATACAGCCACGTTCGATGATTCCGTGAATTTATTCATGCTTGCGTTGTTGCTGTATAGGTAATATCTATAATACAATACCTACATACTTAAAACTATGTACATGGAGCTTATAATAACTACATATACCTAATGTAAACTTACACTTCTCAGAAAAGTTATAACTTATTATAAATGGTAAAAGATTATGAGTTATAAACAATCTCACTTCGACATCTTTGGGTTGAAATAATATGTGAAATGTTTTACGACTTACCTAACGTACCTACTAATCGTGGAGCAGACTCATAATACCTATTACCTATAGACATATAGGAATGTTATTGCATATTATTATTCGTCTCACTTCATTCTCTTATCAACTAAAAGGAGATGAAGAATAAATAAACAATGTAGAATGCTGCAAAAGATAATATTCCCAAGTACCAGCACCCAAAGCACATTATACTGTACAATATGAGCGGATTATATTAACGTCTGCTTATATGAAAGTAACTTCAGTGTGAACAGAAGTGTTTAGCGATAAGTCCAGTTTATTTTTCAAAGGAGTTGAGTTGGTTAACAGGAAGAAAATATTCAAAATGTATACAAATTGGAATTTGATTAACGTAATTTATTTCGGTTTTCCAGATCAGCAGCAATATTTACAGGCGGACAGTGCGAGTCCTTCGCCTGGAAACAAGACATTTGTACCTTGCAAGGTGTGTGGAGACAAGGCATCGGGCTACCATTACGGAGTGACTTCTTGTGAAGGTTGTAAGGTAAGAACATTCCCTTAATAATCACACTATTATTTCAATACGTTCCATTACACTTACGTACTCATTAGGTGATATCTATACCTATTAGCATGGGCGTCGCCAGCCTCAGGGCTAGAGGGGGCAACAAAATTTTTAAAATATGATACAGCATAAAAAGGCGTAAATTGCTTGCGGCGCTATTTTTTGAGACAGTGAAGTAGGTCGCTATTTTGTATAAAAAATGAATTATAAAAAATGTATATTTATCTATTTTTCTAATATTAGGAGATCCATACGATTACAATGTATGGAGAAAGGAACGTGTAATTAGCGCCGCAGGCGATATTTATGTCATATTTTGTCAAAAAGGTCGTGATATATATAAATCTTGTTTGTTTTTCGTGAAAGGTACCTTACCTACTTAAGCATAGGTAAGGAATACACGTAACACAAGATTAGACATCGGTAATTAAATTAGCACTGCAGCCAAAAAAAATATGAAACATTTTTGCATTTTAATGTATTTTCATAAGTACAAATTTTATAAAATTTGTGATATTATGACAAAACGTGTGTGGTAATAATGTGATTTTTTATGAGGTTTCATCATAGTATGAAAAATATATACCTATTTCAATCTCTAGCTGCCCCCCCCCCTCCCTATCCCCCTGACGACCCTCAAGCCTATTAGTACATTGATCAAAATTTGGCCATTCATATTGCTTCTACAGGGAGTCATCGTATAATAGGTATCAAATTCGGTGCATTGTTTTAATAAGTACCTACCATTGCATAAGTTACTTAAATTGCATACAAGTAAACAAATTCCAATTGCATAATATCTTGTCGATTATTCAATTCATAATTATTTTCACCCATATAAGTTAGCCTCTTCGTAGCAACAGTTTTGATTTAGTGTTGTTTTTTTTTTGCAGGGGTTTTTTCGACGGAGTATTCAGAAGCAAATTGAGTATAGGTGTCTAAGAGATGGTAAATGTTTAGTGATTCGACTGAATAGAAACCGGTGTCAATACTGCCGATTTAAAAAGTGCTTAGCTGTTGGAATGAGTCGTGATTGTAAGTACCCCATCTAATTTTCCTATATTAATTTCTAGTAGGATAATAATAACTTAATAGTAAATTAATCCTAACTACCTAGTACCTAATATGTTTTGTTACTACTTCTGTTTATTTTTTTCTGCAAGTAGGTATACATATAGTTGGCACATTTGGTTGTAGCAGGGACTTCTAATTTAGAAGTGTCGAGTTGGAATCTCTGAGTTGACGATGTATTTTCCAAAAAAAAATGAAAAGTGTCTTAAACTAAAAATATTGCCAACGATGCCTACGATTACATGCCTATTTCTAATATAGACATAATTATAATATGTATTTACATTTTTTTTATTTTTTTACTTCTAGCCGTAAGGTATGGCCGTGTGCCAAAGAGATCCCGTGAAAGGGGACCAGAGGAAGGGCCATCACGCGAAATTCCTGTACCTGTACCTGTTATAATAGGAGAAGAGCAGTGTGAACTATCAAGGACCATATCTACTGCTTATCGTGCACACTGTGCCCCAACTATGGTTGATAGGCACCCAATCCCGTGTTTTGAACCGTCACAGGTAATTAGTATTACGATAATTGCATTCTCATTGTCAAGCTTTGTTTCGTTTTGTTATTTTCAAGGTTCTATTCGTTTTCAGCCTTTATCGCCAGGAGCGACATCCACTTCTGAGGGGATTGAAGCCCAACGCATTTGGTACTGGCAGCAGTTGGCTGCAAGGATGACTCCTACGGCTCATCGGGTTGTAGAATTTGCTAAGAGGCTCCCAGGATTCTCAGAATTCACCCAGGACGACCAACTGATACTAATCAAGGTGAGATGCGAGAAGAAAAAACTTTTTGGAAATGTAACACATTATTACAATTTTGAAAAGTTGGTCTTTAATAGTTTTTTTTTTAATTTGTGACATTGCTTGCACATGCGAATTTTGATGATTGAAATTATGATTGCGAAATATTTAATGTATTTTTGAATGAAATTACGATTGCGAAATATTTACTGTATTTTTATAATAATTTAATGATTTGCCCTGCGATCAAAGACAAGACAATAATAATTATTATTACTATATTATATTCATTTACAATCATTTCTCAAATATCGATTACCTCTCATTAATGAATATCAAAATGCATACGCTTGTGAAATTTTATTAACACTTCAATCTAGCGAATTATAATATGAAGCTGTACTAATATTATAAGATTTTGCATGTGAATATTACAAATTGTACAATACTTTATTGCATTTTTATGGTACTACTGAATTTTGTGCTATGAAGAAGTTAGTGCATGAGAAAGGAAAAGATACATACATTCTTTAAAAAAAATGTAGATTCTGCAAGTCTGAGAGTGAATTACCTAATTTCTTCGCAGCGATGGTATTCTGTCATTGCGTATGAGTGTATTAAAATACATAGGTAGCTACTATGAAATATTTTGCAGATGGGTTTCTTTGAGATGTGGTTGGCAAATGCGGCTCGTGTGGCCAATGAGTCTACAATCACCCTTGAAGATGGAGGTTATGTAACAGTTCAACAACTGGAGATCATTTATGATGTAAGTATATCTATGACATTTCTCAGAATTTGAGGTGAGGCAAACTGAACTACAATTTGTTATGAAAATAATATTAAATAGCTACCACTATTTTTAGAATACAATAAACTTATTGTGGAATTTGTATATTTGGACATGTTGAGGATAATGTAAAGTATTTTGTAACACAGATTGTAAAATAAAATAAAATAATCTTTATTGTACTAAAAAAATAATTGTACAATGGGCGGACTTATTGCCAAATGGCAATTTCTGCCAGCCAACCCATAACAGAGATTAAATTGAGATATACCTAATTATAATAAGTACCAAAAGGGTACCTTAACTTAACAATAATTGAATACTAAATACATACACAGATAAACATATTATACATATATAAGTATATACATAAATGGTATATGGGATGGGATAGGGTAAGGGAGGGATGCTGGGTTCAGGAGGATGCAGGAGAGGACTGGTAGTGGGATTTGAAATAGAAAGGTAATGCTGCTTCAGTCTACTCTTGAAAGCGGAAATAGTTGGTGCGAGTCTGATGGATAATGGAAGGTCATTCCACAATCGCGCAGCCTGTATGGTGAAAGAATTAGTGAAAAACGATGTATGATGGATAGGGATAGGGATAATTGTCAATATTTTATTGTGAAGGATCTACTAATACTTTTCTTTTCTGTAGGCACTTTCAGTGTGCTACGAGTACTAATTCGTGACTTATAGTTTTTGTCTATATACTGATGTATTTAATTTTCAGGCAAATTTTGCAGCCAGTATGATGCATTTTACATCCAATTTGAATGCACTCTGTTTGAACGATACTGAATTGGGTTTATTCTGTGCTGCCGTTTTGGTGACAGTCGAACGACCTGGAATAACTGACATGAAAACAATCCAGCAAAATCAGGATAAGATCATTGAAGCATTTAAACTCCAAGTATGTATTAAGATTTTAATGTCTATGAAATACGCAACATTTTTGCATCATGTTCTCTTACCAGTCTTACCCACTGCCATAGGCGTCGCCAGCCTCGGATCTAGGGCGGGAGGGGGTAAAAAAAATCGATATATAAAGAAAAAAGCGTAAATAGCGCCGCAGGCAAATTTTTCTTGTGAGACATAGCGAAGAAGGTCGTGATGTGGTTTGGTGGTAATAATGTGATTTTTTGTGAGATTTTATCATTTAGTATGAAAGCATATATATACCTATTCCAATCAATAGGGGGGCAGCTGCCCCCTGATGACGCCCATTCCCACTGCCTTCATTCTTTATATACAACTAGGTCCTATATAAATATCAGTATAGTAAAAAATCTAGTAAAAGTAATTACTCTTATTTTTCAATCATCCAAAATTACATCAGGAAATTAAAAAATACAAGGAGGCCCTCTGACAGCTACTAACAAATGTTACTGAAAAGTAATGAATTCAGGGTCATAGGGGGTCAGGGCACATGCCACCTGCACATACTAAACTTGTCTTCCCAGCTCTTATAGTACTTAGGACAAAACTGGGTAGCTGGCATTGTCAACTGGCCAGGATTGCCTAGTTTTCCTTTAAAGAAGCTGAAGGTATTATGAAATATTAATTAATCTCTATATAATAAATGTAATGTTTCAGGTGTCCCACAATCATCCCGGAGGTGGCAATGTTCTAGGATGTGCACTGATTACTCTAGTATCTGAACTAAGGGCTATAGGGAACCGCCACGCCATTCTACTAGACTGGTTCCGTCTGAATTGGACAAAACTCCGTCTTCCGCCTTTATTTGCCGAAATATTTGACATTCCTAAGTGTGACGAAGACTTGCAGTGAATTGTGAATATAGATTTTTCTTTAAAAAAAAAACTAGTGTTTTGAGTTATTTTTTGTTTCATATAAATGTGATCGTCGTGCACAAGTAGAATTATTACATCAATGCATGACATACTTAGCAGCTTTAACTTCTTATAGTAATATCATTCATCATTGATGTCTATTGATTCAATACAACTTAATTTTATTCTAAACCAGCAGAAAGCAACAATCAGTCGAAATTCTAATAACTTTAGATGGGCTGTGGAAGGCCACTTGTTCTTCAAAATTATACACATTTTTGAAGACATGATGTTTTGACGTCACACACTCCATGTGTAATTATTTTTATTTTCTTTATCAATGAATGTGTTCATAAAATCATAGACATTTTTGATATTATGATGCCTGTACTGTTGTTGATGTTGGCATATCTTATGAAAATTTTCAATCATAGTATTTTATTAAAAACTATTACTTATTTATTGATGGTATAGATCTAATTATGCAGGGTGCTTTGCCAATTTATCTAGTAGAATGTAAGACACTATAAATAGTTTAATACATATTAAAGAATATCCTCTTTTGTAATGTCTTATATTTTGTAAGGCTAAGAATGTCTCAAGGTGTTGTGTGTTACATATCATGAATTATTTTTTATCGTATTCCTACCTAAATACTAAAACATAATTATTAATATTGTACATAATATTGTGTGCAGTTTAACAATCTAAAAAAAGTTGTAAAAAAATAATCTGATGTTGATATTTCAATTTACTGTATGACAAACTCTCGACAACCAAATGAAAGAAAGATATAAATTCTTTGTTATTGGTTCATGCTTTGTGTGCTTTTATATCATCATTGTTATTATTGTTTAGCATATGAATCAAGCTAATAAATTTACATACTACTATGTATTATGCTATATAGAGCTTTGATATTGGTGTTCATATTATTAAAATAACATACTCTTATCCAATAATGAATTATATTTTAGTGATAAGTATGTATCACCATATTACACCTAAATTAATCTCTAAATAACCAGCAATCATTTCATTCATACTGTTTTATATTACGAATATCAACATTAGTTATTAGACAACTCATGCATTTCTTCAGTTAGTAAAGAAAGTTATAATATATGCACACAAGTGCGGCAACAATCAATAGTTTAGGATATCAACATTTTGCTTTTTGTATGTTAGAAATTACTTATTATATCTACTGATTCCAATTCCCTAGTTATTTCAGTAAATTTAAAACATTAGAAACATTGGGTGCTTCAGTGTAGTGGTGCTCTGTGATATGAAAACGGACACAAATAAATGATATTTATTTTCCAGATCACAGTTACATAAACAATACACAACTAATAAGCAGGTATATCAAATAATCTTGTAGACTTTCTCTGCGTGATGAATCCAAATCTTCGTTGTTGGTTCTTAGGGTTTCCTTACTGCAGTAGAGTGGTTGAACGATCGAGAATGATCGGTCATTTGATCACTCTACACGAAGTAAGGAAACTCGAAGAACCAACAACAAAGATATGGAATCAGGTATGTATATATTTGATGACACATAGCAATATAAGCTGGTGGTTTCGAATATTATGATGTCTTTCTACTTTGAGTCTGTTCTGTAAAAGAAACATGAATATTATTTAGAATCATTTTCATTCTCAATTGATATTTATGTAAATGACTAAAGGGAGGGAATTCTCTGCATTAGCATTGTCCAGTGGATACCTTACTGGAAAAATTTCTCTTGTTTGACACCGTATGCTAAAAACTCATACAATTTGCCAAATCTTCACTAGCGCCTATATAGTAGCTATTTGTATTGGTAATTATCCCAATTGTTACTTGTTTTGAAAACACTGTACAAAACTTTAAATGGAATCTGGATTATTATTTTGGTTTATTTGTATTTGTTTGTCATGTTCATAGGCACCATAGAATACATCGATAAAGTTGGTATTTGTAGTAGTAGATAAAAACTGTAATCATAGAAATAAATACTAAATAGTTACGTGCATTTATAATGATATAATAGCCACCTAGTTTTTTTGACATAAACATATAATTTCATCGTCTTTATTAGAAGATATTATTACCTACGTACATATTAGATTTTGTTATTTGAATTTTTAAACCAACATTCAGTGTCTCTGAATTGTTTCTATGAAGCACTCTGGTTTTACAATAAAATATAAGAGTTATGAAAATAAATTTAGACAATTACTACAGATACTCAAATCATTAAATTGCATCAGTCGGTTAAGTTGTATGAATCCATTATTCACATAGATTTTAAATTTTTGTAGACTTGAAAAACGTAACTATTTTAACTTATTCTAATTAATTTTTAGCCTTCGTTTCAATTTCTCTCATCCTTTTGTATTTAAATTGTTTTCAATATGGAGAAATTGGTAGCTAGTTATTATTTTAGTCATTTATTTTTTTGTTACTCTCTTTATATATTCTATATGTGATCTTTATTATACGACTGTTGTTTTATTTTAAAAATATGAATATTAGGTATGTATACAAATGTAATATTTTTTTCTTATCTCTTTAGTGTATTTTAAAATCAAATTTTAAGTGTTTAATAGTACCTACTTACATAAAATTTTCTGTATCTTATCGGGTGTCAATTTTCACTTCCAACGTACCTTCAAATTGCACAAACTCTCACTAAAAATTTCATTAAGAACTCAACTATTTTATCTATTTATATATTGAAGATGGTTCCTTGATGGTTCTGTTACTCGATGCCTCCTGAATCTTAATGGCAAAAAATGTTTTAGGAAATACTCGTAATACTTGTTTATCTGTTTTTAAAATGAATCACACCTATGAAAATATTTACTTATTTTTATTTATTTACAACGATTTATAAATTCAAAAAAGACATAAAAATATTCAGCATTTCAGCAGAAGAATACTACTTAGAATAAAATATACATAGCAGTAGGTCATAATTATTATGATTTATTTCCATTCTAACACCTGACACTTAGTTTTATCATTTATACAACCTGTTATTTTTTATATTGTATAGGTAAGTATTTATTTCCATTAAAATTTGGACTTGAAATAGTGACTTTATACTCAATATTTTGTTAGTTATTTAGTTTTAGTAGACTTCTTTCAAACTTAAGTACAAAAGAACTTCCTTGCATACCTTTGATGAGGTAAGATTGCTTCTATATATTTAAGAACTAAAAAAATACTTTTATTATGTATGAGTACCTACTTCAGTTACAAATATTATTTATGTACTATACACATCTACAATTTTTTTTCGTCTACTGTACCTATTACAAAAATGTCTTGTTTGGCTGTTTTGTTGCATGATAGATTTCTGAGCATTGAATTCTGATACTAGTGTCGTCTTCAAGAAGTTAACGACCCTACAAGACGCCTTCTCTAAAAAGATATGTTTTCTCTTTGTGTTGGAGTAGTTTTGAAATATGAATATTCCTAAGGAATTTTTTCTTCCAAATAATATGTTCTAATGGTTCACATACATATCTAAAATGAATATATATTTTTTAATTTATAGCAAATACTTAGATACTTCTAATATCATTATGAATCTTATATGCATATAAAATAATTGGAAATGTGTGTTCTCATTTGCATGAATGAGGTATGAAAATCTTATTAAAATAGACAATCATTTCAAATGTTTGGCTTAGAAGTTGTGATGTGGTTGTTATGAAAAGACGACTATCATTGTTAACAATTATAAATATTGTTTTTGTAAGCAATTGTTATGGAATATAAGTAAGGATCAATTTGAGGGATCTCTTAAATATCAAATATATTATTATATAGTGTATACTTATATGGAATAATATTTTTACGATACAAATGCACTATTTAATGAAATTATGTCCGTATAAAGGAAAAAACATAATTGTAATTTAATTTAGGACTTATTGTTGATTTTATATTTAATCTTAGGCTATGATTTTGTAATGTTTTTTTTTGTTAGGTTTAAATTTTTGTGAGAAAAAAATATATTATAATATTGTCTTCTACATCATTCGATCATTTCTGATAGCACAATAATATTTCGAATTCCGTTTTATTGAACTAAACTTTTGTTTTCAATAATGCCTACATATTTATGGATTTCCCAGCAACGCGCACATGTTGACTTTCAGCACACGATATTAATTTTTATTACTACATAAAGTCAAAATCAACCGATATTGTTTGCCGTTAATGTGTGAAATAAATAAATAGATAGTTGAATGCCAATTTTATATTACGTATCCATTATCAGAAAATCACGCCCAGTGAAATTTGAAATATTTCCCACTTCCATAGTAAAATTTACATTTGTAATAGTAAATACAAACAAAATAATATACAAATGTATAAATTTACTTTATTATAATAATTATTATTGCATTTATTTGTTCTTAATATTATGTTTTATACAATTATTAGTGATTTTAATAGGTATAATATGTATTTAACTTGGTTAATTTCCAGGTATACCTGAATCCAGAACTGTTAATTGTTTTATTATTATAGCTTGTATAGCAAAATATTATTATGGTAGATTTTCGTTTTGTTACTAGTGTGGTGCAATTCTAGCATATATTACTTTTGGTAAAAATGTATCCTATATACTTACATACTTATTAAATATACATAATTGAAAAAATTAGCCTTTTACTAGTGTCGTAATATTTTATTTGTTTTAATGTTTTAAAGATTATAATGATCCACCTATACAATACTATTATATAAACTTCTACCTATTACGTTTATAAAATTGCACCTAATGTTAATGTAAAGTCTGAGAGATGTTATTTTTAAATAAATTAAATTATTATTGCATTTTTAAGTAGATATTATAGAATAGAAAGAATATACTCGTAATAATATATAATCAGTGTTAAAGAATATATTGTTATCAACTTTGTGTGGTAGTATTCATTCAAACATGTTCATATAATTTTGATGTACACTATGAGTGTCCAAATAAACTATATATTATGATATCTTAACTCCTATTATTATTTCACTTCAAATTGTGTGATACACTTTTTATTTAGTCTCCAAGAGCAACGAAAAAGTAGATAAAGTGGTAATCATTTGAAAAAATAAAAATGGTAATAATTATAGATCCAGAAGAAAATACTGGTGGGACCATGTAGTGTAGACAGAATGAATAGTGATAGGCTTGCACACACCAGCCAATGAAATCCCATCTAAATTCCGTCCACCTGAAAAACCACCTAAGAGATAGAGAAACAATGTAACCTCATCATCTCAACAACTATAATTTAGGTCTACCAAAACAAAAAGAAGAGTTTTTAATGTTTTTCTGAATAAAGTAAGGAAGAGGGGAATATTCAGAACCACCAAAATTTTTGGCCGTTGTAAAACTCCATTACTTCTTTTACTGCACATATTATGTAACATCACGTTTCAGGCTGGAATTCATTAAATAAAATTCATGTTTTAACAAATTTATTTATTTGACAAATAAATGTTAAATTTGCATGAATTACAATTACATATAATTTTAATAAGAGATTAATTTATTAGAGGAAATTTATTTAATATTATTAATTATCATATTAATGGGAAACACCATAATAAGCCATATTTATTTTTATATTGAAACAGAGAAAGCAATAATAAAATATCATTAAGTTATGCAAACCTCTTCTTAAACAATTCAATAATAAATAATTCAAACGATTCTTTCGACAAAATTTGCTTTTTTTCTGATGCGAATTATTCCTTAGATTCGTCAACATGATTCTTATCGTCTGACTTCAAAGATTCACCATTTAGACTTTGCCTCAAAACATTTTCTTCACTGGCAGTCTTGCTAATAGTAATTACTGGGATAATGGAATTCAAAGCATCATCTGGAGTATCTTCCTTAACTTTTGGAACTTCCTTCTTAAGACAAAGTTTCCCTTTCCAGACGTTTTTGAATTCACGACTTCCATTTTCTTCTTTAGATCTTCCAGCTGAATCATCTAGAGTTTTTACTTTTTCTATTTCAGTAATTTCTTGACTAGAACTACTTATAGGGAAACTGATGCGAATATCACGTCTTTTCATATCTTTTTCTTTAGATTTCCTGTCACCTAGTGATTGTTCATCACCTAAAGCTGGCGCGCTTGTACTTTGCTCGGTATTCTCGTAACGATCTTTTTTATTAGGATCACCATGATGTTTCCTTCTATGTGTATGCACATTTCCTTTCCCATGAACACTTTTATTTGGCATCTGGATGTCTTTGGAAATTAAGACATCATCTGGGAGAGATTCATGAAATTCAGTATCTGTTTCATCATCAGGTTGTGGAACAGCTAAGCCACTTTCATCATCAGAGGTCCCAGAGGATTTTCTCATAGCGAGTTTTACTAATTTTGCTAGGGAATCTGAAATTACATAACAAAGAATATTATTACTACTTGTAACTCATTAAATTAAAACACACACCTTTACAGTGTGGAATTTTGGCAAGTAAAATAAGTTAACTTATCAAATTATGCACGAAAATAATAATATCAAATTAATGTTGTTTACCCTTTTTATCCAATCTCATTTTTCCATTTCCACTAGTTGCAGCATTTTCCTCATTGTTTTCATCTGTTTTGCTAGTAGGAATAACGGGTAATATCTTCCTCCATTTAGCAAATGGTGTGTTATCTAACTCATTAGTATCTCCACGACTCTTTTTATCCGCTATTTGAAACATTTTCCTTCTTTCCTCTGTTCGTTCCCTCCTCAATTGAATCTGTAAAAATAATAGACTGGAGGTTAGAATAGGTTAGAAAAACTATGTTCTGATATTTACATAGTACCTATAAATATTTCTCACCTTCAAATCATTATTAGCTTCTCGCAATGATCCAGTGAGTGAGAGTAAATAATAAATTATAAGAATAAGCAATACAAGCAAAGGAATGACTATGCCTGGTGAAGCAATATAATCCAGAGCTTTGCGAAGAGTTGGGGAGAGGATGCTTTGTAAACTTTGTGTGAATAAGTGATAGATTCTTTGATAATTTGAAAATGGACCACAGTGCCACGATGGCTCAACCCAAACAATTGCATAACCAACGGGCAAAACACAAAGAAATATCATGGTCAATAATAATGCTAAATAAAAATTATTACTTCTAGATGCTCTGAACACAACTGAGTGAGGAATATTGCATGTCATTACAGCCCATGATCTTAAATACATTAGAATGATCAACTTTACTAAATTCAATACAACTAATCCAGGAGAGAAGAACATTCCCATCCAAACCATTCCTTGATTGTTGACCAAATGTAGAATGTTTTCAGCAATCTTAAAATCTCCATAACTAGGAAAGGTTTTTTCTAAATCCCAACACCAACATCTATTCATGAATCTCACAAATAATGCGCGAAAGAAATCCATACCCAAAGTAGCCAGAATAGTTAAAAACTGAAAATTAAAAACATCATGTCAACAACTGGAATATAAACAGTTTGAATGAACGACCTCAAGTTAACACACTAGATACTTACCAAATCCATCATAGTAAGTTTTACTAACTCTTGACCAAACATTGTTTCCCAACATAAACCTCTTAACTTTCTTCTTATAGTAATGTTTAGTTCAGAAGAAGCGGCACTTTTGAAGACATATTTATCAGTTATAAGAGCATTGTGTTTTGGTGACAGTTCTTTCTTCTTTACTACCTTTGAACCTTTACTAGTAGAAGGATTGTCAATACTACTTTCATAGTGATCACATTTCATTATGTAACATGGTTCTTGATAAAAACCTACATTTTCTTCTGTTGTGCTTTCTCGGTATATCGGTTCTGTTGAGGGATTACGTTTATTATAAGGAAACGTTGAAAGATATTCTCTTGTTGTAATACTTAAATTATAAGTTTCTGATGCTTCCGTATTATTGTTTAATGTAACTCTTGCTTCATCATCCGAATAGTGATCTTCTTCTTCCACAAATTTGTAGTCGAATTCTTCATCAGTGTAGTTAGAATAATCAGTGTTATAGTTGTTATGGTAAGTTAGATTTTCATTATATAGAGAAGTTGCCCCTGTCGTAGTCTCCCATTGAAAATAAGTTGAATTAAAATCCGTCATATTAGGAACTCCTGTTATATTGAGGGTATCGTTAGTCGAATACAAATCAGTATAGTTATTAAAACTAAGATCAGAATAATTTTGATTGTATAACATTGATGGTTCCATTGCAGTCTGGTTTACAAGAAAAAATGTCATCATTGAAGCTGTCAAATTTTTCATTGTCATGGCAGGTGTTGTCGCTGGACATGGAATAAAGACTTTGTAACAGATTGTCGTGTTTTCTGATTCAAATGGTGTCACAAAATCATAAGAAGCTGTTGACATTGCTGGAATAGTTTGACTAGTATTTTCTACTAAAATAGAACTTAAAGTCGTTACTGCATTAATATCTTGAGTTGGTGGTCCTAAAGTTACGGTATTATTTGGATTTAAAATTCTCAACTCCTTGGTCATATCGGAAATTTTATCAAACAACGCAAATATCAACGAATACAAATTGAGAAGATTTAATACCATGATCCTAAAACAAAGAGGTCACCATTAGTTTTCAGTAGTAATAATAAGTAAAGTTAAACGACTGGTAATACATGGGACTGATAATACATACCTCGCTAGTTGAATACGAAGTTGCCTTCTTGGATGATAACTTTCGAAAAATCCTAGCAGTTCAAAGAACATTGGAAAAACAAACGAAATGAGTGAAATTACTATAGTTATTTCATTCTGTCTCCACCAGTTACTCTTTGCTCCTGGTAGTTTGGATCTACGTACCACCTCAACTACAGCATACGCTGAAGCACTCAGAAGAACTAGGATACATGAGTTTACCAGTACTCGCTTGAATATAATCTTCCAACTAAAATGTATAGGTGTCATCAGTTAGAGTAACAACATTTACAAAAATGGATAGTCTCTGCCTAGAAAGAAATATCGCATCAATAATATGTCATACTAACTTCCTAATATCCTTTATCTTCTCGGCCTCCTCTAATAAAGCCTCTTTGAATCCTAAAATAATTGATGCAGTTTTATTATGTGCAGTCTCAGCGTTACCGATCATGTAATCCCAACCGGTGAAGAGTTTCCAAGAAAATATACATTCGTCTTCTTTCTCTGATAGTTTAGACATTCTAGAGTTTTCTGCCATCCTGTAATGAAAATGACAAAATTTAGCATATGATTACCTACACGAATTAAAAAAAAAATTAAGGACTTTTCTATGAAGAACTCACTTTCTCAATATCGCAACAAAACTGTAAATATACACAGCGATTCCTGTCATTAAATAAGCCATTGGTAAATGATATCCTCCTTTAGCAGTTGGCTTTCTAATATTATAGAATCCATAAAATATCGGAGAATATTTTAGAACTCCTTCAAACTCTGTAAGGGTTCGAAGATTTGTAGAATTGACTTTCTCTTCCGGCAACATTTCTTTTCTTTCTCCGGCATCTTTATCAGCAGTCAGAATCTGAAAACACCGATATATTCATCGTTTGTGGACATCGAAGTAGAATAAGGATAAAAGCATGATTATAATTGAAGATTGAACAAAAATTACCTCTGGAACTACAACGAATAAAACTAGGATTAAGGATATTACAAAGTTCACCCAAAACAACCATCGTAAAAATGTAAAATACGAAGCAACGACTGATCCAAAATGAGATTCAATTTCTTTGATTCTCAACTCCCATGGAATCATCCAATTCGATAGATTGGCTGCCTCTCTTTTCAGTCTCTGCCATTGCTGTAATAAAGAATACATAAACACAATACTATGAAAAAATCATCACAGAAATAATGATAGGAATATGAATAATATCTTACTCGAGCCATAAGAATGTTGAATCTCGCCAGAATATCCCTGGTACACTTGTTTTGAGCAAGCCTTTCTTGTAGAGTTCCTTCATGTTTCTTAATGTAGGTTTTAGCCTAGAAATAATATATGGAGGTATATTATTACGAAGACGCCGAGGCTGTGAGATGGAAATCGGGAGAGGAATCGGCATGACAAAAAACGATGTTGATTATATCGTGGGCGTGTATCATGCCATGCGGAGTGACTTGGAGAAATCTGCAGTATGGTTTTCTATATCAAAAGCCCTTAGTTCAGCTCAAGACAGATCCGAATAAGGTGAAACCGCCAACATTAGATACATTCAGTTGTAGTATTACGAGAACATGGATGGTTTACCTGACTGACTAAGCGAAGTTTTCTTCTCATCCCCCATGGTTGTTGTTTCACAGATCCAAGTACCTCCTTATGAAGTCGAATATTTTCATATATCTGCTCCTGCGTAACTTCTTGAACATCTTCAATAGAAATAGCAGTCCTGTATGGAAATACAAAATCTATTTGGAGAAATTCATTTCACAAAAACATCGCAGCACTGACAATATAAATCGCAAGATCGTTGCACTTTATTTAATTTTTAAGTGTAAAACCTCAGCCGCAGACGTGAAATAAATATTATTTCGAAAGCAAATATTTTTTAAGGAATTTTTAAGCGCAAATAAACTTAGTAGTAGGTACTTTCCAATGCATAAGTTCTTGGTGAAACACTTCTGTGGCTGAAGCAACAGAAATAATATCTACCTAATTTACGGCATCCTGCCCTACAACACCTGCCCTAAAATATTTTTTTGAGTTAATTGTGGATTTTAACGAAACAAACCTGATAAAAAAAATTGTCGCCATAATTCTTAATTAGTGTTTTTTTTGTAGAAAATTATAATTAAATTGAAAACAAACTAATCAACGAGATTCAAATATTTATGATGTGAAAATTAAATAGGCAAGGGATACCAATAGGGTTATCACATCGAATATTTTTCGATTCAACAACTGGGATATTTTGTCCACGTAGTTATCTAGTGTGTCATTTTTTAAAGAAGTTAAAAAGGAGCTGTCGCCAGTCGTAGAGCGTATTCGAAGCATGCTTTTCATGGGTAATAAACAAAAGATTACATTCGATGGTGAGCTGAAGGGCAGATTACATCGTAAGCAGAAATGAGTATTTCAGCCAAATATCCATATATCTCAATTGTGAAAGTCTTCATTCGCAACCCATATTAACCAACCCCTCTATTCCGCGCATATGTATGGGATTATATTAGTGGTACTGAATGTTTTCCGCAATTATCTCAATTTCAGTTTCCTCGTGGTTTTTACTTATGACGGCTGAGAACTAAAACCCAAACCCACATCTACTCTCTTCCTCCCTTTATATTTCAAAATGCTGTTTCGATTTTTTTTTTTCCAAAACAAATAAAGTAAAATCTCGGTAGTCTTTTGTTAACCCTGTATTTTAAATATAGAACGCAGATTTTTCGATTAGATCTAATTAAGCTAATGGTCTTACACACAAAACGAACACTGCTTGTTGAAATGCCAAAAATTTCCTCCACGTTATAAACTAATGAATGTATTACCACGAACAAAAGCATAGATAAGGGAAGCAATAAAGTTGATTAAAAATATAAAAATGACACGAGTAAAAAGGATTTTCCTTTTGTATACCCGTATTTACGTGTTTCCATATAGTAATAAATACCTTCGGGGGAGTGTTTTTGTTGTAATAATAAGCATACGAATAAAATAGTATGGGTGCGCCCTGAATGATTTTCGATTCATATTATTTTGTGAGTATATTAATACTAAATAATACTGTATGAAACCAGACAAATAAATTATAATTTATTTTCTTTTATTCCTCCCAAATATTACATACTTATGAATTATTCATTTCATGCGTGTATTTAGTACCCAATTTAGGTTAAGGACACTATAATTTCACTAATTATATACGAATGATTTTTTGACACCCCTTTATAGGGGGGGACGTCGACTTTCATAACATTAGTGCAAAGATGTCAGGGGCTCCCACTTTTGAGATTTTTCGTCAGAAGTTGTTAGACAAATTAAATATTAAATAAATTATTTTCTTTTAGAATTGTAAGTTAATTGAATGTAAAACTGTAGTATTCATAACGTTATAATCTAATAAACGAATATACCTAAACACACTTAATATAAAATATTAATTAGGATTAAATAAAAAATGAATGGGTATAAAAAGGGAAATCATAAAATAAAGAACTAAAAATTTGGAAATATTAGTGCAGAGTGCAAAGGATTGTAGGTAGGTACGGGTATATAATAATTTGAAAATGCGATAATTCGCTGCGCATAAGAAAAGTTGATAAAAAAAGATCTTTACTCTCCAGAGCTGGTCGTGTAGGCAGATGATCTTCTTCTAGCACTCCCCGGTGCCTCAGGAATAAACGGAGAAGAAGTTCTCCTACTGGATGTTGATCCTCTAGTCCCGCGTTTTGACCTTCTTGTGCTCACTCTTCGTTGCATGATTGCGGATACTGAAGCGGAATAATCTTCGTCTTCGGATGCTTCTTCTTCTAAAATATACACGTAGAAATTAAAGCATCAATAAGATATTTTTCGTAGGTAAACTCCAATGTTAGTTTTTACGGAAGCATCTATTAAATACTACGTACACACATGGGATAGAATGCAGAGCAGACAACGCAGTAACGAAAAATGTGCTAAGAGTGTCGGAAATGAAGACTCTCGGGAGCATATCTGGTAAGAGCATTCGAGATAGAATAAGAAATAGCAGGATAAGAGAGATGTGCGAGATCGAAGATGTCGTTAGGTGGGGGAGGCAACGGAGAAGACAATGGTAGGCACATTGCACATGTGAGGAGAATGGAGCCATGCAGCGTCCGCCAACCCCAGGATAGACTACTCCCGGGCAGACCACCAAAGAGTTGGGAGTCTAAATCGCAGGAGGCTTATCCATCTTCATAACTGGCCATAAGCCCTATATTCAGATCAAGAAGAAGATGGAGTAGGTAGTGTAGGTACATATTATATTATCCAGATAGCACCACCACCAATACCCGTGTGAACAACTTAGTTTCAGTGCCAACGCCAATGTATGCTAGCGAATCATGGACATGGCTGAAGGAGGACGAATAAAGTGTGAATCCTATAGAGAAGAGATCGTTTTAAGGACGTGTGGAGAATCATTGAGAGGATAAGAAATGAAGGAATAAAGATAATTGTAACGACATACCTAAGGACACTCGACTTCGAACTTTGACAAATAGTTTTCATCGTGTAATATACATGTAGTTACTGCAACGCGAAAGATGAAATAAAAATGAGACTGAACAAGTTAAGATGGTTGGACAAGTAGAGAGGATGACAATGAAACTAAACACGTTTGGATGAATGAACCACTTGGCTTGGCCATGTCAACGAATCACCCAGAATGTCCCAGAATGTCCGCGTTTTGAGTAAAATGTGTCGTCGACTGTGTATGAGCGTATAAATATAATGTGTGTGTAGCTCTCTCTAATTAACAAATGTTTATATTTGAAAGATATCTATGTATCTTGTGTTATATGTATGACGAATTGAATTAATGTGACGGGAGCAAGAATCGTATGTAAGGATCGTTCTGTTCTCTCTGCCTGCCTCGCAAGGGGCGCGGCATGAGGGGATAGAATAAAATAAATTATACTAGAATATAAAATCCTAGATTTCAACTAGTATAGATGGCAGAGTGAATTATGCTTAAATCAATAGGTACCTAAGTACATATTTATTTATTTATTTATTTTAAAGAATATACGGCGCAAGGCCACTAAGCTAACAGATGAAAAAATATTAGTCAAATGAACTTCCAAAAAATCCAAGATATAATTCATCGTAAAGGTTTAAATCGGTTCATGACGAGGAAAATATTTTAGAATAGCATAGGTAAATAAAATACAGGACCAAGATCATGAATGAAATACAAGAAGTGAAAAATAAATATATGGATGGATATTGTTTAAGTTATATGCGAATATTGTTTAAGTTGATGGATATTGTTTAAGTTATATGCGAATATTGTTGTAAAACATAGGCGTTGAAAGGATAATAAGGAAAATTTACCTGGGTGAAAAAAATAAGTGTAAGGAAACGCGGCCGTCCAAGAACCACATGGCTGGATCATGTCGACCAAATCCTCAAGGACGGACGTGTTTTGAGTAAAGGTAATTGTAGAATGTGTATGAGGAATTGCATGAATGTGACGGAAGCCCGAAGTGTGCGTGTAAGGATAGGAAAGTCTGGCGATCCGTTCTCTCTGCCTACCCCGCAAGGGAGGTGGCGTGAGGGTATAGTATAGTAAAATTAATCAGATAAGTAAGACTAAAATGTTCTCAGAAGAGTCTTAGGGAATCGCAATACCTATAAATAAAAAATATGAAAAACGTTAAAGTATCTCTTTGTAAGAAAAATGTGTCATTATTACCAGGAAACCTAACTTCCATTTTAGTCGCAGGGGGCGACCCAGGAGTAAACACGTTTACTCGTGATGAAGAATCCTCGACATCGGCCCAAGTTACAGACAGACGATCCACTGAAGGTTGAGGGGATGAAGGACTCAAATTTTCGATCAGTTCCTGAAATTTTTAATTTGTAGATCTTATCTAAATTTGATTAACTTTACCTTACTCAAATATTAACTTTTTTAGTAATGTTACATAATTCTCAATAATCACAACGAAAACTGATTAGTTTGTACCTATTGAAATCATTAAAACAAATAGATAAGTATTTTTACAGCATCGTGATTATTTATCAAAGTCCATCATTTAAAATATCACTAAGTTAATTCACTGTTTTGTTTGTAAAAAAATGATGCATGCATAATTAGTATAAACTTTTCACGTATTGAAAACTTTACGTATGTATAAAAAAATTCAAGTGGTTAAAAATGTAATGTGGAGTCCAGATGTGTGCAAGTCAACACCTGTGCCAAGTTCCGATCACGAACTGTTTGATTAGATGCGAACTCCGAAGAGTGTGACCGGAATGGCTACTGATCAATGATAAGAGACTAATAACATCACACCAATATAATGGCTATTTTCCGTGTTAGAAGAATATTCGTCTTATTGATTAGAATGACCACGCCATCCCACCATCTCTATAATATTTCGTATGTATATTTTCTTTGTTCTTTGAACTGGTTTATGCTTCTTAATAATTATAATTTGCATGCTAAGACTTCAAGACATTTTTCCTGAAAAATACTGAAGACAAATGGGAATTTTCGCACACACGATGGTTAGTATTATTAGGTAGGTACTGTAACATGCATGATTAACATGAATTATTTGGTATAACTAATCGCTTCCGAGGATAGTATTGTATGATTTATTATAAATTGGATTGGAGAAACCATAAATTAATTTGGTAGACTCATTAACAAATAAATACCAATAATATTTAACACGCATAAGTTTACGTTTATTCCAAATGGTTTTGGCTTGCTTATTATGTTCAGTTCCTACTAGTTTACCGAGCTAACGGATCTCAAGTTTGCAATCAAAATGTTCTCTTTGAATATTTTGCAGTCTGCATTTTGCACATCAATATTAAATTTTGTCAAGTGAGGTATTACTGAAAAATTGACATGACTTTTAATTTCAAATATTCAGTCATTTTCTACTAAATAAATCAGTTTCATTGATCTTACAAAATTGTACCATTTTTATATTTAATAAGCATTTTCAAAGTGGATGTTGCATTGCAGTAAGAGTGTAGGTAAGAAATTTTAAAATATTACGGAAGTGCATAAAAATGAGCTTTGCAGCTCAAATCTCTATGAATTATAGTGTGGCGCTGTAGGTAAATATATAAGTATGTCGTAGGGAAATAGTTTTCCTTTATTTTTGGGATTTTAAGAACCAACCGATTTTAAGAAACAAAATGTTAATACACAAACCCAAAAGAAACCGGACTGGTATCTTCGCTATAGAAACTTCCTTTCAGCATGTGTGAACTTTTTCAGTGACCGTTGTTTTGTGTGCTCTGCCCAGTTTCCATAACTCTCGTACTCACTGCTGAACAAAAACAAGGTCGCGTGGAATCATGTTTTACCTTGAATGTAGACTTACGAAATGATTATCTTGGGTCGAATTCAAGATTACAAGGGTTTCTTTGTGAGTTTTTTTCTGAGCAAGAAGCAAAACCTAACAACAGTGAGATTTTTACGAAAGGCATGGAAACTTCGCAGAGCATAAAAAACAACGGTCACTGAAAAAGTCCCCACAGAACGAACGGAAGATTTTTTAGCGACGACTCATGATTTATCGACTCCCAAATTATGGTTCTATGCACACCTAAAATTAGAACGCGGTGGACGTGGAATAGAATCAGTCCCGTTTTTTTTGGGTCCCACCGTATATTAAATCCAAAGCAGATACTATATTCAAATAACGCTTCTAAGATTTAGTGGGTGCAGCTTCGTCTAATTTGTATACATTATCGTATGTTTCCCAGTATTAATCGCATGTCACTCTTATAAGGTATGTATTTATAATATTATGTCTAGCTATACCTACATATATAACGCCTCCTACACACAGTACTGACGTTATAGTACTCGTATAATAACCACTTTTCTCCTACTGAGAGCATTACTCGTAAAAAAAAAGTAAATTAATTTTCCTGGCGGGATTCCACACGTTATTCTGTTCAATATGGCAGGATGATCCACATAAATATCTATGAGAAAATAATAAAAAAAACACAACATTTCTATATTGGAAACATAGAGATCTGACAATACACAATACGGGAATTCGGTTCTGTGTGAATTTTCGTTTCTGGTTTTCAGTATAATTAAAAAAAGTTACAGCCATTTATTGTTTTTGATAGTTTTTGTTGCCGTTGCGTTACCTGTAGCTATGTCGTCAGCGCCGTAGCCAGGAATTCATTTCGGGGGGGGATTCATTCTGGACCAAAAACAATAGGTAACAAACATGGGAGTAAATAGCGCCGCAGGCGATTTTTTTAATAAAATTGGTAATTTGATGAACCTGGTTGATTTTAAAGTAAATTTCCGGGTTAAAACATGGCAAATGACTAGCGCCGTAGTCGAATATTTTTTCATAAGAAGATAGATAAAACGGAATCGTTTAAAACTACAGTTTATTTTTTGTGAATAAACCCTCGCTCTAACTAGATAAGCGCCGCAGGCAAAAAGGATTTTCACAATAATTATTGAAACTCATGACATGAAGAAAAGTGATGATATGTGTTCCATTTCTATCTATAAAACGGTGGGTTGGCTGAGAAATTTCAGGGGGGGGGTGTGCCCCCAAACCTCCCCCTACCTATGGCCATGTATGTTATTAGCAGTTGATTAACGCATAATATTGTTGCTTCTGGTTTTTGGGTGAACCGTATGTATGCACTGTATGCAGTATTCTTTTTATCGACTTTTCTATACCTACTCTTACTAGTGTCATTTTGCTGTGAAAAAAACAGGTAAAAACAACTCGACACAGTTTAGCCGAAAATCAGAAGCATTCAACTATGTATGTAAGATACACTGAAGGCAAATAATTCAAAAGCAGCGATGCTTTGCGGACAAAATGTAATTTTTCAACCTAAGCTATACCTATTCTGTATTTTCCAAGTAAGTTTTAAGCAACAAAATACAACCACTAATGAAATGGTAATGTCGAATTATAATAAGTAGGCAACGAAATTATTAATATTATCTAATATTTGCCATGTAGATATTAGGTAGGAACCTACATATTGTTCTATATTATGTCGAATTCATAACGAAAGGTCACATCGTTAATCAACTCTGTGCCACAGGAAGCTGTTCACTATGCAAACAAAATTTAACAGCGAAGGGGTCTGTGAAGTTGTTCAGTTAATAGCCACCTACATCATGTCAACAATAATTACTTGGTACAAACCATTTTTCGTAAACTTAATATTCGCACAATGGTCGCAAACAAAAACTTTTAATTACAGTTTTATTTTGTAAAAGACATAAATAATCGTTATAATGTGTAAAGGATATAAATAATATTAAGCAATACGTTGCAGAAATACGTAAACATTGTTCACAAGAGTCGTTTATTGCTATACGACAAAGGAGTAATATTATAGATTTTCTTTCAATTAACTCTGAATAAATGTAAGTAAGTAGATTCGTGGATAAATAAGTAAAGATACACTCCGTAAGCTAGTGATCGATTAATACCAGTTTGTAAAGATTTTATTTAGGTCCAGTAAGAGTCCCTCGTTTTTTATTTAAATACGTTAAAATAGAGCATGCGATGACCCCATTATTGAAACAGGTACTTACTTAATATTCAAATCAGCTATTAAACTAAGCGCCGCCGTTTGGATTGAACGGTGTTAGAAAGTTTTTAATTACATATCCCTTGGTGAAAACTGCGTGATACTCGTATTATGTAGGGTTATATTATACATATATACAGAGGTGTGAACGGTCTGGGTTTATGTTTTAGTAATTGACACCTTTATTGTCATCTGAATGTGTTATGTACAGTTTATTAACTTACTAATTTTCACGTAATAAATTAAAAAGTATACATAAAAAAACTTGGCATAGGCTGATCGCATGGTAAAATTTAAGGGCATGGCACCAGGAATGACGTCACAGACATTTCCCACGGCATTAAGGTTCAAAATACGTGACAATCGCATGAAAAAATGATAAAAATAGCGTTTTTCCATTTTTTGGGGTTAATTTTGCGTCTATCAAAAAACTTTTACGGTTATTCCCTAGATTTTGATGCATATTATCAGTACAAAAAATAATTTTCACACCGCGACTTTCGGGAAACGAGTTTCCGTCTTTCGGAAAAAAGATCAGAGGTGTTTTTAAAATTATTTTTTGAGAAAACTATACAAGATATGAAAAATCTTTTACGGTTATTCCCTAGATAAAGGTTCAATGCATCTACGCTATTTTGTTTCAATACATATTTAGTAACGGTTGTCGAGATAGAAGGTCTCCCGTTTTTACAAATTTTTGAAATGTCGGTATGCACACTCTTAATGGATATCATCTAGAGGTACGAAAAAATTAAGAAACTACCTACTGAAAATTGATGGGTAGGAGTAATTAGTAATTATTTCCTATGTGGGAAAAGTTTTCAACTTAATTAAAATACCTATATTTTACATATAGTAATTTTATATCGAAATATGTTACTCTGAATGATCTAAACTGCGAATTATGAGAAAAATCATATTTACTACTTACCAACCCAAGACGATCAGGTTGTCTGAATTCCACAGAACTTCCAGAACTCCTTCTAGGCTTCGTTACGTCGACTCGAAGGATGCCTCCTGGCTTGGAGTCGAAACTCTGAGAAATTATTTAAACAGAAGATGAAATAAAATTATTACTAGATGATACTGAATTTTATGTATGTAGTTAGTATCAAAATGTATATAGGAAATTTCTCCATAGACAAATACCTGTTTGGTGTCGTCCATCGCGTGCGGTATAAGATTTTACAATCCTTTGAATGTTAGTACATTATATTGTAATCACAATTGCCACTTAATGTTAAATTTATTTCATAGTTTGTTAAATACTAAAGAATGGTAACTAATTGCATGAAGACAAATACTGTAAAAAGAAAAATAGTTTTGTAAGAAAATGGAAGAATTATTTCTTTATGTCGCCATGGCATCTGTAGGTTTAAATTTGGTACAATTGGTATTATTTTGGGAAGTGTCGGCCTGTGATTCTTTTTCTCTCCAAATTCTCCTTTGTACTCTACGAGTATATTCAGTTTTACAGGCTACGAGTATATTAGGTCATCCTGAATCATTCCGTATGATAACACATAATCAATATTCAACATCAATCGACCTGTTGAAATATATTTGCATAAAATGACCGTAAGTTAAATAAAAAGGGTAGGTACCTTAATACTCATTTACTCCTCTGATTGACAATGAAGCATTGGGTGTGGCAGAATAAAATTATAATATAATTATATTACCTGACGTGGGAAGAGATTTAATAGTCACATTTCGCACAAATCGTCTAGCTTCCACGCATATATTTCTATTAAAAAAAGGGAAATCGTTAATCTAGTTCGTAGCTACCAATTTTAAGAGACCATGCAGTATACATGCCGAATATGCAGGTCTTATAAAGCCAATCCTGGAGATTTAGAGTGTATTCATATTATACAGATAAAATCGTAAGAGGGACTCTTCAACAATGTGTAAGCCGTAGATCGGGTATCTATACACACACATTCGAGTACGGTTTTTTGCATCTGGTGCCGATAAAGGCATAGGGGTTTAATAAACGATATGTAGAAAGTGAAAAATAAATAGTTTAAAGCCTATAAATAAATGTAAAAGAAACTTTTGCCTAAAAGTTTTGGTCCATACAGACAAATGCTATCAAAAAATCTAGAACTATGAAACAATTTTATCGCAAATTTTTCCATGAATTTGTATGACACGAAACTTCATAAAAGTTCTTCTCAAAACTATCCTCACGCCCGCATCCCGGGATACTTAATTGTATTTCAATTATACACACTCTGTAATATTATAGGTTAAGAACGATGCGTGATAAGACGAGTACATATATTATCAGATGGGAGCATGCAGTAGATAGGAAAAATTTTGAACAAGTAAGCCACAAAATTTTCTTTGTTTCATGTATCGAAATCTGATCGAGATGATAAGAATTCGTCCTGAATTAAAGTATCCATTAGGCGATCTGTCGATCAATTATGATGATGTTATATTTTTAAATACACTGTTAGTAAATACTCGTATTCTCAAATTGATTAATGAATCAATCAATGAATAAGGAATCAATGTTAAAATACTTCAGTTTTCATTTAACTTGACGTCGTTAAAATTTGAAACACTTGTAAGAACAAAAACAACTTACCATCTTGAAAGATTTTTCAGCTCAATTCATGGTCCTAATCTTTATTGTTTTTTTATAAAACTTAAATTAGAACAATTTTATAAAATAGATAAAACACAGGATTGTAAATATAATGCTTCTTTTTGGCTGATATTAATTTTAACTGATTGATTTGTGAATATACGAATTTGTTGATATTATTAATAGAGTTTTTATGAATGTTAATGTTTGTAAGGTAAGTGTGTGACAAACTAGTAACGTGATAATGGTCGCTACTATAACTAATGGCTTCAAAGAAAATTATGTATGTATATTGAGTTCTTTTTTTCGTTTATTAATCAACATTTCTGTGCGCGTAAAATGAATTACGAGCAAACATGGATTTTCAATGTTAGTCCTATTTCTGTGGCTAATGAAATGCTACGATCTTTAAAGCACTCTTTAAAGGGACAATGAAAATAGTTTCCGTAATAATTTGTGAAGGTAATGGTGGTTCAATGGTTTTTTATTTTGTAATATACCTTCTATTGAAAAAAATATTCTCATGATGTTGGGATCGCTCTAATTTGTTTAACTTTGTTTCATCTGGCTGCCTTGCGCTATTTGCTCTTGGATATTTAATGGGAAAGCAAAGGTCATTACATGTGCTCAAAAAACGTCGACAATTGACCATTTAAGTATGTCGCTCAATTTTAATCGAAAATCCGTTTTAAACTGGCGGACATCGTAGGCTGCAGGTTCTACATACCTAAACCCTTCCACGTGGGTGAGAGAGATAGTATATTACTGTTGTGGAAGGGATGAGCGAAATAGAGTGAAAAGATACATATTAAATATGCGATATATTATATTTAACCAGTAGTATATTATGTCGCTATAACATTAATAATAAATAATACATATATTATAGGCCGACCTATGGGACTGTGCTGATAATATATTAGATGTCTTCTGTAATTGAAATAATCCCTTTAATAATAATGCAAAGGGCATTGGACGGAAACTTTATTTATCACAATTTATTTTAAAAAATGATACAAACATAAAGTGAATATCAGTTATTTGTAATATGCACGCCTTGTTTCATAATGTCCACTACTTTCTTGAGGAACCAATTATATTTTACCGATTACCTACTCAACTCATCACGAGCTCTGCAGTCCAGTCTTTGTTTATATTGTTGATCTTCCCTCGTATGTATGCATGCATATCTGTGACTTCTGTAATAAGTTTTACTCCGTGACCGGACAGAAACACATAAGAATATTGCTCAACATGAATAAATCCCAAAAAAAAGGCAAAAGCCTTTTAGAAATATGCTTAGGGTACAAAAGCTCAAATTTAGTTAGACTTTGAAAACAAAATTAATTGTATCTATTAGTATACGATTTCTTTCAGTGCGTTAGAAACTTCCATTATATTAGAATGTATAAAATAAATTATTCATCCACTGGTATCAAGTGGAAAGTTATTCATCGAGGATATTTCTGAAAGGTTTGTCTTTTTCGGGATTTATTCATGTTGACCAATATTCTAATGGATTTTTCTCATGGAACCGTTTTATTCTGGTTTGCTAATTTTGCAGATTCTTATTATTGAAAAAACTTTGTGTCATCGTATACATATTAATTCATCTTCAGATTGCTTCCATCGTAAACCGAAAACAGCCCACAGAAATCCAGGTGGACCACAAAAAGATGATCCGCTGACACAGAAAAAGTTTCAGGACGTCAGGACAGACACTGAACAGAGAGTTGTGTAAGCAAGGAAACGAGGACTATACAATATAAAAACCATTGAGGGCTGGTGATGATTACCATGTCATAATTCTGCCACTCCTTGTAACTTTTGTACCTGATCCAATTCAATAACTCCTGAGTGATGATGTTAGTATCTATGTAGGGGTACCTATGTTTTATTAGTTAATAGAAAAATACCAATACGTCGGACATGAAGTCGTATTATTAAATACCTAAACGTACTTATTGGTTTCATTACGCCCGCGATGCAATCTGCAAACACCCTGAATAGGAGTGTTCTAGTTAGTATTTCTACTACTAATGTTGTCACGACAATATTACACAGCATTAATCTAATGAAAAGTCCACAAGATTATGCATGTCATGCAAATAGTGCACTTTACCCTTTAAGTAATTTGATACCACCATATTTTTTTACTTACCAGGTATCGTAAAATTGTATTGTGACGAAAGCTTGTAATGGATTTTTTATTTATCAGGTCATTAGTCTATTAAAAAGATCTATTTCTTATTCCAACTTAAGACACCTTCTAGTTCAGAGAGTACCTACATTCTTATAAAGGTTTTAAATTTAATATAACATCCACGGGACGAGAATTTCTTCCATACCTGTATACATATGTAAACCTCTTTTTTGTTTAGAAGTAAAAATACTATTTTTTGCTAATTTTGAGTCTACACCAACTGACAGTTTATCATTATTATAGTACTCCACTGAGATCATAAATTTCAGTATCCAATCTTTGGAAGGGCTTCCGACAGAAGGTATAAAGTTTCGCATTTTCAGCGTACCAAATCTGAAATTTAGTCACTAAAAGTTGAAGTTGAAATGAATAATTAATTAAGGTAATTTTATAAACTCAAATAATAAAAACATGTTTTCTGTATACTATCATGAGTTATAATTACTCAGGTAGGAACTTATTTACACCTAGATAAAAGAATTTAAACTAATCATAGTTATTTTTCTATGGAATTTGTATTTGCTTTTTTTTTACCACCTTGGGTGCGTTACCCTTGTTCCTTTATTTTTTATTTTGAAATAAATTGAATTACATATATTATCAAATATTATGTACCTGATGTTCATGTACCAAGTAAAAATACTAATGAATGTTCGTGTTCAGAACCAGAAAAATAATTTTTATGATTAAATAAAAACCATTATAAACTACCTATGCTGAGTTAAGTAATTAATTTAATTAGAGGTTGCTACAGTGTACATTATAGGTACATACTAACTATAATAACATAACTTCGTCCACACAGTGGGTATCGACATTGGATAGTGACTGTAAATATACTCGTACATACTTACATAATGATGTGTTGTTCTGGGAAATCCTCTAGTTGTACTTTGTAAGAAAATTTGATTCATCATCGTATGATATGAAATCAAAACATCTGCGTCATTGTGTTGAATTCTTCTATCAATAATATCAAGATGGTTTGTAGTTTTTGAACTTGTCTTATACCAAGAAAGGTTTACGAACTTTATAATGACTATTCGTTCATTTCTTTTTTTGAATTTGATTTGTAGAATTGGAATAACAGCCATCTACTTGCCCCTTAGATGGCCATAAAAAATCCTATGAACCTACATCGATTCTAGGTTAACAGTTGCCAAACTTCTAATAGAAATTTCTCTTAGGTGCATTCCAGCAGATTTGTTAAATGTAAAGAGTTTATCAGGAGACACATAATTTTGGTATGTATTGTATGAACGGCATCTATGTTTTTCAGCTATAAGTAAAAGTGGAAAATTACCGCCAGATTACTTTATAAATTTCCTCGATAGATGTCTCTTCTTTATAGATGTGAAAAGCTTCTAATGTTAACGTTTCACAACAAGTAAGAGGCAACATTTTGCCTGTATATTTACCACATATAAGCCATTTAGAGAATTTAGAGCCCTCACTTTTTGATGTCTTTTCCAATGTTCTGCTAATCATAATAGTTGAATATACATTTTACCATCTCTTTATAGTTTTCTTCTTCTTCAGCCGTCTGCCGTCCACTGCTGGACGTAGTCCTTTTTTAGCCCAGGAAATTTAGCTTTGTAGCGTAGATAATTGTCGGAAAGCTGGAAACTGTTTAAATCCCTTCATTAACATGCAAAGAAGTTTTCTTGAAGTTTGCACCAATTTTCCGCTTGTGCTAAGTACAGGGTGACCCATAAACCGAAAAAATAATGTACTTTTTTCAGTTTTTCAGTAATATCTTCTAAACGATGCTTTCTAGGAAAATTGTGTCTTTTTAAAAATTAAAGTACATAATATTATGCGTCGTTTGAGCATAAATACTCATTTGTACTCCAAAAATTATTGTGATATAGACATTGCCATGTACATATTAATTTTCGGAACAAATTGAAATATTCGTATTTTTCACTTTTGTTGTTGAATAACTCCCCAACTCAGGTATTTACGGTAATATTTCACTAAAAATATTTAATTGTGGGTCAATTGTCTCTAACTTGTGATTAAAAGTTTAGACCTTCAACACATAGTTTATGATGCACAGGTGTTTAAAGAGAGACGAGTGAAATATAGAAATTTATTAAATGATAAATTTAGATATGTAAAAGGTAAGCTAATTTAAATTTTACTATTCCATTTTATTAAAGTATAATTTGTTAATTAAAATCCAAATTTTCAATACTGTTACGCCACTGCCTAATATTTTATATCGAAAAGAGTATTTTTTTTACATTCATTAATTTTATTAAAATATCTCCTAAACGGTTAGTGTTGGGAAAAAAATATTTAAATCGGAATTTATCGTAAATAATTTATCTATATTATAATTGCAAAATAATTTCTTTGACTTAAATACTAAGTGAGGTAGAATTGATTAAAAATTGTATATAAAAAATAAATTCATACATGTCGTCACTTTTTGTTAAATTACTCCTAAACCAAGCGGTGCAGTATAAATTCATTAAATTAAATTTAAAACTAAATAAATTTTCTATAAAATAAGTATAATAAAATTAATTTGTGATTTATAATAAAAAAGTACTAGATGATCAAAGTTGATTTTGTGTAGAGGGACGTTGCTATGCAGGAACATTTTGTATGGGAAGCGTGGAATTATTTTACAAAATATTGATATTGATCATCTAGTATTTTTTTTATTATAACTCCCAAATTAATTTTATTACACTTATTTTATAGGAAATTCATTTCGCTTTAAATGCAATTTTATGGATTTACGCTACTCTCCTTGTTTTAGAAGTAATTTAACAAAAAGTGACGGCATTTATGAACATATTTTTTATATACCATTTTTAATCAATTCTTCCTCACTTAGTATTTAAATGAGATAAATTATTTTTCAAGTATTATATAGAGAGATTATTCTAGATAAATTGTGAGATAAATATTTTTTCCTAACACTAACCGTTTAGGAGATATTTTAATAAAACCAATGAATGCAGAAAAAATACTCTTTTCGATATAAAATATTAGGCAGTGGCGTAACAGTATTAAAAATCAGATTTTACTTAACAAAACTATACTTTAATAAAATGAAATTATTAAATTTAAATTAGCTTACCTTTAACGTATCTAAATCTATCATTTAATAAATTTCTTTATTTTACTCGTCTCTCTTTAAACACCTGTGCATCCTGAACTGTGTGCCCTAGGTCTAAACTTTTAATCACAAGTTTGAGAAAATTGATTCATAATTAAATATGATCAGTGAAATATTACCATAAATGCCTGAGTTGGGGAGTTATTCAACAACAAAAGTGAAAAATACGAATATTTCAATTTGTTCCGAAAATTAATATGTACTTGGCAGTGTCCATATCACAATAATTTTTTAGGTACAAATGAGTATTTATGCTCAAACGACGCAAAAAATTATGTACTTTAATTTATAAAAAGACACCATTTTCCTACAAAGCATCGTTTAGAAGATATTGGTGAAAAACTGAAAAAAGTACATTATTTTTTCGGTTTATGGGTCACCCTGTACTTAGCACAAGCGGAAAATTGGTGCAAACTTCAAGAAACCTTCTTTGCATGTTAATGAAGGGATTAAAACAGTTTCCAGCTTTCCGACAATTATCTACGCTATACCCCCTTTTTTAATGTAACTTCACCGGTCTATTTCTGATATTGATAAATAAGTAAAACAAAAACATAGTTTAAAATGTCATTTTTAATTACATGTTTTGACACACGATTGAGACTCGGATACTATTCTACGTTACACATAATGAGAAAATAAATGACCTACTTACTACTAAAATAATACTAATTAATTATTTTACACAAAATGTCAGTCAATGAAATCTTTACAAAATTATAATAATTTTATTTTAATAACACAAGCGTTCATAATGAGTAAACCTAAATGAAATGACAACTAATACAATCTAATCCAATGATTCCCAAATCGATTTGGTTTCATTACCACTTCCGCCTTCTCCCTTGACAAAAAAAACAATAGGAAATATAATGGCTCCCGACCCAACTATGACGTCACGGTCATTTCCCACGGCATTAAAGTTAAAAATCGCGTAAACTATCGCACGATAAAATGGTAAAAATAGCGTTTTTACATTTTTTTTAATTGGTTTCACATCAATCAAAAGATTTTTACGGTTTTTCCTAGATTTCAAATACACAAAAAAATTCTACGTGACTTTCAGAGAGAAAAGATCAGAGGAATTTAAAAATAGCGATTCTATCCGTTTTGGGAAACATCGTTGATAATACCTAACTACAAATTAAATCCCAAACTACTTATACAACAATAGTAAGAGATTAAAAACAGTATTAGGTATAAACTAGTTAAATGCATTGAACACAACTTTCTTTATTAAACGTAAAATAATTGTTCAATACCTCAATAATTGTTTTAAACACTCGACGTAAAAATAAGATAAATTAACTTTAAAAATACAATAAAAATCACACAATATTAAATGTCATGGAAAAATAATTTTAAAATTATATTATTAAAAAAATGGCACAATGAACATCTATGAATGAGTAGTTGATTATAAACATTGACAAATGAATGCCTTAGTATTTCAAAAATCAATTTTTGTCCAAAGAGAGATAAATTAAATGTTTTCAAATGTTTAGTTACGTTAGCACATTATTGATAATCGAAGTTTTCTATCAAGTTACACAGTTATCAAGCAGGTACCTTAGAATATTACGCCTTATTCTTGAAGATAATAAATTCAGCAATCTGCGACAACTGGCAATCTACTGTGTGGGGAATTCAATTTTTTTCCTCTCATTTTTTACTAGGTGGATGATATTATTGATTTCACAATGCGTGACCTTTTAATATTAAGTCTGTGTCTTTTACTACGAGATTATAGCAACTTTTACAAAGAAAACTCTTAGATAGGTATACTAAGAAAACCTTTAGACAATTTGGAGTTATATAATAATGATTTTACTGAACAGACAATAACAAGTTAGAGTAACAGTTATCACGTTTAAGAAATACAGCAGGTATTCAATATTAGACACATAGACGCTGGCAAGCATTACTCATTATCAAAAAGAACTTTCGCATGAAGAAAATGCATAAATAGCTATATTTAGTAGGTAAGACAATAAACTACAAAGGTTTGAATCTAAGTTAAGTGTAATGATGTGTAATGAAATGAGTGTTGAATTACTTTTTCTAAAGTATAACAAACGTATACTACTATAAAATAATAACAACTCAAGCAACAAGCTTTTTCATTTATAGGTACAAAACATTATTCCAATGTAAGTATGCGTAGAACATACCACAATAGAACAAAAGATCGTGCAAGGACATCTTCCATAATTATAATATACCTTATCATGATGAGAACAAAAGATTTTTCTGATACATAAGTAGGTATTACTGTGTAAATTCATTTAATCTACATAAGTTTAATCGAATCATAAAGGTACCTATTATGAATTGATAAAATGATATTAGGAGTAGAATTGAATATTAGGAGTAGATACGTAACACTTATTGCTACATTCTGAGGCCTGCCGGCAAAAAGGTGATGAGCCGACCGCTGTCATATTTTATTAAAATAAATAAATAAATAAATAATAATAACAATACTTAAATAGGAAAAATAAAAAAAATACAATGAGCACTCATTCGATAGAATAGTAAAATGATACATATGAATTTTTAATCACAAAAATACTTGAAATAATTTAATACTACACACATTTGGATAATTTAAATACTAGTCTCATTTAAAGAATTCTAATTTTCGTAAGTTTTAAAGTAAGGTGTTTTTTCCTTTGGCTGGTTGTTGACGTTCTAGTCTTACCCAATCCTGAAGATATTCCTGATTGTGGTCCCTCGTATTTACTGAGGACTTCTGCAAATCCACTTTCATCTCTACTCGTCGAAGCATCCTGTGCTCTCCACTGATTCCGGTGAAACCATCGAGAAATCTTTGACTTTGGACTCATCTAAGAAGCAATTAGATAAATGATGTTTTTATTTAGAATCAAATACGATTCAGCCAGCACCATTTTTAAACATTTTATAAAAACCACCACCGCAATACAAGAGTATACCTAATATAAAAATAAAACTACTATAAAAAAATATTGTATTTATTCACATTTGGGAATCACCAGTATGATTTATAGGATTTAATTTGGTATTGTGAGATTATCATAGATATGCAACGTGGTTATTTTATTTAGGGAGACGAAATGGTTGATACGCATATCATTAAGAACTTTAGGTATCGGATGAGTTGGTAAGCGTTGCGTTATATTTTCACGACGATTAAGAACATATAAACAAAAAAACAGTATACCCAAAAACGTTGTTACCGTTGCAAGAAAGCCTATAATGATCGAAAACTTTTTACACATGTTTGTAAAACGAGGTAGATTTAATTGTTTTCAGATAATATTGTACTGTGTCTCGTCAGACTGTCAATTGTGTATGTATGCAGGAAATGATATCCCAACGCTTATATAAATTCTCACGAAGGACGTTTGGTGGACGTACATACCTTCTCAGTATTCAGGGGCAAAACAGAACCGTGCATAAATGCATAATAATGTAAATAGGTATACATAAAATATATTATGCGATTAAAAGACGAAGCGATCGTATAGACAAAAGTCCAACATGTCCGGCTGAATTAAATAATAAAGATGCATATACTACGAGAAAATAAATCTGTTTTTCAGTACAGTGCATATTTTTGACATCTTGCACAGCCAATGCAAAAAAATATGGGTACTTTTGGAGTTTCTAAATAGAAAATGAAGTACGTCAATTAGGACTAAAAACATTGTGAATAAAAAATGACATTTGTAAAAAGGAGACGGGACCTAGATGAAACAATGTTGAAAGCACTATTGTAGATATTTGATTTTCTTTAACGTTGCTCTTATAAAACCAAAGTTGAATACAAAGATAAGAAAAAAATACTTAGGAATGTTTGGCTTTTTTCAATTAAATAAATAAAATTATATTATTTTACCAAACATGTTTGACTTCAGAGCTTCACTCTAAAATCGTTTACAAAAAGCATGTCATTTCCACACACGCGAATAACAATAGAGTTTAGGTATACCCAGGAATGCATTCAAATCAATGTAACTTCTAGTGAAATACAGAGCCGGGACAAGGGTTTATCGAGAGAAATACAAATTTCAGATTCCAATAAAAAAAATAGTAACTCTACTGTAAATAGTAAATAACGCAACTGGTGATGGAGCGAGTCCCAGTTGATGGTTACTTTTCACATATTTGTTATATAAATAAATTTCGATATTGAGGTTAATTTTTCAATTGTCAGCCTATTTTCAATCATTAATGAATAAATAAACTAAACTGAATAGGCTTTTTGATGAAATAACTATTTCCGACTCTGGTTGAATAGTACTGCATCAAGCAATTAATAAACAATGGACAGCAGATAGAATAACCACCTCCAACGCATCTCGGTAATGAAAAGGCCCTAAGGGAGAACAAGAGATTATATAAAACAATTACTTTAGAAATGTTCAGTTGCAGGTAAGTTAATAGGATAATAAAAGTAAATCTATAGAAATTACAAAGGTCACCTTTTACTATACTATGCAATATGCATATCAATGGGTAGACACGTTTTTATTACTCTTGTACTATTTTATAAATATAATCTAGTCAAACAGAAGTACAGAAGAATTATTCCTCTACCGGTTTTTATATCTCATTTTTACAATCTGAGTTTGAAAAGTATCATTTAGATTTTCTTCCAGTTTTTCACTCATAACTTTTAGGTAGATTTTTAATTTAATGCAGTTGATTACAACTGTAACTTTGAATTGTCAAATTTAAAGTCGAAATATACCTACCTACCTTTTTTTCATTTTTACCTAATAATTACGTAGTGTTATAGGAAATTTTATAACATTAATATGCAAACTAAAATAGTGAAATAAACACTTCTTTTAAATTATTTTATTTATTTTTACGCACCAAAAGTACCTAGTAAAATAGGATTATATTTTTATTCTAAGAATGCGATAGACAAATACACTGCACTAGATTTCGCTATAATTGTAGGCGCTGGACACATATGTAGCATATAATAAATAACACGAAAATAAGATTTTCATTCAGAGGGTTTGCCGGTTTTTTGTTTTAGTTATTTCATTGTTAATCACAAAATACAACTACCAGACCCTAATTTTATTATAATTTGCGCAATAATAAAAAAATATTGGCGACGCGTTTGATCACTAGGTACAGTTATAAAGGAGGCGATATTTTGATATACAGCCCACTACTTCAAATTGTCTTGTGAAAAATATCTGTTGAGAAAACTACGTGTTATTTAACGACGCCATGTAGAAGTTCAATGGCTTACTCAGTTCGTGAAATTCATTTTAATTGTTGCCTCCAAAATATATAAAAGGAAGAATGTGGGAAACTGGGTATGCCCATATTTTTTTAATGAAAGGATCTGGGCTTGCATACACAAACCCAAATACTTTCCTGTACATCTTGCACTAGGCTAAAAGCCTGTATGGCTAAGTGTGGAATACATCGTCAGCGCCGGGGTTTGAATCTGGCACCTCCCGCTTGAGAGACTGCCGCCTCAACGGACTGCTCCAACCATTTACAGTGATAAAGAAAGAGGTGTTGAAATTTGAAACAACAAGGCGTAACATATATCATTTATTTTATATAACAGCAAAGTTTACAACAATAATATTATTTTATTTATAATAAATTACCTATACTACATTGATACAATAATAATATATTATGTAATATATTTAGTAATTCAACAAAAATATTTAAAACGAACAAAGGTATACCTCCCAGGTGTTTTATAAAAAAATGTTTATCTATTGATATAAAAATAAATTCAATAACTTAAAAAAAGCTGAGAGCAGGATTGGATTTGAAATGCTAGTAAAATAAATCGAATTTCAACTCCTGTAATAATTGTTTACTTAAAGATCGTGATAAAAACTCAACACTGCACAAGTTATATAAAATCTCATGCAGTATTATACCTAGTTCTTTTGAGACAGACGTTTCTAATCGAAAGTTGTAGAGGAACTGACTTTTCCAACCTAATTACAAGTGGATGGACAAGAAAGCTATTCAATTATTATCAGGGTCTATAAATTTACTTTGAAGTAAATATCGATCAAATATTTATGTACGCATCTATCATAGGCACCTACAGAATTAAAAACACAATAATAAATTGGTGAGTTAGTCGTAGTAAGAGTATATTAAAATACTTGAAATTACATATAATAAATTGGATATGTTGAAAACATTTCGCACGAAACTGATATGGATTTTTATAGCTAAATAATACTATTACAATAAATTTTTAAATAACATTAGAAATAATAAGATTCACCGTGAGTTTTTGGTTATATCAGTATGGTCCACCTACATGGATAGTATAATATTAGTAAGAACCGATTGAGTGTGAGTTTTTTTTATATTTAGAACCAGATTAGGTATTATTGAGAGAATTTGGAATGGTAAAAACTGATCATACTGATTTTCAAATCTAATTCATTAAGGGGGTATATGCTGTCATTGGGTTTCGGCGCCCTGAATTTTACTCAGCCAATACTAAGGGAATCGTCTTAAAACTGAAGACAGTGATAGATGAAAGTATGGATTACAGATCGGCTGTTTTAAAATTACAGGATTTAGAAATTCCTTGAATAAAAAATATTCCTAAAATACCCCTAAAATTTACGGGATCTGAAGATTATCAGTTCAATTTTCAGGTATAAAAGTATAATTTAGCCAAAATACTGGTAATTATAATCAAATCGGCTGTTTTAGTTTCTTAATTTGTTCCCAGGTTTTTCAAATTTGAAATACCTAGTTGAAAAATAGAACGATTTTCGCTCAGTGTATATGCCCCCTAAATTAGAATTATTTTTGGAGCATAAATTAATTCCGTACAGATAATTGCATGGTGGAACAATAATATGATAAATAATTTAAGTTTAATAAACCCTAATGATATATGACAAACATTAATACGAGTATAGAATTCAGTATTAAATTATAACGTACAATAATTAATTAAACCATATATTATTCTAATCGTTCTTTAGAACGTGGTTCATTGTTTCTTTGTTACATAGATGCCGTTAACAAAGAACATTAACTGCAGTAAATTGACAAAATCCTTTTGTTTAGACTAGAGACTCTTCCCTTAAGTTCAGACAAACTATGTAAAGTATTTTGAGGATTCAACAAGACGTTCTGATATGGACGTATAAGTTGACGAGCCGTTTAGTGGAAAAATGTGTATTCTACACTACGTAAAGGTTTCTGAGGTAAAGTAAGTGATATTAAAATAAAGAAATATCTTTTCAGAAATTTATTTCGTTCCTTTAGTTACTTAGTTCCTGTTGTAGGTATAAAGTCAAGTTATGTTTGAGATAATAAAGATGATTTTTTATTCTATGATCGTCCTCAAAGTTCTTCCTATCACTCCTCAAATTCAATTAAACGTCTTTGCTAGTAGCACCGATATAACGATGAATATTTTAACTACCTATTAATTAATATAAAATTAACTTCACCAAGTTATTTTGCAAAAATTAATGTCTTTACTGATGAATTAATACTTAAAAATATTATACATTTTCTTAAAACAAATAGTAATTAGACAAATAAAGAATGATCAAGTAGAAAAAACTATCTTTCTTTAACAATATTTCAAGCCATTGGCACTAGATTCAGTTCAATCTTAGTTAATTTTCTATACAATATCATATGTACTTTCATTCAACAGCATTTTAAAATTCTTTTGGATGCTATTTTGAGTACATGCTCCCTTCCCCTTGGGCAGCTATAAATAGTTTATACAGTAATGTTAAAAATTAATGTCTTGGGATGGCTGGCAGAAATTGCCGTTTGGCAATAAGCCCACCCTTTGTATGTTTTTATACCTACATGCAATAAAACATATTTCAATTTTATTTTAATGTTATACCTTGTTGTTGAAGTATTTAAAATGATACACCTATCTATTCAACAGCAATATCGTTTGTATATAAATTTAGTTAGAAGATTTATAGTAAAATTAATTTAGTAAGTAGTTGTTTTATATAAAAGAAGTACTTTGAAATATTGTTATGTAAAATTACGTAGGTACAATAGTTAATTCTAGAACATATTATAATATACATAGCATTAAAAAGGAGTGATAATAATGTATTATATGTATACAATAAAATATAAATAACAATGGGAATGTTACATTATAAAATATATTGTAAAATAAATATATTTATTATAATTTTGAAAAAAAAAGTATCCTCAACCTTACTGCCTATAAAGAATTATTATTGTAATATATTTTTTAAAAAGTTTATTTGGTACCGTTAATTGATGAACTAATTTTAAGAAACCGGAATGTCATAAAGTAGACGCGTACTTTTTTGTCTGTAATTAATGCTTTATCATTTCTACCTGCATAATAGAAATGGTAACTTAGTATGAATAGAGAATATGTAATTTAATGAGTAGTGATCTATTCCGATGAATGTATTAATAATTCATCGTTTTATTGAAGTAGAAAAATGTTATGCAGTAATAAAACACAATGGGAATGGCTGACTAGAAAAATTATACGTATTCATAATAATATTAAACTATGTAAGAATCTATAAACTTATTAGTTTTTCTCTTCAAGTACATCGAATATTCGTTTAGAATTATGAGTTGTAATAAGGATTTAACTAATAAAACCTTCATAAATATATAATATGTAGATATGTGAAAGAACCATAAATGTCTTACATATTTCGTTAATAAATTGACTGCCGAATTTCAAGTCTTCATTATAATAGGTAAATTTCGATATCCCAATCATTTTGTTGTATGTCTTCCCCATTGGTCTCGAACTTGATTCATGAGAACGCTCTTGTTTGGAACTCGTTCGCTCGTTGTTCTTGTTATAATTGGCTGTGGACTTTTCTTAGTCGGAACTACAATTCTAACTCTACCTTCTTCATCGACTGTCGTAATAGTTCCGATCTGCGATAATGGCCTTATAAATTGTGGATCCTCATCTTGAACATTGTTGTCTGGATCAGTTTTATGAATCATTGGAACAGTAGTAAAGGTTTGAGATCCCATATCTCTTTGAGTTGGACTTACGCTATCAGCATTTTTCGCCAAATTGGATGACACTGATGGACTTCTTATCATTTCTGTTTGATTCTGTATTACATTCATCATACGAGCTTGTTGTTGTACAGGTGAATTCTGAGCCGAGTAAAGTAAATGATTGATGTTGGTTTGTTGTCGTGGGGCTAACACAGTTTGTCCACTAGGCGATTGTTGATTTACAAGGTCCATTAAGAAATCAGCTACGTTGTTAGCATTCTGATTATCCATATAAGCTAGCGAAGACATGTTATTATATCTCCTAGCCATTGGTGATAAGGGTGGATCTGTAGGTATAAGAGGAAATGAATACTGTGACTGCAACTGATTATATTGGTGGTGAAAAGCGAGATTAAGATCAGTGTTAGAAGGGGTCATTGGTGAATTGTTATTATTTTCAAACGTTGTGTCCCTGGGAGATCGCGGAGAACGTGGAGTCAACATTGATGGCGAAAGAGGAGGAAGCAACGATGGATCCACCAAAGGTTGAGGCGTCCGTCCATCTGGCGAGTGGTCCCTTAAAGGCTGCGTGAAAACACAAGAATGAATAATTATTATTATACATGCAGTGTAAAGCTAAAATTATATTGATTTTTTTTACATAAGGACTAGAGAGTCAAATGATAAGGAAATATTAGGTACAATCCAAAATAATACAGTCAAATGCTTACAAAAAAATAATGAAGGTCATTAATTTATTAAAATTGATACTTTAATAAAACTGATAGGATTTACCTTCACAATAATATAAAAAAAGTTCAAAATAAAAGTTATCATAAGTTAAAAATAAATAACCGCTGAAAAAAAATATTTATATTAGAAGAGTTTTTCTTTCAGTTGAAGACAAAATAAAAGATAAATAAAATAAATTAGTTTTTCCACCAAAAAAATAAACATGAAATTATAGTAAGTAAAATTAAACAAAACATTTGACTTACCTTGTATTGTTCGTTTCGTAAATCCAAAAACATTTACAAGCAGAAATCAGGAGGTAAAAAAATGCTGATTAAAAAATAAAACAAGCAAACTGACAAATCTTCTCGAACATTCATTACACAAAGTTAAATAAGCGAAATAAAAGAACATCAACGTGAAATGACATAGCTAAATAAATTTTGAAATAAAACACTGACGATACAAGCATACTATTACGTAACATCGCGTTACACAAGGAGCAAATACGTAAGAGTTGCAGTAAATTATATTAGAACACTGATTTTCCGTGCATATTGTTTAAGAGACTACTTAATTTAACTGTGTTACTTAGGGAGTTAATCGCAATACTTAAAGTGTAAACGAAATAACACTGAAACATGCAAAGCAAAAAAATAATAATCAAAACATCTAGATGACACGAGTTGATTATCAGATTAAATCCATAAAGTTTTTAATGTTGTATTAATAGCTCCTATCGATGTAGGTACTGGTGAAAATAAGAACGGTGTGTTGTTTTCTTGATGCAAGTGGCTTAAGTATTACATGTAGGTATATTGTAGATATTAAGGGAATGAAAAATAAGGAACTTCATAAAAGTGTCAACGAAAGCATTTTCTAAAGTAATAAGTCGCGTAAATTTCAAAAGGCACAATAGAGTTTTATATTTAAACATCGTAATATTTCTTCACCGTGGCGTCTATCTACTACTTGTTGCTAGAACCATGCGACGCCCAAAAGGCGTGGTTTGAACTTTTAACAGAATTTACGCCCCAATACACAAATCATATAACGATCATTGTTATTTCTCTTGAAGTTTTTAGTTCAAATAAGTATTTTATACATATAACTGCTTAGTATGTTATAATGTTCATATTCTTATCATCCCTTCCGCTATATTAGGGGCAACGTTACAATTTTTGAATTCATTCAAATCGTCTGATTCGATAATCCGATTCACGACCAACTAAACTATGTTTATTGTGAACTAAACATGTGAAGTAGTTTTGCGATCATTTATATAAGGTACCAATTAAGGCTCAAATAATGCAACAGAAAACAACCAGAACAATTAAATTAAAAATTAAAAACGAAAACATCAATTAAATTATTTCATGAAAAAGCTCCAACACAAATAACACAACAAACATGCAGTTATTATTTGTGTTTATTAAATTTTCTAGAAAAGTAAAATGTTTTTTTATAATACCTGAGGTAATGTAGTCAGCTGATGCGCTGACAAAGAGTAAGGTAGACTTCCAATACCTCCGCGCTCACGTTCTTGTAGATGCGCAACCAACATACTGATATGGTCAATCAATTCCTTATTGTGAAGTAGTAGCTGATGCGTTCGAGCCTAGAAAGAAAATTATTATAATTATTATTTCGTATGGCTTCTGCCACAGATGGGCGGCAACGTCAGAATATAAGAGAATTATGCTATCTGTTACATACAGGAGACATGCACCCTACAGAAAGAAAATATAACTTATTAAAAAAAGAAGTATTATTTGACTACATTTCGGACGGTTCTGACGACACTAACTGACATAACGATTTTGGCGACGTATTTAAGAAATTATACCAGCGGATCTACGGCTAATTTTGACGCAAAACAAAAATTATCCCAGAGAATCGCTGAGATAATTTCTGTATACAGAGATGACGTGAACCCATTATATTTCAATAGTGAATATTCGAGGAACAGGAGGACGCCAGATTTCGTTCTCTCCGAAATGTTCGTGAGTGGACTGGAACCAGGAACGTCGGCGAGCTTTTCCGGACTGCGGCAGACAGGGATGTTTTCTCCATAGTGATCGCCAACGTCGGGGGGACCCGATAGAAGAGAAGAAGTGAATATCATAATTGATTAGAGAGATAGAATTCCGGAACTGTAATTCTTTTAGTACTGGCGAAGAAGAAGTGTTCGTACATGCACGGTAAACCTGCATCCACATGGTGCCTATATCACTTGAATGTTTTTTTTTTATCTATATTCAAACTTCATCTCACTATGATTCTTATTGTTTCTATACAAAAATAATAATTTAGTCGTTGGCTCTTGATATTACAAGAACAGTAATATCATACAACCCACTCATTCACGCACTACTATGTATCAATGGATGCTATCGCAATAAATTTAATCTTAATTGTCATTTTATATTGTAGTTTTCTAATTTAAATTTTCACATTTAACTCGAAAGTACACATTTTTTAGTACAATTGTCTGGAATATAATAAAATAATGAGAAATTTTCTACGAATCACTTTTGAAGTACTTTTTTCGTCAGATGAGCGACACAAATGCTAGAACGCTTTGAAGCTTTGTATAATATGTATAACCGACGTGATTTTGAGGAAGTTTTTAAATGGAGACAATAAAAATTGAAAATTATTCATTATTGCGCTTATGCTGATTCCTTTACAACAGAGAATTACATTCATGTGTTGGGTCTTTATGATGATGGCAATATTTTTTTATTAATTACCAGGATGTTATAGATTGTATTAATAATGCATATTCTAAGCCTAAACTGTGATCCCTCTTCTTTAAAAAATTATAATATTACGGAGTATTAGATAAAACATTTCGAAATAAGAAAGGCGTCGGGACGTCGCCAATCGATAAATTAATCTCAACGTGGGATAGTAATACATCTATTTGCCAAAAAATATTAAAAGCTCTAAGAAACAGGTGTATACAGTCATCGGATTCTAATGGATTCAGCCAGATAGGTAAAACAAAGAATAATACAATAATTAAAACACAATTTCCGTAAAGCAAAGCTCACATTCTGTAAAATATATTTTTAAATCCAGTGACAATCCAATAAATATTTCGTTAGCGCTTCGTTTTGCTTCAGTAGTTAACTTTTAATCAAGAGTTAATAACAAACAAAATTAAAGAAGTACACTATTTAAAGAGAGAAAATTTCCGATGATTTGAACTAATTTAAAAGAGTGCTAATATAACAGAAAAGTCAATTCGTATTTACATAATACTGATTTTCATAATTAACAACTTTCCAAGGAACATTTACATCATCATAACATAGTAGTCAATTAATAAATATTTGCTACTCTGTTCTTTGCAGATGTTATAATGATCTTGTAGTGTTTAATGAGCCTAAGTTAATAATTGAGAATAAAAAACAACTAATTGACACCATTAATTCGCGGAAGTACTACGTAATAATAACAAAAACTGTCGTCCCTGAAACGTATAAAAACCGATGATATTATTATTACGTATACGAATCAATGTTACGTAAGAAAATACGTTTTTTATTTTACATTAACATATAAATGTGTATGGCATAACTAATAGATGAAATTTAAAAGAGGCAAACATATGATTTTTTTCAATACAGTGACGTTGAATAATAACATTTTAGTAAAATTATTGAAGTGGAAATTGAAAAATAACGGAAACATCACATAAGTCTTACACGATGTTATAATAATATCAACGAAATTAATCGAGTATATCAAAATCCTTTCAGCCTATTTGTATCGGAGCGTCTGCATATATTAACATCGAATTTATCAATGCTTCAATAATAATTTTATAAATCAACTGTTGGCCATTCGCATTAATTAAAATACGTGGATCTGGTCTAGAATACACAAAACCAAATATTTTCTACGCAGTTCCTAAGGAAAGCCAAACTCAGATGTCAGAAAAAAACTGTTTCCCGGGAGAAAGGTTAAAAGAAGAAGTAGTGTGGATTTAGTACGGTAGAAGAATGCACGAGATTCTATATAAATATAACATATATTTACCTGTGCTTCAACTCTAGCCGCTTTCTCAACAACCAATTGATCATTCAGCATTGCAAGCTGAGCAGTTGCTGCTCTCGTCTGCTGTCTTTGTTGTTCAAGACTCTCCTCTAAGAATTTCTCCCTGTGTTCTGTTGCTTGTGGTGTTGTCATTATCGACCTATCAACAAAGCCTGGAGTTGCTTCTCTTGACTGATTTTGAATCTGAAAAAAGTATATTACGTAATTAAATTAAGTAATATTACGTAATGTAAAAAAGCCCAGTTTTATTTTTTTATACTAAAATTCTCAATTGGTAAGTTAAATTAAAATCAATGTTTTGCCAAGAAGAATAAATCAACATAGTATAGTTACTACGAAAATAAGGGGTACATTTGTGTATAGGTACCGAAATAGGAATGCACGAATATGTAGTTGTTCACAAATAATAACGAGCTGACAAAGCTTTTAAACAATGAATTCGAATACACATGCGGTTGACAGTCAAGATCAAGTGAGCTGAATTACTCTATTGTGTTGGCATAGCTAATAATACAAGGAGTGCCACTATTCGTTGGATCAGGATGGAAATGTAAATTACTAAGTGCTTTCAAACAGTATAATATCTGAGGTTTGGAAAATAGAATAGAAAATCTCAAACATATACAAAAAATAACCTCACATACCTACATATTTTACGATGGAATCATTTACTAAGTACACACATACCTAAATCAAAATGCCTGGTCGATATGATCGGACCAGCTGAACTTTTGAATAATACTGTAATATATCAGAAATAGATCATATAATACATAAAATAATTCTGGTGAGATTATCGCTATACAGCAATCTGCAGACACCAGCACGAGATTGTACCAGAATCATAGGAGTATTATTCGATTTTGTAATACTATTAATTTTCTATATTACGATTTAAAAAAAGCTATACACGCACGTCAATTATGTAAGTAGCCAAAATGATGACATAATGATACATTATGACGTAGTTATTATTTTATTTACGGTATTGTGTATCGTAAATGTTTTCAATCACATTTGTATACAACAAGTCATATAAGTATGTATCTAGGTGTGTAGTTGATTACTAGTCTCTGTGGAAAATTTGGAACCTTACAATGTTAATACGACACTTCATTAGGTGAAGTAAAATATAATATTAATTATCTTCCTCAACATCACTACAATACCTACGCAACAGCAATGTTATAATAATAACAACTTGACTTCATTTCGACTACAAAGTCTTTACCACATTAACTTGCAAACAAGCACTTGAAACTATCATCTAACTTTAAACGAGGGTAATCAATAGATTTCCTCTAGATTATCGCAAGTTCTAAACTTATTTAAGTATTCCTTGTTTTGTAGATTTGTATTGGCAAAGTTTGATTAAAGTTCAACTTTGTTTATAGATAAGTTTTCTAATCCTTGGAAGCGTTTTCTTACCTGTAAAGGGATTTGAATCAATATCACATTCATTTTGTAAAAATAAGTTTATGTAAATACAAACCGTCTGATTAGGTCGTGGCGTTGGTGTTAATGTCACATCGACATCTAGGTGATTTGGTCGCTGTGCTTTATTTGCTGGAGGTTGGATCTTGGGTGGTACTGGGTCCAGAAGTAAACAAGGTTGAACATCGGCGTGGTTGATTTCCTTATCGAAATTTTTAATAGGTAGAAGCAAATCTGTGAAGAAACGAAAATCAGCAGAATAGATATTTTTTATCATCGTGTACTTAACAGTTTGAAATAAATCGCATTTCTAAGCAAGAATTATAATATTACACAATATATAATAATATATCAATAAGTTAAAAAATAAATAAAACGTTCATATAAGGTATGAAACAATGATGATCTGTGTCATACTTTTCTAATCTATACAATGCTATATCGATTCGCAAGCCATAATACTTATTAAATTACATTTTTGCAATTATAAATTATCTTGGATGGTAAATACTTCATTCGCCAAAATTATTACGAATTAGAAAATAAATATTCAACATATTTAATATTCGCATATAAATTTATTAATTAGGAGCTAACGCCAATCATAACATGTTAAATGAAATCGAGAAATTGAAATTATGACATTAAAAGAATAATATAATTAATATGAATGAGACTTTGGCAACACTTCGTAGAGTTTAAAGTGTCGTACGAAATATGACTACTAAAGTACATCCAATATATATAAACATGTTCACTTGAATACCTACACTACATGTCACTACCTATAATACTATCTAGACTTACCAACCATCATAATACTAAAGCCAAATTATTTAAGTCGTACTAGTGATATGGATAATATCAAGTATTCCAAAGAATATAAAAAAAAAAATATCTTAGACGTGCAATACCGCATTTATTCGTTTATTTTTCTGCATTGTTTACTTGCCCGTCAAATTAGGTAATAATATTTTCAATGCTGGAGTTTTGTAGATAACGAAGATTGATAATACTATTCAGAATTCTCCGGTAGTTCACTTACAGGGAAAGAATTATGAATTATGAATATTTAGTTGATGTATTCTCATCCTGGTGGGAGTCCTTAAATACTCGTAGAAGACATTCTTAATTTTACCTAAACTCAAGAATGAGTATTGTTTTAGTACCTACCCTATTAATAACAATAAAAAACTCAAAACATTACAATATGCTCAATGACAGATATGTAGGAACACAAAATAATAATGAAAGCAACAAAACAAACGTATGTAATTAAAGTTAAGTCGACCGTCAATTACAAGTTTATACCTATTTCAATTTTACACTTCTCTGTGTAGGTAAACATAATAAATTAAGTACGTATCTCTCGCTTGCGTTGTATAATGTACATATATCCACCGCACCTAATATTCTCAGATAAATAATAATAGTAGGGAATATATGTATGTGGTAAGAGCGACATTATCGATGATAAGAAACAAGCAAATAGACTACAAATTGAATTTAATTATAACACCAGGGACGTGAATTTTGTAAGACGTGCTATTTGCGAGTTAGCGTCATCCAATTTGTATATATTATTATATTTGTGGTCCGCGGTCTCATAAAGAGTGAGGTCCATATTAATCAAATTTCATTATCTTGAATAAGTTATCGCATCTTAAGTACATATTACGTACACGGTCGGTTCGAGAAAAAATAGTAGGCACCCATCTCGGCGTACGTCGGGAAAGGAGGCATAGGTGAAAATTATTTAGGTAAGTGAATAACCCGGCCGACGACACGACAATCAGTCATAATGACAATGAAGAATGTATCCACTGGATACCTACAGAGTGAAGATGTTGCAGGGGTGATGTAAGCCTGATGAACGTTCATTATTAACTGTGAATCTGCTGATATGACTACTTATCTACCCTTAATTAAATAACGCAGTAGAAGTCAACAAATAATTATAATTTCACGAAAGGCGGGCCCATTGTCAAAGGAAAGACCCACTTTATGGATCGTTTTGAACTCTATAATAATAAACAAAAGTAATTATACTCGTAGTTGATCGATCATTTTCTTCTTTAAAAGGATTTGGACAGTACAGAAGTATTTTCCTGTACATCCGCAGTAAGGTATAATATTATGAATCATGTACCAACTTTTGTCATGCGCAGAATTATTAGTATTAACTACGAGTATTTACTAATAATAACATTAAGATGACTCCACGGAATAACTTTACTATAGACATAAACAAATCAAAGCTTCTCCGAAGCAATTCCAGTTATGTCTCACACGTGTGCATTAACACGTAATTACGAATATTACCCGTCTTGCACATAATAATATAAACACATACATCCCACTTAATTATGATAAATTAACTGATGTTTCCGTGTACAATAATTTTATTCAACGAAATCCATATAATTTTATACATAGTAACCATTGGTTTCCACACGAAGCTCAGAAGATGAAAATATTACAATTGTGACATAATTATTTATTCAGACTTTATTTACATAGAAGACTATTGAAGTTTTTAAGTATAATGTCTATTAAAAAACACAATGTTGAATAATCATCACAAAGTAAATGAGATTAAATCAAAGAGATTTCTATTAACACTGTGCGACGGCGTATAATATTTTTATCTTTCAGTATAAACAAAATATGTATAGATATTCGTAAGAGATGTCTACCGTGTACTGCTTCATCTAGGCAGTATGAACGGTGTTTCCTGTTAGTATGAGAAACTTTTACCCACGAAGAATTTGTAAAGTACGCCTAGTCAACACTTGATACAATTTTGCGTAACTAAATTGTGAATATAAATATCCATGAGTTTGAAAAAATACTGTCCATGATAGGATTTGTGATTGTTTTAGTGGAAAATCTGTTTAGATTAAATGCTTCTAAACCCTTTGGAACGTTATAAAAAATAAACAGCTCTGAAAAAGACGTAGAACACTATACGTAGCACTACCTACGTTTTTATGCATTATTCATTTATCGTATGGCCAACATCACGCCTTATATCATTTAACATTCGTTATGTCAAAGTGTAAAAAAGTTAAAGCGCAGGGTGAATTTTCCTGCTTGCAGAGTCTTCGATCTAGATTTCTTATGCATTGTGAACATTACATGCTGGGAGTAACAGTGTATACTAGAACATCGTAATAAAAGCAAACTATCTCACTATTTATTTTGTCTACTTATATGTCGTATTGTTCTCTTTAACGTGTGAGTTATTGCAATAATATAATAATATCCTAATACTCATACTCGTATATTTAGACAGACGGTATTCGTGTTTTGTTTTTGTCACAATATCGTTACCTACAAATGTTATTTAATGCACATCTCTGAAAATATAATATTGTGTTTTGACCAGTAGTGTTGTTAGTCGGGAACAGAAATAGCCTAAGGTCGAAATCTATAAGTTATGGCTGTCAACTCTATATTAAACTTACTTCCATGGCTGACTAAATAATGTTGTCATAACGTAAACTATCTTTCTATCAAACAAAGACTACACCAACAGGCCTCAGTGGTTTACTATATCAAACAGTGGTGTTGGTCAGTAAAATTAATTATTTTCTTACCGATCATACAACTTATAAGTTATAATACGTTCATATATTGTATTTTTCATATAGGTATATACTAGCTGAGTAACCCGTACTTCGCGACGGCAAATTTAACAAACCAAGCATTCTTTATAGGCTTGAGCTGGACAAAATGTGATATAGGATCTGAATTTCTTTTCGAACGCCTTTTCATGCCACACCACACACGACCCCATACAACCCTTGGATCCCCTCATCATCATGGCACTTCCTAGGAAAAGCTTTTTCTCAAAAAACCGGCGACGTTAGAACAAACACAGCCTATATTATCGCAAATGTTATTCTAAATTTTCACAGAAATCCATCGCAAAATGCGGGAGTTTTACGAACATTTACAAAAAAACGGACTTTGTTTTATTATACAGATTATACTTAATGTTGAATCGAAATCAACTTGTTACCGGGAGTTAAAATTGGATGAAAACATTTCCTGTTGTTTTCTTTCTCCCGATAATCATCAGCATATTTAGGTATCTGGTGTTTGTTTAAAGTTTCAAAATCATTTTTACATGCAACCACTATGATTAAATTGGCTACATCATGCTGAATATATCAATCATAAATGTAATACACAGAGGGTAGTTCATTTCCCAAAGTGCAATGTCGTATACGTACATTGGTAACAAAGCAAAAAATCTCCATTATCACTTATACTATGTATATAGAAACAATACCTATAGACAAGGACAATCGACAGTGAATTTCGACGAATTTGATAATATAATAATTTAGCTTTTAACAAACATTTTGGGAGACAGAGGTACTCGTGCAACCGTTATTCCAAAATAAGTTAATTAACTCGTCATTGAAATATTCTTCCCAATTGTGATTTTCAATTTTTCAACCAATTTTCACTGGATATTACTTTCGAAATATCAATTAATTTTGTGAAGTGAAAGGTGGGTAGGCACTTCCGATAGCATCCGCGTACTTTAATTTGCAGAGGAAATTCGTCGTTAGGAATCAGTGAAGTTCACTGCTTAAATTAGAAGAAGAGAGTTTAATCAATAGAGTAGTCCTCCACTTTCTTTTGATATTTGTCGAGTGTTCTATGAATATTAAGAGATCGAAAAACTCCCGTAAAATTTTTCGTTTCAGTAAAGAGGTTCATGGCCAATTGCGCCAAGAGATGTTACCTGTGTTTGTATATGTCACTGTAAAAGCGCATGTATTGGTAAATCCTAGGGTTTTATTAAACCAGCCCCAGCCTCCTAGGGTTTTATTTTACAGGGGTGTAGGAAGACCACCGGAGGGAGAAACGACCTGGTAAAATACGTGGGTACCAACTGGATCCAAAGAGCCCAGGATAGAGCGGCGTGGAAGCAAATGGAGGAGGACTGACGAAGAAGAAGAAGAAGGGTTTTATTTGTAAATCTTAGGATTTATTCTAGTTCGAGGTTTTACAGTAGGTATTCACTGTTTAACCCATTATTTGGATATACCGTGACGGTGTAGTAGCAGGTTAATGAAAGCAATCAAGTGTGGAAACGTAAATAACTATATTCGATTAGAGGAAATTATTTAATAACTAGGAATTATACAACTGCCAATCTTGAATACATATTTCCACCAATAGTTAGAATGGTATTTTACCCGCTCAAGGAATTTGTATAAACTATTTTCATGACGTTGTGCATCAAATACTGAAATATTCACTCTGTAGGAGTATTATTAATTTATTCACACAGAGAAAGCTAATAATCATACATAATGACATATACACGAAATTGTATAATTTCCGTTAACCCCCCAATTAAGATTGTCTACAGCATGGTGGTACAAATCAATCCCTTAGAGTGAATTAAACGAACTCACTTGAATTGGTTGGCATAAGGCCGTGTTTCCACCTGCGAGAGCACTAGCGGAAGTCTTGCAGAAGTTTCTCGCAACACCGTTTACACATGATATGAATTCATGCAATTTCTAGCTGCAATAAATAGCGTGCGAGAAGCTCGCGGAAGTTACTGTCGCAACTTATTGCAGAGGTGTTTACACACGCGTGCTAGAAGTTGCGACAGCTATTGCAAGTAGAGCCTCGAAATATAACTCAAGCTGGATTCATATATGTCATCTAGGCCATGGGCGTCGTCAGGGGGTAGGGGGGGAGAGCTGCCCCCCTAGAGATTGGAATAGGTATATATTTTTTAATACTAAATGATAAAATATCACAAAAAATCACATTATTACCACAAGTTTTCTCATCATAACATAAATTTTCGTGGAAATCCATCAAAATACAATTATATCATTAAAAAAAAAATTGCCTGCGGCGCTATTTTTACTCACTTTTAATAAAAGACATTTTCATGCATATTATGGTGCAAAGTATTATGTAAATTTTCAAGTAAACCAATTATTACAACACGACCTTCTTCACTATGCCTCACAAAAAAAAATCGCTATTGCGGTATTTACGATTTTTTCATGCTATGTCGAATTTTCAAATTTCTCCTCCCCCTCCCCCCCTAGGTCCGGGGCTGTGCGACGCCCATGATCCAGGCCACTTCCACTCTTCTTGTTTTTTATTTTTAACATTTTGACAATCTGTGGTGAGATCACTGGTAACGGTGAAAGCCAAGCTAAGGAAAAAAAGGAAGTGAAGTGAATTTTTAAAATTCATTCTGCCATTGGCTTTTTAAATTATGAAGCTTTCTAGACACTTCATTCTCAGACCGTGTTTCCACATTCAAGAACACTCGCGGAAGTCTTGCAGAAGTTTCTCGCAATACCGTTTACACATGATATGAATTCATGCAATTTCTAGCTGCAATAAATAGCGTGCGAGAAGCTCGCGGAAGTTACTGTCGCAACTTATAGCAGAGGTGTTTACACACGCGTGCTAGAAGTTGCGACAGCTATTGCAAGTAGAGCCTCGAAATAACTCCAGCAGGATTTATATATATCATCTAGGCCATGGGCGTCGTCAGGGGGGGACAGCTGCCCCCCTAGAGATTGGAATAGGTATATATTTTTTCAAACTAAATGATAAAATATCACAAAAAATCACATTATTACCACAAGTTTTCTCATCATAACATAAATTTTCATGAAAGTCCATCAAAATACAATTATTTCATTAAAAGAAATTGCCTGCGGCGCTATTTTTAATCACTTTTTTATAAAAGCCATTTTTCATGCACATTGTTGGGCAAAGTATTATGTAAGCGTCGGAACACCTATCCTGCTTCCTCCCCAAGAAGGTTCACATAATGCTACAATATGTTTTTTTTTAAATATTACGTCTACGACGTATTATTCCATTTCTGGCAAATAATTTGTATCTATGTTCAGTAGCATAGACTTCCACTCTTCTTGATCATTGATTTTTTAAATTCGTTCTGCCATTGGCTTCTTAAATTATGATGTTACCACATCGTTTTCTCATCGTGAATTTTCTAAAACTACTATAGGTGTTGTTTGGTAAAAAAAATCACTTCACCGATTTTTCTAAAAAAAAAAATCGCCTGCGGCGCATTATTCCAACCCTGATAAATAATCTTTTTTTTTTTATTTTTACTGATAAATAATCTAATTTTGCACGGCCCTTCATTCAAAAAGTTTGCCCAGGCCTGCTATAGAAAAACAAGCAGGTTCATTATTTCACGCATTTTCTTTAAAAAAATTCGCCTGCGGCGCTCTTCAAATTTTTCATGCAAGGAGGTCCTATTTGCACGTGACGACATTCAACCCCCTCCAAATTTGAATCTTTGATCCGCCACTGTCTTCTCGAGACTATTCACGTGTCTGTCGATTCATTTTCATTTATCAAAAACAAAACTGACCAGCCGCGAGTGCGAGATATACGAAACTTTTCGATAAGCTGCGAGAACTGTCGCGAGTAGATGTGTAGGTATTTAGGCTCGCAATTTATTGCACTCGCAACTTATCGGCTAAATCTAGCGGCTAACTGTCGCGAGTGAACTTGCAAAGGTGTTTACACTATGCAAGATACTGTCTGACACTTCCTCATATTCATGTATCAAAAACTAAACTGGCTAGCCGCGAGTGCGAGATATATACGAAAATAATCGGCTAGCTGCTAGAAGTGTCGCGAGTAAGCTGTCAACGTGTTTACACTTGCAATTTATTGCACTCACAACTACTCGCAGGAATCTAGCGGCTTACTGTCGCGAGTGAACTTGCAAAGGTGTTTACACATGCAAGTTACTGTCTGACAGACTGTCGGACAGTTCTAGCAGAAGTTTTCTCGCAGGTGGAAACACGGCCTAACACCTGATCAAAACTGGAGAGACCTAAAATATAACTGGGGATTAAAAGCATTTGTTTTATTAGTTACTTTGCTGCATCTATACATTCGCAAATCCTTCATGGAGATATTAGGGAAACGAATGAGAAATATACGAGAAATATTAGGTATGCACTACAGTCGCGTTTGCTTCTCGTGAAAGTTAACGTTTATAAGGATACGTTGTAACTTGTAATGTTATACATTGTATCCATTGAAAAACGTTGAAAGAGCATGCGTGTTAATACAGAGAATTTATTTGAATCTCATATAAATGTGCGCAATAAGAAACATTTAAATAGGTTAATAATAATGTATTATCCCTAGATGTGACAGGCGACAGGTATTTTAATATTGGATTGGAAAAAATACTAACATATTTTAAATTGATGTCTCCGTTATGATAAATTACAGTATTGGGTTTTAATTTCAACGCTTTATTTGCGAAGAAAACATAAAATATAACTGGCTGTCATAATATACTCGTATTATGGTACACGGTAGATATAACTCGTGAATCGCGAATAATTTAGTTGCTTGTGCAGAGGCGGCGAATGTCCCAGTTCATAATACTAACGCTAATATTGCGAAAATTTAAATACGGATCAGTTTAATGAAACTAAAACAGGTGGATGCATATTGCTTACCTATAAAATTGAAATTATATTTTGCATTTCGATACCGATTCATATAAAGTGAAAATAACAATTAACTGACCATAGTAATAATAATCTCCGTTAGCAGAATTATTAAGATCTAAATGGGAGGTTATTGCAATATTGTAAGACGATTTCTAAATACTGATATTTCAGGCACAATGCTTGTATTTTAGGCCCGCGTTGAGCCTAATCCTTTGATATCCCTGATATCTGGATAGGTGAATTCCCAGTGTAATCATGAATGATAATAATATGTAGACTCTTCTGGCTGATAATACTGAGAAGTGTGTTGGCAAAGTCATGCTTCGAATATAAAAATGGGAGGTGAGTATGTCGTGGCAACATTTTAAGCCCTGGGTCTCAACCCCCAACAGCTATCCGAGAGGGGTAATATATAACAAATAAACTAAAGGAACGAACATTAAAGAAATTATGAATGCGAAAAATATCAACCTTCGCACTGAAAACATTAATGTGATTGTAAGAACGTCTATTTTCGGGCAATTTATTATTAATAAAGTCTATTTGTATATGTAACTATGTTCACTGTCTCATTGACAACAATTTTATAGAGCGGGGGGAAGCTGTCAAATCAGCTTTTTTATAAGTCATGGGCGTAAGAAGACTAAGAATATTAAGAATCGCTATTCTAAGCGAATTGATTTGTAGTTATATTATCGATGTGTTGAAACTACGCGAATAAATCAATTTAAAATTAAAACAGTTTGATAAAATCGATTAATTGACGCACAAAACTTCGTTAATCTTGATGCTAACTAAACATTCTGGATGAAAATCAAAATTTGTAGAAGCGTCAAAATATAAATAAAAAGAGCAAAGTAAAACTAACGATGGCTATTTATCTCCGACCGAGACAAGGGGATGGCCACAGCTAGTCAGGCAAATTTATTTAGAATTATTGAGTCAAACAGTCTCTTTACTATTTATTACTATTTTTATGGGTTTCGCTTTATGCTTGTGTTTAAAATTTCCTGGAAATAGATAATCGTTCATAGATAATTTTCTAAGCATCAGTCGCTTCCAATCTCCCAGAAAATAATCAATTGGAGAATGACTTTTCAATTCTATCTAATTTCCATTTATTTAAAACGGCACGCTGGTCAAGCAAACAAACTATGTATGTATGTTACATAGGTAGGTAAATTACATGCCGATAGATATTTCAAATTTTACGACGCAAACACTTCGTCGACGATTTAGGTACATTGGTAGATAGGTTCTGTAATGTCTTCGGGGTGTTTTGAGATTGAAATACTCGAAAATTGTTGTACTGCAGAAATTGTAACATTTAATTTGTCAATTCGAAACCCACTTAAACTCACAGAGGGTATAGTAATATTGCAAAATATAAAAGGTTTTCTAAATCAGTCGGAGCTTTATTAGATGAATTACATTCGTGTTGGTTGAGAAACTTTGTAACGTTAACAGGTGCAAGACTCCTAAACATTGTTCGTTGTTCCGAATATATAAATTTAAGTATTCTTTTTATGATCCCTTATTATTACAATTTACTCACAGCACTATTGTTTATTAGAACGTTTCTCAACGCAAATAACTCTTTCATTGAGCAGCTCTAAACACACCACGATCCAAAGCAATTTCTATTTATGTTTTCGTCTGAGGGTTTCATTGTTTCATTGTTATTCATTATTATTCTAAATTGACTAACAATGAGTTCATTTACTGAAGGTATCTGAAATAAATCTACCTACGTGTAATTTTTATATTTAAATCACTGATATAACTCGGTTCGGGGAAACTCCTCATAGGATGATAGCCGGCGTAGAGTAATACTAGAAAGCCTACATATGTAATTACATATACATATTTATATGATTTCATTTTAAATCAATACGGAGGTCGCGTGAACTGAGTTTTTTCCAAACATTGAAATATCTAATTGAAACTTATCCCAATCCTTGCATCTTTAAGTCGTGTAAGTTTGTAAGAATTTGTCATTTCAGAAAAGTCTGAAAATGAATCTAAAACACACGATACTAAAAACGAAATTACGTTGGCATAAGATTCAGAAATTTGATAATATAAACATTTATGGAACCAATATAAAAAAAATCATGTTAACAAAAATTGAACACTTGCTACATAGAATCGCTATACAGAAAATAATATTCTGTGGAAGGGAAAATTAGATTAAATCAACAGGTATTTCCCGAGGCGTAGAGGCTTTGCAGTTATTCACAAATCAGGGGGTTGAGTGTGCATTAGATACAATCATACACGATCTATCTATAGGTACATAACCTAATATTATTTCCTGCCAATACTGTATTGCAAACATTGTATCAAAAAAAGTAATACAGCTATTGGAGTGAAAGATTAAGATAAAAAAAACTGATAATAATCCGTGTAAAATTCCTTGACAACCTTTGGCTTATGCTAAAACTTACGATTAATGGTAAAAACGTAAATGAAGGAAGAATAATGCTTCTATGTGAATATCAGAGATGTAAATGGTTGAAAACAATTATTCGCTGCTCAATAATATTTCAATCACAATTTCGCAAATGCTTTTTAGCTGGTTTAGTACTAATAATATAAAGATCTGTATGACAAATGTAATGTAAATCTTTAAATCTAATCAAACAGGTGTTGTTTTGTTCCAGTATATTAGTAACTCTACCAAAAAAATCATAACAAGAAAAAAAAACTTTATTTTTATCTCTATTAGATTTATGGTAGTTTCTTGTTTGTATGCTAGTTCTGTGTTAAAAGTATTTACAGATCTATGAGTATATTAAGACCAATACCCAATTGTAGGCGCCACTAGAATTTATAATAAAAAAAAAAGAAAGTACAGAATAATAAAATAGCAAAAAAAAACAAGACATGTACGAAGTTTTTCGCAGCATCAGAACTAACCTTTCTTCTGCTTATCGCTGATTTCGCTAACTTTATCTGATATGGATAATGCTGCTTCTTGGCTGATATCACATGCTGTAGAACTGGATGCGGCTTCCGCAGGAGGTTCCGGAGACAATTTGTGACAAACTTCAAAGGCTTGCCCTACAGTCCGGACTATCCTCATTGCTTGACTCTGTAACGAAATATAAACCAAATCCTTAGGTACATAAAATTAGTAACCTCATTTTCGTGCACCATTTTCTACTTTGAAAGAAGGTAGTACAAAACAATTAGTTTGAAATCCACTCCAAATTTATTACTTTTGTAGGCACATTTATTACATAGTACCTACAAAAGAAACAACATAATTTAGAAGGAATTGTGTATATTAATAGATTCTTAGGATAATGTGTTATCACACAAACGATCGAAGCAATATCATTAAAATTACGGCAGCCTTTAAATTTTTAATGGGTCCCAAAATTATAGCTGTTTGACCTATATTATGCGCAAATTAAGGAAAGAAAATAAAATAACTACAGAAAATTACTACTAAACATATTTTATACTTAAAAGTAAAAAAAATGCATCGTGATTAAATTGTAACATTGTATCTTTTTATAGCCGTGATCAAAGAAAACCATAATTAATCTAAAAATACTAGATTATATCCAGCATGATGCTAGCCGCAACATCTTGGCATTGTAACTAAATGACAAATTTACATCTCCTGTGAGGTCTCTTCAGTAAATCAATTAATTATCATCGCTTACTAGTCCAGGTAATGGGTATTTTTACCTTACATTTTGTATAGTAGTTCTGGTTTTTGGATATGTTATAAAGGTCGGTCCTGTGATTAAGAATCCAAGTTTTCGACCTCCCAACCCTTGTGCGTTCACTAGGGCGAGCCAAAAAGTGTCAAAATTTCGGTCATTTTTCAGTTTATTGATCATAACTTTTTTACAATGCATTTTAGAGAAAAACATTGTACGTAAAAGTTGTAGAATATTAAATTCCCTGCAACTTATGTTTACAAAGTTTTTTTGTAAAATCAATATACAAAGAGTTATGCGTTACCAAAATTTCAATTTTTTTCAAAAAAATGCACTTTTTTTACAATTATTTTCTTTATTTGAATATATTTCCTAAACGGTACATTTAAGAGAAAAGTGTTGTAAGTAAATGTTGTAGATCGTTCAATTTCCAATAAGTTTGATATCAAACATTTTTGTCTCGGACCAACCAAAATAGAGTTGTGATCTTCTGAAAAAATATAAGACGAACATTTTCGAAACTTTCAGTATAGTACGTATGACAATAGTAATCAGAAAAATGCAATTTAAGAAAATTTTTATTAATCACAGGACCGACCTTTATAACATATCCAAAAACCAGAACTACTATGCAAAATGTAAGCTAAGGTATCATTTTTTGTATTCGTTTCTCGGAGTATACCTACGACAAACATTTTGTTTGTTTTTGAACAGACTCTACAGTACCCCACATACATCGGACTCCGGTGTCAATATGGGACACATTCTGAATTTAATATTTATACAGTACCTACATACCTGCAAAGCTGATAACACTCGTAATTATTCATGTAATTTTATTCACTTGGCAATGAAACGAGGAAATAGACAAGAATATAATGAAGGAATTCTAAGAAATTAAAATATCTTGGTGAATTTTGTCTTGTGAAATATTTCATGTCATTATTAAGTACTAATATAATTAATTGGAAAGAAATATCTGCACTTTACCTTAGAAACGTGTTAATTCAATAGAGAGCACATTTTCATTATAATAATTACGGCTATAGAAAACCTTTAAACTAAAAGGTTGCATTTAGGAACGCAATGAGTTGGCATGTGACAATTATTATCAAGATTAATTTATACAATTCGAATCCATAACAGAAGGTGTAGCGATGGTAATCATTAAATTCTACAGGAGCCAAAATTCTACCATAAAATGATTAACAAAAATTTTAATAACTCGAAAATACACATTTGTTACATTTGAATGCAGAAGGCTGTATTTAAAAATTAAAAAACAAATATTTATTAGAGATGTGGACTGCAGAGTAAGAAATAAGAATTATTTTAAATATCTCCAACGCTGTTTCATGAGATCTTAAAAAAACTAGTCTGATAATAAAAAAAAAATCTTTATTTTCAAAAATGTCAAAATGAGTGTGATGATCCCCGCTAGCCAAAAATAAAAATTATGCAAGCGATTGCACCGAATATGTACACGAAAGTATTTTATTAGATAAAAAGGTTTACAGGAGACAGTTGATAGTTTTTGGATGTTTTCACGACATGACATGTAGAATTTTTCGGATTCTATTCACACGATAAAACTCTACAGACCAATTGTCGATTTATCACAAAGATGGCGTCAGAAATGTTACTGAAAGATTTCAGAATATATGTATTCAACGCATTACACAATTGTGCGAGAAAAACTAAATTTGCTATTTCCAGTCAAACAAAGAATTTAGAAATTGGCATATTTCTCAAATATTTGAAATGTAATACGTCGCCAGAGGGCAACACTAATAATAATAATTGTCGAAAGAACTCTTGAATTATGAAATAGGTATTGGGAAAACATCCGGGAAGATCACTCTAAATGTTTTTCGTAATTATTGTACTCTACATATCATTTGCTGTTGTAAACCAGCATCTTGTTTCTTATTTTACTATTCTCAGGTTGTTTAATAAACACAGTAAAATAAAAAAGGTCTAAAGAGTCGAAAAGTCTGCTAAATACAAACAACGTATTTCGTATAGAATTAAATAGAAGGTTAAAATTATTGTAATAAAACAGTACCTACAAGATATAAGTACCTTCAGATGTTTCAAATGTGCATATAATTCATGTAATAATAGGTAAATGGTTCATCTGAAACAGACCGCAGTTTTTGGAACATTTCAGTTAAAACTGTGAATATTATGGTACACGCGGAGGCAGGACATGCCAACACACTTATTATCTTACTGTAAGTCATACTTACTCACTTGCTCGTACTATAACTAACATAACGAATAAACAAATAAAATTTTGTAAACAAGCAAGTGTGTACGCATTATGTGGACCTGCCGCAGAAAGTATTACGTGTGGGCAATAAGAAAAAAATATGACAAGTCTACAACTTAATAATATGTAATAAGTACGTGAATTAAAATAAAATAGGTATATATCATATAGTTAGATGTATGGACATGATTACTTATATCAAGATGTCACCGTGCTATCACGATATCAATTATCAGATAAGCTAAATGGATCATTTTTAATAATGTCCACCTCGTACTTTACGCACACGCGTTAAATTTATTTTTAAGAAGTTCGCATGAAACTCATTATTATATATAATATCAACGTTTTGTTGTCATGTTAAGACATTAGATATTTTTTACAGCTCCCTCGTGACATTTTTTAAAAATTTGGAAAAGTTCCAATAAGAAGACATTTTATTGGACATAATCCAATGCTGGATTGACCAGTTTTATTTCTTGTTATTTCGTATGAACTTTTAGGTATTATCTAGCGGTAATAAAACTTCCTATATAAAAAATGTATAATATAATAATATTATCATACGTATGTAAACAAAAAGGTGTGACGATCTCATAGTAGGTATATTATCACTTCGTACGCAGATCGCACATGTTATAAAATTGTTTATGTCAAACAATGCTCATACATATTACATGTACCTACGACTTCAATTAACAGCACCAGTATGTATCTAAGTTTAAATACAAGTGCGATATTCTCACTAAATATATTTGATAATAATTATTTTAATCTTTCCTTTATCATGTTGTAAATTTTGAAAATAATAAACTAAATAAATTAAAGAATTACGTAAGTAATACTTTAATTTATTTCTGCAAAAACAGAGTAAATTTTGATGTCTTTCATTTTTTAAAATTACTTTTAGTAATATGTTTCATTGTACTTAATATTTGACAATTAAAATTTAGGTAAATAATCTCACAGTGACTTTAACCAGTTAGTAGTACATGTACATGTACGAGTATTAGTACAAAATAATATAGCTGTTAAAATACTGCAATATAGTTTTGGTATTCAATCATGTACCTCTAAATCACTGTCTTTGCCATCTTCTGCTCCTGCTTGTGGATATGGCTGTCCGTCATTCTTATCTTCCGATACATCACTCAACGTAGCAAACATTTCTTGTCGCGTCTTCCTCGCTGGATTTGTACTAGCCTTTTTCACGCTTACAATTTCTGGTTCCCTAAACGACAATTTTTTTCTAGGACGTTCCAATGAATCTGAATTCAGAGTAACTGATGAACTCGCCAATGCGCTACTATGAACTGGAAATACTAACTTGGGAAATAAACAAATACTTTCAATAGCCGGCTTCCTTCCATCATCCGAATGTGTTTTATCAAAATATTCTTCATTGAAAAATCCAAACTTAGGGGATGAACTACCTGGATAGCTTCTTGGTATAGTCAAATCGTCCGCGGATAATTGCCTGCTATTAATCATTGACACAGGTCTAGATTTTGGTATAACATCAATGGAAATTTGCTTTTGAAGTTTTTTAGTACCATTTCTATTACTTTCCTTAATTATTTCCTGTGGGTGGTTGTACTCAGAATTATCATTTTTAAATTTTCCTTTAGGTTTCTTGAAATAATTGAGAGTGGAACTTTTTCCTTTGTGACGTGGGGTATCCGGTGTTTTAACTTCAGGTTCGACAGGACCCCTGAACTTGATACTGAGGGATGAAAGGCGGTTCTTCGCAATGCCGAGAACATCATTTGGAAGATGAAGAAGTGTGTTATCGGACTTCTTTCCAACATTGTTCTCTTGACGATTTGACTTGGACATTTCGGTACGTTAACATTTTACAACGGATTAAATAATAATAAAAAAAACACTCAAGTTAAATTACGTATGTATACGTAAATAAGAACTTATTTCAATTATTATGATCACACTAAAATTATTAAAATTACTTGTTTCGTAAGCTTTCAAAAATTACGTATAATATTAAACATTAATGTGAAAATTTTAACACAAGATCTCGGCAAAAAGTTTTGTACTTAATTTAGTAATTTGTTTTTGTACGGAGATTACACTTAGTCAAATATTCAATCTTTTAAAGAAAGATTTGATTTTAATTAAACAATAGGGATAAAAAATAATTATCCGCGTAATTATTGTTAAAAAAGAGTTCGTTTCACAAGCTGATATTTCCGTACAAAATATTTTTAAACTCGATACAATGTGTCTGAGTAATATTATTATGACTGAGTTAGTTCACGATACACATCTTGCAAAAGATATGAGAAAACTAATACAAAATACTATAATATGGATGTTAGGTACCAGAACTGAAAATAGTAAGTGAGTGTTGTTCGACTCCCTTCCACTGAGTCGAATAGGATGAAGCCAGACATTCAACGCGCTATTTGAGCGACAAATTATTTTCATGTTTTGTATTTTCCCACAGTGTTGTCTCCGTGGTTTTACGTTCCAAGAACATGTGTGTATTTGAAATTGATTATAAAGTGTACTAGTATACAAACAACATTATTATGCATTACATTAAGCTACATAATAAGGACTTAAGGACTAAAGACTGAAATAGATATGACAGCATCTCGCACGCGAGTGGCTTGCATGCTACAGATTTCAGTTACTCGGTAATCAAATTGCTACCAAGTAGGTACTAACTGGCCTAACAAGAAATGTCAAAATTGAAATTCGAATGTCAAAATGGATGTTGTGTTCCACACTACTTTTGAAATCTACCCCTAGTTTTTTCGAATTCGCTTAAATAAACAAAAAAGCTTTAAAATTACCACCTCGTATCTCTACTACGTTACAGGCATGCGACGTAATAAAACGTTCGTATATCCGCTGTCACAACAAACAGCTTTCTGTACGTACTAGCATGCTGTCTTTCAGGGTCCTGGAAAATCTATTTAAATTAAGTGATTGTCGTGCTGTAGGTATTTGGATTTGCAATTTTTCAGATAATTATCTTGTTTCAGATTTAATCAAGGAAACTCTTTAATCACATTTCGTAAATTCCATCATCTATTTAACTTGCTAAAATAATAGTTATAAATGTTATAATTATTCAATGTTAGCTCACTACATGCCTACTAATCTACTTTATAAATAACATAACTCACATACCTTTTTACTACTTTTGAAGACATTACATTTGAAGACGTTATTAGTGCCATCTCGCGCAATATAGGAGAATATCTTTAAATCACTACTGTCGTGTGATACGTAAAATATCCGATAGATGGGGTGGTGCATCAACTCTGTCGAATCATCGTCTGGATCCCACTTGGTCCCCTTTTTCTGTAAAACAAAAATTCAAAAACATTACCATAATGTAATCTACACACCAGTAAATTATAAAATCGGCGTATGAAAAAACCCGCTACTCTCTTCGTATTCAACGCGAAGGACATCTAGTTCTCTAAAGCGATGCTTTAAATATTGAACCCTATGTTCAAGCTTCTTTCAAGTTTACAAAAATACAATTGATTTTTTCTATAGGTGAAAGTTTTGTCCATAATTGTATTTAATATCGACATATGTGTCTTATAATAGGTAAATAAATAAATAGATCTACGTAAGATTTGTAGTGAACTTTGCTTCACGAATTACGCAAAGTTTATCAACATATTTTTGTTGGGATGAATGAAGGATCCCTTTTTAATCGTACGAGAATAAACATACAACAGATTAAAATATATTTCGTGAAATTAAAAATATAATAGAAAACATTTCCATAATAAAACATAGTTTTTTGCGTATGTACTTCATAGTATTACAACGCACCGGATGTGATCTATTATGGACATAATTTTATCCCCTGATGCTTTCGCCATTCCACCTCGGGACCAATTTTCCACCATTGAATGAATATAACAATTTGTAAATACGGCAATTAATTACAATAAATTGACACTGGTTGTAAATAATTTAATCGTCCCGGAGGCCGGCATCTCCGATTTCAGTTGATTATGAAGAAACGCTAAATTCGGTAATTATAAATTAAAAAGAAAAAATAAAATCAAAAACTTACAAAATAAAAACGAAATGCATTAAAGAAACCCTTCAACAAGTATTCAATGAACCAGTCTGTACCCAAATATTTCAGGTACCTGTCGTTTAAATATGAGTCACTAACTTATACCAATCTAAGGGGACGATGTTTACTGATGGATGTCATTCCAATTCATCTCCAACTGTCCGGAATAATATTATTAACCAATGAAAAAGGCCATAAATTTAAAATAGTCTTCAGTCAACGACCAGAATATAAAATCTTATACCGTTACAACAGACTGCGTAAATTTATTTGTTCGAATAATAAACCTATTAAAATATAACAGCTAGTTTATCAAAAACAAACAAGAAAGTTTATGTTGGGTATAATTTATTATCTCACATTTCCGATAGGTATCAAAAATTGGCGTAAATGTTGCATAATAGGGACTTGGATATTGAAAGTATGTTTAATTTGTCGCAATCTATCTGATCACTAAGTATCAAACTTAATCTAAATCTTCTTTGCTTAAGTTTCCTACTCAACTATACATGATATATAATTTCATAAATTCTTATATTCCGAACCAATGTTATGACCCATATCCTAATAATTTAGTAATGTAAGAACAAATAAATAGTAGATACATAGTAGTCGATCCATAAATACTCGTAGTAACGTTTCGCGGATAGAAAATCAATCCCCAGTTATTTAGAATCCTTAGAAATTATTCAGTGAGTCGAAGAAAATCACCTCAACATAATTCCATGAGACAAAGAGACTCATAAAAGATTGACTATGTGTAGAAAATGTTGTATGTACGAGTTTTTATTACTGTTATTTTGTAGTCCAATTTTGTAGTTCATCGATCATAACCTTGGAAGAACCACCCATAAAATCGCTGAAGATGAAAATTGTTTTGATACTCAAAAACATACGCCGGAAATTAAACTGTACGTGACTCAACATATTGAAGAATGAACAGAGAAAATAGTATAAGGGAGGATGACTAAACTTCTACTTTCAGGTGAAAGAAAAGACTATATTGAAAGATAATATGACGTATGTCGTGTAGGCTCCAAATCTAATATATACGCATATAAGTAAAAAGAAAACGAACGTTGGAAAAAGTATAGGAGAAACGAAAAAGAATTAAATTCTTCAACTCGTCTTCTTGTGAAGACAAAACATGGACAAAAAACGGCAAAAACGTACATATTAAATTCTATTCGTTTCTTTGTAACATAAGTAAATACCTAATAATAATAATAATACCTACGTATATAGGTTTGAATACAAATATAATTATTATTTTCTTTGAAGATAACATACAGTCATATTCTACAGGTATACGTTTGTTGGTATTTGTCTTATGAAGTTTTATTTACTCATATTATTATAACAAGAAATACATTTTGAAATTGATATCTATATAGGTATAGAGTATAGGTAAAGTATTATTTTGCCAGTTGAATTGTGACATCTTTTTAGTCAGAATTTTTCATAAACATACATCTATTAGTATCATATTTTTTTTATTATTATACTTTATACTCGTGTTACTTAATAAGGCATAGGGCTAGGAGTTATATGTTTAACACTCGGTACTGGACTAAAGGATAAGGAGCTTTCCCGGAAGTAGCAACGTCGAAGAATACCCGGGTATACTCAGTGGTGATTGGAGGACCTGATTGGGTTATGTTTCATCACATTATTTGTCTAATTGTACTATTTAATGTACCCTAGAGTTTAGACTTATACTAAACTACGTACACCCTAACACTTAGGCACGTACTATCAGCATCCCAAATGTATACAATACCAAAAGCATAAAACGAAGATAATAAAAAATTCACAACTAAAAAAAAAATCATATTTAGTTAAAAATCTGTAAAACATATTTAAGGTGTTATTTCTGAAGTCGGTACCCATACCTTGTGAATCAAATCTTTTTCGGTATGGAAACAAACTTGATGGGTAAAAGCTAGTGAATATTTTACTATGAAAATACTCTAGTCAAAACGAATAAATATTTATAACTCATCCGTCATACATACACTGTACATAATATGTCAATATAAAGGAACTCTATTCAGGATACAAACTTCGACACATTTCATATTCATGATATTATTCCGGGAGTTGTAAGTAAAGAAAGCAATAATATTACCTAAATATTTTATTAGTATCTAAATATATTTTATAACTTTTCATCTCATATTACTAACATAATGTGCCAGCCTATGTAATAATAAATATCTAGTGAATTTGTATGAGAAACACGACAATTCCCAATATGGTATTAAAATGTTTTCATTGAAAACAAATTGAAAATGCTTACTATACTCATAAAACGATAGGTCATAATAAATTATTAATTTTGTATTAATGTAGTGTTCTACAGAGATTTACTTAGTTATGGACACCTACAAACAGCAGGTGTGTAAAACCTGCAGAATCATTATTCCGCAGAAATAGATGGCGCACTACCCAGTTGCGCTACTCTAATATAACTTGACTAAAATAAAACTAAATAAAAAAAATAGATTCCTAACAACGCGAAGTCATGAAAATTACTTAGCATTAAAAATAGGTATAGTGGCGGTATTAAATATTTATCTGTAGGAGGAGAAACAATTTTACTTAATTAAAAGTTTTGTAATAAAATCAAAGCTCTCAATTGTTTCCTTACGTGCTAATGAACTTGATATTAATTCTTCGACATCTTTGAATTCAGTGAACCTATGTAATATCACCAGCCAACAGTCTTTTGATGTCGTAATTTCTAAAGTATTTCGTAGAATTCCTCTTTTGTATAAACCAATAAAATATATTAATGAAGAATATGATTCTAGACATCAAAATCTTAGACCTCCAAAAGACAAACGTCAACATCTAGTAGAAGTTACCTTTGTAGTATTTCACAAAGTAACAATAAAATGTTTTTCATACACAAAAGAAAAATAACTTAATAAGAGAAAATAAAAGTATATTATATACTACAAGTATTATTTTGCCTGACAATCGGAAAAGGTATTGTAACATGAGTATAATGTTTATTTGATTATTCATACCTCCGAAGACTTTACAGGCAACGTCTGCGTGAATAATGTGATTTTGATTCGATTGAGGAGAATTGAAAACGGAAGATATTTTACTGAATCCTAGCAATTTCATAAAGTGAGAAAAATTCAATTCAGTGATAGATTTATTACCTTGCAATGTACATATTTGATAGAATTTCATAAAAAAACAGAGAATTAAAAATATATTCGTATAACGTCATTGTCGGCCATTCGTCATTGTCGGCCATTCGTCCTGTCGGCCATTCGTCCTTGTCGGCCAGTTGTCCGTGTCGGCCTATTGGATGTCGGCCTATTGTACTTGTCGGCCATATGTCCATGTCGGCCGTTTGGATTTCGGCCTTTCGTCTTTCGGCCATTTGTACCAGTCGGCCATTGGTCGTGTCGGCTATTTGTCCGTGTCGGCCATTTGTCCTGTCGGCCGTATGTCTTGTCGGCCTTTGTCCGGATCCCAAATCTAGTAGGTATAATAGTAGGTATACATTTTACCGGAAATGTATGAATTTTACAAACTGTATACAAATTCTAGGAAATGTATACAATGCCGTGTCAATTTAGGAAATAAACAAATGTTTTAATATTAAAAAAAACCTATTATTCACATAGTTAAATCAAAAATAAAAACGTAATCAAACCAACAACCTATTTATTTTTGGGGGTAAACTGAAATCGCTCTTAAAATTACTTAATTTTATATCTTTCAGATTCCTGTCAATTTTTTTTAATTCCTAGTGAAATGTGTATAAATGTATGATTTATTTATTTATCGTATGGCAACGTCAAAGCATTGCCATTTCGGTAGTCAGATATCCAGCGCCTCTAGCCACCGGAGGAATTGAGGGGACAGGCTGGCAGCACTGTCAATGGTACCTCATAATAATATATTATATTAATATTTATGATACAATATATATATATATATATATATATATATATATATATAATTACATTTATTTCACATATTATATATATATATATATATATATATATATATATAATTACATTTATTTCACATATTTGTTGTCGATTTTAGGCATTGCATACATTTTCAAGGCAATGTAAGGTACATTGATGGATGATGCATTTTCGGTAACTTATGCAATAATTCTGGTTGGCTTTTGGTCTTTGAAATTTATATCTAACAATTTATTCAACACATGAAATGTGTCGAGGTATTGTAGTAAACAATGCACTGTATTACATAAAATGACATTTTCACAATGTCACATTTTATGTAATAATTTCAAAGCTATTTTGGTATCGTAAATGGTGGCTTGAAAGATCTTTATAAATTTTGCGCAGCTTATGCGATTGTTGATATTCAAAGGTTTCTGTGATTATAAATCAATGACTGTTTTACTATCATGAAATATTTGAGTACACACTACATGGTTGGCGCAGTTGGTTGAGACGGCAGTCTCTCAAGCGGGGGGTGACATGTTCACACCCTGGCGCTGGCGATGTATTCCACACTTTGCGATACAGGCTTTTAGCCTAGTGCAAATTGTGCAGGAATATTTGGGTTTTTATATGCAAGCCCAATTCCTTTTATATATAAAAAAAAATAAAAAAACAAATGATATTATTGTAAAGCCATCAAATTAGTGACCAGGACAATTCTTTTTTGTAATAACAATTGTGGTATTATAAAGGATTATTTAACTTTCTATAAAATGAAGTAAAGTGAAAGGCCTGTAAACGAAAAACCTCGAAGATAAGGTTGTGTTTTGAATAAAGTTAATTATAAGACAAAACAAAAGTCGATAGTCATCTTTAACAATATCTCAAATTCTTTTGTAATGTGAGAAAATTCATTAAGGATCTTATTTCCATTTTGCTTTTGAAACCAAAAACATCGCGAGAAATATTTAAATTCATTGTTTTGTTTAAGGGTTAAAGTGTTCTTGACTTTATTGTCAATTAAAGGACAATTAACAAAGAAGTAGAAGAATATTTTAATTATATTTTGTATTGCATTACTACTATTGTTCAAATCACAATAAATCTGCCAATTCCATCATTTTGTTTAATTTTAAACATTGCTTACTGAAATATTATTGAATTAATAGCTTTTTTAATAACTATAAAGATGTACACTACATAGATAAAAAAACCTATTATTCACATAGTTAAATCAAAAATAAAAACGTAATCAAACCAACAACCTATTTATTTTTGGGGGTAAACTGGAATCGCTCTTAAAATTACTTAATTTTATATCTTTCAGATTCCTGTCAATTTTTTTTAATTCCTAGTGAAATGTGTATAAATGTATGATTTATTTATTTATCGTATGGCAACGTCAAAGCATTGCCATTTCGGTAGTCAGATATCCAGCGCCTCTAGCCACCGGAGGAATTGAGGGGACAGGCTGGCAACACTGTCAATGGTACCTCATAATAATATATTATATTAATATTTATGATACAATATATATATATGACCGATGATATCTTAAAACTGAAACACGGATTACGTTTATGCAGCGGTTCTTTAAATAATTTTGTACCTACTTCTTGTGAAGAAATCCATTATCTTATTGTGAAGTGTGACGGCAAGTGGGTATGAATTGTATTTCATCGTTTCTTCAATAAGTAAATTAACAAATCACAAGTTTTTACATTGATTGTTGATTCAAATGTAAACATAGACGAACTGGAGAATAAAAAAATGTATTTCAAGACGTTCGCTGTAGGTTAAAAGTTTCGTTTGAACTTTGCTTCAATTGTATCATACCTACCTCTAGATAAGAAATACTGAAAGCATTATGTTAAACTAATCTCGTATCAAAACACGGTGTTATTTCTATTCAATCCATGTATAATGCATGCTAGCAAAGCTCAAACAAAAAGATGAAAAAGGTATAAAAGTTGCCGTCTACAAATGGTTTTCAAGAAAATCCAATATGTTTCACATTGCTTGATATTTCTGTTTCACCGATCGTCTAATAATAATCTTTGTACTCGTATGTATGTACGAGACAATATCATATTATAGGCTTAGAAACTTTTGACTTAATAACGATTTGGTACAATTCAGCCGTGATAATAAAATTGTCATGTGCAGATTCCGAAAGCAATAATGGATGTGTTATGTGAATGAAACACTTTATTTTAATAATATCAAAGCGATTCTTACCTTTTTCTTTTTCTTCAAAGTAACTCGAACTCCATCCACTGATATGTCTACTGTAACTTTTTTCTTTTTCACCCCTTTTGCTTTGAATTCATACTGAAACAAAAAATAAAATAGCATTTATGAAAACCGGGTAACATATATACCTACATTACATTGTCTAAATTATAAACCTTCGATTAATGAATGTGGTAACACATTCCTATAGATATTAAAGTCAAGTTTAAGCTAATTCTGAATTTCATTTTCTATAATGCATAAAATCGTTCAAATTTCATGGGTACTTGCTTATGTGAAAAAAGATAAATAAAAATCACAGTTTGGAGGAAGTTTTCCACAAAATAAATAGGACGCAGGTGAACATGAAATTATAGACATTAATAACTTTCAAGCAGTGTGTCTTTCAGACAAATTGCTCCTGTGGGGGGGATTTTAGTTCTTCAGGGGGGGGGCGCTAGGACTACTCTGGGGGGCAGCCCCTCCCCCCGAAGCGGTAACTGAAAGACACTGCTTTCAACCAAGGGTTAATCATAGGCATACATGACGTTGCGCGTACGTACATGTATTATTCTCGATAGATGGTTTCTGATGAACAATTGGTACAATTTTTTTCAATCATCGAAAGTCATAATAAAGTAGGAAACAAAAACCTCGACGTATGACTTGCAAGTCAATGAATTATTCATTGATTTTTTGTAGACATAGGGTAAATTATAATGCATGACATTTATTTTAACATTGAAAGTTAACTAGAGTTTAAAAATACTGCTTAAAAGGCGAAAATATTGGTTCAGAGTTCTTACATAAAAAACTGGTTTCATCAAATGACAGAGTTATTATTCAACAGGGCCCTGAAGGCAAAGTCACTTGTAGTTTGAAAGGTAAAGATTAGTAATCCTGTACCTTATCGATATTCACCTGAAACATTTTAATGCCAGCGGCAGAATCAATACGTTATCTATGTCAATACCTATATGTACATTGTACATACATATGACATCTTTCCTATGGAGGTGTAAGAACTTCATGATTACAATTAGTATCCTTTGGCCGCATAGAAAATTTATTATTAAGTGCCTGTCCTTCTGTCTCATGTCTCTTGACCACAATGTCACTTCAACATTACAATATGAATTGAATAAAATGGCTGGTGTTCTGGAAATACTCGACCTACGCTATAACATTATAATATAAATGGTAATTTCACCACAACGAGTCTAATTTCCTTCGCTGTCAAGATAACGAATTTGAGAATTTTATCACGAAGTAGTCTTTAATGTTTCGAATGGTAATTTTATAAAATGTGTATTAGTTACAAACAACTGTTCACTGTTCCTTGTGAAAATAAATAAAAAAATATATTGAAATAATACTTTACAACTTCAGTGTGCATTATAATCAAATATCATGGAAATCAAATCAATAAACTATTATCATCATATATTTTGTCATACCGTTAACTTAACTTATAATATGACGCGTACATATGTAGTGCCCTAATTAATTGTATACAACCTACTAATTAATTATATTGTACCTGACCCAGCTACTGTATCACTGTGTAAATTAAATCATTAACCAAGTATTGAAATCAATATGTCACAAGTAAGTACGCAATTGACGATGCCATTTCGGTATTTGGGTTAATAGGTATCTATATAATAAGGTATATACGAAGCATGGAGACAAAAATTAACTCAAAAACCATATTTTTTTGGCACTCTCTGTATAGTAGTTTCGATACATTTTTTTAATTAATTAATAAACTTTGTTCTACATACTACTTAAAGTTTTAATTGAGTTGAAATAGAAACGTATTTTGTTTGCATCAATCGATTTACAATTATAACGACTTGTAAAGTATTAAACCACCGATTGATTTAGTTAGATCAAGAAACCAATCCGTCTATGAAAAATTCCACTAGAAAAGATTTCAAGAAGAGTTTCTGTACATTACACAATACGGTTCTCTGAAAAATATGTATGCATTAGCGTCTACCGAAGAGATGTAAGGCAGTTTGAATCGAAAGTGTGGAATATTAATGAATATCTAATGTAGTGGAAGTTATAAACTACGTGTTATGCTAACAAAATCGTGAAAATATTTTACCTGCGAGTATTACTCTGACGGATCGTATAGCTTAGTGGCGTTAACACAATGAATGTTTCAATGTGTTATTTTGTAAACACCGCATCATTAAAATTAATATGTAGGCACATTTGTATATTAAACCTTGTAATCTGTATAACAAATTGCCTTCATTAAGATGAAAAATTCTTCGTACAAATGGTCACATCTATTCACTTCACTGTGCGTTCTTCAACACACCTTCCCCTAACTTTTTCAATATCATTTAAAATTATATTTTAGGTTAAGATTATTTCGCGTTATATTTTAAACACTCCCATCTCATTTCGATAGAAAATTTGTATGGACAATATAAACGTGCAATCCTGAAAATGTGACACTAGGAATACAGTCGCTTTTTGTAGACACCGCCCACCCCGATTTTGGATAGCAAAGTGAAAGAGGTGCAGAAGTGAAGAGAATTAATTACTTAGGTTTTAATACGACCATATATCAAATGAAGCTTGATTGTTGCGCGAATTTGAGACAATAATTGAACTAATTTAAGAGTAAGTCAGTAATTATGTTTGTACAGTAATTAATTAATATTCGATGTAAATAGATTAATTATTAATATTATTTCAATGTAAATAGTTCATTAGTAACTCGTATTTATATTAGAGTATCACGTATTACCGTACTACAAAAACCATTCCGTCGGAAAACGTGATAGATAAAATCAAGCAGATTGTTAATCTGTCATAAACGACATTATTAGACGACACATTATACAAATACTACAATATACTTGTATCTACATATTTACTTTTTTCTTGTGGGCACACTTCATCCGTAGTTAACTCACTTTATATTTAATTTCCTTCACAAAACGTACGATGCAAAAGCACCGCGTAACACAACGGGCGATGGAGAGAAGAATGCTTAACATTAGCTTGCGGGACAGAAAGCGAAACGAGTGGATCAGAGACATGAAAAAGGTCACGGATGTAGCACATAGAACGGCATCATTAAAATGGAATTGGGCTGGTCACATCATAAGAACTACGGATGATAGATGGAAGAAACGAACCCTAGAATGGCGACCGAGAGCCGGCAACAGAAATCCAGGCAGACCACAGGCAAGATGGACTTATGACATCAGAAAGGTGGCAGGACAGCAGTGGCACAGAATGGCGATGGACAGGGAAGTGTGGAAGTGTGGACAGGGAAGTGTGCAGGGTGTTCCGACGAAAGGGAGGCCTATGTTCAACTCTGGACGAGGGAAGGATGGCGATGATATTTATTTGATCATTTATCCTGGAGGGACTGTAGTTTATCAATATAAAGTATTTTCAATGATATGAAAAACTCACCCGAATCCTTCGCATTGCAGCTACAATTTCTACTCTACTGGTAGGCCTCGGTACTTCCAGCGTTCCAATGTACTGAAACAAGAAAAATATTTTGGTTAAATAAATGACAAATTAAAATTATTGTCCGTGGAACTGGAAAAGTAAATGAAAAATAAAATTTCGTATAGAGGAATTTGTTGTTTAAATCTAATTGGTGAATATTTGTAAAGTTCATTCTACATAGATAAGCTGATTGGATGTTATCGAAAAATCACACAGATGTTTGTTGATTTAAAACTCAAAATGAAAAAGTTTTATGTTTCAAGTTTCAAACCATACATATACACACAAATAAACATTTATATACAAATTAAACATTGCAACTACCCTCCAATTTGATAAACAAAAATCGACGGCAAAAAGTCTATATAGTTTCATAGGTATAAAATATATTCAAGAAATCTCAATTTCGATATGACAATAACGTAATGACAGATGTGGCTTTCATACACGGATTGTTGCGTCAAATTTTGAAACATAATAACCCAATAAATCATCGTATTGAGACGTCTACGTCAATAGAATATTCCCTACATAAATACAGGTATGGATATACCATAAATATATCCAAGTTTAAAATAAAAATATACGATACATTATCACGGCCCATAAAACACATATTTTGACATAAACAATGTATTATTTCTACGTAAATAAAGGGATTTGGGATTTTTTTATAATATTTTCAGCCGCATTGTCTAACGTTCTTGTGTCCAGAATTATCTCAATTGAAATGAAAATTCAACATCCGTGCCGTGCGTCTATTCTGTACAACAATGCATTTAAGAATTGCTGAAATTGTTACATTGATTCATTGTAATTCGGTAGATATCCGAAATCCAGAGAAAACCCTTATAATGAATTAGTTAGTACATGGTTGGTGCAGTTGGTTGAGGCAGCGGTCTTTCAAGCGGAAGGTGCCAGGTTCAAACCCCGGCGCTGGCGAGGTATTCCACACTTTGAAATACAGGCTTTTAGCCAACACGTGCAAGGTGTGCAGAAAAGTATTTGGGTTTGTGTGTGCAAGACCTTTTTATACAAAAAAATCATAAAATCTTTCTAGAATATACATCTTCTATATCATATACTCATACATGCATTATATTTCTTCTTATTCACCCGAATCTTCTTGTATTACTCGCATAAATTTTATAATATTTTTTTATTTACTGCTACTGTTTCGCATACCTACAGCTTTTTTTGTAACAGATTAATAAGATATGACAATAGTGACAACAAATATTTTCGTACTCATACTCATAAGACTTTCAGTATAATTTTACTCTAATCCCTTGAATAAAATTGTATTTTACAAAGTGATGTAGGGTAGACCTTGCTTTTACTCGGGTGTTAGTTTAAATACGTCATTTACGATTTGGTATAATACTTTTAATCACTGTAATAAATTTTAAAATGCTTTATAATTCTTGAATCATTACAATATTTATAGAAAAACTCGTCGTGAAAAGGGATAAGCTTTATACTAACAATCGGAGAAGGGGGTGGACTAAAAAGAGAATCAAAATAATATTTTTACATTATAGTTTATAATCTCGTTTCAAAATTATTACATAGGGATGAGATTGATTAAAATTTTCTATTCTGATGTCCCATCCCGATTCTTACCCTTGCCACCCCATATAGACATCATAACATAATCTTCACACAAAAAATCTCTTTAAACAGTAATCATAATATAAAGCTCAGTTACTTTAGGAAATCAATGTATGGGGAAGTTGGCAAAATTAATAACAGATGGGACTCTATGCAGTATGATGGGACTGTATATGGATATGGATGTAGATGGGACTCTATACCTTAGGGTGGGGTGTTTCAGAATATCAGGCGTCCCCCCCGCCACACCTGACGCGTCACCCCCCTGGCCCCCCGAATAGGTCCCCCTACGTGGTTTTCCTCTATTTATCAAAAAATTGAAACAGATAGAAGAAAAATGTTGAGAAGAAAAATAGTCCTTAATAAATTCTCTACAAAATAGGTGAAGACATTTTTTGATAGGACTAGTAATTTACCCGTTAAAGCCGGTGAAAGTATCGTAATTTTTTTAATAAGAACAAAAAAAAATATTATACTCAAAATGCTGAAAATTCATAAGAGCTACAAGGAATGAATTAATTATTATAGTTTTAGCTATAAAATGAACTATTACTTATTTTTGCACGACTCATAGTTTTTGAGTTATTTCAAAAAATTACAGGGACAAAAGTCTTTAAAATGGAACTCTTCATACAAATTGTATTGAAATGCTGTGATATTAAAATTTAGGTAACGCCTGTTTTTCACAAGTATGTGAAAGATAAAAAATGTATTGGAGTACGATTGGGTCTTTTTAGTATTTTAAGATATAATCCTTTCGAAGTTGAATGCACTTTTGCCAGTCATGTTCAAAATGGGTCAAAAGCATTGGCACCCGGCGATTCGAGGGTTTGTACAAGTCCTGTTCTGAAGTTAAGATGAACACTACTGATTAAAATCAGATCACTGGAATCTCTGCCATCACCTAACTAATAATTCCGCGATCTTTGAAAAATTAATCCATATCTTTATCGACGTTCTCCAGAACTACTGCATTTTATTGCTTTCCACTTCGAGGGTTGTGTTCGACACCTTGCTGTGCCCATTTATAATCTGGCACTTACTTTCTAATCATGGCATATGATGGAACAGACTCCAGTAATGAACCCGATATCTCTTTTATGGTTCGTGTCGGTCTATAACCTTAGATAAATTAATATTTTATCACGGATCGCGGCTGAAAATTTCACATTTTCACAAAAATGTCAAACACGTTGAAATAAAAATGGTGCCAAGAGTGCCAGCTTCGTCCTATCGATCTCAAATTTTGTAAATAGCTCTAATGAAGTTTAAATTATCTATATCAATAATAAACTGAAACTGGCCTGTACATTTTTTTCTCAGGGCTAAGCCGAAGTGTTCAGCCGAACCTCGTATCTTACACAGACATACACTAAATTTTCTTCTTTAATGATCTTGACGAATCCTTCTGTAAAACTGGGATATGGCTTTGAATCATGGCTGGCAAAAGTGTATTGAACTTCTTAAGGATTATACTTTGAAATACTTAAAAGATCCAGTCATGCTCCATTACATTTTTTTGTATCTTACACAGGCTTGTGTAGTGCCTATTATACAAACGTAACCTAAATTTTAATATCAGAGCATTCCAATACAAATTGTATGAAAGGTTCCATTTTTAAGACTTCTGTCATTGGAATTTTATGTAATAACTCAAAAACTATGAGCCGTGCAAACATAAATAATAGCTCATTTTATAGCTAAAACTACAGTCATTAATTCATTCTTTGACCATTTTCTTGTAGCTCTTATGAATTTTCAGCAATTTGAGTACAATAATTTTTTTTTGTTCTTATTCAAAAATTACGATACTTTCACCGGCTTTTGCGGGTAAATTACTAGTCCTATCAAAAAATGTGCTTCACCTATTTTGTAGAGAATTTATTAAGGACTATTTTTGTTCTGAACATTTTTCTTCTATCTGTTACAGTTTTTTGATAAATAGAGGAAAACCACGTAGGGGGACCTATTCGGGGGGCCAGGGGGGTGACGCGTCAAGTGTGGCGGGGGGGACGCCTGATATTCTGAAACACCCCACCCTTAGGTATCATACTGCATACAGTCCCATCTGTTATTAATTTTGCCGACTTCGTGCTGCAAAAGGACTGAGCTAATAGGCACAATTTGAAAAACGTAATCGAATCGTTAAATTCTTAGTTGCTAGAGCGTCACTATGAAAAATTTATTGAAGTGGCTTTCTATAAAACATTATAACAAAGAATTGGTTCATAGTTTTTTACTGTTAATTCGAAGAATAATTCTTTAAGTTTAACTCGTGACACCTACTACCTGAACACTGAAATCTTCGAACTTAAGTTATTTAAGTCTCAGGATAATTGAAACCTATCTAACCCTGGGTAGACATATTTAATTTGGTGAGTGTGAAATTTTTAACACTAGGTAATAACGATAAGAACTACATCTTTTGCTCGGAATAATCTGTTACCCAGGTTACATCATCTCTTACTCTACAGCAAGCATTTCTAAGTATACATCTAAGTACCTACGAATTATAAACGTAAAGTTATTAATTAATGATACCCCCGCAAAGGTTAGCTAACTCAGGTTGTTTTAATTTTCAAATGTCGCTTGTTTTGTAAAACGCTCCTTGAGGGAGCAATGTGTGTAAATGATCTAATATAATTAAAAAGTTTAATTTCGCGGTTGTCAGAAAAATTGTTACTAAATTAAAAGTTCTCTTAATTTTTCCCTCACAATGCGCTAATAACGTTTTATATTTCATCCCCGGTGATTAAAATAAATTAAAAGCAAAATATTATAGAAAGACGGGCAAAAACAATTTTCAGGGAGTCTTCTATCGATCTAGTTGCTAAGCAGGTGAGTTATTAAGTATCCACTTATTCAAATCTTGAGAAAACAAATTTTATGTAGGTACCTACTTACGTACTCATAGACGTCAAGTCTGGCAAGCATTTAGAACCTACAGGCTCGTGTTTAAAGCGAACCTATTTAATTAGTATTTTAATGAATGATTGATAGCAAAACGGTAATTTGTGAAGAAGGAAAATAATTATCTACTATATCTCAAAAAATCACAAAATTTAAAAAAAGTATCGTATTTCCATTAATAAATAATTTCGTTATATAACAATTTTGTCTTATCGATTCCCAGGGTATTCAATCAATACTTTTCTTGTTACAGGTACAACGTACAACGGCATAAAACTTGACTCTTCACCATAAATACCTACCTATTACCACAGAATACATATAAATCGCTCCCTCGACCAAATACTTGATCAATTCCTAATATCTGACAAAACACAATAAAGGTACAAACAATTCGTTCCACTGGCATAGTCTGTTAGGAAAACAAATCTCCTTAGAACAATACGAGTATACGAAGAGGTTACAAGGAGTCTCCTTTATCTTCAAAGAATGTTCTGTATCGTAATTCGAGAAAAAATGGTTCTCTGTTTATTCAACAACCATTGTTTGATTAATATTATTAGTTACAAAGTAATAAGGCTCGAGGTAAATCTTTACAAAACACACTTTTATGTACCTATAGGTATCCGAATATCTTACAGGATCACTACTTTTATATAATAAATGTATATTATGTTACATATATCAAGTGGTCATTATATTGGTAAATATTCTAACTAGTTTTAGACACACAAGAGAACGATGCTGAGCGAGGAATACTGAATTGCACTTTCTTTACCCAAAAACATATAAACTCTAAATGTTATAAAAAAAAGTGGATTTTTTAAAACTTGTATTTAGTTATGTTGAGACTAAACTAGAGTGCATCACTATTTAAAGACATTGAAATTCCCTAAAGTAACACAAATTGTTCAAATCATAAGTATAAGGAATATAAAACATTATTCATAGCCACCGTAAAGGAAAACGGCATATTAAAAAAAAAACTTACTATATGTTATAATTTCTATATTAGTTGCTTGCAAAATATTTTATAATGCAGCTACCTGTTACGCAATAGTAATAAAGACAATAATGCCCGATCCCACCAACTACTACCTAGGAAGCAGACCCCTAAGGAATTTCCATACAAAAACAGAGATAATTTGAGTGACTTTATAATGATGGACAACAGAGGGAGCAATAAATCCATACAAAATACAACATGCAGCTACTTAAGTGAGGGAGATTCTGGGCGGAGATATTTGGGCACCTAACTAAGTAGAGCTGCATGTTGTATTTTATATGGATTTATTGCTCCCTCTGTTGTCCATCATTATAAAGTCACTCAAATTATCTCTGTTTTTGTATGGAAATTCCTTAGGGGTCTGCTTCCTAGGTGGTAGTTGGTGGGATCGGGCATAAGTGTCCCAAAATATTATTTATGATGATTATCATTATTGCTGTTATATTAATAATCTTTTAGGATTAAATAAAACATTTACAGCATATTACATAACGTAATATTCCAGTATACTCTCGAGAGATGTGTTGGGTAATTTATTTTATCCCTCTTAATCATTCTAATGAACACATTTTATCTTCGAGTGATATTAATACTAATTAATTTTATTCATAGTAGGTCCAATGATATTCCTATGTGTAGTGGAATGTATGTATGAACACGAAATGTATGAAAAATCCTTCATCATTTGAGAGTAGGGAATTTCACCAAAATGGAGATACATTCATCCAAAGAACTCTAAAATAACAGCACGTGGTATGGAGTGGCCAATGAAAAGACTGCTTAGTAAAAATCAAAGCAGTTATTTTTACATATTATTCACATTTTGTATTCGAAGTTTTGTCAACCTTACATATATATTTCAAACTATAAGTTTCATATAACTAAGACAAAGATTAAATTTCCTTTGGAGAATGTTACAAGTTTTACTCTTTCAAAACTATTAAGTCTTAAAACCCACATGTACTCGTACATACGTATGTACATTATGTACAATCGAATAAGTATTCAATTCATATTACTTGATTTTTCATTGTTTGATTGTTTCAGTTTTAGTTTCGTATACGACTTCAATTCGATTATATCTTTAGTAAATTGTTCGAAAACCTCATCAGATCGATATATTCATAATACGTACAACGACTGCTGACAAGATAAGACTGATGACAAGGCTTCATAATGTACCTAATCATATATGTAGTTTAGTTAAATAGTAGATTGATAATCTAAGTGCATACTCTTCACGGTACAAAATGCAAGTAGCACTGGTTTAGAAACCTTCTAAGAACTTTTCATGGAGACGTATATGTGGGGTATATCACAACAAAACTACATATTATTTTAATCCACTTAATGTATTCTATTGAAATGTCCAAGTAAGACGTCTGCATAAGTCGTGACCTATATAATAAGATAAAAACTACTGACTCTGTAGTGTACTGACAGCGAGTATAGAACTGAAACGTACAATCTACTTTACGTAGAATTTATAACAAAGTACGCATTATCTAAAGACAGATTATCTTATCCAACCAAACAAACTAAACTAATTTGAACTCAAGAGTTGTCACTTGATGATCGATTAATTACAAAACTTTATCTCTTTATGAAATAAAATCAAAGAGGAAAATGTTAGAGAAAATAATGATGTTGATCATAGAAGACTTAATGAATTCAAGAAAATTCTATGAAACTTTGTCAATATTAGTTCGTTCAGTACGACGTACGATCGCTAAAAATGAGTAATCCATGTTTTTTTTTTGATAATATTCCATCATGGGGATTATGTTTACCATGGTCTCCATAAAAAATGCGCTTTGACAGAGTAATTTGATAGTTGTGGCACCTTAAAAAATGGTTATAATAAATAGGTAAGCTTCAGTAACATAGCGAAAGTTTCATTTTGCTTTCAGAATGTCACAAATAAATAGAAGATAAATAGTATCAAAATGTACGAAAAGCTCTTCAGTCTGCATAATCTCAAGCTATATTATTCACCACAGTATTTTCCAGATACACATAAAGGATATAAAGTATTTTATAAGATGATTCCTGGTACGTGTCAAAATACAAGCAGTTCATACATGTATTTTCGTTTCACTGTCGAATCGAACTAAGAAAATAACCGATATATTCAGCCTTGAATAGTAGATATATTTTATCACACAAAATAATATTTAATAGATCATGAACGTAGTCAATGTTAAATAATAATAAAGATGAAGAAAACTAAAATGGACGTGAAATAAAGAAAGAGAAAAGAAGGAAATATAGTGCTTCAAGTATTATATAGTAAGTTGTCACGACCTATCATATTAATACGACAGTTGCGGAAAACTTAAAATGCGATGTTCAACTCTTATCTATGAAAAAAATTAAATCAATTACAACTACTAAGTGATAAAAACGCCGTAAAGTGTATTAGAATCTTCTAACTATCTATAACTTGAGAATATTATTAGTCATTCGTTGAAAGACTTTGATAATAAGAACTGCGATACCTTTCTTTTCAATAGTAAGCTCATGTATGTATGCTGTAGACTCTTCTAACTGGAAGGCTGACCTGATTATTATGTTAATTTTTATTCTATGAATGTTTTGTCAACCATCTGTCAGTGTCTCTTACAATAAATAGGTAAAAATGAGGAGCCTACACAATTAGTTGAAAAATTCACATTAACGACTTTAAATTACGCGAATAGTTTTCGAGGATTTTCACCCTCACTTGTTTGACAATACTTTATTGTCAAACGCCTGACGATGAGGGTGAAAATCCTCGATAACTATTCGCGTAATTTAAAGTCATTAATGTGGTTTTTAAACTAAATATATAGTCTTTTCATTTTTACCTAAAAAGTGGACTTCGACCATGTACCGACGATTAAAAACCTTGAGATTAGATAATATATATTTCTAGATAATTTTGCAGCTCAAGGATGGTGTGAATACTAGGGAGAATATGAGTACGTACGTTCCGTGTGCACTTATAATGAATAGCTTTTAGTAGAGGTAATTAATCATCCACCTAATATTTCCTGTGTGTTTCTAACAAGATACCTGATCCTCTCTAATTAATTCGAGTACCTACATAAGCCGTATGTCGACCCAGCTTTTATTCATCCTTGGGGACTGATAAACTTTATTTTTGTTAATAGTTCCTCCAAATCTCAGCACATTATAAATACTAGTATTATGAAAAAAAACTTTATTGGATATAATGAGTATAATTCCTGCCTTTATCTTAGTGCTAGATATCTAACTACCTTTTTACCGTGGTTTGTTGCAACCATTTGAAAAAAAAACGTATTTTTTTGTAAATTTGTATGCAATCCCCGTAATAATTGGTACTTACAGTGTACCTGTATATAACATTATTAGTTCTAAAGTCATACAAGAATTTTTTTTTCAGCTATTACAACTAATATTATTATAATTTATTATTACAATAGTTTCGCTTCAATAAAAAGAAATAAATACAGACAAAAACATTAAGGGTATTTGAAGTAAATTCCTAGCTGATGGTCATAATAATGATCCAATAATTAGAAGAAATAAAAAACCATTATCACATGTGTTAATTAACAAATACTCAGGTAAATATGTAAAATTAAGTAAGGGATAGAAAACATATTAATAACATAATAACAAAGTAACGGTATTGAATAAAATTAGAATTAGATTAATATATTTTATTTTGATCGATTCTATATTTAAGGGTTGTGTTGTACTCAAATAATCATACACCTACGCATATATTATTACGCTAACACCAAGTATTAAATAACTAAGCTTGTCTAGTAAACTTTCAATCGAACATATTATTTAAGTTTATCTCCCCTCTACGACAACTTCTAAGATGTACCCACGTATGTAAATCAAGCGTAAATATTAAATCCATAAGTCGACGAGAGTTTACAAATGTCAGAAGCTTTAAAGCTATGCAAATTATTACAGATAGATATTTGATATTTCATGAATATTTTCATACTATGGTTAAGAGTGTGCATACCGACATTTCAAAAATTTTTAAAAACGGGAGACCTTCTATCTCGACAACCGTTACTAAATATGCTTTGGAACAAAATAGGGTAGATGCATTGAACCTTTATCTAGAGAATAACCGTAAAAGATTTTTTATATCCCGTATAGATTTCACAAAAAATATATTTAAAAACACCTCTGTACTTTTTTCCGAAAGACGGAAACTCGTTTCCCGAAAGTCGCGGAGTAAAAATTTTTTTTTGTACTGATAATATGCATCAAAATCTAGGGAATAACCGTAAAAGTTTTTTGATAGACGCAAAATTAACCCCAAAAAATGGAAAAAACGCTATTTTTACCATTTTATCATGCGATTGTCACGCGATTTTGAACCTTAATGCCGTGGGAAATGTCTGTGACGTCATTCCTGGTGCCATGCCCTTAAACCTCCTTAACAACCCACATTTCCAATTAACAATTCTCATGTTTACATATTCACACAAATGAGGAAGACACTGGAGTGGGAAAAATTTGTAGTATTACTTGTGAAACAAAATTAAGGAATAAAGCTATCTCCCTCTCTTGCGTAGAGCCTATTATTTGAACATTTAATGACGCGGTTATAAAGAAACCAGGAGCAATTAGTCAATTAAATAATACACGGTACGAATTAGAATATTCATAATATGAGAAGATAAGACATGTCTCCCTAGAATAAGATATATCTGTCTTTTCATGTACAAAATGAAGTGACAAGAACAAATAGGCCTACTAATATATTAAGGGTGAATAATTTGTATCGTCAGTCCTCTAATGTGATAAACATCAAGAGACAATAATTTAGAAAATCGAGCGAAATTGTGAAATTTTCCTCTTTCCCATGCAAATAAAATCGTACGAAAATCATTACTACCAGAAGCAAGTTTCTCGGATACTAAGTTAAATACTGTGACACTAAAACTTATGCTTGATTCTACTGCATGTATCCGATAATTAAATTGTAATAAAATCTTACATCGTACGTAATTAATTTAAGTTTTTTTTTCTATTTCTTTACAAGATGAGATAACTAAAATTAAACGAGGTCTACCGTTCGATAGAGGAAGAATTTATATTACAAAATAGTGTCGGAAATAATATAGGTATTGCAAACAATCATTAATTTAAAACGTATAGCTGTACTTCGAACATTTGTTTCCGAGACGTGCGAATATTCGCTTCGTTTATTTTACATAATGTTACGACAGTCACGTATAATATATAACTGTTAGGGTGGCGTGAAAGACGCGATTGTATGTATAGAAATATTACAGAGATACATGTGTGTGTATGAGACTCTTAGAATAGTATGGTACGAAGAAAAGTAACAGAGGAAAACCTTCTTCTCCTTATATTCAAACCGTATTGTGTTTTACTGAGACAATGCTTTACTCTTTGTATTATTACGTACGCAAGTTTGCAAATTCTTCTTTATTTTTATTCCTATGTAAAGATTTACAGAGAATTTTCACAAAAGACAGTCGGAAGACTTTTAAACACGCTTTGTTTGACAACAATCTAAACATACGAGTATACCACGCCACAGAATGCAACCCTAAGTCGGTGATAACTGGTTACACAACATTGACTTATGTACCTTGTCTATCAGAAGAACCTACATATTATATTATAAAACAAAAAGCAGAGCAAAATACCTAATACAATAATACCAAAATACTGCATGAAGAAAATTAAACTTCGTATCGTAAAATACCGCCTTATAGTAATCGCATAGATGAAATCCAACAATGAAATGTATGTATTGTGGACATGTATGTGAAATGTATGGGAATATAAACACAAATAATCATCAAGATAAATGAATCATAAAATGCACTCAAAATTATTTTTAAACGTTTAACACGTAGGTGTAAAGTGTAACTAATTTTAAAAAGTTCTCTAAATTGTAAGTGCAATAAGTTGTTGATATTGAGCTGACAAAAGAAATATGTCGTGTAATATTTATAATAGTCTTCAAAAGTTTATAAGATGCACTCAACTATCTTGTGAAGAAATAGTAAATATCCAATGTGAAGAAATATTGAAAACTCAACAAATTCCCGATAACTTCGGGAACGACTTTCAAGAAAAACAAAACTGAAAGTGCAACATTCGAGAAATGTGCCAGTGAAGCGCCATTAGTTCTTCCGCTAAATTGTGTACGTACACATTGATATATGTAAAGTATGTAGATGGTAGATACGTCATTTGAATTATTTGATAAGAAAAAATTCCACAGTTAAGAGATATACCCCGGGAAACCTAGACATACAATGTATGGCCACCGTGCAAATCGTATAGTAGTTCTGGTTTTTGGATATGTTATATAGGTTAGTTCCCTGTAGGATTCTGAACCACGAGACTAACCTTAATAACCTACAAAAAATAATTTCTTTGATTGCATTTTTTTTATAACTATTATCATACCTACTATACTGAATGTTGCTCAAATATTCGTCTGATATTTTTTCAGAAGGTCACAACTCTGTTTCGTCAGTTTTTAGGCTCGCCCTAGTGAACGCACAAGGGTTAGGAGGTCACAAACTTGGATTCTTAACCACAGGGCCGACCTATATAACATATCCAAAAATCAGAACTACTATACGTTTTGCACGGTAAAATTCTCTATTTCCTGGAGTAATAATACGCTTCACAACTTGTGATTTGTCCTTTTTATTAGGTATTTTCTAGTAGGTATTTTTAATCTCATCATATGTCTTTGTTTCTCCAATTATGATCTTCATAAACAAACTGTAAAATAAGTAAAATATTCCGACCTAATAAACCTAATTTTAATATTAATATTATTATTTTTAAAAGGGTTTACGTTCAGGAATGTGGCCCTGAAATTTTCAGTAGATTATCTTCTAGCATTAAATATAATTAACGAAAGCAATAAGAATTCCAAACGGCTCAAAGTGACGTCGGGAAAATCAATACTGAAAAAAGAAGATTAATGGGATAGCGAAAAGATAAACAGGAAGGCGTCAGCGAGTGTCATCGTGACGAAAAATAAATTTAAAAGATGTCTCTCATTATAATATATACCTACTTCACTTATTCGTAATATTAAAATATAAGTATACATACAACATTCGCAATCATGTGTCTTAAAACTTAAATACTCGGTAGACGAAACGATTGTATTTTTTTTCAAGAAAATTTGTGTAGATCAATAAATAAATAATACAAGTATGATAGAAATACGGCGGATAGTTGGCAGAAAGCAGATATGCCTTTACCGAAACATTGAAGCTTAGATTACAGTAGAAGTACCTAATCAAAATTATTTAGTACAGGAGTGGACTAGAACAAGCGGGACGGATGGATTGGGAAGATAAGTAGAACAACGGACTACTCGAATGTTAATCCTTAGCTTAGAAAATATCCTTGGCTGAGAAACCCATAAAATATTCGATATGGAATTTATTCCTCAATTGGGTTAAAATCGGATCCTAGGATTGGTACGCACCAACAACTTAATCCCTCAACTCAGCTGTCAATCCTTTAGACAACATATTATTATACCTACATACCACATCAAGATAATTGACGTTAAAACAAAAAAGTTATTTGTGGAAATCTTTGTCCTGAAACAGAAAAACTACTCTCATGAAGAAGAAACAGTAAGTACATTAAGTAACCGAATACTTTTTAGAAATACGATATATTTCTCATGTTACGAATTGCACCACCCACCATCTAATAACGAATGAAATTACAGTGATAACAATGGTACTAAAAAAATTGCTCACACGAAGAGAAGGTTTGAATATTTTATTTTTTTTAGATATAAGTTAGGCATGTTAGTACCTAGACCTACGCATCTACGTTGATATAATATTAGACACGAGACAAATATCATGTAGAAATATTTTTGTTCTCATATTTTTCCACAATATTCTGAACTTTTGTGATTTTGTGCCGTGCTTTGTTTAAACTGAATTGTTAGAGTCACCTGGGAATACCTAGTAGAGACACCTGGGAATACCTGCTAACATTGTTCGGTCTACGATATAAAAATAGGTTTACACACACGAGAAAACAATCATGAATAAAATATTATCCACAAATATGTTAGATTTTGCTCAAATTATTATAACAATACACTACAACAGTATGTCTATGGGGTCACCATCATTGGCCAAAAAATAAGTTAAAAAATAATTGCATAGTTTGGCACAAGAAACGCAAAAAGAAATTGTTTATTGCCCTATACTATACAAAACACTACCTTCAATATTTACAAAACCTGATATCGTCGCTGTAAGAGTAATGTCTGCTCATTTAATACATCTAGGACCCAGGCACAAAACGACCCAAAGAAATGTTCGTTATAGTTAAAGGTTACAGGTGCAAGGTATATTATACGAGCAATATACGAGAATTTCAAGACATTCGTCTTCTTAGCAACTCCAATTTTTCAATAGATAAATTATTTCTGGAAATACAAAACCACACATAAGATGCTTCGGAAAATGTCGAAATCATTTATGTCTGAAACATCTAAGAATACCCATTACTCAAATAAAACTATGTAATTATTAGGAAAAATACACTACATGTACCGTTAGGTTTTCAAAGATTTGAAAATATTAACATCGGTGATAGCGTACAAAGCTAATAATTATTTTCCCTGTTATAAAATACATGGTAAAAACTCCGTAGTGTTTTTTGTTTAGACTTGACGACTGACGAGGAGTTTCATAAGAAGTATTGAGTTTCTTAGTTGTTCCAAGAGAGTAGAATTAATCCCATCATGCGTCAAGTTTCTAGAGAAACAAAGCACCTCTGTGTCTTAATAATTCAGAATTAGGCACAATAATACGGTGATTGAACATACTTTAGGCTAGGAACAACAAACAATGTAAAGAGAATGTTCAATGAACGCAAACATTTTAACATCTTTGCATTTCACCTCCTTTCCTAGTTTTCCTAGCTACAAAGACGACTGTACAAGAATGGAAGATTTCAAGTTTAATATAAAGCGTGGTTACAGAATACCTTAATACTTGAGTATCATTATTTCCTAAACAATATACAGAAATCGAGGTATTGCTTTGTATTTATTGTATTTTTAGCCGATAAATTCAACAACTGTCTTCAGGTTTATATACCTACGCATAAATTAAAATATTACCTTCATGTTAACCTCAGTCACTTTTTTTACTTTACGTAGAGTAGGTACTAACCATCTCGGAATAATCAAGATGTTTTCAAATAAGGTACTGGCCACACTTCGTAGACGATCTTCTTAGTTACGTCATCTACATACGTCATCTTAATAATTTCTCTCTTTAGTATTTAGATTTAGATACTGAAAAGTACCTAGGTATTACTGAAATCTAAAACCGTTTAAACACAACGAGAGAGAACTAATAACCGCTTGTCTATTACAACATTGTTAATAGACCCTCAAAATGTCTGGCATATTTCTGAACCGGCCGTCGAGCAATGTTTACAAATCCTGACAAGATGACTCAGTATGGATTATTTGAAACAAAAAGGGGACATGGAAAGAAAACGAGCTATAAAAACAACTGTGACAAAATCCCAAATCTCTTCATTCACAGTAGATGGTCGTTATGTTGACAGCGTTGAGCCTTTTAACATGACCAAGCATATCAGGGCGGAAAATTAGATCACTCCAACAATTTCCTATCAGGAAATAACACAACATCTAATATTAAGTCGAATGAGAAAACCTAACATCTTTTTTATGCAATTATTTTCTTATTTGATCGGGAAATAAAAAAAAATTGTCCTAGATATTCGTTCAGATATTTTTAGGGCTAGTGCCTATATTAAAAAGAACTTAATTTTCTTTTTTTGAATTGAAGTGAAAATTTGTTTTAGCAAGGTTTTAGTATAATGTTTCACTTAGCCTTGCCTACGACAAATCGTCTAACTAAACATATTATTTTCTTTAACTATAAATCTACTTCAATCAATGGCTTTTTGCACGGGTAGGACGACGGCGTATATTTGTTTCCAAGGTACATTTATTCAGAACTAGCTTTTACCTACGGCTAACTAGTGGTTACGCAAAGAAAATTTCTGGCCAATACTTACCGTGTACGTTGTATTAAGATACGTATTAATCATATGTAAGTAGGTACATAGTAAATAGTTTTCACGAAAGAAATATAAAGGTATAACCAAACGATTATAACATAATGTACTGCAATTTGACATCTTAGTAGTAGAGAGATAAGGCATTTTGATGATATTCATCGTGGCATCTATGAGCACTTGAGTGTCGTATTTATGAAATACTCGTTCCAAAAATTAAGACGGCAACTCGGCAGCAATTTGTCTATCCCGTAATATTTACTTAAAAATATAACGTATTTTAAAACATAACATAACCAACCATGTATATTGCAATCTTTTTTTTTATTAGCCACTAGAGTTATTTAATAAAGAAACATACCTATTATAAAAAAACAAATACGGATATATCCTTTACAATTCAATTACAATTGGCCCGGAGGCTAAGAACTGACTCGGAGAGGAAATTAGTGATAAAGGATGATTTTTTTTTAACTCAACGCCATGAGTGACTGTGCTCGGTGACCACCATATCTCATTATTGTCTCCCATAATTAGGGTTATAACAACAAAGAACTCTTGTAATTTAAGTAATGTGTTACTATTGGAAAAACGTTACAACGCTCACGTTACTACAACTAAACCTAAATAAATAATTGTAGAAGTGTGATTTACAAGATCTATTAAATTTTATGTACGTACGTACAATGTCTATTTTTATTTCCATATTGTACTGAAAATGAAAAAAGATTTAGGAATAAAAAAAGTACGACTATATGTACTATAAAGACTTATCAAAGTGTGGAAGACTTTTTCAAGTAAAATATCTAGACAATGCTTTGAATTCTCTCTTTACGTTTAAAGAACAAAGAGAATGAGTTATTATTTTTATTCTATATGCATTTATGCGACAATTGCTTCAATAATATGAAGTACCTAATACTACAATATTCTCTACGCCACTAATAATGCTGTAAAATGTTCCTCGAGTGAATACAGTGAGATCATTTTAATTTTTAATATGAAACTCCGCTCGAAACGGTTTTGTGGAATGCGAATCCGTCTATTCCACCCACAAAGTTTAAACTTTAGTCGGTACATAAAATATGCCCTAAAGTTTCAAAATAAATTTCAAAACGACCAATTTGAAAATGTATTTAAAGCAATATTTCCTTATCGTTAATTGAACTTTTATTGTAACTACGTCTACGTGATGAATGTTCATACAATTAATAGCTATATTATTTTCCGTTACTTGAACCATTCTAGGTAGAATTATATTACACTTAAAAGCTCCAATGGTAATGTGCTCATTGGCGAAACGAATGAGATGAATTTCTTTTCTTTTTGAGGGAAAATTTTGCTAACCTTTTCTGGAGTAAAATAATTTATTATAACATACATTTACATAATAAAATGGACAGTAATAACATAAAGAAGATGTAATCAGAGAAGATGTGTTCGGTAACCTAAGTAAGATCAGAGAATCGAGACATACGCTTTTACGTCTATGCGAAATAGGACTGAGTGTATTAAGAATATAGGTTTCTCGAAATAATAACCAAAATCCGTTTTATTTATTACGAACTGATAGTGCAGAGTTCAAGAATCTCAACGCCACAGGAGATAAAAGCAAAGTAAAAACTCAAAGTTGATACCATGTTCAATAATACATTTTAATACGAGTATATGGACAACGGGGAGGCAGTTTTCATATCAGGAAATCATACACATAGTAGGAAAATATTCTCCAGTCATTTGAATACTCGTACAACCACAAAACAATTCATCAATGGTGTTGAATAATAAATTGTTATTTTCTTTTCATATCTAAACCCATATTCATCAAACAATTATTCTTCTGTGAGCGGAGAGCAAAATTTATGAGAATGTTTTAACAGTATGTATGCGGTGTACTTTTAAAATATTAAACCACATTGAAAACATTGTGGCTCGGTTCGGCTGATCTTATTAATGGTGATATTTCAGAGACTCGCATATATACATAATAATTATAATAATGTTATTCTCTCAAAAGTTATTGTTTACATAATTGTTTGAATTTAACATGTGGTAGTAGTAAGTCTTCGCTCACTTAACCGTAAGAAGAATACCGAAATCAGAAGATCATCATCTCATTTTAAACTAACTCCTACTGTTTTTCCTAACACTGACACTGGTAAGAAACCACGTTTGATTACGGCATTACAATATATCAGGGCTATTGTTCAACAACAAACACAATATGAGGGCTGAAAATGATGACGACATCATATGGAACAAAAAAGGCAAACAGCGTTTGAACTCTTATTTTTTAAGGGTTTTATGGCGGGGTTGAACATATATTTTATTTTATCGTAAATCTAAATAATCTACTCCTATGAACCTAGAACTTGCCTATGTGATGGTGAATTAAGAGTATGCATATTGCATACCGACATTTCAAAAATTTCTAAAAACGGGAGACCTTCTATCTCGACAACCGTTACTAAATATGCTTTGGAACAAAATAGGGTAGCGTTTGATGCATTGAACATTTATCTAGGGAATAACCGTAAAAGATTTTTTATATCTTGTATAGATTTCTCAATTTTTTTTTTAAAATACCTCTGATCATTTTTCCGAAAGACGGAAACTCGTTTCCCGAAAGTCGCGGTGTGGAAGTTTTTTTTGTGCTGATAATAGGCATTAAAATCTAGGGAATAACCGTAAAAGTTTTTTGATAGACGCAAAATTAACCCCAAAAAATGGGAAAAAACGCTATTTTTACCATTTTATCATGCGATTGTCACACGATTTTGAACCTCAATGCCGTGGGAAAAGACTGTGACGTCATTCCTGGTGCCAAGCCCTTAACCTATAACTACGAGTAATGTCTTCTTTAAACACACATTTTGAATCATAACCTCACGATAATTAGAAAAGTGTGAAGTATTGAGGCATATTTTACCGAAGGGAAAATTAGTCCAAGTAATCCTTGGGGCTGGTCTGTGATAAATCTAGTGATTTATTATGTTAGTTTTCAATTCGACCACATAATAGATCTGATGACATACGAGTATTACGTCATTCAAATGAAATTGTATCAACATAGGTAAACGTGATTTAATTGTCAAACAAGCATTCTTTCCGTTTAGTAAAAATAACATTGTATTATCACTGTCAATTCAGCAATTATTCTTTTAGAGAATGCAATATGTCGATAATTAACATGTATATTATCACCTTATACGTTTTTGAATACCTTTTAAATATCAATCGACGGACTAGAACGTGCTCTATTTCTAATTTCCTACGAGCAAGATAAATTAAATTTTTAGTATAAATTCCGCCGTAAATGTTCTGTTCTCCATCAGTTTCTTAGCATCGTCCAAGAAGCAAATATGACTTTCAAAAACCTCTACAACCTTTTAACGTTGTTCTTTCTATTGAATTGTCAGGTAAGCTTTATTTATTATATCATATTCGTAATTCAGGCATGTATATGCCAAAGGGTATACCTACATATTATGAAATGTCTAACTATGTCATGTTTTAAAATATTTTCTAGAACGTCCACTCTGCATGGATCCCCCAGTATCCGGAGTATGTACCTAGTCCGGAAGCAATCCCACAGCCATGCCCAGCACCGTGTCCACAGCCATGTCCAGCACCGTGTCCAGAGCCTTGTCCAAAACCGTGCCCGGAGCCGTGCCCGAAGCCGTGTCCACAGCCGTGCCCAGAGCCATGCCCACAACCGTGCCCGGAGCCGTGCCCGAAGCCGTGTCCACAACCGTGCCCAGAGCCATGTCCAGAACCTTGCCCAAAGCAATGCCCAGCACAGTGTCCAGAGCCATGTCCAAATCCATGCCCAAAACCGTGCCCGGAGCCGTGTCCACAACCATGCCCAGAGCCATGTCCAGAACCTTGCCCAAAGCAATGCCCAGCACAGTGTCCAGAGCCATGTCCAAATCCATGCCCAAAACCGTGCCCTGAGCCATGTCCAAAGCCCTGCGCAGTACCGTGCCCAGAGCCATGTCCAGAACCTTGCCCGCAACCGTGCCCAGAACCTTGCCCACAACCATGCCCAATACCCTGCGCGGAACCCTGTCCAAAACCTTGTCCAGAGCCATGCCCACCACCTCCGCTACCACCATGCAATAAGCCGTGTCCCCCTCCACCACCCCCACCATGCCAGAGATCTTGTCCATGTGGTGGTTTATGCCCACATCAGTCTTCTTCATCTACTAATTCTTGCCCTTATGAGTCTTGTCCATGCGGTAGTTCTTGCCCATACCAATAAATATTTTGCACATAAAATCTGCACAACATAATCCACATACTTGGTAATAGAAAGGAGGTATTATAATATTCGAATAGAAATAAGAAAAGTTCATTAAGAAATTGTATTCTCTATATTTACAAGCACTTACAATTTACATATTTCAATTGAAAACCTTTTGTCATATTACACTCAAATAAAAGTTACAACCTAGAAAATGTCTTGTTTTCTTTCATTGTTTATTTAAATATGGATTCTTCCAGCAAGTACATACGCGGAGGCAATAACAATAACACATTATTCATATAAATTTATTAGAATCAGAAGAAAAGGATCTGAAGAGAAAATATTATGTAATATTGTAATTGGAAATGATCTTATTTGGTACGATGAACGTTAAGACATCTACATCTCCATCTTTAATCGTTTCCATTGATAATCAACCCATATACTCGTAACATCCTACACACTTTACAGTTAGTTAAAATCTTGTGTTGTGAGGTTTAAAATCGTCAACTTTTGCACCCCAAACTCCAGCCAATTGCGCCAACCATGTTCTCAAAATGTATACAATAAAATAATTTATTATTATTATCAGGTGTCATCAGTCATTCGCCACTCAATGAAAGTTATCCTGCATCCAGTGTCCTCCCCAAGGATTTTGTTGAGAAAAAATCTGATACATTATTTTCATTCGTAATACTTCTGTTATTACTTTGTAGGGAGTCTGAACAGTGAACACGCCCTAACGAGGAATCGTATATTTAGATGCACGTGCAATACTCGTACGTCGGTCAGCTTGATAGACTTTTCGTCGGTTTGCGGTTAATAATACTTGGAAACGTTAAAACATTTACATAAACTGTTATAGTATTAATAATTCGGTGATTCTCTCACATACTTGATCCCTCAAAAACTTAGATTATTAAAAATTCTTAAAGACGTGCTGAGGACGAATCTTCGAGAATCCAATCACTATGAGTATGCATGCACTAACATTTCATTAAAATTAGTCGAATAACATAAAATTTGAATATCATACAGTGATATTTTGTCAGCAAAGTTATTAATCATAATTCCTTTAGGTTTCAGGCATGTATTTTAGTAATAAAATTGTAATATTTGAGTGATTGAGGTAGGTAAACTAGGTATATTACATAGCTATGAATATTTTTATCTTCGTTAGCAACTCCATTTAACTCTATAAAATCTTTTGGCGAATAATGTCACCGAATATTGTTTCTTGTGCCTTGTACGGTTCCTTTCATTTACTTTCGAACACAATTAATAAATATATCTTTACTTTTATCTATAAAAATTATATCCTTCTTGAAAGTTGGATTTTAAAAGAAGATAAAAATATGGTCAGTAGGTATACGAGCCTAGCCTAACATAGTCAGGATGTTCGTCTTCGCCGCATTCCGTTTCCCGCATGCAATCACAGTGTAATCTGGATTTCAACCATATATAATACCCTTGCCCCTCGTATATCACTTGCACAAAATTCTCAAGTTCACGTACAACATACCTACATACTAATATTAAACTGCTCTTACTCTGGCTTCTATGTCATTTCAGCATATTATCGTAAAAGTCGTTATACGATTTTTTATGGTAAACACGCTTTTACGACTAATAATATTGCGAAAATAATACCGAGTTTTCATCATATCATGAAAATTATTCCTTAGTAGGATTACATTCCTTATGTAATATCATCTACCAACAACACATAATAAATCTATTTATTAATTTTCACTATAAATTATTGTTCCAAAATAATAATGGGATGGAAATTAATTGCGAAAACATACTACTGTGCGAAAGTAGTGACATAAATGGTCTCATTCCTGGAGCCCCATACCAAATAATCACAACATATGACATTAAAACAAAAAAAAACATTTCTCTCAAAGGCGTCACAAAGTAAATGACGTCACCTTTAATAAAAACAACCAATAGCTATTACGTTGTGTTGAAATGGGATAAATTCCTTGTCAGTCTCTTCTGTTAACATGAGTACTAATGCCATAGAGTGATTAATGATTTTCTTAATTTGAAAAGCGGCCTCGTTCTAAGAAAATTCACCTAGTCACAGAGTTTGCTATTCATTTTCATTTTTTACTACTACATTTAGATTATTAACATCTCGTTTCACAGAAACTAATGTAATTTAAACTGTTTGTGAACCAATAACATCTTTTTTCTGGCGTTGTTTAAAAATATAGTTTAGACAGGTTTGTGCAAGTTTCCCGCACCTGGCAATCCTGCAAATATTATAGTAACTATTACTATTTTAATATGTATAAATAATATGTAATTTATAATATCAATCAGTGTGCCAATAAATACAGACCATGCCGGTCCACTCACAACTTGTGTTTTTTATTATGAACTTTGCAAATGGTCCGTCGAGCCGGATTGAAAACCTTTTGGTTGGGGAGAGTTTAAATGGACACTATGTTCAATTATTTAGCAGTACCTACCTACATATTAATTAATTAAATACATTTTAATACCTACAGGCGTTTTAAGTAACAGGGGGTAAAATCTTAATGTATTCTGTGCTTCTAATTTAGCATCATCGTTACAATCTCCCCACAACTATTATTGTTATGAAGATAAAATATGATGATGTTATAAGTATACTCCCGAGAATAAAGCTTCAGCATAATCAACGTAAAATGTAGAAAAGAGAAACGAAAAGAAAATAACGAAAAGGGTATGAGATTCACTTTACGTATGCGATAAAAACTCGGGTAAAATCGACAATGAACAATTGTGTAATATTTTTAAACATATATGTAGTCTTCTTTTCTCAGTTTACTTTTACTCAGCCGTTTTTTACCGTACATCACAGTACTATATTTCTCATGGAAAATATGAAACATAAACCAAAGATGAAGTGACAAAGAAGATATTTTCTGTGACTTTGACGGACTAAAGTTCAATAATATACTTACTTCCTATAATAAATAATATTTCAAATTTAAAATGCCTTTGAAAATTGACGGTATTATAATAACAAGAATCGTTCGCTCCAATGATTGCACTCGAAGTAATTGAACCCGAAATATTGTTTCACTTCATTGATTAAGAATATTATGAAGCAATTATATTACGAGACATTACCGTAAAATGTTGTATTTATAAATTATTAGAAAATACATATAAACAAAACTTCTTGCATTGCATGCGTTAATCGCGTTTCCAAAATACTTAAAAGCAGCGGTATACGATTCCCAAATACAATAGTATTGTTCACTAATGCCGAACTCTAAAACTTTAGGTACGTAAATAAATACAGGTGTGAACCTATATTACTATTCACAAGTCGAATGTCGATAAGAAAATATATTGTTAAATCAGTATCGTTAAATGACGTTTTTAATTTGTTCTACATTTCACAATAAACTAGAAGGATTTGCTTCCCGTAGAACTTACGGGATTTGAACTACGTCCATCAGCTTAACAATCAAACCTAATTCTAATAACGCATGTTTGCATTGCCATTTTCCCTAACCTATAAATATTATTCTGAAATCTACGATAAACTTTATCATACTCGTACCTATTGCTTTTATCCTTATAATAATAATTAATAGTATTCAATAAGCTCTCATGGACAAAGCTTTTAACAATCATTATATTTTGTAGAGGAATATAGAAATTTTAACAAGGTAGTAGAATAACATTTCGTCATAAATACATAAGCATTATAATAAAATAATTATCATATTGTTTTGGTTTCCCTAAACAGAGCACCATGCTCCATTGTGATATTAAAACCATAACGTTATGCTTGGATTAATCCTAATTACATAAAACAGGATATAAAGTGTCTGTGGGCACACCAATCTAAAACGCTTGTTATCCGAGTCAAATTCATTATTACCTTCGTATTGTATTGGAAGTTCTGAATGCTTTTATATTGATACTGTACGAAACCATAAGACATTGTTGTCGTGGAATAAAGTAAAAATCATGCTGGTATTAATATTATAGATAATTATATTTTCATGTAACTTTGTGTACTTTTCTCTAGCAAAATTTTGATCCGTAGGTACTTACGATGGATATTCTTTATTAATCAGCTTATACCTATAATCTAAAGCTTTAAAACGAAAAACTCTTGGGATGGGTGGTTATCTAAATCAGAATACAGCTTTTATTTTTCAACAAATTTAACCGATTAAATTATTATAATATACTTGTATTATTATACATACCTATAATATATTTATAATGGTTGTATATAAATTTCTATTTCTCAGTAAAATTCATGTAGCATATTATAAAAAAAGATTCATTTCTTTGTTTCTCGCTGTCAAAGTTTTTCTATTTTCTACGAACCAGGTGTTAGCAAAATATTAGACATTTAATATAAATGCCCATTCAATGATAGTATCACACAGAGTTGGGTAACATATAGCTTCTCAGTTCATATGTAGTTTCGTAGTTTTGTTTCAGAGAAATCAATATCACCTTGAATGTTATTAGGACATTCTATGGACAGCTGAAGAACATAGGTTTGCATTTTATTTAGAGAATAAAAATATAAGACGACCGATGATACATATTAGATTTTTTCATGAACATATTGTATCTATTTCCTTTTTCAATAATCAGATAGTAACCCAAGGCAAACACAGGTACTAAAATGACGTGATGATGCAGAAGCGTACGAGCATGGTCAGTTTTCCGAAGACTTTCTTCTGTTTTTTTGAAGAAAATTGCATTTAGAATTATGTAAAGATCTAAAATTGTAATGCTTCGAAACCTATTCCTATTTTTCTATTAAAATATTTTTTTCAATAGTGAATATTTGCATGCTGGAGGCACTCCTAATCGGCGCCGGTGGGAATATTATGATGTTCGTAATTTCGAAGAAACCTTCTGTCAGTATTTCTAAATATATATATTTTTTAAATCTTCCTTTTTTCTTTGTCAATTAAAATGCTCTTACAACATCCAACTTGACATTCAGAAAACTTATTTCCACGACATACGGCCCTACAGTCTACACTGAAACATATGATGCATACTTTAATATTATTTGGCATCAAACATGATAACATAGATCTTAGAAAGCTTGGCTTGAACTGATAGTGAAGTTATAAGTGAATATACATTATACGCGCATTGTATTTTTAAATGTCTAATAAAGAAAGAAGATAATTGATGTAGCAAACTATATACAATGCGAAGTAATGTACAAAATTACGGTAATAACAAAATATGTAATCTAAATTGGAAATCAGAAAATCACCAAAAATATCACGCAACAAAATACATACATAAGTACTAGGCAGGTATCTTCTGTATACGACGTACGTTGGTAGCGTAAAATTATTGTCCGCATCAAAAAATGAAATCATACAGTTTTTAATTAACATCCAGGCAGAGTATCTGCTTGTATGTGTAGAGATGAAATAACATGTCCAAATGATGTAATCAAATAACAATGTTGTTGTTATTATTTAACAGTTGTATTTACGAAGATCAAAACAATAAATAAAATTGTTCATATCAATATATCGCGTGTATATCTGTAGGTACTCAAAATATCTGTCATTAGTAGGTTCTCTTATCTCCGATGTTGTCTTCTGAGCAAGGTTTTGGCTCTTGTCGTGTCGGGTCTTGATTCCACAGCGTAAATCATAATTGGTCTTACACATGTATTGTAAATCCGAACTTTTGTTTGCACACGCATGTTTTTATTAATTCAGATTATATTTATGAGACATCCAGATATGGCAGAAGCTTTGTTCGTTTACTCTCTGACTTCGGCTTACAGGTCGCCATGGCTCGAGATTTCCACCCCCAGATATTTAAATGTCATGACCTATTCCACTGGGTTGTTATATATAGTAAGCTTACATCTCCTCGTTTGTTAAGTTATTGCAAATATAAATAAAAGAAGCAAAATATCTATAGAAAAAAATAAAAAACGAGGGTTTAGTGAAAATTGATATAAAACATTATTAGCTAATAAATCTTGGTCCTTTTACAACATAGGACGAAAGTTTAAGTTTCCAAAGCATACAAAACTATTCTTCTGCAGATAATTGTGATTTTATTCACTGTGCAACATTTTGTGGACTAATTATAAAGGCATCATAATTATTTTCTAGTCGATATACAAATATTTTCAAGAGATAGAGTTAGGTATAACTCTACATCTAGAAATAAATTATCGTACCTAACAATAATTCGACAATTCGAAAACTCCAACAAATTCCAGTAACATGTATACGTATCATGGAAATTCACATCTACGTGGTATTAGTCATACTGCTTACACTACTTGCGTGTTATCTGGTTGAATTATTACGTTACGTGGTAGATACTTTCCTGCGTAATATTAAAAGCGTAGTGTAATTTCTTGATAATCTTTGTTTCCGTCTTCAATATGGAAGGAACGATGGTACCATAACCAAATTTTAATAAGCTCTTCATACTACATGCGTAGGCAACTGATGCTATACTAATTTATTTCACATCAAACTCACAATAATAAACGCGTGTTACATAATAATGGCTTTACACTAAATGTACGGATAATTTATACATCTGTGTAGATACATTGTTACATTTTGTGGAATTCAGTCCAAACAATGGGTCATAAACCTATAGGAATATAGGTATTAATAGTGCTTATACGTATGCGCAGACTATGAAAGATTTAAGAGTCTCAAAGTAATAATATTACTGCAGCGTTTAGTCTCCACACTTTGTTGTAGGTAGTAATATTGTACATACTTGTTGCACTGGACGTTATCGAACAATGGATCGTGTGGCTGGGAATGCATAGGTACTGAGTAATTTATAGGAAAGTTATTATACACAATGCTAAAAGACGTAGGACGCAACCAAATTAGGTAGGAAACAAACTTTAATACTAGAAAATATTACATTGTAGTGAGCTTTTGCATTAGTAGCTTCTGAAGTAAGCTCGGAGCTCTCTCATAGCAATATTTAGTACATTGTTATCAAATCCTTTTAAACTTCATAACATTCTACTTATTAATTTAACTGTGCTTTGCTGACTTAAAAAGCGAATTAAAAACATGTAAAACTGTTGTTAAATTTACTTACGAATATAATGCGTGAAATTGGGAGTATTTTTTAACATTCCAAGTAAAAATCATTTCAATAAATACAGACACTGATAAATATTAAGGGCGCGAAAATGTAATGAAAAATTGGGTCATAAAAGTAACGACCATACATATAAAACTAGCTGAGTTACCCGTGCTTCGCAACGGCAAATTTGGATGGTGAAATAGAAGATCATTACGTTATGTACAAAAATCAGACTTTACTTTGTGTATAAGATATTATACTCTCAAAATAATAATATAACTTGAAAATTACATTCAAATAGGTGTGATCACACATCAGAATTTCGATTACGTGATATATAGTATATGTGCACCTAAGCAAGCTCCCAATAAATTGACTATGAAAAAATTATAAAGGGATTTCTTAAGCTCAGCCGCAGAGTGCTTTTATAATACCTCGATTACTTTGTATCATGATAAGAATAGAATAGAATTATAATAGATTACCAACTACGAGTATGTACCCAGTACCTACGTACAGCAACACTACATCAACTATAGAGACGTACATATCCCCATAGCTTTATGTGCTAAATAAACTCTTTGGAACCTATGATTACAAGATATTATATGGATTCTAAGCCACAGGAGGGAACAGATAGAGTAAATAACACATATAATAATACTGTATAGAATCAGAATACGAGTAGGTTCCTGTAAGCCGGTATAGTATGAAGTTAATCAACTCATATACGGATTCAGGTAAAGGATTATAACCGTAGATTAATTAGTAATGCTACGTAAGACATTTTCACGTCAAGAATTATATTATGGGAAAGTTTTTTAGTACGAGATTATTACTATTAAGTAAGCAGGCTTCGTTTTGACAATGCCTTAATTTAAGCTATCTGATTATGTACACTACAGACCTGCGTTCAACCATGGTGATATTAAAGTCAACAACAGAGTTGTTGCTTACAGAAATATTCTGAAGAAAGTTTTTTGTAGACAATGGATTCCATTATCTTAAAAGATGTAGTTACGTTGATATCTAGAAGCAAACAAACTGATGAAGACTGTGCGTGAAGTTTAATTAAAACTATTAAAAGGCATACTTAAAGGCTTTGGAGTAAAAAAATATGTAACCCTTTATTTGGCGACTCCTGACGAAAGTCATATTAAGAACACCAGATATCATGTTCTGATAAGATAAATATCGTAATTACACTAATTACTATGGTTGATGTTCTAATAATAATTTTGTATAATGTAGGCCAGTGTAAAAACATCAGAAAAGGGGGTATAGCGTAAATAATTCTCGGAAAGCTGGAAACTGTTTTAATCTCTTCACTAACATACAAAGAAGGTTTCTTGAAGTTTGCACCAAATTTGCGCTTGTGCTAACTACAGGGTGACCCGAAAACCGAAACATTTTTGTACTTTTTTCAGTTTTTCACTAATAACTTCTGAACGGTGCTTTCTATGAAAATATTGTTTTCTTATAAACTAAAGTACGTGATATTCTGCGTCGTTTGAGCATAAATACTCTTTTGTATATCAAAAAATAATTATGATACAGACACTGGCAATTACATATTAATTTGCTCAACAAATTGAAATATTCTTATTTTTCTCTTTTGTTGTTGAATATCTCCTGAAATCAGGTATTTACGGCAATATTTTACTAAAAATATTTAATGGTGGGTCAATTTTTTCTAACTTGAGATTAAAACTTCACACCTACAGTGCATAGTTTAGGATTTACAGGTGTTGCAAGAGAGAAGAGTGAAATAAAGAAATTTATTAAATGATAGATTTAGATATGTAAAAGCAAAGATAATTTAAATTTTACTCTTTTATTTTGTTAACCTATAGTTTCTCAAGTAAAATCCAAATTTTCAATACTGTTACGCCACTGCATAACATTTTATATCGAAAAGAGTATTTTTTTTACCTTCGTTGGTTTTATTAAAATATCTCCTAAACGGGTAGTGTTAGGAAAAAAATGTTTGTCTCAAAATTTATCTACAATATTTTTTCTATATTATAATTGAAAAATAATTTCTTTAACTTAAATACTAAGTGAGGCAGAATTGATTAAAAATGGTATATAAAAAATAAGTTCATACATGTCGTCATTTTTTGCTAAATTACTCCTAAACCAAGCGGTATAGCATAAATTCATTAAATTAAATTTAAAGGTACATAAATTTTCTATATATTAAGTAAAATAAAATTAATTTGAGAGTTATAATAAAAAAGTACTAGATGTTGAAACTTGGTTTTGTATAGAGGCACGTTGCTACGCAGGAACATTTTGTATGGGAAGCGTGGATTTATTTTACAAAATATTGATATTGATCATCTAGTACTTTTTTATTATAACTCCCAAATAAATTTTATTATACTTTTTGTATAGGAAATTTATTTAGCTTCAAATTTAATTTTACGAATTGGCGCTACACCGCTTGGTCAGGGAGTTATTTAACAAAAAGTGACGACATGTATGAACTTATTTTTTATATACCATTTTTAATCAATTCTGTCTCACTTAGTATTTAAGTTAAAGAAATTATTTTTCAATTATAATATAGAAAAATTATTGTAGATAGATTTTGAGATAAACATTTTTTTCCTAACACTACCCGCTTAGGAGATATTTTAATAAAACCAACGAAGGTAAAAAAATACTCTTTTCGATATAAAATGTTATGCAGAGGCGTAACAGTATTGAAAATTTGGATTTTACTTGAGAAACTATAGGTTAACAAAATAAAAGAGTAAAATTTAAATTATCTTTGCTTTTACATATCTAAATCTATCATTTAATAAATTTCTTTATTTCACTCGTCTCTCTTGCAACACCTGTAAATCCTAAACTATGCACTGTAGGTGTGAAGTTTTAATCTCAAGTTAGAAAAAATTGACCCACCATTAAATATTTTGAGTAAAATATTGCCGTAAATACCTGATTTCAGGAGATATTCAACAACAAAAGAGAAAAATAAGAATATTTCAATTTGTTGAGCAAATTAATATGTAATTGCCAGTGTCTGTATCATAATTATTTTTTGATATACAAAAGAGTATTTATGCTCAAACGACGCAGAACATTACGTATTTTAATTTATAAGAAAACAATATTTTCCTAGAAAGTATCGTTTAGAAGTTATTAGTGAAAAACTGAAAAAAGTACAAAAATGTTTCGGTTTTTGGGTCACCCTGTAGTTAGCACAAGCGCAAATTTGGTGCAAACTTCAAGTAACCTTCTTTGGATGTTTATGAAGAGATTAAAACAGTTTCCAGCTTTCCGAGAATTATTTACGCTATAAATCTCGTTTTACTGGGCTAATGGTTTTGTAGCATTATTGCATAAAAAATACGGCCACTTTGTTGCGAAGTAGATACTTTTTTTATAAATCGAACTAGACAGGTACATACTGCAAAAATGGAAATATAAAAAAGCGTTCCACATTTCATATTTTATATTTTAATCGCTATTTTCTGTCACTTATAAATTTATCGCAAAATTGACTTCTCATGAAATAACTGACATACATGACATTTATTTATTGTATTATTAAATAAAATGACGGAAACCAAAAAAGAGAAAAAGGAGAGCGATTTTGATAAAAGTTTGAAAGAGTGTTGCATTGACGCGGGAATGAAAACAGGTAAAATGTGAGACATCACCATTTAATATATTTTCATTTGCTGTATGCATTAAAGTAGAAGTGAACATTACTGGTATTTTCAATTGATGTGTGACTTAATCAGACATGCGATGAATAATAATTGTCATGCATCTGGCGTACAATCAAACCAATAGTATATCTTAGTATCTAAAACTAATATTTATCACAATTCAATACCAATTTTATTAAGAGAGATGCATTTTTTAAACTCTTCATAAAAGCCATATTTTTCTCAGCTTTAATCCATAGCCAGATCTTCATAAAATTTGTCTTCATTGTCTTTTAGGAACAAGCTTCGCCATCGGAATATTGTCTTCGGTATTTTTTACAAAGATGAAACTATGGCCAGTGATTTTATGCACCTCTGTAGGAATTTGCATAGCGTACAAAAATTGCGAAAAAACGCTATCAAAATACAAAACAGAACCGATACCGAAATCAAAATGTGCATAACGAATGAATAAATGAATCCATTCAAAGCTTTGGCGTTCTGTTAAAATATAAAAATCAAAAGCTTATGTATGTATGCAGTACAATGTAAATAATATGCTTCCATTATTATCATCGTTACCCGAATCCTAAATAGTTTTGTGTGTATCTTTTATAGACATTATTAAATAAAATTCTTTCCTTAAATAACAATGGTTTTGCAATCCATTTATTCAATATTGTTTTTTTTTTACATTCCACCTGTTTCAACGTCCAACGATAAAACTCTAAATTGTTGATTTCAGATATAACTGAAGTATTCAACACAATAATGAAATATTGAGTGCAAGATTTTAATTCCTCAAAACAGCATTGAGATCAGATTTTCCATTTATTCTCTAAAATATACATGCTCAGTGTTACAGTATACAAGTAATTTAAACAATATTAGAGAAACATGATTTATGTTTTTCTAGTTGAAAACTTGCAAGTTTGCTTATGAACATTTTTACGACTCACACACCCTAACAAAAATGTTTGTCATTCTCTATATTAAAGTTTTCCTGCAATGCTATTATTAAGTGTTAATATTATTACACTCAGCAACGGTGTAGTATTGCTTCGAAAAATATTAATGTAGTAAAAATAGCTATAAAATATTGTAAGTTAAAAGTCCACAAAAGCTCTTAGAATAAAAACTACAGCTGCTGCACTCCTGTTGCAATATTGTGGCGTATATCACCTAAAGGAAGTTTAATCCGGAAAAAGCAACGAGAAGCTACGAGGAGTGAAGAAATAATGTGTCTGAAATAGTCAAAGTTTCGTAAATAGGGTTAATTGAAAAAAAATACTTGGATTGTTTCAGCCTTTACATGCCCCTAACCCAATCAAGGGATGAATACAAATCTACCAATTAATATTATTCCTTGATTAGTGGATTTAATCTCTTCACACTTTTCTAATAATTAAAGTAATCGTAAATGTACACAGGTACGATATGTACATTATAAGTAATACGATTTTGCCTTACTGGAGATAATATAAGGCATTTGTAAAACGTCACTGCAACTGACACATTGACAAGGGTTTTAGTCAACAGAAACAAAGGGGTACACAAAAAATTATTACTTATAAAAAAAACGAACCTGTCTTTTGTTGTTTCAGGTTCAGCAAGTTTGGGATCATGTGTTCTAATGGTAACATTATGTATTAACATCTCTTCTAATTTTCTAGCAGGTTTAATCTATTGAAGAAATCAATGATATTCTACAATATAAGTAAAATGGTAAGTATGAATTTAAATATAATATTATACATATGTGTATTTTAAACATTTTCTTCGTTCTGCTGATTAATTATTTAGAGAAAATTTTCCCTATGATGTTGAGACTTGCATAAGCTTTCATTTATTGTGCGATTTTCTGAATAACAGTGAAATAATTATATGTAATTTAATTCGGGACGTTTGTATTATTTAAATTAGTATATGGGTTGATGCTGACTTGGAAAAGCCTCTAGTTCTAATTAATCGTTCGATATGTCTCTTCTCATTAAATATGTTAACTACTCCATATATTCGCCGTTGGTTCTTCGGGTTTTTCGTTCTTCTTCGGTCTTAGCTTTCGGCAGCGTTACTACTTGCATCTTCAGGATGAAGTAGTTTTTGTATGTAAAAGTCCGTCGAACAACGAAGATATGGATTCATTACGATGCGAGAGCTTACAAGATTATGTTAAATATTGTTAAAATTCGTCTATAAGGAAAAGGAGTGAAAGTCTCGTTTAAACCAGAGGAAAAAATGGGTTAATTAGTGTTATCTGTTTCATTAATTTGGATAGTAGAGCTACATAATAATATACCTAACACGTTATCCCACAGTCGGTATCCATATGTAGTCCGGTTGGTAAGTTATATTACTTCAGTGTGTGCGGACAATTACCATTAATCAATCCCTCAAAACATTTCGTAGATTGAAGTAACATCTCACGTTTCTCTCACATCAACACGACTAAAGGCAAGTAGTCATGTTTTGTAGATGTGTTACATTAAATAATACGCACCACATTAAACTAGGAGCCCTAGAAATGACGTAGTTATATATGGCCGTCTAATCCGTTCATTCTTGATTAAGTAAAATCAGCCGATGTTTGTGATACAATAGAACTGTAGAAAGCATTAAGATATATTGTGTAGGTTATATTTATGTTACAAAATCAGACTTACTTGTATGGTAAAGCATATTAAAACAAAGAGATTAATGTCGTTTCAAAGTTCACATAAATTTCATGCGGAATTCGAAATTGGTATATGGTCGCATTTTACACAGTGATAAATTTTCTGTTCTCACATTCAGAAAGAGTAATAAACAATAATATTATGTAACTTTATCAAATACTCTATAATCTACCAAACTTATAATTAATATATTTTATAGGTACGTAGATCGCATTAAGGAATCATTACACATTGAAAAATATTAAAATGTTTAAATTTTTGCACTTTTTACAACGACGCACCCTAAAAGAAAGATATCTCGAGAGTTAAAAAGAACAATAAACTCATTTATTACGCAATTACCCAAATACAAAGAAAGGAATGGTCAAATCTCTGTGCAGGTATTTATTTGAATTCATCTTTCTGAGATTAGGTAAGAATGTACATTATACATTAAGCATTAGAATGAAACTCAGTGAATTTAAATTGAAACATAAGGTACGGTATGAAAATAATTGGGAATTTTCATCACCAAATTTTGATTTTACATTATGAGAGGCCCAATTCAAAAAAATATATTACCCGACTTTTATACAGCACACATATAAAATTACGCTATATTCATTGGGGCGTTATAAACTTTTCTATTAATACTAAAAAAAAGCTTTTAAAGAGAACTTATTGAACTGCAGATTAACACGAACCACTCAGAAATATTTTTATCCCACTTTACCATTTCGATTAACGAAATTGTTGGGTATCTATTTTGGTACCTATGTACGTTATCTATATAGAGTAATCCATTAGTATTACATATATTCATTTGTAAAACCTGCCTTCATTGAAATATATTCTAATTTGAAACTTATATTTCATAAGTCTATGACTCTCTAACATTTTTATTTTATTTTATTATTTATTACTAACATCTACCGGCATTACAGCATAAAAATGCCTTTGCGCCGGTGATCGAAAATATCTCAAAAAATGGTGTTCAAAAAAATATAATGTACAATAAGTTGCACCTAATACAATATGCGCGAAAACATTCGGACCTGAAATTACGTTCACAGAAGAAACAAAAAAACGTCTAATGATATTTCAATCAACGCTGAATCGAAACAAAATAAACCCTCGTAGAATTGATATTTACTAAAAAGGCCAAATTTTAAAAGCAAATTATGAGAGAATATCAGCTGCGAGGAAATAAACTACTGAACTAAGTAGGTGCTTAATACAGATATTATTATTATTCAATAGTCGACAGTCAGTCAAACTCACTGTGCGATTTAAAGTAAAATGGGACAATGTTCAAATAAAGGCACAAAGATATTTTCATTCTTAAAAGCAAATGATATGGAAATATCTTTCTCAAACGTAACATCTCAAACTTCTCACAAAAGAATAAAGACAAAGCGATCTATAAAATTATTGCTATTTATGGATGTGTAAACGTATTTACATTAACGTTAAGTTTATAAAGGTAGTGAGAGTACTACACATCTTTTTCAAGTACATGAGAACTTTTTTTAGTCAACACTCGTTTACACAATCAAGTGTCATTTTATGTGAAATCTGAGACGCAAAATTCAATAGTAGTTACATTTCAAGTAGTGAAGGGATAATGTCAACTATTTTCGCAAATATTTGTACACTGACCTGAAAAAAAAACAGTCTTTTGAAAGATTTTAATCTTATGAATAAATGAATATTGGTTGATTTTGAATAATAATAATAAAATGAATCATTTATATTTCTGCGCTGTTTTTTGGGTCGACCTAACCGCACGGGAGCATCATAAATTCAGTATTTTTCAGCAATAATTATAATGAATATCAGATGACATATTATTAGGCATCACTTGTAGGTACATTTTTTGTTTATTTCTGCTTTAATCAAATGATCTCTGAAACAAATAAGCGATGTGCAGTTTTTTTTAAACTTACAAGGATTATGAACTCAAGGCATATTTCCGCCTTTTCTAAAGCCACTTTCCAACAACCTGACGCCAAATTCCTAGCTTAGCCTTAGATCAAGCTGCCTCTGACTTAGTAGCTGTCGCCGGTAGTTTTTTAATCTAGGGTGAAACCACGTCACGAAGTCCTTTAGATAATTTGAGACATGTTCTGTCCACTTGAAATGTCATATTATGAATTAAATCACATTTTAGGGTAAGTGTGCGAGGCGGGCTCGAGGGGTTTTTTTCTTCACGTATGGATAGATACTTATGTGTTATGGAGGCGTCTATCGATGTTTAGAACTCCGGGAAATAAAAAAAAATGTTCACCCACGGGACAAACGATCAGAGAAGACTTAGGTTCTTAGACGAATCTCAAAAGGAAGTGAAGGACTTCAGTAAATAAAAAATGCTATAGAATATTATTGTATGACAATGAATCGATGTTTGCATTGGGAAAGATCGAGAGAAATATTAAAATGTCGAAGAATATTAAATTCATGAGGACTTGAAGGAAATAAGCTATGTTCTTTTCTTCTATTTGTACAAAGTTACATCCAAATTCTAATATCGATTTATAAATACGACCGTAAATAATATCAGTCCCTCCATATACATAATACTATTGTGTGTTAAATAGGTTTGATTCTATATATTCATTGAGATCTTATCACAAGGATGCTATAAAAGTTTAGGAAGACGTGACAGAAACTGATTATTATGTAGGTAATGAATATAATACTTAAAGACATAACTCACCATACAGAATATAATACTATTGTAGTAATTAATTGATCATGTTCAAATCTCGCGAGACGACCTATTTCACTTAACAATGAAACCGACAGACGAGTTATATAGTAGGTGGTTAAACGTACCTACTTAATATCATTATTGTTAGGAAACTGTGGAAAGGGGACTATGAATTACATGGGAGGATCTGTGGAAACGTTCATTAAAGTTTTCATTATTTGTGGGTCCGTGTTGGTCATAGGTCTCCATGTCTAGATTCATATAGATACACTACTTTCAGAAACATTTGTCATCCATTTTCAACTAAATGCGGCATTGTGTATAACATAATAGGCCGATGTTATTATTACAGAGTATTATTACTAATAGCCAACTGGTGCCCATTTACTATTAGATTTCCTAAAAGAGCAATTGAATATTATTATTGTTTTCGTTCAAAATTATTTAATATAAGATTTTACTAAATTGGTAACGAGTATCAGAGATTGTTGTAATAATCAAGTAATTATTTGAAAGCTCAATTTTATTGTATTTTATAATTGTTTCAAGCAGACGCCTAAGACATCATGAAACGTACGAACTTGAAAATAAAACGTTTTAATGTTTTTGCAACAACGAACTTATAAGGATTTACTATGCAATAAGATATAAATAAAGTACGCGTATCGTTTACTAAAGTCAAAATGTCGATAAGCAATAAACCGTAAATTGTCATTAGGACTATTTTACGAGAGAAATGAAAAAGGAAATTAAAATTATGTGACATTATTACATAATAATATGTCACATCTTACAATGTGGAGAACCTTGAGACAAAACATTATATCTGCTAATACAATGTACCTACTATGATATGATGGTTGGGTTACCTTCAATAACAGATAGCTACAGCTTCGCATATTTTTTTTTAATTAAAGGCAATCCACCCGTCAACGAGTGATTTATGAAGTACAAATTATTAGAATGACCATCTCTAATAAAATAGAATACCTAGAAAGTGTGAAAGAACTCATTGAAAAGTGTATGTTTTCTGTACTTTGTGGTACAACATTTTAACTTTATAAATAAATAAATAAAAAATTTATTGTACATAACTTTACACACAAAGGGCGGATTTATCGCCTGTTGGCGATTACTGCCAATCAACCAAAGTGTATACCGTCAAAAAATAATGATAGGTTTAGTGCACACATGCCCAGGTCCTTTATAAAAGTATTCTTCGCCCCGTAGCTGGTTGGTTCGCACTATTTCCCAGAATACAAAGAAATTTAATTGCCCTAAATGTATTTCGTAAGCACATGCGTGTAAATCTCTGTACAAAATTTAGAGTATTATACTCACTAGTACTAATAACATATCTGGGACACGTAGGTGGAAATGTTTGGACATAAATTTTCTTTGTAAGTCCCGTCGTAAAATCACTAAGTGTATAGAAAGTACGTTCTATAGAAGAATATGAAGCATAAAACCTTATATGGCGCTATTAAAATTGAAAATAAAAGTATGCTACGTATATTTATATTATTATGAACGCAGCGCTGGGCTCCTGTTTATTTTATTCTCGCACTGTATGGATACGATCCAAAGTTGATCAGGAAAGTCCTCATATGCCGTAGACCATTATTATGCAGTAGCTGATAACAGAGTTATGAAATTATCGTAAACATTCACTGTTTTCACTGTATTCACTGGGAAAAGCAGGTAACAGATAAAAGTTTCTTTTTTTTATTTCTAACACAATTGTGATAAAAAAAAAGCTATATACATATGTCCACCATCATATTATCTTAATCTACTGCAACCCACGTCTTACAATAATTCTAAGAACTGGAAGAACTCATCGGTCACTGCAGACACATTGTAATCGACAAGTTGTAATAGACAACTTTGTTACATAAATATGTCGTTAATGTTATATTTTATCGGCAACGAGAACAAATTAAAACAATATTGTAGGTAGTGTTATAAAACTACCATACACATTATCATAAATTAAAATTACTTCAGAAGCAAGCGATAGGTACGAGTATGTAGATACATAGTTGGACGCAATGGAAACTTTCAGGCAGCATTGTAAGTTGGAAGTTAGAACAACTATTAATAACAACACATATTTTAATAATATAACTTCACATATAATAATATTTATTATGCAGAAGTTTTTAAATTACTGAAATTTAATATACATACTTGAAAATATCTTAAATTTACTTTAAATAACCCACACCGAAACCTGTAGAATTCAAAATAAATATTTATCTGAAAAGTTCATACGAATTTATTATGTAGGTACCTGGTTCTTACACATTAATATACAGAGATGAGTTAGCGGCTAACTATTGTATAGATATTAACATCGGCTTAAAACTTACTCCATGCCTCAACCGAGAGTGGACTATTGTATTTTTTCACTAAGCCGCAGTGACTACATACATAGACTTTTCACTTACTCTTTTTTCTCTTGTCATTTATATTAAACTTTCAAGTATCATGCCGAAATATCAAAGATATAGACTTAAATCTGAAAAATACGAACGCTCGATAAAAAACGCGATTTAGGGAAAGAGGGCTTTATTCAGCGGCACCACCAGACTTTATGAACAAAAAGGCGATAAATAATGCGCTGTAATCAATCTTCATTAGGCAAGTAGAAAAATACAAATTTATATAACTAATTTCTTATTGAAGTCTTTCGAGCATTTAATCAAAATAGAGAGGACGATAAGATTTTTTCCTTTTTCTTTTTGTAGAGTCATTGATTGGGCAAAATGGCGATAAGTTAAACACCTAACAACTAAAAAAAAACTGTAGGGATGGCACCATTCCATTAAAATACAATAAAAGCATTAACAAGTTAGACAGATATACACAATAATGTAATAAAGTTGGTGTATTGATACGAAGGTCCTAATAAAATAACAATTAAAAGTGTATTTAGAAAAGAATGCAATGGATGGAGGGTTAATTCGCTTCATGAATTACATAGGTAGGTAGGTACGCCTCAACTATTGTTTACTACATATGTACACACTTGATTTAAATATACTTTGTATGCTTATTATCGATTGTAACATTGGTTCACCTTGCTGTTCGTGAGATTATAGTATAGCAGCGCCTATAGCAATTAAACACAAACCAGCAAAGAAACGATAAAGAATAATTTAATAATGAGATTTTATTTTCCATATTCCCAGAAGGACAGCAAAAAATAATATAATTAATATAAATACTCTCAGGTTTTATAAAGAATAGTACATACTAAAATTGGTAAAAGTAACATGATATGAAGCTGAACGTTCACTGAGAATTCATCGATAAATTCTTTTATAAATTTTTAGAATTAGGTGCCTTATCATTATTAAACACCTAATGTAAATTTATTTTTCTCGTCGACTATTTGTTCATTACAACGGAGAACAATACCTATCATCGAATCATAAATATTCATAAAGGGGATGAAAACATTTAATATTAATTTCCATTTAAACGCAGACTATCAATATAACTTTGAAGCTGATGAGACACACAAATTATTACTGAGAATTCTCATCTCGCTTATATAAAAATTCCATTTCAATTTCAAGATTAATGATAAAAATTTACCTCATTCACACCTCTGAATAAAGAATTTCCGAACGCTAATTCTTTACTTAATAATGTAGTCTGTGCAATAAAGTTATTACCCACAGATCATACAATTTATCGCCACGTATTATTGGACTTTTTTTAGAAAACTACACAGTAAAGAACACAGTGCATGTTGGATTGTTAGATGCCTTACATCTTCAAACATAATTAAGTATTATCATCATATCGAGCACTTTCATCAGCCGCACCTTTATGTAAATGTCTGTCGTAGATGTCAATACCTTGATTGTTAAGCTCCATAACCCTGTGTAGTGAGTAGGATATGTTATGATCATGCTTAGGTATATGAATACTATTACTACCTCCTGCATAAACTTCAATTAGCTCTTTATTGCCCACACCCAGCAATGCAATATAATCTTTGACGTCTGAGAATAATAACGGAAAGTAACATGAAAAATAGTATACGCTAAGTATGCTGAAGTGGAAAAGTACAGATGGTGAATAATGAAACCTATCGAGTAAAATAATATCAACGTATCTAGAAAACCTTCATGACGGATCACAGAATTACGAAGGATTGAATATGCTTAATTGTTTTTTAGTATTCCATATGAAATGCAACAGACAGAATAAACGTCATTGCAACGGATTCGATCTACATCTCTACTTCATTCGGAAATCAACAATTATTTACTTACCTATTACGCAAAAATTAAAACTGTTCTGATTAGGGAAGCTGCTCCTAGATAGATCTACAGCTAAATTGTTACGTGAGATAAAATAAGTTAATGAAGATATGATAATACAACTTGTAATTGATATGAAACGCACAATGAATAATATGAGAACTTAAAAGAATAGTTAGCTGTTATAAGTAGGGACTGACATTACTTATTACAAGCTGCAAAAAGAATAATAAGCTTTGGAAAACTTTGGCTGCTGGCAAACATTACGAAAATAATAAAAAAACAAGTCTTGGTGGTTAACCAAAGTTAAAACTTAAAAAAAAACTGGAGTAACAGTTTGAAAGTCTGCGAGATAATTATGTCAGGGGAAACATATTTCACAGAGACACAGATTGGGAAAGAAATTACAAATATAATTTAAAAGCTCTGGTGTATTCAAACTAGGGATTGAAATAATTATTTTATTAACTTCGTCTGATGTACATATATCTAATACGTTTGTTATTTATTTCTCATATATTCCCAGGCGGGCGAAGGTATTAAAATCTTAAAAATATTGCGTATGACAACGCAACTTTCTTTTAATATGTCTGTTTATCAAAAGATATGTAGCTCTAATTTTAACTTACGAGGACATTCATCGATTTCTTCCACAAACAGAAAAAAAAAACAAAAACAGACATGTGTCACTTTGACTGATACAAATGCCTTTCGATTTCGGATTGTATTCATTAGGTCTCTCTTGTGTTCAGATGTAATGCGATTCACTTTATTATATAACAACAACTTAGAATTGTTTCCCAAAAATATGGCTTTAAATAGGAAATGCTTGGAGGCTTCCAGTATTTGGAAGCGAAGCATTAAAATGTAAAGACATAATATTGTTATATTATTACCACATAATAACTATGCTTCGAAATTTGTCTTACGCCTGTCGTGAGATAATAATACATCAGTGAAACATAATGTATCCAAGTACTTGTCTTATAATTACATAGATACAGGAATCTTGTTCTACCACACATTGCCTACATAGCAGGATTAATACCTACAACATGGTGTATGTACAAGTTATTCAAGAGAGGGTGTGACACTTGATTTAATTAATAATAAGTCATTTCCATTATAACGCTCAATTCCCGAACATTACCGCTACCATCATTATTATTATAATGTATAGGTATCTAGTACATGAACACATAGTATTATTTGCCATGAATGATTTCACGCGAAATAATTAATTATAATAACAATATGAGCGTGTAAAAGATTTCAGAAACATAACTTATAGTACGTAGGCTCTGCGTTTTTGAATTACATAGTGAATAAATAACACATTCAATTTCACACAAGGGTATCAAGTAATTTATGTCCATAAACAACGTGAAGAAAAACTATTTTGAATAATAAAATATGATATCAGTTGTCCTTCAATGTTTCTAATATTTTAGATGGCTAGACTGGACATACGTAAAGAGTATAACAACTAAAGTTCACTCATTCACATGTACTATAACAAATATGGGTTGTTAAGGGATCCTAATTTATTACATTGCAACATTGACGAGTCCAAGTGCCTAAAATGGACTAGAGACGATTTATTGGGCGAAAAGAGTATCATATAATTTCTGAATACTCCTGTAATTTTATTGATATACTTAATTTAGTAGATTTACCCCTCGAATTAGTCCATACGATGATGTAATAAGCGATGATAGGTATGCGAAGACCGGGGATTAACTCAGCTCAGAGAGAGAAGGTAGCAGAATTCTAAGGTCGTACAGGGATTCCGTAACAATACTATAAATTAGATTAGGAATGTGTAATGTGTATACAACACACATTCATTCAGTGTGTGTGTGTGTGTGTGTGTGTGTGTGTGTGTGTGTGTGTGTGTGTGTGTGTGAGGGTGTGTGTGTGTGTGTGTGTGTGTGTGTGTGTACGTATTGTATATAGTTCAATACAACCCGCAATATACGTATTGAGGTATAGATATCAGCTACTTAGAAAAATTTAAGAGGCACATTAATGTTATAATTATGATATAGGTACCTACACTTTATATTGTTTGAACATATTGAGAGAATGACTGATGATAGGATGACAAAAAGAGGGCAGATACGTGGCTGAGCGAGAAATCAATTCCGATTTACAGATATTTTGTCTTATAACTAGAAAGAGTTCAAATAATTTCAAATAAATTTCAATTTATTTTAAGTTCAAATAAAGATTTCAATAAGATATCCTACCTACTTTAACTGTTAATCTATCAAAGCGTAGAAAACCTAATGCTCTGCAAAATATTTGTATCTAATTACTATGCGACAAAAAATCGTACCTGATGACATTAGATTTTACATGTTTTTGGAAATTAGGTAAGTACCTAAAAGGTTTGTAATATGAATAACGAGATACATTAGATCGTAGGTATGCAGTGAAACAGCAACAATAACAATTGTTTCTCCCTCTTTGTAGGCAAAGCATCCAATACGAGTGATGCCTACGGATTCCTACATTTTCTCTTCTTCATTAATACACTAAATAACCAACACACACATCGCTAAAATACGACAATGAGTCAAATAATTATGTTGACGACGTAAAGGTTTTCGAGTAAAGCTTCATTTAGTACAAACAATAGAATTGTAGTACCTTCTACATTATTATGAGTAAGCGAAATTCTGTCACTTACATTCACCGTGATCCCTACTTTAATCTGAATCGTTTCCCCTATATTCTTACAATGTGAACCTCTAAAATTTCGTAAGTATTGTTTATTTAGCTGGTGTCAAATATTTAGGTCAAAAGATATTGGACTAAAGATTCATTAATTACTTTTGCATTATACTGTAACCCTACAGATTTATAGTGCAGTCAGCATTGAAACCATTTCCAAATAACTACATATGATTGCTTCAGATCCTACATATATTACGGATATTTCGGTTATATTAATTTATATTCCATTGTATCTACCTCTAAGAAATATACAAAATATGTGCAGCATATAATTCTCATCTTTTTTGAAACGCGTACCTACCTACAAAACTAAAAAACAAAAATACAAAACATCAGAATAACTTTTTGTCAACTTGGAAGGTTTCATTAACATCTTACCAACGCAGATGGCAACCAAATTAGACTTCATTACTTGTAACGTACAAATGAAACACCCACATTAAATTAATAAAAAGAAGAAAGAAAAAAGGACGCTGAGACAAGGAAATGAAATTTCAAAGAAGTCGGTACATTTTGTAGGCTACAACGATGAATATTAGGTTGGTACGTACTTCCATGAGAGAAATTGAAGGAAAAATTCTGTTGAAAGAAAACTATATTGAAACAATTAACGTGTGGCCATGTGTAAAAGCATTTTTGGTTTGTGTAACTCTCTCCTTTTGTGTGGCAATGTTTTTTATGAGACATAAAATTCCATTTACTTCCAAAGTCCTTTCTTTATACAATAATTCCTTTGTTTCACATTAGTAGGTACGTAGGTACTTTATAACAATAGCAGTTCCAGCAATAAGTTCCATTATCCATTACCATTCATAAGTTAAACGTAGAGTTTTCTGGACTCCTTCAGAACACAAAGCACATTTCTGTTGTAAAAAATATTCACACTTTTTTAGTACAGGCATTCATACTGAGTCATATTCCATGAAATCTCCAATGTATTATAACACAGGTAAATGTATAGTCAGATTGATTCATTATAATTGTGCTAATGTCTAAGGGTTTTTTACATTAATAATGATTAGGGTATAGACACTCAAATAGTAAAACATGACTAGATTTTAACAGATTAAATACAATGTCTATACGACAATCTTAGAGTATGTAGGTATAAACTAGAAACGAATTATCTATCCAGAATTAAATCCACCAGTTCTTTCCCCAAAGATTGATTGAAACAAAAAAAGTTATTGTTCTTTAATTTTAGTTAGGAAAAAGTTTTTGACAGCCGATGATGCCCGATTAATTCACAGTAAATAAACTTAATCTACTAATCGTTGAAACGAATCCTCCATAAATAATGAACTAACTGATTCAACTGGAGCAAATTAATCAAAAGAATTTTCAAGACTTTCTTATAAGCTGATGACAAAAAATAACGAATCATTAGGGAAATGGCTATATACTCGTATTATAGATACAATACCCACGAAAATTTTATAGAAAATGTTTTATTTCTCAATTAGATGTTTCAATTTAACCAATTTAACGTCGGCAAGGAATCGTAGCTCACGAGGTTTCCTAACACTCCGAGAAATGGACCGGCAATCGTATTTAGGATAGAAATTAGTGTGTGGCGTGACTCTAAAAATAGTAAATCACTGAAATTAAACTTTTTCTTTTGGATAACGGACATAAATTTAAAAAGGGTCAGTGTGTGTGTTTTCTTTTGAGACATTTTGTTCAGGATGGGTTCAACGATTTATCTCAAAGAGCACTTGGGATTAGAGAAAGAAAGAAGAAATTACACCCTACGGCTCTCACAAAATATATCAGTAAACACGTTAGTATTAAATAAATTATGTTAATTTATTTAATACATGTGCAGTACTAACACTAATTTCTATCATTCATAGCGTAACCTAGAACATTTTCTGTCTGGGATTGTTTTCTGGCAAATTAGAAAAGGCACAGGCGAATATAAAAAGAAGCAATCACGTCAATGTCTGGCTAAATTATCTAATATATCTCCCTGAAACGTGTAAATTTTGTAGAGGAAAACATCTGAGAATGCCAAAATTCTCTCGGTCGCCTTTTAGGGACGATAAGTAGAGGGATTCCGTGTTAAGACGTGTTTGGAATTCAGACTATAGTAGCTTGTGTATAATTGATATGGAGGTCGTAGTCTGTGCTCAATATTGACGATTACTCGTCGGTATGTTCGTCTCCATTTTATCATAAATAAAGTTCATGGTACTGCAGAATCTCAACCGAACTTGCGATCACAAAATAGAATTTCATGAATTATGAATATTAACTTATGTTAAAAAGTGAACAGTGTATGGACTAGACATGTTTTGCAAAACTGGATAATAATGTGGAGTGTAAGTTGCTGGTATCTAAATAAGATATAAATGAAGTTTAAATCCCATACAATTCACAATTGCCTATTATTTCATAGTAGGTAAGTTGGATGCAAAGCCTGTAACGTTATAATAGCATTACATTCGTCCAGAGATTGAAACGATTTGTAAACGCGTTCACTTTTTAACCCTTCGAAAGCAAGATAAGGGAAAAAATGAAAAATGAGATGAAATAATACGATAAACTTCAAATGCCTAATGCGGAATCATGTAAAAAAGCAAATCCGTTTCATTTAAGCGTCTGTTGCCAACTTTGTATGAATTGAACAAAAAGTGGAAGTGGGATTACATTGAATAATGCTTCATATTATCTGAAATCCGGGTCCAGTTGTTGGATGATGAATGGAGCACTGGGTATAATACGACTATTAAAGTGGTTGACCGTAATGTTCAGCTGACAATAAAGACCCATTGGAAAAATTCACAATATTAAATTACCTATTTAGATTTAGATGAATAGACAGAGCAAGGAATATAATCCATTGAATAACTCGAACATTTATAATAATTTGATTCGCTATTAATCAGAGGTCGATCCTACATGTAAAACATACTTAGCCCATCCCAGCATACTTGCCTCTAGAAATTGGTAGCTCTATCGACGCGATCAAAGGGTCTTCTGTTGGACTAAGTAAGTACATAAGTCGCATAACCAATTAATATTTACATATTGCTAGTACTTTGGTCATGTATACCACGCAAAAGCTACACTTAAACAAAATCTAGCAACATTTCCCTAAGGTGTGCAGGTCGGTACATTCGTTATAGGAATGTGTAATATAGGAACATATCTCTACATAATTATTGTGTAAGGTCCCTCCGGATTCATACAATGTAATCTATTCCAAACATTTGGAGTTCAACGACGACAATCCTGAGCTGTTGATCTTCATTATGCTTTGTTCAATACAAATCGTAGGTACATAGGTACCTATATTACTCTCAGTGCGATGAAAATTATATCAACAAGAAACGCTGAATTGAAGAAAGCAAATTCTGAATAATGTTTATTAAAAAGACTGCAATATACCTACTATTGTTATGTAAAAAAAAATTGCGTACAGCAATAATACCTACACAATAACAAAGACTGTATTTCCTTTCTGAAAATATAAACTTCACTTCCAGGTTTCCTGGTTCCTGGTACTAAATTGCAATTAGTATTGTCCCAGAACGGAGTACGAGTATAAGGCAATAAGAACAGGTATTTCTTTTTCTACGTAATATTTAACACGTTTTAATTTTTAGTAAAAATAATTAAATTAAACTGTAAGCCATGAAAATACATAATGAATACAAACAATATGAATTGTTTCATTTTCATATGCTGCTATAAATATTTTAAGTAAATTTTCAACATGGGTGAATAATGCAAGCTAATCGATATAATACAGCTTTAGAATGTCGCAATCGTCTTTGAACCATTCTTGAATTAATCCTATTCATTGCTCCCAACATCACTTTCGTATTGCAGAAACCACAATATAACCACTTGTAACGATGAGTGTATTACTGGTATATAATACTGCGAAGTTGCTTTCGAGGGTTTTAATGTACAGCTAAATGAAACCGTAAATTTGAAAAACGTAACTGAAATTAAAACTCGAACCTTATATGATTACTGATTAATTTGCAATAGTACCATCTATTTAATGAAATATTATTAAATGTACAGATTTCAACATCTGATTTTAAAAAAGCTACAGTTTTGTACTAGGTAATGTAAACATACGAGTTTCACTTTACTTCAGTTCAAGTGTTTGATTTTACGAATACAAAATTACCTACAGTAAAATTACAACCCAGTGTTTGTTTTGTCCTACGAGACGACTTTAGTTTATCCAAATTCCAAAAAACTCATTTCAAATTCAGGGCAAATTTGTACAACACCCATGAACTAAAAGTTTTTTCCTTGCAAAGTAAATATTGAATCCATTACGTTAAATATTCCAGGTTTTCTAAAGTGTTATTAGTTGAAATAAAATACAAACAAATAGAATGCGGGTCTTTACATTAGGTACATTTCCCCACTGAAATCCTTTGATTCGATCAATAAAGGTTGATTCACACATAAAGAAAATTGCCCTTTGTAACACAGAATTTTGTATTCACAGGGAGAAACGGGACTGCCTGATCCATAATGATCTAAACTGCATTGAATATTTGTAGGTATTTTTAAAAAGACAATAATATAACGAATAAAAGGTATAATACACAGAGTATAATTCAAGATATGAATCTATGGAAGTAGCGTCGATTCAAAGCACAATTTTTATCTACTACCGTATTGTATCCTAGTATAAAGTCAATAGAGATATACTCGGTTCAAAGTATTGTTATTATGCTCATATAATTCTAGTCGAGGAAATAATACCAAAGATGTGTTATCCATCCCACAGGAGGTTTTGTCTCCAATACCATTAACAATATGATATAGTTCATACACTGAACTCCCTAGAGAATAGTACGAGACGAGTAAAGCTGTGTTGTAACCATTGTTTGCGAAGAAGGTAATATACTCCCTTGGAACTAATTTCATGTTCTTTGTAGTCAATATCATTGTGCTATAATGTACTGTACCTATCGAGGTAATATTCAAGGCGTACAATGATCATTAATGTACCTAGATCATCTTATTTTCTTTTTTAATGGTCAGTTTTCAAGGGCTCATTTTTTAAAAGGTGGTTAAATTACTTATGGGGTGAAGCGAGAATAATTGTACCTATAATAATGTTTTGAACACATCAGTGTAACTGAAATTTCTATTTCCATTGATTGGTTGAAATTTCTGTTTACCTAATTATTTACAAAGGTACTTTATTCACTACTTCTCGGTTAGTTTGGAAATAAACTGGGCTCAGGTATATACACTTCATGTAGAAGATATCAACATAAATAACAATTACGTGCAGAGTTCCTCGGGGAGCATTTCTTTATGCATTGCATAATATTTGTTACTTTGATGTATTTTTTTAAAAAAAAAATAAAAAAATAGGTTGGTTAATATAAAAACACACATGAAATAATATAGCGATTTATATATTAATTAATATATTAATTATAACCATCAAAATTATGGTAAAAATCATTGATCTCAATTCACAATCATTATTCTTATATCATTATACAAGATGGTTCTTTGTACACAGTTCTTAGTTCCTCTTTAGTGTTCGACGAAGTTTGATCATTCTCTCCTCTGTGTTTCAAATTCCCTATTTTAAAAGCCTTGAATGGATTGTATCTATGTAGGCTTGTATAACGATTGTTATAATAGTATGGCTCTGCGGTTGAATGTGACAATTCTGTTAAATCTTCATCGAGGTCGGAATTGGGTGCACCCCGTGTTGGTAGATCAATTATCGAGCAAGTATCGCTACTTGGACTTTCATCACAGTCGTAATCTGGGTGGTAAATAATACGGCACTGGAAACAAATAGTAATAGTTTGAAAGATTTGAAAATTCTATTGAGATAACCTTAAGTATTTGCAATCAATTAAAATGTAACTAATGTTATAGTGAAATTTTTACCGTAAAGGAGTAAACTAAAATTGTATTAAAACCTGTACAAGACATATCGATAAATAAACGGGAAAAGAATGATGAAAATGACATAGTATAAAAACGACTAAAAAATCTAGAAGTATGTTACAGGAATTCTACTAATATGGAAAAAGAAAGGAATATGTATTTATATAAATCGATAGGTAATATGAGCACTGCAGTGTGCACCAAGTAGTGAACATCTACGCAAGGTGCAGTGTGATGGGACAAATAGACAAAAATATTACCTGGGCATGTTTTAGAACCACAGCAACGAAAAAGAATATAAGAACTGAATAATATTTCTGATAAAACTTCATCTTGGATATGATACACACAAAACTGACTACAATAATACGAAAATCGTTGCATTTTATATGAAGAGGGTAATATACAAAACTTCAACATGTCACGTCTTAGGAATATTTTTCGTACTTTCCAAGTTCAACCTACGCTACGTAGCAGATATTGTAGATAAGTCACATTATTTGGTTACGAATTCCGCCAATCGGCAGTAACAATATTTTGCATACGTAGCATCTGATTTTCGTCAGAGACATCTACCATACGTGATTCATATAACCATTATATCATTAATACCATACGTATTGAACTATTTTAATAACGTTAAATATTTTTACAACGGGTGAAGCATTAAAAATTATTCCTTTTAGTAACTATAAGATACCTATTTGCGGTATTATGCCATTTAATTTACGTTTTTGGAGTCACAATCTAAACAGAGTAAAGAGAAAGAAATAAAAAAGAAATAGGTAAAATTACATTATATCAAAAGAATGTGTATTGTATCCCGTTCAATTTGTAGGTAGCCTATGATTAATGTATTCAGTATGATTAATGTTTCTAATAACGCCAGTTTCAAAGGAGAGAAGAATATAAGAGAATAGCATCGATATCATATAATGTGTGGGTTAGCCTAGGAACATTCTATATTCGATTTTCCCCCTTTGTAAATGTTTACCTTACAGTCATCTAACATAATGAGAATGCGGACCTCGTGAAGGCGATAGGTACTAATAGGAATTCAATTAGATATCGGTATGGTTGTAGTTTGATGTCGTATCCACCAATCACAAAGCTGCACCTTTTTCTATAGGTATCAACTGTGTGAACATTATAACACAGTACCTACCTAGCTAAAAGACGTAAAAGAGGATTTATAGTATGCGTGCGTTCATGGGCATCGCCAGCCTCGGAGCTTGGGGGGGAGGGGGGCAACGAAAATTTAGAAAAATGATATACCATAAAAAACTGCGTAAATAGCGCCGCAGTCGAAAATTTTTGTGTGAGACATGATGAAGAAGGCCGTGATGTGATTTGGTTTATTTGAAAATGTACATAATAAGTTGCACAATAGGTATTATGTACGAAAAAAGTTTTCTATAAAAAGTAATAAATATATAGCGCTGCAGGCATTTTTTTTAAAACAGATGGATATTCATACAAATTTTAGAAAATTTATGATATGATGAGGAAATGTGATTGTGATTTTTTGTGAGTTTTTATCATTTAGTATGAAAAAATATATACCTATTCCAATCTCGGGGGGGGGGCAGCCTATTTCGACGCCCATGCGTGCGTTACTTGTGAGAATAAAGAGGGAATCTTTGAGAAATACTGCGTGTGCCAATTATTACCCTTCAAGGCATAAGTACCTCTATAAGGTACATGTGGCTTCGGTCATGAACTCTATCCCAAAGAGTACAACCTCTTACATCCAAATAAATATTTATGTACTTAAATTTAAGATTTTTCGCGAAATCTTGTAATAAATCAAATGAAATATCTTATATTAAACTTCTCCTGACGTTTTTTATAAAAACATTTTTCTCATTTACCACAAACTTCATTAAAAGGGAACTTATCACTATCAAACGCATCTTCATATTTTTAAAGCGCCAGGATCGTTATTCATTCCGAAATTAAAACGAAAGTATTTCAGTGTAATTTATTTACTTCTAAACCTATTTGTAAAACGGGTAAATTAATAAGACAATACGGCAAAGCTTATGTTAGTTACTTCACTAGTTGTCTGTCATTCAAGCAGGTGATAATAATGAAAAATTAGTTAATTAAACAGCTCCGAAACTTTTCTTTATTTGGTGTGTAAATATATACCTACCTTTTGAAATTATGACTTAATTACTAAACTTTCAAAGAAACCTTGGAAACAATCAGGTAGATGTTTAGACAATTTTGTTTCTCAACCGACAGCAAACTTTATTAATACAAAAGTAAACAGCGCCTCCACCCCATCCCACTTCAATCGCTTTTGATGTCGCAGCAGGTTTGATTTTTACTTTACCTACTGCCTGTCAAATATATAAATATGCACCAACTTTGGTCTTAACATTATAAAATATCTGTAATACATGACTGATGTAGGTACCTACTGCATGTGTTGTATCAATTTACGTGTAAGATTTAAGAACAAAGATTTTTTTCTCCCTCTCTTGTTCTTTGATGATCTTTGCGTGAGATGTGTGATTGCACAGTTCGCCTGCCGAAAATATGTGTACTTCAGACGTATACAAAGAGGATGCCCGGGGTGCCCTTCTTGGAAGCGTACACAATTCTCTCTCTTCTCTTCGATGGCACTACAGCCCAAATCGAGCCTTGGTCTCCTCTGTTCTCTGCCACCGACTTCCAACTATGGACCTGGAAAATTTGCGCTGCATCTCCCTTGACCTCATATTCCCATTTAGTCTTGGTTTCCCAACTCTTATTCCTCCCCCTGGGTGACCAGTAATTTTTTTGACTCTCTTATCTTCTGACGACGCCACCTTTCAGTGGCTGATGCCAAACGATGATAATAATAATAAGAACTGAGAAAATGTACGGAATGTTTTTTTACATTAAAATTAGTGAAGCGGGTGTATATTTAATAGGTGACTATAAGTAAGTACTATTACCTTAATTTAGATCTTTTAATTTCTTTACACGAGAGTAATTGGGTAGACCAACAATTTTATTACTAGCTTATTGGCCGGTATAAATTCTAACCAAATTAGCAGTGTAAAATAGGTATACAGGATAATTAGGTTTTAATTATCTCTATTTCAATATTACGCATGTGTATGTCCACGTGCAATATACGAATAAGTCACAAATATAAACATTGTGACTTATTTTTCTTTTATGAAAAAGATAATTCAAATATATAGACTCAAAAAAAAAGTAAGTCGAGACGTGATTCCATTATAAACTTGATTAACAGGCTGCCTACCGACTCATAATGTGTTGGGGAAACTACAAGCGTCGAGAAATAACTATTTATATCGTCGGAAAAAATAATGCTTAAAAAATCTTTTTATTTATGCTATACACGGAAACTCTGCAATACGTGAAAAACCTTTTTTGTATTCATTGCCGAATCTTATTTCAATCCTGTATTAAAATTTTATAAAAAATATTACATCTTTTTATAGTTTTACTTTCATATCCAGAGAGCGTTTTGTCATTTCATCTAGTGGGTCTTCTGAACTATACATTAATATAGTAATGGTACAGAGCACTGTTTCTTAACCGGAGGAGCACGCACCCCTAGGAGTGCGGGAAGGTATTTTTGAGAGTGCGGGAGAAGGCCCTAACAATATAAATCTATTGAATTTTTAATAATAAAATATTTGAAAACTACAATAATCCTAATAAAAAATTGAAACACATTTTTTACTGGGGTGCGGAGACCTATTTTCTTATTTTAACGGTTCCGATTCACTTGAAAGGTTAAGAATTACTGGTACACAGCGTATGAATTAATTGATGTAATTCAAATGTACAGTACAATTATTCATTAATATAATGTACATAATACTTACTCGTAATATATAGATGATTTGGGAGTATTTGACAATTTCGTTTTGATGTACATAAGGGAATATTAGATAGGTATTTCATATGTTATTTCAAAATGCGTTGAATTCTATTACATAACTATTGTATAACACATATAGAGCAATGTGTTTGTATGCTCCAAGTTTTAATTAAACCTAGAAATCCTCAAAACCCTTTGGGAAACCAGAAGTAATTACAATGGCTTCTTACTAACTAATCTCTAAACACTCCTGACCAATATGATTATACTAATTACATCAAAATACATCGGAAACACAATCGTACAAGCAGTAAGTCTACCATATGAAATATAGAATGAAAAAATATAAAAGAGGTAGGACGTAGGGAGTGGAATTAATTACACATCGGTATAAATTTGTTTTGGTTACAGAACAGGTATCACAGATTTAGGCTTTGAGCTTTTAGAACTTCAAAGGCGATTGAAAAATGTTAGTGTTGGAATTAAATGAAATATTCCCAGCAGACCTAAACTCTACCTATGTGGATAATCTGCCCACAGAAATATTTAAGGAAGATATCTTGTTTGTTGTTATAACCCAGCCAACTCTTTATCAGAAATGTCCCAAAAATAGAATAATATAAGTAGGTACTTGATGATAATACATAATATGTATTATAATATGGTACTTCAAAATCTATGCAATAAGATGATAATCATGTAAACTGCTGACACCTTATGCGGGCTTTGCCTAGTTAGGTGGCAAAATTGTGATTGTATTTATTATGTCTGTTTATGAAATAAAGTATTTTTATTTATTTATTTATTTATTATTATTATACTCCACCCATCTCAGCTTTTTAAAAAGCCGGAAGTATAAGAAAGCAAGGACGGGCAAAAGCCAAGTCCTTGCTTTCTATCAAATTTGTGGTTATGAATGATTGTTTAGAAATTTCCGGACTATTGAACACGTGCTAATTATTATTGATTTTTGAAACTCTTTATATATATTTTTGTCTAAATCCAAATCTTTTATTGCTTTATGTAATGTTTTTGGTACGACCCCCGTAGATGAAATTATGACCGGAACCACCCTTACTGAATTTTGATGCCACATATCCCGTATTTCTTCAGCCAAATTTGTGTATTTAGTAATTTTGTCTTGGTGTTTTTGTCTTAAATTTTGTTATTATTATTTTTATTATTACTGGCATAGGTACCACATTATATTCAATATCACATACACTTATAAATTTATTCATACATAATATTATTCATATTCATTGGGTACAAATTATTTGAAATCACGTCTTTATGGAGCATTATATGAATTTAAGTAGCTATTGCCAATCTGTAATGGTTGTCATTATATCATGTTTTATCAATGTTTGTCCAAAGTATCAGGTACTCCCATAATATGAGATGGGAAGGCAATTCAATTTGATGATTCATAAAATACAACGTTTAGCTTATTTCATATATGTACATGCTATCTCCGTACATGCTAGTACAGGTGGTACCTACGCTTGCTTTTGTGATAAGGAAAATCAAGAAGCAAAAAGACATTTTATGGTAATCTATTTCTGAATGTTTGCGTTTCGATTAGTTTATGACGCCACGAAATTTACCAAAGATAAAATATACGCAGGAAGAAAGGGGGTAGAATAATATTCCACTTTCTCCACAAACACGTACGTACATATGCTTTTTTCACACAGCACCTCAACTTGAAAATTATGTGTGGGAAACATTCGGGGATTGATTAATATTGATGAATGTTATTTTATCTACGTACCTTCACAGGTAAGTAGGTGTTTTTATGTTCTGATTTATAACAGATATAAAATAAACATTAACCGGGAATACAGAGAATAAAAAGTATCCGCTAAGATTACGGATTTCAAGTACCGTAATAAAACTGAAGGAAATACGAAATGATTCACAACCTTTGATTCGAGGGACTAATAAAATCATTTCTATCATATTGTGTGATTAATAATGTTGGATGTACTTCATTGCATAAGAATATGAAATGGAAGGAAAGATATAAAGACTAAACATATACTAGACCATTAGAGAATCAAAATTAAGCGACATGAAATTTGTAAATGAAAACATTGTTGTTTGAAAGTTATTCAATTTTAGCAGCTAATATTATCAGTGAAGTGTTCTGTGTTTTAGCATCTTGAGTAAGTGTTATAGTAAGATCAGTTTTACGACGAAAGTATCTTAATATTATGTACATTTTATGTGAACGAACCTCTCCATAACAGGCAACACAACTTTGGTCGCTAATAATGAGTATAGGGCGTTCCAAACAAAAATATACTCTACTCTCTAAAACAGTAATGAGATCTCAGAAACAGTAAACAAAATATACTTCATTCACGTTTGCCATAATATGGCTGATAACTTAATGTAAATTTATATGTACCCGTACTATGTTATCTTAGATAGTTGAATGCAATTTCCACTATTACCATTGATAAAACACGCAAATATACAAACTATACCATCTGTGTCATTTCTTATCCTAATTACGTGTTCTCAAAACTAGCGAAAAGAGCTTTGAAATTGGCAAATCTTAAAAAGGCTAACATCATTTTATATTACCTATAAATTTGTTTACATCTTCCTTTGGGAAATTTACCTTTATGTTCATAAGTACAAAACCACAATGATAAAAAGTTCTAACTTTAAACCTCTAAACGCAACATTTTACAAACTTTCAAAAAGGTTACATTCAATGTATATAAAATTTTAATGTAAATAAATACAATGCGTACAGTCCTAGATGCCATTTAAGGTTGGTTTACTACAAGAATTTCTTTAACAACGAGGTAAATGTTAAAATTTTTTACAAAGTTTCAAGGTTAGCGACAGGTCCTTGTTTTACAAATTATTTACTGTGCTGCAATATTATTATATTACTAGCGAATCTCTTTGCTGAAAAAGATTTGAAATGTCCAATAAGGTACGAACATTTGAGTTCATCTTCGGTGAAATGTATACAGTTCGTGGTCTACATTCAGTTAAATGAATAAACTAAGAGTTTAACGTATCAGTGGGTTATATGAATAAAATAGATACACAAATACATTAAAATAGAGTTTTAATGTCATTTACAAAGTGCATAAAATATAGGTGTCATTATAAATACAGTTCATTCACAATATAACAACATATTGTTTTTATAGTAAGTAAGATGGATTCATCATGAGTTTTATATTCTTCACGATTTACTTTGCATATGACCTGATAAACTATAATTATTAAAGAAATTGTAATATAAAGAACGTTGACGTATGTAGTAATTGTATTATAAGGACAGCTGAGAATTTCACTACTTGTGTGCTAATAACGAATCGTTATACGGTGGCATACTTTGCATGGTTGATCCAAGAAACTGCTTACAGCATCCGAATCCCCATAGCTTTCCAATGGTTTTCTATATGTAGTAAAATGCCTCCTAAAAGGCGGAATGTGTCTGTAATCTGGCTGACGCAACTGTGAATGAAAAAAAATGACTCAATATCAATTGTCAATATAAACATTATTTGTCATAAGCAACAGAGTCTGGTGCTGTGCAGTTAAATATACTCATATATGTTTAATATATTTTATGAATATACGAGTACATACCGTAAGTGCTGCAGTGTGAGCCAGAAGGCCGATCAATAGTACAAGAAGAATTCTAATACAATCCATTGTTAAAATGTGACTGACATATTTAACAGTTTTCTGCAGTATTTATACGAAAAAACCTATTACTATCTGCGCGTTTTCTACTCTCAAAGACTGGACGTATTATTGCCTATTTAATTACTTTTACTAGGCAGGATGTGATAAAACCAAATACGTAATGAAATTTGACACGTTTTGATAAAAAAATGTTTATAATTTCTTCTAATTATCACGTTTTGCACGTTGTATATGGACATACGGAGGTAAGTATCATTAGATTTGAATATATGAATTAAAATTAACAATCGTTTCTATATTTTATGTCGTGTTTAAGTTGTCAGCACATTTTTTATTCATTTAGCAAAACCTTGAATTATAAATATACAAATATAATGAGGTGGTCGGTAGCCTGGTTGGTAACGCGCTCGACTGTTAATCTAGTGGGCGCGGGTACGATCCCCGATGCCGACCTAATCAACTTCACGACACAAGCTTTTCAAGCTTACTGTGAAGTGTACAAAGGTGTATTTGGGTTTATTTCGATAAACCCAGATTAAAAATGTTATACTATTAGTTTTATTAATTCAAAATGAATTAAAAGGGTGATGCCATTGCTAAAGTAAACGATGAATCGGAAAAATCTCAGAATCCAAATGAAATAGACAAGAATGTTTGCAACATTGAAAAACTAAAAACCATGGAATATTGACGTCTCTATTGATAAGATTTGATAATTAGAATTATGTATGATACACGTACTACAATCATGCAATATTACGTCACATCCACAATACTTAACAACCCTGGATCACTCGTAAACGAATTAATGGCCTGTGCCGAACTGAAATCAGCCCCTACTTTCATCGGTACTTATTGCAATAGATTAACGAAATAAATATACAAAAGTTTCCTTCATATTTTGTCTGTGACGAAAATATAAAATAATTTACTTACGATATTTTATTACTTTCTAAAGTGTCTATTGTCGTGTTAATAAAAGTTCGAAGTTTTCGTGAAAAAGGCGCCAAAAAAAATAAACATTTTTTTCTTCAGAAAGTTTGTCATCGACGAATAATACCTTCATCGGAGCTAATATGAAGTGTAAAAAATACATATGTATACCTTTTACCTAAAAGAAGGTAACTGGCTTTTACATTGATAAAACTTTCATGAAGATTACCAATCAATGCAAGACATTAGATACTTTTTGTACAAACATATTGTAGGTAAAATTACTGGATTGCATACTACGAGGCGTCGGAAGACCCCAAAAGAGGTGGTCCGACGACATAGCCGCTGTAGGGGGAAAAAACTGGCTGCAAGCAGCAAATAGCAGAAAGGAATGGAGGAATATGGGAAAGGCCTATATCCAGCAGTGGAGTACAGAGGGCTGAAGAAGAAGAAGAAGAAGATACTATCTATATTTGTATTAATTGTATATCGCAATTGTATTCTGTATTACGAGATATTGTTATTTTTAATCTATGAACTGTGCAGACATCGTACAACTTTTAAATAGCCTGAATTATAAAAAGATCTAATAATAATGCCAATTATAGACAGTTCCAGTTAGAAATAAAAAAAAAGCAAGATACAAATTATTTTGCAAGAAAAAGCTACGTCTAAATAGTTTTGTAAAGAATCGAAACAATGTTAATTATTCTGATTAATATGGCTATATTTAGAGAAAATAATTAATAAACAAATTAAACTTTTCTATTCTTGAACTTTCTCTTTAATACCTAGTTCTAAAGTCAATATATTTTTTAATTGTTACTACTATAACATAAAAGCCAGATTGTATGCATAGTCCAGTTATATGGTGTTTTCGCGGGAAAGAAATTTAGTAAAGTTTATTCTTTTTCCGAGATTCTTTTGCTTTTAAAATTAATACTTTTTGAATTATCAGTCGAAGTCTGAAAAAAATGCATTTTTTTCTCTTGCTTTCTGAGATATCTCACAACGCATCACATTTTCGAGGTGGCAAAGTTGAAATTCAGATTCAACGCCCTGAAAAGCATAAGGGATGATGGGAAAAATACTTCTAGGTATATTTTTATCCTAGATATGCCATCAAATTTTCTCTGGCAAATGTACTAATATACCTACTTACGTTCTATTCTAGCTAGTCATATCAAATCAGTCTGCATCGTAGTTTTGCACATTAAATTGTACTTTATAGTAGGCTTCTCCATGTTTTACATTGGGCAATTTTCCAAGACAAAGATTGAAGAAAAACAAGCATAATTTATGTACAATATTAAACTAGATCATCCATCTTATTGACTTTTTTTGCGACTTATTATCACACAAGTAAAATTACGCCCTGAAAATACGAACATAGTATTTTATTGCATTCATATTGTATATTATATTTGTAATACCTAGTCAACATTTAATGGAATTTGCATAGATAAGCAAAATATACATGTATTCAATAGAAATGTAATTAGAATGTCGGTCTTTCTACTTGCCTTTTGACAATTTATATTATGTTATCGACTTGTGGTGATATCTTGTCGCTACAGCTTGATGAAGAAGGTATCAACAGAACTATTCAATTTGCCCCATCCAGTGAAGGCAGGGAAAATCGTTATACTGACGCGTCGCTTAGGCATTATTAATCAAATTCCGTTTCAATAAACTCACAGAGAATAATATACTGGAATGTCAAATATGAGATGGATACTCCTGAATTATATTTAAATAATTATTACAGAATAACATTGATTAATTGATCCCTTGACGTCTTGTCGGCTGAACCAGAGTAATTTCTTTATTAAAATGTGATGAAAACTAGTGATCGACATTTTTAACTGGCCAGTCGAATGGAGTAATGTATTTTTATAAATAAAAAAATAAAGTAGAAATAAACCAGCATATGGGAAAAAGAAGGCGATCTGTAAATAATAAATATGTGCAAATAACAAATTAATAGCGATGATAAATATAGTACTTGCTTCATGAATCATCATTAAAAGAATTTGAATCACTGAATTCTATCCCATTATTTAAATAGGAAATAATAATCCTATAACAGTTTACGGAAAATGAAAGATGCAAGTCATCCGTTATGCACTGGAGAGGCTAAGTAACGTAATAAGCGGAATGATACTCACACTCAAGTAAATTCCAATCCACGTATGAACTCACTGGAAATTGAATTGATTTTTCAAAGTCGATATATACAAGTGAAGCGCAAATCGAATTTTGTGAACCAGCTCTAAATATGTTAACAATTTACATCAATTCCAATTAATAATTCTGGTAGGATGTTTGATGAAATAAATCGCAATATTTTATTAGGTTATTCCTAGAAATAACATTGCGATGTAAATCAATGAAATGAATCGTAAATTAACATTATCATTATTCAATTACTTATGGAAATTGATTAATTGTGTGGGTACTTAATTAAATTACTCAACAGGCGGGATTCATCATACTTCTCAAAGTATTTTATAATAATATCAACAGAACACTCCTTGTGATTAATAAAGGTTCTTCCTAATAAATAAATATGAATCAGATGATACGTACACAATACTGATTACTACCAAAGCAATTACTGATGTCATTTTGATCTCATTGATTGTCAGTGAAGTCCAGCATCATTCACTAGAAATCTATTATGTGTAGGTACTATTTCAATACTCCTTATTTGCTCTTAGATTTAATTAGAATAGAAACGATGCTTCCAACTAGACTCGTCATTTTGTTAGTACAGGATTTTCCTCCTGAGTTTTGAATAAAGTTATGGGTAACTGAAAATAGAGAGGGATTGCTTTTGTAAAATCAAAATATTCGTAATCCTCGTGACAAACAACATCCATTGCAATTTACATATAATACGTAGGTACATATGTAGGTACATTTTATTATGAAACAGTACGCTCGTTATATAAGGTATCCGAAATACGTATTTCAACCCTTCATAAATCACAGTTAATTAGAGCGGCAAATAATCACCCCTGCTGCCACAAATACTGTGACGGGGATTAAAAATACAAATAGGTATGCAGATATGTAATCCATGCCTAGATTAAATTATCATACAACATTCGAATCTGCCTATCGTAATGTCTAGAATCTGCTGGTGTCGTATATCCTCATGACTGAGGGTCGCGACTCTCATTCCCGCAGTTGACGATCCTCCTCCACGAGTCTCTATCCATGGCCAGATGTGCGGCATCGTGTAGAGTGGTGTTTGTGGCTGCCCTCACTTGGTCGCTCCAACGCATCGGCGATCTGCCTCTCGGTCTCCTGCCTTGTACACTGCCTAGCATTACCGTTCTTTCTAGGTTGGTCTCTTCGCGTCTTGATAGATGTCCGAAAAGACGAAGCATACGTTGTTGGCATATTGTGGAGAGCCGAGTATCTACGTGGAGCTCCCGTAATATGGACTCGTTGGTTCTATGTTCAGTCCAGGACACACGAAGCATTCTTCTCCAGCACCACATCTCGAATGCGTCGATTTTTCTCCTATCTACCGCTTTTATAGTCCATGTCTCGACAGCGTAGAGAAATATGGAGAAAATTAGTGTCCTGACAAGCCTCATCTTTACCTTAGAGGATATACCGCGATCTTTCCATATATTAGTCAGGCTCGTCATTGCGCTCTTTGCCATTCCCACTCTACGCTTTATTTCTAACGTGGATGTTCCATCATTTGTGATAGTGGAACCAAGGTATACGAAGTTCTCCACTATGTCCATTCCAGTTAGCCTATTATTTAGTTGTAGTTGGTTGGTGCGGTCCACAATCATTATCTTTGTCTTGCTGCGGTTGATTTCCAGTCCAAGCTCTCTACTCTCCCTCTCCACTCTGTTCAGAAGTTCGAACATCTCCTCTTCACTAGCTGCAATGAGATTAGTATGTCTAGAATCTATATTATATTAATAGTACTAAAACTACACCCGATTTCAAATATATTAGGGTTTTGTTGTCTAACAATTTTCAGATTAGGTAGTATTACAAAATATGGTTTAGTGTACATAATATTTAAAAGAATATCGACATCACATTAATACATTTCTCTTTGTATTGTCTACTGTAACTTTCAATTACCGTGTATTATCCTACCAGGGTAACAGTCCAGCAGCCCATGCAACCATTCAGCAGCACGAGAATGAACTTACCTGAAAATAAAGAAAAAAAAACATTAGTTTTACATACATGCATCATATAGGTAGTTTAAATTTGAATTATTTATGCTTAATACAGCCGTCGATCTAGAACGTTGTTATTTTAAGATCCATTTAGAACAAATACAATTAGGACCTTATACTATGTGGTTAGGTACATGAAACAAAAACTCATTGAACAACTCCCAATCATATTTTTATATAAAAATTGGTTAGCAGCTACTAGGATAAATAAGAAAAATTCCAACATATCAAGAAACTAAAGCATCAAGATTTTTAATATTTTCAGTGTAGAAGAATATTCCATTCAATTAGACATTATGTCTGGAAGTGAATTTTCATAAAAGCCTTTTATATTGAAGAATATTGTAACCCAGATTATCTTTTCCCACTAAGTAATTGTAGTAACTTACAGTAAAAACGTTACTACATACTTTCACACCTAATACATTGAATACACACTATACTGGAAATGGTTGAGTTCATACCTACTATTTCCATAAAGCAAAGAAAACACTTTTTTTTTTATATAATACTGTATAATATATTATACTTAAATGGGGGATTTTAAACAGTGTCTATCTCTATCATTGTTCCCTTACGCCACGTCCCTTGGGTTAGGCTGAGACGACAGAACGCCAGTGGAACTTTTATTAAATAAACTGAAAAATGACATTATTTTACACTGTTCTGCCTGTGGTGACAACACTGTTAATAATCATAATAATGTAATGTACCAGATAATATTGTTAATCAATAATTTAAAAGCTGTCTCAAGTGATTAGGGCACAGATTTTTTTTAATTGCTATGTGCTTCAACTGGGTGTAATAAATGAAATAATTTTAAATATTATAGATCCAACTTACGTAAAAGTTAAATGCCGTGGTGATATTCAATTCCATAATTTTTAAATTTAGGAGTATGCATACCGACATTTCAAAAATTTCTAAAAACGGGAGACCTTATACTCGACAACCTTTATTAAATATGCTTTGAAACAAAATAGGGTAGATGCATTGAACATTTATCTAGGGAACAATCGTAAAAGATTTTTTATATGTTGTATAGATTTCTCACACAAAAATATTCAAAACACCTCTGATATTTTTTTCCGAAAGACGGAAACTCGTTTCCCGAAAGTCGCGGAGTTAATTTTTTTTTTGTTCTGATAATATGCATTAAAATTTAGGGAAAAACCGTAAAAGTTTTTTGATAGACGCAAAATTAAGCCCAATAAATGGAAAAAACACTATTTCTACCATTTTATCGTGCGATTGTTCACGCGATTTTGAACCTTAATGCCGTGGGAAATGACTGACGTCATTCTTAGAGTGAAGCCCTTAATCGATTAATTATTTTCTTCATTTTCAAGATCTTATAGGGAGCAGACCTATGAGAAATCAGAATCAATTGAGGTATGTAGGTGCGTATGTGAAGAAGCTTACAAATTTATTATTATTACGAACTCTTTCCTTTAACTAGAGAGGCGTTCAACCACGAGATTGCACTGGAGATCCTTTTGAAGTTGTATATATTTTAAACTAAAAGAGTTTATTCCAGAAAATATATAATAAAAATTTACGACCAAAAAACGTATACAAAATTGAAAGTAACTTGTTTAGAGGTAATGTAAAGGAATATTAAATTTACATTACATTCGTGTAATCCGTACCTCAATTTACTAAGCAGATACCAGTAGGATACATTTTATCTAGGTGACTCTTGGACACCTCATATTCTCAGTCATCATACAATCACATTCAATCTCCCATTTAGTCAAAACTATAATAATTTTTGGCACTTCATCATTCTTAGTCATATATATAATCAGTTCATTTTTTGGTATGTAGATATCCCATACTCTCAAAATACATTATGGTACATCAGTCTAGTATGACGTTTCTGAAATGTGTTCTTTGAAATGAAAATAGAGGCTGACATTTATCTACAGCACGAGAATCATATTCATCGGATAAATCCCTGTCAAACTCTGACATCGAATACGAATGAATTTGTATCACAACCACAATACTTGTGCAATAGCTTGTAGTTTATTGACCACATATTTCTCTGTTTATAATTTAATATTATAGATACAATATCCTGCCATCGATTTATATTAAGTTACGATAGATATTTCTTTTCAATACGTCTTCTCCGTACATATCTGGAATAAGCCTGCGGTCTCAAAGGGATAAAGGAACGACAGTACTAAATTGAAAAAGCTTTCGAATCTCAAAGCTTGTGTTTTTGGTACATTTACTTATAATGTGGGTGATATTATTCTGTCACACCTACAGTTTACTCGAAAACATAAAAAGGCATCTTAGATAGCTTAAGACAAAATAAATCTTTATATTTTCAAGGTTCTAGAATTCATACCTGAAACAAAAATATATTTCTTCGTTATTCCATATTTCAAACATCCTCCTTCTAAAAATAATTATTCATAAATTATAAACGAAAGTACTTACTGTAACAGCTCAATAAAGCAATGCAAAGTTGAAAGAAGGCTCACCTACGAGTAATTAGCTGTCGCTTGAATATTTGCTTGACGAAATATTAACAATAAATTACACATTTTTTTTTACACAAAATGTGTAATATTTAGGTACTAAAAGAACGCTAATCAATCTTCAAAATCTTCATTCAACATAACTTATTACATTTATCTGTTGAAAGGCAGGATTAAATTATGCAAAAGCTGGTTAATCAATGTGTTGGCATCGAGCCAATACTGCAACATAGGAAGGATTTATAATTCTTTTTCAAATATGTTTCAAAAGGAATTTTATATGCTTTGAGTATTTTACGTATTATATTATATTGTTAGTGATCACAGCACAGTAATCTGTTAACGTGGACGCATTTATGCATATCTTCGTAGAATTAAAATGCCTATATAATCATCAATACCTATAAGTAGGATCGTGTAAAAATATCCTAATATTGGACTAGTTCTAAGATGATATTTTCCAATAAAGCGAAATACTTGTATTAAAACTACCTACAAAAAATATTAGAATACTCGTAAGTGTTTAAAACAGAACTCGGGAAGATTTTTTTAGGAAACAACCAAACAAAAGTTTATCTTATTATGCATATTACAATGTAAAGTCGTATTGCCAGTTTAAGGTTTTATTTCCCAAAGTAATTTGTTTTATCCTAAGCCATGCCGCAAATCGACGTATGTGTATTGAATATCTAATTATCAATTTTAAAAGAAAAGCGAAGGGATTTAACTTATGTGTGTAATTCTACAGAAACCTCTTTGAAATCAGTTTACGTTCTGGAAAAAATAGATTTGATTCTATAATTCGATGGAAATATGCAAATTATTTGTTTATTTCTGCACGTATGGCATTTAAATAATCTAGGCCCATTTTCTGAATAAATTGGAAATGTTTACTGATAATGGATTCTGAGAACAAGGATGAGTCCATTTAGTTAAAAACTATACTTTTTCAGTAGTTATAAATTGTACATTTTAAAAAGCCTATCCGGAAATTCGTCAACGTATTTTTAACATTCTGCACACAATAAATGACAATGACATTTTCATACCACGTTTAATTCCTTATGAAGATTATGTGTGATGTGTATGAATTTTATAATTTAAAAGTAATACAAGTTCAAATCAGTACTTACTGCATTTCTGGTCCACTGCTTTCTTTTAACCAAAAAATAAGTTAAAAATGAAAAGGATTGTTCCTTCATTATACAACAGTTATTTACGATGAAATATGTTTTTAATTTTTTTACCCCTTACCCACTGCGGCTAACAATGCTGCCGTAGAGTGATAACAAGGACTTAGGATGTTTATAATTTTAAACAAGGAATTATGAGGATGAAGTATTTTTAATGCCTACCAAGAATGTACCTATATTCAATCAACACGAGGCTTCATAGTAAGTATCCGGATAGGCATGATTTTCCTTCCTTTCAATCAAAAACTATTGAAACATTACTTTCAGTATATCAGGCGTATCTAAATACCTTTAAATAATAAATCTTATTACATTTCACGACAGTAGTACTGGACTCGTTCTTTAAGTAATTCCTTTAACTTACTGGGTTAAGTAAGTAAATAATAGGTAAATTCTAGAATGGTAAAAAGAAGATTGAAACTACTAATAAAAATTACGAGTCTTGAAGTTCTCCAGACTGGCTTATAATAAACAGAAATTTATTCCTTTCTTCCATCAAAGTAGCGTCTCATTGTAATTCAATTTTGAAATAATATATTTTTTCACTTTAATAATATAACAAATTGATTTTCATCGGCACTCGCTTCGATGCTAAAAAGAAATTGTATTGAAGAGGGAAATATACTTACCTACTATATATACACACCTCCGTCTACGTGAAACCTGTTCATATAAATTTAATTATAATACCGTCACATAAATATGATTATATTTATATGATGATGGTGGTATTTTATGTAGATATTGAGGGAAGATGTGGTTATAATAATGTGGAAAGAATAAGAACGCTCTCGCTAACTTCTACTCACGTTGATACTCCATAAATACTCAAATCAACGTGATTAGTGCCTACGTACTATACGAGTATTGGTTATGAAAATAAATTTACCTGACGTAGCAAAATGTGTATGGAGAAAAATATAACGTTATTATATAATATATTCGTAAATACAAGGAAATCGAACCATTTTCTTTTAATTGTATTGCTTTTCGTAATAGTAAGGCGCAGAACAAAAGTCGTAGACATCATGAACCGGGTTGCCAAACAAAAATGGCAGTGGGTGGGTCATGTTGCCAGACAGGGGACAGAGCGATGGACCCCCAGAGTTCTAAAATGGAGACCGTGGGACAAAAAGAGAGGAGTAGGTCGGCCACAGAAAAGATGGGCCGACGATATAATCCCAGTCGCGGGTAGAAGATGGGCTCGCAAAGCTCAGGATAGAGGACAATGGAAGAAAATGGAGGAGGCCTATATCCAGCAGTGGAGAGATGGCTGAAGGAAGAAGAAGAAGAAGAATATCTGATGATTAACTCAACTTAAAAGCGTGTATCTTAAGCTTTGAACTAATAGAATTATCCTAGATGTTAGCGGTGAAAATGAGCTTTTAAAATCATCTAACGTCTCATAAAATAATTAAAACCCAATCATTGAAGGTTTATAAAAGCAATACTAAGGAATCATGGTATCTGATAAATAGTTCGACGCATTTGATAATGTAAAACAAGAAACCTGGTAGATTAAATCTTACAATACCCTTTTTAATAATCTTATCACTTGGTGAAGCTCAATTTTTCGAATCGAACCTAAACGAAACCGCAATAGAGTCGAAACGTAGGATCTATTATACCTTGTCACCTGTTTAGCAGGCTTTATCTTACATACGTTATCCAGTATAAAACACACACACAGTACACGGTTAGGGGCTATGGTTTGGTATCTGTCATATAATATTCCTTTTGAGTTTCCATAGATACATCAAATGGGGAACCTGGCAAAACAGAAAAGTTGTGATCTTTATAATATGCAGATTTTATTTATTCTTTTGACGGCCACTGACACATACCTCATATTGAAATAATATATTATGCAGTTACGAGTGCCTACTAATCAAATGCTTGCTCGTAGCATTTCATTCCCCATCTGAATCATCATCCGTAAGGATTAGGAATATAAATTTACCCCTTGAATATTGTATTATACGAGCATTTTTTACCAGAGTTTCCAAGCTCCCAAAATAGAAAACCAGCTAATATAATATTCTGCTTGTGAATTACCCACGTAACATGAATGATTTAAATTGTTGCCGACTTAAATATATTATTGTACTCCAAAGGATATGAACCAGATAAAAAATATTATAACTCGATGATCTGAAAAAAGATAAAAAAACACTTACCTAGTATATAAAATAATCAAAGCTTACAAAATCGCAGTTTCTTAACTCCATATGGCACGAAATCCAATCCATTCGTACCATCACGAGATTTCTGAATGTAAAGTAACCAGCGGCAAGGAAATTTATAGGTTTCGTTTTTCTTCGATCATGAAATGTGCAGCAATATTGAACTGGAAATATAGGCAGAACACGTAGCGAGACGGAATACTTGTAGTCTAGACTGCTTAAAAATAAAACAGTCGATGAGATCCGACGTCCCACGATACAATGGAGAATAAACATACAATGTTTGAGAAAAGCGAGTGTATCCAGCAGCGAAAACACCAGGGCTGAAGAAGAAAGCGAATAAAATAACAACACCAAGAACAACTGCTTATGAAACAGAAACTTGCTTGTAAACCGAATAAAAAATACAGGTATAAAATAAAATTTATCTGTAATGACAGTAATTGTAAGTAAAAAACGACTTTCAGAAATTACATTTATCCATGTTTTTGTAAACCATTCTGATTATTCAATCTTATCATACACGCAATCGTGGAAGTTATTTACTGTTGGTATAAGCTCGTAAGATTGAACTGTCATTGATGAGAATGAAGGTGGAAGGATAATTTAAATCCAAGACACCTATTTCATCCTACCAATAACATTTATATATAGTAGAATATATTTTTCCTTATATTCGTATTGAAATTAAATCAATCAAAATACGAGCAAAGGGGATATACTAGTACAAGAAAACGACTATATATTTTTTTGGAAGATTGACGATTGGATGGATTGAAAGACCAAAGAACTACATAAGTATTAAATAATTCTTTCCATTTTTGTAAATGAACGAGAAAAAATGCATTAAATCCCTTTTTGAAAACAACAGTCGCGTCAAAATTTATTTTCAACTTGTACGAGTACTGGAAACACTTGCTTGCATACACTAAATACATCACTAGTCTCGATTAGTGCAGAATAAAAGTAATACTACAGTAATCAGTATGTATTACAAGTAATTTAAGCACTGAAACCCTTAACAATTTGTGAGCATTGTTTTACTGCGTTTCAATCGAGTATAATTTAAGTAGTCTACACCAAAATGTCCAACAGGATTAATATATCGGAAACAAAATTACTGTCAATTCAAACAGCTTGGGATCAATACATTTCCATCATATTGAAAACTACCAGATGGAATTAAATAATTACACATTTTTCCTTCAATTTATTATGACAGTCAGTGATGCACTGGCAAGGCAAAAGATACTTTCAAAGTATTTTTTTTTATGAAAAGATAACTTCAATACAATAATCAAATAATATAACAAATTGATGGGTTTTGAATATTTATTTAAGAATTTAAGACAAAAGCCATTCTTACAGAAAAATATTTATAAACCTCTAAAGCTCATTAAAAATATATTAAATACAAGTACCCACCTACATTTTGCATGAGATATTATTTGTAATAGTCCTTGTAATGTTCCCGGAATATACATTTTAATAACTGCAGTCTTTGTGACATTAAACAAAAGCTCTGTATATGAAGAATTAATTATTCATTGAATAAATTTGTAAAACGTTCTGCAGGAAACCATTATTAAACTGAAGTTTGTACATTATGACGATATATTACTGAGACAGAGTTGTATATACATAATAAATGTAAATAGCATTTCTTGACAAAAAGAATAATTTGACATAATATATATTTTATAGTTCTAACATATTGTGCGGAGAATCTTGTTTCAGGTCATTATGCTCCATTTCCTCGAAAATCTACGTTATTGGTTCTTTAGCATCTTCAACAATTAGATTTTACCAAAGTCGTTTTATCCAATTTGTTATTCTTCGATAAAAAAAAATTCTAAAACCGTCTTTTCACATATTCATTTTCCAACAAAGAGTACGTTACAATACATGTTTTAACATGTTACTTATTAGGGACTCCTACAAGTAAACGCCAATACAAACGCCACTACGTTTGGTGTGAAATAGAACTAATAGGCGTGTACTGAAAACTCAAGGATTGAAAACGAAAGAGTTTTTTTGTAAATTTATCTTATTACATGCGCTATAAGCACTATAGAATCAACTATCATTAAAATTAAAAGGTACATACACACTCGAAATAAAATCACGGTGAAGTTTAGAACGGCTATGGAATTTGGAGACAAATACTGTGCAAAAAGACAGGTGTAATATACGAGTACGTGTTACCTTCATGGATTTTCAATAGATATATAAATGTACCCACTTCATTTTAATCTACGCATTTTACTCCCCTCTACCAACTCCTGTTGGTAAACACGAATTTCTCCAGTTTGCTTTTCTCAACAAAGGTTTTCGTATACTACCAGTGTTTGTTTATACAAAGGATGAAGATATACCACCAAGAATACCTATAATAAACACATATTGCATAATGGGTATATGTGGCATTACTTCGAGGGAGACAGGTAAAGCAAATATTTACAAAGTTCACATACAACCAAGTTGGAAATGATTACAATTTTAATTTATTTACTAGCATTAACGAACATACTCCCATATTAAAGCGAACAGCGTAGGGTTAAAACATCATTTAATTAACAAAGCTGAGGTGGAAATTTTAGTAAGAAAGATGCAAGCATTTCGTCATACAAACCTACTTTATTTAATTCCAATTTGTCTAAGATCGTGGGGACTAAGGCAAAAGGATAATAATGAAGGCTTGTAATAATTTTTATTTTTATCCATAATTTCTAATCCTTCTCATAAGTGTTGCGTAAATTTTCTACGAGATTTTCAGCAAAATTTATCGTACTTTAATCCTGAATAATCCGTAATATTAACGCTAGAAAAATCACTCGGCCGTGGATTTGTTGATTTACGTAAAATGACCTTCAGTTGGTTCCTAAAATCCTAAACAACCCTAAAACTAATTGTTTAATTTAATAACTGGGTATTATAAGACTATAAATTCCAATTAGTTTACGGCTCAGAAAATTTATTTAGAAATATTTGACAATGACCATAAATATGTAAGTACCTAATATGGAAGACATCTACGAGCTACAATATTTCAAAGTACGAAATTTTAATATTTAAAATAAAAATCACGACAACAAAGGCGAAAGAATGTCATAATTTGAGGGACTATGGATTAATATCATCCTACGTGTAGTACTAAAATTAGAATTATTTAATTAGGAAACGTCTTAATCCTATTGTAATTTAGACAAATTAATTAAGGCAAAGTGATTGATAACTTTTGAAATATTCCAGGAATTTAGTGGGATGCCTGACTATACCTACAACTGATCGTTGTTCCTAAAGTAAATCAATAAGTTTTCTAATTACGTTTGAAGTACGTTGTAACAATGCCTAATAGTGTGATGAAAGGAAATATAATATTACTATTATAGAACCGTCCCTTTGGGATATCTCTATACTATATTATAATCACTAAGCTCTAATGATTATACCGTTGTCTGTGTAGTCTCATCTCAAATCATTAGTCTCAGTTGTCTTAAAGATGTAGGTACGAGTATCATTTCTTAATACTTCATATAAGAGTATATAAGCCTGTCAATAATAAAATAAAATTCAATTTAATTCGTAGCTTAACATCGGGTATCGACTATGAGTCTCATACAAATTATAAGAGTTTCTAGCAAATGTAGTATAGTGACACCCTGATCAAAATTATTCTATGAAATAGGTCAATATACTAATGACCATAATTCGCAAATGGAATCCATTAGTGTCCATTGTATGTTGAAGCAGCCACTGTGCAGTCAATTTTTCACAAATCCATATAAATTTACATGCGTATTGTAATGACTACAATTATATAGTCCTGTCGAAAGATGCAGGCCGCAGAATGTTGAGGGTGACAGTGGAAGGAAAAATACGAAAAAAAGTTGAACGGATACATGAACAAAAACCAACGGTCTTAGAGATATGGCTATTTAAAAAAAGAGTAATTACCTTATTCAACAATATCATTTTAAAAAGAGAACCTAACTTTTTCAACAGCATCTCAAAACTACACTAAATTTATTTTTTCCCTAGTTTTGCCTGTTAACTAATCTATGGTCGGTGGGAATACAGTATCATAAAACTTAGACACAAAATATATTAAAATATTGTATCTATATACGTATTTATCATAAGCAAAACTTCGACGATAGAAGGATTAAGGGACTAATAATGTGCTTACAGTTTACTGGAGAGTTTAACGTTTTAAAAGTATATCAGAACATTTACAAATAAATATTGTACTCGTACATTAATCCGTCGTTGTATAATCACCACATATTGATCGGGTAAACTTCGAAATTAACTACAAAAGCCTACTGTTTATTTTGCAAACTTAATTTTGTAAACAGAATTTTCCTTAAACTGTAAATATTTACGCTGTAAACTTTCACATTTTCATTTGTAAGTTTAGAAATTCAATATTCTTGAAGTTGGGTGTTCTATTAAGTAACGTACATATATTCATTTGCTTCTATTTTATGGAATGAATATTATAGTGGGACCGGCTGGCCAAGCAAACATGATAAAGATGGTGGAACATGACTCACCAACTGCGAGCCCAGGAAAGCTGTAAAATATATGATAATATTTTACAGAGGTATATCCAATAATTTACAACGATAATGCATTGGTACATTAGTGCCTGATACATCCTATTCTACTGATCATCAGTCATCCATGTATAACATTGTATTAATACCAACGCTAGCAGATAAAACTGTTGCTGAAAATTTTCTCTAAGTTGAAAATTAATCCCAGTATTATCAATTTGCTTAAACTACTCCCAGATTAATATAATCTTCAAAGTTGCTCATTTTTAACGATCCTATCTCCTTTCACATCTCCTAATGAGCTCTGTGTCGGAGAAAATGTGATTATATGAGAACCTTCCACAAAGTAAGCCTCCCTGCTTTGATCACATTTCGCTCTAATCACTACTGATCTTTTATCGAATTAGGTTTTATTACAATATCATATAAAATGTATAACCTACATAAGTAGCAGCAAAGACAATAATATATTTAATTTATAAAAAACACAAAATACTTTTCTACTAGGTTGTTGCATGTATGTATCGATGTTGTCAAACCTAACGATAAAATAATCGTTTTTCGAAAAACTGTAATAATTTTATTTTCAAGTACCCAAGCAAAGAAAAGTAAAAATAAAAAGTCGTTAGGAAAATCGTTCGTCCTAGCGACATTACGTAGAAATTGTAATCGTCCTCTGTGTGTTTGGATCTGAATACAAATCGATGTTTTATGTCGTTTCGTTCTTTAATTCGGTCTCCTATTTATACACCATTTTGAAACACGCTACTCAATACAAAATTGCTTTATCCATATTGATGTGTGTTAGGTACATTTAAAAAGTAGTTTAAAAATATATATTCTTGATTGGATACGGCCAAAGGTCTATATCGCCATAAAAAATGAAAATGATGAAAGTAAATAATAAGAATACTTACGAGGAATAATAATAAGCTTAGTGCAAATAGGAAAAAAAGAGAAAGGACGATATACATACACATCAATGATTATATCGAAGAACATAATAAGAAAGTTAGGTCTAAACAGAACATAATAATTAATACCCCAATAACTTAGTATATAACGACAGAAATTCAAGTTAACAAAAACTGTACTATATTTACAAGACTATTTACAGTACGTTGCTCACTCAGTCATTGGAGAGCTTTTGTATGTGCCTAATTTGAACTTTGTCATATTCAAAATTTCGTTTTCACTATGCTTTAAAATTCAATTGGCACAATAGATTCACGTAGAGGATAGCAAAGCTGCTAATCAGCGGTGTACTTACTTAGATTTTTTTATTACAAGTTGGATCGCTCTAGCAACAAAAATAATTAACACGATCTTGCAGTGATGTAAATTAAGAAATATATTTTATTAGGAATACACTGAGAGAACTTCAACCATTATTTTATCCACAACACGTTATTATGATGAAAGAGGACATCACGACAAGGCTGTATGTATGTATACGTACATATATTCATATTATAGACTCAACGCGGCAGCATTATTCCACCGGGACCGCTTAAAAGCTTCACCTGTTATACTGTATGGTTATCGAAATAATATAACTTTAGGATCTTGCCATTATATTGTACCATAACTTATGAACAACCTTTTATCATTTCGTCGATAACTTGTGAGACCCTTTTGAAATATTCAACATATTTCACGCCGTACGTGGTCAATATAATATTATTAAAATTAAATTATTATCTCAATATTTTTTGTACACAATTCAAGGGGATAGAATTTATAAATCATATTTTTGAAAAATACCTCGTATACTTTACTAGAGTACCTAAGTTCTGAATACTACCTACTTTCTTACGAATCAATGCACAATAGCCATGTTCCTAAAAAAACTATAAGAAGATGGTTTATTGTAAAACTTTTTAAAGGTAATTTCTAAGATAGCTAATTAAATCAATTATAACTTGCTCCTTTTAAAATGATACAAAACAGATTTCTTTTAAAGCGGCAGCTGTGAATAAAAACACTCCCCGTGAGAAGTTTTCAAAAGCTAATAATAATTCTCGTATTCTCCGTAGTATGAATGTATGTATGCAAAAGTGTTCGCAGTGCATAGCGGAGAAAGTTATTTGTAATAATGTGCATAGTCTCAACCTCTCAACTGAAACCAAACTTTAGAGAAATGGACTCCTTTAAGCGTAAGACAGCATGACTTGTTCAGTTTTGTTTAAAATGAATTTCAACTCGTTTAAAATAAACACAATTCACGAGTATATAATTCGGAATAATCTTCTAGTCGTCGTATGTTTGAAAGGATCTGAGTTTGTCAGGGCAAACTCAAATATCTATGAGTAAAAAAGGTTTGTTTTGGTATATACGTGAAATATTATACCTATTCCTTTTACAAATTTGTATATTTATGTACATACCTGCACGACTTTGTTATTTGTACACCCCAATGGATGCGTCTATTCGTACGTAAAGATTTTGGTACGGTTGACGCGCGTACAAACGAAACATGTTATAGATAGCTATATTATATATGTTACAAGAGTCTACAATACCTAGGGGCGATATTTTTAATATGATTACTCATTCGTTGGTTCTGTATCAATGATCAAAACATACGCAGTAATAGTAGATGGTATAAAAGTACGATGACCTACAGTTGAATACGCAGGGGTGAATGCGGAATTAACTTCAAAAGCACACAGGTAGGCTGCGGCCGTAGATTGTACCAACACACCATATGCGGGTGATAGATATAAACCAACTGTTGTTCCTCGTATGTATTATTATTCTAGAATAGCGAAATTATGTCGCAATTGTTTTGGCTTTATTCAATTCATAGTTAATAAGGATATGGAAGTGTGTTAATCACACAATGCGAGCTTATTAGGCTATTTAAAACTTAAGTAATCGTTCATGTATGACAATTGAAACGGCAGTGAAACAAATAACTAACCAATGCCGATTCTCTTCTTTACTCGTACAAAGTGTAACGGTTCTCGACCCTATAAAATCACGCAAAAAATATTAAAATTTTCTGCAGTGCGTTTCACCTTATAATAAACTTTAATTTTATAGCAAAAACCATAAAAATAACGGTTTTAATAACGATATTTCATGCTTATTAATTTAGTTGATACTAAAATTTAATTCATTTACTTTTAATAACTCAATAAGATCAAGACAGCAACTTTTTTTCACGTTATCTTTCCCTTCAAAGTAAAGTTACTTAAGTATATATACTTTGTGATACTCCATCAAACTTTAAAAAATAATTAAAAAACCAACTCTTACTTTATATCAGTACATATCTGAATAATACCTACGTTAAATATCGTATTCTTCGTTAGTTAATTCGTTTTAAAAAGCGGTATGATCGAGGTTCGTTCTTTTATTTTTCGCGAAGCACAAAGAAAATTTAAAGACAAATCCATCTCTGTGTCCATTACAGGTCCTTGCGCCCTATAAGAATATAAAGCTTTGTTTAGTTTAGAGGAATGCCCGCTTCTTATAATGGTAGGTTCCTACCACTACACACTTACGAGTTGCAGGTACTTACCTTTACCTCAACAACTTTACTGGAAGTACCTCACGAAATCCTGCATCGAGGGGACCACTATCGAAATAACTTATTGTATGCAACGTCAGTAGTAAATTACATACATAGGTAAGTCGACCGATTTTTTAATAATGCAAGTGCAAAAAAGTTGATATACATAACGTTTTCAACGTCTAGAAAAGCAAGAAATGGACGTTTAGGCATTACCGATACGCCGGAAAATGTTTTCATATGATTTTAGCATATCCATCATAGAATGATCACCCATACTGAAATACTAAAAAACTGTTGTGCCTCTATATGCTATGTTATGCCCCCACTTCCGTACGTACAATTTTATTTAAACCTAATTTTACGTGATCGATGATTAAAATTTAGGAAATGCATTATGCGACTAACATCGAAATACGAATTGATTCCACATCCCTATGATGTACTCTTCATTCCATACCAAAGTTATGTTTTTCTTCATCCTTTACTCACTCCATCTCACTCTTTCCCTCTTCCTTTCTCGCTCTCTTTAAACGCACTCTCAACGTAATGCTCCCGGAATGGTATTAACCAGGAATTAATACATAAACTAACAATGTATCATTATTCCGTTTTAGATTTTCTTCATCTATATCTATTTTAGAATATAACATAATATTGATTTTATTTCTGGAAAACTAGATAATATTACATTTTTTCTTGACTAAAATGAAATTCAAGCAGATTTTTTTTTGTAAGAAAAGGATCTGAACACACAAATTAAAATGCATCCCTGCACACTTCATGGTAAAGCAAAAGCATGTACATATCACGAAATGCAGAAAACATCGTCAGTACCGAGATTCTGCGCTTCCTAATTATTTTTGTCAGTAGAAGTCCTCTCTCCAACTAACTGCGCCAACCATGTACTTCAAATTATGATTATCTATTCGGCGACTTTTGTCATAGAGTTATTGTATGATAACATTTACAGTTGTACAAAACGCTCATATTTTGCCTCCCCCACTAGGAATATCCTGTTAGTTATAAATACATCCTTTAATTCTAAATTACCAAATAACAAGCTTCCACTGCGATCAAAATAATAGGTATCATTCCGATGTGAAATATCTTTAATTTTTAACAACAGCACTTTGTGTGCTGGCGCGCATCTTTGATGGATGCGCTGTATCATATACATAGGTAGTAGGTATACTCATTTCCAACTATACCTTCATGATTTAACAAAACACTAGGCGCCCATAGCTATACCTTCACGGTACACACCTATAATATAGTAGTTCAAACTACTGCCTTTGTTTCTTTGTAGGTAGCAAAGAGTCTTCGAGTATATTATTGAAAGTAGATTGCAAATTATTAGTTTTAAATATTTTTTTATAAATACGTTTGGTATACTATATTATATTATATTATATTATATTATATTATATTATAAGAACACATATTATATTATTTTTTTATAAGAATGTAACCCTTCCTCTCTCCTATCCTCATCCCCTTCCCAATGCTCACTATTGATTATTAATCGATAATTACATTTATATGAATCACTTTACTTAACTAATTATATATATTAATAAGGTAACACTATAATAGGCTTTAAGTATTTTATTATCTCAGGGGGGAGGGAGGGAGTCCCGTCGGCGCCTCCACGTGGCGAACCCTGGGCAACGTGGGTGTCTTCGTCCCTCTTCGGGGGTCGGAGCCGCCTGCGGCGAAGTTCGACGGGATAGGGACGCTGGGCTGATCACCCAGCACCCGAAACTAATTAGGGATTAACAGGCAAAACACCACCAGGCCTCGGACGCACGGACCCGCACAGGGGGGGGCCCGCGCAGCTCGTGCATCCCCTGCAACGACCACGGAACTCAAAAGGTTTTTGAAAGTCGGGACCTACAACGTGAGGACGCTGAGACCGAACAAGGAGTTGGTTGCCGCCAAGGTAGCGAGCGATTATGGACTCGATCTGTTGGGTGTGTGTGAGGCGCGCCTGCTGGGCTCTGATCGGTGTGATGCCGGGGATTACTCCATGCTTTACTCCGGTCATAGAACATTACACAGGAGAGGCGTTGCCTTGCTCATGAGCAGACGAGCTTCTAGCTCGTTCCTTGACTGGGATCCAATTTCAGACAGGATCTTACGCGCATCCTTTAGGGCAGCGGGTGAAACGTTGACGGTACTTGTATGTTATGCTCCCACGGAGGATGCGGGCGTCGCTGCAAAGGACGGTTTTTATAACCTTCTGGAGGCTGTGACGTCTCGTATCCCCAGACGGCACAGGGTCATTGTGATGGGCGACTTCAATGCCAAGGTAGGCAGTGACCCGTCAAACGGACCCGGCGTAATGGGTAGGCATGGCATGGGAGTGCTAAATGACAATGGCACCCGGCTGATCGAATACGCGACACTCCATGGTTTCCTGATAGGGGGGACTTTGTTCCCCCATAAAGACATCCACAAATATACCTGGACCTCCCCTGATGGCCGAACCAGAAATCAAATTGACCACCTCTTAATCAGGGCTTCAAACCGTTCTGACTTGCTCGATGTCAGGACATACCGCGGAGTTGACCTGAGCTCAGATCATGAGCTGCTTGCTGGCTCTCTAAAACTCAGGTTCGAAAGATTTGCAAGACCACCTGCACCGCGGATACTTGATGTACGTAGGTTGGAGTGCCCTCAGTCGCGTATTCGTTACGAGGCTGAGCTTCACAGGAAACTTGAACCCGAGAGGTTTCTCTCTGACATACCCTCAGTGGAGGCTGCGTGGGAGAGACTCCGAGAGGTAATTAAAGAGTCAGCTGCTTCGATCATTGGATATAGGGACAGGAAGAATCCAGGCTGGATGTCAGCGGAATCATGGAGACTCATTCAGGATCGTCAAATGTTAAAGGTCCTCAGAGATGGCGAAAGATCCCCGAATAGGCTGGAGACCTTGAGAACTCAATACAGAGAGCTTGACCGCAAGGTGAAGCAATCTGTACGTCGCGACAAACGGCATAACATCGAAGCCACCATACAGCGGGCAGAATCTGCAGCGGCCGTGAATGACTCGAGGACTCTCTTCGAAATCTCCCGAGAGCTGGGCGGCAGGGGTCAGAAAAGAAGAATGGACGCGGTGCGAGACCGCAACGGAAATCTGATCTCTTCGCCTGACCTGCTTAGGGGGAGATGGAGAGAGCATTTTGAGTCAATTCTAAACCGACCGGACCCCTCCTCGCCCTTCAACATTGGCGAGGAGGAGGGAGACCTAAACATACCACGAGCGAGTGGTATAGTTGAAGGACCTCCGAGTCACGGGGAGATTGTGTCTGCTGTAAGGAAACTCAAGAATAACAAGGCTCCAGGAGATGATGGTATCCATGCAGAGCTCATAAAATGCGGCATGAACGCACTCATTGACCCGCTTTACCACCTCTTCAATAAGATCTGGAATGAGGGGCTCTGCCCAAAGGACTGGAGGAACGGAACCATCATAACACTATTCAAAAAGGGGAACCCTCAGGAATGTGGAAATTACCGTGGAATTACTCTACTGAGCGTACCCGGTAAGGTCCTATCTCAGATCATCTTGAACCGCATCCAGAAACCAATCTTAGCCATACTGAGGAAGCAGCAATGTGGCTTTGTGCCTGGCAGGTCCTGTTCGGACCCAATTTTCTGTGCCAGGTGTGTCCTCCAACAATCACAAGAGTATAACTCGCCAGTCGCTTGCTGCTTCATTGATTTCGAAAAAGCCTTTGACAGCCCCCATAGAGAATCAATTTGGAAGATATTGGCCCTTTACGGTATTCCCACGAGGCTGGTAGCCATGATCGAAGCCCTGCACACGGACTCGGAGTGCAGTGTGAGAACCTCCTGTGGTCCAACTGACACCTTCAGGATCACAACTGGGGTTCGACAAGGATGTGTACTGGCGCCTTTCATCTTTGTTACCGTCATGGACTACCTTCTCAGAAAATCCACGGGGAACTCAGGGGGAGTGCCGTTATTGCAAAGACCTGCCAACGAAACAAACGTGGGAACTCTACACGATCTAGAATATGCGGATGATCTCGCCCTATTCGACACGTCTGTGGGTGGACTACAGCACAGCACTACAATGCTCTACAACAACGCGACACGCCTTGGCCTCAAGGTCAACACTGGCAAAACTGAGTACATCTGTAACGATGCATGTCCGGATAGGGTCACAGCTATGATTGTCAACGGCAATCAAATCTCCCAGGTAAACAAATTCAAATACCTGGGCGCCACCATCACCCCGGCAGGTGACCTCCGGACAGAACTGCCCATTCGCATCGGAGCTGCCAGTGGGGCATTCAACAACATGGACAAGATCTGGAAGGCATCCGGGTTTAGTATCCAGACAAAACGCCGCCTATTCAACGCCTGTGTGATCCCTGTCCTCCTCTACGGCTGCGAGTCATGGCACTTAACCAAGGCTCAAGAGCGTAAGATACTCAGCTTTGAGAATAGGTGTCTTAGGAGGATACTGGGTATCACATGGCAAGAACGTAAAACCAACGAATACGTTCGACGGCGTTCCCAACAACGACAGCTGGCCAAAGAGAGCGCTGTTTTTCCACCCACAGGGGTCCCGACGCCCCGGAAGACCCTCTTTCACAGTGCACCGTTCCTATGACAACGAGATCAGAGCGTTAGGAATGACGTGGAGAGAGGTAATATCACTCGCACAAAATCGCTCTGAATGGAGACGCCTGGTAGCCTCCCTGTGCTCCCGAATGGAGACATAAAGGGCGTAGTAGTAGTAGTAGTAGTATATATTATAAATGTTATAAGCTGTTGTGTTATAAAATAAAATAAAATAAAAATAAAATAAAATATCGATAGGTATAATATCATTGGCACACTGATTATGAATACAAAATGTCACTAGCTCTCTACACTCGTTTCCAATGGCGTATTCTCCTATCACTAATAATAATTTACTATTTCCTAAAAATATATCATGTCTATCTGTTCAATTACGTTATTATAACACAGTTAAGCGCAATAGCGACAAGCCTTTATGCTGCACAGTATACAGAACAAATGGCAATATACACGTGAAAATTACGAAAAAACATTTATATCACGATAAACAGTGAACAAAACAATATAGGATTTGATAACAAAAAATAAAATGCACTATTACAACAACAGTGTAGAAGAATTAAGGTTGAACACTGTCGGCCTTACGACCGACCTCGGCTGGCTTAAATGTTCAATGACGAAAATTATCATTTTCTGGCGAGTTTTGGATTAGAAATTGAAAACTGTCAATATTCGCAAGTAATATTTCTAAAAAAAAGAACTATTTGTAGTTTTGCACAAAGAAAATTCATACAGTGGATAAATCTTTAAGCAACTCTTGTTAGTAAAAAGAAGTAGGTATCTTGTAGGATATTAATAATGTGAAACTCTCATGTCAGTCGTAGAGTATTAACATTCTAGTAGATTATAACGGTTTAATCAAACGAAAGATTCTGATTATGTCTAAATCTTACCCTCAACTTTAAAAGTTTTAAGATGTACTGACGCAATTCCCAAATTATATTACATATTATTACCTATTTGATAATTTAGAAATTAGGAGTCGGATTTTCAGTACTCCCGTTTAAATATGAGTGGGGTAATCATAATTTGCATAGTATTTCATACTTTATAATCTTACAGAAACTACACGTATGATAGAGGCAAACGCGGAGCTATAAGAATCTGAGTTCATAATTGGGGCTCAGTTGATCTCGTACCTTAAAAATAATTTGGTATGGTAGATTATCTAACAATTCATAATGAATTTGTCGCATTTGTCCCAAAAACCTATATAAAAAAGGTGGTTCTATGACCGTATTTAATAAAAGTTAATCTATACACAACCCTAAGCTCTGATACGAGCAGCCTGTCGACCAAAATAAAAAATAATATTTTTTCATTATATACTCTATTTAAAAAAGTTTCCCTTTGATAACAAACAAGCGCAACTTTTGCGAGGTAATGAATGATTATATTAAATACTAATTTATATGTATGGCCTAATATTTAGTATGTAGTTTGAGGTACCAACGAAGAAAATCACGTTTTTTTATTTGGTGACGGATTTAATAGATTATCAATCATTTTAAAATGATCGCAAGCAACAATAATGCTATACCTATCATCAAGCATCCATTAGTGTGGTAACAAAGTGTTAAAAAAATAGAAATAATATTATTACCTACTATAATTTGAAAAGAAAACTTATGATTCCCTACAGTCCCCACACCATACATGTACCTATTTAAAATACAATCGTATATCTATACACTGTAAGAAATGAGGCAATTTATTTGTACCTACTATTGCCTAGCTTTAGAAATTTATATCTACCACCCTCAAAAACAAAAAAAAAGACGTGAAAAGATGGAGAAAAAGCGTATACATTGGTTTCTCTTGGATGACACACTATTTACGCTCGGTTACTAGACTTCTTATTCTTTTAATAAATTGTGTATTACTCCTAATATTGCACAAATGAACAAAATAAATACTGACTCAAACCCGTTGTCGTGGGTGAAAGAAAGTCATAGTAATTAGAATACAATGCAACCCCTATTAGTTTACAGGACAATATTTACTGATGGTGTGCACTTATTTACTGATAAATAAACAAATGTTTACTAAAAGGCCATGGAATGCATGTGATGTCATGTGACTAATCCCATTCCATTGTAACAATTTTCAGAAAAGAATCTTCTCAACTCAAACATTCTTTATTTTACGAAAATATATTAATTTTATTCAAAAGAAAGAAAGTTATTCAAAAGCTCGAAGAAAGTAAGTAACCCAACAACAATAAAATTTATAAAAGTAGTTCGACCCATTGACTTTCTTCCATAACGAGAAAATAGTTTGAAGTACGAAGAACTCACGTGATGGTTTGTTATTTGAGTTTCGGATCTTTTATTTTTACTTGCTCCAAATATCAAATAGAAAAAGGTTTCTTAGTTCAATATTCTTATTCAACGATCACTGGAGACCAATAAAGAGTATCTGAAGTACAACGAAATAGGATAACGCGGAATATAATAGATACACATAGTTATATCAGAGAGGATAGGGATTGTTCCAAGCAATTTTTACGTCTAATAGTAATTTGGGTTCATACGGTGATTTATTTTATTCTTTATTACTAACATCTAGCGTAATAGCGGCACAAAAATGCCTTTGCCTGTAATCAAGTGATCTTCATCATCAAATGATCAAATGGTTGGGTCTGACTGGCAGGTGATCTGAGTGGTTGGGTCGACTTTAGGAGAATTTAAAAATGCATAGTACACAATGCTGTCATGCTACTAACCCTTAGTGACGAATCAATAAATATGAGATTGTTGAGAATGTGCGGGAAATCATTGAGAGAGAGAGAGAGATTATTAAGAAGGTGAGTGACTGTACGATGGATTTTGTCACTGGAATAGGCTTAAATATGTATACATATTGGTGAAAGAAGAAGCGCGAGAAAGCATCACTATCTTTATAGATTCTTCGTGAATCTGAAAATTTGGACCAGATATATTATTATCAAAATTTTAGTACAAAAGTGTTGATACCTTACTGAATTACGGAGCAATTGATACCTTACTGAATTACGGAGATACTCGTAATAGATATAGGTGTGTTTATATATCTAAAATGTTCGAAACACAGCTCGAATTGCTATTCCAGTTAGAAGGTCCTGTATCAGAAGAAGCATGCAAGCTCACACACATGATATTATGCCACGGTTAACATTATTTATTGTTGGATAAACGTATAATTTTGTAATGAAGGAAAGCTGAATGAACTGGAAAGCCACTAAGGAATTAAATAGCAAACGAGGAAATGGAGAAAATAGAAACTAATAATATATTCCATAGGCTTCCCTGCTAATATTCCTAGATGTATAACACACGTATATTCCTAGATATATAGAACACACATCACTTATGAAAAGTATAAAATATATTAGATAGATTCAGCAGCAAGTAGAGAGGTCAAACGTTATGTTATATAAGAGAACCTCTTTATCGCCTACTTTTTATTTCAATTTTCATATCGAACTAAGTAATAGTAAATAATCTGCAAATATCTCAAAAATATGATTAAAGTGGAGAATATATACTTAATTGGGTGACTCCAGATTTCCAGTGATGAGTGAATACATACATGTTTCAATCCCTACTTACACGAAATATTCTTTTCCCCATATTTCTCCATCAGTTTCTTCATATACCCGCACTTGTATTTGACAAATGTTGACTTGTGCAAATACAATATTCCACGTTTCAGTCTCTGAGGTGCTTTTGAAATAAGGTTTCATGAAAACGAAAAAAAGAGAGAAAATGGGAACGAAAGTGTTATAACATATATACCTTTATGGCTAGATTTCTTACCAAAGCAGTGCTTTCAAATGGCTTCTATATATATTCTACTAGTTAAAAAGCTTCATATTGCGCTTTCCTCGCAATTTAAAATCAATTTGTAAACAGGAAATGTTTACAATTTCATTCGCAGAGGTTGAACACTTTTTTATTTTATTATCTTATGATTTACCTAACAGATGTTTCATTCGAATGCAACATTTCTTACATTGCGACTAAGTTAAATTAGATATTTCAAATATTTTGTATACAATAAAACGGCAAATTGAAATACTTACATAGATACTCCAATGGGATAGTTCGGATCTTAGAAATTATATTAGTATTTAGGTATTCACCGTTTTTATGAACAAGAAAATACTTACTATAAAAGGTCAGAACACTAAAAATAGCTTAAACAGAATTCGCAATCACTAGGTACAAATACTTAGGTAATTATTGAATGTAACTACAACATTAGTGATCTCTTATAAGAAGAGTGAGTTCTTTACTCAGCACACAAACATTTTTATAATATGAGGAAAACATTCCTTCTTTATATTCTGGTGGTTACACAAACAGTTAAAACCCGTCGATAAAATGCCTAAGGCGCTCTTTATACCTTTCGGACTGATATTAAATTTAACCACAATTAGTGAACAGAGGTAAAAAGCTCATGAAAAATTCACATAATATTACAACAACACAAAACATAATACACAGGTAAGTACCTTCTTTAGAGAGTATGTGTGTCAGTTATATGGTGAATATATCTTATTCTTGTTTGGACGATTATTAGAAGTGCTAATAATTTCCGTCGCTGCCATTTTAGATTTCTTCCTCATACAGGCTGGTATTGCGCATCTGCAACCTAAATCAAATTTCTGCAATCACTTCAAAGAATTTTATATTCGTGATTCCAAAAAAAGTTTTTTTACACCTTCGAATGTATACCAATTCACGTATTTTTTTATGTTTCGGTGATGTACGAAATAGCTTTTAGAAATTATATCTATATTTCATAATTCGTCAATATTTTGTTGTGCCATGTTGTGTCAACCTTTACGTTGTACACAGGCGTTAATACAAAAATAATAAAAAGTATTTCACAATTTCAATATTTCATCCCTATCATATCATATAAAAATCTACACGTGATATATTATTTGTAGGACTTCACACACACATTTATACATTACAAGACCCTGAAAATTCTGATAAATGAAGGATAATAATTAAAAGCGACAGAAGTAATTTATCAGCCAAGGTTGGAGTATTTATTACATGTAATTTTCTTACGTGATTCATGTTTTTTAATAAATCAATATGTTCTGAATACACCGAGCTTAATTCTGATTGTTCCGCAGAAGATTAATGATTGAATTGAGCTGAACGTAAAATTTCATAATATGAAAAACAAGAACTTATGTCGGACGGAATATCCTCCAATAATTTATAATAAAATCAATACCCACTACCGACTGCAAAAGTTCAACTAATACCCGATTATATTTTATGCTCAAGTAGATGTCTCCATTTTCATCTTCATAATTTATAATATCCATATGAATTATCAAACTGATCCCGAGTATGCACTCTACCCACACAAAAGACTGATACTAATTAATTAGATCATAAATAAATTCAAAGGTTTTGGGCTTATAAAATTTACGCTGATCTACATAGTAAGCGCTTGTAAGATTATATGAATTGGATTTGGAATACAAGGTATCATTGATGGCAAGACTGGATGACTGCCCATCAACACATAATATGTAATATTAGTTGGTACCTACCTGCCTACATACGAGCATACAGGAGTTTTGTACGATAACATTACAAAATCATATTGAATGCACAAAAGCGTTAAAATTGTAATATTGAATTGTATCAATTTCCACAATGTTTCTCCTATACTCGTATCTGCTTCTATTTTCTGTTCACATTTCTATATTTTACTCTCTTTCCTATCACCACTCTACGCTCAAACACTTGTATAAAGCACCTATCTATACGCAAACTTACGAAGGTATTATCATTTTCAAGGATCAGCTATTTTTTGTTTGTATACGCACTAGAAAAACATAAACTACTTTAGGTAGGCACCTATCTAGGAGATATTTATATATGGAAGGTAGACAAAGACGTAAAGGTCGCATAAAGAAAACATAAAAGAATTAGGTAGGTTACATACTTTGAATAATACTATGTGAATGTAGACCGTCATGATCGTAGAACAATGCCGGATGTGCAAAATTGGCTAAAATGAGTTTTTAATGTCAGTGAACATTATTTTTAGGGCTCTATAAAACAGTTTATTTACGAGTACTTCTTCGAAACTATTTTATCACATCGGTATGCCGTGACACCTGATACAAGGCATTAAATTGATGAATTCTTTTAGCATGACCGTATCATGGACATGCATATGTGTAGTGTTTCAGAAACGGAACGTTTTCAGCGTTGTGCAGAAGCATTGGGAAAGAAGAAGTAGAAAATGTGAATAACCATTCAACCATTCCACAATAATTACGCTTCATCGTGAAAATCTATAACTATTTAAAAGAAGTTTGTTTGAAGTATCTGTTGTAGATCATACGATATAAACCTCAGGAATATTGCTCAACCGTATTAGCATACTAAAAAATATATTGTGGAACAATAAAAATGCAACTGAAACCTCTATAAATAGATAATAAAAAAAACCTCGCACTTTCCTAGTGCATTTTATAAATCAGTTTTGTAAATAAAAATATTAATTTTAAAAGAAATGCGTTTTAATAAGGTAATTATTTAAAATATATTTTGGACCATTCCGTAAAAGTTAGTATTTCTAAGATCCGATATTGTTCTACAATTGTGACGAGATTATTATAACTCATAAGATGGTCAACAAGAAATGGAAGATATGAATAAGTAATTTTTGTAAGCACGTAGATTTGGCGTAAAAAATATTCATGAGGAGATTTAAGAAGAAATGTTCAGACATCTAGTTATCTAGAGACTGTAACTTATGTAGAAAATTAATTCAAGTGGGTATAAATAACTAATAAACTACGTATCTTTTTTAACGTTTGTAGTGGAGATATAGAGAAGCCGATGTATTCTGGAATATAAGCATCATTCTCAAGACCAAAAGTTTTTATAGAGGAAGAATATTTTTTAATTATGAATATTGTATAAAAAATGTTATAGGTATAGGTATAATATATTTACGTACGAAAATAACATATATATCACCATCAAATATATTATGACAATTGTTTGCTGCCTAAAGAAAAAGAGAGAAACTATACGTTTATATTGTTATAACCTAAACATTATACTTGTATAAAATTTTGAATATACTTGTTTCACCTTGACAAAAGTTTAGTCAGTCAAAGCTTTTAATATTATACTCTTCTATCTTGCCGGCAATTTCCGAACTTTACCGTTGACAGTTTTCTTCTGTGAGGTAATAGTATAAATAACTGAAATTTTTATTACATAAAAAGCCACTTATTTAATTATATTTTTAAAAAAAGCTATTATGTTATGAATATCTAAAAGAAAAAATAACTTATATACAGTTCGGTTGTAACTACAATAAGCACCTAAAAGAGCGAAAAGGAAGACCTTATGGCTATTTCCAGATTTTCCCTTCTGATTTTTCAGCTTAATCGCATTATGCGGGGGAAGCTTTTCACTCACGTCTACTTATCCATGATTAGATAATATGGTCATTCATCATCCCAGATCTTATTGCCACAATACCGGCTTGTCATTTATTGGACACTGATTATTTTATCCATCATATAATTGCAAACGCTTCACAAAAAATCAACAGTTTGAAATAGTAATAATTATAGATAATGTCTTCATATACATATTTAAATAACACAGTTCATAACTGCAGCATGTATCACAATCTGTATTTCGATATAAATTTAATACTGTTACGGGAATAATTTCCAATTTACATATAAATAATACGATACGGCTGTAATTTAATACCAACATTGGATACTTTTCCTGATTAAAATAATAGATGTATGAATGCACAATAAATAATGAATTGATATAATGTTATAATGAATATGTAAACGTTGATTACCAATAATTATGAAAACGGTTGTATTTTAATAAATTGCAAACATTCCACTGCATTCAACAATGTTTCAATTAAAATCACTACTTTTATTTTGCACTGAAATGAAATGAAAACATTTTTGTATCCGAATGGGCAAATTTTATTTATTTTTGTTAGAATTTTCATAGATATAGTTCAATATCAGAAGTTAACGTAATTAAAGTGATTAGAATCGTGTATGGAATGAAGTAAATAATATCCTAGATACTATGTAACATACACAATATCATTCTTGCGAGATGAACAAAAAATTCTGCTACATTCTAGAATAATAATACAGTATTTTCTCTTTAGTGTTCGCGACTATTGTAGGAACAAGCCTTCGCAGATGTATTTTATCAAAGGTTATGATGATTTACAACACGTGGCGAAGATTTTTCACAAAATACTTAAATGTCCAATAAATTAATAAAAAAAATAGAAATTTCATTTGCACATGTCTTGTTTTTAAGGTCTTCATTAAATATTTATGAGAAAACGTATTTTTCTGAAAAAAAAGGGTAAAAGGAGTTCTAACTAGTGATATAAAAATTAACATAATTATTATGAAAACCATTTTCACCGTTTTATCGACACGAAAATGAACGAGCATACGAGTATATTTAATTATACAATGGTGGATACATGATAATATTATGGTCTTAATGTATAGTTCAAAATTATTAAATTTAATATTATTTACTAAGTTGTAATTCCCTAATCAAGCTCATTACGATTTGCTTTATCTCTCTGTTAGGCCATTATTTTATACCCTGTGATACAAAGATGATGTCTATTTAAACAGGTCCAATCATCTCTTCGTTATACAGTTCGTTAGTAATCCCATAGGAGAGGTTATTACTTAATTTTATTACAAAATACATATTATTTTGTAGAGCTTTTTGTCGAAACCTTTCTGGGAAACACCATCAATAATACTATAAGTCCCGCACAAATTCGCTGCTCCTTGACATTAGGGGTGTTTGCTGTGAAGTTAATATTCGATATAGGTATACGAGCACTACACAGTTCACATGTCGTAATTCACTATAATATTAAATGCCTAAGAAATATAAAATACACCGCATTCTGCATTTTCTAGATCTAGCGAAACCTGGATAGTGGAAATTAATATTATATCAAGGTGCAGAAACATATGCGCTTATAATATTTTTAGAAATGTCGGTGGCAAAAATGTTTGAAACTATATATTATTATGTCCATCTTCACGGCTATCTATGATTTTATGAAATGGAGACGCATACCTAGAAGAAGACTGTATTAATTTGGATGGACCTCAAGAAAGACGTGAATTATGAAAAGAAAAACATTTATTTTCAACGTCAGTAACAGAGAAAAAGCTATCAATGCGTGGCACTCGCATCTCTAATATTTAACACAAGAATGATATAATACTAGCTGTATTACCCGTGCTTCGCTACGGAAAAATTGTGTGGATCCCCCCCCCTTCGTGCCCCCTTAGTGTCCCCCTCCTCGTACCCCCTACCACAATAAGAACATTCCCTGGGGCAATCACAATAATTTTCCAAAGTTTCATCTCAATCGGATGAACGGTTTAGGTGTCTATAAAGGAGAAGGTGAAAAATGTTAGGTATATACCATAGGTACGAACTAAAATATTTATTATTGGGAATCATCACAATCTGTCATCTAAATTGTCTGAATTAATTAATACGTATCATCAAAATTTATATACCTACATTTTTTTCTGAAATTAACAAATTAACAAAATTACGAATATTATTTTACTTAAAAGTTTATATTTTGCAATTTAAATTTCGCCGGGCAGTTCCAACGGGCGGGGTTAATAATATGTATTTCACAATCGATAAAACACACTATGCAATATATTATGTATGTAAAAACAGACTGATGACTGTGTGCCCACCTGTGTACATAAGTATAGACGTGTGTAGTACGGTAAAATATAGTATAGTCAGTCCAGCAAAATAACAACTACTACTTAATATTTGCGTTAAATATTCGCAAATGCCTTGCTATATGGAAACTAATACTGTGTGGTAGAAACTTCTGGAAATTGAGAACCTTCTGTGAAATTTTTTTGATGAGGGGATTCAAGGGTTGTGTGGAGCATGTGTGGTATGGTATGAAAGGGCGTTAGAAAAGAAATTCAAATCTTCAGAAAGTCATTTTTATGCGTCCTCAGACCATCGGGAGACACAGAGTGATCGAGAGAATCCAGTCACCACATACCACATTGTTTGGTGTCTCATAAAAGAGCTTCACAAGTAGAACTTGGCTAGACGGGCAATGCTGGGCAATACAGTTAGTACGGCTTATGAAAAAAATACAATTAACGAAATTGCAAATATTTTTTTACTCAGAGTCCATGCTTCACTGAGCCCATAACAATACACTTATTTCACCACCTATAAAAACGTGTATATATTCACGTATACAGGAGAGTACTTATATCAACTAACAACTATAAAAGTACCCTTTTCATGCCCTTATCCTCAATTTTTGATAAAACAATGTAAGACGAATTTTTTTAATTTTAAAAGAAGTATGCAACTGTTTAACTACAGCTTTGTAGCTTCAGTGTTTACCGAGATACGTTACTATCAAAGCAAATTTAATCCCACGCCCTAACCCTTAAGGATTGACTCTTTTTCTGGACAGAATATCATATTTTGACCCTTTCTTAGGAATCCATTTTTTGGAAATTCCTATAAAATTATTTTTTACCGTATTAAGAGGCATTTAAAAATCACCCCTTTTCTTTATGTCCTTTTTCATCCCTTTAAATAAAAATTAAAAAAAAACGGCGAAACAGCCTATTACTAATTTTAATAGTAGAATCTATGTGCCAAATTTCAACTTCGTACAATGTCTGGTTTCCGAGATATTCGCATACTCTGAAAAACTTTCAACCCTATTTTTCACCCCCTTAGGGGCGGAATTTCCAAAAATCGCTTCTTAGTGGAAGCTTTTGTATTAAAACCTATCTGCCTTCAAAATTTCACTTCTCTAGGATTAGCCAATTCGGCTCTGCGTTGATGAGTGAGTATGTCAGTCAGTCATTCAGTCATTCATTCAGTCAGGCACTTTCGTTTATTATTAGAGATGAAACACTGGGTAGGATCCTACTTAACGAAATATAATTGAATAAGTATAGGTAGGTACTCAAAATTGGTGATCAAACAATATTAGTATGTAGGAGGCTCGGCGGAAAATCAAATCTACAATACGGAAATGGAAATGGTCACAGACCCGATAATGTAATTTATGTAAATACCATTTAGCTTCCACTTCAGCGAGATATATTTTATTTCTTTTTAGTGTTGAAAAGCAAGTAGGTTCATACCTATTTCATTTTGCATTATCATCAGACAATCTAAAAAAATTAAACGAAGTGTCCAAAACTCATACACTTCTCATTATAAAATCATATTTCCGCGTAATAAAACACTTTGCGCAATTATCATTTTTACATCCCATTTTACACAGCAAAGGGAAAAAACAAAAACAAACCTATATTTCATAAATTTCGAATAATAATGCGATAACTGATGATCTTACTGGGAAACAATAAAATCTACTCGAGACCATTTGAAAAACCAACCCTAGCATAATATACTAAGAGATTAATTTATAGCTGTGAGATAATAAGTATAGAACACTAGTATAATGCTGCACCATTTATAGTTTCTGAACAATAAAATTACTATCTTTTTTTATTTAACGGTTAAGTCAGAACATTAAAATATAATTTTCCATTAAATTAATTGGTTAACTTTATCCTTCAGAGCGGTTGAATTAATTAAATAATGTTGTATACAAAATACCTTTACTTGCTAAACTCGTAAATGTTTATTATACCTTAAACATCCTACGAGTAATCAAATAGGTAAGTACATGCTGTTTGCAGTCTTCTTCTAGTTGAACACATTCTAAGCTATTATTATACCTACCCTCAAGCACAATTTTCCGGTCATTTGGGGTTACTCATTGCATTTACCACATATCCAAGCAATGTTTCCTTCAATATTGAGTATCTGTTTTAAAGGTTGCACACTCCCACTTGATATTGATTTTAAGGAAACATCCATTCATATTATGGACTGTGATGAATGTACATAGTACATCAGTGTTGAATTAAATAAAGAGTGAATTATATCAATTACTACACATTTGGCAATCTCTCTGAAACTGAAATTGTTTGTTTGGTATACAAAATTTTATAATTATGTATACTGTGAAATAAAAGATAAAATATTCCATGTACTTATCTACTTCTCTAACAAAGTTTCATTATATTCAATGCGAAAGGTGATGTATATAAAATAAAAATAATACACCGTTGGGTACCTGCGTGAAGCAAGCGGTGAGATAAACATTAGAGAAAAGGTGAGTTTTTTTGTTTACATTAACATAAATATTTCGTAACACGAGATGCGACTAAAAAATGGTCTCCTTTACAAAATATATTAATATAATATATTAGATGTACGATACCATGAAAAAATTGAAAAATCTGTGTACTTAATACCAACATCTTTTACATAATAGCTATCAGCATTCAACCTTTTCAGCGTTCCCAAAATAATTTAAAACATACTCGTACCTATACCATTCCAGTAGGTAATATTCTATTACATATATCTGAGTACTTCTTACATAAAAATTTCGATTTTACATGTTCCAAAAATTTTAATGCATATACATATGCGTACATATATTTTTATGTGGGTGGATAATGCTTTTTTTTTATTTTAAGGGATTCTTAATAAAAATAACATGTTTATCAGATATGATAATCAGAACAAAGAATATACCTATGTATATATTGTAAATAACCTAATAATAACATTGTATTTACTTATTTATACATTTGGAAAATATAAATTACAACATTCATTCACTAGGACTAGCTTATCGCAATGCTGCGATCTCTGACAGCTAGCCTATGTTCACATATATTTGATAATATTTTCAGATTTTTACATTCGTAAGTCAAACAATTTACATATTATTTCACCAAACAAGCCGTGATGATTTAAGTACTTGTAAGAAACTACCCTAATAACAATTAAGCTACTAGGTTGGTTCTAGAACGGTTCTAGGACTGCTCAAGAACCAATCTGGGAGCTAAATTGTTACTAGGGTAAGTAATCTACCTATATTATTTCTAGGTTTATAATAATGCTCAGAATTCAACTATTACTACCATTATTTTATTAATCACGCCGTCCTTTTTTTTTACTAAAATATTCACAAAACAAGATAAGTGTGTAACCGGAATACGAGTAAAATAGCAAGTGACCAAAAGGTATACTTACGCCTTTATACACTACAGTTGGTACTGAATTATAAGAAAGACTTTTCTGTTAAAAAAAAAACATACATACTCAGAGTCTCCATAGCTACAATTCGTTACTCTTTCTCACAGCAAGACGTGAGAGTCAAAAGATGCTATCTGAGGGATGTATGGAAGGATGGATGAATGAATGAATTAATACGCTTTTGAATCTCAGTACTTTTAGAATTATTTTAATAAATGTTGCAGCTTTAGTGATACTAGGATTCCTGGGAATATTATAATGGTGTACTTTTGAATCACAATGGATAACTTCTATAAACCTTATAAGCTTTTCCTCGGTAAAGCTTTCAGAAACACGTTTGCACTTCTGAATAATCCACATGCAGGTATGTGAAAATTCAATAAAAACGTCAACTTTGCGAGTTGAAATCGGATACGAAATTTCTGCCAAGATGTGGCGAGGTGAATATAAAAAGCTTTTTGTACACACACCTTGAGGTATGTATTTGCTGCAATTGTAGGTTTGGATATTTCCAGGAGAGTATAATAATAAAAACTGGACTATTTTGGCGCCGTTTAGCGATAAATATCGCCCCAAGGGCACCTTACATTTTTTCAAGTATACATCACCATACAGGATCGTCACAAACAGTAAAAATGAGAGATTAAATCACCACATGGGATCGCAAACAACAAAATAAAAGTGCATCTTGGGAAACTAGAAATAGAGAAATTAGAAACGCGTACTCTTGAGTGATAGACAACGATAATGAGTTTTGTCTTACAAAATTATAAATTGTAATTCAACGTTTTTATTAATTTTAAACATCATACAAGTTTTCAGTACATACGTTTGACTAATTCACTTCAAATCAATGCTAAAACCACTCTACAATCTGAGGCGAGCCTCGTGTATTGGAGACATACAAATCCCTAAATTATTACGTTTCCAGCAACGGATTCCTCAATATCAAGATTCGGCAAGCTTACTAAATCCATAATAACGTATTAGGACTCAGTCAACAGTGTCATCTTGATATGTTCATCAGTCCCATGTCCAAAGGCTTACCCGTGTAGGTACATCTACATAGCTACTCTATTGAAATATTGTGCGCATTAATCAAATATTGTGCGTATTGTTTTTAATTGAATAGTTATAAGTAATATAATATTTGGAAATACAAAATGTTTATAAAATATTTATTGGCTCGATTGAATTTGATTCTCTCGTTAGACTGAAGTCGGTCGCCTTTGATTGATTTGATGAATATTATTTGATTGAAATGATTCGCTCCATCATCAAACGAATGCCGGATGGCGGAATCCAATTATCAAAATGTTTTATTTTGTATACAAAACAGATGAGTTGACCTAACATAAGCGCGGAAGTTAAATTTTATGATCCTATTTTTAAATTTATACATTTGTTGTGTTTGTGCTGAAAAATCTGTAATACCGAGAACACAAACGTTTTATTTGGTTTGCAAAAATTAAAACCGCATAACTAAAATTCAACGTTTAAGTAAGTACAGGATTTTGAAGAACAAATTTAAACAAAAAATGTTACACCAGAATGAATGGCGCAACCGACACCTTAAAAATGTGTAATGCAACTTACGTTTTTGTTTTACAGAGAGTAACATTACATGTAAATAATACAGGGTAACAATTTTATCCAAATTATTATTAGCGCCTATAGAGTACACCAATTTAGTGTGTTATGATTGATAGGTGAATTTCAAGTGCTCATTAATCTTAAAAGTAAAGAGATTGAACAACATTACGTAATTAATTGGGGAAATATTAACGAGACTTGACTAATAAAGCTACTGTGCAAATAAGCTTATAGACCTTTTTTTTTCAAATTAATATAAGAGTAGGTGCTTAATCATTTATTTAGGTCTAATTGAGTAATAAATAACGTACTCATTAACCGATAAGTTGTTAATTATAATGAGTAATTAAATCGTGAATCGTTAGTTCAGATACTTGCAATAAAGTCCCACGAGTCGATGGCGTACCGAGTGAAATAATGTCTTTTCCACGCGTGGAATGGGAAATTGAGTTTGTACTACAAGTTATACATATGTAGATGCTATGTTTATTCATAGTAGGTATAAGCCCGCCACACTCTCTACCTAGGTGCTAAAGGGTATAAGAGTTTGAACCCGCCTTTTGTATTTGTCTGTACTACTCTACCCAATGTTTTTTTCTGAATTCACATGACTCTTCTTTGATCTGGATGCATGTTTTCTACTATATTTTTTTCTTTGTTATTCTATATTTCAACTTTCAAGCCCTAAGATGCTGTCTGATACTTGTGAGCTGCTGCAGTGGTTTGAGTATCTTGAAGATGAGCCAGAATACTAACAGCGTATTAGATGTGGTGACAGAACTCATTAAGAGTGTGCATACCGACATTTCAAAAATTTGTAAAAACGGGAGACCTTCTATCTCGACAACCGTTACTAAATATGCTTTGGAACAAAATAGGGTAGATGCATTGAACCTTTATCTAGGGAATAACCGTAAAAGATTTTTTTTATCTTGTATAGATTTCTCAAAAAAATAATTTAAAAATACCTCTGACCTTTTTTCCGAAAGACGGAAACTCGTTTCCTGAAAGTCGCGGAGTAAGAATTTTTTTTTGTACTGATAATATGCGTTAAAATCTAGGGAATAACCGTAAAAGTTTTTCGATAGACGCAAAATTAACCCAAAAAAATGGAAAAAACGCTATTTTTACCATTTTATCATGCGATTGTCACGCAATTTTGAACCTTAATGCCGTGGGAAAAGACTGTGACGTCATTCCTGGTGCCATGGCCTTAAAATAAAGTATTGAAAACACTCTTCTATTTACCTAACAGGATTGATTTTTCTACATCAAACATTTTCATTATTTTTTGTATCCTGATACTGATCACCGGTAGTACTTTCATATCGCTTATTTATTCCAAACGCTGTTGTATAACTTTTTAACAATTTGTGGGTCGGTACTAATAATAAAGCACACTGCGATAACTCCCTACGAAGTTGGAAATCTGATATCTGGTTAGCACCCCCTAAGGTAAAAACATCTAGTGACGTGTATACAATATAAATTTGTGTAACATTTTTGGATTTATTTTCTTAGCTTGATATTTGAAAGATATTCACACCATGGAGGAGATGTATAGTATATAATATTACGTATTATTAGTCGTAATACTTCTCTAAGATAAGAAAATACCGATACAACGTTTGGTAAGAACTCAAAGTATAGCATACGGATTATACGAAATATATTCTTATATTACTTATGTCGATGCTAAATTACGACAGGTAACCATAAAATATTAGTAGTACTTACAAATTTGAAATTAGAGAATTTAAACTCATACATCGTCTTCCTGTTATTTCGTGTGCAAGAGGTCGTTGCTAAAATTGTTTGACAAATAAAGAGCAGTAATTATTTTTAAGATAGGCAGACAGATATCTAGTAGCACGGAATTGTGTTATCATTGAAAATAACACTGAAATTATGTTTCCGATAAATAAACTTTAAAATAAACAGGTTGTCATCCTATCGTACATAAGCTTAATCCGCCTATTATTTAGGAAAAAGTTTTTATTAGTTTTTAGGTAGGACATGTAAAATAATATAATTACATTTTAGAAATATCCCGTTATAATAATGTACACAAAGTTATCTGACCTCTGCAGCATACCACAGTAAGTTTAGTGATCGATTCAAATTCTCGATTAACGTCCACCACCGTCTAAAACGCTTCGCTTAACTATTGACATAAAACTTTATGGCTCTTGGTGATACGAACGCTCGCATTGTGTACTTACAAACATAAAAGACCAAAGTATAAATGCAGTAATAATATTATATGCAACGATTATAATTTATTACTCAATATTCAGTGAAGTGACATTGGTCCGGTTGCTTTAAATCATATGGAAATAAAATTAAACAATTTAAAGCCATGAGAATTTTCTCAACGAAAGGCGGCAGATATCAACATTCACATAATAACTTATGCGAACTCCCTTGGGGAGGGGAGCAGGATGGATGTTCCGACGCTTACGAGTCGGCTTTGGCTGGCTTAAGTGATCACTTTATGCCCAGGGCAACGTTCACCCATTCCGCCACATCCTGCCCTGGGCATAAAGTGATCACTTAAGCCAGCCAAAGCCGACTCGTAAGCGTCGGAACATCCATCCTGCTCCCCTCCCCAAGGGAGTTCGCATAAGTTATTATGTGAATGTTGATATCTGCCGCCTTTCGTTGAGAAAATTCTCAACATATGCCATCTGCGAGATGCAGACATGAAAAGCCAGTAATACCTAAATGATTTAGGTATCTTCCTCTCAATTTAAAGCCATGAACCTTTTAATGAACTAATAGGTACTATAAACATAAAAAGTGATTCCCATAATGATACACAATATTACAGTTCATTATTGTATCGGAAATTTAACCGAAATAAATTAGTAATAAATATTCAGGAGTAGTATCTACAGCAATTACACGAATGATTATTGATATAAAACTCCATCATTAATATAATTCAACTGATCAAACTGTAGTAATATAAATTTGCTATCCTTTATCATCGCCGGGGAGTTCGCAATACCATGGGAATCATAATAATTTACAATTAATTAGAGGTAATATAAAACGTTGAATGTAAAGTTGATATTCTACCAAATCATGATCGTTATGATTTATTATCAATAAACTTTCGACGTTCCGGCATCATCAGCTATAGTTATAATTACATTGTATAGTAAGAATAATTTTATACGTGGGTACACGATACACGATCAAAAGTTTCGCGGCATCAGATTGGATATTCGGCTTAATCGGAGAAAAGTTTAATATTTATAACAATGTCAACCGCGCAACTAATTTAGTATAAACTCAAACGAACTACGTCAGAATTACTTCAAGCCTGTAATAAATCCTTTTTGTTTGTCGGGTAATACAAGGATGTTCATAATATTGTTCGTGACAGTGATACTTGACAGGCCAGTGAGTAATAATAACTGTAAAACAAATTACAAAAAAGATACACAATTTTGTCGACCCTTCGGAGACTTCACCGTATGTCGCGTCGTGTGGCTAATAACTTTGTATTGTAAATACAAAATAAACCACTTTTCAGCGCGCAGTTACAGTACCTGCATAGTTATATTTCAGAAATTCAAAAGGCAAAATCAATGGTAAAATATATTTCGTAAATGTCCATGATCAGCGATAATGTTCCTCCGCAAACCATGATACATTATTTCGTGATCTTATACTGACCTAATAATCATAAATCACGAACATTTATGAAAAATTAAAAATACACTGACTGAACCCTATCTCCTGAAATCATTTATACAACGCGACCTCAATTACCTAACAAATATCTTGTAACGAGAGTATCATGATAAATTACAAATGCTGCTCAAAAAAATATTCTGGTTTTTGGGAAAATTTGACCGACATAGGTACCATGCGCGTAAAATATTATTTACATACTTAATAGGGTAAAATTTTAATATCTTCTACTATCAGAAGATTATTAAATCCACCACAACTCTGTTGTCCATCCACTGATTGCGTCTATTTTCGAAAGAAAAAACACTGGGCTTATGACGTCTGTGCTGGCATCAGTTGCAGGATGCAGTACTACTTGTGAAATTGAATATTCGAAGATGAACGCAGTGAAAAAAAAAACAAAAAAAAACACGGATTCATCACACTGAAAAAGAATTCGAGAATACTTGTTTGGATATCTAACACCACTTTTAGATGTTTATAAAAACTGAATTATTACAGTTCATATAAGCATTAGTTGGAAAAGTAATAACAAAAATACTTAAATATTATACGTTATCTTCAAACACAATACATTAGAAATAAAATTCAACGGTGTGGGTTGTGAAAAGCGAGTTCTATTCTACAGAGGAATAATTAATATACAGAGGATTCTAGGAATTAAATAAACAATAATCTATTAAATTAAAAGCGTTAATTGAATACCATTTTATTTTGCTTAATTAAAAGATATAATTTATATAGTCGCCTACTTAATTGAAATACTTTTAACGAAAGTAATTGACGTCTGTAAAATTAATTAAGAAGAAGTGAAAAGCAACCAAAGGAATTAAACATTAAACTAGGTTTGTATAGTTGTAGGTAAATAAGTATATTAAGACAATATGAAACTCGATTATTTAGCAAATAGTAGTTATCTGTGTTATTTTCGATAAACGAAACGATGTAAATTTCCGTTGGAATGTAGATGTGACATGATTAATTGCTTACTTGGAGTTACATTATCACTTAGGATCTCACTGGCAGAGTGTTAGGTGGGTACCTACATACTTGTAGTGAGTGTACCCATCTCGAGTGTCTGAAGCATCTCCGATAATCATATTTCATTAATTTTCTCACCCTCGTATCTCCGTGATGAAACACGGCAGGTCCTTATTGCTCTAAAATTATTTGATATAAGAATCTTCACTCGATACCATAATATGTACAAGTGGCAATCTACCTATCAATAAATTCACTCAAGCACATAAACTTTAACAAAATTTTACATAATGTCCCACTTTAAGCATTGATTGAAGCTCAATACACAACGACAGCAGAAATATTTCAAGAGAAGTAATATAAATAACAACGTCATACAAATTTTACTTCTAAAACGACAATAAAAAAAACAATCTTAAATAAGATCTATGTAATCCATTGTTTATGTTTCATCGTTGTGAATGTGACGTACTCGTATAAAGAGGATATATTTTTTATGTCTGTTTCTACAATGAATGTTCATAATCATAACTGCATTACGCACAGAGTGTATAATAGAGTAGATTCCTGTGACTAAATTATTATCAAAACCGTAATACCATGAACATGTTCAATTGTATTTTATTACCTATTTATTATATGAAACAATACCACTGAAGCTGAAAATACCTTTATTAGTACCTATTTTAAATGACGCAGTTTAAACTCTAGTCCACACATACACACGACCATCGTGTTGCTTTATCCAAAATAAATTAAATCATTGAGCTGTATAGAAGTGAACGAGGAAAGCCTATGTTCAGAATTTAAAAGGGCTCAAAATAAGATATACTGTGACAAATCCAACATAGGCATCAATAAAATACTCATTTCTCTTTCATTCCGAATACAGAAAATACTAACAAAAAAGATCCTTCAATTACAGTTGCTTTTAGACAATTTTGTTTTCTCTTCCAGTTGGATTATTTCATTTTTCTACATTATCACAATTTTGTCCCTTGTCCTGTAAGTTCCCTCGGGAGCTCAAGGCTAGCGAGATATTTATTCCAAAAGACTGACTTGATTCATTTCCGGAACGTCTTGTACTACAATACATTTTTACGTCTACACATAATTTTTTGTCTACTTGTTACACCAGTATAATAGTCAACGACACAATAATGATTAAATGTAGAACTTTGCTGAAACTACGAAAATTGCCCCAGCATGTACTGAGTAAATAAATGAACGAATAAACGTGCCACTAAACAAAGTAATTAACATAACTATTGTAACACAACAACTAACATGATGAAATAGTACTCATACAAATATTCCGATGAAAAAATACACATAGAAATATGGCTTTTTATAACTTTAAAACTTTTCATTTCTTCGGAAGTTCTACATACATACACAAAGGTAAATTATATCATACAATAGGTAATTCTGTCACACTACAAGTATTATAAGAATTATACGGGTAATTAGTAAAACCACGAAATTATTTAACCATGTTTTAAAAGTCAAATTTTCACAATTACATCAGTGATAGGATTATACTATATGTTATTTCATTGGTATATTTACATACCCTATCTTATCTAGGTTCCCATAATCCAGAAAATTAGAAGAAACAGGCGCCATATGGACAAAGATTCACTTATATCTTGAGATCCCAACTAAGCTACGATGACGATACGTTCGACATAGAGTTCATAAAAAAAAGTTAAATTCCGATTATAGTACAATATGTTTCAATTTCGTATTGTTTGTGTTATTATTTGCCTTATCTCATAAACAACGTAAACAAAATGTTCTTTTTAGATACTAGCGAAGAGTTTGACTTGCAATTTCCCTCAACGGCTTCCGTGAAAATGTTGTTTTTCTTAAATGAAGTTGATAAAGATACACACGCCGAGGTATCTAGTAAAAGTTCAGAATCTTATAAAGAATATAACAAAAAGGCTTTATAATCATATAATGGATACTGTACTGGGTTTCATATACATAAGGTATTCATAAAAGTATATAAGAAAACGCCTAACACATGAAGCGAAGCGTAAATCGTATAGCGTTCTTGTAAAGTTGGCTTGCAGCTTATGCATAGCATAAAGCTTCAAGTTGAGAAGACTGGTACACGCCATAAATATTTATTGCTACGTTTATGAGCGGCATAACAATATACAGGAAAATAAACTGAATTATACGTAATTTACTAAAATTATTATGATTTTCAAATATTTACGCGGAAACTTTTAAGCGGTTAAATTTCGCAAATCTGAATACGATATAGGCGGTAAAATAATTTGTTTCCAATTTAGAAAAGGCAATCACTGTAATTTTACTTCTCTATGATACAAACAGTGAAGTTATTCACATGTGCATATATTATTTATTGTTTTTAATAAAGTTCAAATGGGCTGACATTATGTTACTCAACGTGGTGATTATTAAACCACGGTGTGGATTTACTACAATGCTGCCTGCAGTGTGGAATAGAGAAGCTTGAGGTTTCCTAACAATAGCGGTCCTCTAGGGAGTTTATGAAGCTGCACTGAATCAAGCCTATATAGCTTCGTTTTCAGACTTAATCTAAATGTATGCACTATGCAATTTACACATATCACTATATTGTAGTTGTACAATACTAACATACTATTGTACACTGTACAGTTGTGAGAAATGCATATACGAGTATAGTTCTAATACTTCTAATACCTAACCAGTAAATTTCTCTCAGATAAACAACGAGTGTTTCTATTGATAAACAAACCCCGTTCGTGACACTTTAAATTCAATGCTTTTGTATGCTAGAATCCAATGAGCATTGCGACAAATAAATCAAATTATCACAGAAGAGAATAGATTTTGCAGGAAAACCGAAAACATCCTTTAAAAAGAAGAACAAGTACACAAAATTACGTAACTACTCTTGCATCGTATCTACGTACAACAACTTTCCCAGTTCTGTTAACCTAGGTGGCAAAATTTTATAAACTTTTCATAATACAAAGGCGTTTACATTCCGGAACGACAGTGGCAGAAAAACTTTATGACCAAAAATCTAATACATACTCGTATAAAAGTTTGTTAAACAAAATGCTTTCTTTTAAAAGAATACTTCACAAAAATTTTACACTGCTCTTTTCATTGATAAACGCGATAACGTGAATATTACGGGCTTTGGTAAGTAATTGAATTGTATTTGTATAAAAATGACGGAAACTTTATTGAAGAATTTTACGAGTAAGCAGGTAGTATAAGTTTTACAAAGATATTTCATGTACAGCATCATCGAGGAATCAATGCTGAAATATATGTTGGCCATATACTAATATTGAAGAAGGAATGTGAGGAATTGATTTTACTTGAAAATACAAGAAGATAAATGACTTCCTATTGTACAAAATACTTAAAATATGGGTCAGTACCTTTTTAAAATAGATAAAAAATATCGAAGCACTACGTTCTAAATTGACAATAGCAGAATGCAAATCTAGTATACACATTACACATATAACTTATCCAATGTAATTTTAAATCATTGGTGAATGAATGAATAAACAAACAGGTGTATAGATATGGATATTTTATAGTATGAAAATAAAATAAACTTCGACTTTTGTTATGTTTCAGTAAGTACCTACATTCTAACACATTGCCTCCTGCGCCCATATTATTATTATCGTGTAGTATGAAAAATAAAGAATGGAGAGAAAATTCGGTTAAAATACATTTTTACAATTTTCTTATTAAATGAAGATAGCACAACACAACGTACTTCTAACAGATGGTGATCTCATCAGCGAAATAATGTTATGTTGTTTAAAGTGTACTAAGGAAAATAACAATGAAATTGCCTTATAATAACGCTGTGGAAATGTAACACTTAGCCCCGTCATTCGCTGAGCGATAACCAACCAACCAACATTATTCAAATAGGTGCGCTATCTGGGAACATTATGAATAAAAAGTACATTGTGTCAAATTTCCATAGAAATATTTTTATACTTGGCCATCATTAAAATGTTTTTCAAATTCAAATATGTAAATAATACAGGTCAAGGTGAAATTACTCCTAGTAAGTACCTGTTGTATTTATCACGAAATTCAATGTAAACAGTATTGATGAGCAGATTCATTATGTGTGTTTTTTTGCACGAACTCATATTTCTGTAATATAATATGCTTACATGTTTTCTTTTATTAAGTTTTATTGAACTCACCTCCCTTATTTAATTCTCACACCAACGGAAAGAGTAACTGTGACAAGAGGATCTCCGAGCGAGACCGTGGATGGATCCACATGATAGTATGTACACTGTACACGTATACGAATATCTACCCTATCCCTGTGGATCATCCTCAATAGAACAGGTGGGTTGTTCGATGTAAGAAGAATCTCCAACGGTTGGTGTACCTATATATAAAACGAATCAATTGCCTAGAAACTCAGATTAGAGGATACGTAATTAATTTGCGAATTATAGTACTACGAATTTCATGCGGTATTTTTTTTTAATACCGAGTAGTGTAGGTACAGTACAATGTATCTACATTCCTATTTGTATCAACTGATGCATGTTCTATAATACATCATAAATTTTCCATTGTAGTCTCGCGGTAGGTATGAGAATATTCAAGATCTCGTGCTAGTCTATAAAACACATAGTTGTTTCACCATACTGCGATCATAAAGCTGTCTACTAGCCACTGCTTCAATCTAGAGTTTGGAACGCAGAATTCTCGGTAGTAAAATACATTTTATTGACTGAGCTTAAGCCACGGTCAATGCTAAGGAGAATATTATTTAAATACAATGTAGATTCATTCCGCAAGAAAATATCACAACAAACTAGAGCTGTGTCAAATCAACACATGTTAGTAACAAAATACAAGTTGATAATATGTATGTGAAATAATTCATAATTTACCATTGAGGCACACAGCCAAAATGCATGAAAAACATTCTCCTTTAAGCAACACATGGAACATATTAATAATATTATTGAATGCAGTCTCAGAATACTTCACAGGGCGTGCTTAATACTGTAATCACTCGGGAGTTAACAACATCAATAACTAATTAAATAGAAATCTGCATATTAAAATTATTCACTGAACTGAAAAACTAAGAGACGGGTTTGTTTAATGCTTCTTCAAACTGATGTTTTAAAAACAAACAACTCGAAATGAAATGGTATGGTAAACATTTGATTTACAGCGAGCTTTTGAGTAAATTAAAACGTGTAATATCCATATTGGGATGATAATTTGACACGAATATTTTCACACACAATGGACATGTCTTGATATAAATACAGTGTTATTCCATTTACAGGAATAATACTTTCAATGCCTACACATAATATCTACCAACATTAGTATCCATTGTATTGTATGATCTAGGGGAGTTTCTACTAAATAATGCTAGGTACATTATATCTAATACGAAATGCCTACTTGCCTGCAAAACCTTTCAATGATAATGGTTATACACTGACTGCCATACAATTTAGGTGTATGAGTTACAATGAGTTTCAGACGCGGATGGACAGTTGAATAGAATGTCTTTCTATGAAATATGGACATACATTATACATGATGAATGAAGACAAGAAAAACTCCGCATTGTGTAGGTATTATTTTGAAAAATAAATACAAAAATACGTAGGTAATTTATAATGTACCCAGCCCAAAAATATTTATGATTTCGCTATCCTAAAAGTGATCTGAACGTACTTATACTAACATACAGCACATACTTAGGCATTGTACGGGTGGACCATTAGTCCTTGCACTTTTGAAATGGCCCTAAAAATAAAATTACAGTTGGTGTTTAATTTTTTTTTAGCTAAGAAGAACAACAATAAACGGGAAATTCTTTTTCTAAACACAATATCACCAAGATGTCCGCCATCCTGCCGCTGACGTTCCTCAAATCTGGGTATGATTTTTTCTAAAAATTCGGCCCTAAGCGTGAAGTATTGACAATTTCCTCTCGAATATTCAATTTTGGTTGATGTATCGTCACTGATTGATTCACGTACACCTGACTTTTGAAATAACATCATAAAAAACCAGGTGGGATTAGATGCGGGCTGCTGAGAAGTCATGGAATATCTCTTTAGAGTAGTGTGAGAAAAGTTCCAGAACAAAATAATCTCGCGGAGAGGAGATACTCCATGGCCTCCCGCAGCCCGGACCCAACCCCAGCAATTTTTTTATGGGCTTATCTATAAAATAGTGTCTACGTAAAAAAACTAGCTATAATAATCCAACTGAAATCAAATATTCAAGAGGAAATCTGGTTTTGATATTTTCGAAACATACCTACGCTTTGTATAGAAAAGTTTAATAAAAATTAGGGGTCAGATATGAGGAGGGCCAGCAGCAAGATGGAGGACACCTTGATGATATTGTGTTTAGGAAATGAATTTCCCAGCTATTGTTGTTCTTATTAATAAATTATTTTTTAAATACAAACAGTATTTTTATTTTTATGGCCATTTCAAAAGTGCAAAGACTTTTGGTCCACCCTATATTTGTGTAATCAAGCGAAGAAAAAATCGTATTCAATTTCTATGATGTGAAAAGATTACACGACGAATAAAAATAGTCTTACAAGAAAATGGTATTAATATAAATAAATAATAAAAATCCTACTTTGTCCTATATCTGTAAATAACGCTGATTGATTTATCTCTTCTGTAATCTATGGTAAATGATGATTTTGAGAGTTAGACTTTTTGTTCCGTTTTCCAATTCAAAATGCATCTCCATCAATATAAGTTTCTGAAACCCATTGAATACGTTCTTGTTGATTGCATCTCGATTCTTTAAGAATTTAGCAATTCATCATTTACTTTAGCCATGCTACAATACCGTGCTTTGCTACAACGAAATATTGTTATTCGAGTACCGAAACATTTTATATTATAATTCAAGATATTGCTGACATGGAAGGAAAATATAAAAAAACAAATAATGATATTTAGCTTATACAGAGTCATCGAAAAAAATGGACCCTATTTAAAAGAAGTATGACTGTTAAATGAGTGATTATTTCACTGTATGGTAACTGATGAATATTAGTTTTGTTTGATGCACAATACAATGCAAAAGCGCATGCGCGGACTAACTGTGCGGTCGGCAAAGCCAAAGAAATATTTAAACGTATCCTCCATTCTACTACAGAAACTCAAAAAAATCAGTGACTTGATGAGATTCCAAAAATAACAATTCGAAATTATAAAAAATCAACGCACTGTACTTTCCGTTGCGTAATCAACATTATATTCCAAGGTGGTAAGTGAATAGCGGCGTTTGGCTTTGTCGACCGCACTTTTAATCATGCGCTATTGCATTGTGTTGTGCATCCAACAAAACTTACATTCATCAGTTACCGTGGAGTAAAAGAATCACTCATTTAAAACGACTGGTTTCAAGGTAATATCTTTTTTAAATAGGCTCCATCTTTTTCGCTGACGCTGTATGTATGTCCGTCCACATACAATATACAAAACGTGATACTTAGAGGAAATTATAAACAATTTCTATCAAAAACGTGCTAAATTTGATTACGGATTCATTTTATCATATCCCACGTCATAAAAATAATGAAATGGGCAATAATTTGTCGAGTCTTTGAGCGTAAACGAATCAACATTTATAGTTTTTTTTGTATAAATACTGCACTAAATTATTAGATGTGTTAGTAATATTTCATCAATGGATTTCGTCAAAGTTCTTCTTGCGTTGTTCAGCCTTTTGGCTTACACTGCAGCTCTTACGGTACGTACCTACATAATAAATCCTGTTGCTACTTCTTCTTGTTATCTCCACTGCTGGATATAGGCCTCTTCCCGTGTCTTCCACAATTCTCTGTTTTGGGCGCTTTGGTTGGACTCATATCCCACCTACTCGATGATATCATCGGCCTATCTCCTTTGTGGTCTTCCTACACTTCATTTACTTTCGTAGGGTCTCCAGCTCAGTACTATGGGGGTCCATCTGCCGTCCTTTGTGTCCCTACTCTCTCCGCACCCTTGTCTGAGACCCTTGACCATCGTCTTATATCTTCATTTCTTATCCGGTCTCTCAAGGATACACCTATCATTCGTCTCTCCATTACTCGTTGAGTGCATTTCAGTTTGTGGATACTTATGGTGGATACATAGTGAGCGACATGGTTTTAAGACGGTGTGTTGTCACAGACAAAACACAGGAATTGTATACTCTGGCTTTTAGATTGTTCGGGACTACCTTGTTGTCAAATCCTGTTACTTATGAGAAATCATACATTGACGTAGCACTGAACTCCAAATTAATATTAAATTTTGTTTTATTCACAGTTGCGTGAGCAACATTACGGGCACAGTCAGCCTTCCAGGAGGCAATTTACTACTTATAGAGAGCCAATGGAAAGCAATGGGAATTGGGATGCTGTAAGGGGTTCGTTGGATCTACCATGCAAAGTATGCCACCGTATAACATCTCGTAACTTAGCACACAACCCGTGAAATCATCACCTACCCTTGGAATAAGTTTACTACAGCGGATTCATCAACATCATTTATGTTCAATTCCTTGAATCATTTAATAAAGTTTGATACATGAGTTTCTTTTTAATTTCGTTCACCTTTCTAATAATGTTTCTTGTCAGGTGCCTTTCAGAGTACATTCTTAAGCAAGATTATTGATATCATTCCCGCGTAGACGCGCATATCGTTCCATACGAGCACCCATGTCGCACAGGTAAGTGTAGATACCCCAAATACTAAAATAAGAAAGGCACAAATGACGTAATTTTTTGCGTTTGATTCTCAGTCTTTGGTACTATCTTAAGGTACATGTATATAAAGTACGTATATCTAACCTGTGACGCTAAGTAGGTGACTATAACTAAGAAGGACTGTCGGGATAGACTTAAGTGAAAAGGGGCGACGCCTGACCTTATGTAATTGGGTTAAAGTGCTGAGAATAAAAAGACCCTCAGAGGAGCATGGTAAATATAATTTTCTATAAATTCTATGTAGCACCAATGCGTAGTCAAAAATACCTACATTGGAAAGTTACTCGTGCGAACAATTTATAAAATATTCTATCGAGAATAACATCCCCAGGTAACTTATAATTTAAATAAAAATGTCTTCCAATCTTTTGATGACTGTATTTTACTAAATTCGATCAAACAAATTTATTTGTAGGAATAGATATAACAATTTCGCCAACAAATATGATTTTTCAAGCTACTAAATTGTGAGACTAAATAATGTATTCATACAACAAGGCAAGACACATACTTTTTTGAATATTTTTGCCTATTCATCATATTAGAAACAAACGTTAGTATCAGTATAACTTCGAACAATTTATTTCAATCATTATACCTACACATCTTGCAAAAATTCATGTATTCAAGAACACCAAAACAGCAAATGTAGGTGTATGCAGGCATTTAATATGTATTAGTTATGAATGTGTGTGTGAGACACTTTTAAAAGAGATAATTTTATAAACAAAATAAATTTTAATGAAATTGGGTAGACCAAAATTAATCGTGACAAATCTTTCATTATAAATTTTAATCTCTGATTAAGAGCAGAGAAGCGACGGCGACACAATGGAACAATAGGACAGGGGTAGAAACATTATGTTGTATTTAGTTTATTCCTCAACACGCTGTATACAAGACAAATTTTCCCATCATCCGCCTACTTGATATATTTTCACAAGCATACAACCCTCATCATAAACCGGTATACCGTAAGATGAGAAAATCTGAACCATAACCCTCTCACAATAATAATAGATCGTAGGGTACAAAATGTATGTGGAGGTGACAATGCCTATACGAACAGGTCAAATTAATTTGATGCTGTGAACTGGAAAAATATATAAAAATAATCTAATCTAGATCTTTCTTTATTTCGCAGTCTTTCAATCTCTTCTCTCTTCTCTTCATCAGCCTATCCCCGTCTACTCCTGAACAAAGGCCTCCTCCATCTGCCTCCATGTTGTCCTGTCCCGTGCAGACTGCATCCAGGTTGCACCGACATGCCGGACCAGGTCGTCTCTCCATCTCAGCTGTGGCCGTCCCACGCTTCTATTCCCATCACAAGCTCTCCAATTTAGAAGGTTCTTGGTCCACTTGCCCTCTTCGCTTCTAGCCACGTGTCCTGCCCATTTCCATTTTAGGGATGCTATGCGGTGCATTATGTCAGTCACTTTGGTTCTACGTCTTATTTCCTCATTTTTTAACATTTTATTTCATTCTACCACTGAACCAATTATAACCCAAATTAAATTCATACAAGCAACGCCAATAATTAGCGTACGTTGTAAGCAGTTACACATATACCTAAGGAATATTTTTCGAGGTACCCATATCTACGTTTTTATTTAAGAAATTTTCAGATACCCACTTAATAATTGATATGAATATTTAAGGAAAGAAATTCACCTTACCTTTTCAAACATCTCCATTAGATTACTAATAATGGTTCTAGTATTTACCTAAAACAAACAGAGAAATACACAATGAATAATCACGTTATACATAGAAACATAACTATACTGAAATTATTTTTACAATTTACAGTATTCGCACATCAGGCAATCAATCATAAATAATTCAAAAACATAAAAATAATTTAATATAAGTAGGTCCCGGCCTACAAATGTGTGTTGGTAATATTCTGATGTAAGCAGATACTAAACTAATACTGTTTAGGAGTCTGAAATTACGTAATGTCTGTATCCCCTTCCCCACACACATTTACTTGAATAAAAAAGAACACTAAAATGTCTGCCTGTTGATAATGAATCGAACACAAAGTCGGCAATCAAATGTTGGCAGGTTCGTCCGCTCACTGGGATTCCGGTGGTTTGGTCACGGGTGTGAGAATGTAAACACCAAACCTCGGGCGCGGGAGAAAATCAATCTCGTAATAGTGTTAGTTATGTTTTTGACAGAAAACCATAAATTATTTACGGAAATAAATCATTGTCGTAAAGTTGTGCGATTCTCATGAAAACCAAAATAATTCGAGAGTGAAAAGAATTGAGAGCCATTACCGAACATTATAGAGAAATAGTTTAAATTAATACACGCCCATATGACAAATGTAAGACATGTTTATGAAGGATTTTTTAAGAAATAATGAGAGTAAAAATTAAAATTTATTACTCTTAAAAACATGAATGTATTAGAAATTTATAGATTTACTAATAGGAGGTTGGTTTGTTTACATGACTCATTTTTGAAGTAATATAAAATGTCGAACGATTGAAATATATGTATATATACACACCGTAACATCTAATATTTTACTGAAAAACAAGTACTCGAATGTTAAAGATAAAGATAACTTAAAATATATATCAATTTAAGGAACGATTAAGAGTATGCATAATAACATTTCAAAAATTTCTATAAATTGGGAGATTTAGATCTCGACAACCGTTACTAAATATGCTTTGGAACTAAAATAGTACAGTAAAGAAATACAATAGATACGTTGAACCTTTATCTAGAGAATAACCGTAAAAGATTTTTCATATCTACCATAGATTACTCAAAAAAATGTGAAAAACCCTTCTGATTTTATCATGCAATTGTTCACGCGATTTTAAACCTTAATGCCGTAAGAAATGACCGTGACGTCTTAGTGGGGTCGGGAGCCTTAAAAACTAAAAATGATGTAATATCGTACGGCAAAAATGCATTTACTCGTAAAAACTAATAACAGGAACAAATCATACAGGCATTAAGTTAAGAAAAAGAAGTCGTAGAATAAAGTTGCAGATATAATAAGGTATTCTTAGTTTCCAACTCATTTCTATAATAAAAAATAAAGAAAATAAGTAACCTGGATTTTAGAGTGGAAAGCTTGAGGTTGTACAAACAGAGCCTACTTGTGAGGCAAAAGTGATAAATTTAGAATAATTCACAAAGTTATTATTAAAATCTTATTTCAGAAGCAGAGTCTGCGGGAATACATAATCCATGTTGATCTAGTAGGCGACATATTATTATTCTATAAGAATTCTATATAAGAGATTTGTCACCTACTCAATATGTCAAATAAACGATCTACAATCAAACTTGGCAATCCAAGACTTGTCCTAGAAAGACAGCATAGAAACATTAATGGTATCGTTATGACTAAATTATAAAAGATTGTGCAAAATACACATAAAAACTACAGTCCTCTACTCCACAACATCTATATCTATATACTGTTATATGAAGAGTTTATTGAGAGAGAGTATTTTGTTTTTTACGCATATTATAGCTGGTTCAGCAAGACATACAATTCAATCATGTTACATAATCAAAAGAATGCAAAATGAAATTCAAAAGGCGATATTAGTGTCGAATTCATAGTTTTAGGTGTCAAAAAGATAAATAGTAACACTTTCCATACCAACAGGAGTTGGTCTGGGGGTCTGGAGGCCTATGATACAAATAAGTGTATTTCATACTTTTTCACAGATTCACTTATGTCTGTGGCGTAGCAAGGCGTGCAGGGTTCATCTATTAGTCAGGAATTAGGTAACTTATCAGTGTCAATAGCATTCCTTAAAAAAATGTTGTCTAGGAAACATTACACGAGTAAAAACTAAGAATTATTAAACAGTCAGAACAATATTCCATCTGTCGATCTTCTCACGTCGGGGATTAGGCAGTGGGGCCAGACTGCCTTGACTTTACACACACATCTTATTTATATAAAAGACCAAAAAGGAACGGCCCTCGTCGAACGAAATGAAATTAGCGCTGTAAGTACATATAAGCTAATTTTCTTCCAATGGGCGATAAACTATAGTTTATTTTTCAACGATGTGTTATACGATCATAGCATCGTTTGTGTCACTACGGTTGTAGCACGTATTAGGTAGACGATCCTGAGAACACCTATATAATAATACACGTATAAGTAGCCACCATGATATCACAGAAAATACATGAAGTTCCATGATATTGAATGAAGAAGCTAGGGTCTACGCCATGAACCGTAAAATAAATAATTTACTGACTTATCTCATCCCATCGAATAATACCACCGTGTCTATTGTGTCAGGAAGGTACCTACTAGAAGGGATCAGCTTACAATCTATCCAATACACTCCGTATCTTATAATAACCAATACAATTAATCACTTACTTTTCAACGTACTCGTATGATACTTATCTACTTGATAATATTGATTTATTCCATGTGTCAGTTAGTACAAGTAAAACTTTTCAGAACGTAACAGATAGCGAAGAAGATTTGAACTTTTAGAATATTATTTAAGAATGTGTACAGTTAATTTACTTGGGTTGTGGCTTTTTAATATCCATTTTTAATATCGAGGTGTTGTTGGCCCGTGCTCACTTTCGCTGGTCGGGTCATGTCGTCCGTATGTCGGACAATAGACTTCCAAAGAAGCTCATGTACTCCGAGTTGGCTGAAGGTAGAAGAAAACATGGCGGGCAACGGAAAAGATACAAGGACGTTCTGCACAACACGCTGAAGGACACAAACTGCCAAAATGACTGGGAAAGCTTGGCGGGTGATCGGAAAAATTGGCGGAAGACCATAAATAACTACAGCGGCCCGCAGAATAGAACCACCCGCAGACCCATCACAAATGAAGAGCAGCCCTGTCCAAAGTGCGACAAAGTGTGCTTGTCCAGAATCGGCCTCCACAGTCACCTTCGATGGCATCACCGGCAGGAACAACTACGTAGCAACGATTCTTCGGATGCTTCATAAATATGCTCGGCAACGGGCTCTAGGCATTATTATTATTATTATTTAATATCCATTACAAATGAATTTTACAATACTAATTGCACATCATTGAAACTGGAAAAGATGAAGGAAGTCTTCTTCTTCTCAGCCTTCTCGCGCCCAGCGTTGGGCATAGGCCTCCCCCTTATATTTCCACTGCTCCCTATCCTGGGCCGACCGCATCCATCCGCCCGCCGATCCGGGGGCGGATGAAGGAAGTACTCAGTATAAATAAGACATAAAAATAAAGTGAGTTCTTTTGTTTAAATATTTTCAAAAGTTGACGCACGTTAACGCTGTTCTATAAGGAGCTTCGGAGGTGACTAGGGGTTGAAATAACCACAATGGCAGCGAGCACCATGAAGTTTTAAGTTCATTGCGATATTGCACTTTTTAAGCCCATGATATTCCTCCTAGGCGTCAGGAAGAAAGAAGGTCAAGAAAGTTAAAGATCAAAGAAAATATTATATGGATGTGAACGAAAATGTATTCAGTGGAGTAGTTGTCGAAAAGTAGCCCAAAACACTCTCATCATATACCTTATTTTAAGAAGAATATTGGTGCTCTAAGGAAGACGCGTGGTGATGAAATAACGTTTTTTGTATGCCGAGTAGGATGAAGGTAGAAGCGAAAAAAAGCTTAAAAATCGGAAGCATGTGGTGTTCTGATTTCTCGAACAAGATAGCGATGTCACTCTACGATACAACTATATACATGAACAAGTAAGTATATACAATAAGACTATGCGTTTTATGTTCCCCAAATACGTTACAATCTTATTTATGAAGTTCCCAATTTAATAGGAGTAAGTAAATTAGAATAATATATTCTTCCACAAGTGGTTCACAAATAGCTGTAACTGAAATTAATGGTAATTCATTACAAATTGTACAAGATGAATGAATGGGGCGTACAAACTTTACACTTAGAGTTGCAAACTGGAACTTACCCTCAGTTCCATTGTTTTCCAAGTAGACTTCAAGTGATTTCAAGTTTAAAATCCAATCCCAAACAGCACAGCAGTATACGAAAGTTATTCCATTAGCATAAAATTTTGTATAAGTTTGACAACCCTGATAAATCCTCAAATTGCTAGTTGCTTTTCTGTAAACAAAGAGTTCTTACCCCATGTAGTACACATTCATTCTGTACTCAGTATAAGGGTAAAAAGCTTTTCTTTCACTTTTAGCATGAGAGCTTTTGACAAAAATATCAAAATGAGGTCACATGTGTTAATCAAGATTTCCTCAAAGAAAAACAACACATGAAGTTCATTTAACGCAAGTATTACACACTATAATAGGTACTGCACAATATAACTAGCATTGAGTTAGTTACACATATGGACACGGATAAATGAAACATTAAAAAGAATAGTGAACTGAAACTTACACAGGCATTTTTAATTTGAAACAGGTACTGATGATCCAATAGAGTCTGGATTTCGTATGAACAGAATTCTGCACCTGTTATCATTTACTGTTCTAGTTTTACCATTTCAAATCATATTGTCTATTTTTCAGTAAAGCGCTTATTACGTCTTTGGGGTTTTGTTGTCCCTACCTACCCCACAAGGGGATCAAGTGTGAGAGGATAGTTCCCCGTTACGTGTCAAACAATTTAAAGTACCTGTTAAAGTTTTGAAGTTTCGTAAAGCATACCTCCCACGGTAGGATGATATAATAACGACCAGAAACTTCAACCTAATTACATAAACAATAATAACACTAAGCGTGGCATAATTTAAAAATACACTTTGTAATTCAAAGTGAGGCACGAAGTTTTAAACATACTCCCCAAGACCTAACGACCCCAGAGATATTTCAACAGTCTTTCAGGAGCATACCCAAGAGAGATGGCGAAGCATCAAGGATCGAAAACCACTTTTAAGGGCATGGCACCAGGAATGACGTCACAGTCTTTTCCCACGGCATTAAGATACAAAATCGCGTGACAATCGCACGATAAAATGGTAAAAATCGCGTTTTTTCCATTTTTTGTCAAAAAACTTTTTCGGTTATTCCCTAGATTTTAATGCATGTTATCAGTACAAATAAAAAAAATTACCCCGCGACTTTCGGGAAACGAGTTTCCGTCTTTCGGAAAAAAGGTAAGAGGTGTTTTTAATTATTTTTTTTGAGAAATCTATACAAGATACAAAAAATCTTTTACGGTTATTCCCTAGATAAATATTCAATTCATCTACCCTATTTTGTTCCAAAGCATATTTAGCAACGGTTGTCGAGATAGAAGGTCTCCCGTTTTTACAAATTTTTGAAATGTCGGTATGCACACTCTTAATCCCCTTTGTTCTCGTGAAAAACCATCGAAAAGTATAAGTGTAGTTTTCAGCGATTATTTCTTTATTATTTTCTCGACAAAAATACGAATGAAATAAAATTATACAGTGAAAAGGAAATCCTTAAAGTGAAAGTTGTACAGGATGTTTTGACAGTTTTCTTAGAAACATAACTAAAGATTTTATACGAATAATACCTACCTAATCTCACTATGCTGAATTATTCAAACGATTTTTTTTTACGCCGCAAAGTCTCTTCGGCAGAATGTAATGTGATTTAACATTCAGATTAATTTGGCCGGTCAATTACAATTATACAAAACACAACAATATTCGTGAGATTAGTCTTATCAATTTTATACTTTCTGACTGACGCACAACTGCAGAAAAACGGGATATTTTTATAATTAGTATATCGTCGTTGGTTGGCAAACATTATGCAATCTGAGAATACTACATTTTTCAATAAAGATTACATACATACATACATTAATACGCGAACAGCTCATCTATGTTTAATAGCATTACCGTGGGTGAACTAGAGCTGATTGCTCTGTATTATATTTATTTGTTTTATTAGTTTTCAGTCATATAAATATCAAGGGTAGAATACCAACGAAAGAATATGTTTGAATTGAAAAAAATCTTTAACAGCATGTATAATGTATACAGGTTGTCTACTAGTTGGTTACTCAGAAATATCTGCCAAATGATAGAGAATAAATTGTGATACAATTTGTCGAGTCTGTCATGACTTCGTTAAATACTTTTGTTAAGACAATTAGTATTGAAGACAATAAACATCTGTTAACAATGGAAAAAGAGAGATATCCAATTATTTTAACCCGACTTTAAGAAGTTGTTAAAAAGCTACAACAATATTATGTAACAAAAACCTAAACCGTAAAATATAAGATAATATTTTATTAAATTTTGACTCCAAATTATATTTTTTTCATGGGCGTGTAAGCTAAAAATATATATTTTTGCAACACTAAAAAAATGGTAGAATATATTCTGAATCGTTTGACAAAATAATAATGACAATGAAATGGAAAAAATGTTTTCTTCCCATTTTCTCGTCTTTTATTTTCTTTTTAAAAACACTCAATTATTATTATTTTTATTCCTTATCTTTTCACAATTAGTATTTCGTAAATCTACGAATTCATTAGGGGAGGAGAGTAGCTACGTAACGAAAAGAGAAGTTTCATAGAGAAACGAATTAATATTATTTGCATTATTATTTTGTTAAAAATATTCGGAAAATTTAACATTATGCTTCAAAATTAATCGCGATAAGCAGAGGCGACGCTCCAGCCCATTGTGCCATTCTTAAATTCCCTAGAGGCCTAGACACGTACACTCCAACTCAAACTCAGGTACTTTTCTTTATACTTTGCAGTTAACTAGAAACTTATGTTACGAAGTACAGATAACATCATACGCTCAGAACATCCAATTCTGTTACAATTATTTCTTTATTTATTTCCATTGTGAAAACTCCTTATAATTGTGAAGTTCATTCGGTTGAAACGTCCTTTCGCTAAAGACTACTGACAATCATTTAGAATTTTCCATTTAGTTGTTTTCGTCTGGTGACAAAAGATTTACACCAACGCAATACACAATACGACTGGTAATAAACAAGCAAATTACTATGAAGGAATTTACTCACCCATACAGCGTATTTTATTTATAAATTTGCATAAGAATGGACAAATTGTTTTAAAATAGCCATCTATAAAAAAATATTTTTGTCTCGCTTGGGAACATTATCATTCACTACGCGCTGTTAAAATGTAATCAGAGCGTTAGGAATGACAGAAAGAAATGGATAAAATTCACCGCACAAAATCCTGAAAGAGTGTCTCGGGAAATTAACATGTTAGCTCCTATACATCTTACGAAAATGATTCTAGATTCAACAGCTTAAGCATTAGCAGCTAGAAACGTAAGTCTGTTCACTTGTACGCTCTTCTCCCTGTCCCCTGATAGTCATCCCCTCACATCTGGTTCCGGTTACTCACCCTATATTGTCGATTCACTCGGTCAGCTGTCTAGACGTAATCGTCATGGTTCTTCGTCTAATTCTTATTATCAGCTGTCGGCAGCAGCAGAATGCCGATGTATCTGATCTAAGGGCAGTATTCACTGTATTAATTATTAGTGGTCTTCAGTTCATCATTTCCTACTCTATCTACCACTGTCTCTCTATATAGATAAATGTGAACAGCCCACCGCCACAAATTGTAACTCATATTGTCACGACGGCTTTTTCAGAATTTAGTACAAGTAGCTTCGTATCGAAAGAGTACAATAAAGATGCAAATTAAAATGTAATAATTCATTGAACAGATTATTTAATAATAACTTGTTGTGATGTTGCCATTATAACAACCCATCACAATGGCATTAAATGATTGGCAACTAGATTATTATTTTTCTTGAATAATAACTTCTACTTAATCATTTAACTTTCCCATAGGGAACACATGGAAGTCGAAAGGTCTGGTCTATCAGGGGGGGTTGTGCAGTGCGCTATTTCAAATTCACTAATTACGGGGTTTGCGACCAATCTGGTACTATTTAGGTTCCAACAAAACAGAGTTGTGCGAGCACACATTTTGTGCCTTGTGCCCCTTTTGGTATCAGCGACAAAGAGTGATGATATAAACAGAGCGTAGATAAACTCACCAAGCCTAATCATAATTAATATAGCTTTAATTGTCACCTAAACTATTTACCCTTTACCATACACTCGAAGTTTACCTACACTGTATAACTTATAAGTAGGTACTAATTACAAATGTCTCCTAACTAATCCCATCAATACTTCATTCTGGTAGAAAATGTCGAATTTTTATATATCCTATAATGTCAATGACTTAGGAAATAATATTATGGTGGTTATATGCGTAAATTCGTATATAACCGTAGATATTAAATAATATGGTTATACGACAATAGGATATAATCGAGGAAGTACCTGCCTGATAATAACTTTCGTAACATATTATAGGATATGATGATGGTATAGGAAAATTACGACAGATAAGAGCATAGGTAAATCAAGTTCATTATATTATACGTCTGTATAATATTCTGTAATAGATATGTTAGTATAGGTAGGTATGTAAAATTCAATAGACCCGAACATAATTTCAATGAAGGTGAAACCTTCCTCACAGGTGGGTTTACGAGTTCTTGATGAGATTCCAATATAGGTATGAATATAATATGGAAACGATTTACATATTATAATATGTAATATTACGAAAAAATATTACATCTCTAACTTCGACCTACATATTACTTCAAAGGTCACAAAGCTACCATTTAGCGTTTATTACTTTTCAACCTAGAGCGGTGTACGTATTGCGATAGAGATCTTCAAAAACCTCTGAAACTCTGTTGGTTGAAAAACAGTGTTTTTTTAGCCACTCATCAATCGGAACTTTAAAAAACATGACACAGGCAGGATCACTAAAGCACGAAATGTGAAAAGTATTCTCAATTTTCCACGATATCCTTAGTTACACGAATGAAAAAAAAATACAGGATATAATACCCACCTAAATACATTTTTGTTTCAGATTCATGATAACTTCTTAATGATACTCAAAGATCACTCCTGTATTTTTTTCAAATAAGCCCAGTAGGCCGCGCCCTAAGGCAGTTTTAGAAGAGCGGGGAGCAAATTTAAGACATCCCTGGAGCTAGTGAATATAATTTTTTATTTTCTAGCTCCAGCGGTCACTGAAATCTTCCTCATGACTTGTTTACGACCAGCGATTGAAACGACGAACGTATGAATTTGGTCACAGGTACATAAAAAACTGTTCTGTGGTGTCGATCTCTTCTTATAGTATGTCTGCTGCGACTTATGCTCTAAGTTTCTGGGATGGGATTCAGAAATTGGACACCAACTTGTTTCACCACTTTGCTGGACTGAAATGGTTCATTACAGTACATACTGTGATTGTAGATACTGTGTGGTGTCCTTGTAGCTCTTCCTTCACGAATGGGTGGTACATACTTAGAAAAAGTGTGAATCCAGCACTGCTAGAGAACGTTTATAATATGTACGAGAATTTAGGTAATAAATCAAAGTATGATTCTTATCTCTCGAAGTAAAATTCCTGGTCAATCTATCATGGAGTAAAAAGGAGACATATGCTCGTTCACTGCGCCACATTTGGTTCACAAAAGGAATCGTTTATACCCGTACATTACGAGGACATTAGGAGGTAATGTATTTTATATTCCTGTAATAGATTAAATTAATGTAACCATCACAAAATAGACCGCATTATTACGTTTAAGGGCACATGCCCGATTTCAAATGACTGCTATAATAAATAATGAAACTCATTATACATTACATTCATCAAACTAGTTTTAAGATTGAATTTTCTATTCTTCATCGTTGGCTGACTTACATAAAAGTCCTCCATATTCTTCGCGTTTGACCAGATTCATGATTACTTTATTTTCTGCAACAAGTATGTATTATGATGTCTGAACGGTGAAATACATATTTCTCATTTCTCGAGAAGCAGGTGAAAAGAACATCAAGAGCGTTTCATTTTTTAATGATTTACGTAATACGAATTTGGTAATAAATGTATACGCACTCATATCTTGATTGAAGTAAAACGTATGGTATTTTGACGACTCGTTCTATAAAAACTGTTTAGGCATTTAGGTACGAGTATATTCAGTAGGTATACCTACCGCACATTGAAATATTATGTCATTTGAAACTAATTTAACAGAAAAATCAGCTCGCGATATTAACATTGAAGAGAATACCTGATAAATATTTATTTATTTAATATCAAAAGACAATTATATTAAGACATATTAGGGATGAAAATGTGTACCTACTTATTTCTGTAAAAGTATTTTCAGGCAATGATTGCGTATTTTCTTGTTGTCAGTCTAGCAGTGTCGAAGGTTACTAAGAATTCCATTCCCATTGAGTTACCTTTTTGATTTATATTTATATTAATAGGTATAATCTGATATAATTCAATAAAAAAATTATAGTCCCCGCTTCTCTTCTACAGAAATCCACTCTTCGCCACTGCAATCTAGTGACCCTTGTACGCGGCTTTTCTTCCGATCGCCTTCGTAATCATATGAAAAGATACTAAACAGGCACTCCACAAATAAAGGATGTAACTTTTCGAACGTTAAAGGCGAAAGAAGTATGTATTATTATCAATAGGAATTGATGATGATTTCCCATACCTTATGTAGGAAAGATACAATATGATAGGTATATATGTAATTTTCAGATAGTGAAATACCTTAGGGAAACAATGTTTTCTAAGAAGAAAACTTGTAACATTGGTGTTAATAATATATTAGTAATCTTCCCATGGTAAATCATAACCAAGACAGTTTGAAATGTCACTAAAACGTAGGAAAGAATCTTATTAGATTTTGCGTCATGCTCCAACCTAATAATAATACATAGTAGGGACACAAAGGGAGGTTCATTATACGGACAGAGCTAAGAGGAAAAGTAAATATACTTATCTAGGTATGTAGTTACTCGTGTCTTTGTATGAATACAGTTTTAGTTTTCCTCTTCAAACAAATCTTTTCAGGAGTGAATTTTTGATTTTTTAGCCTTTGACTTCATTTCATATGCATGTACACACATACTATACTATAACAACTCATTGATCTGTAACATATGAGACGTAAGAAGGTGTTCTTTATAGAAGGTGATAGTTACGCAAGGGATATTAAAATTCAAAAAGTTTTTTATTTGCCTTCCGTGTGGATGGAGATCAAGTACCATTTCAGATTCTACGTTGTTGAAAATCATAAACCATTACGAAAGAGAATCTGCCTGAGCTAATAATCTTCAACAATTTAAGGGAATAACTGCAAAAAATATCAATTCAGTAGTCACTAAGTACGTTAAAAAACAAAACATTTTGAAGAACGTTTGGGTACTAACTCACGTATGTGGTAACTTATAACAGAAATATATTTTACCCATGTACCTACCTTATAATTAATTATTACTCCATTTAGTTACCTAATTTTATCCTTTTTAGTTCTTTTTGAATGTTACAATTCTAGAATCCGTGACTCAAAACTTTTACGCCCATTCCCTAAGTAATTACTGTCATTGCCCACGTATAGATACTGTACAAAAGCAAATATGTATAAGCAAACGATCCGAATATGAGTCAGAAACGTTCTAATACACCAACCTACGCAAATAAGAAAGCTAATTTAAAGTTGCCAGAAGTATAAAAGGAGCAACAAAATAAAAGTTTTTATTACAGATAATAAGGAAAGGGTGCCAATTGTGCGTAATTGTACCTTAAAGCTAATAGATAAGCACAGAATTGTAAATTTATAGAAACGGAAACACAAATAGAGACATCCAGAGACTTCTCTAGTTCTGAGATTTCGTAGTGTTTGCATGTAGATACGAGTTGTGTATTTTACATAAATCCCTAAAAAATGTATATTATTATAATTATCAGAACACGTTTAGGTATTTTGAATAGATTGACGAGTACAGCATTTATAAGAGAACCGCTCTTCTTGTTATATAATCATAATAAGCATTCTTCAAAGTTTCTTAGCTGCGAGGAGGAATTTTGATGCTAATAAAGTATTTTTGAAGTAGGTACACTAAATTATTAAACCACAAAAATCTGACTGTATAATGAAGCATTATCTTTCAGAAAGCAGAAAATCTCTTTCATCAATCTAGTCACATAAAATTAGCGTTTTAATAAAGGCCTCCAGACTTTTTTGTCTCTTCCAGTTAGGCATTATGTTTCGCAGCCGCACAAAAGATGCTCGAAAAGGAAATGCTCGTAACTTTCCAGGTCTAAAAACGCGATCAGTAAATGACAAATCTGAAAACCCTTTTTTTCGAGGTTTATTTATACGTGTACCTATGTAAGTACGTATTTTGATTTAACGTGATTCCCATTCCGGGAAATTGTTGATTCTTAGATACCACACCGTGGTCATCAATTACGTAGGTAGGTAGCGCACATTCTGTACTTCTCAGGCGGGATTTGTGGTCATTCACCAACATTTCATTTTGAAGTACTTACTTTACTTTACGGGTCCGGACTCTAGACCTTGCCACTCCAATGTGCAGCGACAGATATCGCTTTGAAGTGATTTTTAGATACATGAAATTTTGAAGTGATTTTTAGATACATGAAATGTTTGATTTAATCACAAACATCTATTGAAAAAGCTTCTCCCTGTTTTTTAATTGAAAGAGGCTGAGAAAGTACGGAATATTCATTTATTTATTTATCTTTTCACTAGAATCGCTGTTCAATAGTGTTCAAATTATACTAACGAGTAAGTACATTAATTCACCATCCCTCTAAACAGAAACGAGAATTCTTTCATGATCCTACCAATATGTAGGTTTTGAAAAATTTTACAATAAACATTATATTGTGTATATATCGTAATACAGACGATAAACTTAGAATAATTATTGTAGTAGGTTTAATGATAAACGCGTATCTATACATATAATAAAATGCGTACTCGCTTACTACACTTGAAACTATAATTTCTAGCATCATTAAACTAAATCTTATGTATTGTAGTGTTCTTGCAACATTCACTATCTTAATTTTCATTTTCCTCTTGACAAGTTCTTCCCCACATAATGGCTTCCGTTAACTTCCAACAATTTTGTACGCCCACAAGTCTTGCGTAAATTTATACACCGAATCCGATATTATAATTGTATGTAAATTCGTTGTGGAAACGATGTATTGATGATCTTGAAAATTTTGATATATATATTAAACTTGTAATTTTTAAGCTTTATAATATAACTTAAATTATTCAAGTTGATAAAAACCTTCATGCGTCATCGTTTATTACCTATTTCATGTTGCATAAAAATCTTACGTTATCACTATTACCAAATACACGATAACAAAAATTTACGCCTGCTAGGATTGATCATCGGGAAAATCGTTCTAATCTATATATAATATATTTTCAAGGCAATAAAAGATGTTTCGTATAAAAAAAACGTAACAAAACATTCATCTCTCTCTCTTTTTTAAATATATTTCAAAACCGATTGTCCACTGAGTTAAGAGTGTTATTTATGTTGTTTTCTGTTTATCGCTGCTGTAGAAAGGGTGTTTTTATTTGAACAATATTTGATAAAAAAAAAAGGCCAAATTGCTGGATAAGCAAACAAGGGTCTAATGTTTTACAAAATAAATACAAATTCAAGACGCAAAGACGCTTTTATAATATTTGAGATACAGAAAAAGATTCAGAAAAAAGACTAAACATGAACAAAAGAAAACATTATTTCTGCAATTATGGTTTGATTGTTTTTGTCTATAATGAATTTAATAATAAAGGTAAATATTATATATACCATGTATTATCTTCCTTGTTGGTTCTTCGCATATTCTTTGAGTTTCCTTACTGCGTCCTTACCGAGCTTTCGGCAGCGATACTACTGCCATCTTCAAGAATCAACAACGAAGATACGGATTCATCACGCTGTTAAAGCCTACAAGATTATAATATTAACCATTTTATACTACAGTGTTGGGGCATGCTGATGGAATGACTAATGACACAAGAACAACAAGATATGTACGAATGAAAAAATATATTTTATAAAGCGCGGTAGTCTGAGAATGATATGGACCGAACATATCGACGAGAATCTCAAGGATTGCGACACAAATCACAAAAATTTGTGTGCGTAAGGATAGGATGGTATAGGGTTCTGAATACAGACATAAAATATAAGGAACAAACGACAAATCACCACATCAACAAGAAAGATCACCAAAAAAGAGTTTTTTTTTCAGCACAATTATGAAAGATTTTTAAGGTAACTCACGTTAACGTCATCAAGTAAATGATCGCAGAAAGGTCTAAAAACAACTTTCTTACTCTATTGGAACAGGTAAAAAATACTATTATATTTATGTACCTAGTTAAGTTGATAGTCTGTTCGTAAAATATTCTCTTAGTTCGAAAGGCAATGAACAGTATGAACACTACACTACGTATATATCAATGTTTTTGTATTTGGCAATGTCATCCCTTTGACATTTTCTAACTTCCGTTCATTAATCACTGAAGTCCTTCGTCCTTCTTGACATCGTGTAACACGTCCCGCATAATATGTGTTCACTACCTCATGATTCTTAATTGGATCAATTAGTTCTTGTCGTGGGAATGTTACAAAATTTTGTTAAAGGAGAATGCTCAAAAAAAACCCAGGCCCGGCGCAAACGAAATGTAACTCAAATGATAGGTAAAAATAAGTAATTAAATACTGCATGGGTGGCATCATCGAAATCAATGGCTTAATGGGTGAAATACCTATTCGAAGTTTTACATTGGTCACACGAATATATAAGAAAAGGAGCATTAAACAGTTACAATTGCGGTCTAAAAGGGTATAATATGATGAGTATAAGGTAGCCCGTCTTCTACGTCTTCTTCTTCATCAGCCTTGGTCCCTCCACAGCTGGATATTAGCCGAAAGGAAAATGCTCATGAAATATGTAAAAAAAAATCAGGTCCGGCGCAAACGAAACCTAACTCAAATGATAGGTAAAAATTAGTCATTAAATACTGCATAAGAGGAATCATCGAAATCGATGGCTAAATGTGTGAAATACCTATTCGAAGTTGTATAGGGGAAACTTTGAATAGGTATTTCACATATTTAGCCATTGATTTCGATGATGCCACCTATGCAGTATTTAATTACTCATTTTTACCTATCATTTGAGTCACATTGCGTTTGCGCCGGACATGTTCATTTTTTACATAATTCATGAGCATTTACCTTTAGGCCTACATCCGGCAGTGGAGGGATCAAGGCTGATGAAGAAGAAGAAAAATCAGACAGGCTACCTTACACTCATCATATTATATACTTTTGAATCGCAATTGTAACTGTTTAATGCTCCTTTTCTTATATATTCGTGTGACCAATGTAAAACTTCGAATAGGTTTTTCACCCATTAAGCCATTGATTTCGATGATGCCCCCTATGCAGTATTTAATTACTAATTATTACCTATCATTTGAGGTACATTTCGTTTGCGCCGGGCCTGGGTTTTTTTCCCATACAAAATGAGCATTCTCCTTTGTTGGAATTACGAAACCAGATTACTCACTAATATACTCCTTAATGATCTTTTAATATAATAATAAAAATGTCTTTATTTAGTTAATTTTACATATTACATTACATTTAAGCATGTCAAAACATAAAACTATTAAATATTCGCACAAACATGCACAGGGAATGGAGAGTCGCCATTAAAATTCATACTTTTAAATCTCCCCGACTGTGGTTGGAAACTGTGACAGACTGTGGTTGGAGTGGCCAGAGGTCCTGGAAGCTGCGAGTGACAGGGGCCTATGGCGAAGATATACAGATGCTTTGGGCCCCCGACCCGATCAAGGATAGACGGGGAAGAAGATGTATATTGTATATGTGTGTATATATAAATATCCCCTATCAAACGAAAATAGTTTTTTTCTTTCTGAAAATTAAAGAAGAGTTGTGAGAGGAAACTTCCATAGGCCTTAGTTTTTTCTCCACATTCTTCTTATGAATATTATGTGCCTAGACACTCAATGAGATTAGTAAAAATATTAGAGACTTCAATGACACAAGCAAAAGAAGTAATTTTAATTTAAAAGTACCTATATTTCTTTCGTCACGAAAGAATTTCATAAATCCCAACACAAATAATACATCAGACATATTCGGCAAATAGAGAGAGAAAAACATTTCATTTTTTAAACAGCAAACAAATTTGGCAATAAAATCGGATGCCGGATAAAACATCTCTTCCGGTCCCACCGTTATAATATTTATTTGTTATATTTATTGCCCCATACGTGCTTACCCCGGTACCATTGACAGTGCTGCCAGCCTGTCCCCTGAATTCCTCCAGTGGCTGGAGGCGCTGGATGTCAGACTTTAACGATGTGACAATACTTCGACGTTGCCAAACGATAAATAAATAAACAGGCTTAATAGAATTTCATTTTTCATGCTTCATCTGTTATTAAAAACTTACACAAATTCAACAAATAGGAGACATTTTCATTTTCATATAAATCCCACATAAATATTTTAGTTCGTACCTATGTTTCTAACATTTTTCACTATATCCTTTATAGACTCGGTAACTGGGAAGAGTTGAAAATTCAAAAACTGAGTAGACTTGGAGTTTATTCCCTGGAGCGTCCTTGTATTCAAAAAAATTCAAAACGTATATTCATCGCTAAGATATTTCAATTTCCAACATATCGTAAGTTAATTTGCTCGACTAAAATGTGACTAAAATGTCTGCCATCGTGTCAAACATGATCTCAGTTTTTAAAATTATAAGCTATTTTTAAATTATTGAAAGGAATTGTAAGGTTAAATTCATTGTGAAACGTGAAGTAGGTTTGTATTTAGATTTTGCCATTGAAACGAAACCATTCGTTGAATTAAAAAGTGAGACAATAGTAAAATATATGATATTGATGTGCATTGTAATTTAAGAATTCAATATTTTGTATAACCACAGATATCATATTCTAATGAGGGACTTAAGCTTTTTTCTCTAATTATGAAGAATTATGCCTCATCTATAAATTTAACACTCAATCTATATTCAACGATGATACCAACTTGACATATTAAACCACAGAAAATATTATTCATGGTAACATTTCTATTGGATGAAACAAAGTAGGTAGGTACCAAAGAGATTACATATTAAACTTAATATATTATGTCGCTGGTAGGTACATACCTAATTAGACACTGAGTAGTCTTACAGGCTGTACTCAGGAGCGTTCCTACGTTTAAAATATTTCATAACGTATAGTCACCGATAATACATTTCATTTTACAACATATCGTAAGTTAATTTACTCGGCAAAAATGGCTGCTATCGTGTCAAATCATAATACCAAAATGTATTTAAAAGTATTTACTGCTCCTATTTGTATTTTTTTTTGTCAAACTACAGAACATAATGATTATTAAGTTTCAGTATTAAAATTAATCCTTCTTTATAAATTAATTAGGCAAGAATCTGAAATTAAGGTCTTGACTAATATAGTTCATAAATCTACAAATCCACAGAAGTCAGCTTTTGCTATAAATAGAGATGCCCTAATATGGTGTACTACTGAAGAAGGAACAAAATGTAAAACATCTATTCAATAATATTCAACAATTATGGTAATTGTGACATAAAAAGTTTTCTAAATCAGAGCACTATTAGGCATCTCAAGAACAAAGGCAGATAAATAATAGTAGGTAAATAGTTTGTGAAGAAATGAATACATTAATTTGATTCATGTTCTCAAAAAAGTCATATCATTTTGTCATTTCTAATCTAATAAGTAATCTATGACTTTTGAATAAGTCTTTCATAAACAATAATACATTATCACAATAAACATTAGTAGGTGCCTACTTAATGTATTGTCAATCAAGGTTAATTGCCTACATGAGCCTGTATACACATGCCATATAATAAATATTTTTAAAAATAGAACTGCTCACCAAATTTCACAAGTAGGTAGGCAAGTACTAAACATTCCTCACAACTCACAAGTAACACGGTTTTTGCCAAAAATTAATGAAAGTGAAAGGTATTAATTTCCAACATCACCAAAATGATGATTTTTCAATACATTTAACAAATATTTTTAAACTTTTACAACAACAATCAACTCTCAAAACTTTGACAATTCAACTGTCAGTGTCAGAACGTTTCGCGCCAGAAATAATTACCAGTGAGATAATTTTGGTCAATTCTTAAGTAGAATATCACAACACAATATATCCCATAATCACTTATACCTATGTGAGATCCAGTGATTTATTATATTCAAATATAGATTTATATATGCTTATTAAATATAATTTAGTACTACAATAAATAAATAGCAGTGATGATAAAACGCAAATGTATATTATTAATTCCGATTTGTCCATTTTCTATGAAAGCGGTATTTTGATTTCAACGTATGGCAATCCTGTTGGGGCACTGAGCGTTCATAGAGATGACCGTTTTTGGTATATTGTAGAACTAAGTTAGTATTTTTCATCTTGATGGAATGCATTTGGTATTTTTTTTAGTATTTTCGGAAGAATTCGTACTTTGTAGTATTTTCACGATTATTTAGTGTTTTATATTTTAAAACAAGAAATTATGTAAAAAAAAAATGTATGTGACCGTCATCGGGTTCAATTTTTTTTTAAATATTGAAGCAATATGATGTGTCGCAGAAGAGCCCCTCCCCTTCAAATTTATTTCTACTTCAGTTTGACTTTGATCTAGGGACTAACTCCCCCGTCTTTCCGTCAATGAAAGGTAATCTGGTATTTTTTTAGTATTTCTCACTTACACACTTAGTATTTTAGCACATCGAACTTTGTCTGAGGCGGTAACCATAGACCCATAAATAAATGAAGTTCCTATTCCGAATTTTAAAACACAAAATCTTTGAAATGCTAATTTTAGTTCCGAAATCAGCCGCTGGAGTTAGTAGTAACTTCTATTATTTTATAAATTATAATATAGGATTGCGTGAATATTCATAACAATGCCAATAAGTTGTTTCTAAACGTCGCCATTTTTTGGAGAAAAAGGTTTTTTAAGAGATACAATATTGATGATAGGATCAGGTTCATAGGTTCTTTAATAGGATCCAAGGGTTGTGTGGCGTCACGTGTGCTATTGTATGAAAGGACGTTGGAAAATAAATTCAGATCTTATGTCATATTTTGTTCGGCTCCAACTATCGGGAGACGTCAAGTGATCGAGAGGGGATCCATTCACTGCACACCGCCGTGTTTGGTATCGAAAGAAAGGGCTTTAAAATAGAAATCCAGATCTTTGGTCATATTTTGTCCAGCTCCAGCCATCGGAAGACGTCAAGTGATCGAGAGGATCCAGTCACTGCACACCGCCGTGTTTAGTATCGAATGAAAGGACATTGAAATAAAAATCCAGATCTTAGGTCATATTTTGTCCAGCTCCAGCCATCGGGAGACGTCAAGTGATCGAGGAGGATCCGGTCACTGCACACCGCCGTGCTTGGTGTCGAATGAAAGGGCATTGGAAAAGAAATCCAGATCTTAGGTCATATTTTGTCCAGCTCCAGCCATCGGGAGACGTCAAGTGATCGAGAGGATCCGGTCACTGCACACCGCCGTGTTTGGTGTCGAATGAAAGGGCATTGGAAAAGAAATCCAGATCTTAGGTCATATTTTGTCCAGCTCCAGCCATCGGGAGACGTCATGTGATCGAGAGGATCCAGTCACTGCATACCACCGTGTTTGGCGTCTCATTAAAGAGCTTCATGAGTAGATCATAGGTCTTTTTTCATAATTTGAATAGGTCATGTCAAGGTGGGAGACACCATCGGAACGGGGGAATCCAAGTGTTTAGATTATATAGCAACGTTATAAAAAGTAACAAATCTGAAATCTAAACACTGAAAAATTCGGGGTGATGGTTATACTTTATAGAGCCATTAAAACTCACTATTTTGGCTAACAGAACGCGTCTCGGGTCGTACTGTCGATTTACTTCAAATTTGCCGTTGCGAAGCACGGGTTACTCAGCTAGTGAAAAATAAAATAATTTTCAGTCATAATTTCACTTTACTATATTCTAACTTGGTCGTACCTACAGTCGTTTGATAAGAAATGGACGCTGGAGGAATGGAAAGACGACCTAAATGCGCATCTATATACATATAAGTACTCGATTATTCATCATTCTTCGATAATCCGTTCAATGATACGAGGTGAAGATACATAGTGAATCCTTGGACATATTCGCTTGAAGAAATTAAAAATATTAATATCAATTAGTCAACGGCCCGATGTATACTATACTCGCATTACACAGTTTACGAAAATTTTAACAACCATTCGTGTCCAGTATAGGATGAGTGTGGTGTGGATACATCATTTAAATTTATTGCTGCATTCTGATATTACGAATAACCGCATGTAATGTGTACTCGTAATTTGGTTACTCGTACAACTGAATTGCATTAAATTGTAACTCAAAAGAACCTTCATAAACGAAACTAAATCAATGGAAACAAATCTTATCAGTAATTTATGTATAACAAAGCAATAATATTTTATGTTTAGATATTACCGCTCGTAATAGAATAATAAACTCGTATTTATCTAACCGTTCAGATATGTTGAATAATAATATTATAATTACGTCGAATAAAATCAAAGCTGCGGTTGAAATCATTACAATGTACTAATTTAGGAATTTTGCGCTGAATCTAAGGTACCTACCTAAATAGTATGTGAGAGAACTCTTCCAGGATGTGTACATTACGATTCAGATCAGTTCTCAAGTCCCTCCAACTCTTACACTGTCTTGAGATAAAGCTTCTCTGTCTTGCGTATAATACAAAACATCTCTTGCATAGTTCCAGAAACTAATTATTACCTAAAATGTATTATACGTATATAATTATTAAAAAAATTAATCGTATGGCCAACATCACGCCTATATCATTTACATTTATTACGTCAAAGTACACAAAGGTTATAAGCGCAGGGTGAATTTCCGTAAATAAATATAACTGCATGAGAACTGTAGGATTGGGTTATTATGACTTATAAATAACGGAGGTCTTTAAATCAATTTTCGTACCAACTGTTGGTAGTTGAATAAAATGTTACGCTATGTGCTTGTGATCGAGTTTTGGGACGTTAAAATTCATTGTTAACTCTAGTGCACTTGTGCGTAAAATTTGTTGCCTAAATTAAACATTACCTCTGGTAGAGTAGCCAAATACAAGGGTGAATGCAACGATACTATACAGTATACATTACCCAATTATTATAACGTACTTTACTAACATAGCATGCGTAGACTTAGACACAACATATTTATTTATAACAGTCGATGTTCTTCTAAAGTCTAAAGCATAATTTATTTTTGGAAGGGATTTGATAACTACTAAACAAGACATGTACGGCTCACTCATTGCTATTATATATTTTTCCTACATAGATTTATTTTGACATAATGTGCTTGTAAGTATTATAAAAGCATAGTACATAATATAGGTAGGTATGACAAATTGATGAGCTCTGAAATATCAACAAAAAGAGTACACTCCATGTAACATAGCAATATTGATACGTGGGACGCATATCAAAGTTACTCGTTACGTACTTTGCCTCAATGTGTGGCCCATTTATTATTTTGAATACACATCTCATTACTATGTAAAAATAAATATTACTTCCCTATTTAAATAACCTGAAGCCCTTAGAGACGTTATTACCAAAATACGGGATCCTTTGCTGTGCTGTCAATATATTGAGTTACACAAAATGTGACTTTAGTTCATAAAAACCGTTTATGGGACTACCTGTTGAAGATTACTACAAATTAAAATTATGTAACCAAACACTAGATAAACTAACCTGTTATGTATTTATCGTTTGGTAACGTCGAGTATTGTCACAGGGTTAAAGTCTGGCATCCAGCGCCGCTAACCATTGGAGGAATTCTGAGGCCAGGCTGGCAGCACTGCTATAGTTATCATTTATAAAAAAGAGTTAAAACTAGAATAAATAATTTTCTCAGGAGGATAAAAAAAAACAACTTCCAGGTTAAAAAGTTTGGTCGGATATTGTGTGTCAATATCTTCTTCTTCTTCTTAAACTGCATCTAGACTCAGCGAGTCTGTATTGATAGGATTGTTCTCCTGTGATGTGGAACTCCAGCTGTCTCTCCATCGCTTCGGTGGTCTTCCTGGCGGGCGTTGACCATCAGGCACCCCATGCAAAGCGATGTATGGGAGTCTGGCATTGTTCATTCTTGATACATGTTGGTGCCAGAATCTCCGCCGCTGTCGTCCCCGTCAATATCTTAATTAAGTCAATACCTATTCCACAACAATGTTTTGTTTAATGATCTGTTAAGTTGATTACAGTTCGTGAATTGCTTGAAAATTTCATCTAACAATAATTAGTGATGTTTACATAACAATAGGTATAAATTAATTATGTGGCTCACATAAATTTGTATGCATTATGTCTACTTCATCGTATTTGAAAACTACGCACGAGTTTCAAAGCTACTCGACCGTCATGTTTAAGGGTTTTAATCCATGAATATATCATCAAAATGTCAAACAAACTTATTATCAAATACTATAGACGCACAGATAGGGAATGAGAGGTTTACTTTAGAAACCATCAAGGATTATTAGCTTAAGTATTCATTGTCACATCTGTCAGGGTGGCTTTTGGTATAATGTATTGGAAACATTTGTCGTACATTGATAAGTACAATAAATTATATGTTTTGTAATGCTATAAATAAATTAATTTAAGTAACATAAAGATTGAAGTATTCCCACAACAGTATACAAGAATTAAGGATGAACATTGTCGGGCTTACGACCGACCTTGGCTGGCTTAAGTGATCACTTTACACTCGAGAAACATTCGCCATTTCAGTTCACCCCGGCTGGGAATCGAACCCAGACCTTCGTCTCGCTTAGTAGGGATCATATCCACTACACCACGAAGAGCGACGGCTGTGTTGTCGAATTTCATGTACATTAAGTACCTATGTATTGTTGCATTTCTTACTGTTGAAGGGAGAGGGTGGTATTTTTTAACACACCCGCCATCTTTTTATGCTTAGCCGAAGAACTTAGTTCACAATCAACTTCGCTAATGACAGGAGAGGCAACCAAGTACCATATTTATGCACACTGGCCAATTCTTTTTTTTTTTCATTTCTTTTTATTGAGCACAGGCGGTCTTATTAAGTATGTAGCATGATATTAACAGCAAATGCAGTAAAGGTTCATAAATTACCAATAACATACAATTGATTTTACCTGATTTTTATAATCTGACAAATTACAATATTTCTCTATCAACAATTTGAAAATTTTACACAAAGTTTACCAAACTGTGTAATAGTAGCAATATGATTTATAAGTAGGTATTAGTTATTATTATTTTATGAATATTAGTTTTTGCCCATTTTATTCCTACTAAATATCACATTTTGTAGTGCATTTTTATTCCATTACTTTATAAAAGTTTAAGCTACCAAAATACCTAACTAAATAAAATTTACAGAACTACAGACTGCTTTAAAAATACCAACTTAAGCAGATGAAATTTACCTATTTTCAATATTTGTTTTAGTAACTTTTTATGGATAGCTATTAGTAAAAAAGAGGAAAAACCCCCGTTTTCACCGACTGGTTAGGTGAGGAATAGCAGAGATAAAAGTCACCTAGCCCACATTTGCGTTTCACCACGCGAAAATACCTACCTAACGGCTAGGAATCCCACTTATCTTAGGCAACGAGATTTGGGCACCAAACGGTAAGATCTGTCATATTAAACTTCACCCAACTACGTAATCGGCCGCCACATTGAATTTTATCAATCAGGTAGTGTTTTTTTCCGACCTGGGGTTATTTTATAACTCCAAAACAGTCCTAGAACACAACGGAACACAATATCATAACATGACACTTTGCATACAAACAATGTTTACTGTTAGGCGCCATTTTCATTTTACCACGTACCCTAAACGCGCATGCGTCAATCTCAAAGTCTAGTGTTGCCATTAGGTAATAATATTTGTGTGAAATATGAAAAATAAAAATACGCGGTTATTTAACGACTGTAAATTATTTTTGTAATGATATTTAATATTTAAATATTTTTCAAATACAATCCCTGTGTTTAAGTTGTATTATTTACTCTATAAAGTAAGCATTGTTTAAAAAAAAAAATATTTTTGATCAATTTGTTTTACATGTAGCAACCCTACAAATAAAAATCTTCCTAGCTGGATTTGTCCCAATTAAGTGGAAATTTGTTGGTGAAACGTAAATTAGGTAGGATTTTTTGGTAGGTAGGATAGCCACCCAGTTAGGAGCAGGAATAGCTATAGTCGGTGAAAACGGGGGTTAGTCTGTTTGCTGAATACCTTTCTTAAAATAAGATTGCTTTATTTAGATGGGGGAAGAACTTTAATAAACTAAAAGTTTAAGGCGAAAAAACAGATCGTTGTAGAGTTGGATTCCCTGAGTAAAATGTTTCAAGTTATTGGCAAAACTTTATACTCAAGTTTTCCTGTAATTTCAGGAATTAATGGTATTTAGTTTCCAGTATTAGATAAATACCCAACTAACAAAATGATGAGCTTTGTAATAAAGAACAAAGAAAACGATAAAATTAAAACAACGTTTCGTAATAAGGATTTTTTTAACGCATTTTTGGTTACTCTATAGGAACTTAGTACTTACAGTGTAGGTTAAAAATTAGTAGGTACGTAGCTATATACACTTGGGGAAACTGCTCCCAACAGACTAAACGATCTTGAGCAAGTCTCTCATCCACCTCCTCCCAGGTAACGGGCTTTTCCATCAGATCCGCATTATAGTCTCAATAGTTTGCAGGATATCACTCAACCCAAACAGTAGGTATTATTATAATATTTTAGTTGAACTTACATTGTTACACAACACTTACTATTAAATTTACGGTAAGAGGTGAGGCGACATACCTAATGAAGCTACATACAATCACAGGATGAGATAAAAATCGTCTCCAACGAAACACGTGTGGGCAATTTAAATACGGAAATATGATTACATTACAACAACGCATCTTGAAACCGTATTTATCATAACACTGTGCAACAACGTCAGAGGATCAGAGGTTCAAAAAGTTTTTCTGTTGAGCGTAAAAACTGTATTTATTTGAATGCAATATTTGTTGTAGCTTTGTTTCTATTTGTAGTGGAATATTGTAATTGTTCAAAACCATACGGAAAAATTATTGTAAAAAATGTTTGAGACGATGCTCTTAAAAGTAGGCATATATTGACATTTCAACCATTTCTAAAATTGGGAGACCTTAGATCTCGACAACCGTTACTAAATATACTTTTAAAAAATAGACTAGATACATTGAACCTTTATCTAGGGAATGACCGTAAAAGATTTTTTATATCTTGTAAAGATTTCTCAAAAGAAATGTGAAAAACACCTCTGATCTTTATACAATAGACAGAAACTCGTTTCCCGAAAGTCGCGGAGGAAGTTTTTTTTTTAATTGATAACGTGCATTAAAATCTAGAGAATGACTGTAAAAGATGTTTGATTGAAGCAAAATTAACCTCAAAAAACTGAAAAAAACGCTATATTTACCATTTTAACATGCGATTTTGAACCTTGATGCCGTGGTAAATGGGCGTGACGTCATAGTTGGGACGCGAGACTTAAGGAGTCATTGTTAATGTTTTTAGATTTTAACAAACGCTACACGCTAACAAATGAAGTAATTATTTAGGTAGATCTATTTTTTTATTTAAACCATCTCATGGACTTTCAATTAAAAATAATACTAAACGAAACAAACTAATTGGTTGCTAGTAGTAAAAATCTCTTGTTTCTGAATTTATTTTCGCTTTATAAAAACAATGAGGAAGTCCGCCATTTATGAGGTTACATTCTAATTCTAGTAATAAAGGTAATAATCAAATGAAAAGAAGGAGGAAAAGGAAAAAGGTAGAAAGGAGAAGAATGGGGAAGTCACCTAAGGGTTGAATAATATATTATGTGAAGAATTTTTAATAAAATGTATAATCGTAATATACTTTTTACGAATTTGAATATTTACCTAATAATGTTATAGTACTCAAAGATATTTTTTTAACTTGTCACGTTCCTTTTCCCATCGAAACGCGTGCTGGTGAAATACCTATACAATGTACATAACATAATACTTACTAATCTGTGGTACATGCAGTATTATTAATTACTTCGACAACGAATAACTACCTATGGAAATGAATGTTGGACTGCAGACTAAGAACAGGACCCAGAAACATAGGCGTGATGGTCCGACGACATTGCGAATGCAAAGTGGCGAAAGAAATCAGTTGACAGGATATCGTGGAACTCTGTTAACGTATTCCTAGTATGCTTATTTTAAGGATATATCACATATACATACAGTTGACTACATGTCTTACTATTGTAGAAGATAAGACTTTGTATGTAAATAATACGCGACTTCACTCCTATTTCTTTAAAGTACCTAATGGGGACATTATAACTAAGACAGTAGATAAGGTAATTTACAAACGTAATAGGTAAGTCATATTGTCTATTTGAAACAGGAAATGACGCGTCGCCCCTACTAAGTCGCGATATGAACGATAGTAAATACCTAATCTTTCGTAAGCTCATTTCCAATTCAATGAGTGGTACTTAGTACATTCAACCACTAGGAATAATATTATAATGTAAAGTTAGCATTCAATATGGACATTAACCTCATACTTTACAGTAGAATAATTTATATCGAGTAGTACCCATAGTAATACCTACTATTAGAAGTCAGTTTATAAGATGATGATAATAACATTCTAACTGTGTAGGTACATAGCGATATTACTTTTATCTTACTTCAAGCCTCCCTAACCATCAAACCACAAAATGGCATTAAATAATTAATGAAGAAAAAAAAAAAATCTCTAAATATGATTTGTTTATTGCAGCACTGTTATAATTCTGAGATGATCATGGAACAATAATATCTAAGACTTATCTATGAAATGTACTGGGCAACTTCGTATTAAGCTCTGTCGCACACAAGAATTACATAGATCTCATTACAATAAGCAACACATCGCTATCAATAATAAAAAATGCATAGATTCTAGGAGTTATGGAATCAGATATATCATATTGACTGTTGTAACTAATGTTATTCTCACTTCAAGCGTTCTGTGGTTCTGGCTTTGTGATGTTTACTTTGATTCTCCACAGACTGTACTGGATTCATTTCCGTCCTTTCTCCTGTGATATCTTTAGCATCTGAACTGTCTACTCCAATAGTTTGCCATAAATCAATTGGTCAACGACTCCTACTATACTAAACAAATATAAATAACAAATTTAATTTCATTAAATGTATACATTAAGGATATAAATATTATTTCACTAGTTAAATATAGTTATATTGAATGAGAACTGGGTATTGTTAAAAAAATACTTCACATTTTTATGTCCCAAGAAAAGACATGAACCGTATTGTGCATTTCAAGTATAGATACTGCTGACAGTGAATAATTTCAAAGTAAAAATGCTGCGCATTTTCACATTCTTGAAAAGGAAACGGAAGGTAATTGTGGAAGCACTCGTACCCACATAATATAGTACATTTCCCACCTATTCACATACCTATTGTATGCTTACCAATTACATAGGATTAATAAATATCATTTTTCCCGGTGTAGTAGGGACAATATTAAATTTAGAAAGCGCGTATTGTAATATTGGTTATTGAACCCTAAACACAAAACAGATCTTTTCTTCAAAACTCACACAAAATGTAATAATTATTAATTCGAACGAAATTGTATAAAGTTCTTTCCTTTTATCTAATTTCTCTCAAACACTTAAGAATAAGAAGTCTCGTGGGACCAGCTTTATAAAATTAGATTTTCTCCTATATTAAAATGTTTCGGGTATATGTAGATTAATCTTAAGACATGAGTGGTAGAAATTCATTATATAAGTAGAATTTATTAATTGTATTAATAATCCACAATGAAACCTCTTTATTTCTATTGTGTTTCTACCCTCTTTTTATAGATTACTACAGTTTACCTACACCTAGATACGTTACATTGGTTGAAAAACAGTTACATCAGAGACCTATTGTTTACTTTGGCACAATAATATAAAACATTAGCAAGGTGAATGTTGCATACAATATGAAAATGTTAATAACTTTGCCGTATGTAATACACTCGTCACAGTATAAGTTCAAGTAATTCAAGTAGCAGATATAAATATACAGAATTCCTGATTATTCATATCTTAATCCATTATTTTAGATATGGGAATTATGCAGTCAACACTCTACTTCGACATTTCACAAATCCGTGACCAAGGCGGCAGAAGGTTCGCCGATACGTCGGAAGACCTCACTTTAACGCACGATAGAAACCCGAAAACTTTACGTATGAACCTACATCATGGGCCATCGTGAAAACCTTCAATAACTTTATAGACTATTTCTTTTTTATGCATTGCACAAGCTATCGAGTGATCTATTAACAACATAATATTTGGTGCAATATTAACAATAGCATTTATTCCGCTGTAATTCCAGTGGATGTCAGTGACAAAGAATTAGAAAAATTAAAAACAATTTATAATATAAATAACCTTTCCTAACGAACTAAATATAAAAAAAAACAGCGGAATATGGTATCTCTGTGTTTTGTCCAAGCAATAGTTAGCACATAGGGTCTCTTTGATGAAAGAAATACTTGTAAATATTATAGGGATGTCAATGGAGTCCACTTCAATCATGAAACGGAACAACACAAAAACGATGTATGAATAATGAATATACGTAAGAGTAAATTATTGTACTGTTTTTGTTCTATACCAATCATCCACAAAAAAAAACTGAAGTACATTTTTTACCAGGATAACATTATTACGTAGATTCCCCGAAAGATCAATTTGGAAGTGATTGTAATAAAATACAGCAGGTACGTCTGCCACTTACAACTTTACGACAAATATAAAAATGATGTCGCTCAATCAATTGAGGCACCTAGATAGATAAGATTATTGATATTATTTATTTAAATACATACATTTTAATATTAAGATCATCCGGCATTACAGCAATAATTTCGTTTGCACTTTATCGAAAAAAGCATCATAGGTAAATACATACTTAATAAAAAGAAGGGTATGTATGCACAAGGTCTTGGTATCTATCGGTTGTTCTTAACCCAAAGTAAGTACAAATACGAGTATATATATTTTTTTCTTCTTGGTCTATGTTTCATGAACATATTTTTAACAATATCATAATATAACACATGGCGATATTATATCAGTATGAATCCTGATCCCATATTTTCATAGCTCTCGTCTAGTTTGATATGAAGCTTTTTATCACAGGAAAAAAAAATTAATGCACATATATTTGAATAAAATTTGAATATATTACAAAAGTGGAGGGATAAAAATATTACTTGATTACAAAATAGATTTTCCTAAACTCAGTGTTGCGTACTAATTTATCGGTTAAAATAATAATAATGATTATTCTAGAGCTAAAAATATCGCAAATGAAGGGAAACACTGTAGCTATTCAGTAGATATTTAGTTCCTACAAAAACAAGCCTGTAACAGAAAGCTTTTATCCACATATGTGTTTTGACAGAGACGATTTATAAATATTCATAGAAATACAACATTCTCGTCTAGTTATATGCTTGATATTATAAATAGGTACCTACTCGTAAAATCTATGAATGCTCTCAAAGGAGAAGGCGTACACGTTGTCGGCTAATGCATAAAAATGGAAACAGCTACGGAGGAAATTTATTACTTATGACAAGAGTGATGGCCTGAAATTGATGGTTTCAGACTTTTTATGAAGTTTCGTCAAACACGTAATTCTTTTCGTAAATAAGAAGAAAGTTTTGAGATAATAATATCTAATACATAATTATTTCGTCACATGACAGCAATTTCGTCAAAACACCAACTACAATACACAATATTAGGTATAAGAAAGTCATATAAAGTTGTTATTTATAACTTTAATTAGGCATTTTGACAAAACACAATATTATTAATACATTTTCGGAACTTCCAAGAATAATCTGAACGAATAATAAAATATATGTTTACCCGTTTGTTTTTTTTAATGACATGTTATAATAAGATATATCAAAAGCAAAAGGTATATACCTTAGCTTTGTTTAGCGTTCACATAGCGACTCATCTCTGTTCTACTGAAAGTGTAAGTATATTTGATACTTAGAAAAATGATGCATCTGTCTAATTATTTTATGTAGGTAATTCTAAGTGACGAAGTGCGTAAACACTCAATTCAGAGAAATGCAAAGCGTCTATAATTACAATTTTTTAAGATCTTCGTTTGGAAATTCACGAACGGGTTTAGATATTGAGAAAGAAGAAAAAAAGATTAAATTACTTTCTAATTGTTAATTTACGTCCTATCATCGCGCTTTGATTAAGATCATTACAATGTAAATCAGTAAAGGTTCCTAAGATTTTTATGTTAAATCTATTCGCAAACTTGAATATTATATTATTAACCAACTAAGGAACATAAGAATAAAAAGAAATCAAGAAAAGGTGATTGTATTTTAAGACTACCTAACACTAATTTCTTGATATTTGAGATACATATGAGCAATCATCAGTGATATGCAACGCGAGTACACATGATAAAAACAAATTGATGCGCTGGCACTGGTTTCAACTTCATAATCTTCGATCCAATTAAATTCAATCAAACCTGGCTTGATGCAGAGAACACAATTAGAAAGTAACACCTACTCTCGTTTGAAATCACTAAATTTATAGAATTTCCAACCGGAAACTGGGATGTTTTCAACAGTAAGCTTAAACACCAACTATTTCCCCACCTTTTTTTTCGCTGTTACTACTCAATAATAATTGTGTCTTTATTTCGCACATAATGTAAAATAGTTTCCATACTGAAACATTTAAAAATAATTAAACTTTTTGTTTGCATATACGTACGTTGTAGTTTGAAAACCAACAGGAAGTTCAAACAGCTTTTAATAGTTTTGTTTTACTTTTATTACTATTCACACAATTTTCCTCGAAGCGATGAAAAGCTTATTTTCGAAGTACCTACTTGTAGTACTATAGATTGCAGACATGTCCTATGGTAAGGTTTTTATACATTCAAGATCATTCTTAAGTTTAAATTCATAATATGCAACGTAACCTCGTATTGAAATTCCACATACTTTATAAGAGAAAGGAAAACTGAAAGCACACTGCTTATAAATAGCTCGAGTACAGAATTATAGTATACATACTAGTTTAATGAACATCATATCATGTTTTACTAGAGAGTTACCATTGTATGAAGTTGCTACATTCATACCGTGCTTCTCTAGGAGGCATTGAAAGAACTTCCTTTCATAGTACAATATTATACAAAGTTTAATATGAAATAGTACATATTCGTATGTACCGCATAGAAATGCTTTAATAATATTACTAAGTATGACTAAAATCACGTTCTTATAAGGAAACTCTATGTAATGTAATAGATTAAAAATAGGGAATAATATCATGAGTAATTACGTCAGAAGTACTAGTTTTATTTTTTTAATTGCAAATTGAGAAATAAGTCTTACTTACTTACTTTACTTTTCGTGCGGCTTATAAGGCAGGTTTCTTCACCCAACGTGGTTGCGTCTTCATAGTCTCTTATAATCGTGCGTCCAACTGCTGCAGCCAATTTGTAGCATCCTGTTCCGCTCCGTGGAGACTCCTTGGGTCCCCTGGGAATCTACGCAATGGACACTCCTCGACTACATATGTGGCGAATTGTTTGGTGTTCAGCGCCACAATCACACTGCGGAGATTCCCTCTTTCCCCATTTCCACAGGAGGTAGTTACAGCAACCCAGGTCGGTTCGGATTCTATTGAGCTGCGCCCAGGGCTTACGTGGAAGATTGAAACCGGGGACACGTTTAGTGGGGTCCTGTATCAGGTGTTTGTTCCGAATATCTGTGTTCCTCCAGAGATCCCTCCATTCGGCTTCCGTGTTAAGGCTCGATTCATCCACGCTCCATATTGGCTTTCGAGACCTGAGCCTACTCTCCGGGTGATGGCTTATGTATGTATATACAGGGAGAGCCGGATTGCTGTTAATCTTTTTGATTTCCCTCGCAGTAGCCTGTCTTCTTCTAATACCAGGGGGGGTATGTTGGACAGAACGTGTAGCCACGGTATTGGTGTTGTCTTTAGTGTTCACTCTAGTCTACTATATGTGGACAGTATAGACCGCTAAAAATAGAGCGGGGCGAAGGAAGAGATGAAGGATTTTGTAACTAACCGATCCCTAATAATGAATTAGAAGGTTTAAAATGTTTTTGATTTACTTAAATCAGTTGCAAACTCTCGTAAATATATTGTTGGTTTAGGAATTCACTCTTTACATACCTAATATAAAAACTGTTTATTGAATATGAAATTTGCTACAGTGAGTGCATGTGCCACATTCTTAAATGTAGGTTTATACGTTAGACATAATGGAGATTATAAAATAAGTTAGTGATATGTACAATAATTATATTACCTAATATAATAAATACAAACGAAGTAATAATGTTTTTAATGTGGTGATAAAAGGTTCAACAGAATGACTAAAAGTTGAAATTACTGTGGACATGAATATAACGAAGGGTGAATTATTAAGGTAATATAAATTATATTATATAGACCATTACATTAAAATATCGTAAACTCTGCTATATTTTTTAAAGTCCCAACTCATTTTGATGACACATTTGGATAGTATGGAAATATAAGTTTTCTACATGACATCGTAAGACAATCGGTAATTCTCAGAGGGATGAACTCCCGTCAGATTTGACACAATCAGCCGGATTAATGTCGTGGTTTTTACCAGGAATTATTATACTGTAACATTCATACTCATACATACATAGAAGAATGCTAGGGATATCACTAAGAGACAGAAGAACCAATACATGGATACGACAGAAGACGGGAGTCACCGATGTAGTCCTTAAGGTCGCCAAACAAAAGTGGAGTTGGGCTGGCCACATAGCACGAATAGCAGATGCTAGATGGACCAAAAAAGTTCTTGAATGGCGACCAAGAACCGGCCGAAGAAGTGTTGGGAGGCCCCAGGCAAGATGGTCGGACGACATAAGGAAGGTTGCCGGGGGCGGATGGATGCGGTCGGCACAGGATAGGGAGCAGTGGAAATATAAGGGGGAGGCCTATGCCCAACGCTGGGCGCGAGAAGGCTGAGAAGAAGAAGAAGAAGAATTCATACTCAAGTTCTCCTTATACCTCCACTGGGATTCGAACTCAAGGCACTTGATCTGAATCAACATCACTCTACTGGCATGCCACACTGGTCGGAGTACAAGTGTTCGAATCTATATCTAGGAAGCTACGTAATAATTTTCTGGAGTGCTATTTCCAAAGTTTTGTGTTACTTTCACAAATTTGTCCATAACCAATATAATAAATACATAAAATACCAAAGACTTAGAAACAACGACCACTGGACAAAAGAAAGAAAGTTATTATCTTCTTATAATTGTAGTTGAGGGCTTTTCCGTTTCAGCTCCATCCGGAGATGGATTATTTATTAGTTGGCATCGAACAACTTTAGCAAATTTAGTTCATCAATTTTGAAAGTTGTATTAAAAGTTTGGGAGAAGAAAAACTAACAGAAATCGTAAATATAGATAGTCACCTAAGTATAACAGTAAAGGATACGATTATCGACTTTGAAACAAAAAATAGGTACTATTTTCGACAGAAATCTATACTTCATTCGCATAACAGATACTTATATATCTACACTAAGAAACTCCACGCGAATTTGTTTTCAACACTATTAAAAAGTTTTCTAAGGCGTGTACTGTATATTATACTTTAAAACATTTTTTATAAAGAGAGCTTATTCAGGAATTTAAATTAACGTTCTTCTATGAAAATGAAAGATAGAAAGGAAAATTGCAAAGTAAATAACTAAAAAATCTTTATTATTCAGTAATAAGAAAGTTTATATATTGACAAACGATACTACAATATAAATGTTCATTTCACTTTTAATAAAGTTTATGGGACTTCTACACTTGATACTTTTTTACGTAAGTTAACGACAAAGTTACCTACTATTATAACAAAGAAGCGGCACTATTGGACGCCGAGGAGATAGCGAAAACTATTTAACATATATCTATGTAGTACAATATTACTTATAAGTATACAAATCCGAATGCACCTATCTAATAAATAATTTAAGGTTCGTTAAAATTCGTTAAAATCTACTTACATTGACTAAAATATTTAAGTGTAGTGTGAGAACTGGATAATTATTAACTAAACGATATACCAAACATAGTCAATAAACCAAACGCTCTCGAGATAAATAGATTTTGTAAAATGTTAAGTACCTATTTGTAACACTCAATATGTGAAGTGCAGTGCATTCCGTAGTCAAGTATCACATCACGATATTTCTTCGATTACGAGAACTTTTTTTATTGACCATATTATAAGATACATTTCAATATCAGATCGTCATAACATAATTAATCAGTACGCATGTTTATTTGTCGTTCATAAATCAAACCTCGAACATTTATAAAATACTTTTGAATTTTTAGGTATACCTTTCTTAAGGATCTTCTATATCTATGTATAGAGACACTTAACAAAGATACAATGTACTACATCGTGAAGTACTATATATAGATAGATAGATTATTTATTCAAATAAAAAATATTATAAGTACACAACATTAAATCTCATTCAGCACGGTTAAATCTCACATTATAGATGTACCTAATAAAATATCATTGTAGATTATGAAGTCAGTAATGATAAAAAACGCTTGTTAACAGGTTTTATATAAAAAAAAAAACACGAATGAAAAACTGAAACTTTGCGGTTATTTAATCAACTACTACAGAACAATACAATAGAGCCTACATTTTAATTCATGTGATTACATTATAGAACTGTGATTTATTTTTTAGTGTCTCTGTCTGTGTTCACTATTTAGCTGCGTAGTAGTATAACATGTATACAAATTATACAAAACGCGATGATAGAGTTTTTGATTTGCATGTCGCACCGTGTATAGGAAACAAAGTTGTCAAGGTCATTGTAGACACATCATATTGGGACGTATTACGAAATGTTTTCACGCAATAGTCGTCGGACGCGACTATGAATATTTAAATATCGCCCGTATTAAAACGATTTATTATACATATAACCATACTCACCTATTAGTTACATAATATTATACCTACTTTAAAGCCCCAAACACGAATCTGTAGATACTCAATTTATGGTACTTATGTCAATCAAACTAAGTAGGTAATCAGGCACTGAGTCTTTGCAGTCAAAGTCCAACTGCGATGGCAAATCGAGTCCTGAATCAAATGATATAAATTTGCACTGTCCAGAAATCAACAGAGGAGAACAGAGAAGAATGACAAACATGGAGTTTCCTACTGAATAATCTTAAATTTACCCTATACTATTTATTTGTGCGTATGATTAATGTCATCGGGGGGGGAGGGGGGACCTGAGATTTAAAGACCGTTAAGAGTAGGTATGAAATTAGGAATATTGACATTTCAAAAAAATCTAAAAATGGAAGACCATAGATATGCTTTGGAAAAAAATAGAGTGTATGGATACATTGAACCTTTATCTAGGGAATAACCGTAAAAGATTTTGTATATCTTGTATGGATTACTCAAAATTAATTTTGAAAAACACCTCTGATTTTTTTTCCGAAAGACAGAAACTCGTTTCCCGAAAGTCGCGGATATTATTTTTTTTTGTATTGTAAATATCTAGGGAATAACCGTAAAAGCTTTTTTAATAGACGCAAAATTAACCCCAAAAATGGAAAAAACGCTATTTTTACCATTTTACAATGCGATTTTGATCCTTAATGCCGAGAGAAATGACAGTGACGTCATAGTTGGGTCGCGAGCCTTAAACATACGAGTTTTCGCGATGATAACGCGATGGATAGGCCATAACGTCTGGCAACCCAGTGTGCTCATCACCATAGTAGAAGGAATGGTAGAGGGCGTTAATGTGAGAGGTCACCCAAGAAGCAGTTATGGACTATGAGAGCGTGCGCTGCAGCACCTACACGGAAGTGAAGATATTGGCGAGTGACAGGACGGCGTAGAAAGAAAGAACGAAAATGCTTGGTACAAACCAATCATCATCAAGAAACTAAACATGCGTAATTACACATTTTGTGTTTTTTTTTTTGTTAGTGCTACTTATATGTACTCGTATATATTTGTGTGTCCCCTTATACCAGCACGATAGTTGCTGTCTGGGGACTAGAACATATTGTGCAAAATATCATATTGATTATATTTTAATTATATTGTACATAGATATTTACGGTAAATAAAATTTATTATTATTATTATTATTATTTGTACGCAAACTTTAGTTATTTTTTTAATATTTATATACTGTGATGTAGAAATATATAGGTACGAGTACTAGGTATGTAGTCGGACAATAGTCACAATTATGGCAAAATAACATGCGAATACAAAGTTGAAGTTATATAAAAATACACTCATTATTTAGGACACCGAAGTTTTATCATGCTTTATAACTTGTAACTGTGGAATACGTGTAAACTATGGAATTTAAAATGTAGTAACACAACCACGAAGGAAATAAAGAGAAAATTTATTTAACACATGCTTCATATTTATTGTCGTTGCTACCTACCAGTGCCGAAGGGTAGATTTCCGCAGAAGGGAAGCCGGGACTAATAACATTCCTTATGGGAATACGTCAGATTAGACACTATTATACCTATCATTTTTTCCAAAAGGTAACTCGATGGGAATCGTGTTCTTAGGTAGCTTCGCATCTGGTACCTACGCATAGGTAGGTACAGTATAATCTGATTTTTTTTTATTTATTACACATGGAACAGATACAGTCACAAAAATAAACATTGACAGGTACATTAGTACAAAATATCAATACACAAGACCAACAACATCCATTCACAATTAGCACACACGCAAAACAAATTGATTACATTACATAGTTAAAAATATATATCATATATCTATAAAACATTTATGGTAGGGAAGGAGGAAGCATGGGAAGAGGAAGAAGAAGAGGAAGAAAGGAGGGGAAATAGTATAATAGTGTAAACTGATATAATAGTGATGGGACCAAATCGTATAAAAGCGTGAAAATGTTCGTATGTATACTATGGTTGATATCGAAGGTGAATGTTCCAACAGGAATGAATTATCCGATTCCCGAATGATTGTTCTTATGAAGACAATACAGAACAACGGAAACCGCAAAGAAGACGATGCTAGGGCATTAACAAAATTACATGCATATAAATCAAATAAAATGTTCAACGCTTATACTAGGTAAAACAATGCTCCCACTATATTTAGACGCATGCGCTATGCAATATGCTATAAAAGCAAATAGGTAAATAACATAAATAAAAAATTAAAATAGGACAACCTCTCTTTTCATTCGTTGATTTCACTTCATCTATCGCTAATATTTGGATCCGATGATACGCAAATTACCGTTTTGTGACTAAAAAAATGTGCAGGCATCGAAAATACGCACAAGTTCAATACTCAATTGAAAAACACAACATGATTATTGTAGATTCACGAATCAAGTGAACTCTCCAAATGACAGTGTCCAGTCCATAGATAGGTATATATGGGTTATTTTAAAACATGACACCCTTTTCATAAAATATTGTCTAATGAAACTATTTTAATGTAACCTCAAATTTGTGAACCATTTTATCCACTTATTTTTATCGTACAAAATAAATAATGTGATCAAAGATTTTGGTTTAAAATATTATCCAATTAACATTTAGATGGGCACATCAATGAGGCTCAAAGTTGAAGACAACATAAATTCAATGTAATTTTAGAAAATGACGATAAAAGTCGTAGATATAACAAAGAAGCTTAATTTATTATGTTATCAGAGAAGAAAAATTATAACTGTAAAGGGACCATTCTTTGTCATATTATAAAATATTGTGATATAAGAACGCTACTATCTACTTGTACCTACAGAACTACGCCCAAAAAAGTTCATATTCAGGAAACACTAAAACCGGTTGGATAGCATTCTATAGTGTAATTATTATATTTAGTACGGTGGTTATCGGGTGCATTCGTGGCGCATCGACTATCCATTTGATGCACAGGACAGGGATAAAAACCCAAGACAAAATAAGAAGATCGAAAACTGAAAAGGATATAAAGTTCATTGTAGTACCTAATAATGTTATCTTGAATACATTCAACCGCAAAACCACAAAACACGATAACTTGAACAGAATTGAGATATTACAACATGCAAAATGAAAAGTTGTGGCTTGTCTTTATGAACGATCGAAAACAAATACTATATAACATATTTGTGTGTACCTAAACAAATTGAAAAATACTTTAAATTATACAGTGTAAATATCTTAGTTACTACATTTCTCCACCAAAGGACTGAATTCCTGATCCTGGAGGTTTGCTTCGCACATACAAATATATTTATAAAATTTGAGCTACATCAACCTAGTATCGAGAATATTAACGTGCGACCAATATTAAAATGTATATTATAATACAAGAGATACGATCATAATAATAGAATATAGATAACTGGTTGCTTTTATTACACAAGGTAATCATTAATCGTTCTTCTGAACTATTTTACTGGAAGCATTTATATACCAACAATCACATCAAACTCCTAGCAGGTTTAAAGCTCAAATGGTATTTTCATTGTTCGTACTAGCAGAGTACCTAGTACGATCAAATCGTGAGTAATAAAATTATACAACCATCTCTAGATAGTTAAAATTCCTTTTGGGCTATTTGAAAAGTAATAGAATTTTGCAGCATCGTTATAAGACTTCCACATAGTATTAAAAAGTTCAAATAGACTAATCTGTCTAAAGAAAAACGTTAAGCATTTTAAACCACATTGTGAAAAAAAGTAGTGAACACTGTATTAAAGTAAACCTAAAGGTTTTCTTTTCGTCTATTGAAAATGTAATGTCGGGTAATGCTCAACTCATTTTATTGAAAGTAAATGATTCAACTTTTAAAACAATGAAAGTACAGTAGTTGAATTAGTATGAGTAAGCATTAATAAATGTAATATGCTTTAACATGTCGTTCGTACAAGTAGTGTATGCGTATTGTAATACACGCCATACGAATCGCCTGTTGTACTACAATACAAATTCACATCACGTCCATGCGTCCTCTGTATTGACATGTACAAACAATGAATCGATCATCAACATAGTACATTTATACTTCATAATGTCCGAACATACATAGATTATAATATGTAAATATCTATTACTAACAACATAGTTGTATCCGTTTTAAATAATCTGTGAGTCAGACCAGACTTTGCACGGATTAGTACAATGACATATCATAGACCGAATATTAATCCCTGCATGTTATTACAATAATTACTATGTAAGTTACGAAACATATAAAATGTGGATAAAATGAGGCGATCGTTTCAATTACATGGGGAATTTACATCATGTTTGGAGACATTAAACTCACTAAATAATAGTTTTCTGTTGACGTCGATTCGTTTTGTAGATTGTAGATAGTCTTTTTTTTTTCATATTTAGCGTCAAGGATTTACGAGGGGACGGTGGAATTCGTAAACTATCATAATCCAGATGAAATAAAATTGTCTAATAACATGTTTTAGAAATAATTGAAAATACGACACCCAGACTATAGAATTCTGTAGCATTTTGCAAAAAATAAAAACATTAAAATATTCGTATAACGATGACTGGAAGAGCATTATAGAAGTCGGTTGGGAAAAGAGGGGCAGAAATTGAACAATGATAAACCTTTTTTATTAATTACAACCTGCCTGTTTTCGGTGTCCAAACCGCCTGGACCTTCCCTATTGACAACTAACGAATTGCCACAAAATCAAACTTTTATATTGTCGCCCAACATGAATACAGATTCATCTATCATCACCACTCATGTCTCGAGTGCAATAACATGTACCCTGTATTGAAACACAATGCTGTGCTATTATTATATGCAAACTTTAACGAGGTGGAAATAAAAACACTGGTGTATGAAAAAATACAATACAAAAACTAATGAATCGCTATGCACTGTAACATTAAATTACTAAAAAAAACGTCAATTTGATTTGAATGGAATGCTGAAATGGAAGATGGAATGGGTGAAATTATTAGGAGAGACGTATGAGTTTGAATAGAGCGACAGTTTAATCAGAAAATATACTAATAGAATGACACCAACTAAAACAGCAAGTGGAAAAAAGGCCATTACACTCCCTTACCTTGTCAAACAGGAAGATCATGGAATTAGTGAGTGCGAATGACAAATTGTTGACAATGTTTTGCAATCCGTTCTATCAGCTGTCTACCGTAATGATGAGAATTGAGAATGTCGATCAAAGAGACGAGTATGTAGCAATAATATGTACTTATATTATTATATACAATTGAATTTCTAAATCATAGTAACGTACAAATGTAAATACGGTGAGATTGTTTATTGTTTTCTATCATCCGTAAGCCCAAGGACTCGTCAATTTTTACAATTATAGCAGCATATACCTACACATACTAGCATACATAGTACCTAACCTAACTCAATATATTCAAATAGAGAATACTCATAATAAAAAATAATAATTAAACCTTCTATATTTATGAAAATCCAATCACAAGCACAAGTGAACCCGACAAACTCCTAGGAATTATGTACGTGAAAATGCCAATAAATTCTTATCTCATTTTTCACATAAATCCTAAAATAAAAGGTACCTCCTTATAGTATCTACAGGGATGAATAATATTTTGGATTATTACATATTTGGGTCAAATCGCTAAATCTCAAGAGAACAAGACGGATTTGTAAAAATAAAAGGGATGTCAATTACAATCCTTGGTATATTATGACAGCTTACTTAGATCATACCTAAATTATAGAAGAAATCTAACTTTTTATACCACGTATCCCCAAAAACTTAAGCCGAATCATCTTTCATGAAAAATGAAGGAATTTAATATTTTTTGCTACATTGAGAAAATAATGATTAATACTAATGCCCGATCCCACCAACTACCACCTAGGAAGCAGACCCCTAAGGAATTTCCATACAAAACCACAGATAATTTGAGTGATTATTATAACTGTCATAACCTTTAAGATATAAATCCATACAAAATACAGCATGTAGCTCTACTTAGTTAGGTGGCCAAATATCTCGGCCCAGAATCTCCCTCACTTAAGTAGCTGCATGCTGTATTTTGTATGGATTGGGTATACAATAGAAAATTCACTAAAATCTAAAATATATTTCTTAGATATTCCCAGACAAAATTATTTGTTGAAAACGAAGTGTTCGAACTTAAAGTGCTTGAAAATTGAAAACTACCCGTAGAGGAATTGAGGTATAAAAATTTCGCATGTTAATGTACCTTATGAAGTGAACGTACACAGAATACAAAAATATAAGGATCTGAAGAATAAGAAAGTAATCAGTACTTGAATAATACTCGAAACTAGTAAGAAGCGTTTTCAAAACGACCATTCGTACAAAAAGAATACCATTTTAGTGATTGTTATAACCAACTGTCGAGAAAAAATAAAACGATAAAAATGGAATTGATATTTTCTATTTTCATTAGAATTCTCCGAAGTGGAAAAATAAAATTCTTTTCGCATAAAGAAATAAACGTACAAAAGATAAATGAAAAAAATGCGGGTCACACACTTTTATTACGCTTAAAATAGAATCATAAAAGCAAAGGCATGTTTTTGCCCTCGAATCACCCGCAATGTGTTGTTTGAAAGAACAGAGATACCTTCCAACTAAGGGCAACATTTATTATATTGTATCCACGACAAAACATAAAAACTACGGCGGAAATATTCAATCAGAAACCAAGCAAACAATATCGTACTCCGTACAGTGTCAATATTATTTGTAGCAGAATGATTTCCTGACCTGAATGCATCAAGCCGTAATATCTTATTAAAAAATCATCAACAACAAAGAGTGGACTAATATTAAATTAAATTGGAAACCGATATATGAAATCGAATCAACTTTGATAGAATGCAGTATCTGTGTAAATATTATATTGACAGAATCTGTGAGTTGGCTTCTGGTTTGTGTGTTCAGCTCAACTGATGCCGATAAAGTCGAATAGCTTTAACTCGTTCACATTCGATTGGATTTAGAAATAGAGTATTCAATGCAGTTGATGCATGAAAGTGAAATACCTACCGAAAGCTGAATAACAATACGTGATTATGAAACAACACTGACTGTATTCTAAAGCGAATCATTGCGTCCTTTCAATTACTTATGAATTTGGTTATTCCAGAATTGGGTTAGTAAGGTGTTTAATTTTAATTAAAACAATATGAATTTGTACTAAGAATTTTAAATAGAGTTATTATTTTTCTGTAGGACTTTCGCTTAAGCAACATTTGTCAATATCCTTTCACTTTATTCAAACATTTTAAATCTGGATGAAACAATGCGCACGCAGTTACGAAAAAAAGTTTTGCTATGTTTGCTTTTTCATATCAAAACTTTTAGGGATTGAAATACCAAGCACCAAATATATCGCCTGCCTAATTACACAGCACTTGCGCGCAAGGAGGTGAATACCTATTTGTGAAAAGTAAACAATGTTATACCTATACGGAAGTAGTTGTATTGTTTTACTTTAACAAAAGTAAATGAACTTTAAGACTTCTTTAACATTTGTAAATACTTTATAATTAGCACGAAGAAGATTTCTATGTACCTATAGGATAAAATATATTATCAAATTTTATATGTTGAGAAACAGATGTACTAAACTGTAAATAGATAATATATCTACCTACTCGTATTTACTTATTTCCAGATTACGGAAATCCACCATAAAAAAAAAACAATAAAAGAGTAAATAACCCATAATAATAAATACACCATAAAAGAGTCCACACAAAACAAATAAAATTAAATGCAATAGTAAACGATAAGTTATCTTAGTGACCTCACTATCATTTCACATCATTAGTAACAGTAAACGCATGAGACAGTTTGAGCGTACAAATTAATAATAGTACGTAGGTAACTAGCTTATAACTATATAAAACTCCCTAAACTCATTTCTACGGGTCGCTAGCCTTAAATGGAGCTGGGCTGGGCATGTTACCACGTGCCAAGACTCCCGATGGATCAAGAAGATAATAGAATGGGGGCCAAGAACAAGCCGAAGAAGCGTCGTTAGACCCCGGGTAAGGTGGTCCGACGATATCAGGAAATGTGCCGGTGGTGGATGGATGTAGTGTGCCCAAGACAGGGACAATGGACCTGAGTGGCTGCAGAAGAAGAAGATAATAAAATTCATTTCTAGATTGTTTTAATATAGGAGACAAACAAATAAATAATTATTTACGCGTATTACCTATATTAATAATGTGAGAAAAAGACCTATAGAATCTTTGTTGATATAATTTATTAGGTGTAATGCAGACAGAGTGTTAATATAATTGGAAATATTCACTGTGAACCATTCATGACAACCTTGAACTCAATGCACGAGTGATTTTATAAAGTAAATTTCACTGCCGAATGACAATGAACTTGCTCACCATGTAGGCGCTCTTTCATAATGCATGCACAATAAAATAAACAGTTATCCATAAATTAGGTAATGTACATTGTACCACAAAACATTGAAAAAGGTTAAACTTATGAATATATTGTATTAGTCCATACAACAGATATTTCATTTGTATGGAACACAGAACACATTATACTGTTTGTGATATAGTGACCATGCAAAAGGATAGGTGGTACGTTGTGCAATATTGTTATTGAAGAAATGTCAATTTAAATAGTATCCGCAATATGCAAAGTTTAAAAATGTAGTATCAATAATCTATTTTACAGACAGACCTTTGCACAATGCGTTACTTTATTAAATACACATGCATTTCAATGCACAGATTTGCTTTATAATTTGTCCGCTAACCTCTCCTGGCATTCTTGTTTATTATACAAGGTGCAGGTAGAAGAGCATAATATACTCGTAACATACGTGCATCTAGAAGTAATACCATATTATAAATGTAGCATGCGGTGCTAATGATACTCCACAGTCCGTATTGAAATAATATGTTCTCGGAACTAGGTGTGTGGGACTTGAGATCCTCATCGTTTATCCGCAGATATTTCTTCGATGACGTCATAGTATGACTACCTTTGTACAACCATAATGGTTACCTGCCTAAACTATTTCCGATCTAAAAACCTGTATTGGTATACTATTACTATACATAGTATCAGATAAATCTTATTTTTTTGTTAAATAACATTAGGATTGTCTTTATTCGGCGCTGGCGATTGAAACCGACAAAGATTTTGTGCACGTATTCCTTTTTGACAATAATATTTTTACCATCAGTACCCTTCCTCCTGGTCACGTCCTGTATTCTATGTTTCTTCTTTTCGGTCGTTAAACATAATCTATGAATACTACAGTATCTCTTATGTAATAAAATATTGAAAAAAGAAAAAAAAACTTATGAGAGGGAATATATAATTTTCGTATCATATACGTAATTCACTTTATGATAGGTACATCGAGTCGCTGGTAGTATTTGCAGTCACTGCATTTTATCGAAAATTTACTTGTATGACACTCGTGTTATGGGGTCATGAATATTTAAGAATTTATGATTTATTATTAGTTATAACACGATAACGTGAATTAATTGATTGACATAATAATTTATATTTTTATATTAGTTTGTTTATTTCCTTTTTATTTTCTTACAAGAACCTCACACAAAATATAACACACATGTTTTATGTTTGTTATTGTGTTGCTAATTTTCCGTCAGTTTCTCTAATACAAAAAACATATAATCATATAGCACAGTAACTATACTGTTAATCCCACAAGTAAAATTATCGAAGAAGCGGAACACAATACTAAAATGAAACTCACCTAACCTGCACAATGTATGAAATTCTCTATTCCTGCGGTCTACCGTACAAGGAATTATAACTGTTGAGAAGTTAGTATTAAAGCCAGCATTGATGTATTTACGAGTATTACCTTAAGTGTAAGAGTACTGAAAATACTAAGATTTTATACATACAAACTTATGATTATAGCATGAACACTTCTGTTGTAATTCCGTTTAAATATTTGTACCTATGTATTTACTGAAGCAGTGGTAACAGAATTATCAAGAAGTTTGATGTTTCTATTTATTTATCGAAAACCTCAGTTACCCTTTACTTTAGGTTTAGATTGTAAGCAGGTCTACCTACGTACTTACCAATATTGACTTAGCATCACTGTGAACAATACTATATCATTTCTATAAGTATTGGTTTTATTGTGGCTACAAATAATAATCATAACCCACACGATATGGGTAAATAAATTTCAAGCTAATTCATGCTATTACTAGGAAGTAGTTATATACGTAAGAAGTGATAATCGCAAATATAATGAAAATTGCATACACTCGTACCTATATTTGTTCAAAGACCAAGAGTTTTGACATCATCCGCACAAAGAAATTCCTTGAAATTTGGTTGAGTCAATGTTATAATAAAAAAGAGAAACGCAATGCCTGCCTATAATAATATGCAAATACTAATAGGAAAATCCGATTAATTCTGACACCAGGGAGAAAGTCTACATATAATCAAGTAATTCCAATCCTAACAATTTTCCTGTAGGTTCTGTATCGTCTACAATTATCCACATATGTACATAGTTCTGGATGCAGTCTGCACAGGACAGGACAACATGGAGGCAGATGGAGGAGGCCTTCGTCCAGGAGTGGACGGGATAGGCTGATTAAGAAGAAGAAGATGTACATAGTTTACTTGTATTAAAAGGATCTGACCTTCTTCACATAATATTCGTGTTTGTGTATATCTAATGATTGTGTCGTTTTCTCGTGTACCTACTACCTGTAGATCGTGACGATAGGTATTGCATATTACGTGACAGATTAAAGATTCTTAAGTAAGACTGGTTTAATATAATTATGTGTTATGCTAATATTTATGAACTTTGTTAATATGACTACTATTTACTACGACACCATCACAGTACATATACCTCAATAAAAACCGATACATTTTTTTATATATATGACATTACAAATGGGTGAAAACCCCCATTCCTGTGATGTGAACTGTATCATGGATATTTTACGAACATCCGACTATTACAGAATACTCGTAAAAACATTGGACCCTTGAAAAAAATAGGCGTATCTACCTGCCTAGTTTTATTTCATTGTAGATAAATATGCGAGGAATCTGAAAAAGTTTATAACCTAATAACTTATTGATACACAGGACGTGTTACAACTTATTCATCATTAGTTAGGACAAAAATATTTAATATTTAATACGTGCTGCACAATCCCTATTCTCAATCAATTGTAAAAAAAAATATATTCAAAAAATCATTAGTTGTTTTTGCGAGATCTAGCGATAAAAATTAGAACTAAATGAGAAAATCATAAATTGATCCAAGGCCATATTCGCGGTGTAGCGCTCGCGCTGAAAGATTGATCGCTAAATATAATAATAATATGTACATAATAGTATATCAATATAAATATTGAGTTAAGCCAATCTAATAATCATAATAACACAATATATACACTAACCACTAACCAGACAGAGATGATAGGAACTAAAATAGCGCATCTATAAATATGAAAATGCGTGTGGATTGGCCGGCGAACAAATTTATTATTGTATTCTTAAAGATAGTGGTGCAACGTACAATGTATATTGTACAGTAATATTATCACTCGAACTAATATCACAATCAGTTTAATGTCTTATAATACTAGATGCCTGTTCCAAAATAATAAGACACTAGAAACCAAACGACAAACTCATACCGTTGACACAATCTGTGAAAAAGTTTATTTACCTACAAACTTACAAATATGGAATTCTAAAGACGTTTTTTGTAAGATTAAATCATTATTTTACATACACCTTTTATCATAACATTAAGTATTCTTAAGAATACTATACGTGCATACATAGGACACATTATAAATTGAGTTAATAAACGCAACTGGGTTCATCGCAGCATATTATACATTTTTAATTAAATACAATGGACAAGACTGCAACATGTAAAAAAACATTTCGCTAGCAAACAATAGTTATCAACTTATGATACATAAGTCATGGAAGACCAATCGCATGATAACAGATAAATACCTACTTACGAAACTGATTTTTAAATAAATAATATAGTTACACAGATAACTGATTCACTCACTCATGCAGAAGACGCTCAGAAAGAGTATGCATATTGACATTTCTAAAATTTACCTTAGATCTCGACAACCGTTACTAAATATGTTTTGGAAAAAATAGAGTAGATACATTGAACCTTTATCTAGGGAATAACCGTAAAAAAATATATCTTGTATAGATTTATCAAATGTGAAAACACCTCTGATCTTTTTTCCGAAAGACAGAAACTCGTTTCTCAAAAGTCGCGGGGGAAAAAATAAATATCTCATTATAATTATTATGGTATGTATATGACTTTGATATGTGATATGAAATAATAGTAATATTTTTTGGAGACTATAAATAAAAATAAATATCAAATCTCTCAACGGGCGCCTTAGACGTATTTCCAATAATTAAACATACGAGTATATGTAGACAGCAGGCGCAAAGCTACCTAAAAACACGATTCCCATCGAGTTACCTTTTGGATAAAATGATACATATAATAGTGTCTAATCTGACGTAATCTAATAAGAAATGATAGCCCCGGCTTCCCTTCTGCAGAAATCCACCCTTCGCCACTGCTAGACAGATACTATTTGAATTCTGACTGCACTTCATATCCATTGTCTTCATATACTGATTGGAAATAGTTTAGTCAGCTCTATGCCATTAGTGAAATTTAGATAGATCTCTTATTATTAGATTAGATTATATTAGGAAAATACTCGTGGTGATTTGTTTAAACCTGATTTAGCAAGTTGAAGCTTCTATTGTCTGATCCCTACATAAAGTATGCTACAATTTAGTTTGATTTTTGACAATAAAAAAAACATTTTTGAATCATCTAAGTATATATTTAAAGTAAAGTCTGATTTTTGTAAGTGTTCGCATAGCAATCGCATTTGCCGAAGGATTGCTGTGAAAATTTAGCGACATTTGCGATAATATACTCTGTGTTCTAACGTCGACGGTTTTAGAGAAAAGGTTTTTTCTAAGAGATGCCATGATGAATTGGGATCCAAGCGTTGTGTGGGGTCATGAATAACGCTGAACCCATTCACAAAACCCATTCGAAGAAAATCCATACAAAATCCAAGAACTTGTAAACGCACGATTCTCCTACGCGCGTAAAACGCCGCTCATCTGAAAGGGCCCTAATATCATATATTCATATTAAAGGGCGTTGGAAAAGAAGTTCAGATCTTAAGTCACATTTTGTCCAGCTCAAGCCTATAAAGTATGCCGGGTTGTTTTGTCACATTTGCCGTTGCGAAGCACGGGTAACACAGCTAGTTTCAAACAAAACATACATCAGCCATGAATAATTATTCCTCTGGTAGACATTATTATTTCCTACATTGGTAATGCGACCTTTCCTTGTACTGCCAGTAGGTACTGCAACACAGATAGTGGTTGGCTGTAATATCTACACTACATAACATATGATATTGTATACTCAAATGTTGTTGTAAGTGCGTTGCGCTTGTATTTCCTTACTATCCTCACATAACTTCATGTACATACAGTGGCGGATCCAGGATTCATTTTTGGTGAGGGGCGTGGGGTCGGATTCGCCGAGCTTTTCAGTTAATAAAATTAATCCCAAATTTGGCGTTAGATGTGGCAAATGTGGTTCATCTCCCCCCCCTCCCTTGTATACTCGTATTCATGTGCATATTTATTTAAGTAAAAATATTACACTCTTCGTCATTACAGCGTTCAGCCTTTGCGCTGAAGAGTGCACACAGAACAAGTTTCGTTTCAAACAATAATAAACACAAAAAAAACAACACAACATACTAATAAAAGATGATCATGTGGTATAAAAAAAGAGAATAGCGTCGCAGGTGATTTCTTTTTTTGATACTGAGTGAAGAGGGTCATGATATTGTTTGATTTATGTTCTTTGAATAAAAAATAGCGCCGCTGGCGAATTTTTTAAGGAAATTTTAAAATAATGAACCTGCATGTCTTTCATTAGCGCCGCGCAATTTTTTTTGCAAAACGATATGGTAATTTTAAAAAATTCGTGACATGATAATGTGATTTTTCGGAAACTAGTTGTATATAAAGTACAGTCACTCATGGTTTTGGGGGGAGGGGCTTGAACGCTGGATCCGTTAGTGTGTACATACATACAATACGTGCATCAACATAATTAATCTTGCATGCAATTAGGTACATACCCACGTGTAATCGCTCCTCAGAAATCTCAAATGGAATACATATTGATACTATACTTTACAGTCTACTCATACACACGAGAATGTCTTGTCATGCTTCTTCATAGCAACCAACAGATATTTTGATTATCTCCAACGTTCTCCTATTTTTTCGATACATCGCGTGAATATTTAATCGCGCATTTTTAAGGGCTTGGCACCAAGAATGATGTCACAGTCTTTTCCCATGGCATTAAGGTTCAAAATCGCGTGACAATCGCATGATAAAATGGTAAAAATAGCGTTTTTTTCCATTTTCGGGGTTAATTTTGCGTCTATCAAAAAACTTTTACGGTTATTCCCTAGATTTTAATGCATATTATCAGTACAAAAAAAAATTACTTCGCGACTTTCGGGAAACGAGTTTCCATCTTTCGGAAAAAAGATCAGAGGTGTTTTTCATTATTTTTTTTTTGAGAAATCTATACAAGATATTAAAAATATTTTACGGTTATTCCCTAGATAAAGGTTCAATGCATCAATCCTATTTTGTTCCAAAGCATATTTAGTAACGGTTGTCGAGATAGAAGGTCTCCCGTTTTTAGATTTTTTTGAAATGTCGGTATGCATACTCTTAATCACACATTTTTAGTATGGATTTACTTATTTCGAAATGATCAATCAAGAGTAAAAAAGAATAATTTGAATAGCATTTTGTTTGACTTAATGATGGCCATCGCACAATGCGAATCTAATTTGTTGGTAATGTATATTACCACAGTATTTGATGGAAGATGCCTCAAATGAATGAGTGAATCGTCAGCTACTAATATTGAAACTAACGAGACACATATAGGATATTATCATAATATATTATTATTTCAGTTCTGAACAAATATAACGAAATTAATTTTCGGTAATGTTACGTAGTAGAAACGACGTTTATCATTTAGAGATAATTTTACGTGAGTAATGGCCACATTAAAATAGTTGGATTCTAAACAGCATAATATATCTGAGAACACAGAGCGTGGAGGGCAACGTTGCATGAAAGACCGTGTCATCGGAACTTTTGTCATGAAGGAAAATATCTAAACAACATTTTAATACATATTATAAAAGTAATTAATTATTTTAATCCAATTAAGTTTAAGTCTAGTGATTCTTTTAAGCTTTTATGAGCCCGGAACTGGCAACGGGATTGTTAAATTGATAATAAACAGTTAGGTAATGCTATTGATTTACATATTAGGTACTACTATGTATTATGAAGTCCTTTAATAATATACATTGTAATATTTCTGTCGACATTACGTATGCGTATTTCTCTGAGTTCAATCTAAGAGACGCCATAACATAATATGAAACACTTCTGTACAATTTATAGGTTAATCACGAATATATTTTTTTCATGTAATAGATACACGATCGATTGATGACAATTCAAACACATCCTATGAATAGATGCTACGTTAAGCATAATACTTGGTAAAAAATCACATCTGCCGCTATGTGATTTTTTACCGCTCTATGAGTTTCTCCCCAATAAAATCTTCCTTCACTGTACAATAATAAAGGTCCGAGTGTAGGATACAATGTGATGACATAAATATAGTTACGTAGCTGCTTATAATATGTTTGACTTACCAATACAAAATATCTAAAGACTTTCAACAGAAACTCGGAATGGTCATTAGTGAACCTCTATTATACTACCATAGTAAATGTTTGTATCTAATTATTATTGGAACGCGTATAGGTCATTCAATACAACGCATTACACTGATTATGGCTTGGAACGTACTTAGTAAATAGTAGCTTTATTCCAAGATGACGATATTATTATCCAAGCAAGGACTCTACTAAAAAAGGCATTTAAACATTTGTTAAGGTAATAATAATTATACTCCTTCAGTTCAGCACACACACAACACATAAAGATTCACAGTAAACATAAAAGTAAATAAAATATAACACATCCCATATAAAATCATAGCGCAATATAAACCAATAGGTACACATGTAATTCGCAACAGCTAAAATAATAGAAATATTACAACAATAATTTGACATAAGATTGTATCACTCCTTTTAGATACTTACTTTTATTACATGTGAAAATATATCTTTCATACATTATTTTATATTCACGTTAGCGATATTTCACTCAATAATTTAATACATTACTTAGTGAAATGTATTAAAAATAATGTTTCAAGTTTAGAAATAAAAGCATTTAATATTTTGTTATGAGACATTTTTTGCAGATGATATTATGCTTTGAAGCGAAATACCTAGAAATACAATCGTTCAAGAAATACGTTCGTTATTTGGAAAAAAACTTAGCGAAAACATTTTAGGAATTTATTACCTGAATGTACAATATTTTTTTACTGTTAGTTGTATCTCAATAAATTAAGTGAAAAAACACTATTGAACTTTAGTCGTACGTTTAACAAATATTGAACACAAAGAAAGAATTTATAACCGTGAAAAACAAGTGGATATTAAATAATGACGTACCTTTGCCTGGAATGTGATGCCGTGGTGGAAAGCTTCTTCTGGATGTAAGGGAACTCTGGTGTCAAAATCGTCATTCTGTACCAAGTTGTACTGCTTCTTTGATGGCATCTTTTCACCACTGTTAGAGTTTCGTAATTTAAAACTAAATTTAAACTTTTCACTTAAACTATGCGACATTTAGATGAACTTTATATGAATCACTTGATGTAACGAATTATTGTGATGCTGAACGCAAATCACAACAACCTGCTAGCCATAAATTAGTAAATAATGGACTTGATCACAATTTATTTATTTATCTATACACATTTTCACAATTCCTTTGAACGTTGTATTCAACAACAAAATATACATTGTGTAATGATAATGTATCATTCTATATACCCAGTAGGCAGGTATCTAACAAGTATTATAATATTCGTTTGCTGTCTCGGTGTATGTAGAAGAGTTGTTATCCAAATCTGAAATAGAGAAAAATGAATATTAAATTGCTGAAAACCACAGGACAAAAGAATTCATAATATATACTTTTGTTTGCCTAGTAATTTGCCGTACGATTGTACATATACGACAATTCAAACTAACCGAGAAAATCCCAGACAATCCCGTACGGAGATTCAGCATTATAAGATAAATGGTGAAGGTTTCAAGAGAGACAGTACAAAGATAACAAACTTATCTCTTACAGTTTACCCGAACTCAGGGACTTATACGAATATTGCACTATTGTGTATGTAAGTAAGAGTATATTATTGTTTGCAAATGGTGTAGTATATAGTATTATTGTATTAATTCATTATGCACGTGGGTATACAAGTTTCCACGAAGCGTAGTATCTACATAACTAATACATAATATCTTCTGGTTATGCATCAAATAATTATACATTTGAACAAATGAAAATATAATCGCGAATAATATAATTTTACACTTTCTCTTTCTTATTTCCCATTTGCGAGGCTTGCAATTCACACGCCAAGTATATTCCCACTTTAGGGTTGTATAACTAGGCATAGGTTGTATGCATTTACATTTTTCCATCTACAACTCAACAAATATATCAGAGGACTGGCTTATAATTCAGTAGAAAATTTATCGTTAGTCGAATTACAGACTGCCTCAAGATGAATGAAACGCACGAGAATTCGACTGTGCAGTTAATTGCACACATGATCAAACACCTGGTGGTAAATATATAACATGTTCGCTATTCTCAGACGTGAAGGACATTGACTGGAGAGAGAAGAACTCCGGACTACATCTGCCTTTGAGTTCAATAAACTAAGCGTATCCCGAAACTTACGAAAAAGGCTATATTTTTATTTTCTTTTATCCAACCGCTATTACAGTAAGTACATAAACATGTGTAAATCAAACTGAACCGCTCGTCTTTTTACAGAGAAAGTCAAAGCAAGTAAACATGAATTAACATTTACATAATGTATGCATTTACACGTAAAAAAATTACTCGTAAATGCAATTTAGAATCAGCGATGAAAATCTACGTCTTAATACCCTATCATGAATAAACTTATCCATTCAAATTAACCTTTTTCAATTTGAAGATTTATTTAGAAAATATTGTTTTTTCTCCCAAAAAAATCTAATACCAACTAACGATAATTATGTACGTGTAGGTACCTACTTAGGTATATGCAAATACAACGAATTTGAAATAAATTAATATTATGCACCTACCTACATACTGAGGTATCTGCAAATTACTGCCTACATTATAATCTACTATGACATCACACATAATACATTATAATATGAATTGTAATCCATTTTTATTGCATAATTTGATTCAGGTGTATCATTTTCTGCAATTTAATGACACCAGATACATCTATAAAAAAATAATTACGATACAAAAATATCGCTCGATTGATAGATATGTTTATTATTAGATCGCGATGTACCCAACAAATAGGTATAGTTTTTGCCCAACCCTATTATATAGCTCAGTCGAAGTCATGTTGTAAACAAACTGGTTTGTACCTATAACTCAAGATAGTACTGTGCATTATAATGTGTAAGAAATACTAACTCTTACATTGACTATTAGTAGTAAGATAAGTTTTATACAAACTTACATTTAGCTACACGTACAATACTTCACCACGATATAATTCCTAAAGAAAATCTATACACAGTACTCATAAATGAGATAATATTGTAACCACTATTCCGTATATATACTGCATAATAGAGTAGGTATATATGCTACATTCTGCATAAGTTATGTAAAGGTTTTTACCTTTAGTTTGAACAACCAGAAACCTTCATAATGCGGTAGATATCTCGTACATTACTTGATTACAATGTTTCGTATCCAGCATAAATGGAATAACCATTAACATACGAATAGGTATAAAATAGGTTATATTTTTTCCTATGGGTAATCAGCATAATATAAAAACACCACACAAAGAGACTATAAAATGAATAGAAAAAAGTACCTGGAGATGTGGAAACAAATATTCGCAACCTATTTTATCTAACTACCTAAACAATTTAGGATAGTTTCACATAACATTTTGGACGACGAAAACTTAAGTACATGATCCAAGTACAAATGAACCAAACCCTCTATAGTAAAGGCTCAAGCGATTATAGCCACTTGTTTTAGGTATTCAGGATATGACCTTTTCTACTCTTACAGAGTACAATAAAAAAGATTTTATTTTTGGAGTGTGTAAAAGTGATATCTCTGACAACTTGTACGCTCACCTGTAAATAGGGTAGACGCGGGTTTGACTCACGATGACGACTTCGCGGTGTACAAAGGTATATTTCGATTCATTCAAAAAAACATAACCAGGTAAGCGCATACATGGTTTTATATCCTAAAGAAAATAATATTAACATTTTTATGTATGTGCCAAATTAACTAAGCAAAACAAAACGTGATATTAATATCATCTTCGCAATCACCCTCGCCAAGCAAAGCTCTTCTAAAGGAAAAAAAGTCAAAGGACGGCAAGAAGAATTAATTTTAAAACGTGAAGTTCGTACAGTTGGATGAAATAGTTTTGTCTCGTTCATTAATTCGTAATAAATATATGTAAATTAATACAGCAAGAGCGAGATGTAGAATGTATTTCGATTCTCATTTGAACAATAAGAATATAACCTTGAATGATCGTGGGGCATAGCTCAGAGCACTATTAGGAGGAAAAACCGGTTCTCTATCTATCTTGATAATTATTATAGTAAAAAATACTTTCATAACATAAAGAACTAAATCATTCCTTTAGGAAGCCTTACATATGTGTACCTGTTACATCAACCAAGACAGCTGACGTACCTACGTATCTAGAATAATATTTGACATAGGTATAATGCAATTAAGAATGCAATATTTAGGGACATCATGACTTCGTTGTCGTCAGGACTGTTACTTCTTACTTCTTATCAGACAAAGCGATAACTACAAACAATACAAAATATTGTATATATGAGTATGTATTTCAATGAAACGCAAGCAGAGAATACGAGTCATAAGTCAAGAATGTCGCCTTTTGCGAGAGCGAAACGTACCTAAAAGGATTTTTTATGTATTTCCGTCTGGACATTCCAGTTCGACCCTCAATTCAATGTGAACTTATTATTTTAAAGTCATATCTGAGAAGATACGAGTATAATAATATTCAACAAAATGCTATAGACACTTAATTGAGTATTATATACAGCTTATTTGAGTATTGAACCCACGTAATAATTTTATATCTACATTTAATAATACTATGTTGATTGCAAAAAAAAACTGGTACCGAAAAGATCTACAAATGTATAGCTGCGGGATAGGGTTTGGTAGATGGTAAGTTGTATTTATGGTGGTCAATATGCTCACATACTTATGACAGATATAAGTAAGCGAGTACCTATACCTACACAAGATATTTTTATATTATAGCACCTGATCTCTTTGGTACATTGATAGATTCAATTGAACCCCACACGCACCTCGTTGATGGTTAATAATTTTATATTATCATCGGTATTATGTACCAAATAAAGTGGTAAAAGAATACTGAACTCGACTCGACCAAAACTATAAAAACACACACAACATTCTCTTTGCGTAAACATATTATAAGTATATGACATTCAGGATGGTGACAAACCTCATTCTGAAATACCGTACCTAAATGTGAAACGTCTTATATAGAAATTTTGCGAACATCTAACTCTGGCTAAGGATACTTGAAAAAATAGAGTAGGAAATTATCTTCTAGGACCACGGGGAAACAGTGGAACTCTGAAAAATGAAGGTAAAAGTGACTACGTCTTATACTTGCTCTAATATTAGATGGTTTAATTTGATAGAGATCTCATAGCAGCCAGCTGATTTTGACGTTTTGAATTACTCGTAATATTATATTACGGGTGAATGTTTCGAACTACAATTATTGTGGGTGAGAGGTGAGAGTATAGAAGTAAACTTATTTGAGAGTTGAGGTTCTTTTACAAACGTCCAAAATCGCAGTGTTCCATGTGAGGCCAGATATTTAGGAAAGAGTTTATAAAATTATCTCAGAAACTGGATTTTTTAAGATGCGTCTGCGAAATTGATTGCACATGTTACAGAGTAATTTGTAGAACTCTTCGATTTATTTAATGGCGGTCGCATATACGCAATATGTACTCCTGTTTTCTCCAAAAAAGGTTTTTTTCAGAACAGCGTGGCGATCGAAAAGGGTTAATAGATATTCTCTGAAATCGAAATAACAAAAAATATTATAAGAACACAACATGAAATAATAATATGTATATCCCGTGTATTTTTATCTTCTTCTCGTACTCATCAATCTACTTTTATTTATTCAAGACTTATAATATAAATGAACGAATAAACGAGCTGTTTGGATTGCTAAAATGGGGATGGATAAATGTTCAAGCCGTATTTAGGCACCATATGTTCAAATACGTATCCGTGTACGAAAATACAGCAATAACACTCGTAGTATGGCACTTGAACAAGAGGAATCAATCCACAACTGAAATTCGTTATAAGAAATGTAGAAAAGATGAAAGTAACGCGCCCAATCTAAATTAAAATAGCTTTACGTATCGATACATTAATAATAATCTCAAGGAGATTAGTATAACGAATACCAATCAATGACGTGGTAGAGCTTTATAAATAAACTTACAAAAATAAAGTCGCTGGCTTATGTGTCATTTTTCACATCTAACAAGCCGACGGATTTATTGGTAAAGACTTGTAGTACTATATATCGAATAAAAATAATATCGAAATCTTGATTGATTGATGTGGAGGGGTGCATCAAATAATAATAAATATCACGCAAGAGAAGGGGAGAAGAAAGATAATCGCTAAATCTTTCTTTATACACGATGCCGTTGGAAGTACGAAGGATTCAAAACCTTTTAACAATGTACCAATAATGTGATCATTTAAAAAAACGCGCAGTGAATAAACAAAATGACTATCGCACAAATACATGATGTTATGGTTAATAACGAGAAAAAGCCTCAAAGATAACATCTAATAAAATTGTGTGATATATTTTTATGTAACATCTCGTATGGAACATGGACGAAATATCTGAACACGAAATTCTTTATAGTTTCCGAAAACTTAAACCCAAACCCTCCTCGGGTCCGGATCAAATACCAGCTTCTATACTAAAAGAAGTCGGGAGCGAACTGGTTCATGTTCTAAAATTCATATTTAATTTGTCGCTTACATCTTGTACATTTCCCGACAGCTGGAAAATAACGAAGGTAACTCCGATTCACAAAAAAGATGACGTATTTAATGTAATGAACTACAGACCTATTGCGGTATTATCCGCACCAGCAAAACTGCTAGAGATTATTTTACACAAGCGAATTTGGAATAACTGTAGTCACTTGATAATAGACGAGCAACATGGCTTCAGACCCTCAAGATCGACCGTTACAAACCTTTTAAATTTCCATACGTACGTTACAAATAACATGGATGCTAGAATACAGACTGACGTAGTACTTACAGACTTCGAAAAAGCGTTTGACCGAGTAAATCATAAAATTTTATTACAAAAAATGGACAAAATGGGACTACCCGATTGTTTGATTAAATATTTTGAAAATTACTTTACGGACCGCCGTCAATATGTGTGTTACCGGGGACAGGGTTCGAACATGTATGACACTCCATCGGGCGTGCCTCAGGGTTCCGATCTAGGCCCCCTGTTGTTCACGATATTCATAAATGACGTTGCAAATTCTATTCAGCACTCAAAATATTTGTTATATGCTGATGATTTAAAAATATTCAGAAAAGTCGAATCAGAGGAAGATGCTAGACTCCTACAATCGGATATCGACGTGGTACATTCATGGTCAATCACAAATGACTTAAGATTCAGCGTTCCTAAATGTAATTCGATGAGTTTTACGAGATCAAGTGACCCAATTCAATTTTCATACAGCATGGGTGGTAATACATTAACCCGTCTAACTCGGGTAAAGGATTTGGGTATCGTATTTGAACCCGATCTCTCTTTCGGGACACATATAATGGATGTTGTGAACAGAGCGTTTAGAATGCTGGGTTTCGTAATGAGGAACGCGGTGCACTTCAGGAGAGGTAGCACATTGCGAACCTTGTATGAGACCCTGGTACGTTCGATTCTGGAAGCGGCATCCATCGTATGGGCCCCCAGTGAGGTGACATATATATTGGCGTTGGAAAAAGTCCAAAAAAAATTCCTACGGCATCTATACAGAGTGGAATACGGGTATTATCCCTATCTTTATCCGTCCTTATTTATACTTGGTTGTTTGGGGGAGAATACTTTAGAAAAGAGGCGAAGGGACTACCTTTGCCGGCACTTTTTTAAACTTATACACGGAATAATTTCGAACCCGACAATTCTCGCCGAGGTTAACTTCTTTGTTCCGAACTCTTACGGTCGCGCACGTTCTCACATGTTGTTTTATCCAGCATCCGGCAGAACCAACATTGTTCAAGAATCACCTATAGGTAAAGCGCTTCGTTACCTCAATGAGTTGTCTCGACACATCGATATTTTTTCAATTAATTATAACGCGTTCGTGAACTCACTAGAATATCACCCGGTCTAGTACACAAAGTTCCGGAAATGAATTGCCCCTCACTACGTTTGCTACGGAGTACCTACATTGCGAGTGTCAAATTTCGATCTTCGACGAGTAAGATCGCCGTTGGTACCTACTACCATCCTACTACAGTTTACTTTATAATGGCGATCGATGCGGTTGTTCCTAATTAATGTTTTTTTTTTCAGTTTCGATAACTTGTTTCTTTTTGTTTTCTTCATATGGCGATATTGTTCATGTATTGTTATAATATTATTGTATTACCTACCAGGTAAATTGCCTTCTTTTATTAGTATGTTGTGTTGTTTTTTTTCGTGTTTATTAGTGTTTTGTTCGAAACTTGTTCTGTGTGCACTCTTCGGCGCAAAGGCTGAGCGCTGTAATGCCGAAGAGTGTAATATTTTTACTTAAATAAATAAATAATAATAAATAATCTCTTATTAAAATAACAGAATTACTATTGGTTGTAGCAAATGTTTACTAATCAAAAGGCATGCTGGTTCTTTATACTTTACGTAGACATTCTGAATGAATATTCAAAAGAACTTGTCAATACTAATAAAGTGTTTATGTATTTTTATATATTCTTGTTTATTTTCTGTTTTTCTGTCTATACTAATAAATTGCAAAATCTGATGTGTGCGTGTGCGATGGGTGAGTGAGTGAGCGAGATTGAGTATGGGTGTGTGAGACGACCGAAATGAACTTATATATGTTTTAATTTAACTGTGGTGCATGCTTGTGGGTGACAGCTGAATTATGAATGAACTAATCTTCAATTACTTATATCCATAGTTGTTATCTGTTTTGCACTTGTACCTGTAATAAAATAAAATAAAATATTTCTGTATGCGGATACGACAAAGTACTCGTATGTATTGTGATATTTTACTGTGTTCTAATATTTTTTGCCAGACATCGTCTTAGGTCGGTTTACCTATTCGTAATATTAGCATTTTAATCAAATACCTACGTACCTACTATTTTTATACTTGGGTAATTACTTGCATAGGAGACAACGCCAATAAGCTGCGTTCAAGGAAGACATCGTGCAAAAGATTATAATATAATATAAAAAAATTGCATTGATTAAGAGTATGCATACCGACATTTCAAAAATTTCAAAAAACGGCAGGCCTTATATCTCGACAACCGTTACTAAAAATATGCTTTGGAACAAAATAGGATAGATGCATTGAACTTATATCTAGGGAATAACCGTAAAAGATTTTTTATATCTTGTATAGATTTCTAAAAAAAAATATATAAACACTTTGTACGAATCCACAAGGATGGCGCAGGACCGAGAAGGATGGGCGAGACTGATCCGTGAGCATGGGGGTCACGATCCTCGTAACCGAGGGACCGACTGAGAAGAAGAAGAAGATAGATTTCTAAAAAAAAAAGTGAAAAACACCTCCGATCTTTTTTCCGATCCCGAAAGTCGCAGTGTAACTTTTTTTTTGTACTGATAATATGCATTAAAATCTAGGGAATAGCCGTAAAAGTTTTTTGATAGACGCAAAATCAACCCTAAAAAATGGAAAAAACCCTATTTTTACCATTTTATCATGCGATTGATCACGCGATTTTGAACCTTAATGCCGTGGGAAATGACTGTGACGTCCTTCTTGGTGCCAAGCCCTTAAACTATAGCAAAATCATTGTACATGATGTACTTACATATTTTATAACGAACGTCAGAAATAAATCCTATATTTATTTCTATCTGAGTATTTTCCTGCTTCTGTCAAATACAAAAAAAATCAAAGTCGATTATTGGTAGGTACCTAGGTTCCTACGTAATATTGTCCTGGGGTGGGAAAGATCGTGTTTCGCAATTTTACTCGTTTCCACGGCGTTATCTTGAGAATTCTTAACACTAGTGTGTATGGGTACCTATTGAAGACACCATACCAACAGTATTTCAAATCAAATTTAATAAATACCTTACTAAGTTAACATTAAGTATGTACTACAAAAAAATATGCTTTAGCTCCTGCGAGTCTCCTAATAAGAAGACCTCCTCTGCAACATCCTACATCTATTAAGGCATTAAACTACGTTCAGTTACACTGACATATAAATGATATCTTAAACCACCCTAGATGAAATGAATACGAATATCTGGTTGGAATATTGATTGATTGTTCATCGCCAAATTAGGTAATTTAATTATCTTTCACCTGCTTTTCCTACATATATATTTTTTTTAATTTACAGATAAATGTTTTCGTATGTTGACGTATTTGAAACCTATAATTTTCTCTTTAGATCGAATGTGAAACAAGTAGATGTTCAATAAATGAAAACACGCATATGCGTATTAAGAGTATGCATACCGACATTTTAAAAATTTCTAAAAACGGGAGACCTTATATCTCGACAACGGTTACTAAATATGCTTTGGAACAAAATAGGGTAGATGTAGGTATTGAACGTTTATCTAGGGAATACTAGATTACTCAAAAAAAATGTGAAAAACACCTCTAATATTTTTTCTGAAAGACGGAAACTCGTTTCCCGAAAGTCACGGAGTATTTTCTTTGCATTGATAATATGCATTAAAATCTAGGGAATAACTGTAAAAAATTTTTGACTGACGCAAAATTATCCCCAATAAATGGAAAATACGCTATTTTTACCATTTTATCATGCGATTGTTCACGCGATTTTGAACCTTAATGTTGTGGGAGATGACTGTGACGAAATTCTTGGTACTTAATACGAAAGCAAAATCACTAATGGACTGAAAAAAAGTAATTGAATATTTCCCAAAAATATTGAATAACGACGCTGAAGAAGTATTTTTTTAAATCCTAGACTTGGCAGTTTCGAGATGTGTTCTGAGTTCTGTTATAGATAAGAAAGATGCATCAACTTATCTTCTTGGCTCTTGTCATGGGCGTCGTCAGAGGGAGCAGCTGCCCCCCCCTCCCTCAGAGATTGAAATATGTATATATATTTTCATACTAAATGATAATATCTCACAAAAAATCACATTACTACCACACATTTTTCCATCATATCATATTTTTTCCAAAATTAGCATGAAAATACATCAGTTTCAGAAAAAAATTCACTGCGGCGCTATTTTTGAATACTCCTAATACTTTAATACTATTCTTTAATACTGCAAAAAAAAAAACATTTTTAATACCTACATAATACATTGTACAAAATATTATATACATTTTCAAATAAACAAACTACATCGCGACCTTCTTCGCTATGTCTCACAAACACAAATAATTTTCACCTGTGGCGTTATTTGTGCGTTTTTTACGCTGGATCATATTTTTGAAATTTTGTTGTTCGAGGCTGGCGACGCCCATGGCTCTTGTCATATTCTGGAGAGGTAAGTATAACTATAAAATGCCACCATCTGGTTTCTGAAAGCAGGAGAAACATAAAACGTATTTCTGGAAAATTCTATTTTAATTTAATGAAGCATGATAAAATAGTTAAAACACAGCTTTAACATTTCCGACCTAAAATCACCCTCCGTTAAATGAGTAGGTACCTCTGAAGTAGGTTAGGTAGGTATGTGATATCAATAAATAGCATTAGAGTTTCTCGTCAATAGTCCGATGAAAATATTAAATAGTACCTATAATTGTATACACACAGTAAAATTAACACATTCGCATTTAGGCACTACAGTCCCATGAAATTTCACAGCATATTGAAACATATTTCTTCATTTTCTTTATTTTGAGAAAGCCGAAAATATATTGACAATGCTGCTACATCACAATCAAAGCTCGCGACCCAACTATGACGTCACGGTTATTTCTCATGGCATTAAGGTTCAAAGTCGCATGAACAGTCGCGTGATAAAATTGTAAAAATAGCGTTTTTTTCCCATTTTTTTGTGGTTAATTTCGCTTCAATCAAAAAAACTTTTACGGTCATTCCCTAGATTTTATACACCAGGGAATACATCGTATACCTATAGACGAGCCTAGTTCCTTTATTTGTACGATAAAATGTTCTCGTCCAGCTGCTGTCCACCGCTGATGTAATGAAATCATCAAATTAGTCACTATTACGTCTGCGATATTACTAATAAATCGGTTGCGTACCCATCCATAACGATATGGCGCATATGTATTAAGAGTGTGCATACCGAGATTTCAAAAATAACCAAAAACGGGAGACCTTATATCTCGACAACCGTTACTAAATATGCTTTGAAACAAAATAGGATGGATGCATTGAACATTTATCTACGGAATAACCGTAAAATATTTTGTATAGGTATCTTGTATAGATTTCTCAAAAAAAAGTATTGAAAAACACCTCTTATCTTTTTTTTCCGAAAGACAGAAACTCGTTTCCCGAAAGTCGCGGAATATTTTTTTTGTACTGATAATATGCACTAATATCTAGGGAATAACCGTAAAATTTTTTTGATAGACGCAAAATTAACCCCAAAAAATGGAAAAAACACTATTTTTACCATTTTATCATGCGATTGTTCACGCAATTTTGAACCTTAATGCCATGGGAAATGACTGTGACGTCATTCCTGGTGCCAAGCCCTTAAATATCGACTATTGCCTATTTATGTTACGTTTACAATCACTGAATCATTGCGGAATTTTTCAAGCACTTACTGGAATTTCGTGATGTATTCTGAATATATTAAGTTGTCCGATAATGAAGACAAGGAATTGCTTCATTGATGTTAGTAACTGTTTACTACATACAACACCAAAATGCATCATCTATGCGTTTAAAATAAATCTCTGTAAGTAAAGTGAAAAATCGGATTTCAGACAGTTACGCAGATCAAATTGCTTCGTAAGAAAATATTTCACTCATGGCATACATACCAGCAATAAAATATATATTTATTCATGTTTTTGACTTTTCTATGACTGGCGGAGTTACGTCTTCCTTCACCTAACATTGCGTAGGTACTTTTTTAATCCATTTCGTGTAGGTATAGTTCAACGTTTTCTGTTTGTATCACACCACTCTGAACTACAGGGTGGACCATTAGTCCTTGCACTTTTGAAATGGCCCTAAAAATAAAATTACAGTTGGTATTTAATTTTTTTTTTGCTAAGAAGAACAACAATAAACGGGAAATTCTTTTTCTAAACACAATATCACCAAGATGTCCGCCATCTTGCCGCTGACGTTGCTCAAATCTGGGTATGATTTTTTTCTAAAAAATTCGGCCCTAAGCGTGAAGTATTGACAATTTCCTCTCGAATATTCAATTTTGGTTGATGTATTGTCACTGATTGATTCACGTAGACCTGACTTTTGAAATAACATCATAAAAAACCAGGTGGGATTAGACGGGCTGGTGAGAAGTCATGGAATATCTCTATAGAGTAGTGTGAGAGAAGTTCCAGAACAAAATAATCTCGCGGAGAGGAGATATTCCATGGCCTTCCCGCAGCCCGGACCCAACCCCAGCTATTTTTTTTATGGGCTTATCTAAAAAATAAGGTCTACGTAAATAAACTAGCCATAATAATCCAACTGAAATCAAATATTCAAGAGGAAATCTGTTTTTGAAATTTTCGAAACATACCTACGCTTTGTATAGAAAAGTTTAATAAAAATTAGGGGTCAGATATGAGGAGGGCCAGCAGCAAGATGGAGGACATCTTGATGATACGGTGTTTAGTAAATGAATTTCCCAGCTACTATTGTTCTTATTAATAAATTATTTTTTAAATACAAACTGTATTTTTATTTTTATGGCCATTTCAAAAGTGCAAAGACTTTTGGTCCACCCTTTACTAAAGATGTTTACTTTCGTTCTCATAGCAATACTTTTCACTATTCTCATGTATGCATTTATTCCTTATGAACCGACTCTATACGGATTCTATCTCCACCATAGAGACCTACTCATATTATGAAATGTTTGATGGAGTGTTGAGGTTGGTATGGCGAGTATCTTTTACCTACCTAATACCCACATGGTTCAAGGGTACCTATAATATGAGAAACGTACGTAATGTCGTAGAACCTGTTCGCTATAGATCCAGTAGGTAATTCGTATAATAAGTAGGTAACAACTAGTATTGAACAATAATAAGTTTCTATAAAATAAGGTATGCATAACAATATGTATTACGGAATACCTATATAAGTATATGAATCAAAATAATATTATTATATTGAAAGAGATCATGTGTTGATTAAGTAGGTAATCAAATAATTCTGCAAGAATATCAAAAAAGTATGTAAACAGCATGCGAGCATATGGGCAGAATCATTTTCTTTAACTCAATAGAAACAATCCTGAATCCACCAAAATACCTACTTATGAAAAATACCTTTGTTTCCGAAAGTAAGTAAATCTAACTAAATCTCACATCTAAAGATCTTATTTAATATTTACGCATCGTCGCGACGATAGCTCTCAAAACTCAAAAGGTCATAAGATTGAAATCTCTGCAGTTAGGTAAATTATTCGAAGATTTGTCTAAAAGAACTATTTAAGTTAAATTCCCATGGATTTGTATGCAATTTGAATATTATTAAGATTCAGAAAACTATAGATGTTGGCATACCTAGACACTAATTGTCCTGAAAACGAGGGAATTTAGAAAAATGGTAACCAAGATGTGTTATGTGTCCTCCTTCAATCAAGACAGAAGTAGGTATTTATTGAAAGAAGGTACGGATAGTGTCCGAAGTTTGTGATTTTTTTATTATACTGTCTAAATGGGACGCACCTGTAGGTACCTTATAGTTTTAGTAAGTACCTATATAATTTTTTATGCTTGTTAGGTGGACTTTAATAAAACGGATGGAAACAAAAGTAATAAGGCTGTTGAACGAGGGTAGGTATTTTTATAGATACCTAGACAAGAAATAATTTAAATTATTAGAGGACGGAAATCCGACAGTGGGATTGTTTTAATAAACCTTACAAGGATAAAATAACGTTATTCTCAATTGCTTTTAATAACACAGCAAAGATAAGATCCCGACAAGCAAACGATCCACACAAAATTTATGTATGTATACCTACATAAAAAGAAAATTAAGTACCTACCTAATGTGAATCCAATAAGACAAAATGAAAATATACCTATTAACGTTTAAGTTTCAAATATTTTTTTCTGCTAATCATCCCCTTTGTGTACATGGAAGTACAAAGTATAAATATGCATGTATAATAATATAATAATAATACTATACCTTGCACAGCACTTGCTTATATTCTTTGTTGTGGGTGGATAACAAGAAACCACATCCACACCTGAGCACTTTTCCATAATAATCCCAACTCAAACAAAAATGTACATGCGATGTTTACATGTAAATATCAATGCACATTGCGCTATCTTCAAAGTACATTCATAATATTATGAATAAAAAACTTCTTTCCAAACAAAACTTTTTGTTTAATCTCCCCCATTTAGTAAAAAATAATGAAGCCAAATTGGAGATTTATTTTTCTGACGGCATGCCCGCCACATGTAGCGAAAAGATACATCATTCGAACGAAATTAAAAGTTATTTATAAAGTTTTCGTAATAAAGCTACGCGCGTACACACGGCTTTTACTTATCACAAACAAACTACGCGCCCCACCGAGGCAACCGGCTGGTTTAACTGACTGTGGCGGGCTAAACGAATGAAATACATATTCAAGGAGTTTTGTCGATGCTAGCGACACTGTGGTAGGATCCTTCAATACGGGTGTATTGGCCTGCAACGTTTCCTCAGGATATTTTCACGATAAATACCTACACTACGTATATTTAACAATTAGGTATTTTAAAATGTAGGTATCCCCGAACACTTACATAGTTACCTAATGTTATAAATTATTGGAACAAGATGATTAAACTTCTCACCCTTATCACTAGGTGGCGTAAATGTTTGCGGTAGATAGGTACCTACCTAATATAAATATTGCAGATATCGTGAAAACTTCTTATTGGCTTTCAAGTAAACATAAAGAAGAAAAATGACATGATATTACGTACCTAATAGAAAACCTTCTGTTTGCTGATGTGAGCACAGTAACTGCCTCTAGGTATTACCATTGATTAGGTACTTGTATAATCGAATAAATGTACCTACTAATAAAAGCTCCTGAAAATTTAGGCCGGCCAGGCGGCGAAGATAGTCAGCCGTACCCCATACCTAACTATGGTTTCCTCATAAGCGATGTCAGAAAAGCGGCAATGTTTTCAGAAGAACTCTACAAATTATGTTTTCTAACAAATCATTTACTTTCCCATTATTACATCATAATAATAAGATTACATACCTGCATTGATTCTTAGTTTTCCGAGAATATTTCCCTTTTGTCTACCCTTTTAAATGCCTCACTGCTTTCCAAGTCCAACTCTTAAATAAAATTATTATTACTACTAAATCCAGTAAACAATCCTTTATACCCTCGGCCGGACTTGTATGGAGATTCAGGAGGGCCTAGTCCCTTAATAAATCGCCCTCTGCCAGTTTATACCTATGTTACATGGGCGTCGCCAGCCTCGGAGATAGGGGGGGGCAACAAAAATATACAAAATTTATATTGGATGAAAAACGCGTAAATAGCGCCGCAGACGAAAAATTTTTTGAAACATAGTGAAGAACGTCGTTGATGTGGTTTGGCTTATTTGAAAATGTACATAATAATTTGTAATATTATGTATGAAAAATGTTTTCTATAAAAAGTAATAAAAAAAAATAGCGCCGCCGGCAATTTTTTGTGAAACAATTGCATTTTGATGGATTTTTTATACTTATTTTAGTAAAATTTATATGTTGAGAAAATGTGTGGTAATAACGTGATTTTTGGTGAGGTTTCATAATTTTGTATGAAAAATTAAATACCTACATACAAAGCGCCATCCGTGCGCCGAAACCCAAGTATTATTTTTTCAGCCACACTGAAGACATCCAACTGTTCACCAGGTAGTATATATTATTGTATACGAATTTATGAAAAAGTCTTTCGTTTTATGACCAAAACTTTATTTTTATAATAAAAAAACTGTTGGTCCAATTTTCACAAATAGCACTGAATAGGCAAATACCTAGATTGGATGCAAATTATTAAAAAAAAAAATATCATGGGAGTCGCAGTGCTGCCCTGTAAAATAGTAGTATTTTTCAAACTGAATAGAGTTATTATTAACAACTATTAATGAAATTTTTTCTATTTTGCTTGAAGATTTTTCACAATATTTTTGTGTCCTGAATCTCCAATGCATATTGTTTCTTCTGAAGCCGAGGGCCTCCTCTAAAGTAAGCGGCACTGTGAAATGCTGACCATAGCAACTTGAATTTCATATCATTGCCTTAAAAAAAAACAGTTAGTTTAGCCACCCACTGAAAATGAATGGATGTTACAGGTATTATGCATAACAGAGTGGAAAAAAACAATGTTTGGATTTTACTTTAATTTTATTCAATTCTTAAATGAATAATTAAGAAATTATAAAAATAACGAAGGCTTGTAATAAAATTACACTTGAAAAGTTTTGAATTGTCACTATGTTTTAGTTGCGTAAAGTTCCAAAAGTATGCGACACTGGCCGAGAGTTCTTTTTCATCATTTGATTTCCACCACCACCTGCACCTGGAAAAAATGTATAATCATTTATTGGTGTTGTCATAGCTTCGTATTCAATGAAATAAAAGTTAATCATGGAATCTACGTAGCTACATAATCTATCTCATTAGCGTAGCGTGGGGGGGGGAAGGGGCAATCCGCCCCGGGTGGCACTTTTTAGGGGGTGGGATTTTTTGGGCAAAATTTCAAAAATATTTGATTAATTTCGCCTGCGATGTTATTTTCTCTCATTTTATACAGTATCAATACTAAAATTTTAGTTGTCCCACTTCAGTTTAGCAATTCTCTAGAATTTCTGTAAATTTTTAACCCTATTGAATTTAAATTGCTAAATAAGGGGGCAACATATTCGGTTTCCGCTCCGGGCAGCAGAAACCCACACTACGTCACTGATCTATCTTCAATTAACTGAAATAACTATTATGGTCATGGTACTACCAAAGCCAACGATAGTATACAAGCCTGGATCTACGAATAATATCACCACCCTGATTGATGACGTCACCTTGTATCCGTGACAAACACCTTGTCTCGGTGACAAACACTTGAGTTGAGGAATATTTTTTCCCATACATTTTCTCCCAATCTTGGTGATGTCATCATTGTCAAATGTCAGTTGGGCCAGGCCTGTATGATAATACTATTGCGTTTGACCTCGGTACTACTGTTTGTAAACTATGGACTATTTTTGTCATGTCGAGTTATTGTATTGGCTTACATATTATTCGTTTTCTAATCTTTATGAGTATAATTTAATACATTGTAAGAACTTAACACAATTTATTCATTATTCTACAAAAAACAATCACATTTGTGCTTTTGTCCTCGGGGTTTTTTCATCTTGAGCGACATTCTTACAGAGATTTGGTTCCATAGTAATTCTATATAGTACCAGTTGTATACTGCGTCAAAATACTAACATATGTGTGGTGGATATAATTATTTGATTCGCTAACACTCCAATGTACGAAGTTGTAGGTCTACAAAACTAAAAAATAATAAATGTTCGGGTCCTCTCTGGTCATGCTATCTCTTATGTGCTTATGAGGTGAGGAGACACATTAAGATAGCAATAAAATGTCAACATTCATTTCCCCTTGCTTCATGCCATCTCACGTAACCCGTAGACTGTCAACTTTTAATATAAGGGAGTTGACCTGTCATAAAAGCAAGCAATTCATAGCCTGGGATCTAATGAAAGAAACATGTCAGTAAAATATCCATAAAATATACACACGGAATGAAATGCCTTTTCCTGACCTCTGTAATATTATTCTAAGAATATTGTATCACATATAGTTGGGCTACTGTTACAACCACTATAAAAAAAGTAAAACTAAAATAATAAAGGAATCATAATAATTATTATTACATTTTAGAGCTTGCAAAACAAACTATCTTAGTTACTATTCACAATAAATTAACCTCTATTTGCTCACCAATAGGAATTTTGAGTGTTTGAGACAAATATAATGATTTTTGCTCGGTGCATATGCCCCCTTAAGTATTAATTTTAAACTATTATTCCCCTATACCAGCTACATGTAAATATGCTCTCTGGGGGTAGTATAACCTTTTGTGTTATTATTTATTAATACTATATTTTTATCTTACTCAAAGATGCGGCATTAATTGCGGCTTTTTCAAAATCCGCGATTATAATGTTAATAGTTCGAGAATGACAAAGCAAGAAAACACAAGTAATCTTCATAATAATCAGTGCAAAAGTGGTTGAAGGTTTAATCTTCATACTATCAGTGCAAAAGTGGTTGAAGTATCAGTGAAAATCAATTCTTCAACACATCGGAGCAGCAAGTTATAAGAAGGACCTTCAAATTTCATCACAATTCATAAGTAAGGTAGGATTTCCTTTCAACCTTTCCATTTTGTACAATTCTCCATAAATTCATATCGCAATCAACATTCATACAGTCCACTCCTTTCAACTTCTATAGTTTCTTGTTTATTATCCAAACAAGCGCAAACATTTCTTAATTACACATTCCCTTCAGCAGCGAGGTCAGTCAAATCTTGAAATGCTCTATTGTACAGTGCTTCGGATATTCTGGAGATTAAAATATATACTAGCGGCAAAATTTTGTAATTTTGTTATTCGGTGCTGTTTTGAATGTACCGTCCATAATCCAGATTTTCGACCAAGCATCAAGGACTTCCATTGTGGGATAAAAGGTTTGTTAGTCAAAGTGTTTCATAAGATGATACTTCCATTCGAGGCACCATGGGTCAACAGTTTGGTTGTCTCGAGGGGTACCTAGAACATATAAAAACAGATCTTTATATTATTTATTTATGAATTCATGAGAGAACTTTTAAAGATACTGAAGAGTGAAAGTATTGATGTCTAGTAAATTTAAATCTGGCAAATGGAGCAACAAGCTCCTGTTCTGGAGTCCGTGACTTGGTAAACACCCTAGAGGCCGCCCACAGATGACCTAAAGTTGACAGGTGGCCTCAAATGGACATCTGAGGAAATCCAGAAAGAGATGGAGATGAATGAGGGAGGCCTATACCCAGAAATGGAAACTGCAGGGCTTGTGAAGAAGAATGAATTTAAATCTAGTACAAATTATTGTCTACCGAGTTTGCTAAATAATATGTCTATAATGTGTATGATCATTCTACTAAAAATAAAGAAAATGTACCTCAAGCATTAGTAATTGCTACATATCACTCAGCTGGGACCATTGTCTCTCTTGTGTTGAAACAGACTTCTTCTCATGATGCACAATTTTATCCATGAGTCTCATACTCCATGAAGTCTTCTGTTCTTGTTCGCATGTTATTTAACATTAAGCCATTGTTTATGAGAATTGTGATTATGCAAGCTGTATAGAGGCATTCCCTCTGACAGTTTCCACATTGTTGCTTAGTCCTAAATGGTGAAATATATATCCAACATTGACTGTGTGCAGTTCATAAAACATCTGAAAAAAATCAAGTAAATGTAAAATTGGGGTACCTATGTGTTTTATTTCAGTCTAGCAGTCCCACTCACAGCCGGAAAGTCATAGGATAACAATTTAGTTTACGCACTACAACAAATGCTGTAGGCAATTGTGCAATTTTTATATTTTGTTTTAGCAAGTTTGCAACCCCAGGGCAGACGACTCCCGGGCATACCACCGAAGAGATGGATTGACAGCTGGGAGTCCACATCGCAAAAGGCTAATCCATCTTTATAACAGGCTACAAGGCCTATATTAACCCACCAAGACCGACTGTGACCGTAAAGTCACAGTTGTAGTAGGTATACTTATTGCCTCCCCCCACTCTTATTCTTTACTTTTTGGAGTTCATATTCACACGGTTGATTGACAAAACACTACCGAACATTCTAGAGTTGTAATAAGCCGGGAAAAAAGTGTGTGCTCGTGGCTGTGCTGTTTTGAATTTACCCAAAAAATAAATGTCGACCCTGAAATAAGTAAAGTGTTTTAATTTTTTACCTAATTGTTTTATTGCTATTTTTATTGATAATATTTTTTTAAGATACTACAAGGTAACTACAATATGTATTGCATTTCAATTTATTTTTTTAGTTATTAGCCTCAAAAGTTAGTGTGACTTTAGGGTCACACTCGGCCTTAACGATATCAAATTGCAAAAAATACTAAAAAAATGCCTATAACCAAAATTTATCAAAATGTCTTTATAATCATTTTCATACTTCATTAAATTAATTAGAATTACAATCTGGATCTTAGAATTGTTTTTATTGTTAAAAATTGCCCCTTCATAATGGGTTTTTAGTCGAAGAAGCTTCCCATATACTTGAAAATGATATGGACGACACTGGAGGTGGCGAGATAGATGGTGTTACTGACAAATTTATTGCTTCTTCCGATTCAAATATCTTAATAGATAAGGATAGGGCAGAAAAAGACGAGGGCGGATGCATAGAAAATCTCTGTAGGCGGCAATTGTCTGTGGCTACCGAAATAGTTTGTAAGAATCGTCGTCGTTTGGGAGATAATTTTCAAGTATCGGTATATGTAAAGGATAGTAAAAGTACATGGATTGAATGGGACCTTGTGCACATCCCGACAAACAAGTTTGACTATGAAAAAATTTGTAGTTATGAAGAAATAAGTCCATTGAGTGCTCGACAATGTTGATCCTTGTATTAAATATTACGCAAAGTATCAAAAAAGTGAAATGTTAATGATTTTTTAATATTTTTTTTTATTATCAAAATAACTACTTAACTATTAAAATGTTAACCAAAATATTATTTGTTTCTTTTTACTCTCTAAAGACCAAAAATGTAATGCAATGTATGAGACAATAAATTTCTCATACAAATTAATTTGATTCCGTTAAGGCCGAGTGTGACCTATAGGTCACACCCCCCCCTAGCCCCTCCTATAAACGTTAGATTTTTTTTATTATTTTTTAGTATCAAATTATACATACTAGAATAGGAAAACGTGAAAAAACATAAAGAACATCGCTAAATATAGTTCTCGGTCTTGGAGGGTTAAGAAGAAAAAGATGTTTGCTATGAATACCCATCAAATAACATTTTGGTATTGAAGCCCATAAGTATCTATTTCATATCTGTACAAATTGCATAGTAGAAAATAAGTTTGTTGGTAAGTAGTTTCTTCAAATAAAAAATCACCCATTGCAACTAAATCACTTTTATGATGTTCCTAGATAGTGTGTGTACCTTGTTTTTCAACTTAATTACATTATTTAAGGGGAAGAGTCGCATGAAACAAATAATAAACTTAAAATGACTTTTCCTGACTGACTATGTAAATCATGAAAACAACCCGTGATACAATTAAAATAAAAAAATGATCTACTGTAGCAATTTACAAATTACAATAGAATAACCTATATACTTTGGTCGTAATTTCACTAAAGATACATTACACACCTAAACACTATTGTAGTAATTATTTATTAATTACTTGAAACACAAATTACCACAAATTACCAGTGTTGCCACACTTTTAAAATCTAAATCTGTATTTCAAAGTCTAGAAATCTGTATAAATCTGTATGAGATTATAATAAGCCAAAATCTGTATAAAAGGCATAAATAGCCAAAAAATCTGTATAAATGAAATTTTCAAAACAAACAAAATATTGTAGTTTATTGAAAAACTAACCTTTGTGGTGCCTTTTTGAGAAAATAACAGTACTCGTGCTTACATAAAATATACTAATTTCTTTTTGTACATATTTTTACTCATTCTATAAATGAGATTTTCATCTATTTACTAATTATCAAATGACAATTGTGATCGAATCTGTTTCTTTTTACTTCATTCTTCTGATTTATCATAGAAAATTTCCAAAATCCCTAAAATCTGTATAAAACAGATTAAAATTTGTGATCTGTATTTGTCCGTTCCCGTTGCCTAAAATCTGTATAAATACAGATAAATCTGTATATATGGCAACACTGCAAATTACGTCTCCCAAATATGAGATGAGAGAAAAGTTAGGTTAGGATGTTAAATGACTGACGAGTGATGACATTTGTCTTAAAGAACATTTACGCGTAGGCGTATGAATATCGCGCGATTTTTTTCGCCCTGTGAGACGAAGGATGAAGAATATATTATTTCAAACATATTTCACGGCTTACTATTGTCCTTGCATCGTACCCACAGAACACATAGGTATACTCTCTAACGAGGGGATAATACCTGCAATAGATTTAGAACTAACAAGTACTTAATCTAACAATTCACAAATTTACTCAATAACAGGTAAGTTGTTAGTTTCCAACGTTAGCCACACGTTGCATGCACCATGCACGTTGCGCAGTCGTATTGTCGTAATCGCACGAAACCTCGTATATGTGTTCTGTGCACGAAACGCGAAGTCGCGAACCGCGAACGCGAACGGAACGCCTGGACGTGGATATAAATCCGCGTTTTTTGTTTTCTGAAAAGTACCTTTACTCGGTGGTCAAGATGGCAAGCCTGGCAACCAGTGTTACCATGTATGTTACTCTTGGAATAGACAATAGGGTCCTTCCATGTTTTTTTTATTTTGTTATTCGGTAAAAACTCAACATTACTAGGTACCTCTAACTATAAATTAAGGTTTCCCGAAAATATGAGATTTTAATTTTTAAGTATTTGTGGAGATATTACACCCGCAGTTGTTATAATTTTTCTTGAGGGTAGACAAGCTTCACACAAAATGTATGGGTAGAAAATTTCACAAACAATTTCACTAGGTACCTACTTATCTACTATTTTCATATTCAAATTTTTGAGCCTTGTAGTCATAATGGAGTGCGAATATGAAAATTCAAAATAGATATGTATTGTACATTTATAAATTTGTGATATTTTCTCCATATAGTCCATACATTTTGTAGGTACGGACTTACGGAGTTTCATCAATTTTTGCCTATTTTTATCACCTACATGAAAGTAAAAAGATTGGCGTGGCGGCGTGGAAAGAAAGAACGAAAATGCTTGGTGCAATCCAATCTGTAATATTACTTACTTACTTTCCGTGTCCGGAACACTATCAAATTTTGTATCTCCAATGTTCGGCCACCCGGACACCCCCGGCATTCGCCAGTAGTGCGTCCTCGGGCGTGCATGTAACCACATATATCGTCATAATATCCCAATTACAAGATATACATAAATTTGGAAAAATACATAATATTGTGTAATACGATGTTATTTACAGTGGAAAAATAAAATGGGTTTGACGATGGTGTGCATTAGTCTTTACCTTTTTATCCGCCATTTTCTACAGAATTTGTCCACGGAAATTGGCGTACAACTCATAAAAAGGTCCAAATATTTCTTAGAGAAATATTATTATTTTAAAGAACTTCTTTTACATTTTGTGTATTTTGATTCCTAACAAAAAATGTTGAACAAAACAATCTAATTTGGGATCAGCGCTGTTATGATAGTTTTCTGAACTAAAAAATCGACAATCGTGAGTCGACGTCAAACGACGAGAATGTAGAGCGCCTACCGCGGACGATTTGTTGAAAATGTGGATAATTTGAACAAGTTATGATTAAAACTGTTTTGCGCATTTCATTCCGCAGACTATTATTTGTAAAGTTTATATTTGATCTGTGATATTATTTCCGAATCGTAAGCAATATGTCCGCGTGAGGTGTTATTCGCCCGTAAATCGGGCTTCTCTGCGGGGATGAAGCCTGTCGACATTCCATCGCTCCACATTCTCAATATTATGTTTTCATACGAACATGCTGAATCTATTTTACAGTTATGTGTTAAGTTTTTATGAAATAAATGGCGTGGTATAGATTAAAGGCACGCGTTGTTTAGTATTATCCACTATGGGCGCCCAACAGGGAAAGGAAAGGGGAGTGACAAGTGGAGCTTCAATACGAGCCGCCAGAGGCAAGCCGAGAGTTCCTAAAGATCCAAGAACTCTTGGTTCCAACATTTTCACGGAACACAATGGTAAGAATTGTATTTCTATACTATTAGCATGTTTCATCCCTGCATAATGTACATACACTGATTGTATGCTTAGGTATAAGGTAATTAACAACATTGTTACTCGTTTTTCAAGCGGTGAAACCTTCATACATATAGCAACACGTATTTCAATCATTCTTTTTCTCGATAAAACATTATACCCGCTTTATACTTATGTTTTGACAATAGCAATATCTAAAAAAATACAAGGTGATATTTTTTACTTAGGTAAAATACCTAAATGTGCATTTTGTTGCAATCTTACCTACCCAACCAACCCACACTGTTGTGTCCATGGGAAAAGTGTTTTAAAATGAATAAACCTTTGAGTGTTTGATTGAATTTCATGTTGGTTTAACAAATTACAGTGATAACTATGTACTGCAAATTTGATTATTGGTTGGTAATGTGTCTTAACATAATATTATCTTACTGATTATGCAAATCTGTTTTACATTGATGTTTTGTTCCAATGTGCAATTTTTTTAATACCTGTCTAATTAATTGGGTATCAATTTTTGGTAGACTAGTGCTAATAGCTCATATTGCACTTCTGGCTAAATGGGCCAGTACAGTTTCAGGAATGATAAATTGATTGATATACAGGTTGAACTGAGGTAAGAGAAAGCCACTGTGCAATATATAAGCTCCCAGCCACTGCCTAGTTAATATCGGGCCAGTCTATGAGTGCCTTTCACACATGATGGTCTCTTTCTTTCATGGAAAGGTTTCGGCAACCAAAGGAATTGTTATACTTTCTTTCTTTCTTCCTTGCCTCTTCCCAGTTCACCTGGGGTCGGCCCTTCTGGTACGCAGTCTCCAAGTCTTTCTGTCTTGTGTCATCTCACTGGTCAGCTGCTTCTCCCTTAGATCTTTCTCAATATTGTTCCACCAGGTGGCTTGTGGACGACCTCGACCTCTCGCTTGTGTGGGGATGTCTAGGGCTAGTCTGACCACGTGATCGTTATACAATATTTCATTTTCCATATTATTATTTAATCTTTGTACCTGCATACTACATACATACTGCGTGCCTTACGGGGTAGGTAGAAATGACTGAGGGCCACACACCTTGTTGCTTCTGTCACACCAACCAACTCAAATAGTATTGACGACATTTCCAGCACCTGAGTTTAGTGAAATTTCAACAACAAAGAGTTATAAACATATTTCTGATTTAAAAATTACAATTGGCTTTTGTTTACAAAGCCGCTTGTTATGTGTGAAATAAATTGCATGTACATTATTGTATATCATAATATGGTTGTTTGTGTAACCATCATCAATTACAATACAATACTATCCTAATATTGACACACCACTCCTCAATTATTATCCCAGCATGCAGGTAGTCGTCGGATAAAATGAAATCTTTAGTTTCTAAAGATAAAAATAAAGTGTAAATATTCACTGGTTGACGTTCTCTGCTAAGTGATTCGCTGATGGTGAGATGCAAGGAAGCTGGTAGGAGTGTAGCGGGGTATTGAAACGCACTCATATACTGGCCCGAGTATAGGTACCAGTGGCAAAGGGTGGATTTCTACAGAAGGGAAGCCGAGGCTAACATTTCTTATGGGACTACGTCAGTTTAGACACTATTTTACCTATCATTTTTTCCAAAAGGTAACTCGATGGGAATCATGTTCTTAGATAGCTTAGCGCCTGATAGGTACCATCCTCTTTACATTCCTATATGCACAGTAGCATTAATTACAACATTATCATAACACCTAATCCCCAATATCCTCCCAAGCCACTTGAATTCAGTGCATATTGAAACAGTTGAGATAATTGTAAATTATTTACACATTCCAATCTTCTTTTCAAGTGTTGAGTGATAATGAATTTACTGCAGTCCCATTTGCCCCTAAATCGACACTCTTTTAGCTTGGCATTATCAAAGCATGCCCGAGTGGTGACTATCGTTTCATCAAAATTAGATTTGCTTGTAACTGGATGTATCAACGTTCAACATGTGGCGTAAATGGTAGTTCCATTATACCGCTTTATAGCCAGAATTCACCTAAGACATTTATTTTCGAAACTAAGCACTTGCATATTAAGAAATGGTTTGTAAATTGAAATGTCATATGAGTGATTTAAAAAGAAGTATCTGATTGTGGATTTGGCACGCACTGTATTGTATATTGTAAGCTGGTACTCGTCATTGCCTCACTAAAAAGGTGAGAACATGGGAAAGTCTCAATGTGATCGTAAACGTACAGGTATTTAATTTCTAACTTGACATCAGAGGCAACTTCTAGCATACTTGCTTCTCAGAATACTTGCTCTGTACCCAGTTTGCATGTGACTGCTGCTTGAAGCTACATTATAGAGGGGAAACTTTTCTTCTTACAGTTGTTTGACTGATTAGCATGTGATATAGATTAGCTCTGATATTAATAATTTTGTCCAAATATTGATATTTCGATGACACTAAAACTTCTCTTTACTTCATGTATGGACTGTAAGGAGAGAAAGCTCTCCTGTAGTGTGGATTGGGTAACGGGTTCTATAAATCACTATGAACTTGTCAAAGTAAAATCATGATACTTTTCTACTAAATAAATTCCAATTAAGTAAATTTGTACGTTTCTTAAGAATTTCGGGTGTAGTGTTTTGTACTGATGTGAATACTACATAATATATTGTGTTGGTCATTTTGATGTGTTGGTTGGTACTTGGTAGACACTAGACCTACATACAAAAGTTTATTACATTTTGATTAAATTGAATATACTTATTCCCTAGAAACTATCTTCAAATGAAATTGACATCTGTTCCCAATATGCTAAGTGTTCATTACATTAAGATTAATACATACCTATCTACTACAGCATAATACTGAAACGTATGTAGCCATGTGTATCTACTGTATTATTGTGATATATATGCCCAATCCCACCAACTACCACCTAGGAAGCAGACCCCTAAGGAATTTCCATACAAAACCACAGATAATTTGAGTGATTATTATAACTGTCATAACCTTTAAGATATAAATCCATACAAAATACAGCATGCAGCTCTACTTAGTTAGGTGGCCAAATATCTCGGCCCAGAATCTCCCCCACTTAAGTAGCTGCATGCTGTATTTTGTATGGATTTATATCTTAAAGGTTATGACAGTTATAATAATCACTCAAATTATCTGTGGTTTTGTATGGAAATTCCTTAGGGGTCTGCTTCCTAGGTGGTAGTTGGTGGGATCGGGCAATAAAGTACTATTATTATTGTTTTCTCACGAAAATTTAATAATGTTTGTTTCATTTTTTTTATTCCATGCATAAATATTGTTTTGTATGCAGTGGTACTTTAATGTTGCTCAACTATGATTGGTTTCAATAATATCTCAACTCTGTATACCCTGGGTTCCTAACCCGGGCGTAAGTACCCTCCGGGGGTAAAAAGGATATTCATCAGAGGTAATGAAGCTGGTAATAGATAACAAATTAAGTATTAATTAAATTAATGAAGTGAGTGGGTACCTAACACCAAAAAAACTTGCGAATGCGAAAGTAGGTACCAACATTTACACTGCAAAGATTAATGCGATTTGTATATTATGATTTGGGGGGGGGGGGGGGGGTAATTAGTTTCCCTGATAGGGGTAACATTACGGAAAGGATTGGGAACCGTTGCTGTATAGTATACTTACCTACATATTGTCATATCTATATTCTGCCCAACCAGAACATCACAATTGACTATGTCCAGGAGACAATCACAGATATTTCTGGTTCTTCAACGAAATTTCCTCGAAGTACTTGGGGCCACGTGTTTGCTGTCTGTGTTATTAATCTTATAGAAAAGGAATACCTAATACATATAGGTACTATTAATAATTGCCTGTGTAGTCGCTACATGTCATGTAATGATATGATATTATGTTACTTTAAGTAGCATTTAACTAAACGCAATGTTTTTCGAGTAGTCCGGTACCTAAATAATTACTAGTTGTTTTTGTTAACCAAAACCTTGAAAACATTACCTTAGTAGGAAGCATGGATTAAGTGATGTTTGGTAATTTTTTTTATAGACACAGTATTATTTACTGGTTTCCTAATTGTTGGGATATCCCGCGCGTGATGCTAGAAATAGGGTAGTTTAATATTGGGGCAAAAATCGAAATATTTCTCGAAAACCGTGGAATTTAAATTGTAAATTTGGCTTGAATGATTATAAAAATGACCCCTACAGGTACGTACTCAGTCATCTTCTGGAGACGATAACGCGTATATTTTGGTTAGATGTACACAATCCCCTGTCAAATATGATCTCTAGAGCTAGATTAATTTCTTAGGGAAAGTATTTTCTTTCACATAACCTGTATGCACCCGTGTGTGTGTCGCAGCTTCACAAGAGATTTGTTCTTTTACTGTTTCTCTGGTATACCTATTTCGTGATGAATCATTATCAACATGTTGATATTGTAATATTATAATTGTGTTCCCGGGCGTGGGTATTGAAATCGCGGCACGGCGGCTCGTGGTTCGAAGTTCGCCCCCGCATATCGTTTTCTCCGCGTTAGCTTCGATGAATGAACATTCATTCTCGCTTTCCAAGTACCTGTACGAGGCTTTGTACAAAAGTAAAGCCATAATAATTATAATATTGTTTAATAAATATGTTATATGTATTACGTTTGCCAGCTATTACGCACACACACATATACATACATACAACAAACTCTAACATTTTTTGAGACCATGGATATTAGAGAGTACTATAATATGTGTTCTGTGCCATTGATCTCTGACTGAATTTCGGCACGCTTTTTTATTTACATACATTATATACAATGCAAGCGTTTATTCCCTCCTTTTTCACCGGAGAATCACAACTGGAGTCGTATACCTAAATACCGAATTTGCACTCAAAGTCTGTTGAAATTTATCCGTTGAGGTTAAATCACTACCGCAGCATACATACAGTAGGTAATTTACTAATTTTTCTACGGGTGTGTTTAGTTGTAGAGTAGGTTCGATATCACAGTTTCGTACTTTGGAAGTTATTGTTACTTAATACCTGTCATATTATTGCATTCAATTGAGATATTTACGAGTCGTGTGTAGGTACTTGCTTCTATATTCTTTGTTACATGGATTATAAATCCCGCGTTCATAGAATCGTTATCTCCTCTTTGTTTATATATATTATACCTATAGGTATATTATGTAAGTAGATAAATAATGTCGTTCGTACTATACCTACAGTATTGAGAAGGGTTCGGCATAATATACACATACATAATAACATTATTATTTGTTAACTTAGGTAAGTACTACTGTACTACATAATATTAGGTATATATATCTACCAATGCGCTCTCTGCGGCACTCTTGCAGCAGCGCATATTGCGCTTATCAATTGTTTATCATATAACAATAATATCTAATTATATTGTTGAAATGATATTATTTATGCATACATGCGTGGGTGGTCCGTATTCTAGATGAGTTTTTGCTTCGTTATCGCGATGTTTTCAAATGCTGCGAGCTTAAAATATTTCCGTTTATCTGTGGGTACTTGTTGTGTAGTTTCATTTTCTGCAATTTGTAAGAGGAGTAAGTGTAAAAATGTCTAATTAAAATCTCAGTTCTCTTGAACCGCCACACAATTTATTATTCATCGTATAATAGTATTGTTGTCTCTATACGTTAGTATGATCCGATGTGACCATTTATAACATACATATTATATTACTATGTATGTAGGTACCTGAGGTACCTATTGTATTTTCACATGGTGTTATGGGAACTGACAGGGAATGTCTAGCTACATAATTGGAATTCATGTGCCAATATGAATCATTATTATTATGAAAAAACTCAATTATGTAATGTAAGTAGGTACTTATGTAGTACCTTGTAATTATTATCGACGAAAGATTACGACCTAGTTGCAGAACTACTAAATACATTATTAGTATGTAGGTATATTACAAATCTAGTAGCTATTGGAAATAAGGATACTTAAGTATTTTACCTATTCGTACTTCCGAATGGATGTACCTATTCTTATTTGTGTCTGCAATAATGCAATGGAATATGCATGCCGCAGCAAAAATGATTCATCATTGTCTTATCACTTATCAAGCAAAAGTCATACGATATAATTGTACCTATTGGTAACAATGCTGCTGCAACTATAATATATTTGCATTGTGCCTACAATTTGTACTCGATTTTTAGTGCGACAGTCAACTTCTTATAGCGAATTATTTCGAGCTACCTACTTATGGTAATGTTGCTATTTTGTAGAGTGAACTAAATACCTATTTGGTAGTCAAATAAAAAGATCTAAGTTGTCGATTCTTTGTAATACTGTATGGTCATAACTATAGGGTTTTATATGTAGATTTCATCTATTATCCTAATATTATTTTCTCAAATGTTTTCTGAAGCACTGTATGTGAAAAGTATATGTGTATTATGAAAGTTTGCGCATCTCGCAAATTTCGCTTCATTATTTCTATCGTAGAATAAATAACCTATAAACAAAATTGATTATTAGGTCAGCGAAAAAACAAAATTTAATGTGTTCTCACATTGTACGCCGATTATTCACTCACGTGTGTGTACCTACAAGTATGTTACGTTTTCATATTGAGTATTTAGTATAGATCGGTATATTATGCTGCATAATCAATTCGGAGAAGACATCGCTGTATTTTCTATGCCGTCATCAGTACTTAAGTGGATACAATTTTTAATTCATTGCAAAGTATGTTTATGAGAGGAGAATGGATTGTAGGTGAGTCGATGACAGTGGGTAGACAAGGTTTGCAACTACATTGAAGGACTCCCACGGGCTTAAGGCCCTCCGCATCCCCGGGTAGCACAGGCGCATATAGCGTCCTCTTTACCCGCACTTCTTTGGCAAAATCTTTTTAAGAGGTGGACTCAGGGTTGGCCAGAAGGGAGCCCCCCGATAAACCCCACCCCTAACTTACATTCCTTCAGTGTCCTTGTCCAAGGATGGAAACAAGGTTTGCAACTGAATGAAGAACCCTATTTTGTTCACACAAGACAATGGGTTAAGCGCTAAGCGGGTGACGGGTGTAATATGAATTTAACGGAAAATCGCCAACATACGGGGTGTTGAAGACATAGAATATTTCTGTTGTCTATGCATAAAATTAATTCATTTGTCTATACTTGGCGGAAATACTAGAATCATTTCCGCCTTTATATTATTAATAATATTTCTAATTTGATTCATATGCATAAAACCAATTGTGGGTACTTAACATGTCAACTGCAGTAATAAACCTTAGGTACTACCTGCAACATGTGTTTTTAATCAGGACCTGAAACAAATACACCTTCGTTCACAGGGTCATCGAAAAAGATAGACCTTATTCCAAAAGGTAGAACTTTGGATCCATTCATGTTAAATGAGTGGTTCTCTGCCTGTATGGTTATGGTAACTGATGAATGTAAGTTTTGTTTGATGCACAATAGAATGGCTTATGAACTAAGTAGTAGATTAGCTTTGTCGACCGCGCAGGTTGCGCATGCGCTATTGCATTACATTGTGCATCAAACAGAAAATGCATTTATTAGATACCATAAAGTGAAAGATGTATAGTTAATACCCTTTTAAAAAAGGGTCTATCATTTTCGATGATCCTGTTTAATAAAATAACGTACAAGGATAAAAACATGAATTATTTATTTATGAACAGCAAGCTTCAGATACTTTAATAGGTAAGGTAAGGTACCAGGCGCGAAGGTACCTAAGAACACGATTCCCATTGAGTTACCTTTTGGAAAAAATGATAGGTATAATAGTGTCTAATCTGACGTAATCCCATAAGAAATGTTAGCCCCGGCTTCCCTTCTGCAGAAATTCACCCTTCGCCACTGTAAGGTACCTACCTATTATCTTTTCGTAGATTGGATTGCTATTTCTATGAACAGATTTCATTCAATCAACCTTGTCTTTTCACTTGTACAGTCATCCATCTCAATAGTTTTCTTATTACTACTGCCGTAGGTGTAACTGCTTAATTGATTCCGGTTCATATCTCTTGACCAAACTATCATAATATGGACGTTATTGCAATCGGTCCTTTACCATATTGTGTGCTCCAAACAAAAAATATTTGAACTTACAAGGCTATTGCGTTTTTTTTCTTATAATTTCATGTCATTTTTTTTAAGATTTCGAATTATTTAATCACCTTAATCACATTTAAGTGCAACTCTGCGACCAACTTTTTTTTATATATACCTAGCTATGTATATACGTCGACAGGTACCTACTTAAACCTTAATCAATTTATTATTATTAAAATATACTATGTAGCTCTTTCTTCTCTATACAAGTATCAGTGTATACATACCTACATTCTAGATGCAGTGATAAAACTCATTTCTATATTTATAAGAAACTATTCTATCAAGCTGCCACTCTTTATGTCAACTGGTTTTGTGTGGGTACCTGTGTATTATGTTTTCTACAACAGATTTTACTTTGCAATTACGCACATAGAATGGACAATTCACTATGTACCTATACATGTAATTATGATACATATTAGTAGGAGAGGCCAACATACACACACACATATGTACTCACGTGTTAGAGTACACATGCACTAATAAATTGACTGCCTATTTCATCCCACCTAATGTACTATTAATTATTGTATAAACTACGTAATATTGTCGTTTTTATCTATGCCTTTTCTGTTATTTTATTGTGTAAACTTATATTTCCTGACTAGTTCACTATGTAAGTGAGATAGCCCGAGAATATAGTTTATTCATTCATTTCTAGTTCATAATATTGTACAGTGTTAACAGCATTATTGTTCCTTTAATTACAGAGGCACTGCTGCAGAGTCGTCCTCTCCCATACATCCCAAGTGCTGTGGAGGCAGTGGAAGGAGACAGTGTGCCTGTAGGGAGCCCCACGCCCTTTGCTGTGGCCCCCGCTCCTTCCCCCTCGGCCCCACAGTCCACTTTGGACACAGTCAACAGGTGGACCTCCAAAGAGAATTTGCTTGCGCATCATGATGATGATGATCCACAATTATTTGTCGCCCTGTATGACTTTCAAGCAGGTGGTGACAATCAACTTAGTCTCAAGAAAGGTAATAAATCACTAAACTTCATAGTACCATGATTTATTTAATCTAAACCTACATTAATCCTATTCTAATGCTCTACACTGTTTGTGTATTGTTTCTATAAATAAATCACAATTTAGAGAAAATTGGTAAAGAATATTCAATATCAAAGATTTAGAGAAATCGTAAATTTGTGTTGTGTGCATATGTATAGGTGCTTGTTAGTGTTCAGAACCGGGAAATCCCGGTCCCGAAAGAACCGGGAATTCCCGGTTCTTTTGAGGTTACAAATAACCGGGATTTAAAATTTGTGTCCCGGTTCTTTCAGTACTTTCGGGACTCGACTTCAAAACGTAAAATTTGGTTTATATGGCGTGTGCAGACTGCGGGCTCTGCAGACGTGGTGTGATGCGGTTAGCAGGGGAAGGGGTCAGTTGTTTTGTCATCGAAAACTACAAAATTCGGACATCTCAAAATTAAGTCTTATTTTTTTAGACTCAATCTTTTTGGTAATGTGTTTATTTATGATTATGATCATATCGGTTAGTTTTTATAGTAGGGTGGACGCACCAATCCCAAACTAGTTAAGGCAAAAATTCACATTGCAGTACCTAAAAATCATTTCAATTATTCGGTAGCACCACTTTCTACTCCCTTCATAGGCTAGTATCCTAGTACCGAAAGAACCGGGATTTCCCGGTTCCGTTGAAGGCCGGTACCGAAATCCCGGCTCTGTAAAAACGCACCGGTTCCGGATACCCTAGTGCTTGTACATACTTACATACTCGATCAAGGTTGCTAAATAATTAATACTTATTCTTTGTATTATTATATGTAAGGCATTTGATAAAATAACATATATTTGACATAAACAGATGATTTGTATATCAAATGATAAGATAATTTAATAGCTATATACATTAGCACAAACAATCCTAATTTGTCAAATTTCCTATAGTGGAGTGAATATGCTATGCCTACACAAAATATGTGATTTTTGTCATCCTTATTTAACATACCTGTATTCAACCTCTTTTTGTATTGGACCTACCACAACATTTTTGTTACCATATTCCATAGTATTGCTTAAGATAATGATCGCATATCTATTTAATGAGGACTTGTTCTAATAGCTCGAAACCCTTTCAGGTGAACAAGTACGAATTCTCAGTTACAATAAAAGTGGCGAGTGGTGTGAAGCACATTCTTCCACTGGTCAGATGGGGTGGGTGCCTTCCAATTATGTAACTCCTGTAAATTCTCTAGAAAAACATTCTTGGTATCATGGGCCAATATCAAGAAATGCTGCTGAGTATCTGCTAAGATGTGGAATCAATGGTAGTTTTTTGGTAAGTAGGCATAAGGAAATTCGAAATTCTTGTTAATTTCATTTGTAAAACTTTTATAATTACTAATACATATTATAATGCATATATTATTAAGGTTCGCGAATCAGAATCCAGTCCTGGTCAGCGCAGCATATCTCTTCGCTATGAAGGTCGTGTCTTCCACTACAGAATTAATGAAGACAATGAAGGAAAGTGTTTTGTAACAGCAGAGAGCAAATTTGGCACATTAGCTGAGTTGGTACATCACCATTCAATGTATGGGGATGGACTCATTACACAATTGTTATATCCAGCTCCAAAACATAATAAGCCTACCGTATTTCCACTTAGTCCCGAGCCTGACAAATGGGAAATAGATAGAACTGATATTGTGATGAAGCACAAATTAGGTGGAGGACAGTATGGAGATGTATACGAAGCAGCCTGGAAGCGATACAATATGACGGTAAGTTTTTATTGAAATATCAGGATTTTGTCATTCAATAAGCTAATGAGAATTATGGAGGTATTGGGTAAATCAATCTATGTAGGTAGATGTTATAACACATTATAAGACCACTTTACTCTTTACAACAATAAACTATAGCAGGTAATGTTATGTGGAGTCAGTAGTTATAATTAAAATGAACTTGAGCCCATTGTAGCTCATGCTGTAGAAGGCAATGTGTATTGTTTTATGTATCATAATGATATTTATTTTCTCACGGCACTTATTAAGAAAGTACATGACTTATTCAATGTGTAAGTTTGCTTATTGTTCTTTAGTTGATAATATAAAAAACATTTTAAAGTTATTATTTTGTGTATGTATAGATATGCTAGCATATGGTTGTATATGATAAATATTGTATGGGTGTGGGTGTATTTTGCTAGTCAAGGAAGCAAGAGTCAGTATCTCTATAATGTCAAGTATACATTCTTATTATAGGTGGCAGTAAAGACCTTAAAAGAGGATACAATGGCACTAAAGGACTTCTTAGAGGAAGCAGCGATAATGAAAGAAATGAAACATAAGAATTTGGTCCAGCTACTTGGAGTTTGCACCCGAGAACCTCCATTCTACATCATAACTGAATTTATGAGCAAAGGCAATCTTCTGGATTACTTACGAAATGGGAGTAAAGAAACAATAACAGCAGTTGTCCTGATGCACATGGCCACACAGATAGCCAGTGGCATGAGTTATCTGGAAAGTAGGAGCTTTATTCATAGGTCAGTTGGTTTTATTTTGATGACTCTGTTGTATATTTTGTATTGCTAGCGATTATTTAATTTTTAATTGGCGAATTTATTTAGAGAGATAAAATTGATTCCATTTTTAAATTGATGCCTGAAACTATTTGAATGTTGCCCAACACAATAAGGGGTTTATTGCACAATTAATCAAAAAATCATGGGAGGTTCTATTGTCCACAGGGACCTCGCCGCACGGAATTGTCTTGTTGGAGAAAATCACTTAGTGAAGGTCGCCGACTTTGGACTAGCTCGGCTGATGCGAGATGACACTTACACAGCCCATGCTGGAGCTAAATTCCCAATCAAATGGACTGCACCTGAGGGACTAGCTTATAACAAGTTCTCTACAAAGTCTGATGTTTGGGCCTTTGGAATATTGCTGTGGGAGATTGCAACATACGGCATGTCACCATATCCCGGAGTTGACCTCTCTGATGTTTATCACATGTTAGAAAAGGTAATACTCATTGATATAACCTTTTCAATTAATCAATGCAAGCGAATTATTGTATGCGATACTATATTCACGTGAAGAGGAAATAAGCAAGTTTATTGTAGTGTAATAATTATACATCACTTCTGAGACAATTTTATTTAATTCAATTAGAATCTATATGGTACTCTTAATTAGATGGACTTGCTGTTTACTCTCACGTCATTTATGCGAATGTATAATGGTAACACATGGCAAGAGAAAAGTATACAGGAGTAATATTTCAGAGTATAAATTATTTCTTATATTTTTAAAAATTAATCAAACTAAGGTATTATTAGGTTCAATTATTTAAAAGGGTGTGTAAAATAAGTAGGTTGTTAAAAAATTTGGTAACATTTATTATAAAAATATTCCGTGACATGCTTTTTCCTATAGTTCATGTGGCATCATAATATTAGAAAATGTTTGTATCTTAACATTTGTGTGTGTCTCTACAATCCTTTTCAATTAATTTGTTCCAGGGTTACCGCATGGAGTGCCCTCCGGGTTGTCCTCCAGCTGTTCATGAACTGATGAGAGGATGCTGGCAGTGGAATGCTCATGACCGCCCAACATTCCAACAGATTCACCATGCACTGGAAAATATGTTCCAGGACAATTCTATCACTGAAGGTTATTTGGTTTTTATTGTGATACCTATACCAGAGTTCTCAATGTTTTTAAGATCTTAAATGTAGGTAATCAAAAGCAAAATATCTTGAGATGTCAGGTACATTGCTTGTCATGCCAACAATTTGATCAGCAGTTAAATATGTATGATCAGTATTTGGGGAATTTGTTTATCTATAGAGCACAATAGGCATTTGATGTTTTTCTATAAGTACCCTTTTTTACAATATGTACGCTTTTGTTATAACTTTGTATTGTTGGAGATTTCATTAGTTGTTTTAAATCTTTAGAAGTGGAAAAAACCCTCCAAGAAGGTGCTACACCCGCGGGAGGTAGTGTGGATCAATCGCCTCCACCTCCTACTGCCACACCACTACTAACCTTTACTGGACGCAATCGTAGTGTAGGAGGGACTGGTGGTTCTGGATCATCGGAGAGAGCTGCAACAACTGCTACTCCCTACGTGCAAATGAGACGACCTATTAATAGGCGGGGAAAACAAGCTCCTACACCACCAAAAAGAACTAGGTGAATATTTCTTATATTTATATACTATATAGTTGTACTTACAGTCTACTTGAAATCTACATTATTCCTGTATTTCCCAGTCTCTTATCATCATGCAGCTCTTTTCGTGAGTCTCAATACACTTGTGAGGAAAGTCATAATGTACAGTCCACTGTACTAGAAGATAATAATATGAATGGAGGCAAATGGAGCTCGGGAGTAGCAGCTGCTTCTTCTGATGGCTCTCTACCTGAACACACTCCTGATACAGACACTGAATCCCAACCGGGGCAAAGCAGCAAACCTGTGAGGCAACGCAGAGCTAAAACATACCCACCAAAAGATCTTTCTCAAAAGGTAATGGTTTACACAATCCTTCCAGAATAAGATTGTGGTAATTCATATTTCCAGTTAGTAATTATGTCACTTTGTTAATAGGTACAAGTTGCTGCTCTTGAAGTACAAAATGTAAAACGAGCTATTAATAGGTATGGTACTCTGCCAAAAGGAGCTCGTATTGGTGCTTACTTAGAGTCTTTGCGACGTGAAGGTAGTGAGGTGGAGCCAGAAACTACTGTAACTGAAAAAAGTAGTCCAGTGGAACACAGTGGACCAAGTCACATGATTCGAAGTAACTCCTCAGGAGGTGTACGAACTTTCTCTAGGAGTGCTCCAAAGGAACGGCCAAGCCTCGCAGACTTGGAGTTTCCGCCCCCACCACCTGATCTTCCACCATCTCCTGTGCAAGACCTGCCGCCTCCTCCTCCAGAAGAGGAACCTCCTCCTCCTTCTTACAAAGAAATGTTAGAGTTAAAGTTAGTAGCTGAAATTAAAGAAAGAGCCGATAGAAAGGGAACTCGCCCTCCATCACCTCCGGTGGATATTGCTCCATCATCATGTTCCTTAGGGGATCCAGTTTCTCGTCTCGTATCAGAGCTTTCTCAAAGTCTCAAAATCGATCCTGGTAAACAAAATATTGACATTAAAAAGAAAGACATCTGTGATAATGTTGATACAACATCAGATGTTGCAAAAATTTCCCAGATTAAAACAGATAATCTGGACGCAACAAAAAATAATAAAAATACATTCAAAACACAATTGAAAAAGGTTGAAATTCAGAAGAATGCTTCAGTGAAACAAGAGAATACTGCTAATATTGTGGACTTCAAAGCACGTCTTCGAAAAGTTGATCCAATAACTAATAATATAAACACAAAGCTAGAATTAGACACATCATCCGAAGAAAAGGAAAACGATAAATCAAAATTAGTAAACACTAAAGAATCTCCTGATAGTGACACTAAAGAGGGCAAAGGGGTAGATGTTGATTCAAACACAGCATCTAAAGGTGATGAGGAAGATGACAAACGTCGCAGTACTGGTAGTATAAGTAGTCTTAAGAAATTGTGGGAACCAAAGGAAGCGGATGTGTCAACTCAGCCCAGCCCTAAAATGTCTGTCAAAAATAGGAAAGTATCTGATGATAAAAGTATTGAATCACCAAAGACAGATGCTGCACCTAAAGATCAAAAATCTGAAAACGGGTCAATCTCAAACAACATGATGAATCGCAGCATGAATATAAACAAATCAGGAGAAAAGAAATGGATTGGACAAGAGGATAAACCAGCTGTGCCAGCTAAACCAACTGTTAAGAATAAAGGTGGGGTGTATGCTACACCAGTGGGTGCAAGTGCAGAAAGCATTACAGAGCTCGCTAAAAGTATAGAACGTAGTTTGAATGCATGCAGTGGTGCTACACATTGGGCACGGCTAGCAGAAGGCTTGGGAGCTCTACATGCTGCATGTGTTGCACATTGTGCAGAAGGGGCACCACCTCAGCGTAGGTTTCCACTTAGAGAACTTTCATTGCGTTTGGAAGGTTTGCAGAAGTCAGCACGAGGACTCTCTCGTCCCAAGCCTCCACCTTCCTCTCCAGAGCCCACTCGCGTACTCGCTGATGTATCTGCAGCTCTAAAAGATGCTATTACAACTGTCGCTCGCTAAAGCATTCTGTTAACTAAAATACATCAAGCATTAATAAACTCTCCCTACCAGTGCCAGTTTTCATCTACATATTGTGGTTCCCTTGGCCTAATGTTTGCTGTAACGTTTGACTGACTGATAATAGTCTACATATTGTTTAAATATAGTTTGCAATTTATTTTTCTTATTTAGTGTTACGTTTCAAACCTATTTTAAATTATAGAATAGTGGACACTAATATAAATATTTTTATTTTGAGTGATTGGCCATAATGTTATACAAAATATGAACTTTAAATCAGTGTGATTAAGTTAATTCAATATTATGTATTATTTTATATTAAAGCCTGTTATGACAGGAACTTCATTTGTTAGAATAAGAAGGGACATTTATTCATCATTCATAATGCACATTCATAAGTCAGGTGAAGATTCCTAATACTATTTTTTTTTCTTTTTTTGAAAAATAATTCTGGGTTTTTCGAAATAAACCCAAATACATCTTTGTACACTTCACAGTAAGCTTGAAAAGCTTGTCTCGTGAAGTGGAGTAGGTCGGCATCGGGGACCAAACCCACACTCACTGGATTAACAGTCGGGTGTGTTACCAACCAGGCTACAGATATATTGCTGTTGTAAATAAGAATTAACCATGATGACATCTTCGGATTATATGAAATCTTGAAGATATGTATGCTAAATACAAAGCAAAATCTATGTTTGATATTTCTGCTTCCAAGTTTTGGTATTTGCATAACGTGATGTGTGAAAAATAAATAAAATAGTAGGATCTATATATCCTTCACACCTGGGGGTGTCTGTGTAATTTGGGTGTTGAATTTCTGCAAATGAAATGAGTTTTTATCATCTATGCATCTTACTCTCACATTTTTAAACCATAGTGCATGCGGATTAGGCATCTCACCTGACTTAATTAAAACTCGTAGCTCAGTAAATTTACTGTGAAATTTCAAAAATATTTTGATTCCTAGATAATTATTTATTATTGACAGATGAGCTTTCCATAACGTTTTATGTATAAAAAAAATAAGTGATAAAAAAATAAATTCAAGTAAACTCTCTACATATTTCCAAAATCTTGCATATGTTCGAATGTAAGGGGATTTGGTTTTTTTATCAAGTATTTGCGTGTAGATTGATAGTATTAACAATTTGTACAACATCCGCCATGAGAGGGCAATATTATAAATACGTGCAGGTATAGTGTCATTTTTTTGTAAAAATAAAATATGCAAGTGCTTAAGATCAAAGGCCCCGACTTATTTTTGTGGTATGTACAATGTACAAGATATTAAAATTGAATAGGTTTATGTTAGTATTATATTACACGTGCAGTTAAACTATTTGCCCTCAGTTTATCTATGGGCGAATGTGTGTACGAATGCAGATTTGAATTATTGAATGATGTGGATGTCTACCTGAAGAAAGCAAAAGAGAAACTGCAACATTCCCTATTTTTTTTCTCAATTGGGATTATGTAATATGTATTCTCAACCAACGTAGATTTATTATACAAAATATGTAATGTATTGGTGTTTCATTATTTAATTGTGTTATTTGTGTGAACATGTTATACTATGTACTGTCAGCAATCAGTGAACGTGGAAGTAATATTAACACAATATGTTTGAGATATGAGATTGCTAGTTCCTTTATTATTTTAATATACTTACACACAATGTTATGTAGTATCTACATAGGTGTTATAATAAGTGTACAACATTCAGGTTGTCAGGTATTGAATGTATCAAGAACAACCGTTTTTGTAAAATTCAGACATCAGTATTCTGTTAAGTTATAACATTGGTAGTGGCAGTTCTTAGGGTGACATGCGCCTAGAGAGGTAATGTAAAGAGCGCCTAATAAAGAAGTATCATACAAGTATCATGATACATTGGCTGACTGGTGTTAATGAATGTATTTAATTGACGATCAAATTCCTAATTCTTAAAATTGGCGATGTGTACCTATGTTGTACTTTAGATTTTAAAGTGTAATAAAAATATAAATTGCTAAATACTCTTGAACACATGCTGTGATAAACGATTAATTTGCTGAAGGCATGTCTTAAACAGTGGTGGTGTGAGTTGATTGATTGCCTTTTAGTATAAAATGTGAATGATGAGTTTGTTGATGGATTATGTTGGCCACTGTACCTGACACTGGCCCAGGACCTTCTGAAGAAGCATCTGATTAAAAATGAAATTTGTATTCGGTTAAGGCAACACTGAATTATGCTAGTCTTCATATATTTAAATGTAGTATTAAGTTAGTAGGTATTAGTGAAGTAATGTAATCATATTTAGTATCGAGCAAACATATTACTATTATTTTCAAATGAATTTGTACGTAGGTATGTATGTACTTTAATTAATATTATGATCATATTGTATAATAGGTAGCAATGAAATATAAAATTATACCAAACAGTTTCATTATCTGCATCTTCATGAAACGCTGTTTGTAATATGTATTCTGTGTATTTATACTTTTATCTTATTATTTATGTTGCATTTTAATGGACCATGAATCAAAATACCTTAATCCTTTGTTTTGTCTAATAGAAGTTGTAATTTTCCATATTGATAGTAGGAGATGAGAATTTTGTATTGGATATGTTCCAATTCTCTATATTATACATATTGTATTATGAATTTTGTTCTTTCAACACAATAATAATATATTACATTAGTTAACTCCAAAGATATAAACTATGTGCATTTATTATAATCCATTTTTATGGGAACATTATTCCAAATAAATATTTCATACTCTTTAAAATCTGTTTAATTCATCACCTATTCCACAATATCATTCATGTTTTCAATCTACTTGGAGAAGAAATTGTTTATTATGTGAAGTAAGTAGTATATTGTTTCCTCATGGGAAGTACATAAGTATAACCAAATAACTGCTCATAAGTCCAGTTAAGCGAACTATCATCATCATCAGCTCCACAGCCCTGAGTGGGCCTTGGCTTAACCAGGCTGAACCCATCAAGCAGACAAGCTACCTGAATATCTTTGTCTGCCCATAATTAATGTTTTTTCCGCCATGTAATATAAACTGGTTAGGGGACCATAAAAGTATTTGATAGGAGCTATAAAATTCTTTATGATTGTGTTGCCAACAACATAAAATTTCGTTAGTAATCAGGTATGTCTAATGAGAAATATTGCGATGAGAAGGTAAATTTCAAAATATCTTAGATGGTAAATTAATTTCATCGTAGGATTTAGCTATATTATAATTATAAGTGGAATGAAAATAATTTGATTAGGTACTTCGAAAATCAAAGAATGAACCCTTACGTAGAATAATAGAGATTGTTAGTTTTGTAAGATTTAGGCCATTGTATTATTTTTATTTCTTAATTTGGTAACACTGGATTAAAATATTTTTGACAGAAATGAAATGACAGCTCACTGCGAACACCGATTCGGCTGAATGGAGCAGTGTTGCCATAAATACAGATTTATCTGTATTTATACAGATTTTCGGCAACGGGAACAGACAAATACAGATAATAAATTTTACTCTGTTTTATACAGATTTTTGGGATTTTGGAAATTTCCTATGATAAATCAGAAGAATAAAGTAAAAAGAAACAGATTCGATCACAATTGTCATTTGATAATTAGTAAATATATGAAAATCTTATTTGTAGAATGAGTAAAAATGTGTACAAAAAGAAATTAGTATATTTTAGCACGAGTACTGTTATTTTCTCAAAAAGGTACCGCAAAGGTTAGTTTTTCAATAAACTAAAATATTTTGTTTGTTTTAAAATTTAATTTATACAGATTTTTTGGCTTTTTATGCCTTTTTATACAGATTTTGGCTTATAATAATCTCATACAGATTTATACAGATTTCTAGACTTTGAAATACAGATTTGGATTTTAAAAGTGTGGGAACACTGGAATGGAGATTGATAAAGTTGTGTGATTGTACTCGAAGTCGATGTCAATACGTTAAGTTTTTGATTGAAAGTCATATCATTTTGCTAAAATTTCGGTAGTGCGAAAATGCTGAGAGTGTTGCAATAATTCTATACAGCTCATAAAGCCGATTATCATATCTCTTACAGCTCTAATAAAAAGTTTTGTGTGGTTTAAAATATCCGAAATGTTCATCGTTGCATTGACAGGCAGTATTGCCTCTGGAAAAAGTACTGTGTTGGATATATTTAAACAGTACGATATTCCTATTATCAGCGCTGATACACTGGCTCACACAGGTTAGGCCATATTTGAGTACTCACTATTCTGTAACAATTGCGAAATCAGCTGGCGCTTTGAGAATACAAGTCCATGTTTCATGTTATTTCTTCCAGCATGTGCATTTTCAGATTGATATAATATATCTATTAAACATTCATTGGGTACATTAAAAATTTGACTAGGCTAAGCGAACTTTAATTTAAGAGTAGTTCAAACCAACAACCAGTTATCTGACAGCTTTACCTTGGTGATACTTACTTTCCGTGTCCGGAACACCATTAAATTTGTAGCCCCCAATATTCAGCCATCCGGATAGCTCTGGCGTTCGCCAGTAGCGCATCCTCGGGTGTGCATGTCGCACCTATTTGGGGACATGAAAACAGGTGACTGTGGCCCTGTTTGGCACCACACTCACAGGTGTCCCCCTCTCTGTAACCTCATTTTTTGAGGTTGCTGTAACAGCGGGAGACACCTGTTCTCAGTCTATTGAGTGACCCCCATGTTGGGTACGACAGGCTGTGACCAGCTGCCATTCCCTCCGTTGGAGGTAACTGTGTGGGTCTTGATGATTCTGGATATTTTAGAAATGTTATTTCATATTGCAAGATGTTGTAAATGGCTTTTGCGGTGATAAGGTGAAAAATTATTTATTTATCGTATGGTCCTACAAAGTCCACAAAGTACATCACATCCATACAACAATAATCAGACACTACATGTATATTGCACAATGATAAGATTGTTTGTCAGAGTTAATGCATAAATAAATAAATAAAATTCTTGTATTCTTAAAAACCTGTAGTGATGTCAGGAATGTTCTTTATTTCTTGAATGTGTGGACAATTATTTATGAATAATATAAACATTGTAGGTACTAGAATTAGGTTTAATTTGTGTTTTTGTAATCCAATGTCTATTACAGTTATAGGCAAAGGTAAGCCAGCATGGAGAGACCTGATAGCAGAGTTTGGACAAGAAATATGCTCAGATGATGGAAGTATCGATCGTGAGAAGTTGGGTTCATTGGTTTTCAGTTCTGCCGAGTGTCGACATAAAGTGAATCGCATAACACACACTCATATTATTAGAAGATTAATTCTGTTTGCTGTATATCAATTCTTCTTAGGACGAGCGTTCATTGTCATGGAGTTACCACTTTTATTTGAAGTGAACAAGTTTTTGAATTGTTTCCATAAAATAATTACTGTATATTGGTAAGATTATTGTGTTGAATTGTAGAAGTGCGTTTTATTGTATGTATTTGGCATTATAACACTTTTATATTGTATGCTTCAAATGTTGCTTTTCAGTGGATTAGACCAACAGCTCGATCGCTTGTGTCGTAGAAATACTCTTAAAAATTCTCAAGCTATAAGTAGAATACATTCTCAGTTACCATTTGAAGATAAAATTAATCGATCTGACTATGTTATTTACAATATTGGTCCATCAGAAGATACACTCTCTAAAACTAAAGAAGTTATTCTGGAATTGAAGAAATCAAAATTTCAGTGGTATGTTGGTTTTTATTGAATATATTTTTAAACACCAAGACATAATTAGGTGTCTATTGAATAGTATTGTGAAGAATTACAAAAAAATATATTTAGGTATTTTTATTTTCTCACAATTATTTCTTCACTGTTGCCAATACTAGTTAATTAATCTGTTTCTTTTCTTCGTATTTCAGGGTAGTTCGTGGTGTGGTATTCTTTATTGGAGCAGTTATTTTCTTAGGTCTTTACATTTTGTATCACCTATCTATTTATTTGTACTCGTTATTGTATGTTTAAAGTTCTTACAATTATATTTATTATATGCTTTATCACAAAAGAGTTGATCATTTGTTGATCAACACAATCTTTGAACTATTAGAGTATTTTAACTGTGCAAAAAATAATTTATCGTACCTATTTATTTTATCTTTGCATTATTTAATTTAGTTTATATTATAGCTGTGTCATAAGTTGTTAAATAATACGCACCATATTGTCATGTCGAAATGTATTAATATCTCTTTGAAATCAACAAATTGAATCCAAATTAATATAAATTTGTAATAGATATGTGCATAAATTTAATTTATTTAATTTCGGTGCATGTAATCATCACATTTAAGTACTTTTGTGTAGTTTTATTAATATTTTGTGAGTTTATTCTAAGTTGTGGGTGGAAAGTAAAATCAGCTGCTTTTATAATGTTAACTATTGTTTATTGTAGTATGATAACTGTATACTCCTTGATACATATTATATGATGTGTTTGAAGTCTGATTATTTGTTTATGTTGATGGATGTTCTGTATGGAAGATAATAATAGTATGTCTGTATGATTACGTCTAGGTGGGTAACTGTATTTTAAATACATGAGTTGTTTGAATACACGCCTGTAGCTGAAAGAGGAGAGATCATGATACTGATAACCCCGCACTCTAGGAAACCTGTTTGTATTCGTCTGTAGTACAGAGTCAATCACTTCTATTTATAATTTTTACGCAGTTTTCAATTAGATACATACTGGGTGTAATAAGTACGGGGAATTATAGTATATACCTGACGAAAAAATAATAGTAATTTGATAAAAGTTTATTTTGAAGCCTTTAAAGTAGATGTTCTCGAGCGTGAAGAAACTGAGTTAGTGCTCGACCAACTATTCCATGCATTTTTATAGGCTAGTTGGTGTACGTCTTTTCGATCCTTCTGCGAACTTGCTTACATGTCCTCAGTTGGCTCGAAACTGTGGAAATTTTGTCTCACTGTGTTAATTTTAGCTTATTCACATTAATGACTTTATGTGAGTATGTTTATCGTGGTACAAAGTACGTTAATTCTCTTCCCACAAATCTTTACATTTTCGACCGATATTCTTGCGTAAATGACTCATGACACCTAAATAGTATTCTCTATTCTCTGTATAGGTACAGACTCAACATTAGGGTGCATCACCTGATGTATGAAAAAAAAATTTTTTTCGAATCTCGAATAGCCCTAGTGCGGAAAAGTTGCAGTTTACTAAGAGTGTTAACCACACCAAATATTAGCTTCCTAGGAGTCCATCTTAAGGTTCCGCAACGACCTTGAAGTTTTGAAAAAAATGAAAATTTTCCATAAATTTCTAATATGCGCAAGGTCTTATAAAAAGCATTTTGTCTAAAGTTTTTAATAATATTTTTCCTTAGGAATGCTTAAAAATGATAAAACAACACTAAAACAGCAATAAATTCATTATAAACATTTGCTTTAGAATAATAAGCTATATTGAAAACATACTAAAAAACATGCCTACAAAATAAGTATGAACATTTTATAAAGAAACACTTACGAAGTAAATGGGGCGAGTGAAAACGTTTTAGCGATTGTTTCTGGTTTAAGTTTGTGCACATTATTATAAAATTGAGCAAATTATACTGTTTTGAACATAAAAAGTAGGTATTTTGGTGTGTATAGTTAAGTCCAAATATTTTACTGCAATCAAAATACTCTACATCGATTTTCTGAAAAAGTATACATATTAATCGCAAAGTGATGAACCAATTAAACTTAAAAATTCACAGGTTTCAGTTATTTCACCATTTAACTAAATATATAAGTGCCTTTGGTTTCCATGTAATAGACAAATTAAACCATCGAACAAATCACCCAATTTATTTTTCTATATAGCATAATAATCCCTCCTATTCAAGCGCATCACAATCAATAACTGTTAAATGTTGTAGAGATATATTTTCAGTTTCTAAATTACCGATAGTTATATCTAGTGCAAATCCAGTTTCAGGTGTAATATGTGCTATATTATCACTCCCAGTTTGCGAATCAATGAAAAATGTTCCTCGATTAATACATTTTGTAAAATTCTCCAACGTTTATTTGATTATTTAATTCGGCTAATTATTAATTTTATTCGAGCATCAAAAAATAATTCATAAATCTGAATGTTTCGTAGGTGTTTATACCATAGATTTATAAGGTAGGTACTTAGATATTTAATATAAAAGTCTATGGTTTATACCGAAGAGCTCAGGGCAACATGTTCTTGTTATCACACAACATAACAAACCAAAACCAGCTCTATCAGAAACTTTATAGCTATCACGATTAATGATTAATTCTGGTGTGTAATAAAAGCGTTATCCTGTCGAAATTATTTGAATAGTTTTCTGTTTGTAGTAGAAAATATCATATTAGGTGTTTTACGATCAGATGAATCTAATAATAAATTGCTGTCAGTAAATACCATCCAGGTGTCCTTCTTTCTATTTTCTTATCTTCATTCTTGTCACCAATGACTATTATCATTTTCATAGGACCCCTTTGGTCTTATAAGAATAGTTTTCCTTTTAATGACAGGTTTAAATCTGGAGCACAGGCATGTGATCCTGCATTTACATAAAACTTCATCGAAAAGTTAAGAGCTAGATTAATGAAATTTATTCACCTTATATTAGAAGCTCTCAGATGTTTATCGGCTTTTAAAAGAGTTTATTATTATATATTCTATTTTTATACTTCAAATGAAAATTATTGATCATTGATCTAACTCTTGTTTCAAAGAGAGTTAGTGATGAAGCATTCTTCCGTATATATAAAAAAAGACTGTCACCAAGTATTTATGGGCTCCAAATGGAGGGTCATGGGTTCCATGTATTGATTTCCAAGTTATTATTTAATACTCATAACACTTTAATACGTGATCATAAGTAGGTAACACATATTCTTTGAAAATTTCGAAAGTTCCTATTATTGGGCACTTACCTGTCGAGTATACATATTATTTTTATTTTTTTCTAAAAATAACAATATTTTAAACGCTAAGTATGCACTTTGGGCATTTACTGCTGCCTACTATCAAAGAAATGTATAAATATTACACCTCCGCTAAGATAAAAAAAGTACGAATTTTCATCGATTTTGTGGTCAATATTTTTTCAGAGAAATAAATATATTTGCGGGAAAAACTAAATAAAAGAGTACATACACTATTTTATTTTGTTCGTAACTCAAAAAAATCATGAAAAAATTCCTAACAGTATTTAAAAATTAATTTTAAAAAAAGGGCGTTTTCATCATTTTTTCCCAACATAAATGCGCGTTGCGGAACCTCAGGACATTTTTTTTAATTTTTTTAAAGCTGATTTTTATTCATTTGAGACCCAAATGCAACCTTTTGGAACTAGGGAAGATCGAATTTCCCAAGAAAAGGAAAACGGCCCACCCTACTCAACATACAACTAAATAAGGAGTAATTTTTTTATCAGATTATAATTAAATGGTAGCTTTCATTGACTTATCTTAGTTATTTTGATTTTTTAATGTCAGTATAAATTGCCAAAGAATACAAACTATTAGCGTTTGTGATGTATGACTTTTTTTAAGTATATATTTTAATAACTCTGCTAAATGAATTTGTGTAAATGTAATATAATCAATATTACTGTTGATCACTTTAAGTTTAATAATTTAATGTTATTATAGATTTGTACCTCTACAAGAATGTATTTGTATGTGGTACCAACACAAAACCATTTTAGTTAAATTTTGTAGATTTTAGTCATGTTCCTGTGATGAGAAGAATGGAAATTATTTTGTACAAAACTGTGTATTATTATTTAGTTTGTATTATGATTATTATAAATTTATTGTAATGAACGTAAGATGGCATTGTATTGTGTGTCTCTTTGATTTGTATGAATTTATGCAGTATAATATTTTGTGCCCGCTACATTTCCTGTAAGTAATGGGAATTTCTTAAAAATTATTTGAAATAGGCAATTTGTCGGGACCATTGTTCATTTTAGTTTATAGTATGTAGTTGCATTTATATCATTCATTATTATTTACAAAACCTTATGGGCGTCGCCAAGGGGAGGAAGAGGGGGGGGTTTATATATTTTTTATATTGATATATTTGATTATTTGTATTGTAAACTTTCCAAAGGCTTGAGGTCGTTTAAACAATAAAAATTAGAAACAATAAAAAATACTTCAGTTTCATAAAAAATGGCCTGCGGCGCTCTTTTTTATTACTTTTATATATAAGTAATTTTTCATACGTATTATTGTGAAAAGTATATACAAAGGACAATGGGCAAAAATGTATGGAACCTGGTCCAAGAGCCTCCACAATTAAGACATACAGGAAACGAAAGAACATACTTGTCTTACCATTCTGACAAAATACTATCAAATTCTGTGCCAGGGTATTCTCGCTACAGTCGTTTTTGTCCCAGGTATTAATATGAGTTTACCAAAAAATTGGTTTATATATTTTCGAAGTAATAGGAACTTGGTCCAAGAGCCTCCACAGATGCTGCTAGCGGAAAATGAAAGCACGTACTTGTGTTACCATTCTGGCGAAATACCATCAAATTCTATCCCGGGACATTCTCGCTATGAATTTTTTTGTCTCGGGTATATAATGATATGATTTAAAAATTAACATGATTCACAGATTTTCGAAGTATTTGGAACCTGGTCCAAGAGCCTCCACAAACAAGACATACAGGAAACGAAATAACATACTCGTCTTACCATTCTGGAAATTCTGGCAGTCTGTGAGGGCACTTGGACGAAGTTCGTAATATTTACTAAAGTATACACCAAGTTTTTCGTAATATCAAAGGAGAATGCTCATTAAGTTTGAAAAAAAAACCCAGGTCCGGCGCAAACAAAATGTATCTCAAACGATAGGTAAAATGAGTAATTAAACACTGCATAGGGGGCATCATCGAAATCAATGGCCTAATATGTGAAATACCTATTCGAAGTTTACAGGGGTCACATGAATTTATTAGTAAAAGGAGCATTAAACAGTTACAATTGTGGTTTAAAAGCATATAATATGATGATTATAAGGCAGCCCATCTTCTTCATCAGCCTTGGTTCCTGCACTACCGGATGGAACCAAGAAATAATAATTTTTAAAATATCGTTACAACATAGTAATTCCTGAATTTACACAATCACTGGTCTCCTGAATTTCGAATAGGTATTTTACACATTTAGCCATTGATTTCGATGATGCCCCCTATGAAGTATTTAATTACTCATTTTTACCTATCATTTGAGTAACATTTGGTTTGCGCCGGGCCTGGGGTTTTTTTTGAGCATTCTCCTTTATACCTGGGACAAAAACGATCATAGCAAGAGTATCCCGGGACAGAATTTGATAGTATTCGGCCAAAATGGTAAGACATGTATGTACTTTCATTTCTCGCAAGTCTCGTTTGTGGAGGCTCTTGGACCACTTTCGCCCATTCTCCTTTTTAAATAAACAAACCACGTCTCGACTTCCTTCACCATGTCTCACAAAAAAAATTCGCCTGCGGCTTTTTTACACATTTTTTTATGCTATATCAAATTTTAAAATTCTTGTTGCTCCCCCCTAGCTCAGAGGCTGGCGACGCCCATGCAACACCTAATTATATAATTGCTTTCACAAAATATTTTGTTTGTACGTTGTAGATGCCTACTGTTTTATTAAAATTGTCTATTGAATGAAGTCTCGTTGAATTTAATGTCTTTTTCTGGTATTTAATTGTAAACTGTGTCACGCTGCGTTCCCTTGATGGGCGTCGAATGGCTCCAGGGTTGATTTTTTTTTTGCTTCTGGTAGATACACCATCCTTAACCTTTAACTTCCAGGTGGTTCTTTCTTCTCATAGACTCCCAGGTATGTCCTCAAGGACTATGCACGGAAAATGTTAATAGAAACCAAACTATACACAGTTTCAAGAAAGTCAGTTTTATTATTTAAGAATGCACATATTCGAAAACAAGTGGTTAAAAATATAAAGTTGCAATACCCAAAAAATATATTTTGTTTTGGTTTGTGAAAAAAGGCAGAACACTTTGATAAGAATTAATACTAATGTTATTTAACTATTAACGTAACTGAAATCTACGTGGGGGGTTCAGGAACGACCCCACGGGAAGAACGTCCACCCACCAAGAAATGCAAACGCGACTAACTTCACTCTGACGCGACAATTTTGAATCTACGATTACTGGTTTTTTGACTGTAGCTTTTTGTTAGGACCACTAGGTGGCACTAGTGGTCGTAACAACTGTTGAGCTAAATGAACTGTTTTTCTTTTCTGACTTAGTAATTTTCCTCAATAAAGAAAAGTTAGTTTGAATGGTGCTGATAGATTAAGTACACTTCACTAGGTGCTAATATTACCAAGCTATTTAATGAGCTGCTTGAGACTAAATAGTTTAAAATTATAAAAGTATTTTAAGAATTCACAAGACTAACTTTTATATTACATTTTAGTATTAAAGGCAGTAAAACGCCTTTCATTGATAAGTAGTAGGTAATAATAAAATGAATAATTTGAAATGCAATTCGTAGTAAATCTGCATTTTAGTTTTAGGTTTCTGTGGGAGACATCACAAAAAAGGCCAAAATGCCAAGTTAAATGAAGACTTATTATTGAAATACTTTAGTAAATTGTCGCATAATACTACTAAATATGTATCTGAAATAAGTATACTAGTATGTTTAAAATATCGTGTAATAGGAATTTTAACTCAAACTTTGTTGAATACTTATTTTATTTATTTTGGCATGCAATTCTGATAGTCTTTTTCCAAAATGATTGTGGGATGAATAGTAATGTGAAATCTCGCATCAATTTGCATGTTTACATGAAAACCTTCACACATTTGATGGCCACTATAAATACTTTATTATTTACTTCATAGATGAATCCTATTTTGGGCAGGACTCAATTTGTTAATTGTGTAACAAAGTGTAGTTAATTACAGTTTTTTCCTCAACAGAGACGAGAGGCATCTTCATTCACATAATGTAGTGTTATGTGAACGAAGATGCCTCTTATCTCTGTTGAGGAAAAAACTGTAATGTGTTTCCGTCTGTGCAATACATACAAATTCCGGTTCAATACCTTAAATAATTTAGGTATATCTCATAAAGTGTAGATATTTAATAAAAAAAAATATTTTTAATTAATTTTATATGAAATTTCATGTGTTATACAGGCTGGCGGAGATTGAAAGACCACATGTGAAATTGATGCCACAGTGTCAATTTTTGAGGTAGAGGGTTGAAAGAGATCCATTCTTGGAGGTGTGAATTCAGAGCGTCATGTGGCTATGCTCAAAGGACAATGGACACTAAAACGTCTGGTTCCAATAAGAGGGTGCCACTGCACACATAGCGAGAATCTTCCATGTTTACACCGCTTGCCAGATCTCACGCCCTGCGATTTTTTCGTTTGAGTGTAAGTATCTGAAGTCAAAGGTTAACATCAACGGGCCACGAACCCTTCCCGTTTGACACAAAGATGCAGTTAGAAGTGAATTGCATCAATTCTAGTGGAAGTAGAGTAGAAAGTGATGAAAAACTTTCGCGAGCCTCTGAGAGTGTATCTCTGTACACGGACGCCATCTATAGGACATTCTGGTTTACACGTAATTTTTAATTGTGGCGTTAATTTCAAATGTGGTCTTTCAATCTCCGCCACCCTGTATTTAGGATTTAGGGATTTCTCGACGGCTATAACGCTCAAATTAGAATATGATTGCCATCCAAAAATGTTTCTACGATATTGCTCAAATCACAAGTTATATTTTACAATGTAATCATGTATTAGATAGCTCTTTATTAATTTGCAATCATGATATAAATAAATCATTGAATAAATTATGTACATACTGTGGTTTTCATTGTGAACCGTCCAACTTTTCTGTTAGTAGCAGCCAATATTAGAAACTCCTACAAGTGTCGTGCATTGAACTTCGTCATAGAGTCGTACTGGGAGTAGACACGATTTCAAAGATATTTTAGAACATACTAAAATGCCTCATAATTTCTTTCTCAGCAGCAGAAGCAGTTTCTATTTGGGATAAAGATAGGAACCTGCCAGATGTCTGTTCTATGCAATGCACGAAACTCTTCTGTTCTTACTGCATTCCTGTGTGTGATTCCTTAATTATAATATTATTAGCCGTATTAGTGATTAGGAAGGAAGGAAATGAAACAACATATTTTAGTAGTATAAGACAAATGTATTTTTAGGTAATGATAATATTCTTAATACAAGCTCAATATAATTACACTCCTAGTAGATAAACATTATAAAATATAGTGTAAGCGTGAGATATACTAAATGTCTTGTATGTTAATGATAATATACATTTTTATAATTGAGATACTGTTGTACGAATGATATGTAAAAAAACATAATCGTGCTATAGTAAACTAGGTTCAAGGACAACATAATGTGAAAGGCAGTTTATTTGAACTGGGTGAGTTAGGTACTTTATGATATGAAGCATTAGGAATGACTAGGGGAGGGATGCAATACAGAGTTTCTTCGAGTGATGGTGCCATGTGACTTTTCCTGTGTTTTCATAAGAAAGTTATGGAGGGATAAACCTCTATGTGAAATCTATGTTATTAGCATCTACATCATGTAATTTGTTACATTATACATTACTTTGAGACTTGTACTACCCCATTTTTAATTAAAAACTGGTACGAATGAATCTTTTTTATTCTAAGAGTACCAAAGCTAACAGACATATTTGCCTTTTGATGTATTACTTAAATTATGATTTTTCTTACAATCCAATGAAGGAGTAGCTGAAAAGATAACATAGGACACCTTCCGAATCATGCCAAACTTCACAGCTGTATCTAAGTCACAATATTCAAAGACTCAGTATTAGAAGTATTCCTTCAGGATAAAAGCAACTGTTAGGGATACATAAATGATATGTGAGTATAAAAATGATATTATTTTAAAGGCTATGTTGAAAAAGGTGACCAGTCTCTGTGTCCAATAAATTATAATAATTAAACATTCAAATTATCTATCTTACCTCAGATGAGAGACTCAACTGGTTGGTCATCCTTCCTTCGTGATTATTTTTATAACTATCTAAATCAGCACAATGATAATAATGCATCTATTTATGGGCGTGTACGCAGTACGAGTATAGTAAGTATAATATGAACACGATAAGGGTAAAGGTAGTTCATCTGATAATACATACCTAACATTATGTGTTATGTTATAATAAAAAAGATCTGCATTAATGGGTATAATTTACATTGGTATAATCTTTGCGAATAGGAGCTTAATGAAAAATGTATGAGAATAATGTTTACTTTTACGTGTACAAAAATAAATTTATGTTAAATAAATAATTACTATATTAGTGAGACATGATAAAATTATAACAAGGTTTTTGATAGGTAGGTACCCGTTATATCTAATATTCTAAGTGTGTATAATTTTCTGCAACAACTACACTTTTTGTAATTTGTGTTACTATGCCTATTATTTTACCCCATTAAATACTCTACTAGAGATGTAGATCTGCTACTATTGTGAAAAGGAAATGTGTTTGTTCGTATCACTACCAGGTAACATTAATTCAATATATATTAATTGATACCTATATTATATTGATTACTATGAATTGTTTATCGTAAATCTTATGTTACATGGTGGGTAAAAAAATCGTAAGCATTGTTTTCTATCAAATAAACAGTATTATTAGTTTATACAGTATGTATGAAAAATAAATATATTAGTACATGCTATTATTGTAGACATTTCTAAAGCAGATACATATTATAAAGTTATTTGACTTGACATGCTTAGATAGGTATCTTTTTTGAAATCAGCTTTAATGTGATTTTTGAGCGAATGAAGTTTCCCTGTAATTTTCCTTAATAACCAAGCTACATTACAATCAGAGTATTTCAGTGGAAACACTGAAGAGTTTGAAATCTTTTACGATTTAATTTTTTTGTATTCCGTAACAGTTACTTCTAATTTTAGTGAACAAAATAAAAATTGTATTCATCAATGTTGGGCGTTAGATGCTAGAGGTAATGTTAGCTGAACATCTTCAACATAAAAAATATTAAGTAGGTATGTTTAAAAGAAAAAGAATTTATACCTACATTAATAATTGTTAATGAAAAGTTCTTACTTTTAATTAAATCACATTATAATTTATATAATAAAAATATCCACACCAACCATAATAATTTGATAATATTATTGATATTTTAATTGGTTAAAATTAAGTATTTTCTAAAACACTTACAATACATGGATTAATAAATGTACTTATATGAAATATTTCATTTTATATTATGCCATAGTAAAACACTTAGGTACGATCAGATTATGATATTATACACAAGTATTAGTATAAAGGGTAAAAATAATGCAACACGTGAAACAGTTTCAGAAATATTGTTAGTAACTGTTTTTTTTTCCTTAAGTTGTTTTAGCCTTTATGATTGTCTTGCATTTACACTAGTTAGATTCTACAAAATTATTTTGTAACAATACCACATATTTCATTCAGTGGGAAACCATCTTCCAATTCTGTTCTCAAAGATTGTCGAATAATGAAAATATAAACTGTTGAACTGGAAGGGGAAGTTAAAGGTGTTCTCAAGTATTTGTGTATACTATTATATACTACTTACTCTTTACTAAATTACATGTAATTAATAATAACAATCAATATGCCGAAACAGTAATCCAACTCCCTACCTAAATATGAATAACATAATATAGAAATAACAATAGTATGCTGTATATTACAATAAAACATTACTAGTATTAGGTATATACCTACGTTGTATTTGCAATTTGCATGCAAAACTATTCATTACAGGTATGCAAAAAATATTAAAAAAAAAAAAACATTTTCCATTAAATATTTACAAAAAAACACCAAATAGTATTGAGTAATAATATCTAGCACACATGAAAGTTGGTTGTACGTGTTGTATGTATCTATTTCTAATTCGATAGAAATACGAATGGTAGATTCTCAGAATTAATGGAACATCAATAACAATCTAAGTAAGGAAGTCCTGACGCCTTTAGTCTTCAGTAAGATCTATGTAAGAACACAGCGGTATGGAGAGTGGGGGTCACTATTTAGTAGGTAAGTAAAAATTTGGCGAAATATATATGTGACGATGTTCCATACTAATGTTCACTAATAACTAATGTCATACTTAGAAAATACCATCCGGATATGTTATAATACTAACATATGCATGTTGGCCAAAATAATTCAATCTGCAATCTCTAATGTAGGTATGTTATAATAATATTCTAGTTTTACCTTTGGTACCTATTTACATATAGGTATACCTATTTAAAAAAATTGTATATATATTAATAATCCAATAATTTACTACACCTATGCTAAGTATAACCATTGACAGAATACCATTAATACATATAATAAATTATTACAATAGGTATAATAAATATAAATTACCTACAATAATTGCAATGCAAAAAGGAATAAATTAATTCTTAATTATTATACAAATGAAAACAGTCTTAAGATTTCGTAATGATTCATGTATAATCTTATCACATTATGTATGAGAAACTTATAATGTTAATTAAAACAAGGTAAGTCGATGACTTTCAAATAAAATGATGAAGAAAATAGGTCCAACACTCTGGTGATTGTGCCAATAATTAAATATTTATATTGTCTTGAAATTTAGATAATATTTTACATACAACATTCTAATTATTGTTAAAGTAGTAAACAATGCCTTAGGGATAAAATGTCAGTCAATTATAATAATACATACCTACTTGAAGTAAGAATATTTAATACAAAACCTTATATTTCATACGATATTTTTCATATAATTATGCATTTGGTCAATTTCTCACAAAGAGTAATTTTATTACTTACACAAAATAAAATAAAAATGCTTAAAACGCGAGAATATCTTTGGCTTCCAATTTTAGGTTAAATCAAGGACCATTAGGATGTTAGTCTTTGAACACTTGTCGCGTCTTTGAATTAGGTATACATCGTGATTACAAGCAACCATAGGATTCTCGGAAACTAGAGGTTTTCTTTATAGTAAACAATATTTTTTTAAGATCTATCCAACAACATCATGTTCTTTTTCAAAATCCAAAGCAGATCCCTAGTATGACTATTTCCGTTTCGTTTAGAGAAGCGAACTAGGTGCCGGTGATTCTTAACATTAAAAAAATATTGAACAAGTAATCTGGGTAATCACAATAATTAAACCTACTTAATTCCTACAATAATTCTTAGAGATTATCTATATAATACGTAAATATCATAATGATTTCAAGTTTTTTTGGTTTATGGAATGCATGTGAATTGATTAAATATGTCAAAAATTTCATAGACACAATTTTTTGTACCTTTTCATAGTCCCACATAAATTTTCGCATGGATACAAAATTGGCATTGCTATGTTTAGTGTTGCTTACTAAATAATAAATAAAAAAATACTTTTGTTTGTTGTATCAACTAAATAATTAGCAAAACAATATTAACTACCTTTCTTATTATATTACTGTTATTATGAAGTTTTGTCAGTCGTTTTGACGAGGTTTGATGATAACGAATACCAAAAATTCAGTATGCACGTGACTCAGTACGTACGTACGTAGATTCAGTACGTGCACGTGACTCCTGAATCGTCGAATTATGTGAGACCATCGGTACTTATACATTAAAATTTAGAATATATTTATTTATTTTTAAAAATATGAATACAACTACATTACCTACACAATTTGACTAGTTGACATCAGTTGATCCACATTCACATCACTGAAGCATATGAATCACAAATACCCAAGTATATGTTGAATGTGAATTCTCATACAATTGGTACTTGGTTGATATAAATATTTACAATAGTGTCTTAATTTCGATAAATATTCAGCACCATAGAGTAAGTCATTTTACTACTGTATGCTTCTTAATGAAACGTGAATAATATGTTGCGTGCTTTAAAAGTGAAGTTTAGTACATATGTATCATGTATTAGCTTGTAGGTATGTAGATGTTTTTGTATTGGATTGTAAGTCTTTATATTAAAACGTTTCTTGTGTTACTAATTCACGCTTACTAGAAACAGTAGGTCATATTGAGATCATTTGTATTTACAGTCATCAACATGTGAAGAATTTCAACAAACGTCGGTCTATCTTGTGGTACTTTTTGAAAACAGCTATTGAATATTATTTTCAATTCTTTCGGCAGTGACATTGGTGGGGATGGTATACGCCTAGAAGGACTGCTGTTTTTCCATCTCATGGCGTTCTCATATATATCGTTGTTCGTTAGTTCATCAAACGGCTGTCTGTTACACATCATAGATATCTCCCACATAGTTACACCGAAAGCCCAAATATCACTCTGAAACGTCCATTTCCCCTGAAATGATAAGAAAAATTAAAACAAAAGTTGTTTTGTAGGAAAGTATTTTAAAATATCTACTTACTCGTAATACAAAAGCGTTCATGAGAAACTGGATAAAAAGTAGCATTTTAAGTGTGTATGCAATTACCATTAGGAGGGCTTCCCAAGATAACCAACGAATGGGGAGGCGCTGTTTCGCCTCATGAACATAGTAGTCTTGTTTATATTTACTGCAATAGTTCGCATGGTTGGAGATCTTTATAACCATATTGTCCCAAATAATACAGTTTCTAAAAGAAAACAATATAATATATCGATTACAGATAAACGTATCTAATATTTCACAATATTAATAAAATAAGTGGATAGTATTTCTTTAAACATACCTTGCGGCCAAATCACGATGTACGATATTCATGGATTCAAGATATTTCATGCCTGAAGCAATCTGTCGTAAATATATTACGATTTCTCCATAACTGAAATGTTAAATTTTTTATTAATATACCAATGTAAGTAATCTGAAATTAATTATTTTCTCTTTAAAATCTATACGCGTATGCATACTGTTTCGTAAATAGTTAGTAGACATATTTTTATATTGGTGTGTATTTATCGTAGTACAGTAACCGAAGGGATATTTATCAGAAGATATGGAGAACATATTAATATATTTTTTAATAAAATACTTACTTAAATATGAATGAATTGCCTATAGACCTAGGTACATATAAATTATGTTCCGACGAACTTTTGCAAAATAAAAAAGTCTACATACTGAGGAGTTAAACTCTAATGGCTCCCAAAAATTATAAAGTTTATGTGGCAATTCAACATCTGAATTAATACGATTTCAAGTATCTGCGAGTTCAGTAAAAATGTTCATAGTAATAATTACCTAGTTTGTATACTTACTCTGGTATTTCACAATTCATGGTTTTGGATCGCTGCCGTAGATATTCTGGCAGGTCTCCAAGTTTCGAATACGGAAAAAATACGCTCGCTGGAATTTCCTCGTTCATTCCTATTGCGTTGATTACATTAGTGTCACGCAACGCGCAAAGCCATGTAGCCTCATTGACAAATTCACGCCTACAAATTATGCATTAATACACATATGTAATATAGCTACCTATACTTGTCCGTAATGATAAGAAGTGTTTGCAATGATATCTATTATGTTACCTTTTCCTTCTTGATGAACCCAGCCACACGTTTTTAACCAAAATCAGAGAATTTCCTTTCACTTCATCTTTTAGCGTACACAAATAAACCTAAAAAATATATATATTCGTGTAAAACAAGGAAGAAATATCATTAGGTATGAGCGAATATATGTAGGTACAATAAAGTGGAAAATGCTGTAACACTTACTGGACCCATTTTGTGGAAACCCATGTTAGAGATTTTATTAACATTTTCGTTACATATGGTTTTAACGTGTTTACTTCCTGGGGGTGGCTGGCTTGGTGGAAACTTCATCGTAGTCAAGTAACCCGCTATACATAACTCTTCCAAGCAATCCGGCTGAAAAGTTCGTCATTGTTTTAACCATTAGTTTGATCCAGTTTTTAGAATTACTATATATTATATCAAATAGTTTAGTGAATGTGGTAACAAAAGATATACATGCATTTTATATTCATAATGCTATTGAGATCGTGTTGCATTGTCTGTACGATGCAACACAATAACAATATAATTATTAGACGATTTATATAATTCATCGTGGATCCCTACCATTTTTATTTTTTCGACTTTGTTTAGTTAATATTAATTTATATATAGCATTAATTACATAATACCTAGTAAGGTATAGGTAGGTACTTTTGAAAATATCCTGTTGAATTTTTCTATGTAGTTTGATATAGTAATTATACTGAAGCATTGAAACTCGTGGAATATAGCGTTTTGTTCTTGAAATTTCGCTATATATACATAAACTAAAAACTACTAATATATAACGTATATTTCCGTAAAGTTTGAAGGTTTCAATATTCTCATCATCAAAATTGTTAAGAAGATGTTGAGTCATTATTACGTGACCATCCAAGAAGTTTTCACATCAGGCTAGCAGAGCAGTAAAACTGAGTGACATCCACATCGCTCCACATTGCAATATATTTGTACGTATGTAGTTGAGTGTCATTAAATGTTATTTTAAGTATTATTAGTAATAAAATATAGGTAGGTAATTTATGTATTAGTTTGCCACACATACATGCATAATAATATTCAGATATATATAACAGGATAATAAAAATAAAGACATGTAAAAATGGGTAAAAGAACAATTAATAAGAATATTCTATAAAAAAAGTGAAAGAAAAACATTAAAATTGGTGATAGAATTTGCATGATGGCGCCGTACATGTTAGGCATTGTTCGAATCGACAATTTTCCAACAAACGTGCAACTTATAACATAATATTAATGATTATATTAAACCCTGGCTATCACTAAACCTACATCAGCAGTTAAAAATATCTATTTAGTGTATATAAATATTTTACCTTTAGGTATTTATTTTCTGACCTGATTGTGTCTGCTAACATATTTTAATATACTTTTAAACGGTCGGTCCCATATCATTAAACCTAATCTGATACTGATAACTTATTAAAACATCTAAAAACATTTACGTATAAACACCAAACATGTAAAAGCACAGAAGGAAAGTTGTATTAGAATAACAACGAGAATGTAACATTGCTGTGGTGTCCCTGAATATGATAATGAATGCACCCACATACATGCAACATTTATGTATGCAATGAATGCATAAGCAACTTCACCTACCGGCATCTTATCATCTTGATTAACGATTACATCTTTCTTAGGTTCACTACTAACCTCCTCTATCTCCTCACTCACACAAAGATCTTGTCTGACAGGTAGGATTTGCACCGTGGTAATTCTTGGTATGTTCCAATGCTTGTTCGTGTCCTAAGAAACCGAATGGTGTATAATGTCTCGAACAAAGTATAAAGAACGATTTATCTAAGTCTTATTACATATGTGTGAGTATATTCCATGATGTTGATGAGAGTTAGAAATCCATTCTAACTGAACTAATAATTAACCCGAATCATTCACTAACACAAAATTTTGAAATACAGCCTATGTGTAGCCATACAATATTATGAACGCCAATTTTTACCATGCATTTATTTAGTTATATTCGACTATGGAGTTTTTGATACAAAATAACAATAAATTATAACTTGAACAAAAAATATAATATCTTCTAGGATATTTGAAATAATAATTAGGTATAAACTATTTGAATGAATACCTGAACTATATTTGACGCAGCATAGTAGTTCTCATCCGGAATATGGCCGTAAGAAATGTTGGATGTGATTTCATTAGTGGGATTTGAGTAAGATATTGTGTATGGCATGCCAGGCTTCTGATGACTCACCCTGCCGCGAGATCCATGAAAACTCGTGAAGTCTAAAACACATAAATGAGTAATTAATTATATACTGGTTCTTATTTTACTTCCAAGTTAATATAGACTTGATAAATATCCCACACGAAGGCTTACCACAAGAATACAGAGAATTAGTTGAGTATGAATCAACTGTTCTGTTGTTAGAATTGCGCCTATTTGACGAGAGACGAAAGGGTTCAGAATACAAGTCATCAAGTTCAGGTGGTGTTGGGGCACGAACCATGTCTGTCATCTTGGCCTGGCTGGGTAACTGGGACTGTCTTATGTTCTTCAGATCTTTAGATTTATTCAGGAATCGAATTCTACTCTTGTTTTCGCAAAAGAGATACGCCATACCCAATAATAAAAAAGTCACAACTATTAGTGTAACACACACGGCGACTTTAAATATAACGTTATCAATAATGCTTTCAGGCATTGGAGTATTTGTGGAAGTCGTGGAGAAACTCGGAACGGACGTATTATCAACGGCTGCAGTTGATTCAGTCGTTTCAATATTATATTCCGTTCCGTATTCACTTTCTGTATCCGAAGTACTCTCTTTGACTGGAGAACCGTCTTTGATTTCTTTAATTTGTTTCGCTTCATTGTTTTGTTTGGGTTGGGATGGTTTCACGTTTCCAGGCGGTAGCTTTGTGTCGGGTACAACTAAAAAACAAAGTTTTTAAAGTATTGTTTGGCTTTTAATTAAATCGACGTCAGAAATTATTTTCTCTCACTGGACTATGTTTAAAATTTATTCAGGAATTTTGCACGTTTGTTAAAAGTTTCGCTTATTATCTATTAATTTGTAATAGAATAGGTACCTACTTGTTACATCTTTCAAAGGTTTCGTGTCGAGTAAATTTTCTTATACAATAAAGCAAGGAAATGTTTACACATAATATAAAACTAACTTTGAAAGTTATAAGTTACAACAGAGTAATAAAAAAATAACTTGAGGAAATTCTTTTAACTTATACTCACCCCAATCGAACTGAATTTCACTAACAAGAATCCATTCTCTCGTGAAATGTAAAACAATTTTAACAAATTGACCCACGGCATGCATCATTGGCGTGGACATGTTTTTGGCACTAACATCATTTTCATCAAACAATGCAGTGTCGGCTATTAAAGGTTCTCCGAATACATTGGGCTCGTCCGATACATAAATTTCCACTTTTTTATAACACTGAAATATAAAATGTTACTTTAATTGCGATGAACAAAATAATCTATTTGACCTGCTGGTACCGCGGATATAACAATAGTAGTTTAAACAAATAAGATTCAGCATTTTGTAATAGGCACACACAATTAAAAATAAAATATTTATATGTTTTAACACGAGGTGCCTATGTCATTTATTATTTATCCAAAGAGCGTCTATAAAATTATTATGCCAGGAGAAAAATATTCTTTACACTATAAAAAAATATGTATTGGGTAACTGCCTAAAGACATAAAGGTGGAAGTAGAAATGTAAAGCAATGTAAGTAAATATTACCTCAATTTCTCTCCACTTTTGGTTATTGGCTTGTATGTTCACGTCTATGAATTCCTTGCGGTCATCGAATCCAAAGTACAAAATTACTGGTCTGTTAAGAATTGTGCGATTCCATCCGACCCAACGTGTACCTGTTGAATATTTTATCTAAGTTTACACGTTTGTCTGTATTTATTGATTATTAGGAAATGTAGCTTGCTCGTAAGAAGATATAAGGTGTTCGTAAAATATTAAGAACCGTGTATTGTAAGAATGTTCTATGTATGTTTTATACCTTAATACATTTGATAACAATAAGAGTATACACATGATTTCGAATTATTAATGATTATATTATACCAACTACAATTCTGTGTGGCCAGAATAATATAAACACTTTTAATAACATAAACCTAGGTACAATATGATACAAAGTTTGTTGAATACGCACCTCCTCTCTTATCGGAAGATTTTAATTCCATATTATCATTTCCAAAGAACGTGTCTGTCAATTGCCCAAGGCCTCCACTCATTGTACCGTTTGCTATTTTACCATCATAACTCAGATCCCGCAGATCAACCCTTAAATCACGCGATTCGTAGACATGTCCTTGATCTCCCCAGTAGCTCACGATTCCTTCTGTTGAACAATTTATTAACAAGTTATAAAAATCTTGTCGCTAGCATTACTTGAAATATTAAAGTACCACCCGCTAGCGAGGTAAAGTATTGCAACATCATCTCTACTCAACAAATACTTAATCAATAATAGAGATACATAGTCAGATAAAATTCCCTTCGTAAGCGAATAATTACTTTAGAGACATTATTTCCACATACCTATACATACGAGTAACATATTATGTATGTAGGTAGTTCAAATGTTATGATCGATATTTTATCTCACTAGAGTGGGTGTGAATGATGCATAGTATCAACTATGATTGATATTATGCATCATTCGTTTTGCGCACAGCTATTCGACTTTTTCATATTGATAAAAAACGCAGCAAAAATTTAATCGCCATTGAACGCAAAGCCGATGAAAAAACATAAAAATATCCGGATAATGTTGACAAAGCTTTATTCCTGTTGGGTTTATTTTTATGAAAATTCAGTTGCTACCTTCGGTGAGTATTTTTCTTGATTGCGGGACTAATAAAACTTTGAAAATCATTTCCTCAGTAATCTTTAACAAGTTTAGTATCAGTCTTTAACAAGTTTAGGTATTGAGGAAAAAATACTTACGCCTTGCTGAGCAGCCATACAGTTCAACTCGCATACAAACTGTCCTCAGATGTTTCGAATAGGGTATGAATCGAATTCGTGATCCAATAAATGGTAAATGCAAATTCACAGGTGCGACCAGATATGTGTTCCTGTTACCGACTAATTCCTGCGAAAAAAAATGTCACATGTAATTTCCACTTACATGCTCACTACATACACATTAAAAGTCGCATGCATCCAGAGTCATACATTATTTTTTTTCGATATTTGTTCAAAATATGTTCATAAATATTTTATACATAGTTTTACCGGTTATACTGATTACATAGTTTGACTATAAATAAAATTATTTAGACCGCATTGTCCGTAAAATAATCAAAAACTTATATAATTCCGAGACTTTGTGAAGATTTTTGCAAATTTTCTGAGGTGTTTTAATTTAATATAATTAACAAACACACATTTTTTTTAATAGTATTTTTTATGCAATTATGTAGGTATGTAGTGGAAATTTCATAATTTATCGAATGCAGTGTTCTTACTTATGTAAATGTCTATTTTTGAAATACATCAATGTAGTGAATGTAATCTTAGATCTATAATCGCTGGCACAGAATGTTCAATCATATTATCATACACTAAAAGTACTACCTTATGTCCAGTGGCATCTACGTAAGTTCTCCAATGTTCCATATCGTCACGTTTATATTCCAAGAAATAACTTTCAACATACTCAGCTCCTTGTCCATTTCCAAATCTCCCTTGTGTAGCAGCACCAGTAATAATGTGATTACCACCTGGTAGTCTAATTTCTAAATATTCCCTATCTTTATCTCCACTTATTTGTGCTTTGGCACACCAAGCACCTCCGTTATATTCTTTGTTAAGTCTGAAATAAGTAAAAGAACTCAATTAAGTATTGAATTATACCAATATATTAATAATATAGATATTAATGGAACACATATGCTGAATTTCACCAACTTCTTAGTTAAGAAATAGCGCCACTTATCATTATTTTTCATACAAAATTTGTGCTGGGTGGCTCCTATCTCCGCTATTCCTCATCTAGAAAGTTGGTGAAATCCAGCATTAGACTTATAAAATCGAATAAAATTATTAATTATATTTCATATTTGAAATACATTAGGAATTTCAAATTCATAGCTAATGGCACCATCTGCCAATATCAAAGGTTACATATTGGGTAGCTTCACTCGTTGAAACCTCTAATAACCCAGCTAATTAAGTTTTTCCTCAACAAAGACGTGAGGCATTTTCATTCACATAATATAGCGTTATGTGAACTCCCTTGGGGAGGAAGCAAGATGGGTGTTCCGACGCTTACGAGTCGGCTTTGGCTGGCTTAAGTGATCACTTTATGCCCAGGGCAACGTTCACCCATTCCACCACATCCTGCTGTCAATCGTGTATTTTTTTGAAAGTTGTATATATATGCTACAGCTGGAAACGATTTCACAATTAACCAAATTTACGACGCTAGCGTAATAGCAAAAAACCAGCACTAATTATTACTCAATGTTATTGATACATCTATGTATAAAAATTGCTTTCAAATGAGTACATGGTTGGCGCAGTTGGTTGAGGCGGCAGTCTCTCGAGCGAGAGGTGCCAGGTTCAAACCCCGGCGCTAGCGATGTATTCCACACTTTGCGATACAGGCTTTTAGCCTAGTGCAAGGTGTGCAGGAAAGTATTTGGGTTTGTGTATGCAAGCCCAGATCCTTTTTAAAAAAATAAAAAAAAATTGGGTAAATTTATTTTGGGCCATGTTTATGTTTTTATCGATGTCGATTATGTCGCGCAAGCACGTCGATATTTGTTTTGTCCGATGTACTACCTACTTAAAGAGTTTGAATTTCCATAATAATGTTTGAAATGCCACTGCTTTCCCCAGAGGAGACAACTGAGACGATTAATTATTTATTAATTAATATACAAATCCTTTGGGTGGAAGAACCTTTTCCAATAATAATAAGTGGGTATTGATTACTTACTGATCAAGAAGTATGTAGCTAATAAAATATTCTGAGAATAAGAACGATATTAATATGTGTGTCTATATCATTTGTGATAAAAGTAATGTAATGTCTACAATATGTGACTTAAGAGTGTGCATACCGACATTTCAAAAATTTGTAAAAACGGGAAACCTTCTATCTCGACAACCGTTACTAAATATGCTTTGGAACAAAATAGGGTAGATGCATTGAACCTTTATCTAGGGAATAACCGTAAAGTTTTTTTATATCTTATATAGATTTCTCAAAAAAAAAAAAAATTATAAACACCTCTGACCTTTTTTCCGAAAGACGGGAACTTGTTTCCCGAAAGTCGCAGAGTAAAATTTTTTTTGCACTGATAATATGCGTTAAAATCTAGGGAATAACCGTAAATTTTTTTGATAGACGCAAAATTAACCCCAAAAAATGGAAAAAACGCTATTTTTACCATTTTATTTATTTATTTATTTATTTAAACTTAAAGTAAACAACAAACACATATAAATATACAAAATGGACATAGTACAGATTATAAAACGTTGTTTACTAGGGCGAACTTATCGCAGAACTGCGATTTCTTCCAGTTAACCCCATTTTATCATGCGATTGTCACGAGATTTTGAACCTTAATGCCGTGGGAAAAGACTGTGACGTCATTCTTGGTGCCATGCCCTTAATTTCTATTGTTGATCATATTAATTGCCAATCAAATATGTCGAATTTTTTTCTGAATAATTTCTGTCAAGTGAGTGAAACAAAATTATACGCATAAATTTGACAATAAAATTACACGTGCCTGTCTACACGGTAGGTTATAATAAGATAGAAGATATCTAATATCAACGGCACTGGTGCTGTTTAGGTAGCACTAAATAAATAGATAGCACTTACATAATAATGTGTATAGTTTCATGGATACAGATATTGAAAACGTATTGGTGAATTACCTACTCAGGAATGATTGGGCTTAGTGATAAGTATGAAATGGAATGGTAAGAGAATTTTCTTTCAAAATGAATCTGGTTTTTCAAAATCAACCCAAACATATCTTTGCAAAATTATTCACGATAAAAATTGTCAATAAAAAAATGCAAAGCAAAAGTCCATCTTTGAAGATACCTAATACAGATATGTAAATGGGCGTCGCCAAGGGGGGACAGCTGCCCCTCCTAGCGATTGGAACATGTATATATTTTTTCATACTAAATGATAAAACTGCACAAAAAATCATTACTACCACATTTCTTCATCATATCATAAATTTTCTAAAATTAGTATGAAAATCCATCAGCCTCATAAAAAAAATTCGCCTGCGGCGCTATTTACGCGTTTATTTTGCTACATATATTTTTTAAATTTTCCTTGCCCCCTAGCTCCGAGGCTGGCGATGCCCATGGATATGTAGTTACCTATGTGTTTTTATTCCTACAGAATAGAAAATGTTAAAGAGAATAATATTATTGATATTACAGACACGTTGTGTGTTTCTTTGCTTAGTAAAGCACAGTTACGAAAAATTCGCCCACTGTTTTTATTGTCGTTTTAAGATGTTTTTCTAACGTAAGATGCAAAGCAAACTACAAATGAATGCTTTAATTCAATGTCTAGACTATTGTAAGACGCATCTACATTTTTCTCGTTGTGTTATTGTTAACTCTTCGATCAATCAATGATTAATACATTGCTCCCTATACAAAATATACCTCCTTATAATAATACTCGTATATCTATCTACATTCTACTAATTGCACATCAAAGTCTTCCTTTTAATTGCGAACATAATGATAACATAGAAATGTTTATTTTATTAAAATACGTGATTATCTCTCTATATTGTAAAGAATGATGATGTATTTTAATTTACTTTATTAGATACTAGCTGTAGTAGCTGTACTACTCTGCGCGCCTTGCTACGCTACAGAAAACTAAATCCGTGAAAAAGTATGAAATACACTTATTTGTTCAATAGTACGTCGCCACGGGCGATATTGGGGGTCTTCCCCGTGGTCGGCGCCCCTCTGGGAGACCTCGTGCATCACGACTCTGGGAAGTCTGGTTCTGTCCATTCTCTCTTTCTCTTAAAAAAATTTTTTTAAAGTTTAAATTTGAAAAGACAACGTTATCCATTCTAAATTTTTACAGCAGAATATACGAACAGAAAGCGATGACGGTAATAAAACCTTGTATTAAATTAACTTATACATAGATACACAAAAAATCTATAGCAAATATGTATGTATAGGTATACCTACTGGGAACAGTTTTTGATGGAGGTTTAACATTGGTAGTGATTGAAGTGGATTTAGGATTATTGATATTAATGGGAAATGTTCGTGAAAAAACTTTGAATTCAGACATATAACGTTGAACTCATGGATCTACTATATATTAAGAAATACAGCCATATTTCTGACGTCTCGACAGCTTAATTGTTGTTGAAACAAATATTTCCTACTCATATCCATAGAGTAACAGTGACACTGCATAATTTCTTTTGTATGTGTACAATTTGTGTAATTGTAATTGTTTTAAAATGAAATAAATTAATAAATAGATGAAATAAGCAGGTTCAACGTCTCGCAAGACACAATTTCTCCTGGGATGGTCTAGTAATGAGCTATCACGACCTTCGTGTATTTTATCTCTAATGTTTCGTTCTTACATTATATGAGTATTACTTTATCTATGTTTGAAACAGTCCAAACGTATTTTAATTGTCGTATAATAAACTGAAGTAAGTATATGTAATAAGTAATATACATATTACCTACAGTGTTTAAGTAAAATTAACGTGTCTCTAGGGTCAAATAAACCAATCTCTAACACCAAATTCTAATTCTGTGAATATTAACTAACTCGCTCCCAGCTCTTTATCTCACATTACATGTCTTGTTACTTAATACACTACAGTATTGTTGAAATATGTGCATTATGCATAACATTGTAGTACACGTAGTACTTATTCTACTTGACACTTGTACGAGAAAAGTATTTTAATGCACGGTAATGTTAAAGTTTAAAATATTTAAGTATAGAGTTCAAATACATTATTCCGATATTCCGAGACATTGATCTACGTAAAGTAGATCGATAAAGGTAAAAATAGACAATATGAATATCACGAATCATTAAGAATCCCTGGACGCTTTGGCTCAACATGTCCAAGACCACAAGGAGTTTCAATACATCGTAGCGGTTCAAAAACAAACCAAAAGTTGTCTCGTGAACCTAGCCCTCACTTTTCATTCTAAGTAAACAAAGCGAATGGCGAACACGCTTCTTAATAAATATGTAGGCTATTTAGACTTCCAGGATTTCAAAATATGCTGAGTTGGTGACTCAATACTATAACAACCCGATTGATGATCGCATCACGATTGTTTGTATATTAACGCTGTTGACAAAATCAACAATAATAATATAATTACATATCGAAGCATGACTGAATAATAAAATTAATAGCCACAGAGTGACAATGCTATTAGACTTGTATCAATGCAACATTATATTTGATTGGCAACACAATATTCATTAGAATACAAAAGGGTAAACAAGTATAATAGATATTTAGCTGGTATTGATACATAAATTACTCCAAAATAATGTCTGATTTAAATCAAAGTTTAATGGTCCTTCTCGTGTCTAAAGGTAAAGCTACACAACAACAAAATTATTATTAGGACAATAAATGGATTGAAGGGAAAACTAAAAGTGCCAATTCTCTATAGCACCTATTTAGATAGGCAGGTATTCAGAAACTCAATCTATGAGAAATGAGAAAATTAATCAAGCGGAAAATAACAGAGTATAGCATCTATCTATGTATAGAAATTCTCTAAAATCTTAGAATTCAAATCGGCCAGATTAAGTGAAATGATATAATATGAGCCGATATTAATAATATCATCATTTGAGAACTAAATCAAATTTCTAATTAAATTAATTTAACTTGTAAAACTTTCAACTCCTATCATTATTTCATTTCCGATATTATACAACTGTCTTGAGAATTTCATCACTTAGCAATGGTACGAGTATTATAATAAAGTTGTTTTCATAAATTGTAGAAACGTAATATAATATCTTCTATTTTATAGTTACATTTTTTCAACTTGTTGAATAAGTATTTTGCAAACTTACTCTTGAAGTTTCTCCGAAATAGTTCAATCCACAGTCCTTGGACCGATAAATGGATTTGAAGAAGTATTTCTAGTTTATAGCTATTCGTGGGAAGATATAATATTTTTAATAGTATGCAAATACCTACAGGTTCGTTATGAAGAAACAAATCTTGTCAACTTAAAACTCAATAACTAAAAAAAGTAAAGGCAGTTCAACCTTTTCATTGAAATAATACAAATGTAAAATAAATAACCAACTTCCCAGCTATACACCAATGAAAAATGTTTTCGTGTGTCATTAAATCAAGATCTCGTTAACGGTAATTCGTTTAAGCCTATTTTATATGCATTATGTATTCGCGTTTCACCACCCGTAAGGCATAATCAATATGACTTACACACCTACATAAAATATTTCGGCATTAAAAAATGTATTGGTATTCACTGAAAACTACACATTACTACGTATTGGTATGAATATTATTATTTGGAAGTGGACTGTAAACCTGCCTACATATTATGACTATTGATAATGTGGGCTTGTTATATTGGTTTCCAACTGAGAATGACCTAAATATGAACATGCCTCACATTTGTTTTTATTTTGTATTAAATTACGATGTAACATATGAAAACGCTCGCTTACCCAATCCCAATTAATTAAATTCTGAATATTCAGAGTTATACAATTTGGCATAATCTCACTGCATCAGACTTTAAGCCTAAATATGACCTTATTCTACACCTCAATACAGGTAAAATGATGCCTAGTAATCACTGGGTGCAAATGCTTAAAGGTTTTAAAAATTCTGTATTCTGTTTCTTAAAAAAAAAATTCATCTCACGCACTGAGTTTTCCGTTGTCCTCTGTTCACATTGTATTATGGCAGTGAGATTAGACCGTAAATAAAACTTCTTAAAAAAGTAAATTCTTACAACTGTCTAGTTCAATGGTGAAAAGTGAGTTTAAGGCAGTTTAGAATATTGCATTGCATGTTATTGAAGATATTATCGCTGTCCCGGGAAAAGAGATTCCAAAAAAGATAAGTATGGAACGTCTATATCCATTAGGTATGCCTGATGACTGAATAAGAAGTGGTAGAATGGTTATACACAATAATGTGTACGAGAATAGTAACAATTCTATTGTAGTTATGTCGATTTGCCACTGTTTGTTGATCAATCTGAATTAGTACTGAAAGATAAACAAGCTGTTTTGGATAATTAATCCGGCGAATATGAATTCGGAAATGTACAGATACGCATTATATCGACTCATAAATAAATATAGAAATCAGATAATACCCACACACGTAAATAATAATATTATTCGAAGCGAAGAATTTTACTTTGAACAGAGCTTACATAACTTTTCATCACATCGGTCAAATTAATTAATGTTTTGGTATGTGTGTACTATTGATGAATCGTTTTTTATGTGAATGAATCGACTGTATGTATGATGATCAATAAAATATATGAGTACCGAGTTGGTAGGTAGGTACCTACTCATATAAAAATATTTGATTTGATGAAAGATACCCGCACTCGATTCCCTGCTGTCGTAAAATTTTCATCAATACGTTTAAAAATATTTTGACTAGCCGGTCGACGTTGATAAATACGTTATTTATAAAAACATAACGCATTTGGACCGTTGATTTTAAAAGGTGAGATTTTTTGTTTTAGACAGGGAATTAGAGGGAAAATAAAAATAGAAAACGAAAGTAGTAGCGTGACCTCTGACCGAAATCTTGGGTGAAAAGTAACAGGCTGACAAAACCTGTTGAAAATTTGAAGTAGGAAAGTATTTTTTGTATGCTTTACCATTATTACTGATGAGTCATTCATCAAGTACATGGTTGGCATAATTGGTAATGAGTTGTACCTCTGCTTAAGCAGACAGCCGACAGCTGCAAACGAACTTACAAGTTATTTGTAAATATACAACACTCTCGTGAAAATAAAAATAGTATGTAGAACTATTTGAGTTGTGAAGTGTGGATATAAAAAATGTAACAAATAAATAAATGTTTCACTAACTGGTGTAGTTGGGACAAATTATTGTTGACTATGTAGCAAAGGATGATAAATATTACACATTCCTATGAATTGTTCACCTTCCGTTCTATCGTTACTCATTCCCCATAGCTATCTATTTGATGGATAAGTTACTTTTCTCGTGGGACGATTTTGCAATCAACTGATGTTATTGTACTTTTATTATTAACTTATTTATCTACTGGAACTATTATAATAAACATATCGTTAGAGGTTTAATTTGTATGTGTTAGGTAGAGGGTGCGGAAAAGAAAAATCTATTCCTTGATATAATCAACAAAACATTTTGTGAATGTATAATGTATCTCTCTCTCTCTTGGGTCGTATTCCTCACTGCTGAGGGTCGCGATCTCCAAACACCCGTTGCTGGACAATCTGTCGCCACGCGGTTCTGTCCCCCGCAAGGTGCATGGCCCTGTAGATGGAAGGGGCCACCGTTTGCACCACTTGATCGGTCCATCTCATAGGTGAGCGTCCTCTTGGTCTTCGTCCCGGTGTTTTTCCTACTACGATTAATTTCTCGAGACTTTCTTCCCCTCTTCGAGCTATATGACCAAAAAACTGGAGAATTCGTTCTAGGCAGATCGACGACAATCTTGATGTGATACCCAGTTCTTGCAGGATGGAGACATTAGTTCTTCTTGCCGTATAATGTATATTCTTAATAATAATACAGGATCATCGAAAAATAATGCCCCATTTTAAAATAGCATAACTCTGGAACCGTGTACATTGAATTATTATCTGTACCATCCGTCTTGACCACCGTTCTGACGTTACCTGCAAGTTGAGTTTAGATTGTATTGTTGGTAGCCCTGATTGTCGAATCTTGTCGTAAGAGCTGTCAAGGTTCCCAATATTCTCACATTGTATCTTTTACAAGTAACCTACAATGCCGAAAATATTACAAAGCGGCGCTAGAGAAATCATTTTAAAGGCAGGATAGTTTTGGGGGTTGGAAAAAGAAAAAAATACTCCGATAATCCTTTTAAACCGCCATCACAAGTTAGAAAAAATGTTGCCAGTTTTTTCTAATAATTCGAAAATTGGCAATTTTTTTTAAACAACAGTTCTAAAATATAATTTTAAAGTAGCGAAATAATATAACCATATCTTATTATCACATCAAGCAACACTAAACCAAGTTTGCACCCGGGGACTTCTAACGCGAAATGCACTGTAGTAATTCTTTCTGTAAATTTTGTTTTATGTACGATAAAATGATCCCTAATAAAGTACTTAAAGTAGTTATATACGAAGTTTCACATCGAGTCTATACAAATAACAATGATAACTACTCACAGTAAATTGAAGTGTTTAATTAGAACAGGATATCCTTAGAGTGCATACGCCTATAAACTCAGAGAAAATGTTTTTCTTTAATGTTGATGATTGCATATTAGGCATTTACTTACTGCTGCTTACTAACGGAATTCAATAGAACACAATACTATACTTTATTTACCTGTTTTTTATTATCATCTCATAATCTGAAATTAATGAAATGATTACAACTCAGCTTCCTGTCCAACAAGTTGAACCATTTTCCCGTACATCGTTTTAGTACTGCTGACCATTTGCTCACTTTTTGGGGGTATTTTAATTAACCCGACCCCTCTTGACGAATGTACAAAGTACTTTTTATTTCTGTATAGAAAAGCCTGTTGTAAATTTTAGCTGTTCCATTGGAATAATGCTAAAATAAACTTCGGTCTCAATCACAACTAGAAAATTATGATAAGTATAAGTATTTGAGTAAACCGTTGGTTCTCTGGCTAAAATACATTGTAAATTTCGTCATTTCATTCTTTCAAAGTGAATTATAACAATATATCAAAGCTGTTCAGCCCTAGCAAGCCCTAAATATATGTTATGATTATATCGAGTAATAACAAATGGTGGCTCGTAACCGCACACCGTGAGTGGAGAACGTACCCATCCGCATTTGGTGAAATAATAAATCATTATAAGGTTAATAGTTTTCTCGTAGTTGAGTTATGGCGCCAATATTGTTGCTGCTTTGCCCGTACTAAATGTATTGAGTATAAAGAATACACACTTTCTTGTACCTACACTGTACAATAGAATTTCATTTATTAATTTAATATACTAGATTTTATAGTACGAGTACTTTGAAAAGTAACATTAAAAGCTCATATTTTCAATAGTGTTCTTGACTTTCATGTTGTGAATTAGCTGGTTAACTTTTCTCTCTATGACGACCCGTATTACTACAATGATGGTAAACTCTAATAATGCAATCAAATATTCCATTCTTAGTGCTTTGCAGAATTATACCGTAAATTGTCTTTATGAAATGACTAAAAGATTTAAAGTAAAATATTATATTATGAAATATTTTCTGATTATTAAAATACTAGCTGAGTTACCTGGCTCTGCATCACACTAACCGCCTCTATTGGTGATATTTATACTCCCCTAACACGAGCCTTTTAGCATCTGGGATAACAGGTATCGGATCGATAACGTTTGTCCGATTTCTGATTCTGACATTAAGATTGAAATTTCAATTAAAGGTCTGAAATTATAACTATAAAATATAACCACTAACCTGTCATTTTTCTATGTTTAGATTCTGGATTTTTTACTTTTAACAACTTTGATATACAATCTGAGTACTAGGATTCCCCGCTTCCGATGGTGTCTCCCGCCGCAACTTGAATTGAACTACCCTTTTATTCGATACCACACATGATCCCACACAACCCTTGGATCCCCTCATCATCATTAGATCTCTCGGTGTCTCCCGATAACTAGAGCTGGACAAAATGTGACTTAAGATCTGAATTTATTTTTTAGCGCACTTTGACATGATACTAAAGACGACCCCGAAATGGATTCCCTCATCATCATGGCATCTCTAAGGAAAAGCTTTTTCTCCAAACACCGGCGCCGTTAAAATACTATATTCTCGAAAATGTAATACTAAATTTTCTCAGCAATCCATAGTAAAATAGGGATACATGTAGGTACAAAAATCAGATTTTACTTTATATGTGTAGATACATAGATTTGTAGGTATTATTGGTTTAGAACCATAAGTTATTTGCAAGCCTTATGATTTACAAATTCATATTGCCGGAGGGTAAACAGTTACACAAATTGAAAACATGTTCAAGGCCGATGATATAATTCCTTTTAGGTTTTATCTATTCGATATATCTACAGTGTGATTTGTAAAACAATTACATGAGATGAAGATATGTATATAGCTTAAACTATGATGGCGTATACAGAGGTATTTGGTGACCAAAACCAATAGCTAAAGAAGAAGCGATAATAATAATCAGTTTTACTAACCCCACAGACAAACTTATGAAAGAACTTTTAACATTAGTCGTGAGCATGTCGAGAATGCAAGTTATTCTGTAACATATGTCACACGAACTGTGTTAAGGGTGAAAAAGACGAAAGACAAAAGGCGGTTACATTAGATGTGGGTATTACACCCCTTGGTGCCTATTAATGGATATGGGGTGGAGAGGTTTACAGGGAATCTGGAAAAGCAAAAAGCGTAGGTAATTATTTCAATTATGTTTATTTTAAGGCCACATACCAAAACAATGTTTTCGCATTTGAATTAAAGAAACTAATATACATAAACTGAAGTTTATAAATAATATTAGTACTTAATTGTAATAGTATGTACTTTACCAGTTTGAAAGATAATAGAAAGTCGACATATACACAAGCTTAAAACTCTGAAACACGGTTTAAACACGTCAAGTGGATTAGCAAAGTTACACATAATACACAACATACTCGCTGAACACATTCAAGCCTTTCATACGTACTCACTGCCGACCTGTTTCTAAGATGAATTGTCGCGGATGTGTTTTGAAACTGTATCCGAGGGTCTTCGTTAGTTTATAGTATGCTGTGCTTAATCCTTCTACTATGTACCTACTCAAGTCATCACCTATTTCAATTAGAGTTTTCATAGCATGTTTATTGTATAGCAAACATTGTACACAGAAGAATTAATATGACTGTACGAGTAATAAGTGAAGTGTCAACTTGAGGTCAATAATACCTAATCAATATAATAATAATGTCTTGTTTTCTTTGATTGTGTTTGATTTTACTTTGAAGTTTCTCGTTTTATTTGTAATATCCTGTGTATTTTGGATTCTTGTGATATTTTTTTTGTAACATTACGATTTCTCGGTAGCAGATACTCTACTATTTCAGTAGAAGATATCGTCGTTGTTTCTCAAGCGCATAGAGTATAATATATCCAGTCTATTCACCTTTATTAAAGCAGTATATATGTTGTATTCTTATATACATATCTGCAGGGAGGTTATATTGAGATGACTACTATTGACATTTATTTGCTCGAGCTGGGATACGCAAACAACAACATAAGAGATGAAGTCAGGTAAAATAATAAGCTCATAAAAGTATACTACGGTGCAGATACATTCAGGTAACGTTCGATATTGTTGAGGAGAGAAAATACTAAATCCCGCTGTTGAATTTTTATTCTCAATTTAGTTTCATGGTGAGACTTTTCTCCTGTAAATAATTGGCAGTATTGTGTTTATGATACTCCGTTATATTAGTACTCTACGACAATGGTATGACTACCATTGTTTGCGCTCTGCACTTTTCATTACAGCTTTTACAGAGTTCACTTTGTAAATCGCGTTGATTTGTAATCGTAAACGGTGTTGATATTAACGTTAATGGTTCACCACCAACAATTCGGTGAAGTATTTTAAAATTAAAAAAAAAAAATGATGGTACCTACAAACACTGATAAATTTATTGACTTGATAAAATCGGAATATCAAATATTTCTATGTACTTAGTGTGTACCGTCCATTCTATTTTATATGTAAGTATTGGTTAGTGGTTAATTATTCTACGTTGCTAGCTCACCCACATCAACATTTCTCTTCTCAAACTACATTTTTGTTCTACACAATTCTGTGACATTTGTCATAAACTTAAATGGTATCCACATCTGCTCATATTCCATGTACTAATGAAAATGCTCAGAGAAGTGAGCATCATAAACAGTAGGTATTTTTGAAGTGCAAGCAATTATTATCATTACTGACTGACAGAGTAGGTAGATAGGTATTTTATAACCTACCTATGAAATATGAGTTACCTAAATTCATACACTAATAATTACTCTTTCGCTTTCCACGAGAATGAATAAAAAATGAAATAATAAAAATCCATTATTGGGCTTCATTGATTGTTTTATAAATTTATAATTATTTTATTCGGGGAAATATTATAACGGCAATTATAATAAAAATAATTTAGTAGGTATAGAAAAAATAATTAACAGATATAAACTAATTATTTTAACTCAATTATAATATAATATTTCGAAGCAATAACTTTAGATATTACCAAGTTGGAAATTATCATGGAAGTCATATTATGAGGCCAATATTGAATGGCGACAAAACTTTGGAGAATAAATTCCAATTCACAAAGTTTATAAGTAAGTAGGTCTATAAGAATACAAAATCATTCAAAATGGAAGTAGGGGAAAGAGTTAAAGAGTTGAAGAGACTAATTATATATTAAATAAAATGTAGATGCTGAATACATAATATTATTTTGATTTTGTACTGAGTCTATTATGTTATTCTTGGAGTCTTTCATTTGGTTTGTGAGTAATACTTTACTTTTTGATGGTGATGGATGATAGGTATATGTTTATGGTAGCATTATTACAGGTAATAAATGAGAAATGACTGACGGTTTGTACATACTTAGTAGCAATATTCCATTGATTTTGTTACTTTATTTTATAATGAAATTGTTCACAGACGAACTGACGAATATTATAGGTAGGCCATGCCATAAATAATATAGATACTTATGTGTTTTAGATTCGGATCAATCATGAGCATGACACTATTATGTCGGCGCACAAGGAATAATGGTATCTTCCTAATTCGGGAAACTCAACAACCCTGCTCGGATTATGTTTTAATAACCGAGGTTAATATGATAGCAACATTTGGTAAGTGTTGAATCAGAAATGGGTAAAAGAATATTAAGAAAAGAAATCGTCTATCTCATATCATATATCCAAGACACCTTCATATCTAATTAAATTGTAGTAATTGGAGACTAAAAAAATAACGGGATTGATTGATTACGCGATGTTTGTTGGATGAATATAGTAGAGTAAAAGGAAATACGATTAAAAAAAGTCAAAGATATAAACAGATTACAAAGATTTTTACAAAGGTATGTGAAAATAAATATAGAAAGCCGGTGGAACATTCTACCTATTAACTACGGAATTTGAAGTAAGTACCGTTTTCTAGCAATTCATCGCTAAGAGAGAGGACCCATTTGATTTGAATTGCTATTGCTGGAAATTTGTTTCCTGTTTGGTAACTAAGTCACCCCAATAGCAATTTTCACAATGCTTATAAAACTGTAATAATTGTTTTACTTTCCTTATCCTTTATTATTCTCCCCCTTTCCCGTAGACAGAAGCATCACAGAAGGAAATAAGATTTATTTTAGTAGACTATCTAGATTCTTAATGGGAAAGACGAGTGAAAAAACGTATATTTACTTGTCCCATGGCATTTCTTGTAATGAAATGTAAAGACTGTTAATGTTAATTCCACTTGCTTTTCTGTGTATGCAATCTCGTTTCAACGACAAATGCTTAAATAATTTTCGAAACTTCATCGATGAGTTTGCAGCTGAATGACTTAGTGATCATTAAAATGATTTTAAATCTGACAAGTGCAAAATAAATGAGAATAGCTAAACATTGTAGTACCTACTTGTACTCTATGTACATACGTAGTTTAGCGTTCATTATAGTAAATGTTGAAGGTTTTCACGGTGTGCGATTGACATTGTTTCTTGATTTTCGGGTAAACCGTGTGAGGATAAACTTGATCGACGTTTCGACACTCCTACTGGTGTCTTCCTCTAAGTTTATAAGACACCAGAAGAGAAGTCACCAGTAGGAGTGTCAAAACGTCGATCAAGTTTATCTTCACACGGTTTACCCGAAAATCAAGAAACAGCGTTCATTATAATTTGATTATTTTGTTGTAAGTATATTTCTCGAAGGCCGTATTAATTTCTTAGTATACTCGTATCTATACAGGTAAGTTTACTTTAAATATATTACACTATAAGTTCTTAATACTAACACAATTACGAAATATATCGGTCTTGAATAATGTTTTTAACCGTAAAATATTTTTTATAACCATCCAGTAATTTTCTATCTAATTTCCGTGAATCTCAAGAAACGATTTTGGTATGAAATTTAGGTAGGCGTTGTTTTAATTTATTCCAGTTATAAAAGTATGAAAGTTCTCATATAAATTTGAATAATAATATCGAAATATGTTACAATTCTTCGGTTTCACATTGACTGACCACTGGATCTTGATAAGTTATTAGTTCTATAATATTTAATAAATTCGGCGGTTTTGTGTAACGCAGAACTAAACTAGGATTCTGGTGGTCTTGTAGCGACATACTCGTATATGGGGAAGCAACAAAAATGATTGGTAGGTATGTATTCAGAAAACCAGAAATAAACACTCTAATAACTGCCATGAGACTAGTGAAATATATAAGAGAGAGATCATCCCCTACAGGCAACGTTGATCACAAGGTTAAGGATTTATTTGCATTATATTTTTTATATAAAAGTTGCAAGGGGTGAATATAAATGAGGAAATTTGGCGTTACTTTTTTAAGATACACCTACCGGAACACGTCAGGTCGTCAGAGTCAGGTAAATACAGGTGATGATTTCTGTTAGACAGAAAGTGACTAACGTAGAAAACTTATTAGTTAGTGTCTATATCATATGAGAATACTAAGTTACGTTTATTAGTGTGGCCATTAATTAAGAATGAACATAAAAAGAATATTGACATAAAAAGAAGTAAGTAATTATAATTCTTATATTGGATAATATAATATTTATAAATATTTTACTGGATAAGTTTCACAATAGGTAGTCAGTTGCTTTTAAAAACATGACCGACAGGTGTTATTTATCGCCCTAATTTTAATTACGCTTTCATTTGCAGACTATCGGTTTAAATGTTTGAAAAAAATTAGTACCTATAGATGAAAGTGGAAGCGTAGATGTCGTAACGACATGGTGTCAAATTTGAATTCGGGAAGGAGAAGCATTTAGGGATGAGGTTTATAGCTTCGAGGGAACAATTTTGCGCTTTCAATTATTAAATTTTACCTGAGCAAAAGAGAAATTCTTTAACAAAATAAAATGAATATTGCTCATGTAGATCTACGTAGCCGGAATAATAGGAGGAAACTTACTACTTGGAGTTGTTCCGAGATATTTAAACTGAATAATTAATCGATATGAAAAGAGAAAAGAATAATTCGACTTAATTTTAACAAGATTTCAGAATTTAATGTATATTTGGCAAATTATAATTAAAATTAAAGATATGTACTGAAAGCTTCGTTAAAATGTAAATGGTTGGCGGAATTGGTTCGAATCTCAGCGCTGATGACGAATTCTGAATTTCATTCTGTATACAAGCTTGTGTACAGGGAAGTATTTGGGTTTATGCACACAGGTCTATATCCTTTTTTTCAAATTAATTTTAACCATCAACAATAAGCGCCTTCTCCATTTACAGAGCCACGAGCCTTTGTGGTTTTTCATATGTTGATTTGATAATTTCTCGACAATATAAACAGTGATTCACTGTGACTACGAGTACTTTGTTGATATGACACCTTGTAGTTACCATTTCAATTTATTTATTTTATTAAACATAATTACAATCTAAATCTAAACGTATTACAATCTTCTTATAACTATTCATTTTAATTATAATGTTTGGAAGCTAGAGGTTATACCTGGAGATAATAACGTTATTTTATGAAACAGTAATAAGTTACGTGTTAATGAGCTCTTTGTTTGTGCTTTAAATTACTTAAAATATATGAAAAAAGCATAAGTATGTACGTTGAACACGATAAAACAAAATTTAATAAAGGAGCTATTTTCCTTAAGGCAATGTCTTCCGGTTTATAACCCCAGTTTTTTGCGATGAAATAGGCATAACAAGATATTATTATTATTATATTTACCATTATATTTCAAACCCTGTTAATTACGGGATACTCCTCCCCCTTAACACAAGTTTTACTTTATAAGGGGGGGTAAAACGTTATTATATATAGTTTTAAGATCTGTATCCTCAAACACAAATTTAATCTGTCTATTTATTGTAATAACACATGTTTTGAATAAATAAAATAAATAAATAAATATAGTGTGTACACGATTATGAAATATACGATTATGTTTAGAAACGGGAGCTACTAGTTATAATATTTAATTAGGTATATTATGACATCTTTTCATATAATTATTTCGTATAATCTGGGTGGGAAGAGTCTAGCATGTTCCATTTTCTAGTTCCATTTGCCAGTTCCTCCTAGTCAGTAATTGCGTATTCGATGGCCCCTGTAAACTTGGTCAATTTTTAAGTTTCCTGATGATTGTAATGCATCATCAGGATCTGCTGCCCTCCGTTTTTACAAATATTTTTACCAAACACCATACTAGTGGACCCCACGATAATGAATTAATTAAAGTTCTTGGCTTTGAGGTTTTTTTTTTCATGCATTACTATTTTGTGTTTCTGGGCTAATGGAGCAACATAAAAATTTTTCATTAAAACGTATATCATAGAACTTCTTTTAAACCGAGTACTTGAAACATAAAAAATGCACCCCCCACCTCATTAACCCAAGAGTGATTATGCTACCTCTCACTCTATATTAAGCTTGGACTTAAGAAAAACTTTGTTATTAAATCTGTGGACAAAGAAGTTAATGGTTTCAACTTTCAAGTACCTAAAGGAATTATTTACCTAGTTAAGTGATTTAAAACTAAAATAGGGAATCTTTATTAGACATTTAATATCGATATTTTCGAGCAATTTTCCTTTTCAAAAACGCACCTAATTGACAAGAAAAAAATAAGAATATTGTTAGGATGCTTAAATACAAATCAACAGAAAAAACATAGCGTCTTATTTTTTTTATCCATCAACCAAATAAATGTACTTCGAACTGTGTTGCGATTTTCTTGCGACTTTGGAATATTTCTGAAAATTATTAGATTACTTTTTGAATATCACATTTCTTTTGTAAGAAGCATCGGCGTAGTTGAAGTAACGTATTACTAATACACACTCAAATCAATATAATTTACAAGTTAAAAATGTCACAGGCCTATACATATTGGAATTTTTACATATTTCTCTACAATTTTTTTAAGAAATAATAATGAAAATAGAATACATATATATAGTACTATATATGTAGAGAATTTTCTTATATGTAGAGTATTTTGTGGTCTTTAATCTGAAAATAATATGCTATAACACGAAGATATTTTTGTTACAGGATTGTAGAAGGATAAACTCAATCATATCCCAAAAACTTTATTGTTCGACTCGAATAATATTTACCTTTAAAATATCTATTGTTCTAATACACGCCTTCACTGTAGAAAAAAATAATAATAGAATGAAGAAACGTTGAATCAAATATCGCGCTAACACGAGAAATGCATCGAATTCATCGAGGAATACAAGTGTTTGCACTTTGCTTTTCACTTCCGTGATCAAATCTTTTAGAATTAAAAAAATATGAGAGTTTATTCCAACACAAAAATAATCAAGAAGTAGCTCCATTCTCTCGAAAACTTTCCTGACAATATTTATGTTTTTTATTGGTCGAATGAAATACAGGCTATTCATTATTTAGTAGGTGTTTATTCGAATATTTAACTACAAATATACTTCTCTTTTATGAATCTGGATTAATAGAGGTTAACACAACTTTACAGTAGGCTAGAAAAACTTGTGTCGTAAAGTGGAGTAGGTTTTTATCTAATTTTACATAGGTACTTTACTTTTTTGTTACATAGCAAACATTGAATAATCAGTGTTATTTTAAATACTACTTCTATTACTATACTATCATAGTACATCTCAATAATGGGGTAACCGGGGCAAACCTCATAGCCGAATAAGATGTGAAATCAATACTTGCAGGGTATTTGTGTTAATATTGGTAAAATTCACGATCAATAATTAGGTTAATAAATCACAACACTGTTGTACTTTCACTGTAGCTTATTAAACTTCAAATTAGAATTCAAAAAAACATCAGTAAAAATACAACTCAAGATGTGAAATGTCTTATGGACGTTTAAAGACACGCCTATTACAGGATACTCGAAAAATATAAAAAAATATTGGGGACCTATTCTACAACCTGGGGATCTCACGGGGAAACACATATCTACTTTAAATAACTGAACATAATTGCAAACATGTGCTTTCGAAATACGTTCAACATGCATTATAATATTAAACACTTCAATGAACTGAACACGGAGGGATTTTGTATATAGGTGGAACATATTACAAGCTGGTAGCTTAAGTGTCTTTGTATATACGAGTATTATATGTTCACAGTATATCCTTTACGTAGTCGCACAAGTTGATAGTAAAATATATTGAAAAGTGTAATCGAATGACCTATATGTGCGTTCAGGGAGTTAATTCTAGCATAAAGTCTCAAATTTATCATCGGAACACACAAAAAGGTATTCCTTTAATGAGCAGAAACCACCTGAACTGTTAACAACTAACTTGTCATTAATTTGCGGTTTCTATAATAGTTTCATGAAACGCCTGAAATTGGTGAAACAAAAACTATTGAAAGTTGTACCCAAACCTTTTGAGACCGTTACAAAAACATTTGAAGTTTTATCGCGTAAAGGTTTTGAAAATGCATTATATTAGGATAACTCTAGTGAGATGGAATTGGCGATTATCAATTACTAACTAAAACGTTACTAAGGTGTACCTATCTACGTTCCTGTAAAAATATGTTCGTAAAAGAAAGGAAGATTGTGAATTACACGAACATCATTTTCAGATTTCATAATCCTAGGTTTCCCAATTAGCACTTAATCTCGTAAAAGTTTGAACCATTGATTACGTCAATAATTTCCTGAAATGATTTTTCGTCGGTATGAAAAACTTTATTTTAATGAACATTTTAGACAAGCTTTTCAATAATTTTAATGTTTTGGCTTCAGGGTGATTCGTTCGTTCGACATTGAAAACATTAACGATATCATCATCATACAAAATACCTATATAATAATATTAATGTTTTTCTTTCCTATCATGTTGTATATTGGGATTTAATAATAAGTAGTTACGTAGAAGTTATTTTTTTTTTATTTGATAAAAATGTTATACTGAATTTTTACGAAAAATGTACAAATAATAAGCGTATCCAACAGGGTATGTCAGAAACAGTTGGTAAATTGGAAATATCAGGAGAAACTGGCAATGTCTAGCCGCAGGCGCATTGAAAATTCGTTTGAAACAGGAACGTAATGGTTTTGTTGGTATCTCTTTGTTAATTACGCATTCGCTACTAATATTGTATACCCATTATCTACATTTCTTCGGAAATGTTTTTATTTTATGTGGGAGAGATAATGAAAACACGTTGAAATCATTTATTTTTTTATATAAAATAAAGGTGGATAGTTAGTTACGAAAGCGTTGTGATTTTAAGAATTATTCATCGAGTGGGTAAAGTACAGTAGTTGCTATACATAAACGATAAAACATAAGTACTCTTCAGGATTCCTTATAAGTATTCCTACTATGTATTTCGCCTGATTGTATGCTGAAACCTCAATAATTTAAGGAGTTACTCGTTTTGTATTAGTAATAGGTACTACTTGTTGAAGTTTGATTTGAAATGACGAAGTGCGACTATATAAGAAATTTTAAAGAAAAATAAGTAATAGGTACCTACTCGACCCACCCGGCCTGGTACTACTAAACTTCATCGTCATTTTTCTAAGTGGTTCTTCTTTTTTCGTAGCATATTATTGAAGGAAAAAAAGACAATAGACACACTTACATTTAAGAACACACTTGAAACAAGCCCTTGGCAATATTAAGTTAATTTTCTTGAAATTAACCTCTCAATTTCATATCTCATTGAACCTTTTGTTTAAGACAAATCTTTTATACGTAAAATCAAGCACACTTCATACGTTATATTGTTTCAACGTAAAAAAAATGTTATTTGTACAAACCATTTTATCTATATTGCAGCACAATTAACAGCAATATACAAAAAATGTTAAAGAATACAATCAATTTACAAGTAGCTACAAGAGTAAAACTTGTTCGGTAATATTTTTACACTACGCTAATCATCATTTTCGTCAAAGTAACAAATAATTTCAATATTGTAAGAAAATCTAATTATTAAATCATTATGGGCAAAATAGAGGGTCGTAAAGGGGTTGGAAGAAGGCAGATTTCTTGGCCCCGCAATATACGAGACTGGACTGGAATAAGGAGTGCTGAAGAGCTGTTTTGAGCTGCCCAGGACAGGAGCACTTTCTCTCGAGTGATAGTCAACGTTGGGGGGACCTGACACGACACCGGAAGAAGAAGATTGTAAAAAATATATAATACCTATACGTATTGTCGAATGGGAGATACAATAGTAACAAAATGCTAATTGTAAAAAATATTCTAGGATGCAAAATATTGATCGCTCAGATTTTTTTCTCATCAGTTCAGAGACGTACCTATTTGAAAGAATACAATGGTGAAATGGATGGACGGGCATGTACCTAATAGGAAGACTGTATGTATTTCGTATTACTTGTGTTCGAAAGTATCCTTATTTCGTGTGATGAACATACCAATATAAATGCTTCATTATTTCAGGTGATAGAACAAGATGCCGTGGTTTCTGGAAGACTACAGCGTTACGGACAGAGGGAGTCATTCTTTAGTGTGTAAAAATATGCTTAACTACCTCCCATACGTAGTACCATCTCTTCTTCTTCATGAGCCCTGCAGCTTCCATTTCTGGATATAGGCCTCCCTCATTCGTCTCTATCTCTCTCTGGATTTTGCCTCGGATGTCCATTCAGGTCATCTGTCCAACGCATCTGTGGTCGGCCTCTAGGGCGTTTACCGAGCCACGGACGCCAGAACAGAAGCTTGTTGCTCCATTTGCCATCCGTTGCTCTCGGCACATGACCTGCATAGTCCCACTTCAGCCCTGCGTACGTATACCATCTACATTTGTTAAAATAGTATCATGTGAACCGTGGATGAAATAATTCAATTTGAAAATTCCATAATATTACAATAATAAGATCCTAACTTTACGTAGGTAAGTAATGAAAATGTTTTTTAAAATAATAAATGCGGATCTGTTATACTAGCACGATATGCTTGAGGGTAGAATGTTGTGATTTAAGGAACGTAAGACGGTACAACAATTACTCACGCAGCAAGCAAACGTATACTGTGGGTAAGATTTACAAATTTCGCTTTTATGTTTCTTTATATTCCCTGTACTGGTAGGTGTATCGTGTATATGATGGAAAATGATGTTGTATCCAATTAGTAAGTAGGTATTGTTTCCGAGAATACTGTATTATAAAAAAATACATCGCGGTTGCTTCTGTTCTTCATAATAGACAATGTTGGAAAAACTTATTTCTTTATCCTCAGATTTTCTTTTAGATTATAGCACTACAATAGAAAATCATTTCAATTATTATGATTCAAATGATGTATTATATAAAGTAAAGTCTGATTTTTTTAAGTGTTCGCATAACCCCCCTTCCCTCCCGCATTTTACGATGGATTGCTGCGAAAATTTAGAATAACATTTGCGATAATATATGCTGTGTCCTAACGTCGCCGATTTTTGGAGAAAAAGCTTTTCCTATGAGATGCCGTGATGATGAGAGGATCCAAGGGTTGTGTGAGGTCTTATGTGGTATTGCATAAAAGGGCGTTGGAAAAGACACTCAGATATTAAATCACATTTTGTCCAGCTCAAGCCTATACTAAAGTATGCCGGGTTGGCTTGTCAAATTTGCCGTCGCAAAGCACGGGTAACTCAGCTAGTATTTTTATAAATAATAATACTCGTAATTATTACTAGTAATGTGATAATTGGGGATTATGTGGGAGAGATGCAACATGCAAGCAACAATGTTGAATGTATTGTCATAGTATATAAAATAAGACTTTCTTAAATCATCTTATATACTAATTAAATAGATAGTGTAATGTCAAAATATATAACATATATACATATATGCAGAAAAATATACTCAAATTGATCACAATATTGACTTACTTAACGCATCCCAATATTCCCAAAGAAATTAAACAATTAACTAACCCAATAATCGTTAACTGATGCTATCAATTAGATTTAGATCGGGTTTTTACCCACATTTTTTGTCCACAGCCCATCATTCTTGTACTACATGTATGTACATTGTACAGTCATCTTTGCCATATCAGTCATCTTTGTAATCAGTCAATCGTCGCTTGATTTTCACGATTCTGTTGACTATTTCTTCCACCTCTATAATATTATTGTATTGTAACAAACATTGCAGAATATTTATGCTGGTAATCATCTATTGTATTTTTTTACTGCGGTATATATTCTTTTCCTCTTTCATACGCAATACAAAAAATATCTATTTGAATATTGTTGATAAATTAAGATATTTTTCATTTTCCGTCAAAGCATTATCACATATTATTCACTGTCATTCAGCTCCATTCGCAATGATAATAAATACCTCTCGATGAAAGGGTTTAAAATGGTGTTCGCTGTTTGATAATATAGTTATTTCTATACCTACTATAGATAATAATATTCTCAACTATTTAAGGGCTTATATGAACTCAGCAAAAATCGTTCTATTTTTGCTTCAACTTTTTCAAATGTTAGTGCTCAGGAAGAATTACGTAAGCGACAAAGTGAATTAGGTATACCTTTTTAAAAGAAACCTGAGAAGAAATTTTAAAATCTAAAACAGCCGATTTGTTAGATTATAATTACCAGTATTTTGGCTAAATTATACTTTTATATCTGAAAAACTGAACGGAAAATCTTCGGATCCCGTAAATTTTAGGGGTACTTTAGAAATATTTTTTTATTCAAGGAATTTCCAAATCCTGTTATTCTAAAACAGCCGATCTGTAGTCCATACTTTCATCTATCACTGTTTTCAGTTTCAAGACGATTTCTTGAGTATTGGCTGAGTAAGAGTCAGGGCGCCGAAGCCCCCTGACACCATATAGGGCCTTAAGTACTTGGAGCTTGGACACAATTGAAGTGTTTCTACAATATTTAACATATTTTCTCACTTTTGAAACTAATTTTCGACGTAATCTATAGACGCCTTTTATTATTTCCCTAACATGCGATGACGTACGAAGGTTAACCTTATAATAATAATTAAGATATTAATTAAAGTTGTGTATGCCGTGTGTGTTACTTTAGAGTTTCCAAGTAGAAGTTTAAAATTATAATAACATTAAATTAGTGCGTGAGGTATGAGAAGCTATATTAGATACAGCCGACATGAATAACACAGCGTAGCATAGAACTTGGCGTACCTAAGATCCGAGGTGTGCAAAATAATAAATCTAACTAGGTGTTAAATTTAAGTAGGTATTCAGCTTTACTATGTATGTCAACTCCAGGGGTTTCATCAGAACGTTTTCCAAAAAGATGCCCAAGACAGGCACGACAAAATTCAATTTAAATACCTACAAGCACCCACATATATTTTGCTCTTGTGAGCAAATGTTGGCAATGCATTTTATTCTGTACTTCTCCCTGTCACTTGTGAAGTTTAGAAATTCAAGAATGAAATCCAGACAAAGTTTTTCACAATTTAACAAACGTATTTTATAAATGATCATCTCGATAATATCGGTTTCATGATACAAGTATGGATCTCGAATACATTTCAACGCCTACTGAATATGATACATGTAGGTTATTCGTAGAAATAAGGGAGGCTGTACCTACCCATGATGTATAATATACAATATACATACTTTGGTTTACTGTCTTTGACAATATACAGGGTGGGTCACAGAAACCTCACAAATATAAATCGTAAAAAAAAACATTATAAGTCATACTATCTCATCTATCTATCTGTAGATGGAATATTGCTTCGTGGATCACATTACAAGAAGAAGAAGATTACAGTTGGCTTCAATTTTTCCCCACAATATTTTAAATAGGATATTAAGAGATTTTAACGTAATATATAGACAGATACATTTTACTAATCAAATGAGTAGGTATGCATCGTTAGATGAACATTGTACAGACAGCAAGAGGAGCATTGACATCAACACTATTTCCATGTACTTGTATGTATGCGTGAGTACAAAATACAAAATACCAGTATTGTACAAAATTACCTTCTCACCCATGTGCTGCACGCGTATACTAGATGAAAATATTTCACAAATCCTAATCTAATTCAGCTGTCAATTTTAGACTTTTAATGCTGACCCGATTTCCAAAGCTCACCCCATAGGTATTAATATGTTGGCATGGTAATGGAAATAGTATGTATTTCAATGTGGAATGTATATTCGTAATTTAACTACCACCCAACGTTATTATACATACATACCTATGCTAGTAGATAGGTACACTCATATGTTCTCCACTTTAAGGGTAATATAATATTATAGGCTCATCATACCTGTGCCCCGAAACATGTTGATAAATATAATTCTCTTTGAATATGTATCTATAGTACAATTTTAATTTTCCAGAAACAAGTACTAGAATAACAAGTAGTTATCTCAATAGATATACATCAAAAGACGAACTTTCTATCGGGATAATAACATATGGTTTAATGTGATCACTTTACACTTAAGTAACATTATAATGATATATAACAAAATATTGTAGATCTGAGAGCAGACACAAAAGTGTACAGAACATAAAAGTCTATAAGAACTAATAACAACCACACACCCAGAATGAACATCACTGAGAATAAAAAATATATGTAGGTAGTATAGGTACTTATATTGTGCTATTTACACGTTCAAGGTATTTAGACGGACAAAAAGTGTATAATAACCAAAATTTCTTCATACGAGTAGGTATTTAATTTATATTTATGGAAATACCGTCCCAAGAGGTAATTTTCAAAGAATGTCAGGTTCATATTTAATATGATAGAAGGTGAAGATGACGTTTCAGGATTCTAATTATAACATATTTAGTGAGTGTAGATAATTGTTGATAATAAGTATAATGTAAAAAAATCTATATTATGCGTGAATCTTGAGATCATTTTTTAATTATGTGCAATTTATGTGGCAATATTAGGGTGTTAGAAATTGTTCACTAAGCGATCTTTTTGCGTGTAAATAGACACATTTTGTTCAATAAATAATAATCATCCTTTAAACAATGTTATAGAGTCAGATGTTTCTCATACGGCACACCCCCATAATACCTCAGTATATACAAATTTACTGTGATCTTTGAGTGAATATTAGACGGTTAATTTATGTAATAGTGTAATACAATATGTCTATCTTATATTGTACAACACATTGTTAGTATATGTTTCACGTGTAGACGATTAATTCAATTGTTTCTCACAACATAACTGCTTCCAATGTAATTGTAACCTAGATCAGCTCCACCTACACTCTTTCTATCAATATCAGTTACTTCTGTAATATTATATCAATTCTATCATTGGATGTCATAACGATCTATTCCTATCCCAATGACATCAAAGCGTTAGTGATGACATTTGTTCGAGGCATTATGTATTAACATTTCAAATAAAGCTCTGCGGCTTTGCGCATGTAACCTCCGTATGTCTCCTTAAGGAACGATAAACGGCACAGTAAAGTAATACTATTTAATAACAACAGTTTATTTAAGGATAGGTTATAGGTATAAAATACATCAGATGGAATAATTCACATTGAGAGAGGAGTATACGGAAACTCTGTAGATTAGCACCGAGTTCACCCTCACTGTAATTTACTATAAAAACAATTCAGATGTAAAGAAATCTACATCACCCAACATTCCATCCACTCGAACGACCATATCAAGACAAGAATTTATCGATTTTTGCTTTGTGCCAATGTTTAGAGATGACGAAAAACATCCATTGAAATTCTTTTTTGTATAAGCTTCAGAGGCGATACCCAAAATATGCTACATTAAAACACTCCATCTCACTGGAATTTAAGGGGAAAATATTTATCCGATGTTACTTTATAAACACTGAAGTACGAAGATGTCGTAGAAAAATTACATCACTTTTTCAACATAATACATCTTAGATATATAGACTATCTACATATTCAGATTATTATGAAATTACAAAGTCGTTGGATTCTTATGAGCACCATGAACTTTTTTTTCCATAAATCCGCTGTTGGGTTTCCAATCTCAAAACTTTTATCACTTCCTAAATCCTCTCATTTTCTGCGAATAAATAACCTTTTGTCTGACAATATAAAGTCTTCAAATACATCATTGAAATTTCTGTGAAAGAAAAGTTGGATTGTAACTTAATACCAACCGACAAGCGAATGTTTGAAAGTCTTCATAAGATAACGCACATACTTGTATCGCTTTTATACATATCATATAAAGGCGTATGGAAAATAATAAAAAAATGCTTTGAAATAATATAGAGAATTTAATAATTACATCTGTTTCAAGGCTAAATTATTTATATTCTTGCCCAAAAATATATATTTTGTTTATTAATAAAAAATGCAGTTAATACGTGATAATACATCATATCCGTGATATTTCTATGTGAAAACTTCCATACATATCAAAATAATAGTGCATTAGCTGTATAACATAAGTACCTAAATTTACATAACTTTCATTAGGTACATTCCAAAATAATTATATTAGTGATCGTCACGTGATTGTACAGATAAGTAAGACATTGTAGGTACCTTAGAGCTTGCTGTGTCCAAGACACCACGACGAGAAGCGGGGTAAAAACAAGTGGCGTACAAAAATATGTATAAGGGAAAGACAGAATAAAAATTATCAGTGTTTTGCTACAGAATAACCATTAACCACTCAGCCATCGAGCCACTAATCAATGGATGAAAGATAGGAGTTATCATCCTAGGAATTGAGATAAATAAAAAGTAGAGATTGTAGAGTAGGCGGACAAAAGTATAAGTATCCATACAAGTAGGTATTGTTGTGATAAAGGTCTTATGATCTGTTCAGCCCACCACTGAACGATCTTGTGGACTATGAAAAACGCACAAAGATAATAATATCTGCACCTACTTGATCATACGTAATGCTTATACGTTTCGTAGAATGGATTATAATAAATTGCGACGTATACGTCTCCAGATTGTGTATTGTATTGTAGTTAGAAATTTTATAAAATTTTATTTCACCCATACATTCTTTGATCTAATATCTTAATAATTTGGAATTATATTGTATAAACCAATAGCTGCTTATCTACTCAGCATTTGATCTTCTTGAAGATTCGTTTAAAAAACGTGCACAGTATTTTAAAGATTTTTGTATGTGGGCGGATTTTGACGACATGTTTGACATATTTTGATGGGAGTTAAGGTTGTTCTTTTGCAGTAGTAGGTATGTTTAATATGTTTGTGTACCTACACTCACCGGCACAGAGGCTTAAAAGTTGTTATGCCGAAAACAAAGCTGTGAGGCGATACAAATATGTAGAACAAGGTACTGTACTTTTTCGTAGAATGTATTTTTAGGCATAATAATTTTACTAATATTCTGAACCACTGATGGATTCTAAGAAATTTCTTCGTGGCTCGTATAATATTTATATTCTTGTTGAAGGGTTTAAATATTGACTTACGTTATGATGTGGGTACATTAATATCTGTGTGGATTTGAAAATGTGTTTCCATATACATAGAAAGCGAAGAGGCAGTAGAATGTGGTAGCTAGTTGTGAGGAAGGTACCTACCTGGCTTTACATCGTTGATTAAAATATTAATAATTTAATATGAAACCTATTAGCTACTCGGGAAACAAGTAGCAGCCACATACATACAACAACCAAAACTGGTATATCCGTACAAAGGGCATATTAAGTAAGAGAGAATAATGATTAATAATTCAGAAACATTCATTACATTTCCCTAACAACAACAGTAAATAGGCACCAACCAACCTATCTATCTGTATGAGTATATAGGTGGGCCAGGTACTGGGTGAATAATATTATGGGTACTCATTTTATTACCCACACTTCTTGTCAGCATGAAATTTCTAAGATTATGACGTGTGTAGGTATTGGTCGACCCACAAAGGTAATTAAACAATAATAATAATATTTTATTCAACCTTACCCACTCCCGCGTGCAGTTTAAATATTAGGTATAGCATAATGGAGGAAAATTTCAAAACTGTTGAAATTAATATGGAGCAAAATAATTCCGACCACGCAAGGAATTCTTATTTTATTACGTATTAGAAATTGAAGATACTAAGTATTATCAGATAAAATAAATCAATCAATTATACAGAATTTAGTGGTACCTATAAGTACATGTGTCTAAAATTGTTTTTCGCCTAATCTCGGAGAATGTTCGCGTCTTCGCTCATGCGCTAAGGAAAGGATGGATGATTTCATGTAGAAGCAGGTCTGAAATATGAATAATTTGTGATCCGAATATTTAAATTAGTAAATTTGTAAAAGGGTCAGCTTATTTATACTCCACAAACCATTAATTTAGCAATGTGGGAGGACTGTTTTTCTGAATTGACATTGTAAAGGCTATCTTAATATAATAATTTATTACAAAGGGCCAACATTCTAAACATTACACTAGTTTCATTCTTTATCTTTGTCCGAAACATTTAATTTGTATCGCAATAAATAAGTTAAACATTATATTGTGAAATAAGCGTAGTTATTTGGGTAGAATATATTAATTAAGCGATATGAATTTCATAGTCTAGTACATGTCGATATTATTAAATATGGAGAGAGCTTTCAATGAAATCTGCCCAATGCTTATGTATTTACACAAATGACTTTGATTGACAATATTGGATGGTATCAGATTTTATATTACCTATTGAAATAAATCCCATGGGCGGCATGTTTCAACGTATCTAAATATAAGCAAAATATCCGCCGCATACATATTATTACTATTAAATAATACATAATAACTCACGCATCGAAGAGTAAAACATACCTGCATTGTTACTGGAATTAGCTACTGCTATCAAGTCATACTTCAACTAGTACTAGACAGGAAATAAGTCAATATGTATGTAGTGCCTAAGTACATATCTAATTAATGCAAAACTATAGGAAGTTGCTTTAAATCCTAGTTAAAGTACCAAATGCTTCACAAAGTATCTAATTAGGGTACTTAGATGATGGTGGGTATCCTCAGATGATAATGGTATATAATACGAGACTCCTACTCTAGAATTATTTCAATAATTTGGTTCGTAGTCTAGTCATATGGTGTTTTCGGGGAGAAATAAATACAGTAGTCTACTTCCCTTTCATACTTTACGTATTTGGGGGCGCTGAATTCGAATTTCAACTTTGCCACCTCGTAAATGTGACGCGTTCTGAGATATTCGAGAAAAACTCAGAAAAAAACGTTCTTTTTAGAGACTTTCGCTCATAACTCGAAAAGTATACATTTTAGAGAAAAGAATCTCGAGACAAGAATAAACTAGAGTAAATTTCCTACAAATAGCGATGATATTCATTTTTCTGAAATAAACCGCTTACGCGCTACTATGCGCTAAAAAAGGGCATAAATTCCACTCTTTTTAAAAAAATATTATCTCTTTTAATTTATTGACTATAACTCAAAATATATAGACTTTTTTGGAAAAAAATGTTGTACATAAATAAAGAACACTATATTTTCTACAATTAATGCTACAAAGGTTTCTGAGACAGACTAACCTCTATTACGTTAGAGCGCATTGAAGTTCACTATAGTACATTAGAAGCAAATTCTTCATTATTTAAAATGGATATATAACATTAAAAAAAAATAAAAAAATCTACTAAACTTCCTTGATGCTATAAATGCAAAGCTGAAATTTTTATATTTTAATGTTTGCTACCCCTCAATAGCGATGGGTTGGTAGAAATTTGAGAATTCCTTAGAAACAAAAGCTCATTCTCCAGTTTTCTGTCCATAATGTGAAAATTAAAAACAATAGGGACAATTATACTTAGACAAAAATAAAGTACATTTTATTATCTATGAACTACCTTAATAACTTTTTTTAGTCAAATAGACGATTCAGCAGCCAGAGTCCGTTAAAAATTGTCCATATCTCGAAAATATTCTAAAATCTCTACTTATTTTGGTTTACCGCCTGCAAATAAGAAACTAAACATTTTTAAGAAACAAAATATGAAAATTCATCAAATTTCCTACAAATTATGTCTCTTGCGTTTTCGCCCTGGCGAACTGGTTCGATGTTAAAAAGCATCGAAATTTGGTATAGCGTGTCATATTAATTAAGCGTTGATAATACGAACTACGACTGTGGTACGTGTGTTACATACCATAGTCGTAGTTCGTATTATCAACGCTTAATTAATATGACACGCTATACCAAATTTCGATGCTTTCTAACAGCGAACCAGTTCGCCTGTTCGAAAACGCAAGAGACATAATTTGTAGGAAATTTAATGAATTTTCGATTGATTGTGATTTTCGGTTGATTGAAAATGTGGTACGTGTGTTACATACCATAGTCGTAGTTCGTATTATCAACGCTTAATTAATATGACACGCTATACCAAATTTCGATGCTTTCTAACAGCGAACCAGTTCGCCTGTTCGAAAACGCAAGAGACATAATTTGTAGGAAATTTAATGAATTTTCATATTTTGTTTCTTAAAAATGTTTAGTTTCTTATTTGCAGGCGGTAAATCAAAATAAGTAGAGATTTTAGAATATTTTCGAGATATGGACAATTTTTAACGGACTCTGGCTGCTGAATCGTCTATTTGACTAAAAAAAGTTATTAAGGTAGTTCATAGATAATAAAATGTACTTTATTTTTGTCTAAGTATAATTGTCCCTATTGTTTTTAATTTTCACATTATGGACAGAAAACTGGAGAATGAGCTTTTGTTTCTAAGGAATTCTCAAATTTCTACCAACCCATCGCTATTGAGGGGTAGCAAACATTAAAATATAAAAATTTCAGCCTTGCATTTATAGCATCAAGGAAGTTTAGTAGATTTTTTTATTTTTTTTAATGTTATATATCCATTCTAAATAATTAAGAATTTTCTTCTAATGTACTAAAGTGAACTTCAATGCGCTCTAACATAATAGAGGTTAGTCTGTCTCAGAAACCTTCGTAGCATTAATTGAAGAAAATATAGTGTACTTTATTTATGTACAACATTTTTTTCAAAAAAGTCTATATATTTTGAGTTATAGTCAATAAATTAAAAGAGATAATATTTTTTTAAAAAGAGTGGAATTTATGCCCTTTTTTAGCGCATAGTAGCGCGTAAGCGGTTTATTTCAGAAAAATATATATCATCGCTATTTGTAGGAAATTTACTCTAGTTTATTCTTGTCTCGAGATTCTTTTCTCTAAAATGTATACTTTTCGAGTTATGAGCGAAAGTCTCTAAAAAGAACGTTTTTTTCTGAGTTTTTCTCGAATATCTCAGAACGCATCACATTTACGAGGTGGCAAAGTTGAAATTCGAATTCAGCGCCCCCAAATACGTAAAGTATGAAAGGGAAGTAGACTACTGTATTTTTTTCCTGGAAATGCCATTAAATTTGCTCTCGTTACTGCACTATCGTAGCATAGCGGATATAAATATTATTAAGTACCTACCTAATGCCTTATAAGTAAACGCAGGAGAAAATATAAAGAATATCTTTTATACCAAATTCAGTAATCTTATATTTTGTGAAGTCTTTTTAATACAAATTTAAAACGATGGATGTCAGACTTTAACACTGTGACAGTACTCGACGTTGCCCAACGATGAATAAGTAAATGTGAATAAGTGATTTCTTTGAGGATTTTTTCTTAAAATAGTTTATTCAGGTATTGAGATGTCACCTTTTTTAGAAGGCAGGGTTCAACAAATAATACAGATGTATAAGGAAATGACTATTGAATGATAAAAGTAACAGATAAGGACGAGTGAGTTAGTATTATTACAGCGGAGGCCAGAAAAATCCATACTTATTGAGAAAAATAGACCTAGAATAGTTGTATAACAACGTATTGCTTGAGGGTATTCACTATTGAATATTCAGGAGAGTGTGGATTATGGGAAATGGGAAGATATTTATTACAGGTACTAAACTAATATGAACATTACAATAAAACTTCACTATTTGCCCATACAGTAATAAATATACCTAAAATATGCATTGGTACTAAATACGAATGAGAGACTTACATAAATGATTAAAGTGGTCATTGGCCTATACAAATTATTGTTTTCTCCAAACACGTAGTATATATTAATATCGATTTTTTTATAAAGACATTTTCATGGTTTTGTCTTTCACGCATCACCGTCACAACTTTTGACTTCAGCTGTGAGCTGAGATAGTCTGAAAATATAGAGAAGATGAAGATAATACAAAGAGGGGTGGATAATGAATATTGAATTGACCCATTCTGATCTAGTAATAATACAAATTATTTTAGCCTTTGCTTTAACGGGATCCCTTTTAAGATATTACGGGTAGGTATACCTTAACATAGTTTATTATTAGACAAAGTAAATAATATGCAAATTAGGTAATTAAAGATTAAAGCATAAGTCGAAGAACGTATGTGGATAATAAAATGTAATATTGTATGTAATGTAACCCAATAATAATACAATTTATAACGGATGATGAGGATTCTTATCTTACGTTATTCTAACTTACTTTACAATTACCTACGTATCTATACATGAGTATTTTGTTATCTGTGTCAGTATTCATTGCGAATCAGGAAAGAAATAGTCTAGATGCTCTTAATGTCAAGTTTTTCTCTCTGCTCTAATACCTTATTTGTTAATTGCTAATCTTAATGGATGAAACATGTTCTCATATAATTCGTCATTAACACAGAGATTATACTTAAAATAACTCTGATCCATTACAAGGCAAATTCCTACATGGAAAAGTACACGATTTACTTGTAAAATAATGAAAATATAAAATAAATTAATCGAAATATTTTTTGTGGATGATTTTTATTTTCCTATTCTCTTTAAACATTTTTTCTCTGAAAATATTTAATCCCACTAATTATCTTTTTGCTTTTGTATTCCTTTTTAAAACATTACCTAAATGCTTTTCTTTCATATATTTGCTGATAAGATACAGATGCTATTCCTCATATTACTGTAAGGAATCACTTAAACATTTAAGATGTGTTAATAATACGTCACGGAGATACGAGAGAAAATACAGAAAGTTGAGAAAGAAGAAATTACTAAAATATTAATTAACACATTGTAGCAGTATGCTTGTTTATAGTAATGTGCGAAGCGACCGTAAGAAAGACTACTCATGCCTGCTGAGATTTAACTAAAGATATGATCGAGGGCTTACGTACAGTACTTATAGAGTATAATATACCTACATTGATGTTATATGAATATAAGAGTAATTCTTGAAGTCCTATAATCTCATGATGTTTCTCCAAATGATTTGATATTGTATGGTTCTCTACTCTACGCCAAAAAACAACATTAGAGAAATTTAATATTATGTTCTCAGCATGAGTGGCTTAGAATCTATTGGGGTGAAATGCTAATAATAGAACATACGTTATGTTATGGTTAAGCCGCAAAAGAGTAATGTATTTTTGTAATTAAACTCGTTATATGATAAGTAATAAATCGTGTTATTTGGAGTCATCTTGTGTTAATAACGTAGGCTTCACGGGGTGTAATGCAGTGTAGCTCCTTGCTCGTCGTTCTTTGTTAAATATGGCAACAATAAAGGCGCGCCGTTAGTGACATTAAAGCCCCCATATCTTGGCATCCAACATGAATTGGGTTAGGAGAACCAAACGCAAAATGAAATGTAATATGCAAAGTCTTTATTTCCTCTCGAATTACATACTTCAAAACAAAGCTTTTTCACGCGCAATGTTTTACGGCAAATGCGTGATACCTCCCTTTTTCTTTTTTTTTCGTATATGTGTTATGAATATGTACATACTGAAATGAAAATTTAAATTTCATGAGTCATTGTTTTGAAATATGTATTTAATAACCCGATGCAAATCATCTTTATAAAAGAAAACACAATCGTTAGAGAATTCTCAAAAATAAAACAAGTCGTATAAATATGTACATATTCATTCTACACCTACATATTTATATTTGCTACCTAGGGATATCTTAAGCATTTCTCTGAACACTAATACTATAAATTCTGTTCTCAAATTACAACAGAAAGGGTAATATGAAGAAAGGTATTAGGCGGCTTCAAGTGGTAATTTCTATCTAGCTATACGTAATTACAACATCTCCATTTACTCCGCTCTTCGAGCAAACGAAGCTTTCATGAAATAGCAATAGACACCTACAAATGCAACATTCTCACTCTATGTAGCGAGCTAAGGCCAAATTCTTTCTATATTAAACTTAAAGAAGTAAAGATTCGTTGTTATTGATTTTGTGTAATGTTTCTTTTGTTTGTATCAAGTATCATATAATAATAAATTCAATGGTAGTTTTAAATGCTGTTAGGTTTCATTGAAGTTTTCATGTTGTGGTTGGAGCTCTGCTGGCGATCAGTAGAGTAACAGCGGCCACGGCATATTGTGACACCGGTAATGCGCTGGATTTTATACCAAATGAAATAGGTATATAATTATTATGTTTTTAATATCTTCTGTATTCCCATGTCTTCAAAATTCTTCAGACTTCAGAGTACTATCGAATCACTTCAAACCTTGTTACTATACAGACTTCTTTCAAATATACGAGTATTCTATCCTAATCGTTTTAAGGTTACGCAACATATTTCAGATAATAACTTTTTCACATATTTCATGACTTATGCGATTGTACTTCTTATTAGCTTTTCCTAATTCTATCACGTCACTCTGTAAAAATCAATTAATATTTTTTAATGTAATGTTGAAGCGATCTTTAAAACAGAATATAAATTATATTACTGTGTTAATATCATGTAAGACGTGTGAACAAAAAAAGATATAAACATCATATTTAAAAAAAAAAAACATTAAAAAAACATTACAACAGAAACCAACAATAATGAAACGAAAATGTTTTAAGTAAAAAAGTTTTTTTTGTAATTATTGATTCGTTAATAATGCTCGACTTTATCTCTATTATTCTGGTTTTTAAAGTTTTCTGGACAATCTTTAAAAGTTTTGAATAAATTTATCTTTTTGTTTCTTTTCTTTTATAAATGTAGCGGACGGTTGATTAGGTAACCATTAAAAATGAAATCTTGTTTTAAAGAGAGAAAAGGAAGAAACACGTCTAAATAAGTAAAAAAAAATGTACCCATTCACAAGGAAGCTACCACATAATTACTAGATTAGAAGACAATGCTATGTTTGGTAATATTCTGATAAACAATAGGACATGCAAAATGCTAAATACAGTAGTCATTTCAAAATACAAGAAAATACAAGCCTTGAGCATTCGGAACAGTTTTAATAATCTAACATTCTTTCTTTCAACATCCATCCTAACAAGTTGCTATCACTATTTATTATAATAATAAAACTGTAAATGATATTGCCAATTTTCCATATCTTTAGATTTTAAATTGTGGTGTTATATTTTATGCATAATGTATTATTATAAATACAGTATTATCAAATTTGATACTATTTTTATAATGAATAAACTAAAGAAAGCAACATTATTTTCTTGGTTTGGAAATCTCTTATTTCCATCTAGTATGTACAAAACACTTAACGGCTTGGCACCAGGAATGACGTCACAGTAATTTCCCACGGCATTAAGGTTCAAAATCGCCTGACAATCGCACGATAAAATGGTAAAAATAGCGTTTTTTCCATTTTTTGGGGTTAATTATGCGTCTATCAAAAAACTTTTACGGTTATTCCTTAGATTTTAATGCATATTATCAGTAAAAAAAAAATTGTACTCCGCGACTTTCGGGAAACGAGTTTCCGTCTTTCGGAAAAAAGATCAGAGGTGTTTTTAAAAAATATTTTTGAGTAATCTATACAAGATATAAAAAATCTTTTACGGTTATTCCCTAGATAAATGTTCATTGCATCTACCCTATTTTGTTGCAAAGCATATTTAGTATCGGTTGTCGAGATAGAAGGTCTCCCGTTTTTAGATATTTTTGAAATGTCGGTATGCACACTCTTAAAAAGAGTTATCCGAAGTATTCGATACAACTGCGATATCTTTTAGAAAGACGATATAAAAACATTATTACACTCAACCAATAGGATTCAACCGAAAAACAAATTATTTTTAACAATGCTTACATGACAGCTTCGAGTTGATTGCATTTATAACTTTTCGACAAAAAGTTTTTCTTATGTCATTTCAAACATGGATAAAAGAAATACTTATAAGGTAAAATGAAAAGAGCTTGCCAATTTTAAGATATGCGAGGATTGATAGACTATATATACTTATAGCAGTTATTTTCTATTTCAGAATAAATTGCGTATCCACCTATCTTGGATTATTGTGTTTCAAGATGTTTGAATCCAATAATAAAACATAAAATGATCTGAATTTCAATTAAATTGTAAAATGTTTTAAACAGACGCATTGCTCATGTATTTTATTATTTTATATTCTGTACATAAATTATCATTTTGCTAGATTAGAAAGCCGTACGGAAAGTAGACAGTCTTGTATTATACGAATTTGAACATCTGTAGTCAGAATCACCTTACCAATAATTGAACCGCTAAATATTCGGTTTGGATGTAAGATATTGGCACTTTGACAACAAGTCCGCCCTTTAGCATACTATCATTGTCTAGTTTTGTAACACTCTCGATTTTGAGACTAATAAAGATTTATTTATTTATTTAATTTTTGAGCGAAATGGAAGAAATTATGGAGGCCCCCTGCTTTGAGGCAAAGCCATCGCTTTGATGATAAAGTTGTCACCGCGAAATGGTTTAAGTTTTTGAGTGCTGTGTGTGAAGTCAAACGACTCTCCTTACAGTGGTTGCCTTACGAGTAAGACAGCTTTTAATATTTTACCCTAATTTACATTTAGATTCCTATTCGAAACTGTAGGAATCGAAAATTAATTCGTTTAATCGATACAGATGGCGGTGTAATTGTATCAATTGTAAGTTTTACAAAAGGGTAGACTGAAACAATGGACGAATAGGGAGCAATGGATAAACTTTGATACTTGTAAAGATATTGTCATAATTTATATGGAGCAATTATATCAGTGATGCCTTCTACAAATTATCAAGGGATATTCTAGTATTAACATTCACTTCCGAGTGAAGAGATCTTTATTTATATAAATGATAACATTAACATTAATAACTCAATGCTTTCATTATATTATTATTTGACGGTATTAAGTCGAGAGGATATTATTTGTTTTATGCAAATAAGACAGAGGGGAATTATTATGTTGAAGTTGTTATATTCACTAGAACGGACTGAGGCGTATTTACATAACTATATTTTATTCTACTATGGATATTTTAGTTGTCTATATTTACAACTTTCCACCTACACTATATAGTATATGTATACTCGTAGGCGTAGGCACTTTCATACTATCTACCTACGTGTTGTGTTGAAATGATTGACCTCCAATTATTATATGAACAAGACTTCGTTATTGATCAACAGCATGTTTGCAAAGCTATGTACAAATCGTGCTTTTATGAAAAAAATCAGAATGCCTCATCCAATTGTTCCACAATTGTTATCAAACGTAGGTTTATAGTTAATTAACTGATACCTATTGTTTTATGTATGTTGAGATTAGTTTTGTCTTAAGAAAAATCCTTCATCCGTATTTATGGCTTGATCTTCTCCGTCAAATGAGTGTTTATTAAAAACTACAACATGTAGTATCAAATGTTGAGCGGAATCCAGAAATTTCCTTCATGCAGTAGTAATTTAATGAGAATCTATTTAGAACTTACCTTCCATTCTGTGGTCCAACACTCTTATATTCATATGAAGAACTTGCTGTAATGTAGTCATCCGGAATACGTCCATCTTCCATTCCAAGTGGCTGGTTGCAAGCATCTAAGGAATATTACAAAACATTAATGCATTTTGTACAATAAATCAAATATAGAACATATTCGAATCTTTATGAGAATAAGTCTTTAGCAAGTTTTATGTTTAAAAACAAAAAAAACTTATTAGTAAACTATACCCACTCTATAGATAAGGCATTTCCAAGGTGGAATTGATCAGTAAAAAATAAAAGATATCTGAAAATCTAAACAGAAAAAGTAGTAACCACCGCCTTCACATAGGAAGATTAGTTTCATCATGAGCACATTTCTCTGTTATGTTTGAGTAACTGATTATAGTGGGCACTAATTAAATTAATTGAATTCCCATTTAATTACCAAATCAGGTACAAGAATGCCTTTATTAATATGTATATATGTACTAATACAAAGCAGTATCGTTATATTATAATAATATACGAGAGTAACATAATAGTATTTTGATTACGGTCTATTTGATTTGAAGATTATATTTTGGAGAAATCATTTGGGTAATGAATATGAATTTCGGTTAGATTGTGCGAATACAATTTAGCAAACAATTAGTTTTATATTATTATTTATTACATTCATGTAGATTTTACTCTCTACAAGTAACTTTTTTGGACCATAAACCCTCTTGATTCTGGCATTTATTACACATTATTTTATTTTACTCATTAAGTTATATCAATTTAATAAGCTCGGAATAACAAAATTGATCAATCCTGACTCATCTAAAAAAATAAAACATTTCCATTTTCATTTGAATGTAAAATGATAAGAGTAAATTTACATACCTCTATTGAAAGTGACCACTCCTCTACTTGTGAAGAAGTACAGACTTAAGAGAAGATAGCTTATTACGGTATTGGATGTGGGAGCTCCCAATAATCTCCTCCGTACATTCGCTTTATTGACATTCCTTGATATTAATTTATTGACAATTTTCGTACGTTTTTGTCTGTGTTTTCGGACACACATGTTTTCTATGGGACATTTATTATTTTCCTTATACAACTGTATTCTTGGAGGTACAGTGTGTACTGACTTTTTATCATTACTTTTCAATCTTGAACTGTTATTTCTCCTTAGGGGCACCAATAATACAATAGATTCCATTATATCTAATTTATATAAGTTTTTCTTATTAACATCCCTGCTTTTTGTAATTTTAGACGTTCGATGTTTTCTATATCTTTCATTTTTATTTTTTGCAAAATGACTTGATTTCAGTGTCTTAAATTTAGGTTTTCTTATTGAAATTACTTCGCCATGTGCATTCATTTCTGTTGAAGCGAAATTTCCATTTTTCTCGCTGTGTTTATTGATCTTCATTTCGGAAAGTCGTTGTGATGTTTTTTGTGCATTATCTGAACTTATAGTAGCATCATTTTTTTCTTGAATTATTTCTTCCTTCGGATTGTTGTGTATTTTTCTAGTTATCGACTTAATTTTTTTATTTATATTAGAACTACTTATTCCATTCCATTCTTCTTCGACTCCCACAGAACCATCATTAGGTTGTTTGTTTGAATCAATTTTGTCATATTCAGATCTAGCTTCTTCATCGAAGTGGTTTTCATCCATTATTGTATTTTTCTTCTCATACGACTATACATTTGCTAGTTGTATCCTTTCGACAAATCTGGAACAAAAAGTATGTTTTTATGAACAATTTGCATGAAAATTTAATAAGGAAGAGAAAAACATGCAGTATTCTTAGTTTTCAGTAGCTTTATGGTTAGTGCACTGTATAATAACAGAACAACGCTATAAAACAAACACAAAGAACGAAAGTAAATTAATACCTGATGCTGTAGTACTTAGAAACTGGACATTAGATAATACTTCTAATATATAGATGTCGTTATACAATATTAACTAGGTACTTGCAATGTAAGTTTTTACAGAATGTTGTTTACAATCGACACACAGGTTAAGTATTAGGTGTATTTTTAGTATATGTTATTAATATTCTAATGTTCTTTGCATTTCCTTGATTGTGTGTTCAGTAATGTCTATGTAATTGTTTTATTGTTGGATATTAACATCGTGTAAGGATGAGGGAATTTCGTTGTCCGTTGTTGAATGGATAGCATGTGGTTACCAGACACCAGTGATAATTTACAACAAACAAACGTTTTATAGTTCTAATACATGCAATCGTGAATCATAATATTGTAATTCTTTATTACTCCACCGTGAATAAGGTGTGTTATTCTTTTTGTATCTAACGTATCTAATATATTATCCTGTAATTTTTTTCACTTTTGTCAGATGTTTCTATTTTCTTTATGTAACATTTATATAAATTATTGCGTTTGCTGGTTGTTATATTACAGTAGGTTAGAGCATTTTATTTAAGTGAAATTATGATTTTAGTTCAACTGCTTCCCAACATTCTATTAAGGCAGATACAATTGTTATTACATGGTAGGTACATAATTCATTCTCGTTCCCACCTTAAAACAAGTAGTGAAAATTTAGGAGCTACTACCTGTGCGTGTTATATTTTTAATACAAAGAGGAACATTGAAGCTCTGTTCGTTTTACCCAGAGGTACTCTAGGGATTGATATGGGTAACTTGAGTGATTCTAAAAGGGGAGCGTTTGATATTCATTTCATCTTCTACCTCCGTATGTACCTACTTCCTTACAGTACTACGTATGGAGATCATCCATATTATTAAGCCCTTTGTATCTCGACAGAGCGAGTAAATCCGTATGAATTATTCGAAAACTTGGAAAACCTTCAGCGCATCTTTTATTTCTCCAAACTATTTTGATTTTAGCTAAATCACTCGCGAACGGGTGGAGGCCAATATAAAAGTAAAAGTATTTTGATTTTATGAGAAGAAGTAAATTCCATTTAGTATTAGAAAGTCAAATCATTACTCTAGAAAATGCCGTTTATCATAATAATTCTTATGTTAGATAATTAATTAGTTAGGTAATTTATAGTAATTTAAATTATACTTTAGCAAGGTTAATGTAATTAGTATTTTAATGATTCAATGAAAATTGCAGCATACCAAATTTTTTTTGCCTGTTTTTTCTATTTGTAAGCATGCGCAGAGAAATTGGTTAGATGCTGTTTTCATATACTTTTTTGTGTGTATCGTTACGATTGCACTATCATTTGGCGAGAAAATTGTTTTAACCTATATTTAATACCTTTACGTAGAGAGAATTTTCTAATAGAATCTCGAAGGAAAAATAACAAGAAACTTTGTTGCAAACACCAGTGTTGGATTAAATCGTGCGCGAAATTGGTCTTGCAACTTTTGCTATACGTGATGAAATCAAGAGTACACGGATATGACCATACGTGCAGGTCAATAAGAAAAGTTACTTACCTACTAAATATTATTTTAATCATCTTTTTCTCATTTCTCGCGCTTTCTCAACTTACTCCGAGTTTACGTTCCGAGTTGGAATAAAAAACAAAGTCGCCACATTCTATTATTGCACACCGAATAGGCATACTATATTAGTATAACTAACTAATGGTACCTAAATAATTCACATAATATCTTTTTATATTCATACACCCTTTACACTCCAAGAGCTTTCTTTGTAAAGTTTTCTTGAATATTCCTATTTTAGTTATTTTTATTAAAATAATTTGCAAACGGTTTACCTACATAATTCGTCTCAATATCGCCTTCTTGTCTTTCAATATATCTACTATTAAAGGGAAGAGATTTTGGTAAAAATAGAGTGACGATATACAAGCACCTACTGAAAACGTAGGTTGATTATTCAACATTAATATCAATTAAAAATAGAGTTTCCCACCCATTCTGAACGAAACATACATATTGACACACAGAGAATATTGCGTGTGCTTTTTAAATAGACATAGCATTCACTGGTTACCCAATTATTAGGATATACCGTGACGCTATAGTAGTAGGTTTACAGAGTGGCGGTTTTTCAGTTTTTCTCAGAACGTTTAAATTCGGATTCGGTGTATGGTAAGACATTAGAATTTCATGCACAATTCTTGAATAAGAATATAGAAACATCAAAATGTAAACGACTTGAAAAAGATTAATGTCATGCCTAATCTTCATTCTCTTCAATACTGCAGTCTTGGAAAACTTTTCACTATCTTTTCAACTAGAAAAGTTTTTATTTTAACTTATCTGACTTGTAAACTGCCTCTCTCTGGGGTTTTCCACTTTTCAATATATTACTATTAGGTATGTGTGTATTAGGAAGCTCTATATACGTACATAGGAGTGTGTAGACTGTAGATATACAGTAACTTTCATAGCAATGCAGTAATGTGCCGTGTACGTTAGTGCTTTGGGGATTGGGAAATATTTATACAGTAGCTTTATGTCTATTCTTTTTCTCGGCGGCACTTTTCTTATATAATTTTTTGAAGTGCATTCGGTGTAGATTCTTTCCTCGATTTATTATTAACATTCTGTGTACCATACCTACATAATGTCATATCAGGTATCTTCTATTGATACTGTGTAGTGCATAAGTATTTTTTACTACTTCAGACGTACCTACATAAAGTAAGCTATATAAGTAAGAAACTATACATATGTAATGGATAAATATTTAAATCACTTTTTAAATACTCCTTCACATAGCATACAGACACTTGAGGTGGAAATATCCACAAAACACTGCTTGATAAATCAACCATTATTATTCATTCATTTGATATTCATTCATGGTTATAATTTAGGTTTTGACGTTTTTTCATCTTTTTAAATAGTCTTCCTAGCCTATAATAGCCTAGGCAAGTACTTTGTTGCCAACTGGATCCAGAAAGTCCAGGATAGAGCGGTGTGGAAGCAGATGGAGGAGGCCTTTATCCAGGAGTGGACGGGAGTAGGCAGAAGAAGAACAAGTTATATCGCTTGTGTATAGTTTTAACTACCACAAAATCTAATCAATGCCACTACTCCACGACTGAAGATACCACGACTGTGAAAATCTCAGATACTCTAAAGCAATTATGTTAGTCGAAAGAGTAATAAATTTTACGAAGTAACTTATTCGTATTAATATTTTAGTTTGTATTCATTACGACTATTTAAACATATGGTAGGTGTACATATGTGTGTAAAGATGTGTATGTAAGTGTATGGTACCTGCTCAAGTTTTAATTAGTTACGATAGAATTTAAGCGAAACAAAATAACATAATTTAGTTCGTAACTTGTTGCTGAAATATCAACATATCGTAGCTGTAACATGTGAATACAAGAATGTCACATTTCCTTTCCATTCAAACTTTCCCCCTTATATTTGAAAATCCGTAGATACGTAAATAAGTGCTCGGTGTAAAATAAGATATTGTGAAATTTATCGCACAACGTTGATGGGGTAGGGGGATGTACATACCTACGTACATTATATTCTGAAAAGCTTCAACAATGGATTAGATAAATTTGAAATAGGAAAAGTTTTGTACATATTTATCGGAATAATTATTTGACAATTTATATTATTTAGGTATTTAGTTTCTTTTGCGAAATATCATTTAGGTTTACCTTTTTTACTTCAGCAACTTAATAACGATGGAAATGGTAGAGCGAATATAATCTTCGAAAGGATACGAATTCAGATAAACGTAGCTGATATTCGCTATTTTTATATGAAAATTAGCAGCCTGGTGTAGACTTGAAAGAATTCTGTGTATGCATCTAACACTTTATTATTTATAAGACTGGTACGTAGGTACCTAATATATTGGTAGGTACTTATTAACACAAATAAAAATAGCATCGACTTACCTATTTCCCTGACTATCATCATGTCTTACCGAAAATCTGTCAAAAGGAATATAGGGAAGTATAACTGTTTCTAGGAAAGTCCAATAAAATATGGAATCAATGTGTAAATTGTGTAAGATTCAATACACCAAATAATCTATTCGTAGATATTATAACGGTGTGTGTTTGGTGTTTGTCTGAATAGTTTATATAAGTATACTTTTCAGGACTTATAGTGGCAGTAGCAGAAATCTATACCTACTGATGCCCATCGTCGCAAATTTTTTCATGGTGTTGATATTTTCACGTATTACCGACATTTTTTCGAAAGAATGCTTCAGAAATTCAAATGCCCAATGACAGTCATGAAGTTATCTTTGACCAGAAATAAGTCAATGTATTAGTACACAAAATGAATACGAGACTTTAGAGTTTAGGTATCAAATACCTTTTTGAAAAATGAAATCAAATTCAGGTAAGAGTGGTTGCATACAAACTAGAATCAGGCGTAGGTCTGGTGAGCACAAAATAATGTTTGTCGATATTTTTGTTTGTTCGTTGATTTACTCGTAAAAAGTATATTTGGCCACGCACATATTCGTTTTATGTGAACGTGAAAAGCTACCTACAGAAATTCGTCGTTGCAATTTGTATTAGGTCCTACATACTTACAACTATACGATGTGTTGTGTAGAATAATATTATTCTACCTACGTGATATCGATTTCTAGACATTAAATATTTAGTTTTAGTACCAGCAGTAAGAATTTGCAGCCGTATGCTTTTACAATTGCCCAATGTACCGCTTAAGTTTATATGCCGGTATTATTCTACGACGTGCACAGCGTACCCTCTCTAGAGAACAAAATATTACACCATAGCATAGTTATTTAAAGCATACTCTGTATGGAAAAACATACACACAATTAAAAACAATTCTTTCACTATTTCTCTACCTACGTCTTGGAATACATAGCACTCACGTGATCACTAAATACTAGTATTAGTAATCTTCCTTTTTTGTTGAATAAATAATAAACAAAATGATTCAAAAGTTACAAAACAACATAATAGAGATGTGACAAAGATCGGGCTTATTGCTAAAGCAATATCTCCTAGTCAACCCGGATACAGATTCTAAAGACTATTTACAGTTGCAAGCATTCGAGAAAATTGCTATTTAGGTATATCATACTATTTATAAGTTTTGAGAAAAAATACTTCATAATTATGCATGTTAAAATAGAAACGTTGTTTGTTAGACATTAGTAATTAAGGATGCCCTAGCTTAGGTGAATAAATTCACCCCTCATAAACAATATATTGAAGAAAATTAGTAATTCTCATATTAAATTTAATGTACTTTCATTTTTAACAATCGGAAGACATTCCAACTTATACAGGTGAAAGTAGTGTTAATTTTCTATGAACTGTTGACTGTACAATGTACACAGCAGCACATAATGTTTTACGAGGTACGAAGGGAAATTGTTCCTTTTACTCGCTTTTATTTGTTTCTCGAAGGCTATGTCGTATCATCCGCTTGTAATAACTCCGCACGCTACTTCAATTCTTGAGGTAGATATTATTATATGTCTTTCAGATATATATAGACAGAATATGTCCTCAGATTAAAAACAGTGGCAAAAGAGACATGACAAATTGTCAACTTTTCTGTACTGTAATTAGGAAGCTTTTTGGCTGTAAAATGGTCTCAGTTAGGAAGCACAAAAGGCCGCTGTGTTAAAAAATAGTGGTAAAGGCATCAAAAATAATATTGAACAGGAACATCTATAGGTGACAAAGCCTAGAAAACTGACAAGTGCAGATCAGCACATAGAATGATACGAAAAGTTAAATGTTTTTTATTTCGCCTAAAATAATACTACATTGACTTCAATGAGCACTCGTGCTACTTGTTTTGGCTGTTTGCACAAAGAGTTTTAAATTATAGTGTAAATACACCTACGTTGATGCTATTTAAATGTTAATCAATTTTCTGGGATGCTTTTCAACTGTTGATGCCCAACGTGAATTAATTAGAATGTACTCCTTTGAACAGTTGAAAACAATAGAGCAAAATGCATATTCACAATAGAAATCTGTCAGACATTTTCATAGCTTGACAGAATGATCCGATGTAGATTAAATGTGTTAATATTGATATAGTTTGTAGCCTGTATGTCATATATGCCTTTTAAAATCTACATTGAAACAAAGAAAAGTCTGTATGTTGAATTTTCATATTACTTATTTACTGTAATTTACCTAGGAATCAATTCGAAATCATTTATGTATAATTTTCATAGAAAATGAATGTTTTATAGTGACTATAATTAAATCGCTGTATGTACGTGTAGGTACATGTAGATATTATTACAAGAAAATGCACACACTAATCTATCTTTCTTGCATGTGAAATTAAAATATGTTACACAGATCACGTTTACGATATCAATACAATAAACATGTTTTCTCTCTATTCAACCGAAATTCTGTATGGCGCTGGGGACAATAACACTTGATACAAAGGGACATGAAGAAAGCAGGCATACGCTCCATTATGGGAAGTACTGAAACGTGATAAGGAAATGTCCCATTTCGAATGATACAATAATGTCAAAAAGATTAAAAAGTTATTCATTGAGAAATGTTTTGAAATACACGCGTCGTCGTAAATATTAGATCCGAGATTCCCACAGGCGCCAATCGTCACATAAATATTACCTCAATGAATTAGCGAATTATCAGCATCTACCCAAGTCAAGTCTCAAAGGATTAGAAGTTTAGCCGCTTCTTCGCACCGTTAGCTAAAAGCATTAGGGAACGTGATACATATTTTAGTATAAATTCGTGGGGTAGTTCCATTATAACAAACTTGTTTCTTATGCCTTGCCATCCTATATCTACGTAGTAAGTTGGTATTATGTAAAACAGATTAAGCGGATTGAAATGCAGACGTGTAAATATGCTATACGTAATCCTGGAGGAATTTATGATATTATTAGGAACATTAATTAGCACTGTATCTAACATTCTGTGTGTACAATATGATATTAGATAATTTGTATGTACATACCTCCTTTATTATTACTTAGCAGGATCTGATGTAAGTTTTATAATAATTATACATGAGTAGTAACTGTGGATCCTTATAAATCTGTAATAATATTTTTATTATTTTGTGATTACTCTCGCATACGACACTCTCATGTGTTATAATTTATGGATTGAATAGAACAATGAGCGGGAATCTTATTTCTTTTGTGTCCTGCGGAGAATCGTCCTCGTGGGGGTCTTTGGGTTTTAGATTTACCCTCCAATTTTTTTTATATTTTAGTCGGGTATTGGTATTTTTTTATGTATAAAATGAATCTGGCTTTACCGAAATAAACCAGAAACCATCTTTGTTTACTTAAGTGGAGTAAGGCGGCATCGGGGATGAAACCCGCGCCCACCGATTTACGGGCGAGCGCGTCACCAACTAAGCTACCAACTGCCCCGATTTTCCATGAAATTTCACATTTTATACATGTCTTCGTAAAGAGAGTGTTGCGGCTACAACAGGTTACCGGTTGGTGAATGTCGTGATGGTATAATAGGTATCCGGATCTCCAGGCTATGGTGATGTTTCCTTAATTAGTAAATGATACTAAAGAACCTTATTTCTACATAATACAGTAGGTATAGTACTGTACATAATAGTATGTATAATAATAATTTTATTGATAAAATACAGCAATAGAAAATGTTCTCATTGGTCTTGAAGATGTATAAAAGAGATAATCATTGAAGATGTTTATTAATAACTTATACATATAAAAACTATTGGAAAAGATTTTTTGTACCTATCATAACAATACTAGTGATTAAAGCAATTGAAGTTTATTTCACTTGGCCACATAACATTTTGCGATGATATTCTGTTAAGTTATTCCTAACTCAATCCCTATTTCCTGACTCGTGCAGTTAATTTCCGCATCGCACCGCCTTACCGCCCTCTAGTCCCATTTGAATAAAACTCTACTTTATCATTTCCCGTTTTTGTTCGGCCTAACCATTATTTATTTATGTTTGTGTTGACCGTACATACGCGAAACTCTAATTTATCGAGCACCTTCGTCCATTCTCTACGCGCTCTGGGCGGGTGAATTATAAATGAAGGTAACACGATAAAAAGCGGGATTCTTGTGGAGAAAACAAGAAACACTTGACCAAAACCTAGTGGCGATTCAATATCTATACAATACACAAGATAATCCAATAGAGCTATATATTGCAAATATACAAGTTGAATACGAAGTTTCTATTTTACTCTTGTACCTGTCTATCTTCCCAATATCAACGATTTGCTTCAAAATAATAATATTTCAGAGAACAACGGGCTGGTCTCTTAGAAAGTGTTTTTTTTTAAATAATTAATCTAGACAAAGTGTGTGAAGTTACTGTACATACATATATATTACAGTAAAATTAGTTGTATGTATATTGTGTACCTATCAGAGTATTTGATAGAACAATGAATGATTACCAACAAACTGCATATTTAGTTTTAGGCAATCAAGGATATACTTCCATTATACTTAGGTACTCAATTCTATACCTAATAGTCTGCGCAGGTATTACAATTTAGTTTTAAAACTTCACGACCGTCGATAACACTTAAAATAAATAAATAGTATGAAAATATATTATTTTTATTACCTCTTAGCTAAAACCTCTTGACACGAGTCTGCGAACAATATGAGTCTGGAATTGTAATGAATTAAATTGTGAAAAATAGTGGCAGACGAGCGCAACGTATTTGATTCAGATAATATTAGCCTTCAATGTATACAGTGTGGAGGTAATATCTTCTGGTTGCATCGACCACGTAATACAATGTTTTTATTCAGAACACGTAAACCGCGGGAATACAGTTTCAATTTATTAATACACAAGTAAGATACATTGTATTTCTTTAATCTAATTATTTAAATTTATAGATATCCCTTGACTGTGGAGATTGTTGCAATACATAGGTTTAATTAGTATGATTGTTCGAAGATATTGTGTATTACAAAATCCTGAGAAGGGTAAAGAAAGCCATTGGGATTACCTGCTATCAATTTTAATCTAATGTGGGGAGGGGGAGGGAAGAATAACTTTTTTATTAAGTAGTAGGTGTATGAAAAATATATCGTTTCTAAGAAAGAAAGTTTGACATCCGCTTGACAGATTGTGAGTCTCCAAACTCATCACTCTTCAGTTCGTAAACAATTTCTAGAATGCTTGTTACATCTTTCATGCTTCTTAAAACTAAAGTTATAATTTCATCATTACCATATCACGCCTACATTTACTGAGCAACTGTTTATTTACAAAGACGGATATCTTCATTTTTCATTAATTGAAGGTAGGAATTATCTTACATGTTTGTTTCTGGATGGACTATTATTAATTCCTTACGGTTGTAGTTTATTATGTAGGTTCTCAGACAATACGGGACGAGAAAATTACAGCTGAAAAAGTTCACCTACTTACTTACCTGGCGCAAGAAGTCGTAAAACTAATAAAATGGATTAAACGAACGAACAGAATGAGGGATGTGGCTAATAAAGCAATAAAACTAAGGACGAAATATGGTCAATTTGAATTACTGAGGAAAAAGTCAACTAGCGAATATTACAAGATTTAAGTGAAAATGACATTTTAGTAGTTTTATATACCTAACGTTAAAATAGGAGAATACAAAATTGGGGAATGAGATGTTAATTGGTAAAATTTGTTAAAATACTTTATGTATTTTAATCGAAGGTTTTCGGTGAAGACAAAAGGTCTTGCAAAATACCTTTGCCTCCTTCGTCACTATGATACATAGGTGCAAACATAAAAAAAATTCTGTGCATTGTGCCTGTACCTGTATAAGTAAAATATAAACTTTTCGTGCAATATTGTGGTACAATGGAATTTTTCATCAAGTAACAAACCCCTGTGTACGAAGTACGAACTCAAATCACTGATCTACTACGTACATACCTTTGTTGTAATATTATTTTAGGAAGAATACACATACCGGTGAGACACGGTAAAAAATACCCGATTTATTTTGCATATAAAAAAATAACTAGCAATGTGATAGTACAGACGTATGGAATTTTATTATATTATAAATGTATTGTTCCATATCAAAGTCCCTGAACGACACTAAAACATTTATTAAAACCAAATTGCCTAAGTTTTAATTACACTTCGGAAAGTTATATACCTACCTATTCGTATTAGTGCGAATAAGGTACGGGGGTGTTTATGTATATGCATACCTAACATCATAATGTTCCCTCGTAATATTATTACGGTCATATTCATAATATGGAATTAGGAATAGGTATCAGGGTAACTACTTACTATATTATAGAGTGACGACGCTTCTAAAGGGGTTCCTCAAGGGAAAAATAAGTGCCATTGTCCTTTGTCAGTCATTGACACACGGATAATCTTTGCATCCCCTGAACTAGTACGATACATATTATTATTTTATTACCATAATTTGCATAGATAGGGGAGATGTTGCATTAATTCATATAAAGAAACATTACTATGTACAAATTAAAAGGGGTACTATGTAGAACTATTATGGAAATCAAAGGACAAACCGTATATAAACTAAACACGTAGACATTATATTGAGATATCAGTACAATTATAGGTAGTGTTACAATACGTGGAAATAACAAATCTGTAGAATATTTTAATTATTTAATTAGGACGCGTATAGTAATAAACTTTGACTTTGTGGTATAACTCTGTTCTATCTATCTACACATCTATCTTAGTTCATATATGTCGATTTATAAAACGTAAGTGCTACTAATATTAATAAAATAAAACTAGTCCAATTAGGTAAATGGTAAATACTTAGTAGTTTTATGATATTGTGTCAATAAAATATATACTAATGGGAATTAGCTAGAGTTTTTCGCCTTTCTATGACAGAGATCAAAACGTGCGAAGAAGTAAAACGTATCACAAAAAAAAAACGATCTTGATGACGATATCTATAGTTGCGTCTCTGTCTCCCGACGAACCCTAGATATATTTGCACTCATGAAATAAAAAGAACATCATTTTGATTACACGTTCTGTTTCACTAAATAAAATCTTCGTTTCTAAATGAGAATAAGAAAGCATGAATTATCATATTTTGTGAAATTGTTTGACTGCGCATAAAAGTGAATGGATTTCTTTATTAGAAAAAATAAACGATTTCTTTCTATTTTCCCCGCGAGAAGGTAAAAGTGGATACCCTCCGCACGTAACATTATGAATAGGTATATGAAAATATTCAGTATGTTATTTCACTTGAATACGGAATATTAAAAAGCGAGGATTCCCCTGCTTTTTTATTATATACCTACCTTTAGTTTTCCCAATTCACTCCTATATTCAGTTCTATTTTTCACCTTCAGTCCTACAACTATAATGTAGGCAAACATTTCTGTAGTCTATAATGTTAAACTCAATAATATTGCATAATTTTATTGTAAATATCTATCTCGTCGGTTTTTAGGAAGAGCCCCATTTATGATTTTTTGCCTACTGTCCTGTATGATATTTCGAAACCTTTTTAGTAACAAGGTTCCGCTACCCTTCGTGAATGTCATATAAATGTTTGAGCAAAGCGAATGGTCTATTTTGTGTTTTATGTACCACAACACTTACCTACTAATTAGAATATACTATCCCGTAGTGATAAAGAATTAGTAGCTGTAGTTGAATAATTTTATCCAGGTTCCTTTCCAGGAATACTAGAGTACACAGCAGGTTGGAACACTTACTTAATATGCGAATGAACTCAACTGACATACTCATTCTAACTAGTATACACATTTTGTCAATATGTATTATTATATACGATGGATACCCATGACACAATCATATGAGATAACGGGGTCCAAAATATAATTGTTCATAAAACATGTATTGAGGTACAGAGAATTAAATCTAGTAATCACTCGTAGTATAGAGAATAGTAAAAAAATATTCGCTATAAATGTAAGTATTGTCTATAATATGTAGGTAAGCCACACATTTCTTCATTCTCACCCATGAATCGATTTCATGTATATTATCTTCATCACTTGATCAATCTAGATTGAACATTCAGAGGGGCGCCCCATCATTTAGGTAGGTATCCATTAACTCACATAAGAGGAATGGGAATATCAGGTACTATGAGTAGGAATACCTAATAAGTACCTACACATCTTCACTCAGGAATGTTTTACGATGATTTTAAAGACGCAAAATGATTCTTTAACAGATAAAAATATCGCATAATTTCAAAATTAATTAAAAAAAGTCATTCAATCGGCACAAAATTTTCGCAGTGATGTAATTACTCATTAAATAACAATTCCCTCTACTCTCTTTGTCTCCGTTTCGGTCAGACACTATGTCTGACCGCTACACTAGTACAATAAAACACCGCATGCATAGATTTTATTTAGTTGTGTATTTAGAGGTTAATAAAGACAAGTATTAACATTTTCATCTACATTATTTAGGTACATGGCTACGTTATTAGGTGAAAATGAAATTAGTACCTATTACTTTGTCTGAATACAAGCAGTCTGGTACCGCGGAGGTCGCTCTATATTTCGTAATTTTGTTGAATTTTTAAACAACACAAATACAGTTCCTAAAAGTACTCGACTGTTTTATATGGGACAAAAAAGCCGCTAATTTCATATTAAATGAAAACCCACACTCGAGAAAAATAGAGAAAGCTTTAAAACACCTGGGAGTGAATACTTTCACTCTCACTCTAGTAGCAAAACTCATCTTGCATTCCCTTCATTTCCCCTAGCATATAAATAATAAATAATCAAATTAGCTCTCTCATGTGCCGTGTACAATGCTCCCATCATAAAGGGATTTTTAGAATAATTCTGCTTTCTTCCTTCGTTTAAATAAAAAAGTTTGTGTAATTAACATTTTCGGCATATTTACTCAGCGTTCGCGCGCAAAATTACTGACGCATATTTATACGAAGTATCACGTATAAAAAAATTCCTTTGGCACGCCGCAGGCATAGGTAGATTTCAAGTGATTTATTTATCTTATTAATTTTAAGAGTACATCTGTACATATGTATAATAAAAACAATCACAATATCATCACCAAATAAACCAGCGAAGTGATGAGTAGTATGGATGTAGTCTATTCTTTGATTTTCGAAGTACCTAATCAAATAATAATCAAATTATTTTCATTCCACTCATATAATATACGGATTGGTACCGGTACCTAAGCACTAGAAATTTGAAAAAAAGATGTGAGTTCTACTCGTATCGTGAAGCACTTTTCTAAGACAACAAACACGCTAAGTACCTATGCGGTAACTACTTAACTAGATCTTTCGATCGATCATTGTCGTCCAAGGAATTGAGCTAGACAAAATCTGTAAATTGATCTGTATTCCTTATTTAATGCCCTTTCATACGATACCAGACAGGGACCCTCACAATCATTGGATCCCCTCAGAATTATTGTTTTTGTATTTAAAGCCTTAAAAAGTGAACCTTCCTCTTAATGGATTTCAACCAATCTCATATCAGTTCATCTACCACTTACCAAAAATCTACCACCCAAGTTTCACGTTTCTGCGACGCATAGTTTGACCGCAAACGTGCGCACAAGAAAAGGGACATATATATATATGGCTTATATATATAAACTTTTAAACCAAGGTCGGATTCGGGTTCTCCTGGTCCTAATTAATGATCCTGAGTAGAAATTTTTCAATTCTGCGACATCACGGGAGAAACGAATAGGTAGAATTTCTTTTGGAAATCTACCTAAAACATATACGCACGCCTAACCATATGTTATACGTACATATATAAAATTATAATAATAGGTACGAGTATATGTACCCCTTCCTACCCTAATATTCCCACACACTCACACACGAGCGTATACCTACACTCTACAGTCATATGAAACACCCAGCTTCTTATTACAATTTAGAATATCTCGGTATTTAAATTGAAAGAAGATGGAAAATTAATTTGCAAGTTACATTTCATTGGATTCCTTTGTTGAAATTTGATTTCATCGTGTAACTAGATAGTTGAAAATCAACTCACAACTTTAATTAATACCTAATTATATCTGGTAGCTCATTCCAACCCTTTTTTATTGTTTAAGACATTTTTTGTATTGTTCAGACCACTCTTCTACAATTACCGTAGACGCAATGATATCTATTCTCCCACTTCTGTGGCTTCCATCTTTATTCCGTACCTACCTCATTCCGTAGTACAGATAACAGAGATGAAAATAGTCAAAAATAAGTAAAATTTTCGCTTTCTATTTATAATAAACACCCACAGGTAACGTACTCAGTTCTCTCTTATTATATCTAGGTATCTACAGTATTTTAATTCCGTTAATGATTGAAAGGAATTATTGTATACTCACATAACTTATAAAGCTGACCGATTGACGTCATTTATATTGTACCAAGCTAAGAGAGAATGGATATAGGTTGGTAAATAATAATAATGAACCATTATTAAATTAGATGGTTTCCTAACACAATATGTTAAATCTATGTGCCTATCATCAAATTAACTAATGGAGGTGCTTAAAGTTCCAAGGGTATACTATCGAACATGTTACATATTGCTTTACTATACCTACATACGGATTTCTAAATATGATACAAATTATCAACAGCCAATGACAAAACAATATAATATGTAGGTATCATGTATGTAGGTACAATCATTGTATTCATTCAATCATAATTACACTAAATTCCATAATAGCACGAACAAACAAATGTAATTCTTCTGAAATAATATATTAGCGTTATTTACAATAATTTTTGTCTATCCAATTTCTGTCACAATCGAAACATAACTTATTTGACTTGTGAAATGTTTAATTTGCTGTCGAGCTTGACACACAGGATTTCTTCAATAATGTGCATACATTAGCTACGTAACAATAAAACTGTCAGTATTTTGTAATTTGTTAGAAACTCTTATATAAATTCTGTTTGACAAATAAATAAGACGAAGGTAGAATTGTATTATATTTTTGAGTATGTTATTATTCAGCCCTACGGCAGAAGTGGATCAAGAACTTATTAAAAATTAATAATCTACTTTCCTCTTTCTGAATCCTGTGTAGATGTTAGTGAATGAATAAATAATAAAAAGTCACGAGAAATTTTCTGTAAAATTAGCTACGTTGTTTCGTATACATAACGGTTGGAATAAAAGCAGATACTTATGTAGATACATATACAAAATATAAAGCTACCTTGTGAAGTATATCTTCTATGTTTTTCTTACAAATGTGTGGGGTGAAGGAGGGAAATAATATATAGGTACTCGTTACTGTACTCTAAGAATATCTTGATAAATGTTTTACATTTTTTTGTATTCAATGCTTTATAAGATAAAATTAACGATGATTAGATAGTGTTTCAAAAGGGAATGCAAATACAAACGTGTTGTTTCTCTTTGCACACAAACGTCGTTTGCAGGTATCTTTGAAGTATCATGAGAGCGAACAGAAAACTACGCAGTTGTAATTCTTGTTAATTAAATATATAATAACATCGTTTTATTGTATACTCTCTAACCTTGAGTTTGCAACAAGTAGATATGTACCCTCAGTATACCTAATACTGATTTGAATATTTTGAAAATTGTGTTGTAATTTTATCATAAATCAATACTAATTTCTACGCAATGACGATGTACACGATAATAAAATTAAATATTTTTCTAGGTATACTTACAAACTGAATCAAACACTTCGGATTAAGTTGTTCCTATTATTAGGATATTGTACGGTATAAATATATTTGTTGTTCAACAGGAGAATATAGCGATATTTGAAAAGGATAAAAGTGAGACGAGGAAAATTTGATTTTTTTTCTGATTTACTCAACGTATTGACTCAATTGACCAGAAATGTAACCCTTCTATCCCAAAACTCCTAAGCATTATATAATACCCAGATATCCTTTACTGAAACTCTGTTCATTTATGTGATGTTTATACTGATAAGATTATGAAACTCCCAAAACCTACGTGTTTACATTCTGAGTAAAAAGTTTGTTTATTTTACATTATAGTCTATGGTAAAAAAAAAAATCATTATCACTTGACCGCCAGATAGATTAAACGTTAAAAATGTATGTAAGTACCTACCGTTTAGCAAAGTGTATAAAAATTGTTGTTCTATTCAATATTTACTGTAGTAGTCAATAAATAAATAAATTATATTGTGGACTGGTCGAGAATCATTTGTACAAAAAAGGCGATTCAAATATATCAGTCAGCTTATCCCTTACAAAACCGAGTTAAAAATAAATATAAATGTTTGACTGAAATTAACAGATTCAACATTTTGTATTGTGTGAATAAAAGTAAGTGTACAATGTTCAACAGCTGAAAATTGTTAACCAAACTAGTGAACAGTATAGTTACATATTGTACTGTACTTCATTCCACGGAATTGCTGAAACGTCATGTAGCGATTGATTCTGATACTTAAACATTCAATATGATTATTATTGAATTTTATATAAATAATGTCAATACCAACCAAAATAGTACCTATATTATAGAAAAATCGCAAATAGACAGACAATGACGATAATAAGAACATGCCTTATAATAATCATGAGATAAACATCGACGGAATGCGGGGAGAGTTATTTTGATTTTAAAGGCACGAGAACAACACGTAAATTTGCATTATGGCAACTGCATAGAGACATAATCACGTCGCACAACAAGAATGACTGAGTGAAGATCATCATTGCTGAATTTTAAGAGTTATCAACAAAGTTTTAATCGAATACATTCACAACGGAAGTCCTTCAATACCTGAACTCGCACGATCTTAATCTATGACTCTGGTCTCTCCAATGCCATACGATATTCTATTCTATACTATTCTATACCCTCACGCCACCTCCCTTGCGGGGTAGGCAGAGAGAACGGATCGCCAGACTTTCCTATCCTGACACACACTTCGGGCTTCCGTCACATTCATGCAATTCCTCATACATACTCTCCGGTTACTTTTACTCAAAACACGTCCGTCCTTGAGTATCTGGTCAACATGGTCCAGCCATGTGGTTCTTGGACGGCCGCGTTTCCTTACACCTCCTCTTTCACCCAGGTAAATTTTCTTCGTCATTCTTTCATCGTTCATTCTCTCCACATGACCCAACCATCTCAACTTGTTCACTTTCCTTTTATTCACAACATCCTTTTTACATTCACTCAACTCTCTAATCATTTCGTTCCTTACTCTATCTCTCAATGTTTTTCCACACATTCTTCTCAACGATCTCATCTCGACCGCATTTATACTTGATTCATCCTTCTTCAGCCATGTCCATGTCTCACTTGCATACATCAGTGTTGGTACCAGGATGGCGTTGTGCACCAACAACTTTGCCTTTGTCGATACGTTGCGACTTTTCATTATTGGCCCAATTGCCCCATTCACCCTGGTACCTGCTAACTTTCTTCTTTCAATGTCACTTTCACACCGACCATCTTTTGTAAACAAGCTTCCCAGATACACATACTCATCGACTTGCTCCAAGCATTCATTACCAACTTTAATCGCACAGTTCGTCCTTATCTCATCTCTTTCAAATACCATTACTTTCGTCTTGTTGACATTCATCCTCATCCCATTTCTTTCGCAGCTACCATGCACACAGGATATAATTTCCTGTAACTCACTTTCGCTTTCAGCCATTAGTACCAAATCGTCCGCAAACATCAACGCACATACCCTCACTCCATTCAGGTCCACACCAACATCCATTTCTTTCAACGGACGCATACAGTTGTCGAAGAACAGATTGAACAACCAAGGAGACATGACACAGCCTTGTTTTACTCCTTTTGTGAGGGTAAACCACCGTGAGAACGCACCGTTCACCCTGACACACGCAGAGCTCTCCGTATACAGCGATGCAAGTGCACGAACCAATTGGCTGCCCACCCCGTAGTCCGACAATACACGCCACATTCTTTCACGATCCACGCGATCATATGCTTTCTCCAGATCTACGAACGCACAGAACAACTTCTGGTGTTTATCCAAAAATTTCTCCGAGACCATTCGCAGGGAGAAGATCTGATCGGCGCACCCTCTTCCACTTAGAAATGCACCTTGAGCATCCCATACCTTACATTCCGTAATCTTTCTCACTCTTTCAATCAATACTTTCGCGTACAGTTTGCCCACAGAACTCAACAGGCTGATGGCCCGGTAACTACCACATTCCATCTTTGAGCCTTTCCCTTTATATAGAGGACATATGACAGCCCTCCTCCAGTCTTCCGGAGTGTAGCCATCCCTCCAACACAGGTTGAAAAGCTCCCAGCACCACTTGAGAGCACTCGGACCACCGTGCCTGATAAATTCCGTCGCTACACAGTCATATCCTGCAGCCTTACCATTCTTTGCCTTTTTTAGCGCATTCCCAATCTCGCTCATACTAATTTCATCGCTACCATCCTCACTTACAACTAAATTCGCTGCTCCGCTAGTCTGGTTCATACCGGCATTACTTTCAAACAACTCTTCAAAGTATTCCTTCCATCTTTCAACCACCTCTTCACCATTCATCACCAAGTTGCCGCTCTTGTCTTTAATACAGTTCATACCATTCGTCTCGCATCCAGACCTTTTCTTTTTCACTTCCTTCCAAAATAACTTCAAATTTCCTTCCGCACTCGCCGACAATTTCTCACATTCTTGCTCTTCGAGCATAACTTTTTTCCTACGTACGATATCTCTTACCTCCTTCTTACAATCCTTGTATATTTCAACCATCCTTCCTCTTCGTATGTCATCCGTACCCTTCGTACTCACGACATTCTTCCATGCATTCTTCTTCTTTATCACAACATCTTTCACCTCATCATCCCACCAGGCATCACCTTTCTTTTTCCCTATCACCGCCTCACCGCATGATTCTTTTGCACTCTCTACCAACACCCCTTTCAACATACTCCACCGTTCATCTACTGTCTTCTCACTTTCATTGTACACTTTCAACCTATCATCCACCCTCCTTTCAAACTCATCTCTCACATTCGCATCACTCAGTTTTTCGACTCTGATTCTCCTGGAGGGCTCACACTTTTGCGTCCTCGACCGCCATCCAGAGAACAGATCAATCCTTGACACTACAAGGAAGTGATCAGTCTCCAGCTCGGCGCCTCGAAACACCCGAGTATCTATGGTAGCCTTCCGGAGACACGAGTCCACACACACAAAATCTATCATCGACCGTTCAATCTTTCGACCTTTGCTCTTTCTTTCCCACGTATACAGGTGAATCTTCTTATGTGCAAAAAACGTGTTAGACACAAAGAGATCCAACTCCGAACATACTTCTAACAACCGCTTGCCATTGTCATTCACTCTTGCGTCACCATGCGCTCCCAGCACCCTCTCAAAGTTTAATCTCCTAACACCTACCCAGCCATTCAAATCACCTGCCAGAATAATCCTTTCATTTTCTGTCTTTTCATTGGCTACCTCTCTCACAGCATCCCAGAACTCATCCTTTTCCGTGTCTAAGGCATCGTTCCCGGGCCCGTACCCCACAATGAGGAACAGCCTAGTTAGGCCCACCTTAAAACGTATCCAGAGGAGTCTGGGACTTACACACTTATACGTCTTCATACATTCTCTCATTCTTTCCGAAAGCACTGCCCCTACACCCTGGCACGCCTGCTGTGATTTCGGCACTCCTGACCACAGCACAAGCTTTCCGTTAATCTCTTTATCTCCATGATTTTTCATCTTTGTTTCACTCAAGCATACCACATCCAAACATTTTTCCTTCATCACATCCGTCACCTCATTCATTTTTTTTATCATCCTTCCCCTTACATTCCACACACCTATCCGGCACTCCGTTTTCCTCTTCGCGCCATCACCGCCGTGGTGGGTGGCGAGCCTCACCATTAGGCCTTACTAACACTAGTCTACATATAATATATACAACAAAGCACCCTAACAATATGCATTATAAACACCTTATAAACTTATAAACTCACTACTTAAATAACTTAACATTAACCTATGTACAACCTAGAAATCTACCAATTTATTTTACACTCTATCCTTATTCTATACATTAATGACAACTTTTTACTTAATCTATACACAAACTACTTAATCTAATATACACAATCAATATACACAGCAAATAAACCATCACAGTAAATAAAACGTCAATAGATACACAGTAAATAAAATAAAAAATCAGGGTAAAATAAACCGTCAATAAATACACAGTAAATACACAAAAAAACAATAACACTCGGGAAAATAGTTTGTACGCCGCCCCTGCTACATATGACAAGTGTTGTAGAAACTCTTCGCTACTGGCGATATTGCAGTCAGCTGACGACCACGTGACCTCGTTCTCGGCGGGCGGGTAGTATATTGTACGCCAACTGTTCGGAGCATTACTCCTCTCTCGCTTTATCTCGCAGCTTGGCTCGAGCAACGAGCTGTGCGTCCTCTCACTTGCACCTTACGCATTTTTTGCCGCAAACACAGATATAACATTTTAATTATATTGTAATTGTATTTTATATTTTATTTTCTTTATTGTTGCGAGTGTATGATCACTTATCATTATTCACATTACGTATAAACTTATTCTAATATCATAAGCTCGTAATACTTAAACATTGATAAACATAAATTAATAAGAGAGAATTGTTCAAGACGATTTATCACGACACGATAAACGGTTCTAACACTTTATAAACTTCATTGTTTGTTAACTTATTTGCTTGGACGTATGTACACATTAATCATAATCACAGTTAAGCACAACATAATACTGAGGTAATAATAAACTTGTAATACTTGAAACATCAATAAACATAACTTAATAAGAGAGAATTGTCCCCGATCACTGTGGACACGTCCGCACGATATACGATGCCATACGATATAGGTACACATAAAAGATAATCGCCTATAAAAGATATGAACCATTTCTACCTTTGTTTGCTGAAATCACGAGAGAAGGAGAGAGAATGTTATAATATTATCTGAATACTAATGATGGCAGAAAATGTTCTTTAGGATTAGCTGAATGAATAATAAAATAAAGTGCTTAATCCCTGAGGTATGTATTTCATTTTTCTATAATGACCCTTATTCCTTATTCTTATCTTCCCCTCCAAGATTTTTGAATTTGAACCCCCGACACTATCGAGCAGTTAATCTACGAATGTTTATTACTGTATTGTATCAAGACCATGTCTCCATTATAATTTATTTCCGTCCACCTGGTTCACGTATGTTAGTTAATGATTCAGAAAGCAATTTTTCCACTCATATCTCTAGAGACACTATGCACAAACAACATCCACAAGCCACGTATATTGCAAGGGGTTTGTCGTAGTACTATTGAAATTGGGGATGTTTGAAATGATACACACAACAGCGCAGTACTATGTAATCTATCCATGAACCCAAATATTATATAAATGTAGCTAAGAGTATATATCCATAATAGCCAATGGCTGTATCTATTGTATAAAAACCCTAACCCTTTGTATTGAATTTATTACTTACTAATATTACTTCAGTCCCGAAATGTAAATCAAATCCCTGAATGTTTTCACCGTTGACTTATATGGTTACTCAAGAGTCCAATTGAAATATTTTATGTCTTAAATTCACCAACGAAAGTTGGTAAAGGAGTTTTACTACTGCAGATATTATTATCATTACATTATTTTCTCTCCGTTTTGACTCAAATAATTTTATTCTATTTGAAACACTATGTAGAAAGAGGTATATTTCAGTATAAAACTACGTGCAAGCTGGGCATAATGTCAAGCATATAATATGTGACAGTGTATCGACAAATAGTAGGTTAAGTATGAATACAAACATATTGAATGCATCTGCAATGGCTTCCCTATTGCTCTATGAAAGTATTGAACACGTAAGGATGATTACAACACATCGAAGTGAGGAAGATCACTTATGTATTAAATTCAAAACATCGATGTTTTCAAGTTTTTTGTCATTTTCTTATTCTTCATTTTTGTTTATACCTATTTTATAAGAGTTTGTTTGCACAAAATCAAACACTTGGGTTTCCCGTGTTATTGAATCTGAATCTGAATCATAGGACCTTGACTCGATTTTTTATACCACTGACCATTGCAAAGTAATGAATATAGTATAAAGAAACAAAAATAAAGGTAAGAATAAATTTATAGTTTTACTACGATGCAATATTCCTGTTTTGTTATGGCTAACATCGTAGCAATATAAATTTTCTTTATATTCTTTACGAATCAACCAATTGTTTACAGTAACTTTAGTTTTAAATTATAATGAAGAACATTAAAACACAGATTTTCATCCCCATTATATTGCGTTTATTTGCGAGACTTTTATCTCTTTTTAAAGCTACTTCTCGATGAATGTAACGTATTATACGTTCGATTGCATATTGTTTTACTTATATCGCGTTCTCTTTGCATCATTAATACTAGTATCTAAAAAGGTATAAGTACTTACTTGTGCAGTATCAAGAAAACTACGAGTACAAATCCAATACAAAGATGACTTTTAGAACTCGATACCATCTCATTCCTTACTAAGAAATAATAATAACATGTTTTGAAACAATGAGAATGTTGTAACTAAGTACGACAATTCTTTTTATAGTTTGTTTTTTTTTTCAAAATGAGATCTACAAAGGTCTAAATGAGCGCCGTAGAAATGACGAAATTCTATAAGGAAATATTGTTTCAGTTTTGAGAATATTCAATAACAATATTTAATTGACTTTCAATATGGAAACGCCAGTCTCGTCACGCCATGCTGAATATGTCATTCGCTACACAAGTCTGTTTTTTCCTGAATACTTTACATGTAACTACTGTTACCTACTCTATTCACTTATGGATGAAAAATGTATTGTAAGGATACAATCGTTGAAACAGCTTCCATAAAATAGGTAGTAACTAGTATGTACCATGTGATGTAATAAAGACTCTCGTCACAAACCCTTGAACAATAAGACTATCCTGAATGTTACTTAGGTAAAGTGCACTAACGTGATGGAAGTGGAAGTCCACTCAATTGCTTAACGGTGCACTGCTTTCCCTACTGCATTGTGTCTCACTAAATTACTTAACATAGAAAGAGTTACATGTGAATGTTGCTTCGGTAAAACAAATACTATGTTATATTATTGAAGGTACTTCCCAGATACGAATTGACATGGAAAAATGCGTAGAAGTTGCAATACGTAAAATAAACGTGCACTTAGATAATTGGTAATGCGTGATTCAATGAGTGAATCAATTAATAGGTAATTTTCAAACTCTTATTTTATAAATAATCCTGAATACCTACATTCCTATTAATTTTATTACATACTTCATAGGTATAATATAATTATAAAGTCACGATGAAAGAAAAGAATATTGATTAGCAACATAGAGTCTGTTGGGAATGGTATACGCGGAGGCATGACTTTGCCAACACACTTCTCAGTATTATCAGCCAGAATAGTCTACATATTATCATTCATGATTCACATATAAACTCATCAGCCTAATACTGGGAAAAATTCACCTATCCAGATATCACGGATATCACAGGATTAGGCTCAGATGCGCGGGGCCTAAAATACAAGCATTGTGCCTGAAATATCAGTATTTAGGAATCGTCTTACAATATTGCAAGTATTAATAATGACCGATTTTTGCATTTTATGTATAAATTTTCCGGTAAATCTAATTTTTTTAAATTGTTTATTAGCGATTTTGGTATTATACCTGTAGCTGATAATACTAATGGGATTATATATACCGACCTAGAATGCCAAATATTTTTTATTTCACCTGCTAATTCTGTATATTTACGAATTTTTTCTGCGACGGTTGTTTGAATATTAAATGTATTTGGTACAGCGATGTCAATTAAATAAGTAATTTTAGTTTGTTTGTTATGTAAAACTACATCGGGTCTATTATGATGTATTGTTCTATCTGTTATAATTGTTTTATCATAATAGAGCCTATAATTTTGATCTTCTAAAACCGATTCCGGGTTGTATTTATAATATGGAATAGACATGAGCGCCACGCCGGCGCGCCGCCGCTGATCACGGTCGGCGCGCCGCCGCCGGTAAAACGCTTACGCCGGCGGCGTGGGATCCGTGTAACTAAAAGTATTTATCCTGCGTTTCTGTAGACAAAAATTGAAATTAGTACTTTACCAGTTAAAAAAAATAAGTATTCAGCTGTGGCGACGCTAGTATTCAGTAATTATATAAGACATCGAATAATAACTAATGCAGTGTTAACTCATTCCGTCGTCTCAATTTCGTTCATTTGGTTTTGCATAAAAAAAATCGGGGAATTTTCTGTCTTATTTATTCAATACTAAAACAAGAAATAGGATGGGATGGAGGTATTAATAGTTTGGTTCTTCGTGGTGGAAATTAAATGAAAAACAAACGTTTTTTTATGTAAGTAATTTTATGTTTTTCTGATCGATTTTTAGGACAACAGTCGATTTTACCACGCTGAAATTTTTAAACTACGTGGATTTTGGCAGAATATCTGACCGAAATATGCGGCCTTTCGTCTTTTCGGTCAACCATTCTCTCTTTCCATTAGTTTAACCTTTGATTATCGAAGTACCTGATCAAAATTATTTTTATTCCACTTAAATAGATTCGCTATAAGTACTTCATTTGTTTCAATACAACACTGTGGAAATGATAATGACTCCTTTTCTCTTGACAAAACGATATTTATTTGGTAATTTTTGACGTTTACGACCTTCAAAGTGGCAAAATGTGAATATAATTAAATATTTTAACGTTAAAATCCAATTATTTCGCTCACCCAAAGCTACATTACAATAATAAAAAAAAATACTATCACCTAACGTGGTTTCTCAGACTGTGATAACAGACTACTCTCAAATTGTAATTTATCTTTCCACCGGTAAGCATTACGTATTTCGGTTGATATTATTATGAATTTGTGCACCTCTCGACGAAAAACGCTATAATTTATGTTTATTCATTAATAATCCTTATTTTTACTCCTAAAATAACATCGCAAATAAGATAGTTTAATTAAATTACACAATTTTATTAAATTACCCTTCAACTACAAACAATAGAACATACAACATATATGTTTTTACAGCTTATGCTCAAGGAGTTTTGGATTTTGTGGAAGGTCGACCTCGTTATCGCAATTCTAGACTTTATTTCAGAGTTTCAATTTCACTCATCGTTTAACTAACAGCCCAAATATTGCCAAATGAGAAACCTGTTCGACTGCACTACTGCCCATAGTGAGGCTCATTCTGACGCGTTTGACTTTATGGCTTAGTTTATTTTAACCTGCCCTCCAGTACCATGAAAAAGCAATAATGAAATTCTCCATTATTTTTCAAATATGGGCTTTTATTTTACTTTGTCATTGAAATAATCATAGTTTTTCATAATAAATAAATCGATTTTATCATTATCCTTTTCACATATGCGTATTTAATCATTTAAAACAATAATGCAAAAAAATCGAATGCTCCCCCCACTTTGTATCCACGCCGCCGGCGTGGCGCCGCCGCCGGCAATTTTAGACATGGGCGCCGCCGCCGGCTTTTTTGAAGCCGGCGCACATGTCTAAATATGGAATTATATTTCTCGAATTTATTAATTTATGTTTTATAGCTAAATTTTGGTGGATTATTTTTGCCACATGATTATGTCTATATGTATATTCAGTTTGCGCGATTGTTGAACAACCCGAAATTATATGTTGTATCGTTTCCGGTTTAGCGAGACATTTCCTACATGAATCATCTATTATATTTGTATCTTTTATTATATATTTTTGATAATTTTTTGTTTTAATTACCTGATCCTGAATCGCTAGCATAAACCCCTCAGTCTCCCCAAACAAATCCCCAATAATCAACCATCTGTTTGACGCAAATTTGTCAACATGAGACTGGTTAAGATCATTGAGGTGTCTGGAGTGAATCTCTTTCCTACCCCAAGCTACTAAAAGCTCATTTAAATAATTATTACGCGGACCTACTATTTCGTTATTTAAATTTAAAGGCGTATGATTTTTGTCGGCCTGTACTATAATTTTGTGCATAATTGAATGATTTTGTTTAGTAATGAAAAATGTTTTTAAAGAATCTATTTGATTATTATGTAAATCGGTTATGTTTACAAATCCCCTACCACCTATACTTCTAGGCAGAGACAACCTTTCTTTCGCGGAATTTGGATGATGGTATCTATTTTTGGTTAATTGGGTTCTTATTAGCAACATAGAGTATGTTGGGAATGGTATATTATTTATAATATATATCTTCCTAACTTTATGATTAGCAATGATAACTATAGGTGAGTTCCTACATATTACAAGTATACGTGCCGAAATAAGGCAGTAAATTTAATTTTTTAGAAATTTCAATATCTAGGTATCTGTAGCTATATAAAGCATGTTGTGAGTCATGTGGGTTTATTAATCATTTATCTAATAAGAAAACCGATTCCCAAAGAAATGATAAGAAACAGAGACCTATACCAATTTGATTTGTGAGTTTATTATTAGAAATAGCCAGTGAAATATTAATATTTCTATAACTGTATATCGTGTGACCTATTATTGGTCTTAGTAAGCGAAAAGCCATTTTCACAGCATTGAAAAGAGAAGCGTGAACTCAGCGAAAATTAATTTAAAGGTGGGTTGGTACTCATAATACTGTTCGCTAAACTTGATAATATCTGAATTCTCCAACATTACCCGGACTCTATACTATCCCCCGTATATCGCTTTCTCAGCTTTATTGCCCATAAAACTTGTATGAAAATATAATCGTTCAATGTTTTTGGGGAAAATCGTTATGCAACACTTATTTTTCAGACCAAAATTATAATTAGTTAGGATGGCCGTGGAATGTAATTATATTATATACGATAGGAGACACATAATTTATCGTTTCCTAAGTATACATATTTTTTTAAAAAAGGATCTGGGTCTATGATCTTAAAGTAAAAAGCTTTCCTCAACTAATAAAAAGGTTCATACTTGTTATTATGAATACTTGAGTGATGTGTTATCGAGAGCTAGTTTAAAATTTTAAGTTTCCTCTATTAATGAGTTATATTTTGATAAATTACTGAAATCTTGTGATTATTTTTTAACTACTGACCATAAAATCTAATAAACGGTCCTAATTTGAGATGCTCTATTGAAAGGTATCTGAGCGTTATGGCTGCGCGTTCCTTATTCATTCGGGGTTGTAGTGCAATCACAATATATTTTTGTACAATAACATAACCTTACTCTGTACTGTATGTATGTGTAATGTGTATGTATACCTAATATATTTTTCTTCTCTATTGTGGTATTCACTTCAATATGATTTATTATGTACTTTAATTCATTGTTGTCCAGTAGAGAAGGACAACTTTAATCTTAGATTGGTTTATTATTATTATTATATAGAGTGGGTGGACCAATATTCAAGTACACAGATGGTGTGATGAAGATATCATGGGGAATGATCAGTTCAAAGGATTTCAAGATAACTGTATATTGAAACTCTGGGTTTTATTGTATTATAGGAAACGTTCGTAATGTAAACTTTCAGAGAGATATTCTAGCACAATATTGTGTTTGTCTTAAATAGAAATACGTATTAAATTAAAATAAATACATTTTATTTAATGCGGTGAAGTAAACTCATGATGGCATTGTAATATACCTTATTTAAAATAATGGCTTATAAAATGTATAGGGATAATTAAATGTACAAAAGTTGCAGAGTAACGCTTGTAACGTTGATTAAAATATATCATAATAATTATTAATTTATTTGATTAATTATCGCTTATGGATAACAGAGTAATACCTAACTAATATGACGTGTGCATATTAATCGTATTTGCATCAAATTGCCTCACTAACATGGCGTTGCCATTCATGAATATTATATGAATTTTTAATGCAGTTTCCTCAACACAACAACAATCATACAAACATGAAAATGTATTTTTATACACATGACTGAAATAGTACTAACATTCTGGTAAATATTTCATTTTTCAATTACCTTTTTAATGTTGTTATGGCAAATAATATAACTCTATACCCGAAATTGTGATACGTTTTGTGTTAAGCGAATTTATTACCTACTAACATAACTAGTGTACGCTGTGATGGACATCTAGTTATTCACTTCAGGGGTAGACAAATCTTTGAAACAAGCTTACGGGAAATTTCTACAAATAGAGGTCACCAAAACCTATACAATACTCTAAGAAAAGGTTTCATTTGTAACTTATGTAACTTAGTGACAAATTAAACTAAAACAAATTAAAGTCACCGGTCAAAGTTATTTTTTTCCCGATAGTATTTGGTTTATCTTATTAAACGTGAGATGGAGATGGCCTACTCTTCTTTTACGAGTACATATATTTTTCTCACGTAAAGTAGCGGATATCATGGATAGCGTAGCAAGACTGAAATGGCAATGGGCAGGACACGTTGCAAGACAAGACCCCAAAAGATGGACCCATAAATTCGCTCTTATTTTCTCAAGGTTTCCATCTTTTAAGGTAAATAATTAAAGAGACCTTGGGAAAATAAGAGAGACGTCGGAAGACAACAAAAGAGATGGTTCGACGGCATAGCCGAGGACAGAGGGCTCAAGAACAAGAACACACATGGCTTCTACCAAAGTCGGTCTGAGTGCGCCATTTTTACTGGTGTACCGAGTGTACCGACAGTTTTCGTCTTTCAATATCTCCATCATAGTAAATCCATCCATAGTAAAAAAAAACTCACAAATTTATATACTCGTTCACTTTTTCGTTGAATTGTTAAAACTTTATGAAGTAAAATGGTTTTCGATTCAGAACCATTTATCACTTGCATGAAAAACACCGGACTGCAATTTGGTTATTTTATCGAGGAAAAATGTTTATGCACGGTGTATGGTTTGAAATCAAATTATTCCAATATGACTTTGAGCGCTTACAAACGATATTACGCGATACTGGAAGCGCTATAATATATTATTATGATCCTGCAAATTTTATGTGAGAGAATATTGAAATTTGTTCTGTGCAACTAATTTCATAACAGCTTGTCTAGACAGTGATAAAAAATACACCTACATCAATTCGATAATATTAAAAAAAAAAAAAAATCTATTATATTCTTCAAACCCATCATTTAATTTAAAATGAAGACAGATTTTTAATTTTTTCATAATTAAAGATCGATTTTCGTCAATTACTGTTTTACAAACTTTTTGCCAAGGCGTCATTTTCAACAATATAAATGCCTAAGTTATCCTATCAACAGCGATTAATTTGGAAAACATTTATGAACTGAAACGACTCACGATGTAAAACATTCTAGACATTATTGTATTTATAGGAAGAGTGAGCTCCCTATTTATGCCTACACTAGAGAAAAAATCCATTTGAAATTCGTTCAATAGATATATTTTGATATTCTATGTTGAATTCATTATATGAATCGTAAGTGGTTACATTATACTGTGTACTCAATTTCCTCTTCCATTACAATATAATCTAATACATGAATATCTTTTCACTGTGTGAACGGGACATTACCTACAAAGCGAGCTGAAACCATGATTGGTGTAAATTCAGCGAGTTTACACTCGTCTTTACCGTGTTTAAGAATCGTGCTCTATCTGATATCCGTCAGGTACCTAATTGGCCATGTTCGTTTACTCTTGTTCAACACAAAGCCAGTAAGTATAGTATCAGGAGCGAAAATAAACGTACCCATAGTAAAACATTGATAACACCGACGTGCGCAACAAAATGTTGAAAGTATTTTAAACCAGATGAAATTTGCTAACCTAATTTTATCGATTTGATTAAATTCAGGAGATTATGTCAAATAACAGTAAAAATTTCATTCAAATGTCTGCCGTTTTTGTGTCAAGCTATATCTTCAACAATGACATTAAGTCTCCTTATCTAAATTTTGTTTTAATCAAAAATTATATTACTTCAATTATGTAAAATCGGATAACAGTTTTCAAAAGGTTTAATGAATATTTATTATGAAATATAATTATGCATTCACTTAAAGAGTTTAATTATTGCAATATTTACCTACCTTTTTATATATTATTGCTACTTTTCTTCCTCGTTTAGTACATATTTCTCGGAACATATTATGTAGAATCACACGCTTTTGCAAAATATGATAGCTGATATTAAATCGCTTTGTTTACTCCTTTAGAGTAATGAATTATTTACTAAACCCCCATATCTGTAGTATGAAAGAGGATCAACAATTTTATAACATCAAAAAATATACAACCTGTTACAAAGATAGAATATATCTAATGTTTTACCAACTCAATAAACAATGCTTTACAGAAGGTACTTTAAATCTAATATTACACTACTAGTATTATTACACTCGCATACACTCCTATGTATGTCCCTAAATTTCTGTGAACATTAACGACCTTTTATGTAGCTCCTTTATTTATAATATATCGACTTTCTTAAAGACGGAGAAATGTGTCTTCGTTACACAAGATTTCACTTGGGAGTAGGCTACCCTGAGTAACGTGAAATGAAAAATAACAACGACATAACTACGAGTATGTACAAAACCGTTATGCGAATTCCTTTTATAAATCAACTCGCTTTAAATGAGAGAGGTACTGTACGTCATCATCTCTCATTCAATAGAAATACATAATTACCTGCCCGTGAATATGATAATGTTCCTCTCATTATTCTATTCCGTGGAACTTGGAAAGTTAACCAACAACTGGGAGAGGATACTCTATTACCTTTTTGTAATAATTTTAATTTGCCTACATGTAAATTTAATGGTCGGTCATATACTGGTATTTTACGTACCTGTGTCGATATTATCTACTGTTTTGTTCTAGGAAACATAGCTGAGTCATATATATGACTCCGTAGAAGACTGTTTTGCTAGAAAAAAAAAAGTGGAAAGTTTATCTTTTTTCAATGTAATTATGTAGGTGAATTATTGAATTCCTGATCCCTGACAACTCCTGTTAAATTCCGCAACAAGGAATCCTGTGTTTGTCCTAACTTGCAAATTATGGTCCGAGGAACCGAATAGGCTACGGGAGATGGACTCTCGTCTATAAACGGCGCTCACGAGTGTTGGCTGATCCACGTTGGAAATCCATGAATGCGATAGAATACTTCTCAGATATTTGATCTTTGACTCCCAGATCACTTGTATAAGAAGAAGTAGAAGACAGAACCATTTGTTTTGATAATCATCCGTATAGATCTGTTAATCCACGATAATATTAATAAAAGGGGGTTCGTCTATTCAATTTGAACGAAAAAAAGCTTATCTTCAAATGGCAGCGCAGTCAGTGGTGAATTTACAAAAACGTTAAAAAATTTTACCAACGTACTCTTGTGATTATCTTGTGTTTATAAAAGTCAAAAGGACCGACCATCATTCAATTGTCATATACGAGTATTCGAATAACACACCTACCTATTCAAAAATTTATAGAAAGGTACACTATTGGAGAGCCATTTTCACGCAATACCTTCAACATTCCCAATTCATGACGTGGATAAATAATATTTTATTTCTGCGAGTTTATTTTATACATAAAAATTGTATTTTCAATAGATATTATGATCGCTCGGAATCGTACCTGGATTTTTTTACTCTTAATGTTATGTTTTTTGAAAAATGTTTAACAAGTTAGTAAGTTTTATGTTAGTATTTTAATACATATAGAGAGAGTCGGAGACTTATGCTGGATTTCACCAACTTCTTAATAGATAACGGGGTAATAACGGAGATAGACGCCACTTATCATTTTTTTGCATCGAAAATTTGTGCTAGGTGGCTCCTATCTCCGCTATTCCTCACCTAAAAAGTTGGTGAAAACCAAAATTAAAAAACTATAACGATTTTTTAATCTACCTTAAAGCACCAACGAGATTAATTTACGATACAATGAGCCTGTAGGCTTATCTAATAGGTACTAAAAACATTTAATTAATTTGCTTTACAAAAAACGCAGCAACTTTCCACAAAATATAACAATTTATTCCAATATTTCCACAAGGAGTGCTTATACTAAAAGCAAACGACCTTTGATTCCATTATTTTATTATTCTATAGGTATAATGAACTTTGGATCCTAGTTTTTTTATAATTAATTGAGGCACGTCAATCTAAGAGGTATGCTTAATTTTTTTTATCGCGGTTTACTTGTCAATACTTGTCTCGAATAAAAATGAAATTAACGGGACACAAGCAATGATTTCAATTATATGGAAATAAACCAAACATTACTAATCTTCCATATATCCCATAGCCATGTTCCACATTTTTTATAAGAAAGACATATTATAATGAACGGTAATGTCAGTCACAGAAATTACGAAAAGTCGAGAATTGTTTCATTTGCAAGTTCTGAGTAGATAATAATATGTAGTAATTATTGTAAAATGCCTGAAGATAAAAGGTTACACTAATCGTTTGATATTAAAAAATCTTACGTTTAGAAGTATTTTTGTACGTACGTATCTAAATTGATTACTAAAAGAGATTTAATAAAGCATTTCTTATCAACCTTTAGTAATCAAGTCTTTAATATAATTAACGATATTAAAAGTTAATATACCGTATATAATTATATTAGAAAAGTAATAATTCCTCATAATTATTAATTAGAAAGCTCTGCTATCCATTCTATTGATCTTTCATTACATATTGCGAAGAGAATATTTTAATAATAAATTAGGTAAGTATAAGTCTTATTATTATGTTCAGCGAGGTTGAATCAAACTCTATAATACATGCAGAGGTCGTCATATTACCAGAGAGTACCTACAACGCATCTGAGTAATATACCCAATTATCTGAAGATTATTAAATAACTAGGTTGATTGAAAAATATTGAAAACGGTATGGTTGCAAATACAGGGTGCAGGAGAATAATAAAGAAGAATTTCGTTCATTGCTTTATAATTAAGTCCAATAATTATAGGTAAAGTAGGAATAAATGTACACTTGAAGTCACACCTTGTAATTATGGAGTCATTTTATACGTAAAAACCTACCAGCATTATCGGGAAATTATTATTATTTTCACAAAATTAGATTACCTATTAGATTCTAACCTAACCTAACATCGAGTGGAAGGGCATTCCACACGCTACACAGAATGCACGATCACCATTACTCATATTGTGTCTCAATAAAGGTTTCAAATTGTTTATTGTTGTTGTTTATTGTTCATTATCGTCCCTAGGCCCTAATTTCGGGCACTTGGACTCGTCAAATTTACATAATTATAACAATCAAAAGAGTTTTGAACAAATAACAGTGGCAATGTGCCAGAAAAGTAGAATCAATGCAAACAGAGCGTAAAGGGCTCAGTTTGCATTTCGTCATGCAGATAATAATATCCTTACATAGTGATCCATGCTAAACTGGACTTATTGTCCTGGATAGCATTTCGTCAATTGTATACAATTCTTTAGCCACTTTTTCACCTCTCTGTAAAACGTTAAATGGCGTACACTCAAGCAAATAAATAATAAATAAATAATGCTAACTAAGTGAAATAATACTAAAATTATTTATATTGTAGTATCTAATTTCAAGTATTATTATAATATCTAACAAAGTAATTTAAAATAACAGTTCAAATGTTGCTCCACGAAGATGTTTTTTCTTGTTGACGTATGAATAACGATCTTCGCATTTATTTATCTTCGCAGAATAATTATTATTCCGGTATTTTTATCTACTAGTAGCTACGTTCTTAAGATTGCACATAAATTATATTTATGGTAATAGATTTATATTGTGATGTTCGATGAGGTAGTGAAAAAAATATGGGATACATAAAAATATTACCTACCTACAATACTAATAATTTTATAATACGTACAATAAGAAACAATGAATAATATCAACCTACGTGAATAAATAAATGTCAGTAAATAGTGGTTATTAGGTATATCTCCAGCGAGGTGCTAATTTAGATAAAAAGTGGGCGCAGAAACTAAAAAAATATTATAAGTAATTGAAGACAGCAGATCTCTCGTATATTATTCATATAATTCATGTCAAAAAGCACAAAACTAGCATCGCTAATATTTGAAAATTAAATAGTACACTGTGTACAAGTTTTCGTGTTATGAAAAAGCCTTCATTTACATAATAAATTCAAATCAAAGTTTTTTTAGTTGGATACCAATTATTCGTGAAAATTATTTTATGCAAACAATATTATTAACCATTAAAATTATTCATAAATTAAATACAAAATATTTATTAGTATATATTATAAACGAAATTATTAGTAAGAGAGCCACGGCATGAATTTGTGGTGAAAATTTTATTGTATCTATAGATAGCTGTTTATAAAATTGTATTGTTTGATGAAAGATTAGAAAAAATTCGCATAATTGTCGGTCGGTCGGTCGCATAATTGTGTCTAGGAAATTTCACTAACTACGAACGGTGAAAAATGAACATAAAACATGAGCACTTTGTACTAGGTTATACCTGATGTCCAAAACTGCATAACTACTAGCTTCAGTACATTTTACCTAGAGTAATTGAACATGTTTAAACTCTGTACTTATAAATCACCTATTATAATAACTTTTTGTTCAGAAGAAAATATTCGCAATATTGCAGACTACTTTTTACTTTATTTCTAATACAATAATAATAATTTCTAATCTTATTTCTTGTCCAACCCACAAGTTTGGGGGAATGATGGAAGATCTCAACAATCTGACGACCGAGACCAGAATGTAGCTTCGGGATCTGAATGTGATTTTATAGCGCCTGACACCATACGAATATTCTTAAAACGACGGAGGATTTTTTTTTGTATATTTTTCAATTCGTATTATCTAAGCATTTCCCCGAAATAAACTGACCAAGGAGATTGGGTTAACTCTGTTTTCTACTGGGATGAATGAGGGTATTCATAATTCTTCGGGTCTACCTAATTGCGTACAGACGGAAGAGCGGTGCTAACGAAATATTTGGGACTTAATTTATAAATAAATTATAATGTGCGTTAGGAGTCCTCTTAGAGTTAATCAAAATAGTCATTTGCTACAATCCTATTCCCCAAGGCTGTTAGATGTCATAACTAGTAGAATAATTGTAACGCGTAAGCGCCATTAACGTTTTGTCTTTAGCTTAGAGTTTTTGTTCTGTGAACTGTATTCACTTTTGATTAAAACTCAATTCTGAAAAAGTTTTCATTAAGTAATTATCCTTTCAATTTAATCTGTAACTTACAAATAATATAATAACATATAGATTGATAGATCTGTGATATTTACAGCGGACTTTCATAACTACGTAAATAAAACCTCCTTTGTTAAAGGCAAGATGACTGTTCTACAACAAATAACAAGTTGTTCTTTTGCTTTACTTTACTTTCATACGAGTGGCACTGGAGAAACTTTACGTTCTTAGAAATATATTGATATCATCATAATATTATCTTAGATTGGAAACATTCTTGTCTTCTGCCGGTACAACGCCTTTCCATCCATCTAAATCCTTTTCGCATTATATATTCACTCTCATACGTAGAAAGGAAGGATGTAGAATACATTCCCCTCTAACTCCTTTTTCGACTTTTAAATCTCTTGACGTATGGTCATCTTTCAACGGTACTGTAGGGGTTTCACTTGAGTGTGATACCGATTAGGTGTTCTAGCATATCTTTTATTAGTACGTATTTCTGTATTTCGTTAGTAGTTCTCATATGTTTGTGAAGAATTCTTTAAGAATATTATTTCTGTACTGGAAGAAAATAAATATAGAGTCGCTAGGCTCGTTGGGCTGTACAGTAGTAAAAAAATGTGTTTCTTTTATTTTAACAAAATCACATTCTATATCGACATTCAGTGCGCTTATGTTCAATACCATACTTAATAATTATAAAAAAGGTTATAGGTGCATAAAGGAATATATATGTAGAATTATAAATAAAGTTGTGTGGTAAGAGAAAATGGTTCAATAGGCGGGTTTGTACATCAAAAAATATAAGAGAAATAATTGGGTTATTTTTATGCGCAGTTTTCGCGAATTATTGCCTCAAATGCGCTGATCTACTTTAAAGACTAAAGCATTATTAACTAAAAATAATAATGGAGATGCGAGGAATAACTTAAGGCTATTTTAAACTTATGTAGATCATCTATGTTTATTACCATCAATGTGTATTACAAAAGGTGGAAATATCAGACACAGTAAATCAAGTTATAATTAAGGAGAGAGGTACGTTCTATGACGTCACGCGTCTTTTCCCTCGTCAAGTTTCAAAGTCGCACGAACAATCGTACGATTAAATGTTAAAAATAGCGTTTTTTAGCCTTTTGGAGTTAGTTTAGTTTTATTAAAGAAAATTTCACTAGAATTTAATGCATAATTATCAATAAAATATGTTTATTTTTTTGAGTAATCCGGGAAGAAAGATGCGGTCTTTCGAAAAAAAAAATCAGATGTGTGGTTCACATTTTTTTGAGAAATCTACTCAAGATATGCAAATCTTTTACGGTCATTCACTAGACAGGTAAATAAATGTACCCGCTCTTGAAATAAAATAACAAAAACGTTTAAAAAATTAGGGAAAGATGAAAGGTTTGAAATAATTGGGCTTGTAAATTTCGGGACGTCGCTGGTTAGGTGTTAATAGGGTGAATTATTCTAATTTACCTACTTATGTATGTAAGTGAGATATTTTTACAGATAGGTAATTTTTCAACCTCTTTAATGTTTAAAAATGTCTGATATCTTTATGAACGTTATGTTTTTCATGAGGTTTTTCAGCTATCATCGTTCCTAATTTTGACTGTGGTGTATGCATTCACTCCACATCACCCCAATTTATAAATCGTTTCTCCATTCTCAATTATTTAACTAGCCCCACGTTGTGTGTGTACAATTCTTATAAAAAATACATAGAATATTTTTCAATTCTATCGCATTTCTGTAGAGGTCCTAGTAGCTCGACAAAGAGTCTTCACTGGGTCTCTTTATTCAGATGGTAGTGGTAGGTATTAGTGGATCATTGACTGTGTTGCTAGGATAGTGTGTATTGGGGAGTAGAAAGAGAATGTAAAGTAATAATTCATAAAAGAGTATTAATGGCTTATTAACGAAAGTAATACTGTAACATATCAATATTACGATGAAGGGCTTTTATTATTTTATGCGGTAATAAATATTGAGAAAACGTTAAAAATATTTCTAAAAACACTACATTTTATTCTACTGTACAATCGTAATAGTAATATAACAATATTATTATGAACGCCAAACGTTTCCAATAGGTTTTACGTGTTTGAAATCCTAATGTAATATGTGAAATGGACTTCATGTTAAATCGATCAGTGAAACAAAATACACTCAGATAGTATTACTTACTGTTATTTCATCATTAAATTACTAGTAACTGCAAACAATTCCTAATGAACTTCCAACTCATACTAATAAATACAGTTTTTCTTTGAAAACAGATTCTATAAAGAGTTTTATATACGCTTTGAAGTGTAGTAGTAATAGTACTTTGGGATCGCGTTCGAGTGGAGAATGTCTTGTCTACTTACTCCAGTATTCCAACGTGAACTTTTCTAGATCACTTTGAAGTACATAAATAGGTATACTGTATACCTACGGGAATTAGTATAACGTAGCCTGGTTACGTTTATTAATACACAATAACGCACAACGTGAGCTATAACCACAAAGACAGAGTGATTTCAACCCCTCCTTTTAAAAATATTAACATTTATCAAAATAACCATGTACTTATACAGGTAGGTACTTATTTATCATTATCCTATCTAATACGCATCCACTTAAGTAAACCTAAACCCGACCTTAATAGAAAAGTATCTGTAATTCAACACAAGCATCACTTATCTTTATTGTCTGATCGTATTATCAGGATACCCCTAAATGCTATTGTCAACATCATAAGGAGTTTCCATGTAAGTGCTCTTAATATCAAAATGTTTAACTAAATAATACACACGATGATTTGAACAGGTTTATTATATCATTAAGTTAAATGACTTGAAAAGGTCTTTGTGATATAAAATAATGTTCGGCAAAAGGAAACCAATATTCTGAAGTTAAATACCTGATGGAGCGTTTATTTATATATCTACTGTGGAGGTGTACCACAATAATATATCATTTTCTAATATTAGACGTGGTCCTTTATATTATTACAACACATTGGATTCGCCTTAATATCTCTTAAAATAAAACCTATGTACCTACCAAAATTAAGTTAGTTTATCATTCTTTGGTAAGATACTACAAATAATACGACACCAAACGTGACAAACGTGAAAGTATTGTTGACTGTTTTTCATTCAAGGCACTTGAGCATGATAATAATCATCACTATTATATATTGCAAAGGTACTGAATCGCCTACGTGCATGAATAAATTTTAGACGGGCTTACATATTTTCAGTAGAGGTAGAGAATAATCCTGCCTAGGACATAACGGTTAAAGATAAAAAACATGTATGCAATAGTGATTGCATCAAGCCAGCGAAGGCCCGCGCATACAAAGCTTGTTACCTACAATATCTTGTTAATTGAAAGTAGATTTACTTTCTGCGCTAGTCTGATGTTAATTATACTTGTAAGGAGAGTATTTCATTGTGTAGAAATTTCACGTGGTAACAGCACGACGTATGTAGTTAAATACTGCTTCTGACGTTATATTAATTTGATTGATTCTGTAGTTTAATTTACTTATACGTTATGAATTACCAACTCATGTTTTCAGAAAGCAATATAAAACTAGATAAGATAAAATAATTAGAAACAATTTGTCTCCAAAGTATTCCAGCAGGAAGAGGTAAAAAAAATAATTAAACAATTGATTTTACGATCCAAGAAATGACATTTATTATCACTCATCAGCTACGTATAATCTCACTACTATTTAAGTACCGATAGTATATGAATAATATAATACATTGACAATCATAACTACTAAAGGCCGACATCAGATTCAGATATCAAACTTCAGTTATATGTTAGATATTATATACCTACGGTAATTTTACATGATAATGAAAATGTTGGACATGAATAAGATATCCGATAAAAGAAATGAGTAACGAGGGTTGTACATCACCTGAAGAAAGACAACCGTAAAAGGGAAAAATTCTTCTCCAAAAAAACTTTCCCCAAAGATGTCATAAAGAAACTTACATTATTTCTCATCAGTTGTACTTTCGGACTCGAGAAATATTCTAACAATTATTTCTAAAGACCTTCAACCATTAATATTATCACAATATTATAATCATTCTTGGGAAGGCATTAAATATGACGAAGTATTTAAACGGACGTTTATTTAAATCAACCGAGCATTTTCATAAAACGCTTTTCATGTTCTTAATATTTTATTAAGGTTTTTTATACCACTATCAACAGTACGTTGGTTTTAATATACTGTAATTTTCAACTCTTAACCTTTTAGATGCGACCACAATATTTACTTTAACTAACCATGATAAAAGTAATAATGTTTTCAATAATATATTTTTGTTTAGCACCTAGATCTATCGCACTAAAATTACATAACACTATATTTCACGGTTATAATTGGTTTCTTACACTCTGAATCGGAATTTAATTTCTACTAGTCAACTAGGTTGTTATTATCCGCTGAATTGAAATCGGTAAGAAGACCTATCTGTTGACGATGCTCAGTATAAGCAAGATAGCTGAACCCTCTTAAATACATTTTTTAAGTATTCGTCACAGATTTCTTCTTAAAGGGAACAGTGACAGCTATATACTAGGTACTCTATAATACGATTGTGGTACAACCCAATAATGTGGTACCTAACTGACAAATGCTCTATAAGAACAGAACATTGTCTTATCTTTGTGTAACCATTTATATGAAGTTCAGAGTTTGTGGGAAAACTCACTGTTTTAAAAAATAAGAAGAAAAACTGAAATAGGTAGATTCTTTTGTTGAAATCTAACTAAAAAAAACTGTCATGAAGATAATTTAATTTCATTATTTTACACCAGCGATTTAGCACATGTCCACATAGTGTTTAATGACCTGCGCACGAGTATAGCACAAGATAGGTTTAAATGAGTGTCGTTAAACTTGGTGAAATTAGTCCTCCAGAGAATTTTTAATTTTTATAAACGAACCATTTTAATGCTTCAATGTAGGTATATATTACGCGTGTAAATAAGTAAAAGCTAAATATTGTTTTAAGGTAAGTAAGTACAGTGTTTTCCTCTTAGAAGCGACATTTTTTTAATTTCTATCATAAATATGGAGCCGTTGCTAACAAGGGAATGCAGAAGTTGTAGAAGTAAAATTAAGCAAACATTGACAATTACAATGCAGAACATAAATATTTAATGTGTCCTTCGAATTGATCAACGATTGAAGACCTATGTTATCTCATACAGAATTGTGTATTGAAGAGTGTGCATACCGACATTTTAAAAAAATGTAAAAACGGGAGACCTTCTATCTCGACAACCGTTACTAAATATGCTTTGGAACAACATAGGGTTTATCTAGGGAATAACCGTAAAAGATTTTTTATATCTTGTATAGATTTCTCAAATATTTTTTTTTAAAACAGCTCTGACCTTTTTTCCGAAAGACGGAAACTCGTTTCCCGAAAGTCGCGGAGTAAAAATTTTTTTTTTGTACTGTGAATATGCGTTAAAATCTAGGGAATAACCGTAAAAGTTTTTTGATAGACGCAAAATTAACCCCATAAAATGGAAAAAAACGCTATTTTTACCATTTTATCATGCGATTGTCACGAGATTTTGAACCTTAATGCCGTGGGAAAAGACTGTGACGTCATTCTTGGTGCCATGCGCTTAAGTGTCACTATCTGGTATTTATCTAATGAGAGTCAGTGGTTAATGCAAGAATGCACATTTGATGGATAAAATTTAATAATGATTTACCGTAATAATGTGATCCAGGTAGGAATGATGTAGTATTATTATAACAATCATAAAATGAAACATGTAAGTAATTCTAATTTAGATATTAATGTTACTCTCCTTCATTAATTGTGTTTAATATTGTGTTCGTTTACGGAAAAATATATGGTAAATTATATTGAATAAAAAATGCTTTATAAAATTACTTCCATTTCAAATATTCCATTTTCGTTTAGCGTCTGTACTCTATTCACCTATGTAGAGGTTTTTAATACGATATAGTATTTACCCTACTTCTGTATAGTAGGTACTACATTATTTTATCTCGCGTACAATGAATTATATTTTATGTAAGCATATTAATATCCATTCGCGGTAATACACAACGCTGACATAAAATTATATGACCGACCGCATGGAAACAATTGGAAATTAGAATATAATATTATCATTATTATATTTATAATGACAAGTGCATTATAATTTTATGAAGACCCCGTTAACAAAAAGAAATATACCTACTTATACCAATTTTACTGTTAAAACAACAATTATTTGTGTTATCATGGTTATGTTAGATAATTATAGTATGTGTATTTATAAATTATTCATAGGTACATTTAAAATTATGTCGCATTTAGATTCAACTGTGAATATATAGAATTATTATATTGACCGCAGTGTCAGTTATATTAAAATTTTCAGCTAAATAGTTAATTAATATGAATTAGTTAAGGTTTCCCACCATGAGTAGCTATAGGTAATACATTCTATATTGAAATACACGAGACTGCTCAATCGGGTTGCATCATGCACGGACATATTTCATGTTCAATATAGAGAGTTTGTCTCGATTGTACTCATGATGATGGGTTGTCGAGATGCATAAATGATTTTTAATGTGAATGTTGATTTTGTTTTTTATTGTGTTGTACTTGTTGTAATGTACTTTTCATTGTAATTGCAGTGAGTGGCAGAAAGGCCCATAGCTGTAATGCCACTCACTGTTTTGCTTCATAAGAATAAAATAAATAAATATAATACGAAGACACGTGTGATTTTATTGGGTGGATGAGAACTTCTGCAGTAATTATATTTGAATACTATGATATTATGATAAAAGTTTACTACACCTACAAACCTACATAGTACATATGTAGTGATAGTATATGGTATGGAATGTTGGGTGATCAGTAGCTAGTGCATGTAGAGAGAAAAGAAGATGAAGAAAGCTCAGAAAACTGAATAGCGTCGTCCATGGTCTTAAGATATCTATAAAGTTTGCGAGGATGGCAGAGTAGATCTTATTCAGTTCAAGACTAAATAAGCGAATATTTAATTCCCATCAATGTTTACAAAACAAATAACATTAATTTGAACAAACACTGCAGGCATTTAATTAATTAATTTCTGCAAGATTATATTGTCGAAGCAGAAACAGAACCCCTTTCAACAGTTTGTTATATTAGCTAGGTTGTATATATTAGGTAAGCACTATAAGTAATACAAAAGAATGTGGAAGTATTAAAATTGATAAATCTATTTCGAGCATGTCAACCCTCTGTTATATTCACCGTATTGTGTGGCGTTTTCTTTCTTGCGATACTGAATGATAAAATATTGTATATAAAAGAATCACGAGATTTTGATATACCTAGCAATAATGGATGGTGAAACTATAAAAATTTAATACAATGTTACCAAAAATTCAGTAAACCTCTTTAGAATAGACGATTAATTATCAATGTACAATTTGTTTCATATATGTATCAGAAATTATGATCATTATCATTAGTGTTATCTTATTTACATTTTCTCGTAGTTCCAAAAGAGCCAATGAAAGAAAAGTATATACATATTAATTGCATTTCATCAATATATTGGTATCATGTAATCGCAATGATGATAGAAAAAAAAACGTGATGTTTCTATCCGATTACAAATGAAAGTGTACAAAACAGGCTTCATGTTTTATATCCAAACCGATCACTAATAAATTGCTCTAAAGAAAGTAATATTTGCGTCACTGTAGAAAACAACTTTATAAAGTAAAAGGTTTATGGTTTAAGTAGTTATGATGATACATTATGTATCTCAATAAATTTAAGAAAATGTGGTGTCAACAATCATATTATTAACGTTGCATGTTGCTTTAAAGTTTTGAAAGCAAGTCTTAATGAACATCTACACTACAGCTGTTACTTAGAGAAACTATGTCAAGTAGCATATGCTAAAGAGGATAGTCGATGGGCGGATAGCTATGGAACTAGCCTTATACATAATCTAACACACTTGAAACAGCGAGACAGTTTTGTTAAATTAGTTTATTTATAATACTACGTTTCAAGTATTTTTATTTTACCAGGAAAAATTGTAGTTACGCAAATAGCCATTTGTAGACAACATTTTTAATTGGAATAATATGGGTTCAGATGTTTTACTTACACCGTCTTCTTTCTTCTTTCGTACTCCACGACCATAGTCTAATGGGGGCCATAGCTCCGCCTCAATAGTCTTCAACTTATCGATTGCCCTGGACGTCACTTTGTGGATTTCCAGAAGAGCCCTTACAATTTTTTTGTCAGGACATCTCTCCACTATATGTTCCACAGTCTTCATCTGGCCATATTAACAAAGGGGGTTGCATAATGTAGTCTCTAAAAGCCCAATAGAGTGATACAAGCAAAGTGTGAATATGGTCATGGAATGTACGATTATGGATAATTTATCACTACATATACCTGTTGCTGTCTTTTATATAAAAAGGTTCAACAATGGTCCAATTTTTTTATACGTTCGATGAAATACGGCGATCCCTACGAAAAATGATTTGTATTTGGGTTTGAAACGCACGTAAATATGACGTACCTAATGGTAACTTGTAAAAGTACGTATTACAATGACTACTGAAAGAAGTATAAGGTAGTGTATACATCTCAAACCAAGTGAAGCAGCGCGAAAGAATGAAGCTGTAGTAAAATCACTTGTATTGTTCCCCGCCGGACATTAAAGTTGTTCGTAGTAAAGTTAGGAATTTAAATTTATTTTCGGAATATAAACAACAGACAAGGAAATAATTAATTTAATAAAAACGCCTTCTGGGAGATTGCTTGTTGGAGAAAAACATCATCAGTTTTAATTTATAATTAAAAAAATAATGAATTTTGTCGTTAAAGTTTGGTGCACTTAATTTTCTGCCGTTTCCATTTTACTCATTACATCTTATGTATCTCGTTACTTAAAGATTTTCGCAGAAAACATGTATATAAAAATGAAGCTTCGTATAGTTTTCTAAGTTAAAAAATCATGATTTTGCAAAGCTACTGCATAATAATTGTAATAATACTTGATCTGAACAAGAAAATACACTTTGAACGTATAAATTTGATGCTTCCCTTATATTTTGGAAAAGAATTGTGAAGGGAAAGTGGGTATTAAAAAGGTCACGGAGATGGATTGATCTAGCGATTCATGAATAATGTACCACAATTTACATGGATACCTAGCGCATTTATTTTATTCCCTTTTTTCTTTGCTTTTTTAGGACCACAACTTTATAGTAAGTATGCCACCTGCAACGACGTTGACAAATGGACAAAGGTGGCGGTTATAAAGGTGATGTAAGCAAATTTTGGTATGTTTCAGTTGGACCCGTATCACAAGAATAAAAAATAATTATGTGATACAACGCAATTTAACTTTTTGCGATCAAACGTATATTGTAATATTTTCTATTATCTATATGATTAATTTGTCTTCATCCAATCTATCACACTACGTCATATTCACTATTATCATAAGAAGAATCGTTTTTCATTTACCAACTACGCAACTATTATATTCCAATGGTTGCTCACATATATTCCATACAAAAGTAATAAAAGCCTTCCAAAGTTTCGAGTCAGATTACAATAAAATTTATAACCAACTCTAAAATTCAGCCGAGTGGATAACTACAAGTTTTTTTTTTAATGATGAGTCCCTGCAGAAGTTCCTAATTGTCTTATTTAATATACATATGAAAAAGAGACCCAGTGGTAGAAGTAATGAATTACGTCGCAAAAATCCGGAGGTATGACGGACATTGAGTCAGATCCTGAATAGGAAACTAGAATTCACCAGTTCAATCTTTTCCATTTTTGAATATTTATAAAAAGTACACGATTATGAAACATAAGCAAGATAGTTTGTGTGTGAAAGTGAAAATTTATTACCAACCTGATAATAAAACTCTCTTTTTATAACAGTTTTGTTACTGCTGGTATAACATAGAGCTGACGTAGAGTTACGTTTAATTCCTTTGCTATACATCAAATATGAATATAGTGAATAGTCGCTGAATAAATAAGTAAGGAATGGTAAAGTGTTGGGAAGATATTTTTACACATGGTATAGTAGACAACGGTTGGAATATGGATTGAGCCTTGCATAATTTATAACCTCTGACCCTCTGGATGGTTGTAAACTCTACCATCCCAACATTTTTATAATGACAGAGTACAAAAGAGAAAACTGAATGTTTCCACTCTACGATGTCGTCTATAGTTGGCTACTTTTCTTCCTGACTTTTGTTTCTTTGTTAACTTATTACGTAATTACATTACTTCCGCAAAATAAAGAGATCATAATAATTCAGGATTACAAACACTTTCATATGTGCATAATATATTTTTTTCTTGATTCAATATTTGTATTCTTTTTAATGTTTTGTATTCTGCGATGTCATATAATTGAATTATTGCCTAATACGCGAACTTATCGGCCGTATATATTAAATAATCTAAAATTTAAAATACCTGCTCAGTTCGCAGTTAATCGTTTTTCCAATTACTGATATTTGACGCTCCAATCGTTAACCTAGTAAAAAATATAGGTACTCTTCTACGTTAAAGATCATGGCAGGTTTGGTTTGATTTCATTACGAGCCTAACATATTAAATGTTATCCAGATTTTAATAGTGTAAACAGATTTGTTTTTCACACTGAAATACTTCAAAAACAAGCAGATATTTATAATATTTGAGTAAAAAATAATTTATGAAACAAATTATTAATAATATAGAGTAATTATACTGTTATTCTTTGATGAAATATGTATCAAGTACTTGCCATTTTTTTGTTTTTAAAAATATCTTAGATGGATACAAATAAAAATAATAACTTCTCATAAGAAGATTTCTTCAGAGCAGAATATATCTGGGTTTATTTTCCCTTCTCTCATATTTTTTACAACGTCAAAGTAGAGACGCAGGTTGTCGAAAAAAGTTTTTGATTAAAAAATGTGTCGGAAGGGATTTTGTTTTCTTTAGCGGTATGGCGTTATGGATGTTACCTACTTGCCGCAAAACATTGTATGATGTTTTTTTTTATTCACTTAACAAATATTAAAATTGCTATACCTATGAGTATACTATATAACCTGAAGCCAGAACAAAATGGATTGGATTGGGTCAGGTTCTTTAATCGTCATTTGTATGATATGATACCGGGCTTTTTGTGTAGTAGGCCGCATAATAATGTAAATTTGATTTACCAAAAATTTGAACATTGTAAATAAAAATATTTGTACGAGTATTGTGTTTATGTTTATTAATTTTACTATTTGATCATTTTTGCTTAGGTTTACTTAACTTAATTTAATTTTCATAACTTAATTTACTTTTACATTGTCTTTTTAAAATATCGGTAATTCGCAGAACCTTCACTGGTCTATGGTGATGGTGATGTTCTTTTTTGTATATATTATTTGTATTGACTGTATGGTTTTTCAAGATGAAATAAAATAAAATAAAACGTTAGACATACTCACTAGATCGGTGCTGGTATAAACTTGACACCTTTTGGAGTACAAATTAATTAAGAAATAATTTATTGCTATGTTCCTTGTCTCAAGACAAAACAATTATGCTGTATAAGCATTATTTTCATCACGACAGCTGTATTCTGATTTGAAATAATAGGCACTTCATCCACTAAGAGAATTCTTTGTTTTGAAGTAGAATTCGCCCATCCATTTAAATGAGAGTATTTTAGGCATTGTTCTCACCCACTTTCTTCAAATGAAAATATTATTCTAAGGACGGTATATTCTTCTTCACAATATTATTAAACAAAAAACATTATTTGTGAAGTACCTATTTATCGAACTCTGTAGGTACATGATAAAATCCATCCCATCGCGCCTTGTATCACTTGCGAGGTAGACAGAGAGGGCACTGAATGATGGTAGTTAACCGAGATAACAATTACCATGAAAATTTTAAACTCAATATTAAGTATTTTTTATCAATATTACAAAACCATTTTTTTCCCAGATTTTTTGTAACTCCCACATTTTGGAAGAAACATTCATATAACTAAAATATACCTGCATTTACACTAACATTTATTTGAAATTACTCGCATGCCAAATTTAATAATAAATTTAAAATGTCATTGCGCATTGGAAAGTTAACAATCTTTCCATAAATTCCTTGCGCGGTACATAGCAGTACCTATATATAGACTAGATATAAATTTTAATAATATTCAATGATGTGTAAAAAACGTAAACACGTAGGATTTTTTTTTTAATATTAAAAATGAGTCTGGGTTTATAGAAATAAACCCAAATACATCTTCGCACACTTCACAGAAAGCTTAATAGCTTGTGTTGTGAAGTAGAGTAAGTCGGAGATTGAACCCGCGCCCACTGGATTAACAGTCGAGTGCGTTACCAACCAGGCTACCGACCACCTCTTTATCATCATTGAAGTGAGTTATAATCGCTAAAAGTATAATGACAATTTAAGTACCTATGAAGGTAACGAATTGGATGTAAGTAAGTATTCAAAAACCCTGAATTGGAGATTTTGGTGAGAGAATGATAAATAGTATAGGCATGGTTTCCTAATTTGTGATAACTAAAGAGGTTTATCGTCCACTTATATAATGATTGACGAAAAAGGGTCCATACAATAAAATTGTATTCCGTACCAGGGGTTATAATGTATGAGTAGAATGTACTTAAAAGAAAGTATGGTTCGGTCAAGTAACTACTAATAGATCCCTTGAAGCGTATTTGACGATATCACAACCCACTACAAGCTTTACGATCTCTTAGAAGCCTGCGTCAATGTCGATCTACCTACATCATTATCCAAATACCAAATCAACCGAGATGCGGCTTCTCAATAACTTGATGAATAGCTTTCTCACAACCTGTGCGTGGTGACGCTACTCTATAAACCTGATATTATTTTACCACATTGTAATAATATTCTATTAAATAATAAATGAGAAAATAAATCCATCAATCTCCTCGCAACAAATAAAACTTTGTATCGACTGAAGTTTTACAATTTGTTACTTTTCAATTTTAAAAATATGTATACAACAGAGAGTAGGTATTATTAAAATAAGTAAGTTTACCTTGTCACGTACAATATATAAACTGTCAAACAATATGTCGCGCAATCCTACGCTACGGAATATTATTATATAACATTCAAAGCATTTTTTCTTATTTTATAATAATAAAATTCCTATAATCATAATTAAAAACATTTTTATTCGTGGGGTAACGAAGAATTACTCCGGTTTATATGCAACCTCTATACCATCATAACTTATTTCCAATCGGTACGACTTGAATTTTTCCTTATCTCTCCTTGTCTGAAGATTTTGTCCACCTAGACTATTTGTGTTACAAACGTCTACCTGATGCCCATGTTTTGATAAATCTAATATTACAAAATAATTGTGCTGGAAGGATGAAGATTATAGAGCAAAATCTAAATTATGTTTAGCCTGTGGAGAAAATCTACGATCAGAGATTCTGATTTCCCAATTAGTGAAGGCAATTAGTGTATTTCCTAGTATGTTATTACATAATACCTGCTTGTTATTTTCATCCCAGCAAGAGAACATTTCACTTTAGTTGAGCTAGATTATAATAAGATCTAATTATTATGATGTAGTTATATCACTTGACTGATTCAGTCTGCTATGTAAAGTAAGAACATTCTCATTTCAATAATATTTTTTTTAGGTGTACAAAAGTGAACACTCACTAAGTATCAGTTGAGTTACAACACAATCTCTTCATAAGCAATGGTTGTAAGACTTATTTGAGCAGAGGCGGCCTGCTAGCCTATTAAAGCAATCGAATATCGAAAAATAACCACATAATCATATCCTATAAATTACCTTAAAGCTGATAGAAAAAATCTAGGAAAGAATGTTTATATTGTTTATACCCTTTTCTAATAAGAAACTTGAGTAATTATATTAATTTTCTCGTACAAGATAAAATGTTTGGTTAGGCAATACACTACTTAAATAGCGTATAGTATAAAATATTGGGTATTAACTATTTCATCACAAACTATAAAATAAACATGTATCTTATACTCATATTATACTAATATTAATATAGATAACATGACGCATAGTATGAATTCTCTTTCTACGCTTATTGTGTTGAAGCTTTCACTATAGATCTTTGTTATTATGGAAGTGTACTATGTACCTACCTAACTCTCTTACTAAATAATTAGCTTTTCGGGTTAAGTATTTAAAGTAACAATTCATCTAAAGTTGAGAGTTGAACATCAAAGTTTGTTGGAATATTCTAACAGAAATTGTGATGGAGTATATTTAATATTGAAGAAACAACTTTTTAAGCTACTCTTTCTACATTTTTATTCTGTAAACTTTTTTAAAGTGCCTTACCACAATGTTTCCATAAGAAACCGAAATTTCAGTTTTCTTAAATATCACTAACACAAAAAGGGAAAAAGGAAGTGATTATCAAATATTCTTCATCAAAACCTTCAGTAAAATCAACAAACAAAATAACTGGATTTAATTCACTTGTAATAATTATTATCAGTACCTCTACAAGTGACTGACCGATTTTGCGTACATAGATATATTATATTCTCAAGTGGAATACAAACTATTTATTAAACAAAAACAGACAATTATTTCAGTCCACAATTATTTATCAATCATACTTTCTTATAAATTGATTTTAATATTACAACTATGTATATATCAATATACCTGGAGGGCAACGGACTGGTCAGTGGGAGGACCGAGGAAGAGAGGACGTCCGAAGAAGTCCCTTGAGGAGACCATCAGAGGGGACATGGAATACCTCAAACTTACTTCAGAAGACTGCCTCGATCGGGGCAAATGGAGAGAGAGGATCCAAGCCGCCAACTCTAAATAAATGGGATATGCTGTGGAGAAGAGAATTATATAGCTGTATTATATTCGATGTTATTTTAAAATGAACGGATATTAGAGAAAACTTCTTTCAGCCAAGTACATGAACAAGGAATATTTGGGTTGGAAAAATTTCTAGACCCAATCTCCGCATTCATTTTGTTATCCCGAACAGTTTAATCCTATTATGTGCCGGAGGAAAAGATTAAGTGTTTGGTATATATTAGATATTGATAAAGAAAATGTGGAGATAAAATAAAATAAAAACGTCCAAGTAATAAAATAAATCTTTAAGATCTACGAGTAATAATTATTATATAAGGAATTATATTAAAATTTCCAGAGTAAATAAAATCTTAGGTACAAATAATTAGGTCTAAAAATGATTGGATTATATCGTTAAGCTTGAGAAAATCTGAATGTAATTTAAATGGTGGTATCATTATTTAATATACTTAATATTGAAATGACGAGGCGTTCATTTCATTACTTGGCATAATTATGTTTGAGTGTCTATCCATAACATGATGTAGATTGTATGTAGATGTGAATACAAAATCAGCCATTTTAATACGAAATATTAAGATTTTAAAGGTTTATAAAAAGATGTCATAAGCTAAAATCCACATTAAGAATCGTTTGGTGATATTTCTGGTTTTCTAAACCAAGCGGGAGTAGTCGTACCGAGGGTCAGCATATATGATTTGAAAAAAAGGGAGTCTTGTAGAGGGTAGTCCGGTTAGTCTAAAAAATCTGAAACATGCCTATGATATTCTTCATATTAGTTTTACGTCGCGTATTTTTTCCTCTGGTTCGAAAACTGTATAGTTTCGTAGTGATTGTCCAAAAACACCGTCATTGTTAACCAACGAGTGTAGTTTTTTCAATGCCTATTTATTAATATTCTTCTCTGTAGGTATGCGTTAATTATCTATCAATTTCAAATAATTAGTCCGATTATTTGTTAGTTGTATTGTAATAGCTCCTGTCATTGTATACTCGTTTTTCTTATTATTATAGACATATTCTATGAACAAACCCGGAGAGGCATTCACGATTTTATGTTGTTATTAAGTAAATGAAAATTTTGTAAAGCTTAAAGAAAAGAGAATAATGCCAACATTATAATACACTGTTAGTGATTTAGGCCATTATACGATTAATACACACATAGCATTGTAAGAGCAGACACGAGAGAGTAGGACTTTATGTACAAAAATAAATGTATTCTTTTCATCAATAGGTAAGGTATGAAAGGGTGTGTTTTGATGTCAGGCTATAATCTCTAATAGCTCTATACCTTTTGTGTAAAAATCCCCAGTATGGTGGTCTTTCGTGGTAAAACTGGCTGTTAACCTCAAATTTCCACCACCATTAACCAAGACAAGAATTTTTAGAAGTATACTGTGTACCTACATTTTATTTACTTTGAACAATTCAACGAATAAAGGTCTCCGTACAATACTTCTTGAATTAAAAAAAAAAACATTGTTAACTTTCTCTATGGGATGCTAATCTAGTCATCTTATGATAATAAGTATAACTACTTTCTATTGAGTTTAATGTTAGTAAATGAAATAATTCTCTCAACTCAACACGAGTATTCACAAAATTATTAGAAGTATACGCACTGCAGTACTAATAGGTATTTTTTTCGTTAGTATAGGCAGGTTGGTAATCCGTTTACGCGGAGGCATGACTTTGCCAACACACTTCTCAGTATTATCAGCCAGAAGAGTCTACATATTATCATTCATGATTCACATATAAACTCATCAGCCTAATACTGGGAAAAATTCACCTATCCAGATATCACGGATATCACAGGATTAGGCTCAGATGCGCGGGGTCTAAAATACAAGCATTGTGCCTGAAATATCAGTATTTAGGAATCGTCTTACAATATTGCAAGTATTAATAATGACCGATTTTTGCATTTTTATGTATAAATTTTCCGGTAAATCTAATTTTTTAAAATTGTTTATTAGCGATTTTGGTATTATACCTGTAGCTGATAATACTAATGGGATTATATATACCGACCTAGAATGCCAAATATTTTTTATATCACAGGCTAATTCTGTAAATTTTCGATTTTTTTCTGCGACGGTTGTTTGAATATTAAATGTATTATAAATTAATGGGGAATATTCAAGTGGTTAATTATTATTATAAATTCATTTCTCATCCGCTCCCTGACACAAATATTTCCTACATGTGTGTAAAAAACATAACGTGTTTGTGTAAGTTTCACTCTCGGTTAAATATTCTGTGTAATATTTTACGTTTAACTCATCTTGTGTATGTTGAATGTTGATATTATATTCAAAGGTATGAACGTAAAATTAAATACTACAATGGGTGTAAGTAGGTAGATACGTACACATACTAGCTACATCCTACTTATACATTGTCCACATACATACTTTTCTCTAAAAGCCACCACCAGCGCAGAACCACAAATAATTTCCCTCTGTAACTAATATCATGTTGGTCACAGGTGTTTACAAACTAATAGTATGCACATAAATTTCTCTGTAAGATGACACATTACATAAAAATAATAAAGACGCAAACGCTGTGTACTACTACGAATTCTACAAGAATATTAAATTGTAAGTGTACGTTTTTATACTAGCAAGTTTTACTTTTCGTGTAACATTTAATCGAAATAACTCGGCTTTTTGTATTTTTCCTGTTTAAAACTAGCTTTTATACTTCTTCTATGATTCCTCTAGTGACTTGTAAACTGACTGATAAATTAAATCACCCTCATTTATAAAATTAAATATTTAATACTAATTACATATAATACAATCGTAGTCATCAAAGGGACTGGGTCCGACGAGTCAATAATAATTTCCGTCCATACTCACAAAACTGTAAACTGTTTAAATGACTTGAAATGAAATTTATAATATAATAATATATCGTGCTTTTATTCTGATTTACATACTAAACTCAAATAATAATAAAAAAACCTTCCCTTTTGTTTGTGTTTGGAATTTGGGACTTTTTGTATTTCGAACGGTTAACAACGACAAATTTTCAATTTAATTTTGTGTTTGAATAATAGAGTAGGATGGACTCAATTAATGAGAAAAGTATGAATTTAACACATTAGTACGAAAAAGGGTTCAAAACACGAAATTTTCAATGGTACTGTAAATTTATTGCATTTTTTATGTATCTATTCTGTGCACCTATCAATTTTTATTTTTGAAACCCTAACTTTTATATTATTCCTTGGCGCCCCGCTACGAAGTGGGATTACTTGCCCCACGCAAGATATATAACTATACGAAAGGGCGTATCCCTTCAATATTTAATACCTACCATAGTAAGCTGTTATCTCACACCTGATTCTACATCGACCCTATCGAATTGTCACAGTAGTTTCATACAAATACATTTTAAATGTCATTACGCCCTAAGAAAACGGTATTTGAGCATGGCTCGTCAATGAAATTGCACTAAAATGGAAAATACTACTTGTATAAACATTATTTGTATGCTGAGAGATTATTGTGCTCACGTGGAACGCCTAGCTGCAAAATTCTTAATTTTGTGTTTCTGTTTCACATAATGTTTATCTAATTCCGTTGCATAAGTAATCCTCAATCTAAAGAACACTCGGCTATTTAATATACAAAATTTATTTACCTACATAGGGGTATTTGATGTCTGGCTATACACGAAGACAATGCTGTGGTACCTTAATGACGTCAATTGCCACGAAATGTTGACAAAAAAAGACAGAAGTCGCGATGATTCTAAAAAATAACTAAAGAAGTAGTGTATGTGCGTAATATCTATGATGCCACGTGACCTATGGAAAGCCATCGTACTTGAAGAAAAAATAATTACTTCGTATTAAATTAAAGTTTTGGTAAAGAAAACGTAGAAACGCAGAGTTTCTCTAATTAAAAAACAATTTTTGTATAGTCTTTCCCAGGCTTGTCTGCGTGAATATTTTTTGGTAGATACTTTGAGATTATTTTGAGTTTTGTTATATAGCGGTGGAGGTATCTTACAACGAATGGATAATAGGCGTGACAATGTGACCTCTGAGAGGATTACTCTTAATAATATTTAAGTATGATTATAATAATTCTCTCAATAGACGCTTTCATCAGCGGTTCTTCCGACTTCAAAATGTTATTTTATAAAATTAATGCAGAAGATTTTCGACCCCTAACATTAAATTTATGTGTCGATAAACAAATAAAGAATCAAACATGCAGAGTAAACAAGAGGCACAAAGTAGGTAGCCGTTTCCCGAGTAATAAATCAATGTGACAATCTTTAATAAAACACCTCAATCCGAACAAACTGCCAAATGATGGGGTATTTCGTTAAATTGATTTGAAATTCCGTACCCATTTAGAAACGTAAACATTTTAATCTTACAAGCAAATAAAAGTGATGGCCAGGATTTTCAGTCAGTGTTTTATGACAAAGGATTACGTCATATTTCTGACAGAATGTCAATCCAATGTTAATTCACTCTTTTGCTTCATACAAAAAATTCGATAATTCAGCGAAAAACAATGACTGAATAAAATAAATGGTATTGTGATTAATAGAAAAAACGTTGGAATACGAGATGAAATCACTTAGAGATGTATATAAGTCATTATAATAGACTTTAAATATAAAAATGCCGACAATCGGAAATTAAAATCAATTGTGCATTGATATATGACCTTCAGAAGTTTAGTCTACAGTATTTTACATAAGTAGACAAACATAAAGTATTCCTTTGTTCTTAATAACATAATTGTGTTATTTATCTTCATTGTTTTAGTAGTAGATACTTTAGAACACGTTATACTTAAAATAATACAGTGAATCATTCATAAAGATTATATCCCTACCCCTCCTCGAGATATATGCTTTGAATAAATATGTTATACCAATTGTCGCAGTACACAAAAGCATATTCTTAATTAACAACATTCAAGACATTAAGTAAATTAGGGGTCTTTTATTAATAGAAAGGAATGGGAATGTGGGTAATGGGTGAAAGAAGATGCGTAAAGAAGCGCGATCGTCTGACACCGATTCGACATTTCGCTTTCAGAAAATGCTTCATTCGATGATTTAAGTAGATATGTGGCACAGTACACAATACAAAACCGATAATTTCACATAGAACCTGCCATTAATAAACTTATCTATTATAATTACAAAACATTTGTCGATCATTAACCCTAGGAGGTAATTTAATCATTTAAGTTGCCAATTTCATATATTTTCCCAGAAGTAATTTAGTATGGTAAAGTCTCGGTTTTTGGCAATTTGTCAACCAACGGTTACGACAACTTTTAACATATTACTTGTATAATATATTTAGTTGAAATTACAAAACAATACATTAGGATATATCTTCTAATTAAGCTACATTTCGTAGGACAGCTTTACTTGATATATGTATGTAAACACATATAGTACAAAACGAACGTCTTTTACTCCTTCTTCGTCAGCCTACTCCCGTCCACTCCTGGATGAAGACCTCATCCATCCGCTTCCACGCCGCTCTATCCTGGGCTCTCTGAATCCAGTTGGCACCAACGTATTTGAGGTCGTCTCTCCATCGTTGTCGTGGTCTTCCTACCCTCCTGGTAGTCGTTCATGGTTTCCAGGTTAGGACCCTCTAACGAACGTAGTTACATTAAATTTACAACACCACGGAATGCGGAATCTCAATTTGCAAATTATTCCTAAAACTCTGGTTATGTAGTTAGTTAGTTTTACTATCAGTTTTATTTGCAACTCGATTCATACACACACCAACGCCGGTATTCGTAAAAAATACATTAACCGATTATTGTTGATATCATTTATAAGGCATTCTCTTTTGTTGAGCCACTTTGGTTTTGGAGTAGGCATTCAAGTAACAGGACTTGTGTATGTCTATAGCGTTCAACTTAAAGTCAAATATTGTCTTAACTGCAAATAGTCGTGACAATTTCTCTCAATCTTGTCTCGTGTTTGTTTAATTATGTTAACTAATTTAATAGTAAACCGTGCAAACTAAGTTATGCGAGTGGTCAGTAATCAAACATGGCACTCAATATTTCTCGTAGTATACTCTCATAGTATATGGGTAGTATTTTTATAAACGAATATATAAATAAATAAATAAATATAAATCCACAAATCAGCCGCATTACGAATGAACATCGGCAGTCAACAAAGTGATCATTTCGCGAGATGAACAGTCAACTTCAATTATTGTATGTTTTTATTAAAACTGTATATTATGTACTGAGTATAAAAATATTGAAATGTACCGGTAATGTTCTCTCATCACTCAGTAGCGATAAAAAGTATAGACACCTATATATTTTTAGGTATTTGGTAGGGGGAAAGGAGGTTTGTGAACAACACCAATGTATTATATTTTACATAGGAAGGGCGTTATAAAATTAGTATGATGGAATCAAATTATTTAGGGTGTTTATTATTAGGTAGATACAACGTACCTACGCATTATATCTACACACACTTGTTACATTGATACATCCATGTAGGGGTGAGAAAAGGGATTATGATATTACATACATAACATACAAGAAGTAGGTAGGTTGGTATTATCTTTGATCGACGAATACCCGAATAAATATGTTTACATTTTTATACTTAATGTAACATAACGATTGCCAAAAGGTTTGGTTTACTTGAAAATAAATTTTATATTCGTGGGTAAGGTCATAGCTACCTTTTGACAATAGATTAAGTAGGCATTCAATAACTTAATCATAGTCGAGAATTAAACTGAAGTTAATCGACAAGATGGATTACCTATGTATCGTATTACTGATATAGGAAATAAAGGTTATATTTATACAAAAATATTACGCAAATATTTGTTTCTCGAGTAATAATATTCGCACGTATATAGCGTATGATTTATTTACAAAAACACCCTTCTAACTCTTAGGTATACTTTCCTAAATCGATACAGAAATATGTAAATATATATTTTGAAGATATGTTGCTAAATCACACACTTCCTTCGATTAATGTGATGTAACTGTGAAATTGGAAAAGTTATTCTTCAAGTGGAAGAAATATCATGAATCGTAAGTGCGGCGAATGTGTTATTAAGAAAAGTAACTACCACCTTAGTATATTGATACCTATGAAATAGGTTACTGGTTGATACACGTATGAGTTCTATATGGGGGAATGCCTACCTACAATATTGCTCGAGTTTAATGTTAAATTCATGAAACATCCGAATGTGTAGAAGAAATAATAAATCCACGTCGTGACCAATAAGTCGGTAGGTACCTCAAGCTTTTGGTTGTCTTAACCTCAAAACTGGATACGTTCCAAAATAACAAAAACTATATTGTTTTAAACGTGGCACAGAATATTAAAGCGAGGAAGAGACCGCAAAATACATGCTTGATAAATATATTATTATAAGGAAAAAAATATTGTAGTATTTTGTTAGATGTATAAAACGTTTTACGCGGCAGTATAAAATTGACACCGCTATGGGTTCGTTCAAGTAAACATTTTATAAAAGTTATCATTGATTAGAAGATCAAATGTTCTAAAACACACAATGAATACCGGTGGATCGTTCCACAAGCAGATAGCAAATGTAAGGACGAACTACGTTAGATTATGAGGCCAGAGGGCCTGCATACTAGATGTGAGCAGATTTTTAATTTTTAAGGTCTAATTCAATTCAGAATAAGGCGATTTTACATGGGCGTAGGCAGGGGGGTTGGGGGTTTAACCCCCCCTAAATCACATTGTTATCACATCGTTTTTTCATCATTGTTTCAAGAGATTTTTTTTGTTAAAAATCCTTAACATTTTTTCATTAAAAATCATAAAAAAATGGAAAATTAGCGGCGCTAATCTAATTAAAGCAGGGTTTGTTCAAGAAAAATAAAGTGGTCAAGTTATTCTTTTTTATCTACCTATCTTCTTGTTTTATGGCAAAATTTTGGCTGCGGCGTCAATCCTTTATCATATTGTAACCCAGAAATATATCCAGATGCGTTTCTATTGAAATCAACCAGGTTATCAATTCACCCATTTTGAAAAAAAAAAACCTCGCTATTTCCTTATTTTTATTCCATTTGGCAATACGAAAATTCTAGTTGTTCTCCCTAGCTTCGTAGCTGACGACGCCCATGGTTGTTACTTGTTGTCTCTGGTCCAGAGCTACATAGAATACCCGAAATGAATTCCTAGCTACGGCCCGGGCGATGAGGATGGTATAGGTGCCTGATATATTAATATGTTACCAAATAGGTACTTATTTTGAAAATAACTAATAGGTATGGTATTTCCTCATACTGAATATTAAAGAAACAGTACCTAGGTATAATACTGCTATTCAACATTGTCTCACCTATATCTCGTTCCGGAGTGTAATTTCCCAATGGTCTTCTACTTCGCCAGAGTGTACTGAATACAGTTTAGTTTATAGCTCTCAAATAAGTAAAATAAACGTTAAATTATACAGCTATCCCAAATATTTTATTTATTTATTTTTATATCCTACAATAATAATATATGAACCTAAATACCATTGATAGAATACTATTATTTGTATATATACCTAGAACTTGAAATCTAAAGGCAAAACGGAAGATGGTAGGTAGGTACCGCTCGACATAAAAGCAAATCTCAAAAAATACAATGAGAAATTCATTATCTGTAAAAACCGACTCCCATATATTTCGACATAAAAATAATATATATTATTGGGCTCCCTTCCATAGCCTTAGAATAACATAAAATTTCGGGCATCTTTTGATCTCCTTCCTTTATTACCTTTTACAGGGAACTTTTTATCTCCCAATACTTGCTCCAGGATATTTTTAAACATTTTTGATGTATGAGTAGCCGATTGCTTGAGAAATCTTTCAACGTATAGTCAAAATCACACATTTCAACAGCCAGTAACGTATCAAGATTGAAGATACCTACTTCACGATTCTCATATTGGGCAGATGACCGTGATAATTTCGTACTGTTTAGTCTGCAACTGAGCGTGAAGTTTAGGTCGTATTATTTAGAATTTCGTTCAAGCTCTGAAAAGAATTATTATTAATAAAATATTACTAAAGGTATACAATATGATCAACTCGTGTTAGGGCACAAAGCATTTATTTTGTATTGTATTTAACATTCTTTATGCGTAAGAGGATTCCTTTTATCTGTAAAGAATTATGACTTTAATTATCGGCCTATACTTCTGCAACAAAAAAGGTTTCTAATTAAAATTCGGTCGTTGATGATGAAAAGTTATCTCGTATTCAAAGCTTGTTCAAAAGGTTAACGACACATTCTTTATGATTTTATTTCTTAAATAGTCAACTTTTATAAAGACTTTTTTTTAACTTCTGTAATTGTACGAAAATTTCAGATTAATCCGTTTTGTCCTTTTATGTTTCAGATCAGATGAATTAATTCTAACCTAAGTCTGAATAGAACAGAGAAACACTTATACACTTTAGATAAAATACTAAAGTTCTTCTATGTCAGTTACCTGTCTAGAGGCACTAACTAAGTAAAATATCGTTTGGATTTTAATATTTTTAAATTATCATCAACAGGGATAAAAACCTAGAAATTTTACGACAGTGATGTTTCCATCGACACAAATACAAAACAAATACGAGTATAAGGCTCGGAAAAAGAAAATATAAATTTAGACAATCTCTGTACTTAGTAATAAGTAGTATTATTCACTTCTGAAAAAATTTTAACGTGTTAATCTAACTAATGACGAAAATGTAAATTCTATCTCGATTTTTTTTTAAAGAAATCTCATAATGTAGTACTTATAATATTCGTGCACTTTTCCTCGAACACACGATTTATAATATAGAGAATGGAAAAACATTTACAATCTGTGTTTGCCTGTTAAAATATTTCCCACGCAAAATTGACGCGAAATAAACAAAATAAAAATACCTTCAGTAAAATAATGTTAATATTGTAGATATTTCATATTGGCAAAATATTTACCTTAAATTTGTTTAATGATACTCGTATATTAAAAATTCTCTCGCAATAAAACCAAAAAGATGTTTACCCTACAATGCTTTTTTCGTTTCTAATTCCAACTGAAAGAAATTGAAAATCTGTATCGCGGGCTGCAATCACGAGATATCGTGAAACAATAAGTGTTACTGACTGCGAAGAGATTTATTATTTAGCCTTGTCAATAAAATATTTATGATGTGGTTCTGGTATAGATCACAGATACACAAAGCTTCTTAATTACATATACGATAAAACAACAGCCAATGTAAAGCTTGACAAGAGCACAGAAATGTTCCCAATAGAAAAGGGTGTGAGACAGGGAAATACTATCTCCCCGAAATTGTTCACTGCTATGTTTTGGAGAATACCTTTAAAATTTCATTGGGAAGAAAAAGGTATTAAGCTATACGGAATATATTTGTCAAATTTGAGATTCACAAATGACATTGTACTAATATCTGAGGATCTAAATGAAGCTCGTGTCATGCTACACGACCTCATACAGGAGACAAAAAAGAGGGACTTCTAATCAATGCGAGCAAGACGAAAATTATGACGAATCTAATACTCGGGGGTACGGTAGAAATTGACAACCAAATAATAGAGGAAGCCAAAGAGTACTAATATCTCGGGCACAACATCCTATGTACTATCCAGAGATATAAGCAGACTGTTGAGGTGCAGAGAAGAATTGGTCTTGGGTGGACGGCATAAAGAAATTTAAAGAAGGTCTTTGACAGCAATATTTCCCAAAGTCTTAAACGCAAAATGTACCAATGCATACTGCCGGTGCTGACTTATGGGGCAGAAACCCTTACCCTTACAAAATCGACCGCAAGAAAAATCCGCTTAGCACAAAGGACACCAGAAAAGGCCATGCTACACTTAAAACTGTGTGTGGATCTTATAGTTGAACACCAACTCATCTCAGTAGTTAAATTATTCCAGGTACCTGCTTTGATAGAAATACGGTCAGATGAAATAGTGCAAGTAGTAACAAGCAATGAGTATCTTGGATAAAGGACAAGGTAGCCCGTCTTCAACATTGTGTATGTAGTATGTACCTACTGTTTCAAATGCAGAGATGTATTATTATACTAATATTAGCAAGATAAAATTACATAGAGGCAGTTAATAATTCCATGCCATGTAGGTAATACGAAGACATATCATCATAGAGTAAGACCTATGCAAGTAGAGAGGTAAGTACCTACCTACTAAGAGAGCAATGAGTTGTTGTTATTAATACCACCTACGAGTCTTCTATACTATAAAAATGAATGACTGTCTGTTCTTTATGTTCTCCTAAACCGTCCATCGGATTAACATTAAACATTGGTATGTTGTTGTGGACACCCCCGGAAAGGTTTCTCGTACAACCTTTTGGCAATAGGTAGCGCGCGAATTTTTTAAAATAAATTAATGAATTTCAGGTATTTTATAACGGATTTATGGATTTTTGGAGAAGCATGGGAGTCGTCAGAGGGAGGCGGGGTATGGAATTCAGATATGAGGGAGGTTCAGGTGGCAGGGGATGACATGCCTAAATCGACATTAGTGTCGAATCCATAGTTTGCAACATGGATGAGGTAAATGGTGATTCTTTCGGCATCTGCGGGAGAATAGGGGTGGGGTAAGAGGGAGTGGAATCTAAAAAATATGTTAGTATATGTATGTATGTAAAAAAATATGTTTATCATATATTTTTTTTTACATTTCAAATACCAATCTACCTTTTTGGGTTCAAGAATTTATTGAGACGTAGCAAGGCGCGTAGGGTACGGGTAGCGTATAGTATAATGTATTACACACTTTGTCACAAATGCACGTTACACCACACGACAAAGTAAAACAATTAACCATGACAAATTACATTTTCCATGGGATAACTAGAAGTCGATACTCGATATATGAATAATGATGTAATTTTTTAGCATCCGGTGAAGCCAATTATAGGAAACATGAATTAATCTCCGACATCCTGATAGATTATTATGAATACGTGGTGATTCATGAAATTCATAAATCCTGCATAACAAGCTCTTTCATGCATTACTCATTACCCAACCTATGCTTTCTACATTGTTAAAAATCACTATTTTTATCATCCCGCTACGCGAAGGCAAAAATCCCTATTTTATCAGCCTGCTACAAGAAGGTAAAAAATCACAATTTTTTTTATCAATCTTTCACTAGGAAGCCGATAAATCACAATTTTGTCACCCTGCTACTAGAAAGGTAAACTATTACTATTCATTACTTTCAGCTTGCTACTGAGAGTGGCAAAAAAATCATTATTTTTTTTCAGCCTGATTATAGGAAGGAAAAAACACTATGTATATCTCTGTCTGCTCCCAGAACGGCAAAATGACTGTATTCTGGTACTGGATAGGTAAAAAATCTCAATTTTTATCAGCCTACTACTATCAAGGTAAAAAACCACGGCATAAAGTTTTCGTGTGTGGTAGTAATCGAATAACACCAGTGTAGTTTCTATTGAGAGTGAAGTAATATTATAGATTTTCGTTGACAAATGAGTGGTAAATATGCGGTACAGACGAAATGTCTTATTAATTTTTAAAAACAATTAGATTTATTGGTGAAAAGAAGTGCTTCTTCGTGCATTTCAGGAAGAAAAAAATCGAACATATCAAAATATGAAATTATAAAAAAAAAATTGTGTAGAATTCGTCGTCATAATATATATAGAAATGAATTGATATTATCTAACTAGTTAGCAGGCGCGAAGCTACCTAAGAACACGATTCCCATCGAGTTACCTTTTGGAAAAAAATAAAGGTATAATAGTGTCTAATCTGACGTAATACCATAAGAAATGTTAGCCCCGGCTTCTCTTCTGCAGAAATCCACCCTTCGCCACTGCTAGTTAGGCAGTTAGTTTGCCTCCATCAGTTAACTTTCCAGTCATGTTCATCGTGTAATTTTATTTCCAAATCGGGTACAAGTTATGAAATAAACGCGAATAAAACATTTTCCTTAGTTTCAAACATTAATCTGTTTAATTTACATACAATCGAAAACAACTGCATTTAGAGATGTTTCCAAAATGGTATGCTTTGAATAAATTTGGGTAATAAACAAGATCAATTGGAACCATATCTACATATTTCAAATTGTCGTTCTAAGTTATTAATTGACTCCATTACTTACCTGTCTACCTGTCGCTATACAGAAATATTGTTAACGTTGCTTCTATTCAGTCACTGCAGCAAATATATACATACCTACATACAAACATAGATTTTAAAGTACAATGAACAGCACAAAATCCAATTCAAACAAAATTAATTTAATACTGTACGGCGCGGCAGTTGTTGTCGAGCAAATGTTAATTGTTATCGAGCAAGGAGTGATCTCTATACTTCGTAATCTACAGTGTATATAAAATTATACCGAAATACTCACTCATATAATCAATACATTAACAAAATCACGAATGACTCTAGTGGAATAATCAAAATTGATTTCATTTTATTGAAATTGTCTAAACGCAAAGCTGACAAAGCTATTTTATCAACGGTCTCTGAACACAACAAGAAGATAATAATATCATGATAGACAAGAAAGTCTTATGGGAGATATCACTAATGGATTAAATTCAAAGCCATTATACCTAAATTGTTCAGATGCCTGTAGATACTTACACGAACACTGAATTTAACTGACAAAATAATAATGTAGTTAAATTATTAATCCATTTTTTAAAGATGAAAGGTTAAAAATTATTCATGGCTCAGTAATAAACCAACTGTAAGTTTTTTAAATCAGCCTATGAGTACTATAACAAAGTTTGTATAGACACACGTAGGATACTTACCATTGATAAGACCAAGAGAAAGAAATATAAAAAGAAATAAAAATAAATAAAAATAAAACAACTACAAAATAATCTTGTAGGCCTTCGCAGCGTGATGAATCCACATCTTCGTTGTTGGTTCTTCAGGTTTCCTTACTGCGTGAGTGGTTGAAGCCAGGATCAAACCTCGGCGCTGGCGATGTATTCCACACTTCGCAACACAGGAGTACAAGGCGTGCATGAAAGTATTTGGGTTTGTGTATGTTAGCCCAGATCCTTTGTATAAAAAAATCCTAGAAGCAAATAAGACATGCACGCGTCGAATTTCTATTGGCAATGGTTTTTCGGTTTTTTAATTTGTCAGTAATTCTAAGAATCTCCGTTGTGAATTAAAATTCTTCATATAATATTTACCGTAATTGTTATGAAAAAACGGCAGGCATTCATAAATAGATAATTAAATATTCCATAAAGTAATCGCGCGCTATAAAACTTTCTTATTTAATAAATTACAGCCGTTAATAAAAACAGCAAATAAATTAATGTACCTACAGACTTCATATTAATTTTTCTTCAAACATTTACCCCACCTTAATCAGTATTATAATATCTTCTTATATTTTACACAAAGGAGATTGTTGAGTATCTTTAGGGGAGGACTAAATTATGATGGATTTAATGCAAAACGCCTCGCTGTAGTATATCCAACTGACATCTGTAATTGATCGTTTATCATTCTTCTGAGAAATTCATTGTATTGTTTTCTTCTTCTTAAAGAAGATAACAACATTGATATAGGCAGGTACTTGTGCAACTTCCATGTATATTTATTTATTTAAGCTGTTGTACGTCTAACATAACATATTCTACACATATACTATTATAAGTAGGTAGGAACATTATGATTGATAATCCTTCCATATTATTCTTGGAAACTTTCATTATTACAAGATAAATAGGAATGAAGAATTTAAGGAAAAAACTAAGTGTTCATATGAATAATCATTGGCTAAGCCTAGTAAATTCTGCGTCATTCTAGAGGTCTGCTGTGTAAAAGTTCGGGCATATTTCTTTTTTTTTTTATGTTGTCAGTATTGGGAATATAATATGGTAATATGGTTGAAGTTCAAATTTATCTATTACCACCTCAGGCTGCCGCTGCTCACTTGGTAACGAAAAATTATAACCTAAACTTGTTGGGGAGATAATACTGATGTTAATTAATTTATTAATTCGTGAATAGTAAGGTAGTTTTAATTTTGTTAACGTGCTGTGTTTGTTTTAAGCGAACATACTTATAATATTATACCTATAATATTAGGGAAAGACGAAGAATAATACGGAAAAATTCAAAAGAGATATAATGTGGTATATTTAGATATAATGTGTTTACCATTACGAATATACCTACTCATATTTACCAATGCTTGCTTCAGTACACGTGTCTAACGTATATTGTTGTAAGTGCATGTAGTTATAAGGACAGAGTTAGTAGGTACCTAGCACGGGGACGATACTCACTTGATGCGATATTATATACGTAACACCGATGACCACATTATCACCCTATTGGTTCTAAATATAGCGAGGCAATATCGTATTAAAAGTTAAGTACTCGATGCGACTGAAACATCTACTTATCCACACTTACAATCTCACCTGGGACATAGAAGAATTTTATCTCTTAGCATTATATTCCTTTTCTGAGTACTCTTGCGGAACGTTCGATACTAATAGGTATAAAAAGCAGGTAATGTCAGTAGGAAGCAATGTTCGCAATGGCTAAGCTCAGCGGTAAAATAACATAGCCACGCCAAAACCGAGAGTGGGGTAAAGAGAGAGTGCCATAAATTTAAGTAATCCCTTGTATTAGTCGAAATGGTGAAAACTAATTACCCACTCGCCTCCCTCTCTACCTCCACCCTCCCCCCAGACTACTTCGCTTGTTTCGCGTTTTGCTTTGATAAGTTTCTTCTATCCGATTATATTAAAAACCTCAGGTTATACTGAATTAAGTATTTAAACGTTATTCCTGCGTACTGTCAGATATATTAACATGACAGATTCATATCAATCGTCTTAATCCTTAACAGAAGAATCCGAGACAAATGATCATTATATAGAAGACGAATCAACCGGGAGACGAGAGAAAAGTTATCTTTAAATTATTAACTTTATTAGCAAACACATACATAGTATGAAAGTTGTTACTAGGAAGAATTTCTTTATTTACATTCAATCCATTTTCCCTAGTTTGGCCAAAAACTGATCAACATTATTTATCTACGAAGAGAAATTAAAAATGTAGGTAATGGTTTTTTGTCCGTTTACAATGGACAAAGAGTGATAAAATAAATCAAATCCTATCGATAAAATGTTATGCAAAATGAAATACAGCCAGAAAAATTTGAACAAAGCACTTTAATAGAACTTAAATATGTCTACAAAGGGCTTATCATTTTAAAAATTATTGTCTTTGAGATCATGAGAATCGATTTATCAGTGAAATTGCTGAAACACATTTTTAGATTTACAAATATGAAACTTTTTACAAACACGATCACTAAATTTTTAAATGAGATTTGTGATACATATTTGTATTGCATTTGTGTCTGTCCGTTATTGGGTTCCAGTGGCGGGGCAAGACCAAAATTTTATGTGGGCGAGGTATATTCGCGAGGCCCTCAAGTGTCGCAAGAAAATTGATGTTATAAAATAATAAACAGTTGAAAATTACAAATTTTGAACTTTCAAAAAACTGAACCACACTTATTTATTATTCTTCTCACAATAAGAAAAACCAAACAGTATCACATACAAAGGGGACAAGACTGCAAGCTACATTTTGAGATGGGGTTATAGCTAGGAATTAATTTCGGAGGGGTTTGAGTCCTGGACCAGAGGCAATAAATTTTGATATTTCCAAATGGAATAAGAAATAGTAAATAACTATATTTTTCTAATACATATGTTTCTGGGGCACAAAATGACAAATAACTATCGCCGCAGGCGAAATTTTCTCATAAAACAAAAAAAAACGGTAGACAAAAAGAATCGTTTAAAGTCCAGTTGGATTTTCTGTATCCTGTTTATTATTTTTTTTTTTATTCCGTTTTCATTTGTTTTTTATCTCACATATGTATGTATGTATATATTTTCTACTTCGTATATATTTTTTTATTCAATTTCTTTTTTTATTCAATTTTTTCTGTTTTTTCCTATATTTTTGTTCAACTCCTTTTTTTTCTGTTTTGTCCTGGGGTTAACTGGAAGAAATCGCAGCTCTGCGATAAGTTCGCCCTAGTAAACAACCTTTTATAATCTGTACTATGTCCATTTTGTATATTTATATGTGTTTGTTGTTTACTTTAAGTTTAAATAAATAAATAAATAAATTTTAGTGAAGAAACGGTCAATATAAACAGATTACCGCCGCAGTCGATTTTTTTTCCAAAATAGATGAATTGATGAACCTGGCTGTCTTTCAATACGGCGCAACCTAGGCGCTATTCCCCTCGGAAAGCGAGGCCGTAAGCGGTGACCCACGTCCCCTACGCCTTGCGCCGTCTCTGTTGGGTTCTTTTGTATTATTTGTATGTAATCATATATTTTGTTTTTTTTATTTTTTTTTTTTTTTTTTATTTTAATATTTTATTAGATACAACAGCTTTTGTAAATATTTCACCAAAATAACAATATACAATGCATTTTTTATATTGCCAATTATAGTATCTATCTATTGGCTGGTACTAGTTCAACATCATATACAGGTTACATTATAGATATACTGCAAGTACTGTACATAAATATAATACAATAATATAATCTAAGAATAAAGCACTTGTTTTATAAAGAGAGAAAGGGATAATAGGATAGGAAGTATAGGGAGAAGGAAAGGGAGGGATACCGCTTGGTTGGTTTGGTTTGTAGTTTTATCTTTATTAAGTCAGTCAGTAGTCTCTGTGTATGTATGTGTGCGTCATAATTACAACAATAACAAAACAGTATGAAGAAACAGTAACCCGTACAGCAATATGCATTGGTGTTTGCATATATAGGCACTAACCCCATAGCAACGACTTTCAAGATGCTGTAGCTCCAAACTTTGAGATTCCAACCAGTTTTTTTTTAAAAGAGTTGAGACTTGTACTGAATGGGTCCAGCTCCGAGCTCACCGCGCAATTTCTATTAAAACTCGTACACACTCTATTTATATATGAGCTTTGGTGGTAATTTGTTCTAGATGATTCGGCGTAAAAAAGGTGCGGACTGCGTTGTCTCCTAGTGGGGCAATGGAATGGCAAAGCGCCCAACAAATATGAACTATCGACGTTATTATTTAAAATTTTGTGTAAGTAACAAAGGTCAATAATTGAATGGCGTTATACAGAAGGCAGCCAGGCCACATAAACATCATTTTGAGATATGACCACTTTTGTGTTCGCGAAGATCTTTTTAAATTTATTCAATTACTGATTTAATATTAAGATAACTAACTATTCAATCAATATCAATATATTGTCTACTTACAGACACAAAAAAATAAATTTGAATATTTTAGAGATGTTTGCGTTTTTAAACAGATAATTTTTTTCTACAGTACACGTGTTTTGTGAAACGCATTTAGCTGAAGACAGCCAGCCTCATATAAACACCCATCGTTTTCAGAATTACCACTCTATACATACGTAGATTTTTGCCATTGAAAAAATATTTACGTAATAATTTTATGGAGGCAGAAGGTACATTCTTTAATTTTTTACCGTATGTACAAAAGATTCAAAGAAATTTAAGATCCCGTTAAAATGAATGTACGATCTACATCTCACTGTGGTATAAAAAGCATCATTTTCAAGCTCTTTGAAGTTATTATAAAAATATCCAAAGCATTCTCCTATGAAAACTAGAAATAAGGTCATAGGTAATTCTTTATTTTTTGGGTTGATTGTAAGATATTGTTTTTGCAATAAGTTCGCCTTTTGGCACAGTAGCATTGTGTTTCTTTAACCAATAAAGATTTAGAACAAACAATAACTATTTCACGTATAATAATAGGCAATACATTGATGATAATGATTAATTACATTAGACAAAGAGTTGAAAAACATAAAAATATGTGTAGATATCTACATTAAAATATAATAAATTAATATTAATAATGTGACAACAAAGTGAACAAACGTATGGGCATTAAACATTTTGTCTATAATAGGTAGAATAATCACATTAAGGCAGTTTAAATATTTACAATGACACCTACATTTCTCCATAAGACAAAAGCATTCTTAATCCTATTATTAAAATTACAATATCCTACATACTAATCAGTAATCATTGAGTAATCAATATAAACATTGTTATTGTCATTAACGAAACACTAATCTACAGAAGGCTCACAGGCCGCCTGACTGCGTTCTGCGAATTGTGTTATTGGGATACGTCGGCCGACGGCTAATGGTTTTATTGTTTTAAAACAATAGGTCAGCTACCTGCTGCTGGGTTTTGGTTCGTATACTTTAGAATCTCGGCCAGGCATCACCTGGCTGCGTTCTGTTAAATGTACTTGTGTACTTTTCGATGCGGGAATGCCCATACGGAGTCTGTCTGCATTCTACGAAATGTGTAATGGTAGATTTTGAATGAGGTGATATTTTCAAATGCGTTTTTTGAAAAATATTTGTATGGAAGGCTGCTGGCTTATTTTTCCAGAATAAAGTGTTACAGATTCTGCATGTGCTAATACCAAAAACTCGATTTATACCTAATTGTGGACTGGCTGCCTTCTGCATAACGCCATTCAATTAATCTACGATTTTCTAGAGTACTTATTTTGTAATATTGCAGAGCCCGAGTGTAGCTATCGAAATGCAACCTATTACGGTAATTAAGCTGTTTAATATATTTTTTTTGTACGCGCTCTATAGCGCTGATGTGCGTTATATAGTTCGGACTCCACACGGTTGAACCGAATTCCAGAATACTGCGAATCAATGAATTAAACAGGATTGTCAAAGATTTTGTACTTTTAAATTGTTTGGTTGTCCTGATAATAAATCCTAACAATCTAAATGACCGCGAGGTTATATTTTCAATATGATTAGTATAGCTGAGGTTTTCGTCTAATAAGACCCCGAGGTCACGTATTTCTGATTTATATTGTATAAGATGATCATTGATTTTGTAGTCGTGTTTTATTTTTCTTCGGTTGCGCGTGTATGATATGATATTGCATTTTTCTGGATTTAGAAATAGTTGGTTCCGCTCACAATATTTTTGTAGACTATCCAAATCCCGCTGCAACCCATGGCAGTCATCAACATCGCCCACCTCCTTATATATCTTGGCGTCGTCGGCAAAAAGTAATAAATTTGAATTTTCTATACATTTTTCCATGTCGTTTATATATATAGAGAACAACAATGGTCCCAGATGTGATCCCTGAGGCACGCCAGAGTACACAGGTTTGTATTCCGATTCATAACCATGCAGGACCACCGCCTGCATCCTATTTGTAATATAAGATTTAAACCAGCCCAACAACTCACCAACTATTCCAATATGTTCAATTTTCCTCAGTAATAAATTATGGTTTATTTTATCGAATGCTTTACTAAAGTCAGTGTATACTGTGTCTGATTGGATTTGTTTGTGCATCGATTTGGTTACGGCGTGGGTAAATTCCAGTAGGTTTGAGTCCACCGACTTTTTGTTTCGGAAACCATGTTGATTATGCTTAATGAGGGGGTTGAGTATGGGACTTATTTGGTCTATTATAATTTTTTCTAGTACTTTGCTAATTATAGGTAATTTAGAAATAGGTCTATAGTTTGTGACGTCATTTCGGTCTCCACTCTTAAATATAGGCGATATATGTATTTTTTTCCATTGGGATGGGAAACATCCCTCTGTTATGGATTTTTTGTATATTATGGAAAGTGGCAACGAAATCACAGTTGAACAATTCTTTATGAAGATAGCAGGTATTGAATCAGGACCCTGTCCCTTGGTGACGTCGACAGCGTTTAGGTACTTCTCGACAATCTCTTTAGTAACTTCAATACTGCTTGCTAGTGCGACATTCGGACAATACAACACCTCGTCGCTACAATCTTGATCACCGATACCGGCGTCGCCCTGGATATGTACCGATGCAAAAAAGTCATTGAACGATTCACAGATACCTCTTGCCTCGGTGTGCTTTACACCTTTATATGTCATAGTTTTAGGAATACCCTCGACGAGCCGTTTCGATTTTACAAATGAGAATAGGTATTTAGGATTATTTTTAATATTTTTTTCTATGTTATCAATATATTTACTGTAGCAATCTTTTTGAATCACTTTTTGTCTGGCACGTAACAAGGAAAAACTTTGGTAGTCAAGTGGATTATTGGATTTCTTCCATTTTTTGTGAAAATGTTGTTTCTCTTTTATTATCTTTATCAACGCTGGGGAGAACCAGTGAGGATACGTATAACCCGCTCTGATTTTTTTTGTCGGAATACTATCGCTTATAGTTTTGGTCAGCATATTATAAAATTTCATAAGACAATTCTCCGTGTTAAGGTTTGAAAACTGGTGGTCCCAGTCGTAAGCTGATAAATCGCTACGAATTTTAGTATAATCACCCTTATTGTATTGTATCACATCGCGAAAGTTGTTTTTGATACATTTATCCTTAATCAGCCCGCTATTGGTTTTAATTAGCAGGGGCTTGTGGTGGAGGTCGGGTTTAACCAGCGGAGGAGACGGTCTGACGTCACACTCAACATTTGACAAAACAAGATCAAGTATTTTATTATACGAGTTGTGCACGTAATTATATTGCTGCAATCCGGAAATGGATAAAAAATCAACGAACTGTACATTAGCTGCTCCTCGCGTGTATTCGCCTACTATCGGTAATGAGTTAGAATTTAATACCCAGTTTACGTACGGGAGGTTGTAGTCACCTAAAAGGATGAATGTATCTTCCGAATGATTTGTGTATATTTCTTCTACCATGTTTAGATGTGATACAAGATTGGAAACATGACCACCGCCCTCTGAACCAATGTATGAACAACAAATATGTATAGAGTTCCGCGAATCTTTGGGAATGGAAACCCATATGTCCTCAGATGAAGAGGACCATGTTTGATTGTGTGTTGGATTCAGGCCAGACTTGACCGCAATAAGAACGCCACCCCCGACATTGGGGCCACCCCTATCTCTTCTAAACACCTCGTACCTTCGGTCGAACATTTCTGGGGAGTAAAAGCTGTCATTAAGCCAAGTCTCGGTCAAACAAATGATATCGAATTGTTCTTCGATGCAATTCCGTAAAATCACATTAGTCTTTGTACGAAGACCTCTAACATTCTGATAAAAAATATTTAGTTCTCCTGCGCCTTAGAAATGTTTGAAAGTTGTTCAGTATAGTATTCCGAGTTCAAAAATGCGGAAACCAAAGAGACAAACTCGATTAATATTTCACCAAAAATTGATACCCGTGTGACGGGTGATTTACACGTACGTTCTGGTTTGCAAGTTTGGTAACACCGCAACATCCGTAGTATGAAAGTGCAATGTGATAGTATGAGTAAGTTGGTTTGTTGTGCGTTAATGGTATTGTAAGGTGGTATTGGTAGTGGTAAGTAAACATATAGGTAAGTAGCAACGTCTGTGATTTTTGATATTTTTAGGGATCGTAAACCGTTGGTCAGTATTTGTTTACATTTGTTTTTTGTACGACAAGAGGAATGCGGGAAAGACACCCGAGAAGATGAGGAGTATTGAGGGTCCACAAACCGGAGTCTTAGGATGAAGGAGGGGGATTTCAGGAGGGATATTAAATGGATATAGTTTAGGTTATACGTAATACTAACAATGACTATGGAGACTATTAATCTTCGGTTTCCCTTTGAGGTCTCCGCTCCTGGCTGCCTCGCCTGACGCTCTCCAAGTCTTCCGTGCATGAAATCATTATCCTCTGCGATCCCTCGTTCCTTCGTAAAAAAATCCTCCCACCTCGTGTCCAAGCAAATTTGTATTCCATCTCCTTTGCAGCTTGACGGGTCTCGTAGAAGAGTTGCTTGTTTTTTACGGTTAGATGTTCGTTGATAAATATACTATTGGCAGGTCCCACCAGTCCGATGTCTTGTGTGGAGATTCTCCTTTTTTTTGATCTCACAGATGCCAGAAGTGTGTCCCTTGATATTCTCCGCATGAATTTGACAATTATTGGCTTCGGTGCAGTTTTAATTCTGGATCTTGTTCTGATTATATAGTCGACCTCATTCATATCGACGTCACAGCCCGCAACCCTCATCAAAGCTTTGAAGATGTCTGGCAGCGATTCATTCTTAACCTGTTGTTCTTAACCTGTTGATAATCCATGTATAAAATAAAATAAAACTTACAAAAAGAAAACAAATATATTAAAATTACTATACTACCTATCTATTACAATTAAATTTCAAAAACTGTGTCCATAATACAACAATTATATTTAGATAGAATCATAATATCCTGGAATTGCACACTCTGCATATATTTAATTCATGACACTCGCACGAGTTACCCGCCCGTGGAAAATGTTTTTTTTTTACCATGTCGCATATGGTAATGTTTATTTATTACCATTGGGGGAACATCTAGTACTGTCTGTAATAAAAATCTCGTGGATAGATATAGCAACTATACTCATGTTAGTACATTATATAGATAATAGGTACCTACCTATACACAAATGTAAATTTTATTGAGATTTTTACCTCAAACTCACATAACGTCTAAACGTTCTGAATCCGTAATGCTTTCTAGAAGAGGCACGTTTTAATACTCTTCCTCATTCATATCGGACGAGTTCATATTTTCAAATTAGGTAGGTGCCTAGTACCTAGTACTTATTCTAATCATTCATGATGTCGGAATCTGTTGGTCGAACATGTCATAAAATACAAAATCATATTTTGGATGTATGATATATCATCACGACTAATATAATGTTCGACTGTCGATTCATATTAATTGCGTCGAGAAAGAAGTAATTCAAATCCATATTTATTGATACTTGTGAGGCATAAAATGTTAGTTAACAATAAAATATTCATAACTTCTCTAAGTGTGTTAATACTATTAGGCTATGAAGATTTAAAATAAAATTTACATGGATGAAAAGGAACATCATAAAATAGGTTTAGAGAAGAATTCCTTATTGAAAATTATAATGGCAGTTCATTTTCGTATCTAATATTTAGAGTTGTTTATCGATTTCAAAGCGTATTGTAAAATATGAAAAATAATACCGAAATGTTTATTTTCTTGAAGACAATGGAATATGAAAATAGATGCGCTGTTAAGAGCGATATACCTGGTAGGTACGTAGAACACATAAACTGGATAATGTGATAATGTGTATAGGTACTTGTACCTATTGTGGATTTTATTATCTTACATATCCAATCTCACGGTGTTTCAAAACATTTTGTATTTGAGGCGTATATGTAGGTATTCTCATTGGAAGGGAAATTTCGTCGTAACTTTGATATCTGATAAATCAACCTTCACAAACAATACATCTAACATCAATCAAATCTAGAAGCGGATCTTGTTGGTTGAATCAAGACACTGCACGAAATTGTAGTTAATGATAATATGAACATGTGTTTATATGATGTGATGTTATAAATACAATTTAACAACTTGAGATCATACCAGCTAATAACGTACATATATTCTATCAAAGTACACGCGCTGAAAAACAACAAGATAATGGGCCCTGTGAAGATAATTAAGAAATATGTGTGAAATAATAATAGGTACCGTACCTACATTTTAAATTATATAAGTGTTCATTAAAAACCATATAATGGACTGAATAATCACGAGTAATAAGAGAAATTGTAAAATTACGGTCATTCCCTTAATGAGCGGACAGAGGCAAACCAATGCCGTTTGTAATAATAATATTTTCACTGACAATAACGTATTCTCTGTTTCTACATACGACTCATCAGATGTTTCGGACGAGGCTAGTCGTTGTATGTCGGCTAAAGTGCAGCACCATGCATGGTTTTAATATGGTAAAAGAAATTAATTCGTTAACATGCATATCTATTCTAGAGCCTGGGAGATAAATTACTGGATCGTGTTACAGTACTTTGTTGATTTTCAACAAAATAAACCCATATTTCAACAATGCATCAAGTAAGTGTGGCATTCAACTCTCACATTTGAAACTTTAACATTTGTACAAACTTATTCGCTCAGCTCTATATATTTAAATGTCAGCCACTCCCGTCCGACCCATAGCATACTGCGGATCCGTTCGTCTCATGGGATGGAAACTTTTCAAGTCTTTAGACGTGAGGCATATAATGATATAGAAACTTAATACACTTCACACCGATATACGATAGCAATATCGTGACACTTAACGCTGTTTGTACTTACCACTCCAATATGTTAACTCGATTCTAGAATTAGTGAGGGAAGAAAGTATTTGACAGATTTGTTCCTTTCCCTCTCTTCCATTCCACTTGTTTTACTGACAGGTAGATAAGTACTAAATGAATAATTACTATTTATTTGTTTTTGTTTGGCAAGATGTTACTGTAACCTTTCTTTCTGGTCATATTGTATGTGGGTTGAACACAACCAACTTACAGACGACATTGAAATATTGTATTTTAATTACTTTGTGATACGAGGGGAAGTTGTTCTAGTACTTCAGACGTAGACTCCTTACCAAGATGTAGATTGCAGAAGGTATCGTAGTGTTTAACTACCATCAATTTTAATGGGTGTTATTAATTATATTTTATAATCCAAAACAAAGCACATTAAGATGATTTATATGACCCTGACCGCATTGGATACACACAGCGATGGGGTAGTAGTAATGTACAGGGTCGTATCGTATCTTTACTCGATACAACACTTCTTGTAACAATTACATATATTAATTCTACTACATACGTACACATTATGTAAACACTAAACATATTACATTGCTAATAATTGTTGTTCTACGAATTTAAATTTCGTTATACTAAGTAGGTATAAGTAATATGTCTTTGATATCAGGAAGACAACAACGATTGTGTGGCTAAGGAAAATATCAAACGGAACTATGAATGCTAATATAGGTATATGTTATTCTTACAACGGATATAACATGAATCTAAAGAAAAGTCTTCACGGTATTGAATTATCATCAAATCTCTCAATAATAGACACCCACTTTTCTTTAAACTGAAATCCATGTTTAGACGTACTAATATAAATTCTATTTTAGTTATACAGAAGTCACCACCGCTGTCCCCTTTCAGCCGACTCAGTACTCACCCCATCAGATGGCTTGTCTAAACGTTAGACAAGCAAAGGTCTTATCCAAGACCAACAAAACAGTCTTTCTCAAGACAACGGTGTGCAAATTACTCCGACAGATCATAGATAACGTAGGTAGATTTAGAGATTATTATAGAAAATTAGTATCCAAAATAACGCATTCCTTATTATAATGTTTACGAAAGTCCAGGTCTGTGAATCACAATAGTCGTGCGTTTTGGCTCGGAATGCAAAGCCTTATATTACGTATGTATATTACGAGTAGGCAGTAGGTTTACATTGGTGTTAATGTATTTCTCGAAAACATATCAGTGTGAACGTTGCCACTTGTATTTTCGTAAAACTGGTGTAAATATTCATTATTACTTGTTAAGTAAATATAATTCCAACCGCTTTATGTTATTTTGGTGTGGATTTTACTTGGTGAATTTGTCGAATATTTCAATGAAATGAGTTAGCGTGGCGTTATTTTAAATACATAAATTTAGAAGTCTAGTTAACCAGACGATAGCTTTATGTATACTAATGGTAATTCAAGACACTGAATTCTTGACAGAACCTACATATGAACAAATTCTTCATTTCTTATACAAATCTGAAGCCACTCTCCCATTCTGCTTGATCTTCAGCGGTCTCCCTATTTTCACCTTCAATATTGCTCCAAAGAATTCAGGGAGATGCATTTTTTGATTCTGACAATAGCTGTATTATGCGTGCCCAGCGTGCCTTGCTACGCCACAGATATCTGCAAATCCGTGAAAAAGTATGAGATACACTTATACTTGTTTAATTTGCTCGCGCCTTCCATAATGCCTCTTCGTACACTCTTGCTAGTGTCAAGAATGTTACTATCATCTTACAATGCAAAAAACTATGGATTGGACACTAATATCGCTTTTTTCATACCACCTTCTCCTACCCCTAAGTTTCATCTGAATCGAATGAACGGTTTAGGAGGTCATATTACACGACAAAGAATGGGCACTCGCTGTTTTATAGTAGGTATAAGATTTGAAAAAAACATATGAGGTTCCTCGTCGCCGTTGTTATGCTATCGATGCGTAAATGATGATGTTACCAACCGTCTTTATATTGTAGGAAGATTAACATTACGAGTATGTCGGAATTGCCCCTCTTGTAAAAATTATTTGCAATATTCAGCACTAGTTAAAATTCCGCAAGTTATTTTTCTAAGTAGATTCTCTTATAAGCTATAGAATACAGAATGGAGTGTTCTTCTGACAAATGAGTTAAAGAGCAATGAACAAACTCTCTAATAGGAGTTGTTAATTATATCAAGTGGGGAACTTTAAAGTATAGCATAGTAGAGAACAGTATTGTTATGAAAGAAGCAAGGAAGGCAAAGGTACGAATATTAGCTTGTACATGTACACTATACAGGTAGGTTAAAATTTAAAAAAATTACCCCAAGTGGCTGTATATCGAAATGAACCTTCTCATATTTACATCGATCTACTAAATAAACCACTTACCTAATTCCTAAGGTTTTGGTTATTGTTGGTTTTGCGATTGAAGAATGTGTAGACGTACCTACTAGTATATGCACGAAACATTAGTTTATTTAGAAAAGGCTTCTGAGACGGGAATTAATAAGCGAATTCATTTATGGTTAGGCAGATTTAAGATTCTTCATAATGGGAGGTTTTTAGACGCGGATTTCCTGGTCTGGAACACTATTAATATCTATTAGTATCTTTTTAAATCTAATTCAGACCTGTGTTCATATTCACACGCGAGTACTAAGCGGACATTTTTACTAATTCTCCCTCAATAAATCGAATGTTATCTTTCACCTGATATTATGATCTGTTTTACAGCTTTGGCTGGGGATTAATCAAATTACAATCCCTCAATTTCAGAAATGGGGATATTTCAGTGAAACATCCAATAAATAGTCCTTATGTAGATAGGTACCTGTGCCTATTGCACACAATGGACCTACCCACACATTTCACATTCACAGCCATGACTCAATACCTATAATATACCTACTCTGTACTAGGTTTATCGTACATTCGAATATTTAATACCCGATATTGGATTAAAAAAATGGAGTATAACATACCTAGAGGGGAAAGATTATTGTTTGTGTTCGTTTGGAATAAATCGCTTGAAATTTGTAGCTGAATATAGCTGTAAATTCGTTACCACATCAGGAGCGAGGAAAAACCACGTTATCACACCAGGAACAAGGACAAATCAGGCATAATAGTATGTAGGTAAGTAAATGTTGAAGGAAATTCTTTTCCAATTGAGAAAACATATCGTAAGTGTTGTTTACTTAGCTGCGTCTGTTGGTGAAATATGTACTCAAAGAATAAATAGATTTGATTCATAAGTTTTACGGTTTATTTCATGTATAAATAACGCCAATCCTTGAAGAAGAAGTTATTGAATAATCACTAAGAAACCATATTACGTGCGCTCACATTCCATGTGGTTATTTATCTATAAAATAAATGTTATTCACACTAAAGTTTGTCAATGTGGTTTTGAGCGACGGTTGCTAACGGTTAGTTTTTCCACAACAACTTTGAGAAATTCTACATTTCCCCTTACTTTATGTTGAGACTTTCAATCGCTCGCTTTTAACACATGTTGATAATATACGAGTATCGTTAGTGGAAAACCAATTTTTGAAATGTACACACGTGTACAAGTAATACAAGTGAAACTATAATGTATCCTAGAGGGAATATGGATCAAAGAAATGAATTAAATGTTCTATGGGTAATAAAACTTTGTGAACCTACTATCGTACAATAATCTACCGATTTCAAATGAAAATCACTTCACTAATTCATTTCTTTATTCCAGTTAGTACTCATAGATTCCGTCGCAATATAAAAGGGTCGTCATTAATACTTGGAACAGAAAAAGAAAAAAATGTAAGCAACAGGTATAAGTCAACAAAATGATAGTGGATATCAACAATTTGTATGTAACATGTTGTATAAAAGACAGTCACGTACAAGTTCATCAAATATGTGTAGAAACTCTACGACTATAATTATCTATGCATAATCATATACGTGAAACCAGAAGCGAAGCTGCACATCAATTGACAGGTATGTATTGTGGTAAGTATTGCCTACTTGTAGAGATAGGTTAAACTTAATAAAGGAATACAAATTAAATGAAGAATAATTTTGTATGTTGTAGTAACGAATCTTCTGAACTCAAAGCTTTGTGTGAACTTTCTACGGTCCTAAACTTAAGTTTCTTGTACTTGATGAAGAACAATACTCAGTTAGCGCCATTTCACAACCAGAATATTCTTGTGTATGCTTATAATTAATTTCAATGATCTACCTATATTCATTATATGAATTGTTTTGATGTAAGACAATAGATGTTTAGTATTGTTGTCGCTACCGATAATACAATCCAGTTTCTCTGAATACTAAACAAATTATATATATGTATACATCTAGTGAAAAGCTATAAATTTGACGTCATTAAGGGAGCAATTATATTCTGAAATATTACTGAATTTAATATATTTCATCACTCCCACAACCACATACTAACTACGCTAATTGCCTAAGATCTCGTTAATAGCTACTTTGTGAGTCAAGTGGTTTTATTAATTCCAAACATTCTTACATGATTTTCAATCTCTTTCTTCAATTCAGATGAAAGAAAATCTCATTCTTATGTGGAATTAAGGTTGAAACATCCTCTTATAGGGAATTTAAAATCCACAATCAGTTGCTCTGCTTACGTAAACATTTTATTTTATTATTATACGAGGTTTAATTTTATAAACAAAATCTCTACCACATAGAACACCACAAAGCATATTAATACTAGGAATAAAACGGGTCATCGAAAAAGATGGACCCTATTTTAAAAAGGTATACCTTTACAACCATTCATGTTAAACGAGTGATTATTTCACTGTATGTAAACTGATGAATGTAAATTTTGTTTGATGCACAATACAAGGCGCAGACTAACGGCACGGTCTCAGTTTCTACAGGATGGCAACATGAGCGAGGAATTAGGTTAAGTATAAGAATTAAATCTATTGAATTGTGAATCACCACCGAATAAGATTATCATATTGTCAGAAATGATTCTTAGTTATCACAAACCTTATTCAAAGCATTAAACTGCAGAGGTAAATGTGATATTATTATCTCCGAAATAATAACATGTGTGTTTTGTTTGTGTTTGATAGATTGTTGTTGGTTATTTAGTCAATCCTATAATATCACAACACCATCGTGCGTAATAAGGAATATAATTCTATTTGGAAACAATTATTATACAACTCCTTTGAATGTCTATCAAATTCAATTTAATATTATTTAGTTCAGAAGAACAGTGCTTACGAAATCTAGCGGATACATATTTAATTTCTAACTTTATTTTATTTGATTGTATTCTCTTACACACTCATTATTGCTAGTACTTCGTATGTCTTACTGTACTTAACTTAACCTAAAATAATCGACTGTAGGTGAGAGACCAATAATGTCTTCTAAGTCACGGTTTCACAAAAAAAAACACAAATAAAATTATAACTCGAAAACTATAAAAAATCGCGTAACACATATTGGAGTATTTGGATACCCCCAAAGGTGCTCTATCTCTGGACTTCCGCGTGGGTCGTACTTTTTGGTACACTCTGTATATTCTATCAACTTGCAAAAGTTGCCACAGGATCTGCGTTACATTTTACCCGATTTCCAACAGAATTATGTAAGTTGACAATTCAACAGAGTCCTACATAAATGAAAAAATATTTTTTCGTTGTTAATTAAAAGATTTACATTGAAGAATCTCTCTGTCGATTTTTATAGACAATAAGTACCTTTTATCGACTTCTTTGGAAAACTGTACAATATGAGATAAAAACAGCAAGCATTTTATTATAATGTTTTTATTTATTATTATTCCATTTTTATTCTAATGTTTGAATTCTCCAGCAAAGTTTGTGTTCTCAGAAGTCTTCTATTTATTTTCAATAAATAATAATAATAATAAACATTGGGAAAATGTCCTCGTTATTTGCTAATAAATTGAAAACGTATTTTTATTTTCAACGGAAAATAAATAAAAGCTGACGTATTTTTTCCTATCATATTATTGTTTGTTTAGATTTTTCTGACTCATGAATATAGGCCGATGATTATTTTCATAATAATAATATTATTTGTGATAAAACACAATCAATAACAATATTATCCTCAATACTGATTGATTGATTAGATCTCCTTTAGGAGAAAAGAATTACATTATTATGATCGATTTCATTTTCATGAGACCTCATGCATTATGTAATTAGGCATTACTCTTATTTTGAAATATTATGCGACATGAAATATACGAGTATGAACGTTATACACGGTTTTATTTCTCTTATGTCTTCGTAAGATATTAAATACATACCAAGCCCGCCTTTTGGCACAATTGTTCCCTATGTGTTGTATTTTTCTCTGTAAGTTTTATTAATTACTTATTTATATGTAAGTCTGTATTTATCTATTTTAAGTAATCGCTGTAAAATCTTCGGTCTTTAGATGTTTATTTTTAAGGTTAGTAAAATTTAACACTTTGCATTGTAAAAATTCGGTGAGTTTACATTTAATTTACAGAAAAATCTATTTGTAAATTATTAAAAGCTCGAAACTATTTCTTCAATTTCAAACAAACTTTCTGAAAATGAAAAATTCAAGATATGTGATGTTCTTAAAAATTATTTCCTGTTATGGAAAAATTATCAAACAAAGTAGAGGATCATTGAAGCATCTTACACCTCGTCATACTCTGTCTTAATCAACACGCATATGGATGATATTGCTATGTTAAAGAGACTCTTAGACGACCACGCCCCCTATTGCCAATCCATTCAGAATTATAAATATAGATTTATCTGGAAATCATTCATCAAGTATGTATTTACATACTATAATACCCTCCATTATACTTATTTGCTTCTCAGTAAAAATCTTAATTACGTTGAATTCAATATTTGTTCAAGTTTCTTCAATTCGATTAATGTATGTATATAAAATACTGTTCAAACATTAGTCGCTGACTGTGCAAAGTACCTTGGAAATATTCTGTGAGAAGATAATATAGGAGCATACGATTCAACGTAACAGTTATTTCCTTCGTACAGGCATATACTGTGCCGTGAGGCAGCCACCACAAATCTTCGCTCAGTGGTACAGTTTGAACCATTCCCTATTTCTTACAAATAATGATCAGTAAAACCGTCGACAACATAATAACTATAAAGTATAAGTACATAGGAAGAAAAAGATGTGATCAACGTAGATTTGTGATTGAAAAGAGTACAAATACACACAGACCTGAAAGAAAAATAGTATATCAGAATGATGAAACAAAAAAATCTCACCGTTTCAAAGATTTCTTCGTTTCTGACGTTAGCAGGATAAGTGGTGGTTGACGGCACAGCTGGTGTAAGGAAATGTAATCAAAGTTCTTCAATTGTGGAATCTTCTCCTCAACTTTTTTCTCATAGAATGTCAAATTGAAATAGCTGTATATTAAAATGTGGAAACGAATAATATTGCCTTTGAATGTTATTTATTCCATCACTTTCAGAACGCTTCAACAAGTAAAATATTCATAAAGGTCTCTAATTGGACGTGTAATCACTTGGATTCAAACACTTGATTGTTTTTCTTAGATTATGATTATGCAATTTAATTATAAATTAATATTATGTACAATACAATACAATAATGAAAACTCTAAGCAAGTTTTATATTGTGGTCACAACCAATGAGAAGCGATTTCGATTATTATATATAGGTATATATACAAAGGAATGTAAAGCTAAATAATTTCCGAGTAAATTTAACTATTTAACCAATAATTATATCAAAGTTTACACTAGTTATAATAAACTAAAGTTATGGATTAGTATTTATGTTCTTCAATTACACACTGCTAGTAAAATGTCCAGTCCTAATTCTGTCTATTTACTTCACGAATTGTCTTATATATTACCAGACAATTTATTTACAAGACACGTTATTTACATACCAATTTAACTTTAACGTTATTTTCTACGCACACCAAATTCAAATTGTCTATGAAATATTAGGAAAAAATAAAAATAAAAAACTTAATTTAATAAATAATTGGGAATAAACTCAACTATGTTTTGTAATTTATAGTAGGACAGTATTATTATTGTAATAGTGATCATTGTATTTAATATGTTACTCACGAACAATTTGGGTGTAATTTTTTCTCTGACAGTAGTTACAATTACTCCTGCGTATTTTATATTTTCCTTACATTTTTTTTCACCATGTTATTATAAATTCAATTTGGTGTAAGTATCTAATAATAACTTAACAGTGAACAAAGATGAATTGAAATATATTTATTTTATTAGATGTCTCAATTGTTTCTCCATATATCCATATTGTCATTCATAACTTTTGTGTTTTGGAAATACAACGATATTGGTTGGACATGCTTCAGTGATAAGCATCTTACCTTTAAAAGGAAAACTAGTAGAACCCTCATCAGCTGTCACAGATATTTCAAGAGAAAACATTACTTGTACTGAGTAACTAAAAAGTGTTTCGTGTTAAGGAATGATGTTAGGGAATGTGTGGAATAATTAGTTTAATATATATGCATTGTAAAATTTCAAGATAAAATATTACTAAATTATTAAAAGAATTTGAATTTATAAACAAATATGTTTGTTATACAAATAAAATAAAAATATAGAAAGTACAGGTTTTTAGCGTCAAATCGTTTAGACGATACGCGAATAATCTAAAGTTGAAAAACTTTTGAATAACGCGCCACCATGAGATATCGTCATCAACGTCACAACGCGACGAGATACCAAAACTGACTGAAAGCTAGCATAACCGGGTGCTATGTGCGCGCGCATATACTTTCATGGAGTTTTCCAGAGAGCAAAGGATCCAAAAGAATGCAAACGCTACCGTGTAGTCAAAATGTCCGATCCCTCATTTTGTTCCTATATTTAGAAGCGTAGAGGTACAGACACTTTATTTTGATATTAGACAGGATATATCCCAAGCGTTGGCATAGCGGAGTGAGCCACCCTTCCTGTTGCTTTATCACCCCCCCATCAAGCTTGATCCTTTGCTCCCCAGTTTCTCCTCCCTCATCTTCATGCTCGTATATTTGTTACAGCGTGATGCAGGTGGAGGTAAGTAAGTACTCGCCCCACCTGAGCGCGGTCTTTGGCGGTCCAACAGGAATGTTTCCAATATTTTTACGCATTGTATATACTTTTATTATCTACCCAAGGCATATTTCTGGATGTATAAGTTAGCGTACCAGCAAAACATATCGATCCAAGATATAAATATTTTTAAACATTTCAAAAAATACATCATCATACCCTAAGTACCTTACATATCCTTATTTCCAGGTAATTATTCTATTCCTTAAATGTTTGAAATATAAATATTTTTTGTGGATAAATACAAGAGAAATGGAAACATCTCATGTTCTTTATTATTATTTCAACCGTTGTATATTAGTCTCGTGCTTAAAGCAATTACTTTAACAATTCTACTTGAAGTGATCATTCTACTTGGACCATTACGTGAAACACAACTAAAGAAAATTACGACACGTAGACGTCCCTAATGAAGATCAATTTAAGTTTGCTTCGTAAATAATGACACAGGTATTCCGTGACAACTTTAACAATATTACGTTAGTAGGTATTATTAGGTACTCACAAATTTTATTGTATCCATCACTTTATTATGTCATACGAGTAGGATCAATTCAACATTAAATTTATAGCATTTTTCAAGCATCATTAATACCTACCTAACCTACCATGGTGGGACCAATAAATAATTAGTGTTTCAGTTTTTTTTGTTGGTTGTCTATTGGGTATATTGAATAACGATCACCTAATCCGTTTTTATAAACATTGGCATTTTTTTTTTCACAGTGAAGAAATGATATTATTTTACGATCTCAATTTTCTTTGAAGGTTACCAACCGTGAAGAAAATCCTTGAAAATGTTTTCGGATTACGTGAAGGCTCTAAAAGTATGTACAAATGAAACTGGCGTAACTGAAATATTTTATTAGGGCAATTCGCTGTACGGAATCAAATCTCTGACGCACCACTCACGAAAAGCTGTCAAATTTACCGTCAATTTACTTGACGAAATAAAAGACTGAATGTAATAAAAGTCAACGTGAAATATTTATTCTTTAAGCAAGCACGTCGTTGGTCATGAAGTTCGTAAGTATCTTAATAGTAGCTATCTAATAGGTATTACTACTTTATATTGCAGGTTTATAGTATCGTACGCCTATATTATAGTAAGTGGGTTGTGGGTTTATAGTGTTGAAGTAATTGTAATTATAAGCCCAGAGTAGGTATATCTATGAGTTGGTACTAGATACATAAATACTGAACTTATTATTCCATGTCACGCTTTCATCCATGTTTATTCTCCTTGCCTCTTTTGTGAGAGGATTAAAATTGAAGGAATTTTAAAAACAGAAATGAATATGAACGAAAAATATTACGAACGGTGTGAATTTGAAACGGCTGGCGCGCGGTGGAAATTAAACGTTTGTCATAAAAATTATATTATTATTTCAAATAACAAAAAAACTTGTACGCTCGTGTATACTATATTATTATTATAAAAGAAGAAAGAGTGACATGTGTCAAAATGTTTTGATCGACAATGTACCTACATATAACTCGGATGTTTTTAATAATATTTATTTGATAGAGCATAAATTCCTGTAATGTTTGATGGGAAAACAAGGGTTACCTATCTTTACAGTGAGCTATACTTGTTAACAGTGAATATTTTATTAATAATGCTCATACAATATCACTTGGAAATAACGCATATATTAAGGCAGTCATTAACGTCCAGTGGGTAAAACCTAACACCATCTACTCTACTCTTTGTAGGCTATCATAGAACTAAGTAATACTTATTTGACTTGGCTTGCCTGCAATTAATATTCATATCGCACCCACTTTAGTGTTTCAATTGGGAAGACGGATTACATGTTGGGTCTGTTATAATATATATACAGCATGACTCCAAGCACCCGAACCAGCTCGGAAGCAATAAAGTTCTCGAAGCCGGGAATTAGTTATCGTAAACAAATTGCCATCATGTAAGAAATCGTTTGGTGATACTTCAGGAAAAGGCTAAGGTTGGCTTTTGATTTTCATACATAATGAGATTCGCGTGTGGTATCGTTACACAGGTCTTTAAAAAGAAACTGCTTATAAATTAATAATCTAACTATACCTACCCTATCATTAAAAAATCTAATGTTGACCTAGGATACTCTTATTTCCGGTTGGACTATACAAACTGACTTACAACTATATGTCTATACATGGGCTTTGAGGTTGTGAATTTTTTACCCACTTTCCCTTCCAAGAAAACTGAATAGTACGCCTGCTTGATATCATCCTGTATATTATTCAAACTTAGGACGGCATTCCGAATTTTAACCTCTTCTTAAGTATCGCAATACTCTGTATGTATATAACTTACTATAATATTCATACAAGAGAAATGCCTACATAACTAAAGATCTTCCCCTAGAATCTAGAATATATAGAAGCTAAGTATCTAACATAAAAAGTTGTAAGTAATTTCTGAAGTTGATAAACGATTTTTAATATGATTGAAAGTATCCACGGACCGAATTAAAACCTGACACGGACTGTCCTGTAAAATATTCTTAACGACGAAAAATCTTCAACAATCGAGAAAGAAGAATTCGTACAATAGTGTTTAAATATCTCATCAACACTAACATTGGGGTCTAAATATCTTTTCTGCAGGTATACCTGTAGCCATCCGTAACGTGAGGGTTTTCATTACTTATTTCAATAGCAAAAAATAATGGATGATTTCATATGACCGTGTAGTAGAAAATACAGCTTTATATTGAGTTGAAGTTTTACTAGATGTGCAATAAAACATTGCACGTTAAGACAAACTACAGATATATTATTTAAAAATGTTCCATCCATAGCATGAGGACCTGATTCTAGGGAATGACAAGGCGATGTATGTCGCCGCATATTGGAGTGGCAGGGTATGACCCACCCGGACACATAAAGTAAGTAAGTAAGCATGATGAAGAAGAAATCAAATTTCTCATTTTTAAAGGAAGAAACAGTACTATTAGAAATTGTCACTGTCATTTACAATTCCAATCAATCAGATCATTTGTAAATCAATTGATGATAAAATGAAATGTTTTCATTTTTTATTGTTACGAGTAGAACTGAGCGAATTACATTCCTTAATTAATGATAAGATAACGTTTACTCAATAGGATTCGAATTTATATAAGTAGGTACTATGCATTTCATCTATCTAGTCGCACGGCTAAAAACTTGATATTCTAAATCTCGATGCCCCGGAAATACTTTCTCAAATAAAATTAATATAAAATATTCGATCTTCTGTTTTCACAATTATTGTGAAATGCTACAGTTATTCGTATGTAGGATGAAGGTAAAAAACAATGTTTTAAATAAACATTGTGTATTTTAGGATGTCGTCTGTATATGCATGTTTAAAAATGTGTCTGTATCTATGTGTAACGTTATTAGAAGGCAAAAGTATCTTTGTTCTACGTACGTTCGTGATATAATATCATACATTACATGAATATGTTATGGAACGTACCGTAGTAATACGTAGAATACCTACATAGAATACCTTACATGGGTACGGAATATGTCTAGGTCGGCAAGTTGTGGGACAGTCTCTGTGTATACTTACTTACATGATAACACCATATAACATACTTTAAGGAGAAAATCCTCATATGTTCACCCTTGAGAGACATATATTAACGTGATTTATGTCGTAACTTGAGGCCTATCATAATTTCAGTGAAGGCTCATGTGTAGCACTAGGGGTCATTTGTTATAAATCATGTTTCTACAATTTGCATTGGATACTCTGTGGTAGTAATCGATTTAGAATCAACCTGAATCTACAGAGATACCTGTTAAAGTTTATTATGTTATATTGTAGGTAGTAGAAATCAAGTATAATATAAGTATACAAAGGAGTCTAATTTCCATAGTCCCTCTATTAGTCCCAATAATTATGTATAGATTAGTATAATTATTATTATACCTTATTCTGCGGTAAGATGATGACGTCGCATAATAATAATTGACTATGAAGTTTCTTGCGCGTTGAAATGGCAAACTATCCAGGAAAATACATTAAGCTTCATGTGAAATACTGGATGGAGCTTATGGCAATAAAAAGTTAGTCATTGTTGTGCATATTATTAGCTTACCTATAGACTACTGCTCTATTGTGCATACCTACCTAATTACACATTTATATTACGTGTCTGAAACCCCGTGAATATAATTTGGATTATGACTTAGTAACTATGACGCACATTCGAGTCTTAAGTTTGTGATTAAAAGCTGTCTTATGAGATACATATATTATTATAAAACGATGTAGTATGTAGGGATATTGGTACAATATAATCAGTACTCTCGAGAGAAATGTACGTGCCTACTTTTTCATACATTTGCGAGGGAATTGACCAAAGTCAGGTATATGAGTATTATCTTTCCTTGCGCAAATTTAGTCAGAGAATATTCCATCTCAACTCACTTGGAACAAGACACATGAATAAGAAAAACTTTCAGTTCTTCTGGGACAATCTTGGAGAGATCCTTTTTCAATGTCTGTTTCACATTTTCTTATTTTCTGCTTGATAATTTATTGATAAACTGTCCCTGTACATATTTCACTTCTGCTGTACTCTTATAAGATAACACCTTAAAAAACAACTAGCTCTGTTAGTTCCTCTGTAAATACAAGGCGGTATCAAGTAATCTCAGCTTAAAAAATGTAGCACCACTTAGTAAGGATATTAATAATACTGCCGGTTACTAACACTTGGACATTAGAGTATTTTGTAAAGCGATTTCCTAATGAACTAATTTCACTGTCCAGGCTAGCAGGCCTTACTGGGTGTCTTAAATCTTATGAGCTTAAAAAGAACACTCCTTCAAAAAATGCTTCCTAAAATGGAATAACTGAATCGGTATAATTATTTGTAAAAATAAAACACTATTTTTTACTTCCACTATTTATTTTGAGTACATACACCAGAGATCTTTCAAAGCTAATGCTTCATCTTCAGTGGTTAACTATGAACTAAGAACTCATATGAAGCATTAGCTTTGAAAGATCTCTGGTGTATGTACTCAAAATAAATAGTGGAAGTAAAAAAAATCCTTTGGCACGCCACGGGCATAGGTAGATTTCAAGTGATTTATTAATTTTATTAATTTTAAGAGTAAATAAATAAATAAATAAATAAAAACTTTATTGCACATAAATATACATACAAAGGGCGGATTTATCGCCTATTGGCGATTTCTGCCAATCAACCCAAATCTGTACAATAAAAACAATCACAATATCATCAGCAAATAAACCAGCGAAGTGATGAAGTAGTATGGATGTAGTTTATTCTTTGATTATCGAAGTACCGTATGACGAAAAAATATTTGATTAAGTACTTCAATAATCAAAGGAAGTACCTAATCCAATAATCAAATTATTTTCATTCCACACATAATATGGATTGGTACCGGTACCTAAGCACTAGAAATTTGAAAAAAAGATGTGAGTTCTTCTCGTATCGTGAAGCACATTTCTAAGACAACAAACACGCAAGTACCTATGCGGTAACTACTTAACTAGATCTTTCGATCGATCAGTGTAGTCCGAGGAATTGAGCTAGACAAAATCTGACTTTTGATCTGTATTTCTTATTTAATAACCTTTCATACGATACCAGACACAGACCCTCACAATCATTGGATCCCCTCAGAATGATTGTTTTTGAATTTAAAGCCTTAAAAAGTGAACCTTCGTCTTAATGGATTTCACCCAATCTCCTATCAGTTTATCTACCACTTACCAAAAATCTACCACCCAAGTTTCACGTTTCTGCGACGCATAGTTTGGCTGCAAACGTGCGCACAAGAAAAGGGACATATATATGGCTTATATATATAAACTTTTAAACCAAGGTCGGATTCGGGTTCTCCTGGTTCTAATTAGTGATACTGAGTAGAAATTTTTCAATTCTGAGACATCACGGGAGAAACGAATAGGTAGAGTTCCTTTTGGAAATCTACCTAAAACAGTGTTTTATTTTTACAAATAATTTTACAATGTCCGTCCATAAAGTTAATCTTCCATCAATAAATAAATGAATCGGTATATTTAAGGAAATATCGATATCCACAAATGTTCTTCATATTTTCATTGTCCAAGAAGTACATGTACATTTTAGGTCCAATACTGTAACTTTATGAATTAAAACCAGTATGTTATATTAGTCAGTACGCACTTAATTTAAAGAATTGAACCAATTATATGTAAACAATCAAATTCTAAAACACACATATCAAGATCAAAAAGGACAATGAGTGAATGGTAGATAACATTTAGGCATCGCAAGTACGAGAGAATTGAAAACTTAATTTTGATAAAACAAAATTGTACTCAAAATAAGAATATGCCAAACAAGCCTATTGCATGTGTGATATAGAGGATGGGGAGTTTGCGGGGAATTTGTTTTGTTTTAATAAATTGTGATGATCGCGTAGGCAGACATTACATAACATCCTGTCATAAGGTGACTAAGTGACACAGCAAGTTAACCGACACATTTCCTTATCTTCAATATTTTGATAGACGTAATAATATTGTGTTTCATATTATTTACATTATATTAAATTTTACCTCCATCTGTTTGCTGGCATGAGATTTCCCGCTTAGCGCAGAACAAATAAACGGAAAGGTTTTATTTAAACTAACGTGTCAAGAGATACGGATCCTAAAGTTTTGTGTTTGAATACAACATGCTGTGGAATTTTTTCATCCCTTTTTTTGACTTTGCCTAGTAACCTTTTCCCTCTTTCTATTTTACGTTAAAATTATATTTAATCCGTTTGGCATCACAACTTAAAACGATGAGAAAAAATTAACCATTAGTAGAAATGAATCAAATTAATGTGTGTCGTATTCCATAGACGCCTAATTAATTTTCTTTATTAGTGAATATAGGTGCATTGAAAATTTTCAATTATCGATAATAATTTAAAAACAATTAATATTGCGAAATAAATTCATACCGCAACAAGATAGGAATCGATTAATTCCAATAATAATATTCGGTGGATTGTTCTATCACAATGTTTACCACAATACTCCCCCACGCGATAAATTCCGCGGCCCCCGTTGCATCTCACTGATATTGAAAATGCAATAACACCATAGCGATATTATGAACAATACGTACCACGATATTTCAATAGAACAACGAACATATTTTGACAAAAAAAATATTTATTGCTCCCCTTGCCTCACTACTGGAATGCAATGAATTTTTCTATCAAACATACGTAAGTTTCACATTACGACCCGAATGACAAGTGTAATTTATTATTTCTCTCTACCGAACAAAGAGGTGGAAATTATTACGACTGGCCCGAGTATTAGAAAACCGTAGTTTTATGTAAGAACTATTAGTATAACTATACTGAATAAACATTATTAGCTATGTGTGTATACTAGGTACACGTGAACTATTACATGGATGGATAGTGTGAGGCGTACTTGAAACTAGTTTATCGATGCAAACAAATACTACCGAAGATAAATATTTAAAAAAAGATTAACGTAAGTATTTATTTTTCTATTACTTTCATTCAGATCATTAGGTACCTGCATTATCATTATCCATTCATTAGATTTTAAGACCACTTTCAATTAGTTATTAGACGTTAGTTCCCTTCCAGTTTTGAAGTGGTAATGTGTCTGCTTCAGTGGCTACCCTTCTCCTAATCTAAAACACGGCAGTTGGGGGAGATATGAAGAGATATAGCGACAATTATTGATATTGATATTAGTGTTAAAGCAATTTGGAGAAGGGTACTATTATTACAATGCGGATTCTCCCTTCACTTTATACAAACATTTTCCTAGGAATGAATACATCGAAGCAAAAGCGAAAACATTTTTATACTCTCAACTAATCGAGGCGGGCGGTGTGAGATAAATGCAATGTGTCAAGTTATGATGTAGGAGAAATGACTCGTAGACAGGTACATTCTTGGGAACAATTTATTAGGTATGATAATAAATTTTACTATTCTATTATATTTTTGTCATAACCGCAAAGTATATAGTATTTTTTCTATCATTATTAATTTTTAAAAATGGGAATATCCCATGACAATTTTTTACTAGAATTGATTTGTTTTTAAATAAGTAGGCGTATATGTAGTTCTATCAATGTACTCGTAGTTTATTGTTTTGCTCGTGTTTGTTTTTACGTTCTTTTCGATGGTAGTTCCTTAATATTAAAGACACTATTTTATCCGCTGCAAAGTCTACTTTCTTATGTTATGTAAGGTAAATATCTTCACTTTGCGAATACGAATGGTTTGAAATAGAATAGATACATTCAAATAAAATACCTGCCGAAATTTTACATCCTCCATAGTGTCTTTTGTATTCCATAAAAGATTTTTACTACAGAATGGTTCTGAGACGACCTTTCTACAATATTAAGGAAATTTGTTTGGCATGCACAAATACGACAGATACTTTTTAAAGTCTGCCGAACATTGGACATAAAATTTTATGACTATGAAAGGACGGAGGGGTATTCCATCGAGTAAAGTCCGAGTATTAAATATAAAATAATGCACTTTGACACATCCTTCATTTACCTGATATGTTAAAGTGGTTTGTGTATTGTTGGGCCTCTCCCAACATTGTAGATTTTAATAACATTTTTGTCGAAAAGAATTAAATTCCATTAGTACAATTTTTACATAATTTTTGTTATGCTAGGTTTATTTGGTAAGTTAATTTCAAATTCACTGAAAATATTACCTTAAGGAAAACTTTGTATAGTAGGAACATTAACTATAAAACTAATTTCTCTGTTTAAAATTCTATTTAGTAAAGTACACAAAGGTATCAATAATATTTATTAGTATCCTTTGGTTATCAACATAAACAGAAACACGAAACAAAAACATAGAAACCCATTTTGAAAAATCGAAATTGTGAGATTCAAATAACTAATCAATACCTTTTATGATGTGGTATTGGTATGAAATACTTCGTTTTAATAATATTATATGTAAATTGTACAGTCTTAGGTATTCGGTATTCTTTTATATATTTCTTTTTAACATTAAATTCTCTATAAACATAATGCCGACCTTCAGATTTATAGCGTATAAAAATAAACTCACAAAGTTACCTCGGAGTGTCCTCGAAGAAACTGCTACTTACTATTGAACTGTTAAATGTAAGTAACGTTTCGTGCGGGAAGGTATGTAAAGTTTGTGCGGTTCTTTCAAACATATAAATAATACACTGAGCCAAAAAATATTTAACTGATTAAGAAAAATGCTAAGTTAATGACAAACCAGTAAATTTTACTGATGAAAAAGTTAATTCTACCTATGAAATAGTTGAATTAACTCAGCATTACAGTTGTATTTACATATGTGAGTTGTTGAATTGACTGATTGCAAACGGTCAAATTAAAATAAGTTGAATTTACCCTTGAAACAAGTAAATTTCCATTAAACAGTAAAATCCACTGATTTTGTCGAGTTATGTGTACGCTTCACGCGGTGTATTTTACTGGTTGATTATTATTTGGTTAGAATTACTACCGCTGGGGGCGTATGAGTAATTTTAGACCAGTTAAAACACGATTTGTAGCGTAGATAATTGTCGGAAAGCTGTTAACTATTTTAATCTCTTCATTAACATGCAGAGAAGGTTTTTTGAAGTTTGCACTAATTTTCCGCTTGTGCTAAGTACAGGGTGACCCAAAAACCGAAAATTTTTGAACTTTTTCCGTTTTTCACTAATAACTTCTAAATGATGCTTTCTAGGAAAATGGTGTCATTTTATAAATTAAAGTACATAATATTCTGCGTCGTTTGAGTATAAATACTATTTTGTACCTCAAAAAATTATTATGATAGACACTGCCAAATACATATTAATTTTCTTAACAAATTGAAATATTCCTATTTTTCTCTTTTGTTGTTGAATAACTCCCCAACTCAGGTATTTACGGTAGTATTTCACTAAATATATTTGATCGTGGGTCAATTTTCTCTAACTTGTAATTAAAAGTTTACTTAAGTTGTAATTTAAATTTTACTATTTCATTTAATTAATGTATAGTTTTGTCAAGTAAAATCTAAATTTTCAACACTGTTATGCCACTCCGTTATATTTTATATAAAAAATAGTACTTTTTTTACCTTCATTGGTTTTGTTAAAATATCTCCTAAATGGTTAGCGTTAGGAAAAAATATTTATATCACAATTTATCTACAATAATTCATGTATATTATACTAGTAAAATAATTTATTTTACTTAAATACTAACTGAGGTAGAACGAGCCGTAACTGAGAATATGCCGTAAGTAGCTTAGATTAGAAGATATTCAACAAATATTCAAGAAAATGAAGAAAATTGTAATTTGTTGAGAAAAATATACAGTATTAAACCGCTGTTTCTCAGTTATTTTTTATAGTACATAGTTATGTTTATGCTCAATAGACGAAGAATTTTGTGTACATTAATTCATAGGAGAACACAATTTTCCAAGACTGCTTCCTTTAGTTCCTTTAGGAGTTATTGGCGAAAAACTGAAAAAAGATAAAAAAAAAACGGTTTTTGGGACACCCTATACTTAGAACAAGCGGAAAATAGGTGCAAACTTCAAAAAACCTTATTTGCATGTTAATGAAGAGATTAAAACAGTTTCCGGCTTTCCGACAATTATCTACGCTATACCCCCTTTTTTAATGTTATTTCACCGGTCTATTTAATAATGTTCGCGAGCAATGCAATTTTCACAGTTGCATAATGTCATCCTCAAAGTAAGAAGCAACGAGAAATACCTACCTACGATTTGCTTATTTTAAAACAATAGCTCGTGTACATGGATTTAAAATAACGGCTTGCGTATACAGATTTAATATTATAGTTTGTGTACATACTCGTACATACATTAAACTTTCTGCCGGTATAAGAAGGCGAAATGAAGTGAATACTGAGTAGTATTTTGGCGGTATTTTCCTGATTATTTGTAGATATTTATTTCGCTTTTTAAACCTTCTACCGGTATAACAAATGTGAAACGAAGTAAATAGTGTTTTGGCGGTAATTTTGTGATTATTTATATATATACACACGTGTTGACTGTTATTTATTTCGCTTTTTAAACTTTCTACCGGTATAACAAATGCGAGACGAAGTGAATAGTGTTTTGGCGGTATTTTCGCGATTATAAAAATTGATGTGACATTAACTTTGTATTATGTATTTCGATGTATATAACTATATAAATATTGTACATGTTAACTGTGTCATATATTAATTTATTCATTTAAAAAAATCTGTGAAAATAAATATTTTATACACTTAAACCCTTTTTTATTTTAGTTTGTAGAAAGAACTAAGTGGGTAAGTAGAATTAACCTAATGAACTGGTGTTTCAACTGAATGGATAAGTAAAAGACAGGTATTCTACTAAGGCAGTCAGTAGAAATAGTCTAGTACGTAAGTTGAACAAACTATGAAACTGTGGAATCTACCGATCATTCAAGTAGGATTAATTATCTCACCGAGTAGGATTTACTGAGGCACAGTGGATTCAACCTTTCTAGAAATCAGCTGGACTAAGGCGGCCATGTTTTATTCAGTAGAATCCACCTTACCAGAAATCAGCTGGACTGTGGCAGCCATGTTTTATTCGGTTAATTCCACCTCTCTAGAAATCAGCTGGACATCGGCGGCCATCTTGTTTTTCTAATCACTCAGTTAAATCAACGCTCCCGTATTTTACTGACTGACCTCAGGTAATTTTACCGTTTGATCGGTAGGTTCCTATTTAACCTAGTAAAACAGTTGTTTTCACTGTTTTTTCGGTTAATTCAACTGGTTTTTTTTATCAGTGTAACGACAACTAAGTATAATTAAGAAGCGACCATGTAGCAATAAGTATAATAATTTCTCCTAACATTCTAAGATATACCTAATCACATGGTTGTAAAATCTTGTGAAATACTTCCCTTTTCGAATTATCGATTGTAATAAAAATTGTCATCATTCTCACCCCTACAATACCATTAAACGTGGTGAAGTGGCTATATTTCCTGAAACACTAACAGATAAGAAACTCCCTTTTTGGGATTGGAGTATTTTCAAAAGATATTCAAAATCCCTCGCCTACATATTTCTTCCTATTTTCGATTATTTCAATTTGGTATTGGAATAAGAATCCTCATATCAACTTCTGTATTTAACGCAGAGCTATACATACGTATTTTCATTCAGATCTCAATAAGTCCAAACCTAATCATATTGCCAATACTAATAAAACATTAGAGAAAACATTCATTGACAATTCTTTGTCCAGAGAGACTAGATCTATTGAACCACCAAAATATCTAAAATTAAAATACAAAATATAATACAATACATATGTTTATTGATTATGGGCTCACTTTATTTTGATTTGTTTGCAATGTGCAATGGTAGGAACATCTTAGTAATGAAATTTGTGTTACTACTGTGGTATGACTAGCTCTGTAAAATTTTCATTAGGTTTCGTTCATTCCCAGCATCCTGATTAAATTTTCATAAACGGGATACGAAACCTCAACCTAGCATCATTTAGCATATCGGAAGCAACGCGGTCGGAAAGATGAGTGATTAATGTATCTCTCTAACACCAACTAGCTAAAATATATTTTAGAAGGTAAACAAACACCTGTCGAATGCATCCCACATTATAAAATTATATTTCATGTTCATTTCAATTGGGTATTTTAATATTTTTACTAAGTTTAGTTGAAACTCCTCACAAGGTACTGCAGTGCATTCATAAGAAAAATATACGAATTTTCGTTTCATTTACATAGTTACATTAAAAAGTTTTCAATATTAGTAAAGGAAAAAAAAACTTTAAAGGAAAGGCTCAGGTAGGTACACCTTGCTAGGTGTGTTGATACTGAGACGATGTATGAAGTTAATTTAATCATAAAAACTTGCAGTGCATTTTGTAATCGAAACTACTAAACTTTATGGTCCACTACTCTTGCCTGTTATAACTACGTAGTTCACCATAATGCAGTTATGTCCCACTCAAGCGGAGAGTTCTACACTGATATAGGTAACTTACATACATATGACACTAAATATATTAAATATAATTATGAATAATATATTACTGTACTGCATCTTCTTCTTTAGCCTTGGATATAGGCCTCCATCCAATCGTGTCTCATTCCTGTCGCTCGCCTTTCGCACCCACTAACTCTCTGACCGAGTGTACTGCACATAAAATACTAATTCTATTTTTCACATTTATAGTGTACTGTGATATCATTTTCTTCTCAACGGCAACTCATTAGCATCATGGTAAAAAGAGTCCATGTATGTAAATTGTCATTTTGTCTGCCGCTGTCAAAAACATTTTATTAACTCTCTGGGTGATATTAAGAACGAGCGGAAAAAAGACAAGATTCAGAGCTTTGTTGGAAATTGATTCATTTTCGGGTCCGAGCTACCCCCCACTTGCCCCACTAGGCCACGCCACTCCAGAAATCAGCAGCCATAACGGCATTGTCAGTGACCACTGACCATCATGACCTTTGAAATAATATGCAGGTACAGGTACATCTACTCTTTCTATTCCTTCGTATTAATTAAAACCCCGAAAGAATCACCACCAGGAGATAATATTGCTTGTGCATATTTTAATATTCAATATTAATTCTGTTTATAATCACTTCTGAACTACTGTGCACATAATTTATTACATTACTCCATTGCTTATAAATATGTTGCTCTGGAAACTCCTCCAGTCTTGTAATTTATTTACAACGGCAATGTATCGTATAGGATGCTGTAACGTATTTATACTAGACGTAGGTGTTGTCTGCGTGTAGGTATGTGTGTAGTGTATTTGTATTTATACAGTGTGTAGGTATCATGCGTATACTGTATGGAACATGTTAATGTGGTTAAAGGGGGATTTTTGCGGCATTTCTCGTTAGCGCTTTTATACATGAGTAGATAATATTGAAGGAAACCTACTTTATTATAGTTGGTTGAAATAAGTTTTCCTTCCATTAACACTCGCAAAATATATAATGGGATGTACTTAAAAAAGGTTATGTATATAGTCATACATGTTATTATTACGCTTTGGATTTTTGTTTAATGTCCATTTTGTTAAGGATATGTGTGTTATATTGAATGAGTGCCTTAAGTACCTAACTGTAATATACACACACTCTAATAGAAATTTATAGAATATGAATTCACTCAGTCCATTATAGTGGAAAGCGATCGTGTCCAGTATTGGGTTTGTCTACAAATACAAGCATAATCTAATCAATAATACAGGACGACACGTACAGTAGATCAATTGGGTGCTACGGTGTATACCTAGTCCTAGATATATGAGTATTATCTCCTACTATACTGAGTACGGAATACCATATAGACAGGTGATCTTCTTATTGTTGAACGTTATATCTATCTGTGCAAATATTATGATATCTAATGGTTTCGTTACAGATGGAAGACAAATATTCTAAATAAATAGGCAAAAAGAAACTATTAAAATAAATTGAGTTGTTACTATTAATAGAAGACTGTGTATTGTATTATGTATACCTATGATTATATAAAACAGTAGAGATGGAAGGGTAACGGTAAGTTAACAATTTAATGTGTGAACAATTTTCTAATGTCACTTAATAAAAAATAAATATCACGGCGCTTGGATCTCAATGTTAATAAATTGGATTACTTATACAATTTGTCGCACTTTGTAAAGGAAAAGTTCAGCTTCGCACGTAATCTGGTAACGCTCACTAATCTCGTTAACAAATTAACCGTGGCGGGTCGATCTAAGGATTGGATTCTGTTACAAAACTCAATTTGTATGAAATTATCCTAAACTACCTACTTCAAGCTGAGATTACAAACATTTTATTCCTAGAAATTCACAAGATTCTTTATTATTACCTACTTAATTCTGTATGAGAATAAATAAATATACTAATTAGGTACACAGAAAGCATATTAATTGACTGCTGAAGTACTGAATACATTATTATCAGCAATATTTTGAAACCCCGTTCATTCTCTTAAAAGCAGAGATGATATTCCAACCAACTGAGCGAACCAACTACCCACCTACATGTTTACTGATTTTAACAAAAATACACTGGAACCTTAGCTTCATAGGAAAAGCGGTAAATTTTCTTCAACACGTTTACAAAATATTAATTTAACAAAATTAGTACGAAATTGAAATTTATACAAAATTAATATTAGCGTCACGTCCCTATCTCGTTTATCATCTCTCTATTACATAACATGAGTAAATTTGGCGTATTTTATACGTGCGCTAAGCAAAAGATCGGGTAGTTTTCATTTTTTGAGTGTTGATATTATTAGGCCTCCAAAGTAAGTTTAAAATTTGTGACCATCTCAGACCATCGCGAAAAAAAAGATATACAAATTAATTTTCCTTTTCAAAATTCTTAACAAAAGTAAAACTTTCTTCTTAACGGCCTAATATGCACTGAGGAAACAGCCAACTGTTTAGATTATACATAATTATCAGTATTTTGGCTGAATTATACTTTTATATCTGAAAAACTGAACGGAAAATTCTCAGATCTCGTAAATTTCAGGGGTACTTCAGAATATTTTTTTATTCAAGAAATTTCCAAGTATTGTAATTCTAAAACAGCCAATCCCTAGTCCATACATTCATCTATCACTGTCTGCAGTTTCAAAACTATTCTCTCAGCATTGGCTGAGAACAATTCAGAGCGCCGAAGCCGAATGACAGCATATAGGACCTTAAGTGCAATTCTGTTAAAATGTGTACTGTAGAAATTCTGTACAAATATCAAAATGTATTTTTACTTTAAAAATTAATTGTAAAATCCATACCTATTTGATTGAAGCTTTATTTCTACCCCCAATTAATACCCTTTAAACTAAGAAGCCTTTTTTGTATAGGTAAATTCATATTTCATTATATTTGTGCAATGTGTAGGTTGACTGTAAAATATTGCTTTTGCAATAAGTCCGCCTTTTGGCATACTATTATTGTCTTGTTTCGTAACCACTGATAATAATTTTTATGCTAGTAAAGATTTATTTATTTATTGACCTACCTAATGGAAAATTTATTTACCTTTAGACCCGCATGGTTATGTTTGATTAGCCAATGTTTTACAATAGTACCTATATTGAAAATGTTTATTCAATGAAGGACGCAGTGATTGCATGTTCCCCAGATATTTCAGGAGTGGTTTTCTTGTATATTATCCGCGTCACAATAAACATTGTTTTCTTGGCGAGTTCAGAGATTACCCGATAAGCCTACTATATTGCTATTCCACTCTTAAGCATGTTCTTATTCTCTATTCAGTCACATTCTATATATCTTGTATACACCTTGTACGAACAATGAAAAGATAGAATAATGAGTTAAAATCAAACAAAACACACTCACCATTATTGGACTCTTATAGAAACTCCACCACATTGATTCAGGGACATCATCAGACAATATTATAATAAAAAAATACATAGGATGGTGAATGTTTTCTTATAATGTGAAACAGTTAATTATGTAGAGTGAATTCCCTTCAGTTTCTATAGGTATTTTTTACCTAAATTCTTATTTTAAAAACAAATTTGCATATTTTACGAAGTGATTTGAGTATCGCTGACTGTAAATTAGATTATTAAAGATTAACTTGGATTGATATCTTATTATAGAGATACGCCTACAGTGAAATTCCTAATCGAATAAATTAGTCAACTTACATATATAAAGTGGACGGTTTCAAATGATACGTTTGCCAGAGTTAGTAGCTTAACTTTAAATAGTATTTATATATTCTAAACATATATTATGACCGATCGTTAATAAATTAATAAATCATGGCGTTTGAACTAAAATTTAGCAAATATAGGTATTATGTCTAGCGTATATACCCGTACTTGTCCTTGAATAGTGGGATAGGTCTGCAGGTTTCCATACAGCAAATGAGGAGCCGATTATTGTCTAAAAATATACAATCAAGGACGTGGTTTTGCTGGTTATCCATACATCTTGGGAAGCATCATGATGCTATGAATAATTTAAGGTTCGCTTATCTAAAATGAAATATTTGAATTGTGTAAATACTCGTTGTGATGTACAGCCGAAAAAACTAATAGCAGTGACGTGTATTTAGTAATCTTTATAAAAATACGAAACAAAAAGGTAAATCAGGTTAATCCTGTTAAATACGTTAGCTTAGGAGTTTTACCAGATATCTCGATGTTCCCTGCTTATGGATACATCCCCCTAAATCCTTCCTGCTCTCTTCCGGATCGCATCCGTATCCTTTCCGGATGTTATATTTTGATAAATAATATATACGCACCTTGTATTACAATACAGTCTCTTGTAATTATCTTACGTACTTTCTACTTGTAGGTACACTCACCTACATACATTTAGAACTTGAACATTTAATTGAAACTAGTAGTACGATAAGTATTACGTAATTAAAACGGCTACAGTAGTGAACTCTCACAAAACTTCAATAAAAAATCCTGCGTCACTATTTATTTTATCACGGCAACAGGGATAAAGATGTTTGACCAGGGTGAACCTGAATATTGAAATATGTACTGTGCTCAGGTTATGATTTTCTGCACTGGAACCGATAGAGAAGAAAAACATTCATACTCATGTCACATTAGATTTAAATACGTTTCACAGTCCTGGATGATGTTACAGTAGTGTAGACTTTGCGATGTATTTGTAACTCTGAACGATGAAAATATGTCGTGTTACTCGATATCCAAGAAATATCTATAAGTTTAATACTTTTCAGATGAACACCCAAGTATACCTATCCCGCATGGGTTTCATACGTTATTATAAGTTATATCACTATTGTATTTTAATGGCTCCGTATACTTCAAAGCATGTCCTGCTTGGGGAATAAATATCACTTACAAGAACACCATTGTGACACGACATATCAATATACGAGAGTGCAATGCTATTAAAAAGACTACCTATAGGAAATCTTTCGGTGCATTTACAACTTTTACAAGACTGTTTCGTAATATTAATTCAGCTTTTTATACACTTGTTGTCGATTATTTTTTGTCTATAAGGCATATAAAACATCTTATTAGTGGGACGGAGGCTTTTATCCTTGGGTTTTGTGTGTGTGTACTTAAATAGATTAGCATTGAGATTAGTTTTCGTATTATTATGTAGGTACCTAGTTACCTACCTACCCAAAGAAGAAGACACAAATCAATTTCCAAATCTTTATTATTTTCTTTCTATTTGTATTGCAGGAGTTATCTCTTATGAAGAGGAGCGCCGTTAATCTTCTAAGGATGATTTAATCTTTACTTCCTTTGGGGTGTTCACGTCGAAAGCGGCCTGGCGGGTCAGTATACATAAATTGATTGATTGATGAAGTGTTAAGGAGTGTTGTGATAAATGAATGGACAAATACCTTCTTAGCTGTCTATTTGTTACCCAAATATCGTTATGAAGGATCCTATTACAATATTAATTAAGTTTATAGTGTTACACAGCCTATGAAATTGATTATAACTGTTGTTTTCTATTCAAAAGGTTTCTTAGTACAAGTACGCGCTAGCTTCCGGTTATAATAATCGAAGAGACGAATATAGATATTTATTTATTTTATTGAACTTTCGACTACATACAGTTATTACATAAAGTATCAACAATTTTAACATCATTGACAAACAAACCAGCGAAGACTCAACAGTTACCTAATTAAAATTTCTGGGTTGCAAAAAGTAGTAGGTACATAATAAAAAAAATCGAAATCAAAACTAAGATTCGTTAAGATGAATGTATAACTATATAAATTGGTACATATATTATAAATACATCCTTTAAATAATGCCTGATTTAAATTGTACGATCTCTTTGATAAAACGCAATTCTTAAAACGTCGCGTTCCAGCTACTTTCCCTCATAAAAAAAAACAATTGCGAAATAGCAAATCCTAAAAGCGACGGTGAATGAAGACAATAATGAAATTTAGGTAAAGACCTATGTACATTATACCTACATAGTTTTTATTATATCTCATTGAATGTAAGTCTCTGTCATTTTATCAACTTTTGGGTGAACCTTGTACAAATCATAATAACAAAGAATTATGAATTTTAGCAGGACACAGAATAACACCGAATAAAAAATTCATACGAACTCCTTACATTTAATAATAATGTAATGAAAAGCGATATTAAACCTTCCTGTGTTGCCGAAAACAGCCGTAAGTATGGTGAATGTTTATGTAGATATAATAACTGATAGGCATAGCTATAGACCCTACCTGAAGTATACGAACTATTAATAATATAAGGGAAACTATGAATGCTCTGTAAGGAAGATGTTTTATGCCGTATATTACAACAGTAAATTTCATATGAAATTTTCATAAGATTCCATGTCTGGTAGAATCCTTCCATTTACTTATTAAATTGTATGTACTACACTACACGTTGTATACGTGACTTATAAATCATTTTTAACCGCTGGCTGTTCAGGTGCGTGCATAATAACCGACGCATATGCGGTAAAGTATGAAAGTATAAGGAATACGAAATGAGGATAATATAAGAAGAGATGGAAGAGTAGATATCTTTATAACTAGAGGCTGGATGGAAATATCTGAGTTGACACAAATATTATTAGCATTTTCAAAGTAAATTGAAACATTTCTATTTCAACTTATATAAGGTACTTATATTATTTTATTGCAACATTGCTATACATATATAGTCTCTTCTTCATTCTCAATTATTAATTTTGGCATATATTATGTTTACATTAGTCTGAAAGACTCTTGTGACAAGCTTAATAACCCGGCTAACGCATTATTAGTATGCGCCGACTCTTGCAAGAATTATTTTTTCATTATTTGCTGTCAGTGCGTAGGTAATTGTAATTAGTAATAACAATGCATTTGCCTGAATCTATGATCGTTTTTAATGATTAAGAGATAAAAACAAAGTTGTTAAATACAATGTTTAATATACACCTACTATCTGGTTTAAAGAATATCACCTGGCAAACATTGAATAGGTATAAAGAATGTGAGTTTTCTATTATCGGACGAGACGAAAAGACAATCGGTTCAATAATACCGCGGTTACCTTGGAAATTAGAAGATTTGATGCAAATTGTTTGTACGGTAATTCATTCCTTCAATTGTGCAATCTCGATGGATCCGAAAACAAACGAGGGTTTGAAAGCAAGGTGTCAGATCTTAATAACCCGTAGTTCTAATTTGTTTAAGTGTGTAGATACTACGAGTACTCGTAGTCTTACCATACTATTATTACATACGTTATACTTTACTTTGTAATATTGTAACTTTGATCAACAGACAACAGACTAGTAGGTACAAAGAAATATGCATAGTATACATATCTTAACATTCAACACATTGTATTTGTAGTTAAGTCAAGTTTATAATTACTTGATATGCCCTAATAATCTGTTGAATTGTATACGATATAAGGTATTATTTAGATACGTACGAGCAAGTAAATTAGTTTGTATGTTTTGAAGTGTTATTATTTCAATAATCACAAGAGTTTCCTTTGCGCTAATTATCTTGTTTGTTTGTGTGAGATACGTTACAGCATGGTCATTATTTATATTATTGAATAGGAATTCCTTATGCGCAATAATTAACCTACAATGTAAGCATGTTGACTGACAATGTAGTATAGTAGTAGCTAATGTTGGTGAACAGGAATCTTCCATATTCTTCGTAAAAAAAAATTGAGCTGTGTTCTTACTCCACATAAATTTTCACTTTATCTATTGAATCATGGGAGTGAATATAATTTAAATGCTGTTATGTTCTGCTATTATAATTCGAGGTAAAAACATTTCCTAAAAATAATACGTGAACGTTTAGCTTATATGAAAATATTTTCTTTTAATATATTCCTTTTTGAGATGAAGGTTTGAAGCTTTTATACGTCGTCACAGACTTACAAAGCTTGCTTTGTAAATCTAGCATACTCGTATCTATAAAATCCACAGTGTTGGTTGTCCAGTTGTAAGTATTTCGGAGCTATTATTACTAAACATATTTTTACGAAATTATAAATTCATTATTGTACAAGATGTATAACATTTCAAAACTATGGAAATGTCCTGTCCTGATAGTGTGAAAATAAACGGGTATACTTCTGTCCAACTATAGCTGTTTTCTGTTATAATTTTATTATTCAATGACGTTAAAATTTTAGCGTATCCATGAAAGGCTAATTAATTCTATGCATGATCTCTAATATAATAAATAATTAATTAGACGAGTGATTACTTATTCAAGATTTATATCGCATATTATCAATAGATGGGATACTATATAAAAAATAATAAAAATATATAACAATCTATTAGGATTTTGCCTTCAAGAACTTATTGGAAAATTATTACACTAAAATAAATCAGATTTGTCGAAGAGTCTCGAATAAATTATCAATATTTTCGCCTGTTAGCGGGTTTTTTCAATACTAGTTACCTCGTATGTGCTACATATTATTATACATACATGTAGCACAAGTACCTTATACGACTAATGTTTTGCTTGATTATAAAAACATTCCTAATCTCCTGTTGACAGATCTTGATATGCCTAAGGCAGGCCTTTGAATCATTGCGATAATTTCTCATCGCCATTGTGTGCTTCTAAATAATAATAATAACAACATTATATTTATTTTAGCCATATAATTTTCATCCTGTCTTTCATTTCACAGTAGATTTTATACCTACATATATAATATAATTTAACTTTGTATTATGCCACAGTGCCCATGATGTTCGTATGACAAAAAGATTATCTACCGTCAAATAAGCTAGTTACAATCATAGAATAATAATATACAGTGTTACAATTCCTAATATAATCTCGTATGTTCAAAACCGATCATTTCAAGTTAGTGAAATTATTTAGTTTTTTTTTTTAATATTCACAATAATTAACACACAATACTATCTACCGTCTCCCATAAGCAACGTAATACTTGAGTTGGGATTGGAAAACGCACACGAAATGTACTTGTAAAGCCCATTAGGTACACTAAAATACAAAAATAGGAAACATTAGAACCAATGCAGGAAGCGTCAATTACTTGCCAGCTAAGATTTTCTCCAAATATCAATGCAAATTTACACAAAACCATCTGACAAACTAAATACTTATTTGGGTGATAAATAATACGCGATAAAAAAGGAACGGCTAAACATTAAAGGGAATTGAGAAATCTGAAAAAGCTGGACACAATAGATAAAATACTCCTTCACGTTGCACTGGTGAAATCAAAAGGACCCTTCAATGAATAAGTATTTACCTACTTAGTACTTACATGAAACACACATACTGGGTGATTCGTATCATACTCAATCTATGGCTTTCTAGATTCGTTTAACTTTATACTTTTTTGACTTCTTCTCGTATCGTGATGTTTCTTTTAGCCAAGAGATCATCGATTGTCTGGCGGCCAACAGTTGCATACTCAACCAGCGTTATCCGAGGAAGCAATACAATACAAAAGAAATCTAGATTTAAGTCTCTGACAAGCAGGAAAATTCACCCTGCGCTTTTAACTTTTTTCACTTGGACATCACGAATGTTAAGTGATATAAGCGTGATGTTGGCCATACGATAAATAAATAAATATGTCTTTCTGGGAAGCTTCTAAAAATCTGACAAAAATGCCTTCTTAGTATTAATTCCGATTTGGTAACATGTTGGTGTCATTGATTATTATTTTAGCTTAGAATTTTTATTAGACCCATTGCAGCATTCCATTCTAATTCCCTCATCAATGGCTAAGTCAAAAGCTAGATATCAATATTCGTATCTTCTACCGTATTGTTTTTGAAAAAGATCCAGATAAAAAAATATTATGCACCCCCTGTGTTTTCAGAATAATCCTGCATTTAATAAAGCTACGAGTTTATTTATAAGTAAGAGACCTTTCAGTTTTGTTCACGTAGAAAAATATCATCATCAAAGAATAAGCCAAAGGCTAGAATTGGGTCATAGGGGAGGTATAGACTACTGCGGGAGATAATTTAATAATACATTACAATCTTGTTCTATTATTCTATTACAACACAAAATATGGGAGGAGGTACTGATGCGTTAGAGATTCTTTATAAGGAATGGAATAACGATTAGCTTTGTAATAATCTATATTTACGTCTATATCTTGTATTCCATTCGTAAGCTGCGTCGGCGATTACCCTGTTGGTCACAGTGAAAAACTGTACATTATTGAGAAACATTTATTGCAGATCTTATCCACATTTTGAAGAACCCATCTAGTTTTTAGTTTAAAATAATATATTATTATCATTAGGTACTTTGTCTGAAATATTGTTGTAGCGCTTCAATCAAGTCAAGTTTAACAAAATAAATGTTTTTACATAATTTCAAGGATTGTTATTCTAACTGAAACAATTATTTCGTAATAATGTTTTAGCGTTAATTGCATATCGAAGGTAGATTTGAATATGTTTTGTTAGTTAAAATGGAAATATAACATTCCACAAGAGGCTTCGTAAGTCTGAGTAGTATTGAACAATGAATGAACCAGGTAGGTACATATTCTCCCCTTTGGACGTCATTTCTAAATATTCTAATAGTGGTGCAAATCCAACAAGTCGATAACATATTATTTATGTATATACGGTATCAGATAATCGTAAGATGGTTGGTTCGTACATACATAAACAACGTGAAGTAAAGCAGATGAACTCAACTGATGAATGTTATAAATTAAGGGATCAAACTAACACAGCCAGTGAGCAGTCGTGAACCAAATGGAAGTAGTAGATATTAGTTCTAGATATGTTTTTTTAACTCACAAGTATAAAAATAATTACCTATCTTCTTATTTCTAAGGATTTGTTCTATAAATCCGTCACAATGTGCTTACGTTTGTTTTATTCATACCTATTATGAACTTTAAAATTCTTCATAGCTCAAATACTTAAAAATACCTGATATACATTTCCATCAACATGTTCTCACGCATCGTATTGTCGATCAATCATATTGAAACATTCATATACTTTGGGGTATATAACATAATAAATACCTACCTACACAATATATTATGTAGACGACCTAGCCAAGTATATAAATACACATCCATCTTCCACATTATTCCATTGTTCCGAAGCGCTGAATATTATCAAAATACATGTACAATAAAAATAAGTATCTTAAATTCATATTTAAACATAATACGAGTGTGGTGTTTCGTATTTATTTTCCGTGCAAAAAAATACAATACTACGTTTTTATTTTTAACCCCTTTTAGTAGCGTACGCATGAGAGTAAAAACAGATAGTTGGATATGCTCTTTGTATTCAAAGTTGGATAATTGTTCCATTTTCCCGATCCCTTTCACCCTCATTTCAGCTCAAGGCGATTTGGTGTAGTTGGAATTAACCCATTCGACGAAATATTCTTTCACTTCAAAGGGTTTCATACCTTACCTCAACATCACCAGTTGAACATTACGATTATTATGTATCTAATTATATTGCACTGTAAGGGTTATTAATTAGAATAAGATTTATCAGCATTATGGCTATACGTGATTCTTAGACCCAGAACATATTATCCAGTATCATCATATACCTACTCATATTGAATCATGTCACTGCTCATATAAAGCAACAGTTTTACTATGACACCGTTAATAGTTATGACACTGTTGACATTTACTCAACGAATCAATAACAACACAAACAATGATGTTCACCACACGTTGCAACTGTATATCAATATTATACCACAGGGCAGTTGGGTTAGCTTGTAATGTGTGCATACAATAATGATGTAATTCATACTCACGTGGTGGTATGCTAATTCATTGATATTTTGGAGAAATGTACAGCGTGCCTGCAAATCAAAGTAATTCGAGTAAGTTTTAATACCTCGATATCTCTGGTGGGTTTTGTCTACATATTATTTACAAATTACCTACCACCGCTTCACAAATCTTAGACAAAGAGTAATTTTTAATTACACCTTTCATATGACGTATAAATAAAATTTCACGAGGGATTGCTTGACTAGGTGAAGGTTTGTTTAAGTCAGCCAGTTAATAGAGATACATTATTAGATAGAGTAAAATATGTTTCTATTACGAAGATATGTAACTCAAAATACGATTGGAAAAGAAAAAGGTCACAACTTCACAATCCTACTAATCTGCGTACAAAAAATATTTCTAATTGATTTTTTGGGATTAAAATAAAACGTAGTCTTTTTACTGTAAAACCACTTAATTAGTCTATTCAGTTTCATGTGAGCAATGTGAATTCGTATGGAAAATGATGTCATTTGTTCCTGATTACTAGACAGACACATTATTTATAGTTTATCCAATGATCATTCGTAGTTTCCCCATTAAATTATTCACTATTTTGCTTTGTTCTCTGTATAAATTGATTCCGTATGAAAGTTAAGTAGGTACCTACATTATTGTATTATAGATACGTATAATATTACATCGAATTGTTGTATTTTATTACATAACTGGCTTAACTGAAATTTGAACAAATTCAGGTGAATGGATAAAGGGGTTATAATCTTACATCAAAGATGTTGGAAATCTAAAAGCCTCAAAACAAAGGTAGATCGGTTGGTAGTTATTAAAGTTGTATTGGGATAATCGCATTTGATGTTCCCTATCTTCATGTCCCATGTCAAAACCGCAGGAAACTGTTGATAATATAAATGGGAAAGTTATTAAGCCTACGCGCGTGTAACAACCACAATATTTAGGCGATACTTTCTATATAGGTAGCTGGTAGGTATTTGTTTTTGTTATTATTTTGTCGGCATTTTACAGATAGGTACACCCTGTAATAAAACTTACATTATTTTAATATTTAATTCAATTACAATGCAAACTGCACTGTGCAATTTGGAATAGAGTTAGTACATACTAGTCCTGATAATATGCTTAACACTTGCACATTGAATCGGGTGGTAGTAATAGAAGGTAATATTGGGTGGTAGTACTAGAAGCAATAAAGACATTAAACATTATTACTTGACAAAATATGAAAATATAAAACGGAACAGGAATATAATAATATTATCACTTTGCTAAAGGAATACCGATTTTCATGGCAGAGGGTGTAATAACAATCATTGAAATTTGGTCGTTAAAACTTATGTCCAAATGGTCAAAAATTATTCGGAGAGCAAAGGTAGTCTGACTGGACATTTCATCTACATTTCGTCACACAAAAAATAATGTAGTAAATAATATGCAGCGTATGACTGTCAGTAAAAGCATCTTACAAGACAACAGTAACAATCAAAAATGCAATCATGCTGATCCATAACTATTCAATAAATCGTAATCCAGAAGTCGATTCTATTGGTTGTTTTTTTTTTAATCCCTTTTTTACTTCTATTCATTGGTATCCATTATATGACACAAGTATCTTGGACTGCAAGAGCGAAACGAATACTTGGTTTCTTTGTTTACCTCTGCACTGAGAGGCGTGAACTGGACAACCTGAAAAAATATATGTGACTTGAAGGCAGGAGGGGTCGCGAACCAATCTGGTGATGCAGCGCGTCGGCGACGGAAACCAGATCAGGAGAGACTGTTCTATTGCGCAAAGGTCATGTTCCTCTGCATTGAAGGACCGATTTTGAAGAAGACAGAAAACATGACAGAACTTGACAAAGGGAGGAACACAGATACTTCGAATAAGCTTATTGGGGTGTCGACAAGAAATGAACATTGGTAAGAAAGGGACACATAATTCTGATGATACTCGTAACTCGACTATGAAATCGGCGCTCGTTACTGTAAAGAATGTTAATTAATAGGTACCCTTTGTTTAAGTTGAGTGTAAATATTTCAAAATGTATAATATGTAGTCGATCGTTATGTGAGTGTAAAGCCTTCTGTAATCTGACTCTGGTAATTGTTATAATAACAACAATGTGAACAGTCATACACTCACTGTAAGTGATGCTGGCAGATCGTCAATCTTACAAGAGAAGCAATGCTGATATCCATCTTTATTATCTCGTTTAATGAGAGTGGTTCGAGGCCTACACATATATCGTGAGCGTACACATTATATGAAATATGAATATTTATTAGAAAATAATGCTTTGTTTTACTTATCATATCGCTACCAAGAATTTTAATGTTGATTATGTCCGTGTGATCGCTACTTTAGACAAACAATCATTCAATATTATTACTAAAGTTGTTATCAATATTGCTGTAGCTCTCATGGCAAATAGAAATATAATAATTTTGTGTGGCGATTACTGTGTATCTACCCACTTTCTTCAGATTGTGTTTTGAGATCTGCGAGGGATTATCTAACTTACTCGTATTTAAATTTCTTGAAAACATTTTCCTTGCTTATGTAAAAGCAGCTTAAGTATGTTTTGTGGAGTAGTAGGTATTCTTTAAATTTAGTAGGTAGCTGGTAGGTGTATTGTAAAAATGCTGTAATCGTTTCAACTAAGGGAAACTTGCCTAATACCAAAAGGGAAAATCATTTGTTGCTCATAAAATATTCAAACGTAGTTCGCAAGATGGTAAGCTCGGGTTATTTCCCAGAGGTCAGTATAAAAGGTTGGTATGAAGTTAGTTCTACGCCAGCGGTTTATAAACTATTTCATGGCGAGAAATATTTTGTCATTGTTAGCATAAACAAACAAGATTCGCCTTATTAAACCTTGAGAATATCCATCCCTTAGTATAGAATACCTATAGGTACCCATTGTATTACAATAATACAGTAAACGTCGATTATTCAAAAGTGTCAAACTGCACTTACGACCTGTTTGAAAGCTAATAAAATTATATACTTACTCTTTGATAGCCGCTTACCTAATAGAAAACATTTTGTGAATATACTTATTAGTTTGATGACTGTATTCCTTCCAAAAGCACGTTAAGAGATAAGCGGTTGTTCAGACGAATCTTATACAAATTAGATGAAGATATCTGGTCATAACAACAAGTGCGTCTCACAGTACAGTGTACCTACATACATCCGTAGATCTCCCGAATGTACAATAACCACAACTGATAAAACTCTAAATTTAAAATAATGTAAATATGAAGGATCAACATTTTATTGGCAAAAAAATAGTCTCTTTCCTTATAAGGTTCCTGACTTGAAATTCCGTTGGTTCCAATTTATTACAAAACGAATACCTAAGACAAGTGTACCACTGCATCACTGTATTTATATGTCGAGTAAGATTAGTTGATACCTACCTTTATTTTGTTATAACAAATATTTTGTATGTTGCTCCTTGTATTTATTTATCGTATGGCCAACATCACGCCTATATCATATAACATTCGTTATGTCAAAGTGTAAAAATAAAAGCCAAAAGCGCAGAGTGAACTGCTTGTCAGAGACTTAAATCTAGATTTCTTGTAGTCTCCGTATGTTATATTATTGTAGGCCGCCTATAGATGCTTCTAATTTATAGGTATGTATATAAAATGTTTGTTCACTGGTCACATTAATCACAAAGTACGTATGAAAACATGAATTGTTTTTTTCTTCTAACGACATATTTTGCTGACATTCAAAGTGACCACAAGTTGTTTTGACATCCCCCATGTTATATTAAAATATTATTTTGCGCTCGTATACCTGAGACGGATTTGAGGAATTGTATAAAATTTAATTTTATATAAGCTTGTACAATACACAATGTAATTTTGTTGTTTTACTTTTATGACACTCAATGTATTCGTTCACAGGGTTCATAAGAAATATTTATGCTGAATATCACAATTTATTTTTTGTGAGAAACATCGAATTTTGTGCATGTCATAGTTGAAATAACAACAAGTTTTCTCAGAAAATTGTATACAGCTAAAGATGCACTTCCCATTAGGCTTATATAAAGTGATAACATTAAACTAGCCGTCAATCAGTCATAAGACTCATAAGTCTGATAGAAATCCATCCTTTCATTTCAAAGTCGGATCACAAATTTTGAGTAGAGTTCTCGTATTTTTAATTCCTAGTGTAAAGATAAAAAGGAGGGATAAAGAGGAGGGCAGAATGCCGGATTGGTGTGTGGAATATAAGAGGAGATATGGAAGGTAAGATGAATGAAATGCGTGATGTTTTGCATGAGAGGAACTTAGATATATTGTGTTTATGTGAGACGAAAAGAAAGGATAGAGATTGTGATGTGGTGAATGGAATGGCAGAGATGTGGTCTGGAGTGCCTGAAAATGAACATGGACGTCAGGGAGTGGGTGCTATATTATCAAAAAGAATGACTGAATGTATGGTGAAGCGTAATGGGTATGGACTGGTAGGACCGAGACTCATCTGGATTCGTTTCAAGGTAGGCATGACCAGGCTGTTCCTTATTATAGGTTACGGTCCAGGGAATGATGCCTTGGATGATGAGAAGGATGAGTTTTGGAACTTAGTGCGGGAGACAGCGTATAAAAGAAGAGCGAATGAAAAAGTAATATTGGCAGGTGATCTGAATGGTTGGGTCGGTGTCAGAAGGAAGAATTTTGAGAGAGTGTTGGGATTGCATGGCGATGATAGGGTGAATGATAACGGGAAAAGAGTGTTAGAAGTATGTTTGGAGTTGGATCTCTTTGTGGCGAACACATTCTTCGCACACAAGGAGATCCACCAGTACACTTGGCAAAGAGAGAGAGTTGATCGTATTGAAAGGTCGATGATTGACTTTGTATGTGTGGACTCTGAGCTCCGGAAGGCGACAAAGGACACCCGGGCATTTCGGGGCGCCGGACTGTGGACGGATCACTTCCTTGTGATAACAAGGATTGATCTTTTCTCCGGTTGGCGCTCGAGGGCTCGGAAGTTGGAGCCTGTCCGGAGAATCAGGGTCGAAAAACTGAAAGAGACGAATGTTAGGGATGAATATGAAAGACTGACTAACGAAAGGCTAGAAGTACATGATGATGAGGAACGCTCGACGAGTGAACTATGGAATGTTATGAAGGAGGTGCTAGTAAAGAGTGCAAGAGAAGTATGTGGAGAAGCGTTGGTAGGAAGGAAAAAAGGTGATGCCTGGTGGGATGATGAGGTGAAGGATGCTGTAGTGAGGAAAAAGAAAGCGTGGAATGATGTGCTTGGTGCGAAACCAGATGATGGAGGTGAGAAAGAAAGAAAGAAGAATATATATAAAGCGTGTAGGAAAGAAGTGAAAGAAATGGTTTGCCAGAAAAAGAGAAAACTTGAGGAAGAGGAATGTATGAAATTATCGAGGAACGCCGAGGAGAATTTGAAAATATTCTGGAAGGAAGTAAAAAGAAAGAGATCTGGAAGTGAGAAAAACAGTATGAATTGCATCAAAGATAAGAATGGTGATTTAGTGATGAATGGAGAAGAAGTTGTTGAAAGATGGAAAGAATACTTCGAAGAATTGTATGAAAGTGGTACTAGTACAAACCAGACGAATGTAGCAGATAGTATGAATGTAAATATTGCTGAGGACGAGGAAATACGTATGAATGAAGTTGTGCTTGCATTGAAAAAAGCAAAGAATGGTAAAGCTGCGGGACATGACTGTGTGGCCATAGAGTTCATCAAGCAAGGTGGCCCGAAGATTCTCGAGTGGTGCCTGAGGCTCTTCAACTTGTGCTGGGAGAGTGGCTGCACTCCTGAGGATTGGAGGAGGGCAGTCATCTGCCCTTTGTACAAGGGGAAAGGCTCAAGGTTGGAATGCGGCAGTTATCGGGCTATCAGTTTGCTGAGCTCTGTGGGCAAACTGTATGGAAAGGTATTGATTGAAAGAGTAAGAAAAGTGACTGAAAGTAAAGTATGGGATGTGCAGGGTGCTTTCATGAGTGGCAGGGGGTGCACCGATCAGATCTTCTCCCTACGGATGGTCGTGGAGAAGCTTCTGGCTAAACACCAGAGGCTCTTCTGCGCGTTCGTGGATCTGGAGAAGGCATACGATCGTGTGGACCGAGAAAGACTGTGGCGTGTACTGTCGGAATATGGGGTGAGCGACCGACTGATTGGCGCAATCGCGTCTCTATATACGGAGAGCTCTGCTTGTGTCAGGGTGAATGCTGCGTTGTCGCAGTGGTTCGCTCTCACAAAAGGGGTTAAACAGGGTTGCGTCATGTCGCCTTGGTTGTTCAACCTGTTCTTCGACTACTGCATGCGTCCTCTGAATGAGCTGAATGTTGGTGTGGACCTAAATGGAGTGAAAGTATGTGCGTTAATGTTTGCAGATGATTTAGTGTTGATGGCTGATGATGAATGTGAGTTACAACGGATAGTATCCTGTGTGTACGAAAGCTGCGATATGAATGGTATGAAAATGAATGTAAATAAAACGAAAGTATTAGTGTTCGAAAGAGAGGAAATAAGGACAAATTGTGTGATAAAGGTTGGTAATGACTGTCTGGAGCAAGTGGATGAGTATGTATATCTGGGAAGTTTGTTTACTAGAGATGGACGCTGTGATGGAGACATTGAAAGAAGGAAGCTGGCCGGTACTAGGACGAATGGTGCGCTCGGTCCGATTGTTAGTAGTAGCAATGTGTCTATGAAAGCAAAAGTGCTAGTGCACAATGCTGTCTTGGTGCCGACCCTGATGTATGCTAGTGAGACGTGGACGTGGATGAAGAAGGATGAATCAGGGTTGAATGCAGTAGAAATGAGGTCATTAAGAAGAATGTGCGGGAAAACGCTGAGAGATAAGATAAGGAATGAGGTTATTAGGGAAATGAGTGACTGCAAGACTGGTGTAGTGACAAGAATGAAAGTAAACAAACTAAGATGGTTTGGGCATGTTGAGAGAATGAATGATGACAGGATGACAAAAAAGATATATCTGAATGAGCGAAGAGGGGTGAGAAAGCGCGGCCGTCCGAGACTGACCTGGTCCGATCATGTCGACCAGATCCTCAAGGATGGACGCGTTTTGAGTAAAAGGAATCGGAGAGCGTGTATGACTAATTGCATGAATGTGACGGAAGCTAGGAGTGTGTGTAAGGATAGGGCTGTCTGGCGCTCTGTCCTCTCTGCCTACCCTGCAAGGGATGTGGCGTGAGGGTATAGATAGATAGATAGAAGATAAAAAAATTAAAACAACTTATACACGTTGTTATAATGATCGCCAAAAATAAGATTTCCCCGGTAGTCGAACCGAAAGTTTTTCTGAGAATATGTTGTAATATTATTTTCCGACTCAATTAGTATTTGATGAAAATGTGAATTCCCGGTTTAATGTGTAAATCCGCTCTCTTTACAAGGGACGAGTAGGTAGGTACTCGAGTACCTCGGGAACCCCTCCCAAGGGCGGAAGTTTTTACTTCGACAAGTGAGTTTCCGTTGCATTGCGGTTAAGCTCTAGAATTAAAACATTTTCCTCTAATGGACATGTGGTGACTAATGGAAGAAGCCTGGAAAATTAATCATATCTGATTAAAACAATAAATTATTTACGGAATAGTAATTAGCTCATAACGGCGCCTGTATTAGCATTCGGTTTTCGGTGGATATTCAACATATTATACAACAATAAACTGGAGTCGGACCAGGCACCTCCCGCTTTAGAGACATAGTGCTCCAAACGACCTAACTCGCCAACAATGTATCATAAGTATTAAAAAGTAATGTTCTCCTTTACGAATGTTTATTACTTCAGTACAAAATTCGTGAGCAACAAACATAAAAGCATATTCGTACATAAAATATCACCACAAAGGATACTTACCTACATTGCGACAGAAGTGACAAATTGTACAAGTGTAGAATCAACTGAGGGATTATTAAATATTTCGTTTCCATCAATCTTGCTTCGTTGATTCTCTTTCAAAATAATGTTGAAATAAATAGAATGTGTGTATATCCAAATCTGCCTTTGGCAATTTCTCATCAAGAGACGTTTACATGAGAAACTTGATAATTATTTAATGATGTATTCATAATTACTATATCAAAATGCTGAAGAAATGAGATTCCCAAAAACAGGAATAATCTAATAATATGGTATATGTGAAATTTATAACCGCACACTTCCTTTTTCATCAACATTTTTTTATTTAATTCAGCATTTAATTAAATTAAAACTGGACGCTTCGTTTCAATGACTAGCTAAATTCTGAACAGTGATCCTACTGAAGCGATAAGGGTAGGATGTACCTACTTTGTATTGTTTAGGTTTCTATTTCAATATTATTCAAACGACAATCTCTATGACAAAGTTAAGACAATTGAGAGATATGCCATTATGGTGGAAATAATGATAGTGTCGACGACGAGGGTTAGTTGAAGTTTATGAAAACTCTATAGAGTTTTACACAGCTTTACCAGTTTCAAACGAAGTTATAGTATTTCCTAAAGTAGATGATGCTATTATACTAAGGTATTGTAAATGAAATCTATGGAACTATAATTATATGAACCTATAGAACATTAGATATAGAGTGCTTGCCCTATAATAAATTTATTTTATTATTAAGGTGAATTACTTTGAGAATGACATTAATAAGAAATAATTCCATTAAATCTAGGAATATCTTTGTAGAATCATGTAATAATAACTGTAATAGGGAAGATGACTTTCGTTTATTTACTTTTAGGTAGGAAGTACCTATTTAATTTATTTATGATACCTGCAGGGATAAGAAATTGGAAACTTACGCGTTATTTTCTATGATTATCAGTTCTGTGTTATTTTTGTATTTCTATTATTTATATGAAGAGTATTCTAAATATAGATGAGTTATTAATGTTAAAAATTAAAATATGTGAATAATTTTAATTAATAATAAGTACCAATTTCAATTTACAAATTTAGTAAACTATAAATGCTCCCCTATGACTGAACTACCGCAACTTTTGACTAAGATTTTGTACGTATGATTATACAGTGTAAAGGGAGTAGGGCGTAACACCCTCCAAGAAACCCAAATACTTACTCGAGACAACATCTTCTAACTTCGTGTGGTCAATAGTATTAAAGTTATAATGTTTATGATTTAACATCCAGTGAGAATAAACTGCTGCGTGTTGATATAATACCTACATACATTATTCTACACACTACAATTATTCACATTATACCTACTTGGCACTTGAATGATAGATATTCACCTTCCCTTTCTATAAATATCGATAAGCTTCCCTCATGTCTGTCGAATCCCGGCACAGTGAGGAATAGTAATTTTAACAATCTAATAATTTGAGTCTTATAAAGCCGACTCTGGAATCTGGATTGTATTCAGGACAAAATTTTATTGTTTTTTTTTTTGCTACATGTTTAAAATTAACCCCTTTTCTTAATATTATTATTAACAGCTCAGGCAATAGCAGTAAACAAAAACAAATAGAATCAAAATGATTCAATTGTTTGTACTCCTTCTCCCAGAAAGATACTCCTAGTAATCCATCAACTAATCTTACAGTGAATCTCAGTAATTAACTTGATATAGGTAGGTGAGGCACCTATATAAATTAATTATAAACTACTCTCAATTATTGTCAAGTGTTAAGGTCTAGAGTCCAGTCTTAGAGTCAAGTTTTAAGGTCTAGAGTCCAGTCTTAGAGTCAAGTGTTAAGGTCTAGAGTCCGGACCCGTAAAGTAAAGTAAGTAATTATTGTCATAATACTTGTAAATACTTTATTTCCACAAGAAAGAAATTTCATATAGGAGATTTATACTGGGGGAGAATATCTCAAAACGGATCGAAAGAAAAGGTGTAAGGAAACGCGGCCGTCCAAGAACCACATGGCTGGACCATGTTGACCAGATCCTCAAGGACGGACGTGTTTTGAATAAAAGTAATCGTAGAATGTGTATGAGGAATTCCCTGAAAGTGACGGAAACCCGAAGTGTGTGTAAGGATAGGAAAGTTTGGCGATCCGTTCTCTCTGCCTATCCCGCAAGGGAGGTGGCGTGAGGGTATAGTATAGTATACAAATCAAGACATACAGTGTGCCAAAAGGCGGACTTATTGCAAAAGCAATATCCTACAATCAACCCGAATATACTCGAATCTAGGAAAGTAATCAACCATTTTTTTGGACTTTTTGCATGTTAAGCCTTTTTACTAGGCCACTAGTGTATAAATCAATATTGTAAGTATTTTATATCTTAAAATTACAAATACATTTGTTCAATTCAGCGCGCATTTGAGAGGATATGTGAAAGCTATACCTACGTACCTAATAGAACGTATCTGTAAAGATAGTTGTTCAATGTTCATACTATTATAAGAAAATAACTTGTTCGGCAATACTGTCGTGTTTGTAGTAGTAGGCAAACATTGATATAAGTTCCCCATTACTCTTTTCCATGTCCTCTTGTATCACAATACGTAGGTAGAACCTACTCCTACATATACAAATCAAAAGGCACTTGTTGATTTAAATTACATACGGCACATGAATACTAATTCAAACACATATTATATAAACACGTATTGGTTAAGCTCCCTGTATTCAAAACATTTTATTTCTTGTGTATTTTTGCGTTAAATGAATAATAAAAACCCTGTGAGAGATAAATAAAAAAAACATATTAGCGCCTGAACATACACAACCTCATGAGCATAATAAAATTTGCTTACTATGAAAATATCATTACATACAGTCCAGTCTAGTTACATTTCTTGGTGGAAAGTTGTAGGGTAGTCTGGATTTCTTTTATTCTAAACTTTTTTTGGGGTGCTGAATCGGATCCCGGGTTTGCCAACAAAGTTTCGTGACAAAACATGGCTAAAAATGAGAAAGAATGAGATTTTTTTCAGTTTCTGGCGAATTTTCTATTAGAAATTGAAAGCTGGCACTTTTTGTCAGTTCTCTTTCTCTAAAATGTGCTACAAATTTGGTGTTCAAAATTTTTCTCTTAAATTAATAGAAACGGAGCTGTCAAGCTGCCAAAACTGGCCAAATTTTCCATTCTTTGAAAATGTATGGAGAAAGTTCATCTTGTTACCTTCATAACCCAATTTAAACAATTATTCTTTAAATTAATTAGACATATTTTACCTCGTTGGAGTAAGTAAACATAAAGAGAGTTTTCAGGATAAATTTTATTTAAAAATATAGTGAAATGTTTAAGCTTAAACATTTTTAGGTTTTAACATTTTCAGCTTAAACCATTAATTTTAAATAAAATTATTTAAACAGTTTTTGTTTAAATATTTCACGGTGTTTTTAAATTTAAAAAAATGTTGAAAACTTTCATTATGTTTACTGATTTCGTATAATATAACTCATAAATCAGCACCCCAAAACAATAAAAGAAATCCAGACTACCCCACAATTTTCCACCGACGAGCTGCATGGAGTTTATTTTGACTGGACTAATATTGCACATTCATCAACCAATTTTGTATTGCATGATAGTACTATATGGGTAAGAACCAAATTTTACTCAGCGTTTCACAGGGGACATCACAGTGGACATGTCAAACACGTGACACATTGGACAAATTTGTATTACAAGGGACATTGTAAAGGTTGTTTTACACAAGGTCTCATAGTTTGAAAAAACTGTTTATAACTGTTTAAAAAAAACAATAAAAAATAGAGGCCCAGGCAATTTTTTTAGAAAGTGGTGGATTTTCATACTCATTTTAAAAAACTCGTGACATGAGAAAATATGTGGTAATATAGTGATTTTTTTGTGCGGTTTCAAAATTTAGTATGAAAAAAAAAATAATCTTTTAGTGAACAAGAAATACATACAAACATAAAAAATGGACATAGTACAGATTATAAATCATTGTTCACTAGGGCGAACTTATCGCAGAACTGCGATTTCTTCCAGTTAACCCCAGGGAAAAAAAAAAGAAATTGAATAAAAATGTGTAGAAAATATATACATACATATGCGAGAAAAAATATACCTATTCTAAACTCAATGGGGGGGGCAGCTGCCCCTATCCCCCTGCCCCCTCTCCTGGCTCCCCTGACGACGCCCATGTGGTGTAACATACACGACTTTGTTTTATATATAAGGTAAATAACTTAAAATACTTGAACAAATTAGAATGGATTTGAAAACTCACCTTTACAATTGTCCCCTGTGAAACGTTTCACAAAAACGTTACACACGTGATACAGTGGACAGAAAATAGCAAAAAAACTAACTTATAAACATTGTTTACTCATAAAGTACGCAATAAATAATAACTAGTTACATTTATTAATGGCTAAAAATATTCGTAGATGATGATTTAATTAGATATTTGTATAAAAATTTACTACTTACCCTTTAAAATCACCTTAATAGGTCTTCTAAATAAAGTGTACTTTTTGACGTGCACTCTTAAATCACTCACAACAGCGAAATGACATGACGGGTGATGTCGTTACTGCTTCTGTCATGAAGCGATAATGTTGCTAGTGTGATAATATAAATTATTCTTGCCATACGTTGGCGGATATTTGCTGTGGAGCGTGATACAGGGGACGTTTCACAGGAGACATAATTTGGGGACAAGTGTTTATAATCATTTTTTGTTTACATAAAAGTAATTAGTATGGTAAATAACCCTATATTATTGAATAATAACTATATTAGTATCCTTTTAAACATTTTTTAGAATGCCGGTAAAGGAAATATATAATTTTATCGTCATTTGTTTCCTGAGAGGCTAGGGTGCGACACAATCAATTTGTATGGAGCGAGTTCCGACTCTTACATTTAAAACATGATTTTCTCCAAAGTATGAATTAATATAATAAAAATATATGTTATTTTAACTAATATAATATATAAGTTGAGAGTTGGGCGCAAAAAAATAATGAAAAAGTTATTAGTTGTATTATTTTTTCATAGGGGTCACTCACGATTAGAGAATTTTGCAAAGAATTTGGTCCTTACCCATATGTTACTACGCAATCTATACATATTACTACGGAATATCCCAAGAATGGGGTAACCAGTGAATGTTGTGTGTATAATACGTATTACAAATGAAACAAGTTCAATGAGTACGCGACGTGTTCTGGTTCTGAGTAAAAGGAGGATGTGTCTTCTTTTTCTTAATCTTAATGTAAGGAGTATGTGTGTGTATGACAAATTGCATAAATGTGACGGAAACAAGAAGCGTGTGTAAGGATAGGAAAATCTAGCGACCCCTTCTTAGAATATTTAAATATTTACAATTACGTAATAGTATCACCTTTTTACTTTTTAGGATACGGTATAATAGGTATCTACTTGAAATGTTGTAAAGGGAAATTAATTCAAGAATACTGATTTAAAAATAACTTGACTCTTTTCAATATGATGTGTTCTTGTGAAGAAGATTAAAGGGCAAAGTAACATCTAATAGTGATATACTGAATTGTCATAATAATAAAATAATGTACGAGTGGTGTACATACAAATGCCAAAGGTTTAGTATGCGATATGAGGGCTATGAAGAGTGCTTTATTTCAATGATTTATATGACGTAAAGGGGAAAACTCGTGCATCTTACTAACGGATATTACATTCCGTAGTCCAAATGTTTAATATAGGTATAAGTAATCTCTGAATTATATTAATATTTGACATAATGTATTCCTAAATATCCCCTAAAATGTTTAATATCACTATATTATTATCTATGTAACCATTTCCCATTAATATTGGAAGTAAAAGTACATTTTAGTAGATAGACGCGATTTTACGGATATAAATAAATTTAATCCTAACGAATGATCACGATACTTAATGCTTTGTGTTTATGTTCGTAGGGAGTCTGTTTGAATTCCTTGAATAATTTTGATATTTATCTTAAATAGAGCATTACGCAACGTTTGTTACGTTCTGAAATAAATTTATTTACTCTTCCTGGGGATTTCTTTTGCATATTTAAAGAGCAGTAAAAACCTTAATTTGAAGAATAAAAATATTTCTGTTTACATGTTGTATTATCTGTGATCACAGAACTTAATGATGTTCTACAACATGTAACCTAAATGCAACCGTCTGTGAGTATAGGTGTGTGTAAAGTGTATGTCAATATAATATGTATTATGATTATTAGGGTTACCTAAGGTAAGACAAAGTTGCGGAGAGAAAAATGCCTAGCATTACCTCAAACAGGAGGACTTTAACAACTAAATTTGAGTTCACATACCGTTCAAAATAATGCAGGATGTGGACTGAAGTAGAACAGAAAGGCAACCGATGTATCCAGAAACACACAGGTAAAACAATAGAACATGATATGATATCCGTATCTATCAAAATAACAATTCCAACTTTTATTTAATAAATGGTAAAAGGATCGAGGCCCATGGCCCTGTGAATAACAAGTAAGTAATAATACTTAAATAACACTGACCCTGAAAACCTCCGAACTTAAAAATAAATTTCTTATTATTTATGTAATTTATTACTATGAAATGTAATCCATCGTTCGGCACCATGAATTCCAACCGTTATTAAGTAGGTTTAGGTAACACATAATACCTACATATTTACAACTTTATCAGGAATGTACCTAATACTATGTCGCCAAATACGGTGATTATTACCGTCTGTGTTGTACGGTCCCATAGGTCATAATAATCATATTTCTTTTCGGCACACACTCAACTCTGAATGTTATTTAAAACTACAAACATAAAAGTTGAAAGGATGACGAAATAATACTTTTACTGGCAAAAATAATTACGAGATTTTTTTAAAGAAAGGCTCTATAAAATATGAATACCGAATTAACTTTATCTCATCCAGCTAATAAACAAAAACATATGCCTCCTACTAGTGACTATGTATATATATTTTCTACAAGTGAAGAAGGTAAGTGAATAAATAAAATAATAAAAGATACATATTCTTCACAGAGGTATTTTTAGAAACTTATTTTTTGAGAAAGTGCATAGTAATTATAATATAGTATAACAACCGATGAAACTGTATATTGCGCGTTCGTGTCGGCCTGTGTGTAGCATAGAAGTTAAAAAAAAAACTAATTAAACTTTTATTTCTCCTATTATTTTATCCTAGTGCGTTTGATTTTATTTGAATGCAGTTGTTCATGTATTTTATATGTCCTTTTCCTATTTTAAATTTTCTTAGTTTCACATGGCCCGGTAGTTCGTTATACAATACTAAGAATATTTATCTTTCTTGTATAGTGTACTCGTATAAGAGTTTGACTATTTCCTATAATGACGATTACATGAATAAGTTTTTAGAGAACCAGATAAATAATGTTTGATGTGAAATACTTGATAGAGCACGTTCATTTGAATTGCTACAGATATTTACTTATTAATGTTTCATTGCGTCTGCAGAATAAAAACAATGAACAATGATTTCAAGTAATGCTGACTTTATGCATTTTGACGACACGAGCATTTAATATACCTACAGCTTACCGCTTGCTTCTAGACACGTATTATGTACTAGCTGTTACACGCAGAATCGCTCACGCGTAATTTTTGGTGATTGAGAAAAGAGGACTCCAGATGCCTCCAGATTAAGATTTGGATGGTATCTAAATCTACGCGTAGGTGTAAATGTATGTAATGTTTAGTATTTAATACAAATATGATTTATATGGCCTACATATTCCCAGAAATGGATCTTGAGAGGGTGAGAAAGAAGAAGATATGACTTATTAGCTTTTGAATGCCACGATTTTTTGTATCACACAAATATGTTTTTATATAATTATTATCACGACTCGTTGTGTGACACTTCTGGATCTCTGAAACAAACATATTATAGTAGTGGTTACCTATGTCAGCCTTGAATCTTTAAATATGAATATAGATCATGTAGACTATCGTTAGACGGATATTATAAAAAATCATCAAATTAATAGAGCAGTACATATTTTGCCACCAAAAATCATTATTATAATATAACTCTAAAAGTGTCAAAACTGGCGTCCTTCCATTCCTCTTTAATGTCGTAGGTCAGGTGTCAGACCAATTTTATGATACCGTCTAGGCTGTATGTTCATTAGTCCGTCACTCAAACACCTTATTTTATAAATAAAGATTATTGTTTATAACATTACGCTCCCATAGTACAATCCAGTACAGTTCATTTTATCGGTGGATCAAGCATCAATCGGTTCAATTCTGTGTGAAGTTTGACATCTTATTAGACAAAAAATGCTTAAAAGATATTTAACAACTAAGAAAGTGAAAAGTGGTGATCCTGTGTATAAATACAGGAGAGATGAATTACCAGTGCAAAACAATGATAGTATCAAGTGTACTTCCGTGGTGTTTTATACGCTTGAAGAAGTGCACGACCTCCCGGATGATAGTCTTCCAAAAAACAGAGTATTTCCTTGGTGCTGGCCTCCAGTACCTAACCTGATCAAAAATCCAGGAAAAACTGAAGAAATGAGATCATCTTCAACGCCAGTATTGGAAGGAAATTGCCTGTGCTTGGTGCTTAGAAATTTGAGAAAACTGTTTCTGAGAAAACGAAGGACCTCCGAGGGTTTGAGTTCTGTTAAAGCAACCGACGTTAATCCATTGTACGAGTATGTTTATTGATTAATTATTTGTTATTACGTGACAAGTAAACCAATATTATAGATTGACTTATGTCTTTTTATTATTTTTTTTCATGAAACACTCGCAGAGGAGTCAACAATATAGTAGATTATAGATACATACATAAAAAACACATTGTCCTGTCAGCCATCCAATTATAAGTGTCTGCACATACAATAGTAAAAACTCTTTATCTATATTTTTTTATATGTAGGTGTATTCAAATGTAGGTACCTCCTTACTTTATTGTACGTACATTACCTAAAACATTTGAGCTACTCGACTATCGTTTCCCACATAATACAACGAAATACTCTTTCAAAAGGCAACTCGCATATCAAACGCTTTATAATATCCCAGGGCTTCTTGACCTTTAATTCTGAATATGACACAAAATAGAAAAGGAAAAACAGGACTAAATAGAGGAACTAAATTGAAACATTTTTTCTCTACTCACACAGCCAAATACTTTTCTGTATACTTCATAGCGAGCTTGTATCTTGAAATGCAGAATACATTTTTAGCACTGAAACATTAATTGGGTGCATTCTGCTTGAAACTTTACATTCTAATGAAATGCGACGATATCTGCTCACTTTTGTTAGCTAACAGATAATGGACATATTCACGATGAGACGTCTTAGTTATTTTGAGATCAGTAGGCTTGATGGTGCACTTAATTAGAACACATTTATATTGGCATCTGAAAGATTATGAGACAAAGTATGTATATTAAAAAAAAAACTTTATAACCTTAACATTATTGAACACCCTTCGCACTCCAGATAGTACAGGCGCCTTGAGGCGCCTCTTCAGGGTCTACCAGAAGGGTATCCCCAAACATCACCGCTCCGAAATTACTCTTCGAATGTACCTTCCAGGGTAAGATGGGATTTATTTATTTAAACAATATATTTTACAACACAGGTAATAATGTTACGTGTAATAATTCTGGGGCCTCCCGACACCTCTTCTGTTTTCCCATGGCCTCCACTTTACAAGTCTTATTAATTATTTGTCGCCATTCAAAGAGTACAGTGATAACAATATAGTCTCTTATAAATAGAAAATATTCCATTCCATTAATCTAATCTATTCCATTAATGAATATTAAGACACAAATTAATATGACTATTGTGGCCAACCTCACTAGGAAGTCTGCATGGGGATTTGGCACTATTTCTTCTACTTATAACTATTACTTCTAGATCGTCCTTGCACTCTGCAACAATAATAAGTAGACCCACTTTTAGTTATTGTTTTTAAAAGATCTATTGTACCTACCGCTACCAGCAAGTGGTAATATTATTTAATAGACTGTCCTCATGTGGACACCTCATATATCAGTTATGTATGTAGCTAGTTTATTAGCATTGAGAAGTTTATATTACGTAGGTATTATCGATATTCAATCATTGGTTCAATAATAGCTGACAATGGGGGGGACATGAAAGGATAATTAGTTAACAGTAACATTTTATATTATTTTTAGGGCAATCTATAAGCACTGTTGTGTTGTAATGTATCTATGAAATAGAGAAATAAAAAAATCTTCTTCTATGGAAGATACAAAATTTAAAAATGATGTGTTTGAGGCGAATACTGGGTTATAGTCGTGCAACTGAATTAAGATTAGAATGTGCAATATTATTTCGTTTTTTTACTCACTACTAGATATTTGTGTTCCACTGCTGGACATACGTAGGCCTCTTCTAAACTTTAACTTTTTCTGATGATTGGAATGAGAATCCTCGAAATTTTTCTTCTCTTCTTCCTCCGGCCATCTCTTTGCTGCTGGATATAAGTATGGGAATGTAAGTTAGGGGTGGGGTTTGTCGGGGGCTCCCTTCTGGCTAACACTGAGCCCACCTCTTAAAAAGATTTTGCCAAGAAGTGCGGGTATGCGGAGGGCATTAAGCCCGTGGGAGTCCTTCAATGCTGGATATAGGCTAACCCTGGGGCCGTCTGAGTAACTTTGAGCTGAAAGAGCGAATAAAAAGGCGCCTGACTGGCGCCTGTGTTATGCGTCTGTGCGGAGGGACCTTCAATATATTCTGTATATAGTCCTCTTCCATTTGTTTCCATTTTCCTCCATCCTGAGCCAACCAATTCATCTTCTACCCGTGACCGGAATAATATCGTCAGCCCATCTTTTCCGTGGACGACCTACTACTCTTTTTTTTATCCCTCGGTCTCCATCTAATATTTCTGAATGCCCCCTTCGCTCGAGCACTAGCCGCGTGTAATTAAAGTCATGACGTGGATTTTAAACTATACATACATAGTCTTTCATTTTTACCTTTTAAAATTCCGATCGTCGGTCGAAAATCTTTATATTATTATAATAACATAATATTCATTTAATAGCCTTAACTAACTATTGCCTCTATCACATCGTAGTCAGTGACGGCCTGGTCAGGGTGCCAGATTGACCAATTATTATAAAAACGGGCTTGATTTTAAGGACATGTCAAACGTGCATTTTACATTTCATGAAACCGAATCGACATACCATTGTTTAGTCTGCTACCGGAATATTGCACCAACATACTTAGTGTGTAGTACCTGCCTATATAATACAAGGACCACATTTCTGTGTGTATTGGAAGCCTATTTCAACACACTTTGTTCGTAAAAAGGCAACACTTAATCCAAGACACTGCGAAATATGATAGTATTTTTTATTCCAATACTAGGTATGATAAAAATGGTATCGGACTGTTGAAGTATCATATAACATTTATTCCAAAATACTTACTATTATTTCATTATTATTGGTTAAAATAGCATTATACGATATCCTCATAGAAAGCTAAGTGTTAACCAATGTTGTGAACAAGCAATGTCAAAACACAACACTGCAAAGAAAGCTATCGTATACAAATGTCAATACGTCTGTAAATTCTGTATATAGATGACATATATATATTAAGTTGGGCCACACCCAAATCATCAAAAATTTCGTAAAATAAAGCAACGATGTAAAGAGAATAAAACATTGTATGATGACGGGTTCTGTAACATCTCCGGATAGCATATTTTGCTGTTAAACATGTTTAAAAATTACAGATAATATAATCTGTTATTGTAATTTAAGATTGCTATTATAATCATTCCCAGGTTGACATTCCCAGACAGCCGATAAGCAACATTGTTGGAAACAAATAGGAATAATATCAGCACCTCATACATGACGTACATAATTTACTATGACTCAAGAATCTCAGTGGTTTATTATAGCTACCTACCAGAATCAACAACATCGACTCGGATGATGATAAAAAATATCTATGGTATTGTTTCTAACCAGCGACAGAAGCCACTTTAAAAGACGAAGAAAATCGTTAACATAGAACTGAGTTGATAGTTTTAGACCACATTGTAACGATTTCCATAGACGATCCTCAGTATGCCGATGCAACGCATTGTTTAACCCATTCAAATCGCAGTTCACCTTTGACTTGTTGCATATTATTCACCATTATATTTAAAGGAGGTAGATGAATAGCGCCGGTTGGCTTTGTCGACTGCGCAGCTAGCCTGCGCATGCGCTATCGCATTGTATCGAAAGAACCAGTCATTCAACATAAAAGGTTCCAAAGTAATAACTTTTTAAAATGAGGGCATTTTTTCGATGAACCTGTTAAGTGTATATATGATTAATTTTTAATGTGTCAGTAAGAGTTTTTTTAATTTATTGCCACAAAAACAGGGTGGGTAGGTATTTTTTTATATTATACAGATGAACTTTGAAGAAATATGTGAAATCTAATGAAAGTTTGTCAAATATTTATCTGTTTACTAAACATTATTTTGTGATAAGTACAGCCGTCTCATTATGATAATCTAGCTAGAATGTTTTACTAAACAATGCTGTGTTTTCTTTTATTGAAGTTCTACACAGAGCTGGGCAGAAAAGCGTTAATCCGTTAATCTTAATTAGCGAAGTTAACATTTTGGTTAACGATTTAACGCTTTTTCTCACCTCCAAAAATTGTTGACGGATTATTTAACTTCCGTTACATTTTCCTTCCGTTAATTAAGTCCGTTAATATTTAATTTTTTGCATAGACATCATCCACTGGAGGCGCTGGCAATAGATAATCCAAGGGTTGTATGGGGTTATGCGTGGTATCGTATGGGTTGGGACTCAGTTGGGAGTTGGAAAAGAAATTTCACTTTGTTGGGAATGCTGGGATACATCGCGACAGTGTAAATGTGATAGTAGTTGTACTTATTTAGTTCTATTTCATGCCATTTAACTGCGATTTTTTACATTAGCGCTTTAACGGATTAACGTTAACTTCCGTTACATTTTTAAAAATGTTACGCTCTAACGATTAACGAAGTTAACTTTTTAGTTAACGGATTATCGATTAACGAAGTTAACTTTTTGATTAACGGTGCCCACCTCTGGTTCTACGTAAGTTAATGAATCTTTGTACTTCTAGAGAAAACAAGTTCCGAAGAGAATAATAGGCCTGACACCATCTCATGTAACACAATGTCTTATTGTTACATTTTAATTATTGAACACCGACGTCATAATATTAAATGGTAAATTATCCTTCCCAGGGTGGCTGCGGCTGAAGCACATTGTGAGACTACTAGTCGACTAAAGAGAGGGCTGTTTTCCAAATTTACATGAGAAGAAATAGGCAACACTGATAATTTTCTGAGCCATGGGTCTTGGAGACTTCGCTGTGTTCTATCGTGGTTTAGAAGAAGTGATAGTAGACATCTTTCGTACATCTTTTTTTATAAAAGTATAAAATCAAGGGAGCACAACGATAAAGAATCGTTTATTAAAATAATATTATTACTACTGAAAAATAATTGTAATAATTACTTAACTGTCATTATATGTATATTCCATATATTATTTCCTACAAATTATATGTAAAACACACTTGGCAAATGAATGAAAATACTTTTACGAGTATCTATGTATGTTTTTACGATATAACAAAAAATGAATTCGTCAAATTAAGGGCTTGGCACCAGGAATGACGTGACAGTCTTTTCCCACGGCATTAAGGTTCAAATCGCGTGACAATCGCATGATAAAATGGTATGAACATTTATCTAGGGAATAACCGTAAAAGATTTTTTATATCTTGCATAGATTCCTCAAAAAAATAATTGAAAAACACCTCTGATCTTTTTTTCGAAAGACGGAAACTCGTTTCCCGAAAGTCGCGGAGTAATTTTTTTTTGGACTGATAATATGCGTTAAAATCTAGGGAATAACCGTTAAAGTTTTTTGATAGACGCAAAATTAGCCCCAAAAAATGAAAAAAGCGCTATTTTTACTATTTTATTATGCGATTGTTCACGCAATTTTGAACCTTAATGCCGTGGGAAATTACTGTGACGTCATTCTTGGTGCCAAGCCCTTAAAATAAGTAACACATTTTTATAAAATGAATAATCTGTAAGTCAGTCGGGCGGAGCTAGCATGTCATTCACCCAGTTACGATTTGACTGAAGAATTGAATGGTTCACTCGAAGACTGAAAATATTCGGTTACGGAAAATATTTTGTTTTGTAATATTGTATCGTACGCCTATACAATTTTCATTGTTTATCTGAATAATACAAAACTACGACTCTAGTGCTCACAGGTTTGGATTTTATGTAAGTATTTTTTTTCCGTGATTCACCATCAAAACAATAATTTTTAAAAATGCTTGCCTATAATATTCTGCTTGCGCGATGTTTTATTACGATAAAGCATCGAATTTTTACCACCTTTGTCTAAATCAAATAGAGCGAAATGTTAAATAATTAGTTAGGGTTTAGTGTCTGTACATTGAATGAAAAAAAAAAACAAATTAAATAATCAAGCGAATGAAATGGTACTTCTGCAATTGTATTTTTAGCCGAGCGAGTTTTGGTGTCTTGAAGCATATTATGTTCTATTGGGTTAGCTGAAAAAGATCATTGCCTAACGATAAGCTCACCCTAGTGAACTTTACATATAATTATAAATATTTATCTTGTTGTTTATTACAATGTGTGTAATGTTTACTTGAAGAATAAATATATTATATATTATAACATTTTTATTCTATCATGTTTAGGGATTCCCATGATTCAAGAATTAAAAAGTGAAAGTAATATAAACTTGCTTAGTAAATTGTATAACAATCTTGAATTAAGGGTTAAGTAAAGCATAGACACAAGTATGGTAGATGATTCCTTTTTTGGCATGCTCTATGCACAATTTACATTTCCGTTGCATTACTTCCCGCTTGTTGCTTGCACGCTGCATCTTACCGGTGAGACATTGTTTTATAATTATTATTTATTATATTTTTGTTTGGTATTTACTTGGAAAAATATGCATGTTTTTGTAATCTGACTTGATATTAGTATGAATGTACGTGTAAGTATAATATTCAACATGAAATTATTTGTGTAAAAGTTATGCAATTGGTTACCACGCGGTTTCATTGTTGTTCCTTGCAAATGCACTTCAGTTTGTTCATAGGATTTACAAAATGTTTTGGTTATAGCGATATATTGATTAGTATTTACAACTATTACTGTAAAATATTAATTTTGATGTTATAATTTTCATTCCAGAATTCACTCATTGCTGCCGGAATTATTCTCCCACCATCAACGCCATCTTGAAGATACTTACCTACCTACAACTATCACAGCTTGCAATTTATTCAAGTAGGTATTTAGTCAATTAAATCTATCAAAAACATTTTATTTTCTTATTAGTGTACGATTGTAATAACATATCTGGTTCCATATAGGGTGGTAGAAAACTATTAATGCATTAAATAATATGCCTGCCTAGTGCCTAGGTATTTAATTAATATTTCATTGATTGCCGTCTTGTCGATATCTCATTGGAGATAGATCCGGTTGACAAATGAAAATCTTACTATATGAAAATAAATCTAACCTATATGTCATCCTGAACATTGTATATTTTAATAAGTTCAATGTAATATTCTATCAACCTTATCATAAATTCTATACAATAACGGTTACATAATATATAAGTAGGTATTAACATGTAATTTCATCTTCTTCTTCGTCAGCCCATCCCCGTCCACTCCTGAACCAAGGCCTACTACATTTACCTCCATGTTTTCCTGTCCTTTGCAGACTGCATCCAGGATGAGAACAGAATTTAATCTATTCCTTTTTAATAATGACTATGAAATACCTACCCATGACTAGGAATATTTCAAGTTGTCAAATTTGCGTCCGTTGTATTCAAGCAGAAATCATGGGTGTCGAACTTGTAACCGGCAGTATCGAATAATATTGATAACTGAATTTCTTAAAGTAGTATCTCCTTGGAAGGTTAATGTTTTGTCGCAAAACACTTTCAAATGCATGTCACTATCTATACAATATTTACGTTTTACAGTAAAATGAAGCTGTTCTGGATAATTATTTTATTTCCCTGTGTGATGTCTGTTCTCTGTGAGGAGCTAAAAGTTTCGAAATGCATCTTCAATGAGTCATTTCTGGATTGTAGCAATAAGTCGCTAAAATACATCCCCCTTGAATTCCCAAGATGGGTAAGTACAAAATAATTATGTATTTATTTCCACATTGTATATAGTGTATACCAATCCCGTTGTGCAATCTGTATGAATTGAAAATAGACATACTTATAGAATCATTAATTATTTTTTATCTATAGTATGGAGCATGTTACTACAAAGCATTTTAAAGAAAAATTTGTGAAAGGATCTAGGAATAACAAATCAGACCCGATACCCAAACCCCCTTTACATTGTAGAACTCCCACAACAGTGTAGAAGAATTAAGGATGAACATTGTCGGGCTTACGACCGACCTCGGCTGGCTTAAGTGATCACTTTGCACTCGAGAAACATTCGCCATTTCAGTTCACCCCGGTTGGGATTCGAACCCAGACCTTTACATCTTATTCCAAGTCGATTATATTCTTGTAGCACAAATTTGTGTTTTTTACACAAATGTGAAATGTGCTACAGCGCAAGAAATACTCTTAAATCACACCAGTATATATCACACGATATCGCAATAGTACTCGTATATTCAAAATGCCGTGAAAACACTTATAAATTATTTTGCCTTTAGGACTCACTTGAACAATCATGTCACTAAATGTAGTCATAATTTTCAAAAAAAAAAAAAAACCGTGACCAAAACTGAAGTCGAGCACCTCGCAGGGTCTATTATAACAATACGTATGCCTGTTTAGAAGACCTTTTTGAAAATGAAAATTATTTTAATTTTGTTTACAGGGTGAAAATCACATCAATCTACAGGATTACAAAGAATGGACTGAAAAATGGAGTAACTCTAAATTTCCTACTACACCAATCACCATAATCGATTTATCGTCCAACCCAATATCTATATTCGAGCCTTTTCTAGCATGCTTCCTAAAGAATTTGCGTATTAATAAATGCAACATATCACGCTTGGAATCAGATACACTCCATGGATTTCCTATGCTTGAACGTCTCAACCTTTCAGCAAATACTCTAAAAGTTCTCCCCCAAAATTTTACCTCACCTTCTTTATCCGTCCTGGATCTGAGTCACAACTATCTCAAAACTATCTCCAAAGATATTTTTAGAACTTTGGGAAATTTAGCATATTTAAATGTTACAAACAATTTAATCGTCACTGTATGGCCTTCAGATTACTTTCTTCAGACTCCAATTCCCAAATACATTTCAGCTGAAGGTAACCCATGGAGCTGCGATATTTATTGTGCTAGAATATATGTAAACAAAAACGAACATTTGGGAGAATATTGCGTGTTTAATGGAAATCGAATAAGATTTGATATACAATGTAAATCTGCATCCACTCAACCTCCTCTTACAAAACCACTAAATGAGATAACTACTTCTTCTCCCACCACTTCTAATTCTACTAATTCATCAGTTACAATTATGAACCGGGGTAAATTTCCAATAATTATGTTGTTTCCTATTTTAGCCGGTTTTCTCTTTGTTACGTTCGGATTGCTTATGTTTACATATCAGAGGCAAGTAACTGCATATTTGTCTGGTTATAGGAGAACCTTATAAATGATTATTAATACAATTACACAGCTTTCGTATAAAATTCTCTTCTCAATATTCATCTTGATACCTACGACTGTATTTCTTCTTCCAAAACTATTGTAAATTTGACGGTGGAAATCTCATTCAGGTAAAATGAATTAGCCTCCCAAGCGAAAAGTGCTAGGTTAGAATCCCAGTGCTAATAATGTATTCTGAACTTCACAACACAAGCTTTTAGCTTACTGTGAAGTGTAGAAGAAAGTATTTGGGCTAGTGTATGCATACAAGCCCAGACATTTATTTTTTAAAAAACTACTGTAGTATTTTCGTGACTGTGATCGTGTGAGATGTGATCTGCGCTAGTCCTTTTAAAAAACAGTGCTGTGCAAAGTTTTATTCGTTTTAATAATCATTAAATATATTATTATATTATTAAGCTTTTTTTATGATTCATATTTATAGGTTAAGCAATATAATGAAATGGATATATTTTTATATTTTATTGTATCAAGCATCAAACCAAAGAACGGAAAATTGGTAAATTATTCTAAGAATAGTATTATAAGTTTGTTATAATTATGTTAGTATTGAATGTTAGTGTGAGTAGGTACTTGCATTTATTCTTCGTCATGTGAATCTTTCACTATCCTAACAGAAAGAGCATTTTGAACTAGGTATCTACCTATTTTTAAACTAGTTGCCTATATAATGAATGAAAGTTTATGAGAGACTAAAAATTGACATTTATTATATGATTTTATGTAGTGTATAAGTACTTACTAATAGTAATTATAGATTTATTTTTCTTTTTATATTAATATTACAAGCAAAATAACCTATAGGTATATTTGGTTCGCAAAACGCCAAAGCGCTCAACGTATACTTATTTTTTTTATATTTTTATACTATATAATGTATTTGACAATAAATACCCATTATTTTTCTACTAATACCTGCAATTTTATTTCACAATCTCTAATGTTCTCTTAATCTAGTAAAAGAAAATCTACGGGTACTCGTATAGTAACTAGATTGTCTGAGCTGTATGGCCGTTGTCTATTGGGCGATGTATTTTCGCCCATCTTCTGTGGCAGGCTTCTTCAAGGATGAGAAGGTCTCGGTCTTAGTACCTATTTTAAATTCTATACTGTTCACATAATTACTACATTTTATTTATTTATTTATATAGAAATTTACAGGAAATGAACATATAAAGTAAGAAAATAAAGACAACACAGTAAATAGTTCCATCAAAAGCCCTATGACAAGTGCGCAAGGCTAGTCCAATGAATATACAAATTTAAGTGGAATTCCGTAATAATTACATATATTGGTCCATCTTAGTGTTTTCCTGCTACGGAGAATCGAGGGGAAAATAATTCAACTATATAGGAATATTTGATATTAATTCTAGATTCAAAACCACTGTTTCATATTACTGATGATTTTTTTCCATCACTTTTTATTTCTCATTAACCCCCAATTCGGAAACATGCAATTCCAAATTCGTCCGCGGGTTCCGTGGAGTGGAAATAAAGGTAGTTTTATTTTTTATCATTGTTGTTAGTAAAATAGGGTAAAAATACTAGTATTAAATGAAATTCCATACAATATTCTATTGATTATTTAATTATTGTAGGTAATAATCAACACAAATAAAATACAAAAATAAAAAAAATAAAAGAAAATTAACATTACATTACATAACATAATACGTGATTCATTGTAAAAAATGATTTTTTTATTTTTAAAGGGACCCCTTATCCCTACCATTTATCACTGCGACCAATTGTTAATGGGCTGTCCATAATCAAACAATATATTGGAAAAATGCATTTAAAGACCATACATGAGACTACTTTACATGATATAAAAATTACGATGGGATATTTTAAACATAGGTGTTTCTTTTTCTAGATCTCTCCCCAAAACTTATGTTGTGACCTCAGCAGACTGAAAGCATGTATAAGTTTGAATAAAACATGTTTCAAGGCCAAAGGGACACTGTGGACTCAATGAGCATCTCCGTAAGCTGCTAAAAAAAAGTATCTGCAGATTCTGCGATGGAGATAGACGCTTGTTCCCGTGAGATAATAATAATAATTAATAACAACGTGTGGTTTTATAACAATCTATGGCCCCTGTACACTGTACAGTGTATACCTATATGTATATTCTTTATATTTCTGGATGCTGGTAGTGAGATAAACTGAATCTCCGCATTATTTTATGATTTGGTCAAATATTTTACAAACGTATTATTATATTAATGAAAAAAGAAAAATGCAAAATAATAAATGTCTAATATTTACTACGGTGAGTCTATCTATAAAAATATTTTTATGCAAGCAATGTGCAATAGAAATAATGCACACAATACCTATGAAATTATAAAGAAATTGTTCACCAGGGTGGGAACTGGCAACTCCTAGTTCAGTACTTATCTAAGTTAATAAAAATTCTTAAAGTTATCAAGTATAAGAAATATTAAGGCCTCCCGTTGCATTGTTTAGGTCCGTATGATAAGAAAACTTAAATTACAGGTAATAAACATTGACTTAACTAGAGAAATAGGCAATACTTATACATAACGTGTCAAAAATGATTTTATAAATAAATACATCATTATTGTCATTTTGATAATGCTATAACAAATGCGTTAAAGGGTATTACGAGTAATGCAAGTAAGCAAACTTTACAGTGGAAATCTTGATTATAAATTAGTATTTAATAAATATGTAAATACTGCTTCGTTGCAGGTACGAGTATACATGTATATAATTTTTACCAATTTTGTTGAGATTAAATCAGCGCCTTATTATCTACTCGAAGGAAATTCTTTCATACAACATTTAATTTTACTAATTTAATTTAATAAATTTATAATTTTAATCTAACATACCTAAATATGTAATAATCACCATAAATATGTAATCCATGTTACACTATACTTGCAGTATTATTGTATATGTACGACTTGAATCACAGTTGTATATAATTGTTTCGTAATATAAATGTAACAGAATGTGTGATGTTGCCATTAAAGTTTTCCGGAAAGTAGAAATATCATTAAATAAATCACCAAAATACTGTAAATATCAGAGTCCTGTACAGAAATTATTAAAAACTGAATTACTAAATTAGAGACAGAAAGATATAAAGAATATAAAGATACATAAATTAATTATCAAGCGTATGCTTATTACTTGTAGGTATGTACAGATTTTTCCTTATTTTTTTGTGTGACCAAAAGTGCCTACCAAAATTCATAATATGTATGCAAGTATATAATAGACTATCTACACAACTCATACATTGTTTTTTTTTGCATTAATTTATCAATTGAAAGATATAAAAAGTATTAAGTAGGTAAGTATTTACATCTAAATTACAGATACTTACAAGGGTGTAAACTAAAATACTATGATTTATAGTTCCGTATTGATATCACATAATTCTAAATAATAATAAAAAAATACAATTTTTACTTATAAGCACCATTGCAGAGGTATTTGGGATAATACATCTCTATTATCGACTTGTCGTCTCTCGATTTTAAAGATTTCTGTAAAATAAATAAAATACTAAGGTTAAAAAAGCAAATTATTACATAATAAATTTAACTATGATTTTAATGGAAATAGGTATTTACACTTACCGTTATTTTCTTAATGTATCGTTTCAACTCCCTCCCTGTCATGTCCTTGTCATTTACTTCTTGTTCACATAAGAATATGAATATTTTTGCCAAGTTATTTATTAGCGTGAGCAAATCTGCATTCAGGATTATTTTTCCATTAAATATGTAATTTCTTAAGTAATCGGCATCTACATACATATGAGATTTTACAGTATCCAAATATTTATTAACATCTTCACTGTAATACACTTTCTTCTTTGTCTCAGCGACAGAAGAAATTTCAGGTAGAAGTAAAGGGCGTATCACTTGTTTGTCCTTAGAATAACTAGATATTGATATTTCATCTTCCTCCAATGGTCTTTCTTTGTTCGCTTCATAGAGCACATGTATAACATCGCCGTTGTTTTCTAGAGATTCACTAAGAAAAGTTGAAAAGTCCTTTTGTTCAAAATATCTATCAACTTCTCCCGTTTCAATATTGTATAAAGCCATCCTGAAATAGATCAACGATAATTAATACAAAATCCACCTTTTTATTTGGGTTTCTAGGAATTAACTTAAATACATCTGTGTACACTTTACAGCAAAATAAGGTTTGAGTTGTTCATTTATGATACCTACACGACGATTTGTAAAACTAGTAATAGTATGAAACACGAGAAGAAAATAAATTGTGTGTAAAATACATATTTTTATCTGATCAATACTTACTTGATGTCATCTGTATCAATTTCTGGCATAATTATATTCAAATGAGAAGTTACCCTTCGCTTCAAATCATCTAAAGTATTAAAACCAAAACTGATGAACTTTCTCAGAACTGATGTTTTCTCACCTCGCTTTAAATGTATTTTAAAAATGAAAACGGTTTCTTTGGTATTGGTGTAGTTAAGAGCTAATTTCTGAAACATTAATTTAATGAAAATACAATAATACACAATAAGAATCAACAATGGGAAACTTTAAATAATACACAGATCCTTTGGTTGGTGCTATGAATGAGCAACCTTTTGTTTTATAAAACAATCCTAAATTACCTTCAATTCTTCGGAGAAGTTTTCCTTTCTTATTGGCATTTCGTTTTTTGTTTTATCAATCATTCTATAAATAAATACGTAGCCAGTAGTGACGCCAACACCAAATGCCTTTTCAAGTTCATCAACATCAATCTTTAAATATATATAAGAAGAAATAAGCATGAAATACCTAATATCATATAAATTATTCTGTGGGAATGCTTCAGCCCCTTCTGATAAGGAAATAATTTATTAATACACACATAATATGTTCTTAATTAAAGTGCTAACTTACACTATACACATTTCGATCGTCAAACAAATACCAGTTGTTGTCATAAACGTCTTTAATATCTGCATAGTAATGTCCACAACTCGGAGTCCCTTTGTGAACAATCACAGACATCAATTCATATTTAAAAGGTGTGTTGTTCATATCGGTTATCGTCAATTCCAACGGAAAAGTGATTCTGAAAAAATAATTAAAGAACATAAACTCACTATGAAAACTGAAAACATTATTTAATTCAATACAAGAGTACTCTATCGCATTAATTTTACCTGCCATTAATTTTTACAACTCGCATTTTATTACAATCATAATCAAAACGGCTCAATGAGAGGTTCAATAAGTATGGTAATGTTTTAAATATTTGTCCTTTCTCTGTGTCACACTTTTTATTACATCTTTCACAGAACAACTGATCGCTGTCTGTAAGCCATTCCGTAGAAGTATAATCGTTTATAATGTTCTCAATACAGTCGTAAAGTACTCCTTCCAAGTTCTTCACTGGCAGTTGGATGTGCAGAAATGGGACGTCTTTATATTTTACAACGTCACAGCCGGAGCACCTCAAGCGCTCAAGTAGCATCCCTGAATGAGATATTTTATATAAACAATGAGATATTTTATATAAAAGTATAGAGATGAAAATTATAATTGATCTATTAGATTCGTTGAATACTTTGATATATAGCGAGTGGAAAACTACACTAAATGCGTCTAGTTGAAACAACCAAGGTAGAAAGGTACATTTTAAGGTATAAAGGATTGATTCAGCTTACAAAAATGGTTACAAAGTATTTTTTACCGAAAGGCACATGTTAGTTTCTTCTGGGCTGTTGCATACCAAAAATTATAATCTTAGAATATGAAAATTTGTATCAATGGAACTTGGAAAACTAATGAAAGATGTTGATTTTACAAAAATTATTAAAATGCTAATGTTTCGAGAACAAACGATTTGTACGAAGGTCAAGAATTGTTATTCTGATTCTTCATATTCTGATCTATCAGCTATCGGCGATCTATCAGCTATTGAGTACATGGTTGGCGCAGTTGGTTGAGGCGGCAGTCTCTCGAGCGGGAGGTGCCAGGTTCAAACCCCGGCGCTGGCGATGTATTCCACACTTTGCGATACAGGCTTTTAGCCTAGTGCAAGGTGTGCAGGAAAGTATTTGGGTTTGTTTAATGCAAACCAAGATCGTTTTAAAAAAAAAAAAAAAAAAAAACTAACTTTCAGAACACTCTGCGTACAATATAAAGGGGGGGAAAATTAGAAGTAAACGACCACGAATCTAGACTGTTGATCATATATACAATATACCTACAATCTACATACGCTACATTATTACAATTGAAGGTGTACAATGAATGATAATAAAATAATGATACGAACGTATAGAATGATTATTACCTAAGTAAAATTCTGTGACAATATCGGACAAATTGTATTTTTTAGAAGCCTCCTGTATTCCATCAAGTAGAGCAGCTAGAAATTCATGAACATCTTGATGATCTTCCATATGCTCAACGAACCATTTGAACGAATTGGTAAACTCTCTTGTCGATACTGCATTGTCTTCGGAGACCTTAAAATGTTATATTAATTGTTATTAGGATTACAACAAAGAATGTATAAAAATAAAATAAACGCCAAAGATAATATTGTAGATAGTAGTAGACTACTTAATGAAATCATTTAAAAAATAGGTATACACGTACCTCCAATTTAATGAAGAGCTTTTGAAGCTGTGACAATATACACAAATCATCCTGCTTAATATTCCAGTTGATAACACGGTTCTTAATTTCAGGAATCATAAAGAGCGACTGTAAGAAACAATTCAAATAACAAGTGTTTGATTGGTTTATCAGTCCTCTGAATTCTGAAAGAAAAAAAAACAATAATAAAAGTATTTGCACACTGAGATTCATCGAGTCAAGAAAACTTCAACAAAATTTATTAAAAATAAAGAGTTACTTGCGGTAATGGTGTGAACTTTAGCGTCTCCATTACTGACCTCAGACTTTTTTGTACTCTGTAATCATAAAACACAATAATGCAGGTTTTAACTCTGGTGTATCGCTCACATAATTCTATTGAACAATAAGGAAGTGATGAACCTAATACTTACCTTTTTCTCTGTTGATAACAACATGATAATATTTCGAGCTTCATTGTCAAATATAATGCCAGTATCAGATAATGTAGGAACTTTAGGATCGATTGTCAACTAGAAAAAAAAAATAATAATCAATTTCATTTAAATGAGTGACAAAAAGTAAGCTGTGGAGGACCAAAGGGGAGGCATATGTCCAACAATGGACCTGAGTGGCTGCGGAAGAAGAAGAAGAGTGACAAATCACGTAGTTGTGTTTTAGCTGTCATTATTTTTAATGCCCTTGTTAGAAATAAAACGTCAAACATCATATTGCAAAAGGCTTTGCAGTTTGAAGAGAGTCATCGTCGCCGTCCAAATATCGCAGGTTAGAAAGCGTTTTTTGGTCAACTATACGTATTACATACCTACACTTGTTGCTTTCACTCAACTTGCTCGAGTATGCATACAATTATACATTACTTCCATTGACGTCCCATCATCAGTTACTAGGTACAAATCATAACTATAGGTATTACCTGTACCTAAGTATAATCAAAACTGTTTTGCAATTTTTTAAGTGTTTCATTTTCTATACTACGAGTATACTCATGTGTGACGTGTGATATTATCCTCTATGGGCAGACGACATTGTCCCCGTCGCTGATGATAGCCGATATATTGAAAAAGCCCAAAGAAGAGAAAATACGAAAGAATTAGAAGAGGCCTACATCCAGCAGAAGGCTAAGAAGGAAGAGCTTATTTTAAATGTTAAAGACCTTGATATGCTCAATAGGCTAAATGCGATATAGTATTCGATTGTAATTCCGTTTGAGTCTCACTCCTTTATCAGTAATAAAGCTTATTCTGAAACGTACAAATGGTTTTTTTTTTATGTTTATGAAAAAATCTTCGGATTTTAAAATATTTGGTAGGTACTATTCGAAACTGGCACGTGAATGCTGGTCCTTCTAAATCTCAATATGCCGTCTTTCCGTATGTAGATAGGTTAGGGTAGCCAGGCGTCCCGGTTTACGGTGACTGTCACCGGTTTTACGCCCCGTGTCCCGGTATCCTGTGGTATTTTTGGCAGTTTATGTATAAAGTAAGGAACTACGTATAACAAAGTTACGCATTAGCGGTTTGTGATATTTTCGATTTAACAGTTTTATAGGAGTAGGCCCTGACATATTCGCCCCCCCTCCCCCCCCCCCCCCTATTGGATTATTTTTTATGCATTTAGTGCTCAAATTTTTAAATGCAACAAAAATATTTTCGTCGACGGGGGGGAGGGGGATGTCCCGGTTTGACTTGCGAAAAATCTGCCAACCCTAAGGTAGGTACTATTATATGTTGTTCGTTCTTAAAGTTTTTTTATTTCTTTGTGGTAGTGAATTTCAAGGTGAAATTATCCAGACTTGCAGGCCGGTACTGATTACATATTGACATTATGAAAAATGTGATAAGTTGTTACGATTTAACATATATGTAGGTTGTTGTAGTTATATTTATACTGTGAAGCTTTGGCGGATTCTTTATCTGTAACTTTAATACAGGCGTGGGATGATAAAGAGAAAACCTTATCTGAAGAAATATTCTTGGCTCTGACTAATAGTAGGTATATTAATATTATTATTTTCAGAAAACAATTTAAAAGAGTTTTTTTTATAAAATAATATGCTAAAATATGAAAAACAGTTGATGGTATTTATTCCTACAGATATGCAATTCACCTATGATAATAATCCGAACAACCCTCCATACATTTTTGCCAATACATTTTTGGGATAAAATAGGAAAGACCAGATCGAATGTGACGGAAGCCCGAAGTGTGTGTCAGGATAGGAAAGTCTGGCGATCCGTTCTCTCTGCCTACCCCGCAAGGGAGGTGGCGTGAGGGTATAGAATAGAAAATAGAATATCGATTGCACGGAATAAATATAATTGCAAGGTATATAAAAGTACCTAGAAAAAAGTTTCCCTTAGTCAAACATTGTTCGAGTCTTTATTTTCTTATTTCAGGATAATAATTACTCCGTACATCATGTGAATCCAAAGTTTTTTCAAGAATCATTACAAATTTCTGTAATACTCCAAACAAATTAAATAAAACTTATATTTATGGGTCCGTTAAAGCATGATATACTACTTTGCGATTACACAAACTTATGAAGTAAAACAATATACTATAAAATAAACTTCAAATACCCGAATGGCATTTAATTCAGTAATTTAGGCACATACGTTTTAATACTATTTCACAAATTTGGATGATTATTTTTATATTGTTATTATAATTACACCGTTGTTGTGACATGTGTTTCTAAATGCACTTTATTTCATAATCATAAAATTACTCTACCTATCTACTACAAATTATATATAAAAAAAACATTGCTATAAAAACAGTAATTTAAAATATTTTTACGAACCTTGTCAAAGTGTTTTTTCAGTCTACGACGAAACCGTTTGCATAATTTCCTTAAAAAGCTATCGAAACCCATTACACTTCCAATACTCACTGATTGAACTGACACAACCAAATGTGGCGATTAGCAGGAATTTGCCATACCAGCAAATAACATTACGATAAAGAAATATTACATACAGACTTATTAATAATATTACATAGTAGGTATGGATATGAAAACAAAAGGACTACTTATTACATAGTGAGCAACCAATCAACACAATGTTATTCATAATAGGTATCGAATGTATATTAGGTATACACTTACTTGTAAAATCGAGGTATTGTTTATATTATTTTTGTCATTATTTTAATATGCGGTAGGTAACAGTCCTCTCTGGGGCAAACTGCACTATAAATTATAACACCAGTTCATATATCGGTATGTACAGTATACCTACATCTACACATACGCTCCAACAATAAATTAGAAACTTAATGACAGTTCATAACATGTAAGCATACAAGGATATACGAAAGACCAGCCATAAATCTTCAATTGCAAAATGTGCCTCAAAACGTCAATTTTCTATAAGAAAGTTCGTACGCTGCGATACCCAGCACCATCAAAAATTATGAGAACAGTAAGAAGAAAAATAATATACAAACAATCATATTCATGTCTTTCCGTAAGTGTTTTTATACGAGTATTAAACTGATACACGATTAAAGCTAGCACCTGCATTGTAGTTACCTATTATTGTTTGACGAATGCCTATACTCAGGGACGCCTCCAGCTTCGAAGCTAATAGCTAACTAGCGAAGCTAACCCCTAGGAAAAACTAATATTTTGATACGAGATGGATGTCTGGACAAACCGGAATGATAGATATTGTGACGAAGTGTTACGATGAAGGTATAATAAATCAGAGAGTAATTATTTATGACAGGTTTACTTAATTACGTCGTTTCACTGGCGAACTTACCATTGGGCACATAGAGTTTTGAAGCAGTAGTTCCAGTTTTTCCAAATTATGTTCAAAATTTTCAGCGATCATCTTCATAAACTCTTCCACTGGCGTTGTTGGTTCTACGATGAATTCCTTCGCTAGAGTCTCGGTCCTCACGATACATATTGCTTTTGGTGCTGCCATCTTTAACTACTGTTGTCTTTCTGTGATCAAATAATATGTAATTATATAAAATAATGTATCAAAAACTCCCAAGTGTAAATAAAACTGAAAGCAAAAAAATATTCCATGTTCTGTGCATCGAGTAACATCATTTATTTTAGCAGCCATATGGACATTAGGATTTATAAATCCTTGTCTTCATCGCAAGCTCTGTAACGCAGTACTTACCCAATTAATCACACACGTAAGGTCGGTGGTTAAAATCCCAGTCAAATCTAAAACTGTTATACATCTGTAGATACCTACGATCATGGATATCAATTCTTTATGACGCTTTCAAAACATCATAGCTATCCGTAAATATGACTGATCTAGCGATAGAAATGTTTATGTCATATAAAGTCGATTAGTATGAAAATATTTCGCAATGTAAGTAAAATATATTATTGAAATTTGTTTCCCCAAGCAATATTAATAAAGGTCAATCGCCTGCAATAATATAATTTGTCTATAGGTATAACTAGGTATTGCTTCTATGCTTCAGGAATAATTTGATATGTGCGTGCATAATGCATACCTATAATAAGGTATAATGTATATAAAATAAATTCAATACGCATCTTCCATCTCAAAACATTATTTTTATATGAATTTAATACTATTTTTTTAATTAAGTAACAACTTTATTAATTATTAACAACACAATAAAACGAAATGAAATGTTGAATATATTTTCAATTCGCGTATAACATCACATTCTAAGGTTATATAGGTACATACCTACTAATTCGAAAACTATGTAACAACGCTCAATATAGTAAATATATTTGACAAGACGCATTTACTTTATTTTCATAACAAATTTCACAGATCATTCACAGAATACTATAATATATTTAATACAATTTGAAAATAACACAATAAACGGAAGCTCTAGTATCACATTCGCAATAATCTTAATGAAATAATACAGTACAATCTTAAAGTATCTTATAATATATAATATTAGAAAATAACTAACGATCTGTTTTCCATATACCACGCAGGCAGGCAGGTATCTTTTATATTTATTGCACAAAGTTCTATCAAAGAGAACTATTAGAGATAAACTGACGTACGTGAAAATAAAATGTAGGTTGCCTACATTTTATTTTGTATGCCAATATATTTATAAATATGGAATTGTACAAGCTCCCGAAACGAGTGGGCTGAATTGTATGATATAATTATTCTTGTAATTCAATATTGATAGATACCTATGTGTATACCTAAATTATATATGTTAAAAATATTCATTTTTGTCAATAAAGACAATAGATACTAATATTTCTAACATGTAATTGATATCCCATAATAGAAAATGAAATAAATGCAGTCACCAAATGAGCTACTGATCTCTCTATCTGTACTATCTAACTGTTGTAAGTAAGTATTATTATAGATATTTATGTATTTACCGATTTCCTTTTTTGTTCCAAGTAGGACAAGAGTTTTCCGATTGTTTGACTGTGTTTTTCTATCTTCGGTAATATTCTATTAATATAAAACGGTACATACACACATTAAAAACCTATTTAGAAAAACTTGTTCAGAATTATTTGTACAAACTAGTGATGTTCTTCATAGTTATTTATATACTAAAATGTGTTGACCACGAGACATCAGGAATGAAACTATGTTCTGGAAATCATCCAAATCTAAATTTAGTCCTTCAATACGCTCATGAGTTTTATAAATAAAGTTGTGATAATGTTGCTAGATGCAATGAGGAAGAACTGAATTTCCTTACTTTTTACTATGGATAAGAAAAAATATACCTTGCATGAATTTGACGGAAAGTAAAGTCGGTTAAATCCCCTATTTTCATCTGGATTAATATAAAAAAATCCTTGCAAAATCAACGACATACTACATAGGAACTCAAATACCTATCTTGTGATCGGTCTAAGTTCTCTGTCTTGTCAGCTTAGCTTTGAATCTCCTCGATGGCTTTCAAAATGGTTTCATCTCATGGCCTTCTAAATTTATAATGTGTAGGACATGTACATCAATAAGTTATTTGTTTTATAAATTTTAGTAAATATTGAAATAGGTGCACTCAACTATATTTTTTTAGCATTTTCTAGGCCTTAGGGATAAGGCGCTTAAGTGAGGCAAGACTTTTACATACGTCCGCAACGTGAGAAAACTCGTTTCCCAATCCGACTATTATAATATTCGCTTACCTGGTGTTGAAGTGTCGCGCCTATTTTTGACGTAAATTTTTCTATGTAACGATTGCAAAGGATTCATAGAAGGTTACCATACAACACCTACAAGAAATTGTATACTTACCTACCTAACATATTTCAAAATTGATGCATAGATAGTATAAATTCAGGAGTGTGTATAGGATGAAATCACGTTATTACCACATTGTTTTTCATTGTGTCATGAATTTTCAATAAAATTACTATTGTGAAAGTCCAAATAACAGTTGTTTCACAAACGATTTTTCCTGCGGCGCTAATGTAATTGAAGTAAGGCTTTAATCACACAAAATAAACTAAACTTTCAAACTCTGTTTTATTTTCTTATGTTTTGTGAAAAAATCTCCTTTGTCATGTTATAATAATCCAGAAATATGTCCAGATGCGTTACTATTTAAGGACAATCACGATCATTAACTTACCAATTTTTGGGAAATATTTTGCCTGCGGCGCTATTTGCTAGTTTTGATAGAAACTAGCATACATTTAAAGCAGATCTAAATGGGATAGACAATAAAATAGTCAACATTTTATAAATAATTCATCTACTGGAATCCAACTAGAATGTTTGGGCTTTTTATCTGTTGAGGATATTTCTAAAGGGCTTTTATAATAATTTCCAGTACTCCCTACTATACTAATAAAAATAATGGGTAACAATGCCATTGAAGGTGACTATGAAGGTCAATTCTAGACAAGCACACTTTGGACATGGCTGCTCCTCATTTGTAACGGATCTGCGAGTGGTTCTGTTTTGCAGGCCAATGTAATCATTGATGATCCTGTTTTTGCGATCACCCACTAAGTTTTCCCAGTCATTTTGAGAATAATTTTTGTTTCCCCGTAATCTGGGTTTAGAGTGTAGCTTTTCAGTTGGGTGTCTGGGTTACATAGTAAGTTGGCAATGTTAATTTACATGTGATATATGTACATACCTACTATATAGTTACACAACTACACTTCATGTAGTGTTGTGGAGCACAGTGTGAAGCTGTGTAAATAAAATAAATGTCTTGGATAAACAACTATTTTTATTTTGTATTCAGACAGAAATAATACTTACATTTATAATATAATATAGACATTATGTATTATTATAATATTATTTATATCATATGACTCTAGTTGAATATAAAAGATATAGATACTAAATAACTTAATTATCACATTTATAATAATATTACACGTTTGGCTTGGCCAAAATTAAAATCCATAATATTAAAAATGTTCACAATGTTCAATTAAATATCTCATTTTTAAAAACAAACAATAACAAAATAATAAAATTTTGAGTACAGAAAACTGCAAAAAAATAGAACCAACTAATAATTAATTATTCAAAAATTACTTAGAAAATATTTAATTACAACACAGTAATGGTAATAGACACCTGTAATGATCTTTCAAGTATTACTACTTATATTTATTGAAGCGTAATTTAAAAAATGTTTCGTAAACTCATTGTAGGTTATAAGGGAACTTAATTAAAAAAAAGTGAATGTGACAATGTGCGTCACCACAGTGCGGCAGTTCACCCCAGAGAAAAAAAAAAACATATTTTTTAAATTAAAAAAAAACCCCAAAAACTACACAGAAGATATATAATTATTGCCTCATAGTTTTTTTTCTTTTTCATAATTTGGTACATCCATCAAGAATTTTCTAAAATTATTGAGAGAAATAAAAAATAAAATAATAAATTTCTAATTAAAGTATTGCTATGTTATGCATTCTCTATAAGTATTTTTATCGCACGAAAAATGAACAAGATTTACATCACGACCTTTTTTTACGTACTAATGTCTTATGACAAAATTTTCATCTGTGGCGCTAGTTATGCGGTTGTTTGCCTCGTACAATATACCATAAGTGTTACCACCATAAGAAGTTCTATAGCATTATTCTGTAAGCCATGATTCAAATAATAATGATTTTCACATCTATACTGCAAGACAACATGAAATACAAAAAGGAAACAAAACTTTTAGCTTTACTACCTAAAAAATATATTTTAAAAAGTATTTCATATTATATTTGTAATAAACTAAAATAAACAGCATGCATAATAAATACATATTCTATTTGAAATTGTGCAAGTGTATTTTACTCAGCGAGTTTCAAAATTCATTATGGATTTGGGTTACTTCAAAGAGTTGCCAACAAACGACTCGTAATGACTCCCTTGATCCTGAATATGCCACCATTCTTAACGTATCCTATACATTTGCGTGTGCAATGCTACACAAACTTACATACAAACGCCCTAGCTAGATGGTACCTTTTTAATATGTCATTTGATTCTTAAAATACCTTGTTTCTTGCCTTACAACATAACCTATCTCAACCAGTCTGATAGTTACATGATCTCTCTCCCTCTCACTCACTCTTTCTCTTTATAATAATATAAATTTCTATAATGCAGTATTTCTATATAAATGTAAAAATTTAAGATGAACATTGTCGGGCTCACGACCGACCTAGGCTGGCTCACTTTATACTCAGAAAATATTCACCATTTCAGTTCATTCCAGCTGTGAATCGAACCCAGACGTTTGCCTCGCATAGCAGACATCATCTCAACTACATGAAGAGGGGCGATGTCCATAGCATCGTACTTCTTGTTGCCATTCTTATTGTTCGAGGAATAGGGGGAGGTATTACTACTTCAATTCTACATCGACATAGGAATACTGCATTATAGTATATACTACAAAATGTAGAAAATCCAGTGCTTTACAAGAATCATTTCAGATTTGTATGTAGGTTAAAAATAATTCAAGTATAAATATCTACTTTCATAACTAAGGAAGTGAATGGGCAGTATCTTCTAAAATACTAGTATATCATATCAATTAGAAGGTAGTGCCAATTCACACCTGAGAGGTTAATATGTGTACAATCCTAAGGATCTCTAATAAAAGTTAGTGTGAAACTGAATATACATACTAGGTATATTGTTAATGTTGAAAAAATGATTCTCCCAAAATTAATGTTCTACAACTCAAACACTCTTCACATGCCATCCCACCCAATCCCATTGATTAACATAGAACCAAATACTGGAAACTTAATCTAACTTTGGTAAACGCACAAACTCTTAGAATAAGGCTTGTTTTTATTTAGAGGACCTACTTTAACAAAATTAACTAGTAAGTATTCATAAATTACAATTAGACACTGGGCATTACATGCTACATTAAAAACTGTTAAAATATATGTGGAACCAGAGAAATTCAAATAGTAAATCATTTCTCTGCATAAACATATGAGTACATAATTGAATCAATTTTGAGCTTCTTCACATAAAATATCTATGGAGGATATAGAACCCTTGAGAATAATCCATGAAGTTGAGCATTCAATTAAAACATTTCATTGGCAGTGAATAAATCAGGTATACAATTAATGTTAGTTTACTTTTTGGCATCTACATAATTCATATATCTAACATCTCCTACAGTTAAGTAAGACGATGCGTCTTACAAAAAATGGACACTCTACGAACATATTACAAAGAGTATTGTACAGAAATACTATGCGTGTTATGAAGTAGGCAGTTATTGTTACGGGGTAAGTGTTACGTTATGACAATTCTAATAAATACGAGTCTACATACATTTTAAAATATTTTGCTGTCAATATTTCCCATCATTACCAAATATTCCAGGAATCTTAAATTTGACTTGGAGAGAATGAACCAGTTTAAAATGGAATATTAAAAATATAGATATTATCATGTAACTAAGTTAGATAAGTAGTATTCGAGTTGGGAGCAGACTCAACTGATAGGAGTGCCGCATTTGTTCTGACAAACTTTATATTTAAAATCTAATATATTTCACATACTCACAAACTGCTTACTGATAATTTGATGGAATTAAATTATTTTTCCCGCCGATTTGGTATGAATACTTAATTCTACTGACAATCGCTAAAGTAATTGGGAATTTAGGGATTATTATTACATATTATAAGGAGATAAATTACACGGTAGATCTACATAGTTATAAGTAACATAATGTTATGTATTTAAATATGTTGATTGAAAACTTATACTGGCAATAAAATGGATTTCAAACAGTTTTAAACCAAGTGGGGTGCTTTTAATTTTAATGTGTAATATAACACATAATTGAAATACTAATAACCCATTCTCCTTAAAATGATAATTTGTAGCAAAATTAAATTTAATTATGGTACTTATTCTACTTTGTGTCGAGTATTAATAATTTAAATACGTATGAATATATGTAATTATGATGCACATACATAACACAATCCTAGCCACCTAGTGTGATGCAAAAAAAAAGCAAGTATAATAATGCCTAAGGCTATTGACAATGATGTAAGAACAAATAGAACTACATATATTAAATATGTAGGTATACTGGTGTACATTTGTAGAGATTTCATCTTATCAGTGAACGCTATGTTAAATTTTTTTAAAGTATTGTGGGTACTTTGAACACACTTAAATAAAAACGACCCCTGATACATTTGATCTAGATTAAAATCGTTATGTAAGTGCACCATCAACATATTTACTTATTAAAACTACGGTAAATTTCACAATAACCCTTACAAACGTATTTCTTAATTCTATCTCTGTCACAAAAATATTTTCTAAAGACTACATTGAAAAAAATATACATTCTTCATATAGAATACATAATATTATAATGTTCACTTTTCATTGTGTACGATTCAATACATTCAATTCTATTACGTACATGCGTACGTACGTATGTGTTCAGACACAGTACAAAATAATATTGTGTGATTTTCACGTGGTAACATAATATGTTTGTAACCATCTCACGCTAAACAATACCAAATGTTTAATCATTATTATTACTAGAGTAATTATAATTCTAATAAATAATTAAATAAAATATGACGTAGGTACTTTGGTGAGCACAAAATAATACAAAACATTAATCACATGAAAAATAAATTAAAGAAAGCAATAATTATTATGGGGTTACAATTTGTCGCTTTATCAAAACATTTAAATATTATCAAACTAGCACACTATTGCCCAATCCCACCAACTTTTACCTAAGAAGGAGACCCCTAAGAAATTTCCATACAAAAACAGAGATAATATTCTATTTATTGACACGTAAGCCTACCAACCACACCCTAATTCCATACGAAATGCAACACGCAACTCACCTACGTTAGGTGCCCAAATATCTCTGCCCAGGCTAGGTGAGTTGCGTGTTGCATTTCGTATGGAATTAGGGTGTGGTTGGTAGGCCTGAGTGTCAATAAATAGAATATTATCTCTGTTTTTGTATGGAAAATTCTTAGGGGTCTCCTTCTTAGGTTAAAGTTGGTGGGATTGGGCATATGTAGTTCAAACTCACATGACAAAGCTCCATTTTGAGTGGAAATAATCCAACATAATATTATGACATATTTTTGCTCTCTTCATAAAAATTACAGAAGCTACTCATTTGTCATACAAGTATTCTTTATTTTATTCTGAAAAAATGACAATGACTAAGATCCATACTGAACCACAAACACTGCACCAAGCGACTGAAGATACAAGCACTTTTAATATGGCGAAACATAAGAATATCTACATACATTAGAAGTTTTATTAATCAATACATTTGATTAAAAAAATATCTATACAGTTTTAATATAACTAATGGAATGTAAAGAAATATAAATATTGCAGAAGAACACATAAAACATACAAAATAATTCAATGAAATTTGTGATAAAAATTTGTGTGTCTGACAGCTGATCGGCTCTACTTTCGTAATCACACACTATTGATTAACCAGTGATGACACAAATATGAAATCAGATTATAGAAAAGAAATATAATCTGTTTATTATTGACTAGCGACGCTCTTCTTCAGAATCGGAATTTATTGGCGGTGGATGTTCAGCACCGGGTAATATAGTAAGATGGGTGGCATCACTCTGTAAAGTTGAACATTCAGCTTTCTTTTGTAGAGCTTGCACGTAACTCTGTAAAACAAAATATGCAAATCAAATAACAACATCAATGTTAATGAACCACGGTTCTAAATTATCAGATATTTACTCAATACTTAACCAATCATGTACCCAAAAGTAAAAGTAATTGTCATCTCTCTTGTTCAAAATTCCCTTAATTATTTCTAATGATACAATGCTTAGAAAAAACGAACATTTAAAAATTAAAATGCATCAACAAAACTGAATTTGCCTCCCAAAATATTATTAAGATAATTTATCTATATAATTATGAGAGCAATTATCCTGATAATTCTCAAGATAACTATTGGGATAATTATCCCTTGCAACCCTGAAATGATCCATGATTCTTCAATATGTATGTGCATAATTTTAGCAACAATATGAACGTTTATTGGGAAGGGCATTAAGATATGCTGAACAATAAGGAACTGTTATGGGTGATTTAGTTGTGGAGATCAGAGACAACATCTCTCCACTGGTCTCCATATTTTTTCTCCAGATAATGGGTGAACTACCTGACAAATAATGTCCCCACGAGCAGTCCTGACTTGATATAAACACCGATACTGTCTTTGTTTCATTTCTGCTCGTTGTTCGTGTGTCCTTGGACGTTGGCAGCTGTTTTTCAATCTCCTCTTACGAGCACTTATACCTGAAAAAATTATAAAATATACCACTTTAAAATCAACAATAAAATTTTATTTAATTGTTTTAGTAATAGATACAAAAAAATACAATGCAATTCGCTGTAAATCATATTCAGTGCAACCAATAATGAAAAGTTGTGGTGTACTAATAAATAAATACGGTTATCATGATCCAATATAATATTCTTGGTATTCCAAAAGTTGGAAATTGTCAGGGCAGCATGATTTAATACTGGCAAAATCACTTCTTCCACAGAATAATGCTATTTTCCCCACAATTTTTTCATTAAGTAGGTACACTGATTGAGAAGAATTAACTAGGTAAGTACCTACAAAATAATGGATATGAACCGAAAATAAATCTGGTAAATATATGAATTGTTACTTTAAGGTTATTTTTTTGTACTATTCACACTTAACTGACAACATAAGAGATATCCCATCTTTTTTGATAATGTGTTTAGCAGTATAATTTATAACGAAAACATAAAATAAAATACGAAGACTATGTAAAAAAGTTTATGTAAGTTGTGCTAAAATCAAACTGAAATATATATTATTGAGTACACAAAACGATCCAGATTTATGACTCTTGGATTTTATAACAGAGTCCTATACTTCGTTAGCAGGTCCACTGCACAGCAAGCAATAGAATAGAGTATTTCCCAACATTATACAACTTGGGAACAGAAAGTTAATGATAATTTATGCCATAACAGCATACATACATCCGTAGTTGTCTCCAGCCACTGAAATTAAGCACAATATACTAAGTAATCTGTTTCAGAAGAAATCAATTATGAATTTCACTGGTCTTTAGTAATTCTGCAACAAATTTAAGGTTGAAATTAATTAATATTTGTAAATGTAAAAATTACTTTACAGAGTTCTAGTTTACTTTAAATAAAGTGAATGTATCTGAATACATCAATGATAAGAGACCAGAGTTTCCCTACACCTGAATATAAATTATTAAAACTGTGTGTCCAAGTGCCTGAAATTACGAACTCCCAGAGACAACGAACAATAAATAAATTGTAGTTGTAACCACAATCTAATAATTTATAATTCATATTGGAAAGAAACAATAAAAGATTAATATCATATCAATACAATATCTTATCCTAGAATTGGTGTGTATCATTTCACACCTAATGATGTGTAATTTCATTATAAAGATAAAAATTATATTGATATGTTTGTAATGAATGCATTCAACAGTGTAGGAATTCTGCTCTCCTATCTACACAACATCGCAAGCAAAGTATCTTACAACTAAACTTAGTAGAATACTTACCAAGTACCGGATACACAAACCAATAGTATTACAAGTTCCTGAATTTTAATTTTGTTCAAAGTGCTTTGATGCATAAAGTCATGAAATTCTTATACAAAAATATAATGTAAATATAAAAATGCTTACTCTCCTCATGATGGATGCCAGTGGATGTGAGACAAGCTTGAGTAGTGAGACCAAGAACTGTCGCTGTTGGCCAAATAGCCAAAATAAGCCACGAATACCAGCAGGGTGCTGGTTGAGATGGTCTTAGAATGACACGTTCCCAAACCTGCAGACAAGTACACAGAAATATTAGTAAAACAACACTATAATAAATAAAGAACAAATATATCGACACCTCACATTGAATTAATATATTGTACAAAATGTAAAGGAAAATAAACAATTTATTTATTATATCATCTTGGGCCTGGGCCCAGAATGCACACAAGTAATGTAGTATGTTCTATTTATTAAAAGAGTAACTGTACAAAAATATTAAGTAAAATATTTACCCAATTGACCATCACGAGTCTCTCAATTAAGTAATCAATTGCAGTTGCTATTATTGCTCCACCATACACCGCCGTACCAAATATTGTAAAACCTGAAAAACATAACATATACCTATTTGTCTTAATACAGCAGAGAAGATAAACATACAATATGACATAATATTGATTTCTAATGTAACAAATAATTATGTATAAATTATATCACTCAATAATACCTACCCTTCTTCCAACATAAATTTAATATGGCAAAGAGTATTGCTGTACCAAGCAGTGTTGAAACACACAGCCAAACCTAGAATGCAAAAAAAAGTATTACAATTATGTAGACTGAAACTTCCTACATATTATGTAGGTGTATTACAAACTTGTGTACTTTTATATCTTTGTTGAGTTGTGAGAGATTTAAAAAAATCTAAACGCAGTATTAAACAGTTTACTAACTAAATTGGAACATGGCAAATTAAATAAAGATTTTGCATAGAAAATCCTAGGATTCTATACATACCGCATTTGGTGTCTTCTCAGTAAGATGATCGTATGTGGCAAGACCACCAATAGCCACAAATAATCCTGTATGAAGTCCAGTCATAAATAGTCCGACATATTGAATTAACATTGTGATTAAACCAAATAATAAACCAGCCGAGAGAGCAACCGCTAAAGAAATAGAAAGATTGTTACATGAGTTATAATAGAACGTGGTATCCAATATGTGGATATTACTAATTTGGAACTGTAATACTCACAAATATTCCCATATGCAGGCAACAAATGCTCTTGGAGGCAAATAAGGTATACAATAATTGATCCAAACGTGAAACCAGTCAAGAACATTACTGCCTTGAAACAACGATAACCTACAAATATAAAGATGTGATTAGTACACACAATAATTGTGAAAGAGAAAGATATGGAATGTGGATTTGTGATGTGCGGATCTTCGATCTTGTGCGTAGTATTGCCAATAGGATTAAATGCAAATTGTGTAATACCATGCACAATGCAACAAAAACACAAGTTTGTATCCTTACACACTCCTTACTCACATTCGATCACATTAATTCAATTCCTCATACACACTACAATTTCTTGTTTTCATCAAAGCACATTTGTCCTTGGGCAAATGGTCGACATGGTTGAGCCAAGTGGTTATTGGATGACCTTGTTTCCTTACGCCTCTTCTTTCACCCGAGTACAATTTCCTTCTAATCCTTTCATCATTCATTCATTCTAGTTACAACAGTTGGTCAACTCCTAATCACTTCATTTGTTATCCTATCTCAACGTTCAATTCTTCATTGTAGTAGGTAATCTAAGCATTATTTAGATGTTCTTGATGTTGTGTAAATGAACTAGGTAATGTGTATATAAATATAAACTTACCGAATAAAGTGTAGACTACACCAAACAGGATATACATACAACACCCGATGGCAGCAAATGGATCATAATTATAATCTACATAATGACATTGCTGTGGTACCATTTGTGGTCTACCAGGATTAGAATCTCCTACGGGAGGCCTGGACCCATTACTGGGGGGGACTAACTGCCCTGCCAGCGACATGCCATGGAATTATAACATATCACTATACATGACACTTCACTCAACACCCAACAACCAGTAGGTACTGCCTGGAAATAATAAAGACATGATATTTACTTTGTACAACTACAGTATTTAATGAAACATTTTAAACAAATGACACCTTGAATACACTATTTACTACATCCACATCTTCTTCAACACTAAACCATCACCTAATTTAATCAGGAATTTAGAGACCTTGAATTATATGTACCTACCAAATCATTTCTAATTTCTAAGTAGTGTAGTCAAAGTGTGATATGTTTGAAAATGGCATAAAAGCCGAAACATGTAACATGAATGATTAAAATATAATAAGTACACATATCTTACACACACTTAAAGTGTCTCATTAAATTAAAGACATGTTACTAAAAAACAAGGTAGGATAGTTATTGGGAATTCACAAAGGAATACACAATTTTGGTCAAAACTCCTGATTTGTGCAATATACAATCTTCCTTTTTTATATTTACCATAATATTATTAATAAGTTAGTCAGTATATTTCAATTTTGCTGGTGAACTGTGTGTACCTAAAGAGATTCTGAACAATATAATGACATGCCTAACATAAAGTGGGTGTAATTGAAAGCAATTTGGTAGTAACGCAAGTTGATGAGCAAAAATTGGGATGAAGGTCATTGTACTAATTGCTAGACAACCTTTAGGAACTAATATTTCTATAAATACTACATACATGCAGACAACCAAAAAGGTAACTCACCTTTTCTGCATCAACGGGGAAAATGACAGATGGTAGACATTATCAAACAATAGCATTTTGGACATCAAAATTGTAAACGTCAAAAAATAACATAATTCCTGTAAAAACTAAACTGTCTTCAGAAATGATTTACTGTCGATAATACCACAAGCACAGCTCAAGTTGTCAGTGAACAATTTGTTTAAAAAAACTAAAATGTTTTCATCCCCCGGTCATCCGACGTGACGTTTTTCCGCAAATCTCCCGAATTCTTTTTTCATTTTCACTGATGCGCGCATGCGCATTGCGTAATTATTTAAGGAAAGTACTCATCTATCACTGTCGTTGCGCCACACTCATGTTGCGCAACATGAGTAAGTGCAAGGCAAAGAGATTACATATTAAGTACTAGAGATCTGATTCTATGTATTTTCAATAGAACGGAAGTGTAGCAATTTCACGCACGGCACTTTTTGGTATTTTAGAGTCGCAAAGGTCACACTATTATCAAGATATCAATAATAAAAACTAAAACATCTTTAAAACTATCGTTTTAGTCCTAAATAACGTTAAAACTTATACAGTTTTTAACTATGAGAACAAAATTTTGAAACCGTTGCCCACAAACTGTCAAAATTTTGGTAACCAGACAGAAACTCACAATGACAAAATCTCAACTGTCAAAAGGGTAACCTACTATTGATTGATCGCAACTCAACACCGGAAAACCTGTTGCCGACAATTTCAATATTGTTGGGTTAGGTTCGTTAGGTTGTTTTTTTTTTTGCACACAAAAACAAATAAAAAAAAAAACAACGGCATCAGATTTCCCGGTGTTGAGTTGCGATTCTGTCAATAGTTGGTTACCCTTTTGACATGTGAGATTTTGTCACTTGAGATTTTGTCATGGAACCCAAAATTTTTCATACGATTTGACAGTTTGTGGGCACCAGTTTTGTTACACTTCTAGCATTGAGTACTCTGTCTAGGTAGTACTTAATATATTATGTCGATGGTGCAAGGCATAGAAACGGCGGTTTTCAGGTGCATTTTTGGTTTTCACTGTTTATATTTTAACTGATAATGAATTATAGACAACAAATTGACAAAATTATAGGACCAAGGGATGTAAATAGTCCATTAATCAGAATTTACAAACAGTTTTATAACACGGGAAACGGCATACAATGGAAGGAAAATAAATAATTTTTATTTTATTGTTATATTAATTACAGCATAAATTAAACATATTGGACAATAATTTATAAATACATACAAAAAAAAACTAAGGGCAGAGAGGAGGGACGGTGAAAGTTATTCCTATGAAAAGTGTAAATCCTCCTTCGGACCTAGGGAACTTCTATAAATTTATATAGGTTCCTTATTCAGACCAATCCAATGACCTACCTTGATGTTGAGGGACAAGCAGCGTAACATCTTTTTCCTCGAGTGTATTCATGGCATACTTAACTATAGGTATAACAATGCGAACATGTTACTATACCTATATTATTGTTCTATGTATGATTTTATGGGAACAGGGAACACGCAGTTGGAGGCAGATACTTGCATTATTTTAGGAGATGTAATTATATATTTGTAGGTAGGTACCTACTACGAATTTACAATGGTTTTATCAGTATGACGAAAATAATTTGATTACTAGGTACTTCAATATCAAACCAATGAGTAAAAATGAGCATCAAGGCGAAGATACACACGAGAGATTTTGGCCTCCTGGATACCAAAATGACAGGTCTCTTGTGTGTAAACACATCGGAGACGCGAGATATCTCTCAATACCGCGCGCCTCCTGAGACGGTCTGCGCACGCAAGTCTAGCGTCGTGTATTTTACATATTTTCGTCTCAGGGGACGCGTCTCCGGTCTTTTGACATGTTCAATTTTAATCTGAGGTCTCTTGGAGATGTTTGCAACTGAATTGGATTGGCGCGCGTGGGCACGTGGTTTTTGTATTGATATATAATTTTAAACATTCCTGCGATTGTGACGATATTAGTACATTGTTAATAATAAAATTGTTAGTTGATTATAATTATAATGTTATTTTTAAATAATGGCAGATTAATAACAGAGTTGCATTTGCATTTGAAATATGAATACAGTTGTGAAAAATACATTAACATTACGTGTTTTGTTATTCCCTTTATGTCCTACAACATTTATAGCAAACTATATGTAGTTACCATTTCACCCTTTAATATTCATCGAAGGAACATAAGGAGGAAACAAAATTTCGCTACTCACAACGGTTTCGGGTATGTAGTGTAAACCGATACTTGCTTTGGCTTATGTCACTGATGTCATAGGAATGGTGTACATTAAAAGAAGGTCTAATTAAGTATTCTCTTTCATTTACTAACGTAGAAAAGGAAATATACACATACGCATTTAAGTAAAGTACCGACCGACATATGTACATTACTGAATCGATAAATAATTTCAAAGCGGTATATAATTATATTTTTTAATCACAATACTCGTAAATACATGACACTAGAGTATGTACACAAAACCAAACGGCATTATGGCGCCAAAAATACTAATAGAATGAATGCAGCAACAGACCAAAGTCTCGCGTCTCGAGATAGTCCCGTGTATTTTAGAATTTGATGACAGGAGGCGATTGTCGGCCATTTTTACTAGAGATGCCGTCTCTAGAGACGAAAATCTCCCGTCGTGTATTTCACTGAAGAGGCTGACGCCATTTTGTCAGTGCCTGGAGGCGCGTCTCCTGAGACCCCGTATATCCACACCTTAAAGGTACGGATACACGGGGTCTCAGGAGGCGTGCCTCCAGGCACTGACAAAATGGCGTCAGCCTCTTCAATGAAATACACGACGGGAGACTTTCGTCTCTAGAGACGGCCTCGCTAGTAAAAATGGCCGACAATCGTCTCCTGTCATCTGTTTGTATAATACACGGCACGAATGGGAGATGCGAGACTTTGGTCTGTGGAGACTATTTGTTGCTATGTTCAGTCTATTGCACTGACGTTTAATTTTGGCGCCGTAATTCATTTTATTGTCGCTCGAAAACGAATATATTATTATGGCGCGTAACGAAAAAGCTGCTGCTGCGTTGGCAGCATATGTATTGTTGAGAAGAAGAAAGCGCAGAAAGAGGCGTAGTGTGTGGGTGAAACAGTGGATCCTGCGACGAAAGACCACAAACATCGTCGACAACCTAATGGCAGAATTGGAACAGGAGGATCCAAACACTTACAAAAATTTTCTGAGAATGTCTGCCCATGATTTTGAATTTCTTTTGAATTTGGTTCGCCCTCACATAGAAAAAAAAGATACAAACATGCGAAAGGCGATACCTGCTAGGGAAAGATTAGCACTTACCTTGAGATACTTAGCAACTGGTGAATTAATTATTTACATTCTCAACGTAAATTGTTGGGTTCTATCCCCTTACGCCACCTCCCTTGTAGGGTAGGCAGAGACAACAGATAGCCAGACTTTCCTATTCTACGCACACTTCGGGCTTCCGTCACATTCATGCAATTCCTCATACATACTCGACGATACCTTTTACACGGAACACGTCCGTCCTTGAGAATCTGGTCAACATGGTCCAGCCATGTGGTTCTAGGACGGCCGCTGTTCTTTACACCTCTTTTCACCCAGGCATATTTTATCCTTTCATCATTCATTCTCTCCACATGGCCCAACCATCTTAATTTCAGTTTCATTTTAGTCACAACATCCGTTTTACATTCACCCATCTCTTTAATTACTTTGTTCCTTATCCTATCTCTCCACACATTCTTCTCAACGATCTCATCTTGACAGCATTTATACTTGATTCATCCTTCTTCGGCTATGACCATGCCTCGCTCACACACATCAAAGTCGGTACCATGATGGCGTTGTGCACAAGCAACATTGCATTAGCAGATACGTTGCGGCTTTTTATTATAGGACCAATTTCCCCATTCACCCTGGTACCTGCTAACTTTCTTTCAATGTCACTTTCACAATATGTGTTCTGTGCCGTCCACCCCTTGTAAACAAGATTTCCAGACACACATACTCGTCAACTTGCTCCAAGCATTCATTTCCAACCTTAATCACACAATTCGTTCTTATCTCATTCCTTTGATGACCATCTATTTTAATAATATACCTACAATGTAAAATTTCTTGTAGGGGATAGTTACCATTCTTTGATGTACCTGTTCAGAATTCCAAGATGCACAATAGGCAAAATTGTACCTGAAGTGTGTGCAGCAATATTCAATGTATTAAAAGATGAATATTTGAAGGTAAGACTTTATAATCACAGACAGGGTCAATGCAAGATAAAATGGCAGGAAGAAAAAACATAAGATTTACAACATAATTTATTTTATTAACACTTTTATTGTTGCTTATTGTTTTATATTGTCCGTAGGCCCTTAATATATTATGTCGCTGGTAGGCCCATTCGGGCATCTGAACTCGTCAATTTTTACAGATAATATGATATTTTACAATTAATAATAACAAAATTCATTATCAGATCAATGCCAATCAGAGTGTAAAGGGCTCTGATTGACATTTCGTCATACATAAAATCAATTATTTAACATATCGTCAATGGATTAGGATTGGCTTAGCATCAGCAGGCCCATCCGGACACCTTCAATTATTATACATTTATCTATGGTCATACTATACTGTACGTCACATATTATTCCAAATCAATTTTATTACCACAAAAGTATAGAAAAAATTCTCAGCTCTATATAATACATTCATATAAAAAATATACAAAAACATTAAAACTAGATTTAAAATTAAAATAATACAAAATTTTAAACATCAATTTAAACTCACAACAGTATTAACTCATTCAGTCTGTTAAGTCCATTTTTAAACACATTACCACTTTCACTCATTCAGTCACACATATTATAACATAAATTTACAGTAAAAGCTCATATTAGATTGTCAAAATTTAAAAGTATTATTTCTTAAATAATAAGTCGCTGATTCATTGAGTGTGAAGAAATTATTTTAAATTAGTTAGTAATTAATTTATTTGAAATATATTTAAATTATACTATGTACCTACCAAGCACACTACATACATTTTAGTATGGTTCACAACTTACCTGTATTTCTATTGCCTCTTATATAATATAATCTATTTATACAAACATAATTATACAATATACTTATGAGATCCATTTAATAAATTATTTATGTCAAATATAAATATATACTACATAAGCAGTAAATAAAATTAAGAATGAAAATAAACAAAAATAGATTGAAATCATTCACATTCTTAGAATACACTCTTGTGTTGCATCAAAAATGATATCACATATTTTTTTCTTTGTTAATGCCTTGATGTCCTCGGGTAATTTTTTTAACTCTTCACTTATATATTCACCAAATGCATCGCTATCATCCTTTTTCTTGCTCAATGTTTCCATACACATCTTCAGAATTTCTAAGTCCTCCGTCTCGTTCTTATGCCTTTTTCTGGCTTGTGTGGGAGGAGTCGATGAGAATGCTGGAGCTGATGGCAATGTATCGGCGAGGACATAATCATGGTCGTTAATAATGATCAATGGTTCTTCTCGCAGTCCATTTGTATCTTCTTCCGCTCCTGAGCGATTCTGAAATAAGTATACAATTTTGTTTAATTGAATTTACAGGTTCCAACATCACAAACAGAGTGGATGGACATTGCTGAAGGGTTTCAGAGTATGTGGAATTTCCCCAACTGCATTGGTGCATTGGATGGGAAGCACGTTAATGTCAAAGCTCCCAAAAACTCTGGGAGCTCATATTTTAATTACAAAGGGGTCCACAGTGTCGTACTAATGGCGTTAGTAGATGCTAATTACAAATTTACATATATAAATGTTGGAGCAAAAGGCAGAGTTTCAGATGGTGGTGTATTCAACAACACACCATTAGCCAGGGCTCTTGAAGAAAACACACTGAACATACCAAATCCTCGAGAACTTCCTGGAAGGAATATAACCTAACTGAGTTTTATTCATATTAGGTATATACAATCAATAACCGAGGCTGAGTTTTATTGGCAGTCCATGATATATTCTTCAAGAATATTCATGAAGGAGTAAATTTTGCACACATAACATTAGGTACTACATTTCTACATATCATTATTCTATGAATAACATTACATTCGACACTGTTTGAATGTGTGCTAATTGGACACAGAAGAACATAAATGTACTTACTTTTAATTTTTATTCTATGATCAGATGTTCAATTACTTAGTAAACGGCCAACATAGACCCAGAAACAAGCACTTGATTATAAATACAATAATATAATATAAAACAAACAAACAAATCACTATATTCAGTTAGCGAAACGTCACCTAATGTCAACTGTCGCAAATGTGAAATGACACACGATGCCGATACATACAAACACACACGTGTCACGCGAAAAGATCTCCAAGAGACCTGAGGTTAAAATTGAACATGTTGAAAGACCGGAGGCGCGTCCCCGGAGGCGAAAAAATGTGAAATACACGACAAGAGATTTGCGTGCGCAGAGCGTCTCAGGAGGCGCGCGGTATCGAGAGATATCTCGCGTCTCCGATGTGTTTACACATAAGAGACCTGTCATTTTGGTATCCAGGAGGTCAAAATCTCTCGTGTGTACCCGTACCTTAAAAGGTGTGGATATACGGGGTCTCAGGAGACGCGCCTCCAGGCACTGACAAAATGGCGTCAGTCTTTTCAGTGAAATACACGACGGGAGATTTTCATCTCTAGAGACGGCATCTCTAGTAAAAATGGCCGACAATCGCCTCCTGTCATCAAATTCTAAAATACACGGGACTATCTCGAGACGCGAGACTTTGGTCTGTTGCTGCATTCATTCTATTAGTATTTTTGGCGCCATAATGGCGTTTGGTTTTGTGTACATACTCTAGTGTCATGTATTTACGAGTATTGTGATTAAAAAATATAATTATATACCGCTTTGAAATTATTTATCGATTCAGTAATGTACATATGTCGGTCGGTACTTTACTTAAATGCGTATGTGTATATTTCCTTTTCTGCGTTAGTAAATGAAATAGAATACTTAATAAGACCTTCTTTTAATGTACACCATTCCTATGACATCAGTGACATAAGCCAAAGCAAGTATCGGTATGCACTACATACCCGAAACCGTTGTGAGTAGCGAAATTTTGTTTCCTCCTTATGTTCCTTCGATGAATATTAAAGGGTGAAATGGTAACTACATAGTTTGCTATAAATGTTGTAGGACATGACGGGAATAACAAAACACGTAATGTTAATGTATTTTTCACAACTGTATTCATATTTCAAATGCAAATGCAACTCTGTTATTAATCCGCCATTATTTAAAAATAATATTATAATTATAATCAACTAACAATTTTATTATTAACAATGTACTAATACGTCACAATCGCAGGAATGTTTAAAATTATATATCAATACAAAAACCACGTGCCCACGCGCGCCAATCCAATTCAGTTGCAAAGGTTGCAAACATCTCCAAGAGACCTCAGATTAAAATTGAACATGTCAAAAGACCGGAGACGCGTCCCCTGAGACGAAAATATGTAAAATACACGACGCGAGACTTGCGTGCGCCGACCGTCTCAGGAGGCGCGCGGTATCGAGAGATATCTCGCGTCTCCGATGTGTTTACACACAAGAGACCTGTCATTTTGGTATCCGGGAGGCCAAAATCTCTTGTGTGTATCTTCGCCTACATACTCTGTACAAATGAGACAATGCACTCTCACCCTTGAGATCTCATACCTTGAAGTAAGAGATAGTTCCGAGCAGGCATACCGTCCATCATACAGTCATTTAAAAACAGAGATTTTTTAGACCTTAGATATCAACAATCTTGCTAAATTATTTTCTATTTATTTATTTATTCTATTTAAGGCCCTCCACTCGTTTGCGAGTGATCTTAATCTTTCTAAATATGCTAGTAAAAAAATTGAGTACCTCTAAATACATTGAACTTTCCTTAAAAAAAATGTTAAAAAATAAAATTTTCTTTCAAAGAGAGCAACAACTTTCCCAGAAAGTCCCAAATATAAAAATATTTTTTGTATTGATAATATGCATTCAAATCTAGTGGATAACCGCAATTTTTTTTAATGAATCGAAAATATTCCCAAAGGGCTTGGAGAAAAATTCCTCTATGCCAAAAATTTAATAAAACACAATTCTTAACATAGACCATGTGATTTTGCATGCGAAATGAAATTAAAACACACTGATATTTTAGTTCTAAACGTTACAGAATGGACTTGTTGTGTTCCAGGGTCACCTCTCACCATACATTTTTTGTCCCAGTGGAACTTTCGTAAATTCTGTCATCGGATTGGATATAATCCTTAAGAAATTATTTTTGGTTCCAGCATCCTGGAGAGGCTCGTATATTATGTTGGTTTTGTTTTTAATCTTCCAGATCTTCAAAATGCAGCAAGGCAAGGTTGGCTGGTAATAGTAATGGTAAGTCCGCCTTTTGACATTTTACTTATTTGATAAGGAGTATTTTTTAATTAATTTATTTAAGGCTATTCTCGAGAGTGTTGTGCACGCATATTTAATTTCTTTATGTCATTGCCCCTTTGCCCTTCTTGGCTGTTGCTTGTCCATGACTGTCTTGCTGTGCCCTGACCCCTTAGGTGACGGATTGATGAAGAAGTGGTGTATTTGGAATGACTGAGGAGGGATGTGTTCTGGAGGTACCTTGACGAGGTGCGGGGGCTCCTGGTGTTGTTTGAATCAATCCTCATCTGTCCACTGTGTGCTTGGAAAGGTGCCAGCCAAGAAAATGTCATAATTGATGTCAGAAAAAGAGTTTCATGGGGTTCAATGAATAGAAAAAAGATTTAATTGTTTAATATTGAAACAACTTTATTGAGTTCTATAAAAGAACGCAAAGTAAACCGCGCTTGCATTAAAGAAAATACACAGTACATGCGTTGCCTAATTTAGTTAACTTTCATATAACCATATGAGGTATTTGATAGCCTGACTCGAAAAGTTTGAATCTATCAGTGAGTATTAGTAGCCCGTAGCCCTAATGATAAAACAACATATGTAATACATAAGTGTAAGTAAAACATAGGAGCTCTATCAATTAAAAATATAATCTCAAATAAAATGCCTCATATGCTAACTAGAGTTTAACTTTGAATAATAAGTATTGTACTTTCTACAATACTGATAATTGGATTTTTTCCAATAAAAAGTCCTTACCTCATTCAAATCGGGATGAAGGAGATGGAATGTTACAATTTAACTAGATAATACTTATAAACAGAATATATATACTAAAACAATAAAATATATGTGTAATAAATGCTTTTTCATATTAGTATGCTAAGAGTGTAACTGCTCTGAACTTATTGTATATTTACGTAATAATACTGGGTTTCACTCGCATGCAACTAGATTATACATAGGTACGTATGTGGTGTAAAGAATCATGTATTACGTAAACAATATTTCACAGGATATTACACTTCATGTACATATTATGTATTAAACTAAAAGTAGGGTTATTTGAATCTATCAATAAAAAAATCACACAGTAATATATAATGCAAAACAAACTGACTAGTGGATTATGTCCAGAAGTAGGTACCTACACAGGTACATATTTAATTAGTATTATTTTTATAAATACCTATACTGGGAATCTGAATGCTGATGTAGGTTTAAAATAATTAATACATCGAAACAATATGTAGAGGCAGCTCTAACTCGCACAAGGCTCCAGGCAAACAGATATTGCGGACTCTTTCAGTTCTAATTACTAAAAACTAATGTAAAGAAATTTCATGTAAGGAACAAATTTCTGCTGATTGCTCGTTAGGGCTGCCTCTAATAAAATATAATATATAAATTCAATAGTATGCTGGCGCTTTTTACCTACTAGTTACCTACTAGTGTTGCAACGAATATTATATTCAGCCTCAAACCGAATATTAATGAGACCAAACTATTCGGCCTGATTAACGCACGTACGAATTATGACGCGCAAATCACATCGTGGTACATCTGCTCTCTAACTGGCCGGCTGACATAAATCGCGTAAAACTTGTCGATATTTGACATTGAAAAACTAACATTTATATCGGTAATAAAATAATTGGTCTTTGGTAATACTTACACAAGGACACATTCCCGCACATTTGCATTACTTTTACAAAATCGATTACGTCACGAATATGAATTTACTTAAATGTACAGTCTTAATATTGTGTGTTTTTTTTACTATTTCTTTCACCTGTTTTTAGGTATTCGGTATTTGGCCGACCGAATACTCCAAAAATGGGCCAAATAGAGAATATTCGTTACATCTCTAATAGTTGCCTAATAAAACTATACTCATGATAAATAATTTTTAATCATAATAACTTCAGCACCGTGACTAGGCTTACTCTTGAAAACAAGATCGTCAATATTTACTCCATCGGGAATAGGAACATGTGTGTAATACTCAGTCTTCAACATGTCGATGTAGTCATCAGCCTGATGTGCAGGACACAGACACACAATACAACCTCCCCAACTGAAAAATCATACATAATACTTTCTAAATCTCAAACATTTCCTTATAAACTACCTAATTAGAGAAGTATAAATGATAGAGAAGGCTTGTGGAGATATAAAGTGTCTACACATACCCCGCTCCCGTAAGACGAGCAAGAACACCAAATGATTCCGACAGTTGAACAAGACGATCCAAGGCTGGGTGGGAACACTCGTATAAATTACGTAGAGACTCGTGACTACCTTTCATCAAATCACCCAAGCATTGGAATATTTCATTACATACATAACCCAGATCATGAATTTCACAATAGTAACGGAATCTCTCCACTCGCTGTGCTTCTGTAAAATAAAATGTGATTAAACACACAGATACTGGGTAATTTTAAATACACAGATTTATATTATATTATTATCACAAACTCAACTTCCTCAAATTAACGAGATAAAATTTGTGACTAATTAAAATCATCAGCTTCATATCCTGCCACGACTGATTGTTAGTCTGTGGTGAAATTGATCATACAGTCAATATTGAAACTGTTTACACAAAATATTCACAAACACGAAATAATAACCTGAGAAAACATGCAAAGCTCTATTTTTTGCAATCTCGTGATCGTTTGAGAGATTTTTTGTCCGCTTAAGCATCCCTTCCAGTGTGTCGCCAATTAAATCTTGACATTCCTTTAATGTGATTCCATCACCCACTGTAATTCCAGCTTCTTTAGCGAGCAACTGAAAATATTTGTGAGTTTTATATACTCTATTCCACATAGAGTGTTAGAACTCATCACAGTTTTTACAAGTAGTTAAATTATTAATACTTGCGCTGCAGTTTTACATTCTTGAACACGCTCATTGAATTTTTCTGTAGCTGCTTTATTCGCTTCCACTAGTGAATGAGCAACAACAAACACAGCTTTTGAAGGCAAGTCAATAGGTTCTGTCATCAAAGGTTTCCAATTGAAAATGTGTTGAGCTGTACCTGTAATAAAATAAAAGACTTCGTACTCATAACAAACTAATATTTAGTACTGTATTTTAAAAAAATATTGGTTCAGTGGCAAAGATATTGAACAATAAAGACAAAACACCTATTCTGATACAAGAGAATATAATATTACCTACTCAGTAAAGCGAACTGAAATTTGTTTTTTAACCCTATGGATACATACCAATTTCTGCTAAGAATGCAATTGCTTGGTCCATTCCACCGCCTTGTGTACCAATTAGCCGCTCACTTCTCGCACATAACTCGGCCATTTCTTTCTTTGACCTCACACACTGAAAGTAAGAAGAAACATAAGTAATCATTAATAGGAAGAGCGCGCATTGTACAACAATGCTTGGTGTCTTTCTGTGTTCCCGTGAGGCAATTACACAGTAATGTATACATGTAATATAAAGTCTGCCAAAAGTAAATTCTCAAGCTGTGAAGTAAAATTAAGGTAAAAAACATTGTGTCGTACAGTGGAGTTATTTTAACCAATATTTCCTAATAATAGTTATTCTAGCTCAAGTAGGTATAGATAACAAATAATACACAAGTGGGACTCAAGGTTCAGATAACAACAGTATAAAAATACATAATAGAAACGTTCCAATACATATCACGATTTCTCTGCTATCACTGATATCAAATGCTCATCAATTTTAACGGCTTTAAAATAATGTAGCATAGTGCTTATGACATGATAAATGAAAACAAATAAATTTATTATATCTTGTGCAATGTTGTCAATTAAGAGGTAGTTAATCAATTGAAGATGTCACCAAACAACAAGTAGTTATCTCAACGAATATACAGCACAGGATGGACTTTCCATCAGGCTTATGACTAGGGCTACCACCTTTCAAAGAGGGTGAGCCCGGAGATAAAAGTGAAACGTGGCCGGCCTCCGCCTTCTACATCTCTGCCTCTAGTCCCCGGCCCTACTCAACCTTTTGGCAAATCCCAGTCTGATCTGGAGATATACGATGCTAACCCCGATCCCGGAGAACACCACTCAAACTCGTAGATTCCGGGTCAAACCCGGAGAGGTGGCAGCCCTACTTATGTCAGATCGGCGTCTGGTTTAATGTGATCACTTTACACTACAGTTAACATTCACGAAATCCAGTCCGTTTGTCTTCCGTGGCCGTTAATTGAACCCAGACCTTCATCCTAATACACCGGTATTCTTTTATCTGTACGAAACGAGAAGGCTTTGAGGAAATGAGGAAACTTTGTACTACCGGCACCCGCTGAGATGTACACTGCAATTAACTTTTTTATTCCCTATCTCGACTCGACCCAACCGAATAGGGAGACAATTTAATGTTTGACAATGTTTTAATAATACACACCTTGTTGGCAAACATCAAGGACAAACTGGAAGCACAAACTAAGGCACTGGAACTTGATAATCCTGCAGCAGGTGGAATATTTCCACTCACAACCGCAATGAAACCGTTGACATTTTCTAATTTGTCAGTACTCTCGATATCTTGTAAAGCGCCCTTCACACCACATAGAACATAATTATACCACTCTGGTGGTTTCCCTACAGTACGCCTGAAAATGTTAGCAGAAAGGGAATTACAGTGTTTCCTCAACAGAAGCGAGAGATATTTCATTCACATAATGTAACATGGCTACTTCAAAGTATGTTGCTAAATGTTGCATCCACTCCTCAGCTGATGACGTTAGGTTCACAAAATCAGTTCAATGTGAAATAATTTCCAGCTGTTTCCATTACATGATTGGTAACAGGATAAGGTAGAATGGGTGAACGTTGTCCCGGGCATTAAGTGATCAAACTGACTCGTAAGTGTCAGAACATTCATCCTGCTTTCTCTCCAAGGGAGTTCGCATAATGCTACATTATGTGAATGTAGATATTTCTCGCTTCTGTCGAGGAAAAACTGTTCTAATACCAAAAATAATTTAGGTATATATCTCAAATCAGAATCAATAAGTTATAAGGAGTTAGTTAGGTTGTACAAGATCTTCATAAAAATATAAAACTCACTCTATCTGGCTTGATAAGTCACCTTCCCAATCACCATACCGGGAATTAATATTTGTGATTATTACTTTAGGAGAGTCCAGAGATTTAACTGCAATTACAATTCCTCTTGCTAGGGCGATTGGCATCACCGGGTAACCAGAATAATCAACATGTTCTCCAATTAAATTGACCCTGTAGATAAAAACATAATGTAATAACATCATCACCGATTGCGGAATGGATCTATTGATACGATGCAGAACATTATTTTTATAAGTTCTCGTAAGTCTGAAGAGTTTGATCAAATCAAAATACAAGACGTGAATGAAAAGTACAAAATTGTGATGAAATAAAAATGGGGCTAAAACGCCTTAAGTAGACAATACACGCTACCTGCCGGGAACTTTAACATAAAACTCAGGTTCGCTGTTATATTTCTTGACAAAGCATTCCTTGATAGCCGCGAATTCTTCGTTTTCGAGTATTTCTACACTACGTACTGGTATCTGCTCCTCAGACATATTTCAATGAACGCAAGTGCACTTAAGTAAAGACTGTAATTCAAAAACTTGACTAGAACGATGTTAAGATAACGTCGTTCCTGGGATAACAAATAAAACACAATAATTATTGCAAAACAATATTCCGTGATTGATAAAATGATAACAGATAAATAGGTTATTGTTGACGTCAGGTTGACGTGACAAGCCAATAGGGTTGTCAGCATAGAATAATGTTGCCAGGCTTTTATTTAATTCTTTTCTTTTTTTGCAAAAAGTACTAGGTAGGTACCTACTCCTGGTTTCAAATAACTTGGCCACTGACTATACAGGGTGTTTGATAGATGGATACAGATATCTTCAGGAGTGATAGTAGAGGTCATTTAGCATCTTTTGAGCCAAACTTAGCTTAGTCAAAAGTCGCACAGTTCTCGAGATATTCGAGATTTTAACTTTTTTTCGAAATACCCCGAATTACTCGAGTTTTAGCCCGATAGCATCGTAAGTAAAGGTACCTACTTAGTTCTATCATTCTTTTTTGTTACCTGAATATGTGTTTAGTCTATTTAAATCATAACTTTCAATCTGTAAAACAATCATGTTAAAAAAATATCGGATTAAAGTTTCGAGAAAGAGATATTTCAAAAATGAGTTACGACTTTGGGGAGGATTTTAGATAAGAAAAAAAAATGTTCAAAGATTCAGAAATCTGGAAAAAACTTCTCTGGTTTATGCTCTTTCAAATGATATACAAAACATTATAAAAAAACATTAGTTTCGTAAATCTATGATACAAAAACTTAAATAGATCACCTCTAATTTAAGCAAACTTCCATACAAAAAATAAATATTACATCGATCGTGTGCCGTTTCCAATGTTATAAAATTGCTCATAAATTCTGATTAAAGGACTATTTACATCCTTTAGTCCTATAATTATGTCAATATGTTGTCTATAATTCATTATCGGTTAAAATATAAACAGTGAAAACTAAAAATCCATGTGAAAACCGCAGTTTCCTATTATGGCCATTTACCCTAGAATCGCAATAGTCGGCCACGAAGAGAATCCAATTTACTAGTAACTAAATCCATGATTTCTTGTATTATCTATGGTTCGTAAAATGTTGCAATGTTGGTATATTTATCGTATTTATCTATGCATTTCATCACAGAACACATATACTCTAACGAGCTCTCTATGCATTTCATATTTCTATGGTTTGTGTCGAAGGTGGCCGCGGGAGCGTTTCGTTTCTAATCTGATTTTTTACGTTGAGCGAGGATTTATTGATATTTTAAAGTTATTTTTTAAGAGTTCTAAAGATAAGTTTTATCGGTCACACGACAGTTAGATTTCGGCCACTTTAAATCGTCATTTTGCGTTAACGGCGACGTTCTGCCTGCAGCTGTCAGATTCGAGACTTGATTAAGGTAAGCGGGCGTACATTTGTTTAATATTTGTGTATGTATTTTGTTATTAAAACCTGTGTATCTATTGTGTTAATGCTTTTGATATTATTCCTTTGTGTTGGACTAAAAATTAATACATTTCTTTACACATTTGGGAACACTGAAAACAAATTTCGTTTCCAATAGTCAATGTCTGTCTCGATGGTTTCCGCGCGATGTTGTACAGTTATTTTTTTAAATCATTATCTACTGCTTTGTTCGTGTATCGTAAAATACTTATTTAGCACACCATTGTAATTAATATTTTATTAGGAATCACTCCTATGTAAATGCAAAATCTGTCTGCCAGCACAACCATTAATTCTTGGGATTTGTGCTAGTTGTCAACATTAGGAAGCCTGTATTCTTGTGTCTTCTCATGTGAATGATTAAAAGTAATCAAAATCTATAAAAAATAAAACAAGCAAACATATTAAAAATTCACTTATTTGGGTCATCCTGCAAAAAGATGCCAAAATGTGATACTCTCAGGATTCTTTCAAACTAATATATGAACTTATACTGATGGTGGAAAGATTATTGACTGCATAAGTGCTGATTTTGTGGTATAAGAATGTAATAATGAAATATTCAACAGTAAAAAGGGACTTATTGGCATTCGTGAGTGACAGTCTATCCGGAGTCCACTGAGTGTCCTACAGTGAATCGCAGAGTAATATCATCTTGGAAGTTCGGGGATGCTTGTGGAAGTGGGAAATATATTTCTGTGTATAAACACAAGCTGGTTTTTGTCTTCTTCAGCTTGTGTTAGACTCACGAGTTGTTAGTGCTGAATAGTCCTCACTGGGAAGCTGAATTCCAGCTATCTCTCCATCGTTTAGGGTTCTTCCTGGTTGGCGCTGTCCATCTGATATTTCATGCAGAGCTACAAATGTATGGGATTCTCTGTACATGTTGATATGATACCAGTACCGTAGACACTGTCGCCTCCATCTAACTGCATCTTGGACCTCTTGCAGTAGGATTGCAGTAAGATTTCTTATGTTGTCTTTTGTAAAGAGACTGTATCAATGTTATTTTGTTATAACAGTGTGAATTGTTATAGAGCATCTAATATACTCACATAAGGAATATAAGTATTTCAACGTTAATCCAAAATTTTATGTTAATCCATTTATTAATTTTATTTTGTTAATTTTATTTATTGGTTTGTTTTTATTGGCCGTTTAACTTAGTAATATTATTTTGTTTTATGTAATAGAAACAATATTTCTTTGTCCGAAATCAAATAATGACAGTTGGGGACTGTTGTTTTCCTGAATCTAGATGTCATATTATGTTCTTCTTAATTTTTACTGTCATGAGTGTGATAGTCAGATATGCAGGAGAGTGATACTGAATGGAGAATTCAACAAACAACATGACATGTGTAGGGTCAAAGCTCAAGCAAGAGAAAAAGGCAATGAATGAGCTGACCAACTGAGGCATAACAATAACACCACTTAATTATGTCAACAGACTAATTAAGACGAGGCATACTGAACTGACTCAAGCATTGGCAGGACATGGGTTTTTCAGGGATTATCTGCTTAAAATAAAAGATGGTATATGCCTGTGTGACATTTAGCTGCCATAGACGATTCAGCACCCAATGTGGGATTGCAATATCTCGCAGGCATGACTGAATATTGAATATCCAAAAGCCGTCCAGCATATGAAAGTCTTGTGCCATTATTTATGCACTTTGACCCTTTATGCATACAGCATTCTTGAAGTGGTCAACAACAATTGTAATGGAATAACTGATACAACTGTGATGGAATAGTAGAAGTAATTGGAACTATTAAAGTGATAAATGACAGAAAATAGTCTGTCAGGACCTTAAGCGTTTGTGTAGCTTATTATGTTAAGTTCATTGTTATCTTTGAATTATTTTTTTCTGAATTTGGGGTTGCACATTTTGCTACTAGATTTGGGTGATTGAATTTATGTAAATGATTGATTTTGTGAATTTTTGTTCTTGAGCTGATGGACAGATACGGTTATCTGGCGATAGATTAATCCTGTATAAAATTTGTTTTACAATATGTATGGATTATTTTATCATTATTTAGCTTTGTGTGGGACACCACAGTACGCATGCATGAACAAAGATATTACTCAATACTTTCTTTGTGAAACATATTATTATTTCGAGTATTATTGTACGTTGCTTTGTAAATAATATGCATTAAATTAAAAGTATATGTAATTTATAGATTCAAATTTTGTTAAGATTGCGAACTTACAGCGCTATGTATGTAGTCTCTTCTTATTTATTTTCATTAATGTTGTTTGAGTTAAACTAATATATTGTATAATGATATTCTGCCACTCACAAGTGTAGAAAATGTATAAACAAAGTTTAATTTTGCATTGTTGCAGTGTATCAGATATGGACAAATCAGTGTGTAACAATTCAGATAGTGACAGTGAAATCATGTAAGTCAGTTGCTGAAACATATCAAGCAAGTGTGCACTTCTTCATTGTTGTGTGCACTTTTAGCTTTGTATTATAATATAATTGTAATAATATTTGTATTGTAAAATTGTTTTGTGTTATTCATGTTTTTTTTTTGTAATATGTATTTTTGTTGTACATGTGCATTATTTTAATTGGTAATTAGCAAACAATTGATTTTGTTAAATTTGTTATTACAGGGGAGTGGAAAACATTGCGTGTTCAATAGAGAAAACAAATAGCTTGCCAATTAACGCCAGGATGGAGTTCTGGTACGAAGACATAAGCTCAGCTTTGAGAATTAATCCAGAAGACATTGCTTCACAATTAACATTGTTGGATTACCCCATGTTTGGTGCTATTCAACAAAGTGAATTAGAATGTTGTGCATGGACTAAAAAGAACAAACTAACTATCGCACCTAATGTCGTGGCATTCAGTAAGAGATTTAATCAGGTGAGTCCTGGGATTTGAATTACTTTTTGTCTGGTATGATTAAGTTATTCAAATTCATTACTACATGAGTGTGACGGAAGCAAGGAGTATTTGTAGAGATAGGATTGCTTGGTCTGCTTTTGAAAAATAGAACTTTTACTTTATGTATTGGCTTATGATTTCAGATAAGCTATTGGACAATCGATGAAATTCTCAGAGTGGAAACACCAAAGGGTCGTGCTGAGATTTTGTCGCATTTCATCAAAGTGTCCAAAAGGTTGTTGGAGCACAATAATCTTCATTCACTGTTTGCCGTTGTCTCGGCATTGCAAAGTGCAAGCGTTTTTAGGTAAATCTTTCATTAGCATATTGTTATATTTCCTCATAATGCTGGATGAATCTGCGGTCTTTAATGTTCTCATACTCTTGGGTAAAGGATTAGTTGTATGTTTATCTATTTATACGAGTCAAAAGTTCAGATAAGGAGAAAATATTCATATTTATTTGTTTAATGAATGTTTCAGATTAACTAAAACATGGAGTTGTTTATCTAGAAAAGATAAACATGGATTTGATAAACTTGCTGACCTCTTCTCAGATACAGACAACTGGGCAAATCTACGAGAGTATCTTGTTAATGTGAAACTGCCATGCATCCCATATTTAGGTATGCATTATGTAAGCTTGTGCTTGTGGTATTACTGGTTTTCCTCGCAATTTATAACTAAACTTCACTTTAATACTTTTAGGCATATTTCTAACAGACTTGGTGTATGTGGATAATTTGTCTTCTGAAGATACTAAGTCCAAAAGTGATAAGTTCAAACACATATTGAGTTTTGTAATGCGATTTAAAAATAGTGATTACAGTCACATATCTCCCTTACCATCCGTACAGGAATATTTACAAAGGATTCGTTTCATAGAAGAGCTGCAAAAGTTTCAGGAGGATAATCATTACAAGTAACTAATAAAATAAAAACCTGTCTGATTACTGCTTTTATTCATACATACATATGATTTGGATCACCAATATTGATATACTTTTGTGTGTATTTGCAGATTGTCCTTGAAGTTTGAACCAAACAAAACAGCAGCTAGTTCAAGTAACTCCAAAGAATCAATTAGAGGATCAGAGTCTGTTTCTTCTGAATCATCTTCGTCATCTAGACGCTTGTCTCTTGGAACACTGATTCCTACCAAACACTTTTCACTTGGTCATCGTAAAAGTAGATCGTTGGGTGCAAAGTAAGTGTTGTCAATATTTTATTAACAATATACATACCTATTAATGTTCATTTTTCTCTATTATTATTATTCTTTATTGTTTTATAAAAGTGTGAATGCTTGTATCCAAATTTATGTGATTGTAAATGTTAATTGTTTACATTTTATACATTTTTATTCACATTTTAACTTGGCACAACTACATCTTGTATGTCGAAACTGTTGAATAGTCTTCATATTTTTGCCACTTTTAATAAATGCAGTGGGAATATTGCAGTGTCAATGAGTAAGTCAGTAGAAGTGTGTGCCACTGATTGTTATATTACGGAAGTAATATTTTGATATTCAGGGAATTCCAATACATTATGTATTTATCCCTCTTTGTTTGGTAATTTTGCAACTCTCTGCAGGATATAAATATTTCATATGTTTTTATTATAGTCTTGGTAGCTTCATGAGTCACATATAAAAGAGTACATTATTGTTTAATATTATAGCTCTTTGAGTCATTGTGATTGTCATATCTCAGTGACTTATCTCAATAGGGTACACTGATGGGTATTACTATGTATAATAGTACGTATTATTTATTACTTATCATTCGCTTCCCATTAAATATTGATAAAGAATGTCATGATGTTTCCAAAGGGATCCATTGTGTACAATTTATGGGAGTGAAGACCTACAATCCTACAAGTATTTTTAGTTAGGTGTGTGTGGAGCGAGATGATGTATGACTTTTTTTAAAACATGTAAGATTATCTTGTAAAACTCTCATGTTATTGCCAGTTCCAAAAGCAATCATTGTCATAATCACTCGTGTCTTTTTTGATAGTAGTATTCCCTCATAGGTCCATGAATGTCTGAATTGATAGTGCTTATTATATAATTCATTTTGAAAACCATGTGCATCACACAGTTGTTCATCAATCCACCAGATAAGTTTTAACGGAAATGAATCGTCAATTTGGATAAATTATTTTGCAGTTTCCGAATTAAGTATGTGAACAGTTGTGTCTGAGCAGTTTGCATTACACGTTCATTTTGCATTTTACTTTATTGAATATCTTGTGGATGCTGTTTATTCATTTAATTATCAAATGTTTCCTTTTTTCGTATCAAATATAGTTATAACTGCATAACATATTTATTAGTTCCTATTCAGATTAGAAAATCGTATGAATCAGTCAGTTTGGGTTAGGCAGGACAAACAAGTAGTGAAATAATTCATATTACTTCATCTCAATATTTTTTTCACTGCAATGATTTTTTTAAACTTTCATGTTCTTATTATCAATACTACTTTGTGAATATTATTCACATATTTGCTACCATTATGTGCTTTCCATGAAGACATGATATTTTTCTTTTAGCTTTTACCTTAGTAAGTGTATCATAATTCTGATTGAGCTTGTTAATTAATTTATTAAACGTTCAATACACTTTCTTTTAAATTTTACTGTTTGTGACAGCCCCTGTACAATTAACAAAATTAACTGTAATGTAATTTTTTGTTGCCTTCCTCTCAAATAAAATAAATACTACACACATATTATTCTCTTTTTGTTTAAAAAAACTTGTTTATTTTATTAAATGTTTTAATCAATCAAAAAAATATATAAATTGACTCACTCCTTGCAACAGATTTCGTAGCACAAGTTTGCCTCGTAACTTTCTGAAGATCATTGGCTCTATCGGGTGAGTGTTTAGAATGACTTGATTACATGCTTTTCATTGTTTCATGCTATTCATGTTCCTACTACTACTACATATATTACTTGTATATATCTATTGTATGTTTGCCAAACCATTTTTCTCTTTATTTTATAGCATTTGTGCACCATTCTAGTTTAATCACACATTTATTTTTTTTGTACTATTTTACTAGCCCAGTTAATATAGCATAATTTTGTAAGTGTGATATGCCAAAGACCAGGTAGTTTTAGTATACTATTGATATGTAGCGTTATTGGGCCTGCAACGTGACAAACTAATTTACGACTGTTTCAGGCCACCATTGCCTCTTGTTGTTTCTTTTTAATCTGCCTAAAGAGTTGGTTTTACAGAAGGACTCATTCTTCTTGATATATTTTTTTTTATTTGAGCTTAAAATCGATTTATCCTCTATGTAGTAAATAATAGAGATACAGGCATAAATCATATTGTTTTTCTCAACAAATTGCCATTTTCCTTGAATCCCGGAGCTGGTTGGTTAAATCTTTAATTTTACTGCACATGCTTCAGTGGCGGGTCAGTTTCTTACAAACCCAGAATAAAATTACATCTCTACTGCAAATAGTTAAGGATATACAGATGTTTAAAGATAGATTGTGTGGAGAGAGACACAGGTACCGTATATATCTGTTGGTGTTTACATAGATTCTCAGGTTCCGCACTTAAACTTATGGATAACACAAGATTTATCAAATTATTTGAGACAGAGTTGTATTAATCAAAGTAAGCTTTTGCTGTAAAGATCATGAATGTATTTGAAGGAAAATTTCTTTTTAGTAACGACTTACTACGTACTTAATGATTTTGTGCAATAGGAATATTTTCTTTATAGCGTGTTGTATTTTTTTTTTGTAATGTTTTAAGATAGTATAGTGATGAAAAATTATATGGTTTAATTAACTTTTTTCTTAGCATGGTTTTGTGATACATACCCGCATAAAATCCTTAACCAAACGTACTGTTAGAAAGATCTTCCTGCCTTAATTATTTTTATAAATCTGGTTTACGTATATAAATGGGACCATTACACATTATTTATGGTTTTAGCCGTACATAAATCATTTGGATGCCTCTTTTTGTAGACAATATAATAATACGTATTTATTTTTTTATTGAAATTTGTGCATGCATCATACCACAATAAAGTACTCTACCCTCTACATACATAATTCAAATTCAACAGTAATTTCTGTATGTAATGCATGTCATATTATTTTCTTTTAAACAGTGCTAATTATCAATTATTATTTACCTTGATTTTTCATGTTTTATGGTCATTTTATAAATCAAAAATACATTACTAAAATGCAATTGCTATCCCATATACTACATACAAGCAATGTTTTTTGTGAACAAGATGAATAAATGACTATAAGAGACAAATAATTAAACCATCAGTTGGTATTATCTACGTCTTGTTACAGCTCAGACATTATTTAAATTTTGTACGACATAAATTTATTTTGAACTAATTATTCATACATTTTGTCATTCTCATTATAACCAGCACATACATACTACATACTTTGAATTGGTCAACTGTTAAAACATACTAGTATATGTTTATCAAATGACGGAAAGTGGTTTCAAACTGTCTGATAACCTCATTCATTACATTCTAACATTTTTGTGTTTACATTATATGGGTTTATTCATTCATCGACGTATTCCGTGTACACAAATTAAACGGTGCACCTTCTGAAAATTCTACAAGCACATTTATAAAATGGTTAAAGTTCTTCTTCATTTCTTGTAATTACATGTTCCAATTGGCTATGTATTATTTTATATAATGTAGCTATTATTATTCACAGTAATTCGCCTATGTTTAAATGTGAATAACATCTTATGCATGGTGTAATTTGTAAGTTATTAATATCCAAGTACGTGATAGTATAATATATTGTGGATTAAAAGTTCACCGAATGAATGTCTAATAATGTAGAAAGTTCTGTGAATCTAAGTAAAATACATATTGTGTTTGTATATACAAGGCTACAATAAAATTGGTCATAGCAATTATGCAATTATATAGGACAAAATAAGCTAACTTTGACCAAGTAGATAATTTTGTGCTAGAAGAAAATCATATTCAATATTAATTCTCCACAGGTTGTGATATGTGGTGACTAATTCTTATATGAAAGATTGTGTGTGTGTATAGTATTACTATTCTGCCATACTATTCTCTCTTATTTATATTTTATTTAGGTTTGAAGTGCAATTATTTAGAGAGTAGCACATTTATAAAGTCCTAAGGCAAAGAATGTTGATTCTGTATAGCAAAAGAAATAGTTGAGTGTTTAATGATTTGTATTCTCCTTTTTTAGTTTCATAAACCAACCTTCTACATCTAGTGGAGTAAATTTACTTGATGATTCCTTATTAGAAAACTCCCCACCGTCATCTTGTACTGTTCCCAGAAGGAAGTCCTTTGGTCCAGGAAAGTAAGTGATGTATAATTCAATTCAACCTAATTCCACCATTACAAAATGACATTTTACGATTTATTATAATATATATTTTTGTTTCAGTCACACATATGTACCAATTGATTCGACTGATAATTTTCAAGGACCATTGAAACGAAAGTGCCTTTTGAAATGTGGTACTAAACCTTCCATGAGTGCTTGGCAAAGATACTGGGTAGTTCTATGGAAGAATACATTAGTATTTTACGCACCGAGGTCGTTCACTAAGTGAGCACATTAATCTTATTTTTGCAAGATATTTTCATACACTTACATAGAGTTTTAACTTACAATCTCCATATTTTAATATTGACATTTCAGTTGCATATTAGTACGACACAAGTATGATAGGCACTATATGTACATATGTATTCAAGTTTTGTCATTAAAGGTTACACAATGTTCTTTGTATGAATACACATTGTTGTATTCACACTATGGAATTGTGTTATATATTTACTTGTTGGTATGAAGTGTCTGGTATTTATGTAAAACTGGAATAAGGTGTTGCTAAGGATAACACCTTGGCTCATTAAATCCATATACTGTTATTATTTCTGTCAGATTCAAATGCATTTGACTTTTGTAAAATTAAAGTTAGTTCCAGAGCCTTGGAAGTTTGTTAACTGTTGACACTAGTCACTGATCGAACATGTATTTTATTTTGCACTATGTATGTGTATGGATTTTATGAAAATGTCACAGTTTCGGATAGTTTAGATTTTTATTAACAACAATTATAAAATTTTTTAATTTTTAAGAGATCAAGTGTTAAATATTATCATTATTTATGTATGTACAAAATTAAAGAATTTTAAAAAATGTTTCCTCTTGTACAGTGAATCGAAATCATATAAAACTGTGGCATTTTCCTTTGATTATGCTTTAGTTTATGATAAGTGCGTAGCACGCGATAGAAGATACCGAGTGTGGGTGTCTGTACTAATTATATCAGTAGGTCTTCATATATCTACATAGTGATTTATCCATAGGAAATTCCTATTAGTATCTATTATACGTACACTGTCATATCTGCGGTTTATTAAACACTTCGACAATCACAAAGAACATGGAATGCATTACACATTGTATACCATGTATTTTCTAATACTCAAGTAGATTTTTTATGGAAAAATATTTCAGTACTACACACATATCTAATAAAATAACTATGTAGATATGGTGAACATATTAAAGCCTGCGAATTATATACTTACGTATTGCAAAAAGCTTGAAGGTAGTTATTTGTTGCACTGCCAACGCCCAAACTACCTTCTTATGAACAAACCAAACGGAGTGATTTTGCTGTCATTAATGGACATTTTATTTTTAGTTTCAGTTCTAGTTCCTCAAGGAGTGATTATAAAAAAGAATCTGCAAAAATGGTACCACTGGATGGCTGGGAAGTGTCTTTTGAAAAGGGAGGTGTTTCAGAAATTTTTACTTTAGTCCACGAGAGCACGGGCAACGTTTACAGTTTTAAGTGAGTAAATATTTTATATTATTACCTATGTACTTTATTTTCAAGTAATACCAACTAGGTGTTATAGTTACATGTGTTTTACTTTGCAGGTGTGAATCAGTTGCTTCCTCGCAGCAGTGGGTGGGAGAGATCATTAAGGCTAAATCAATCGCCCAGCAAGCAGTCTCTACAAATCTAATGTCATTCGACTGACAGTTGCTGGAAAATGTGTGCTATTATTATTAATCATGTATCTCATTATATCTAGTTTTTTCCAACGTGATTTCTGTGAATTTCATTATGTATTTAGTTTGCGAGTATATGTTATTTTTTAAGAAGGAATTTCGTTAATTTATTGTACTTTGATTATTGTTAAATATTTTGTATTGTAATAAAATAATCAGGAGGCTTCAGTTACTATGTAAACAAGCTTACTAATAGATTGTATAAGAAAACTTTTTATATGTCAAAGCAATATACATATTACATGGGTGCACACTATACTACTTATTTTTATATTACTATATTTAGATATTGCGCTTAATACATATTATAATATTGTACCTGAGTTTATTTTTATATATCAGCTTTTCTGCAGCTACGTTATTGTAAGATGCGTGTAATTAATACTGGTAGTTGTTTGAAAAACACGTGCTACTATGTATATTTTTACAGTAAGTGAAGCCTCTGCATCAAACTACTATGTATGCATGATTGTTATTTGTAATCTGAAGGTATGTTCATGTATGTATTTGTAATGCTTGCCGAGAGGATGCAAGGGAACTTATGTTTCAATATCACACGAAGTAATAATCTTGTGTTGCATTTATATAATTATCTCATGAAATAATCCAGTGCATCCTTGTACATTTAGTTTGTGATACTATGTACTTTGTTTAATCTCTTGTGATCACGAATCTTACTTTAGTGTCTTAAGCCCCATTTATTACTTAGTTGATAAGTTAATCGTAAGAGGTATGCATAGCTTTTTCCAAAAAATAGCTGTATATTGAATCATTTATGTATCTTTATTTTATTTTGTGCAGTGCAGGTCGCTGCTGGTATATAATGTGATACTGTTAGGTGTGGTAACGCTGTGTGATTCTTATTATGTATTTGTATACAGTGTTACCTGAGGTGTACTAAAACTGATTTAATACAAAGATGTTTGATTTAACGACGTAGGAATGTTTTTGTTTGATGTGCAATGGGACACGATTTATTTTGAACTAGTCATAGGATTGCTAAAAGACAAACAAGTCTACTATATGTTTAGTTACTTATTTTTAATATTACTATAATTTTGGAGACTGATATGCCAAAAGTTTTTTTTTATTATTTTCAATTATAATTTATTATTATTATGGTCTAATTGTTAAGTGATTTGCTCATTATATTAAAAAATTGAAAATATACCATTTGTGCATTTATAATAGTATCTTTAATTTTATCTATCCCTCATCGCTGGTTAGTATTAATCCTACAGGAAGGTGCCAGATATTGCTTGTCTGCTGCCAGTCTGAATCCGAATACACCACAATCGCAAATTTGACATTCACCAGGGGCAAAACAACATGCTTTATAATAAATTGTAGTAAATTTATTGTAAAATGTTTAACAAATGTTTAGATAGATATTATGAACTAATATTGCATTTGGAAGGATCAGTGCAAAATGACTAAATAAAAAATGTACTTACATAGTACTTAGTACCCCAGTAGACACAGCGTAATCTTATGTGCTATGCAAAATGTCAGATAATAAGATCTTACCTTTTACATCGCAACATGTCTAGTGTCACCGGGCTAATAAGTATTGATAACTCTCTGAAGCTTTCTTGAACAAAATCAGAGAGTATCCAGTATGTAATACAGTCTATCATTATCAGAACTTACACATTGTAAAATGTACAGCCAGGCAGTGTCTACTATAATAGATAGGAAATCATCAATACCAAATATGTAATAGCATGATAACATTGGTTTGATTGTTTAATACTTTGTATTATTGCATCCTTATCCACAACATTATGTCCCACTTAATGACTCCTAGCAAACATTTTATTATAAGAGTATCTAGTCTGTTTCGTAAAAATCAGGTAAAACATTGTTTTCACCTTGTTTTGCTGTAATTAGCAACCATGCGGTCAAATTTGTGTTATAAACATAAAAAAAAGATGATTAGCACATGATTATGACTTAAAATGTTTGCTATCGTTAACATTATAACACTTCAAAGCCTCGATTCTGCCTACGATCTTTTGCCATGGTTAAAATGGAAACTACGTATGACACATCGCTTGGGGGGATGTTTATTCTTAACAATTCATCACTGCTTGAAGTTGCAGGAGGACTTTCACCGACGTAGGCAGCTACCCTCGCTCTTGATACTCCTTCCTAGAATTTAAGTAAAATTACATAATTTTCTAGTCATTAATCGACTCTCTAAAGTAAAATTGTAAGATACTGTGATACATGAAGCGCATAAAATGTGAGGCAGGTACCTGTATATCGTCTTGGGATGCTTCTTTATGAATTGAAATACACAAATTGGTTCCTTCATTTGTAACACTAGAGAGAGCTGAAATGTCTACCATTTGCTGGACTTTTTCTCTGTTCAAATCAATCAATAACAGCCACTGAAATGTACAAACAATTATTTTTTGTTATGAATGTTAACCTAACTATAGTTTTTACATTCAAATTTTATGCTGTCCAATCACCAATGATGTCCCTTTTCCAAAGATAGTAATTCATTATCTAAATAAAAATCTTAACAAAGCATTCTTTTCAAGTTTTGCAGTTTGTAAATTGTATAAATTTTAGCATATTTTAGCGTAACACTGTCGCTCTCTCAATGTGATTTTTATCCTAGATTTAAGTTTTAATAAGATTTTATCCTAGATTTAAGTTTTTACTGAAATTTATAAGTTTTTACTGAAATTTAAATGTTGACGTGAAAGTTGTTTCTAATCTTATTTTTTTTTATTCGTCTTCGATTTGATAGCATAATTCCAGATTTGATAATATTTTTGAAGGCAGAGAACACTGTGACGTGGAAATGAGTAATATTTTAAATTTTTGATTTTTATTGTTAAAGAGTAAGAGGCGTAACTGTGATGCGATCTGGCAACTCTCACCTGCAACTAATTGCAGTGGACAAGTCAGGCGGGCGGTGTAGTATTATTATTATTATAAACGGCGATGTACCTACTTACTACTACCTGTCCAGTGTTCTGTGTATCGGTGTCTCACATCAATAAATAATAGCCTCGATAAACTTGCCCTACACTACAATGTAAAGTGGATACAGTATAGTGTATCACTTACTTTATTTGTTATAATGAGAGCAACACTATTTCCAGTGTCCCGATGTAGTCCCTTGCAAGCGTGAAGGACATATCCCTCTGTAAGGAAATTGTGGCCTAGTTTGAGTCGCCATTCTTGCCATTCGGAAGGCCAATCATCATATTCTTCTAATGACTGAACCCACATTGGCTAAAAAATAAAGATATGTATTGTATTATGTATGTTAAACGATGTAATACACATTACTTTCTGGGGATGATGAAACAATGGTATAAGTACTTGTGGTTGTGGGTCCCATCCCACTTGCCCGAGTAGTCCTTGTGTTGTGAACGCCACTAAATCTGCCGTAGCACTTAATGGTTTTGTTACAATTCCCAAGATACCCTTAGTGGGTGGACTAGTTACTAGACCAGTGGCACCACCAACCACCCCTAAGGCAAATGCCTTGAAACCACGTGCTAACCCCTGTGGTAGTCCTTGTGGTCTGGTTCTGCGAGCTGCTTCTGTTCTACGCACATGTTCTGTATCGAGACTTAATCTATCCAAGTTACGCGCAACACTGCTGGCCACCATACTAACTGATTCAGCAGTACCTGGAGAAATACGTAATTCATTAGCAAATGTTTGTTTTTTACCATACTTTTTTTTAATGTATTTATTTCATTTTTCATCTGTTAACTTTATGTACTAATGGCCTTGCGTCATGTGTTATTTTAAATAAATAAATCTCATTTCATTTATTTAATATCCAAAAAAGCATTTAACAATGTAAAATATAAGCAAAAAACAAGTACTGGATTCGATTGCCCCACTAGGCGATAGCCTGTTCCCGGGCAATACAAACCACAATAGAATAGTTCAAGGTTACATGTATGAAAATAAAATTATTACTCCCTTAAACATTATACAAACCTTGTGTGACATGTTTCAATAACACGGCAGACCCGTGTGTCATACCGACAATAAAACCCCATGGCCCTCTTCCTAGTAGCCCTCTACAAGGCTCAGCGACTAGCGCTTTAAGGCCAGCTCCTACACGTCTTGCTAGACCACCAGGACATCCTAAAATCTCCAAAGAACCAACAACCCATCCTGTAAAATCAACAACACAAACATGTATTACACCTATTTAATATATAATCCTATACCAGGAAACAATACAGTACGTACCTCACAATACCTTATACCAATCAATACTATGAAAATATTGAAGAAAATTACCTGCACGATATATAGCTTCAGATAAGTAATGCATAGTTAGTGCATGGCCCAGTCTGTAACTAGTTGTCAATACATTATTTCGTTCAAACTTCGAAAACTGCAGAGGGCTATGATCCAGAGCTATATAAACTTGAAGCTAAAATCATTATGAGTACACACATAGTAATTATACTCCTTGTATTAGTTATCAATACCCTCAAATGATTAAACAATTGAAGATTAAAATTGGAATAACTTACATTTGCATGAAGGCTTAACACAACAGTTATCGGATCTATTTGCAATGATCCTATTTGAATAGGTCTGGCCAGTGTTGACATCTCTGTCACAATATCTATAGGGACATAGACATTTGGATCACCATCCTTAGCTTTTTTAAATCTCCTACAGTCGCATAATGAATCATCATTCCAAGGACCAAATTCAGCCAAATAATTTAATAAAACTGTGATATAAGTATCCTCAATGTACGTTGACAGTGGTTGAACAACTAAGTTAACTTCACCAATTGCTGAAATACAAAACACATATGTCCATTAAAATTTCCCTAAAAATAGCTGAAATGCAAAATAAGTCCAAAAAAAAGAAAAAAAAAAACATTGGGAGACAAGAAATGCCTAAAGTTAAGAATTATTTTAAAAATTACCTGAATTAGTTTCGTATTCCTGATTCCAAATATCAACTTCAGTTTTCAATGTTAGTAAAGCATGGGATCGCAATAACTCAATTAATTCAATGTCTTTTTCAAAACAGTTAAAAACATTTTTATACGAGCATTTAATAGATATATTTTCATCAGATGCACTGCCGTCATTAATCTTTTTAATTAAAACTACTGGGAAATCGTAATCTCCACTTGAATGCAATGGATTATCCATCTGCAAATTGTGAATTGTCAAAATCATATTGACTCCCTGTAAAAAAAAAATACTTTTATTAGACGCAGAATAAAATATTGTGTTATAGAACAAGAATTCACTACATTGAGGTGGTCGCTTACCCTCGAAGTCGGTGCAGAAGTAAATATCACATTTTGTGATGACACACATGCAATATCTTTTGGTTTATTATCACCACTTGCATTTAAAGTCATAGTTAGTGAAGTGAACATTAGTGAAACATTCATTTTTGCCAGAAACTCTAACAGTGGTGAAGAATAAATTGTAGTTTCCTCAGATTCTAAAATAAACACAACTTATTAACATCTTTGACAAAGCAATTAAGTCAACCCAGAAAACAACAAAATACATTCTACAAATCTATGACGTAACATTACAGTACCTATAAAATTCACATTTAAAGTTGATTCTGCAGAATGCTCAGGTAAAGACTCTGGAAATAAAATATCTGTTAGTATTTGAACTGGAAATGCAGAAAAATATTGTGTAGGGGTGTCTGGAAAAGTACATTAGTTATTATTAAATGTTACATGTGTTTGGTTGTTGGCATAGTTGTATTATAGAATTAAATTACCATTTCCGATTTGAATGAACGGTTGGCTCTCACTTTGGGTCTCGGATATTAAAATATCTTCCACGTCATTCTAAAACAGAAAAAGTAACATCTGTGATATAGTATACATATTCTTAAAGTACCTTGCCAATCACTAAATCATGAAATTATTTGTTTCATTATTCACGTACCTCAAAGAATGATCGCTGCCATTTCATGATGGGAACTTCCTCAGTTAAAATTGATTTATCAGAAAGACGAGATCTTATTTCCCCAGCTGATATGTCCACCTATAAAAATATATTGCAAATCTACGTAATACATAAGGTACACACTTACAACAAAATATGTTTTATGAGATGACTTTACCTGTGAAATATTGTCAAGTGTAATGTAAGTAGAATGAACGTGGTAGACGACTGATACTTTGATATCATTGTAATACCCAGGTAGCTTCACATACTGCTCTGAACTTGTAACACTTACGTTGACTGGCGTAGACCAGTCATATTGTGGAGTAACATCATTGTCTAAAATATATTTTAGAAAATTAATATTTGTTTCTATATCTTAAGTAGATGAACTTAACACATTGCATAGTCACTTATTACCATTATTATAAGTGCAGGCAAAAGTCAGGTGAGTTGCAGGTTTGATTGGATCATTTGACAGATCTGGAAATGATTTTGCGAGTGTTGGCATTGAATAATACATTTGCGTGCCAGAATCAATACATTGGTGCCAATTGTACATATCACATTCTTCAATCACCTGAAATAAAAATGTGCAACTTCAAATTTTATTTGCTACAGTGAAACTCGGATTTTAAGTTCCCGCATTTTACGTTTTCCCGGATTTAAAGTTTTTTTTTGTCGGTCCCGTTTCACCCCCATACATTCCAGAACAAAAATTTCCCAAATTTTACGTCAGGCGCCGAAACAATTCCCGGATTTAACGTTTTTTTCTCGGCCGTAAAGTTGTATGAAATATCTAAACACGTAAAATTTAACTGTTTGTCAAAAAGTTGGACAAAAAATATTACGCAAAGAAAGTGTGTAAAGTCACATTGCTACCTTTTTACTTAATGCAAACACGTTCCACGTGGTGGGCGGTGTTATCTTATCTCCCCCTCATAACACCTCAGTACATCGCTACGTCTTGATGCGTGGGGTGATTTACAGAGAATGTCAACATGTGCAGCGCATAGTAACATGTTAATTTTAATCGCCGGAAGTGTTTTGTATAACTTTAAAGTTTCAGTTTTTTATCCAGTTCATTGTAGTGCAACATACACATTACTCGTTTTATTTAGGTATTTAATATATACCTACCTACACATGCGTATTATTCCAAACAGTGCTTTGTGATTTACTTCTCGCGAAATTTTTGGGCACTAATTTTGTTGAATTTGAAAAAAAAAACGATTCCTTTTTAATTTACATTAAGTTTGGTTGTTATTCCAATTTATATTTCCACAAATACAAATGTGTATTGTCAGCCTTAATAGGTGTTCAGAAGAAACTCGGAAGGGCCCGACACACCATTTGATATTTGCAAAAGCTTTAACTAGGTCATTGGACATGTACCTAATGATAAACACGTGTCAAAATAAAAACCAACAACTAAAGTAAGTGACTTTTTGAAATCTAAAAGTAATAAATAGTTGTTTCAATGTTTACTCCGATATAAATTGTGTTGTGTACGAAGTGCTATTATTAGGTATTAGGTAATGTAATATGCGCGGACCTACGTCATGTCGTGCCCATTAAATTACGTACTTATCCGAGAATCAAATTTGTGACAAATATTCTACATCCGCCTGGGTTGCTTCCGAAAAATCGCAAGTTTTCCTTATAAAATTATTCGGTTAATTTTAAAATTAAAAATTGGCGCGAAATTCAAATGTTCGTGTCGCGTAATTCTATTTTTTTCCTGTTTTCAGTTCCTTGGAATTTGAATTAACGGACTTTTATTGTATGGGGTATTTTCTGAAAATTCAATTCCTTCAATTTAGTTTTTTAGTGATATAATTCACTTTTGTTTCTTGTAAACATAATTACTGTCAAGAAATCACTCCTACTACATGACAATGAAGTTAACAGTGAAAAGTAACTACGTTTTTATAGGACATACTAAAATATCATTTCCCACATTTTAAGTTTTCCCCTATTTTACGTTTTTTTCCGGTGGTCCCCAGAAAAACGTAAAATCCGAGTTTCACTGTATATGTAATTTAATCCCTTAAACTCAGCACAGCAATTCTTGCCATATATATTACATAGTATACTAGTTTGTATATTCTTGTTTTTACTATGTGTTTATGTTGTGTTGCCCGATGGTGTATCCAATAATACTAACTCAAAGAATTATGCATCTAGAATAAAGATTAGTAAAGCCAAAATTTACCTCATTAATTTCTTCTTCCGGTGAAAAACTTATAACTGAATGACCTACACCTATACAAACATCTGAATTGTTTTGTATTAAGAACTGAGGCAAACTATCTTCACTGATGGATATGTAAGTTTGGTCATTTTCTCGCTTACAATTTATGACAATTGGAACCTGTAAGTTAAAGAAAATAACATATCATATATAACATATCTAATAGATACAAACAACACTATGATACTAGTGGTTAGTATGTAGTTACAACATTGTACTCACTGAAGTGTCATTTATTTTAAGTGATATACAGCGTCTAGCAGTAAATCTATCAATTCTAACAGGGCATCCAAATGACTCGGTATCCAAAGATAGACTAAGCCAGACGTAAAATGCAAAATCATTTGTGGTGTAAATTTTATGGTGGTCTTTTTCCATACAAGTGGGTAAGAAGAAATGCGTGATGGATTTTCCATGAGAGCTAAAATACAATGAAATAAAACATCAATTAATTGTGTGGATTCAAAAGACAGGCAGACAGTCAGAAACAATATTAAATAAAGATTATTCAACCTGTTTTCATTTCGAGGCAAAATGAAGTACTGGTTATCTATAGTTGTAGGAAGATTGTGTTTCTCAATTACTTCTGAGGAGTTTTTTGGAATGGCGAGAGGAACAAGCTGAAATTTGGGCAAATATAGTCAGTAATGTGAAATATATGAAGCACGGAGAAGTCGCTTTGCAAACAAAGTACATAATGCAATTAGTAGATGTAATTTCATATGATGATATTCCATTGTTATCCACCATATTAGTGAGCATTTAACTATTTAGTACCAAAAATCACCTCATATGAAAACACAACTACATATGTATCTTAAAATCGCGTGCAATAGAACTAACATAAAATAACTTACCAACAAATCATGCTTGGTTCTATTTAGAGTGACATAGTTACAAGAAAATCTGAATACGTTAATTGAATTCACTATATCATGAGATACACAGAAAACTGAAACCTGAAAACAAATATACATAAGATATGGTAAACCTGTATGACATACTATTGCTATGAACTGCCATATATCACATAAATTATACTCACATATTTTCTGCAATGAATTAAAAATGACTTAGAAATATTTATCACAACTACATTTTCATCGTGTGGTTCACTGGCATCTGTACTGATTGCTAACGGTGAAGACAAATGATAATAACCTCGATCTAACAAACTAATGTACGAATGGGGCTGCAACAAAAGTTATAAATTATAGGCAAGTATGGCAGTTAAAGAATTAAGAATAAAGCAATTCCATCATATTACCACCTACATTGAGTTTAGACATTGGAGGTGTTGCAATTGATCCATGTTCTAAAGTACACATTTCACTCTTGTCACTATCAAATAAAGTGAGATTTAGTTCTGTGTAGTTGTAAAAGAATGTCCATGGAGATATTTCAATGATAACCGAATCAATTGACTCTACGTCGTAATTGAATCGAACCTGTAAAGAATAATACGCAGTCAATACTAAAATCATTGGCGGAAAGAAAAACATTTAATTTTGATGATCAATTTAATTACAAGAATTTCTTCCGGATATTGTGAATGCAATGGAATCCATTTGTAGTCCTCATGTTCAGTTCCAAGGTTTGGCCAGTTGCGTGGTAACTTTAACCTAAAAATAAAGCGTTAAAAAAACAATGCTGAATATACAAAGTAATGATAAAGTAGGAAGCTACACTAAACATTACCAATTTTTTATATTTTCCAAAGTAGTGTCAAAGTTACAATTACACGCCGCAAATTTGTTCTTACTTAAAACACGATCAAATTTAAAAGGCACATTTAATGTAGTTGGTGGTTGATCGTCTGCATTTCTATAAAAAGAAAAAATAAAAGTTGTTATTCAAAATTAAATTAATAAAGAGACATTCTAGTCTAAGTAGGAGCGATACAATAAATTTCAGATACAATACATTCAGGTAATTCACTACATAGTGTTAACACAACATGGTGTTTGGTGTTTCTCCATACCTGTTAGAAAAGATTATGTTGTGACCTGAATCAGTAGTGCCGGGTAATTTTAATGGTTGTACAGTTCCCTTCCCTACTACACAACATTCCAGAGCATTTTTCACATCGTCTGTTGTCAGAGTAATCTAAAAAAAGTACAAAGACATAATTTATAAAATGATTCTCTCAATACATAAATAATAATTATGTAGCACATTTGGAATAACGTACCTTCAACAAATTATGAAAATGTGAGCGAATCATGTACAACGGTGACAACACAACAATTATTCTGCCAGTATCAGGATCCTTTAGCACACGACACCAAAGACAAAAATACTGCACTTCAGCTTTTACTGGCACTGGAAAAGTGTTAATAATAATATGTAATTTAATAAATTAAAATGTTTACACTTATATAAAGTTAATAAACTACATATTACCAATTACCTTTCACCAGCCATGGCATTGTCCCTTTAGGACAGGGTTTCAGTGGAATATCTCCCGTCCACCCAGCTGGTGAGTTGACAAAATGCAATCTGTAATATGAAACAATACTAGTTATATAAGGCAAAGCACAGAATTAATAAATTGTTGTTTTTAATTACACATTTTGATCGACTTTATAAAACACTTTACCTGAATGCAGATTCACATGTAGTGTCGACAAAGAGAGATGGATGTTGACAGTTTTCATGAAGAGTAAATATTGGACTGACCATTGATTTTTCGTCAGGTTTTCTTTGGTACAACTGAAATTGATCACAATAATATTAACACAACTAACATTCGGATTATGATTTGGTGACAAAAGTATAAACATCTTTATTTCCTATATTCATGTACCTTAAATTCAATTTTTTCATCCAGCAGATTGAATAAAGTAACACATCCTGATAAAGTCACTGAACGGTGACACGGACCTAATGATTCAATATAAATTACAGCTCCCAATGTTGGTAATCCTGGCTCGCCAATTAATTGACATTGTTGAATACCACATTCATCAATTTGAAAACCTTTAAAGTAAAAAACCAATGATATTAAATGGTCATCAGTTACCTAATTAGCAGTACAAATTTGCTGTTTTTTTTACCGTTTGAAGTATGCCAGTCACCGTCATGCGCTGCAAATGACAGCAAATGTGGTTTCTTATGATTATGCCATTGATATAGAGTTGCCGTGCTTGGAGCTAACGACACAGTTTCATTAGTGCCCTCTTGGTTAATTCGTAACACAACACATGTATCATTTTTGATCACGTAGCGGTGTACTAGATCTTCAATTCGTAAAACTCCTTCACATTCTGAACAAAACTCGGGAGTGGCATTTTTCTAAAAACGAAACAGTAAATTTCATCCGTGGTACATGATCATTACAGATATATGAGTTAATTTAGAGAATATTCAAACCTTTGTTGCAACGAAAAGAGTATTTATCATATGCGACCCAATTTTCATTCCCGCATTGTCTATTTTTAAGGATATTCCGTTTACAGGAGGACTTTGGATAATTTTCTGAGAATTGTAACCAGCGTCAGAACTCTGCTTGCCACTTTTCCCACCCCACCATACTGTCCCATATGTTTCTTTACACCATAAGGCTCGGGAGAAGGAAAAATCGTTATTGTTCAAAACATCCACACTGAAAAATTTACATACAAATTTAGGAACAAAAAATACTGTACCTACGTATACTGAAATACATATACTAAAAGTAAATAAGTAACTTACTTAAAATCTATGTTAAAGTTTAATAATCCTGTACTATTATTCCACAGTGATCCTTCAATCACATTGTTGCGTATATTTATGTGAGCAAATATATATGGTGGTGGGAGAGTACCATCTAACGAATACACTTGATTTCTATCAGCATATAAATATGCAGATCTAAAAAAAAATACTTTAGTAAACTACAAAACATAATAAATACAGAAAAGGTTAGTTTCTCCATTATAAATTTCAAATCTAATACCATGATATGAAAATTTGACTTACAAATGACTGGAAGAGTGATAAAGATGCACATCTAGCTGGGGTAACTTTACAGCAAACTGTACGGTTGGTAAAGCATTAGATGATGAATATGAATCAACTCGCAAACAACCAGGGAGCATCTTAGGACTTACTGGAAGTGGTGTTGAGTGAATGTCAGATGTTATTATTGGTTGCTGGAAAAAAGATACCATGTCATACTTACAAAACTTTAAACTCACTACATACAACTGGAATACTTCACATCTATCTATACTCTCATATTACCTACAGTGGAGAGACAACAGACGGGTACTAGTATTCTTAATATACAGCTAGTTTTGTTCAATAAAAAAAACACCCAAACATAAAATAAAAATGTTTGTATACAGGTACCTTTGTTTTAGATGAAATTTTCGACAAAAACTTTGATTTATCAAATACAGAACTTTGAAGATTTTCTGTCTGAGGTTGAAGATCTTCTGAAGGCAAGTGCATTTCAATTCTCCAAACTGTTGCAAGCTTCATATCTATAAAATAAATATGTACAATATGTATAGGTTACTGTAATTCTACTATAAGTTAGTTAGAGTTATTAGATTCTCATGTAATTTGTACATTATGTATTAAATGGGGCATTAAAAAGTTTGCAAATTGCTACACTTTGGGTCACAAATTAGTAATTAAATAAATTCCATGGTGTTGGAAATTCACGAAACTTACATTGATCATTTATTGGAAGGTCCAGTTTAATTGCTTGATCTTGGCGAATATAAAATTTGGCATAAAACATGAAACAATGCATGACTTCCGAGTAATATTGAAGAGTGCAAACGACTGTGTCTGTTACTGTAACACCAGATTCCAACTGATAACATAAGAATAAAAAGGTTACATTATTAAAATTAATATCAAAGAGTGATCCAGAACGAGAAAAGTGAATTAACTAAGCAGAAGACGTCATAGATAAAACTTGTGAAATACCTGAAATGGCAGAGGATAACTGTAGAGACGAGTTAGAGCTCTGGGATGAGGATAGCACCACGAGATCTGCCTCTGTCCAATAACAACTTGATAAGGTAAAGGTACCGTGTCATTAACACAATTTACATACTTGAATGCACCAGCTCTATAAACAAGGAAAAATTGTATCAGAATTACTACTATAAAACATGTAGTATTGCCATCCAAGTTTGATGATAAATTCATGTTTTAGCAAATCATTTATGGCATATGTAAATACACATATGTATCTAGTTGTCATACCGTAGGTCATCCTTATAATGCTGATCATTCTGTGAAGCTTGTGACCAAAAATCACATCTTTTTGATTTACTTATGACTCTTTTTCCACCTGAAGAATTAGATTTGGGTTGAAATTTCTACAAAAAAATAGACAATTTTATTAGTAATATCATAAAATAGTAAATATCCAGTAAACAATAATTGAAATAAAGCATACTTTGCTCATTACTGTTGTCCAATACTGGATTACTTCCTGTAAAATAGTTATTTCCTTAATTCCCAGGTGAACAATCAACATGTCGGTGTCTAGTAGAATTTGATGAACAGGTTTTGGGGAAGGTATATCCCTCCATGGCTCCCATGATATTGTTGACTCTAATCTAAAAACACATAATATTTACATCAGTGAAAGGCAAACATATTAAACATTAAAAAATATTTATGCATATACAAATTAAACTAACCCAATAGTCCACGGATTAATAATTATTTGTCGTAAATCATTTTGCTCGTCATTCAGAGACAACATAAGTGATTGCAATAAACCAACTACAAAAACTTTTTCTAGTCTTGGATTGATACTTGACTGTAGGTTCAAAGATGAAAAACTCAAGATACACTTAGATTTTTCGTTTCTTTCTAGATTTAGAACTGTTTGAGCGATTGATACTTCCATAGATGTTAATTTTCCTAAAACGTACAAAAATTTCATTCATTTGTTGGGATATAAAAATAGAAATAAGGATATGTATTTCTAATCTAAAACTAGTGAATATTTACCAAATGTAGTTGTGAAATTACTTTCACCACTCATTACCACTGCATTGGAATTACATGAAGCCTTCTGAAAGTTATAGGAATCTTTACATGCCTCAATATGAGAATGAGCGACGAGTGAAACCTAGAATTGAAAAATAAATGCTTCAAATAAATACTTTTCATAATAGATAAATACTTAGTACATAATGTATTTGTAATTTTTGGTTTGCAAAGATACACAAAAAGATCTATACAAGTGGAGAGCTCAGATATTGAAAAGCTTTAGGAGATAAATGAATGTTTGGCACTGTGAAAAAAAAGAAGTCAATAAACAAACTTACACAACGTTGCAAACGCTTTAGTTGTTCCAATCTCGGTTCCGAAACAGAAAACATTAGGGGGCAATCCACAGAGAGTTTAACTGTAGATCTAGATCCATAATCTTAAACAAAAACCGTTAATACATTACTGTTACATTAACAATATCTATAAATTTAGATATGTTTTGATTAAGGGTGATATTTCTTACTTTGCTCTAACTTTACTGTAACTAAAGCTGGTGGAATCCCAGTGGTGATATTTGGTGTTCCTGGTTTTGTTTCTAATAAGTGTAAATGGAATGCATCAGTTGCAAGAGAATTTGTAGCTTTTTTATCACCTACTGAAACTTGCGCAGAAAATATGGAAGCCTAAAACGTTAGGAAAATGATATACTATATATATCACTAACATTTATATGCACAAGTTCAGACCACTTAGAATAAAAAATATAACAAACCTGCATTGTCACATTTGTTTGTCGTAATGACAAGAAAAAGTTGGGTTGATGCAACATAATATAAAGTAATGGAATGATGTTTTTTGAATGTGTTGCCTGAAATTATAAATGGTACACAACAGTCAGCAAACATATCTAACATACAATTGCATACAAAGAATATAGTATAAGACTCACCTTTCTTTTTAAATTGTCTTCGTAAAATATTAAACTTACTTTCCCTAATGTACAAACTACATCAAAATATTCAGCCTTTTTCTCCCTTAAATGACAAAATAATCATTCAATAAATAAATCATTGTAGTGCATTGTAAGTAGTAGTATTAAATAAAACAGAAAAAAATACCTGATAGGTTTATCTAGCTTTGCATCAGAACCTAATATGCCATGTAAATCATTTGTTCTTGGTGTAAAACTTGAAGTTCTATCACTCGTAATACCAATGTTACTCGTAGATTGAGAATGTGCACTTTTAAATTCTATTAACTTTGGTATTGTATTCAATGTGACAGCTTTCTTCTTTTTACTTAGTGGAATGGTCTTTGTAATATATTTATTAAATGGACAAATCCTTACAACTGGAGGATCGTCAGAGCTGGAAACAATACAACAACATACTATTAACTAGAGTTCCCATTCAATAACAAATCGTATATTCACATATATGTAATTAATTATTATACCTTAGACAATAATTTCTCCTTCTAACTGATTCAATTGCTGCTATGTATTCATGATACAGAGAATAGATTAATTTTAACTGAGATGTTGAAATAGTGATTTCTGTATCCGTCATTAATCCTATGTCGATTGCAGGGCCAGACACCAAAGTTGTCTTGTAAAACATTGCTAGGGCGAACACTATGTAAATGTCAACACTGTAAATATGTAATATCATATGCATTAATATTATGTATAAACAATATATACATAAGTCATGGTTACATACATGCTTCTGGGCTGCGTTTTGTTTCGTTAATTTTCACTCAGCGTGTCAACTGGCGATTATCGCACGAAGCAGAACGCATTTGGGTGATTGTTCCAATTAGAATTGTCAAACAGAGATAGAGGTATCAGAATACTAATAAGAGTGAGTCGATAAATATACATCGAGATAGCGATATCGCAGTACTCTTCTTTGGTAGAAAGGAATGGACATATAGCGTGTTAATAAGAATGAGTGGACAGCACGTGCGGACCAGTCTATTATCTATGGCAAGCGAATGTCACCCAACAATTTTGTTGGGTGTTATTCGCAACAACCGAGCGTGTCAACTGTGCCCATAGAACAGGTTGAATCGCACAACCAGTTAACTCGCACCGATGATAGAACGGAGAACAATGGAACCATAAACAATCGAGCGAATCACTTAGTGAATTTTAACGGATACGGAACGTGGCCTGGTGGCAACAAAATGAATAGCGGCACAAGTAGCACGACTGCAAAAACATTTTATATTAATAGACAGTACATACAAAGACAGGTACATACTTGTTGACAATGTTGAGAACTTGGTCTGAACACGACCCAGAAGTCACTGTTAAATTATTCCACCTAACAGCGGGATTTTCATTTATAGCATTGTCCTCTGGTTCCTAAAAAATATAATCAAATATTTTCTATTTAGTATAATGATAGTACATCGTAAGATCCATACAATAAAATGTATGTGGATAATGTAATGTAATACAGGATGTAGTTATGTATGTGAAATGTTTACCTCCATTTGGGCTATACTATTCCAGTGGCAAGTGTATGCAGATATTCCTTTTAAAGTAAGCTGTGCTTGACGATCTTCCAAAGGACCTCCAGGTAAACCTAACCAACCTTCTCGGGCAGCTACTTCATACAAATCGGGACGAAGTGTTTGCCTAAAATTAATATGTATGTAGTGGTTGTTATGTTGAGTTTCTAAATACACCATTACTGTAGAATTATGAAACATATTCATACCTGCACATAGGATTTTCTGCGATGGGTAAAATACTGAATTTATCAATCTGAAATATTTAATAACTCTTAAAACCTCAAAGATTCTTATAAAATAACCAACAAAATTCTGTTATAATAGTGACACCTACTTGTAAGACTAGAACATCATGATGTTGGTTTAATACTTTGTGACTTACTGGTAGAATAAACCTTATTTTATGACTTTCAAAGTAACATAAAGGGAAAATAGCTGAACTCCACATATCTGAACTGTAAGCAAAAATGAAATTGATCACGTGTTCATTATACACATTTTCGTATTTTGAATACATTCATGTTGTATACATATATTACCTTCTGAAAGTATTAGATTCCTTGCTAGGATTTTTGGTTTTATTATTTTTCAAGCTATCGCATTGAATATCACAGAATGCCGGAGAAAACGCGACTAGAAACGGTTCAAGGCAATGCAAGCTTAGTATAATATCCAGTGACTGCATAGAAATCTCAATCTCCCATATGAATTCTCCTGTGGTATTCTGAAATAATATTTAATTTAATGTCAGTATGAAAATGATGTAAGATAAGAGAGAGACGAGTGATTGATTGTAAGCATGTAAATAATAAAGGCGACTATTACTTACATCAAACTTTCTTATAACTTTCTTTCCAGCATCGTTCCATTTATTGTGTACACTAGAACACCTGCAAGACGTAATTTTTTTTTTTTGAGATGTATCTACATAAGAGTTTTCTACTTTGCATGTTATGTGTGTGACTGTAAAATAATATCAGTGGGTTCAAACTGAATATATGTAGTATGCATACCTTGCAAAGGTAAGAGTTACAAAAATAAAGGATGTTTCCTCATTTTGTTTCAGTGGTCCGTCATTTTCTCGTCCACGCATAATAACACCGTTATGTTCTCCAAGAATCCATGCAGTTTGATTTGATTCTCTACAATAAAAATGATTGGAAATGCATATAAATTAGATAGATAATACAATAGAATTAACACCTATTAGTAGTATATGATTTTACAAACAGTTTACCTTTTGTAATACTTCATATAGGCTGTCACCATTTTACATTTGACTTTTATATATTCTGGATGCACGTCAAGACTGGTCATAATATCTTCGACGTCCAACACTAATTTCAAATTGTTTCCATTCGGTTCCATCTCTGGAATATTTGGAGATAATAATTCGTCGACTTGCTTAGAAGTTCCATAACATTTCAGGGTGAAACGAGATATAGTTAGTTGAATCCAAGATGTGAGTAGGACTGCACTATTTGGAATATTTGTAACTGTAATATAAAAAGGAAATTAGAACTAAATCACCTACCTTTGTGACTAAAGGTTTAGATTTTGATAATTAAGTATGTACCTACTAGGGGCACTGTAAAATTTACCTTCTTTCGCTTGTGAATCCTCGTTTATCCCACTGTCATCACAACTGAAGCCTTTTTGGTCTCTAAAAACGTTAAGTAAAGAAAAGTAAGGCTATAGTCTATATTAAATGTAATGCAACTATACAATGTAAAATATTGACAAACTTTGCAGCATTCTTTCCAGAGTGCGTATCGCCACTAGTGCAACTATTGTCAGGAGAATGTTGCTCAGAAATATTACATGTGAGTGAATGTTCTCTACTGATCCTATTACAAGTAGACAATTCCATAAGTCCGTGACTCAATATGGACAATGTTGATATCTGGAATTGGACAGGAATTTTATCAAATCCATTACAGACAGGATTCGCATAATGTACGCAAAAATGTATTTACTATTCACATACCTGTTGCTGATTGATAGACAAAATAACCCAACCAACATCCATGTGTACAACTACAGCCAGAGAAAATAATTCACCAGCATTTATCTGTAAAGGGTAAAAATATTTAATATGAAAATGATTTACAACTTTACATTTGTCCAATCAAATTGACATTTTCAAGGTAGTAATTGTCAAGTATTAATAGCACTTTAACATAAAATATCAAACATACCTCAGATGAGATGGAGGATGTTTCAGATTCCTTTGATTTGTCTTTAATCATAGTAGTACTGGGTCTGGGTGTAACACAACTAAATACAACATCACAAAATTAGAATTTACACACTACTTAGATGAAAAGGATCATAAAATTAGTAATCAATATTCCTATGTAAAGAGAATTCACTTGGAACCAAACAAAAAATATAGTAGTACAGAAATGTATTTTGTATGTGTGTTTAAAGAAATGCACAGCATTATCTTTGTACATTTAGAATAAATTCTCATAATATCTTTACAATAGATATGCGAATTTGTTATACTTACTCATTGCAACTTTTTCCAACTGCGCAACATTTCTGAGAACAAAAAAAGAACATAGTGTATACTTACTGATTATTTATTTATTTACGCATCTGGTGAACAAAATACAAAGATATGTCAACACTACAAATATAAATTATAAGATTTGTTCACTAGGGTGAGCATATCGCAGTGCTGCGATCTCTGCCAGCTAACCCCAAGAAAAGTGAGTGTCAGTGTGTATTTCATATGAAACTTTGGTTATATTACATACCTCTGTAAGATTTTCATTGCTGAGCTTCGTGGTTAAACTTATAACAATGTTTGTTGTTACTGGCTTCAAAATATTTCTGGAAACAACGGTGTTCTCTCTGCTCTTGGATAAAGTGTAGGAGCTAAGATTTGGTAGGTTTATTTGCCATGGATAAGATGTCATTTCTGAGAAAGAGTCACAGATTAAGAAGTCAGTCTATACAATAAAATTATAATGCAAAAGTAGAAATTGTGTTGCATACCTGAATCCCAAACAGTTGAAGGAATTTTTGATGGTAAGCCATGCACACAAAACTCCAACAAATGCTTTTTAAGTGTAGAACTTTTAATGTGTATGCTGGATAACCTAAAATCATAAAAACAGTTACAGTACTATAATGGTAAGGAATATTCTTTATTGAAACAAGCGTTGAAAAAGTTATGTGTCCAATTCTCACCTCAAAACTAGCACACTCTCTAATGCACAATTATTGTCATGTAAAACACTTGCTTTAATAGCATCGTAAACTGTTTGGCAATTTAGAGCAGAGATGGGTTTTATTGGCATGTAGACAATAAGGGGGTCTATTTCCAGAGAAATTGCCAAATTGCGGTGTTTGTATACGAGTCTTGCAAAAATATCTCCCGTGGATGGATTGTTCTCAGGTGCTTGGCTAAAAGAAACCTGGAGGAAAAAGAGTACATTGGTACATGAACGAATTCATAGGCACAGGAAAGACTACTAGAAATATAATATTTTACCTCCATTTCTTCAAAGTTTTTGTTTGCGTTTTGAAGAGGTGTTGGTGTTGAACTGTGAACATAATCCTTCTCTCTGTCAGACTGAGATTGTAAGCTTGCATATTTGTATGACACTTTACTACTTTGATGTATCTGAAATAAAAACAACCCTCAATAAATGTGAATAAAGAGATCCCTATCAAAAACATTTGATTAACAAAATCTTACAGTTGATTCATCCAATGAACGTTTCTGAGTTCTTTCAGATGATGGGCGTTTCGGAGTAGGAGATCTCTCTACAAAGAACCAAATTAAGCATATTTTTGCATTTGTTAGATTTGAAGTTAGATGCAACATTAGAGTAAAAAATACCTTTTTCTGGAACTAACTTAGATCCACTGTTTACGATTGAATATTTGTATGTAATAAATTGATACAAAAATGGATCGAATACAAGTGAACTTTCTTCTACTTTTGCAGTTATGAATGATGTGTACGTTTCATTAGTTGAGAGTTGGTATACCACTTTTATAAAGGGACCGCTGAAAACCACATTGAGACAAACATTATTTAATATACATACACATTCGAAGAATTTCAGGTTCAATCGGTAGAAACATTATTGAAAAGAAATTTACCTTTGACTTTTGTTACTATCGGGAGCACAAAATATCCAAACTGTGTCATCGCCTGATGTGTCTATTAAATTATTTGCTGAAAAAACATTGGTCTCATATTTCAATTATATACCTACTCTTAACACTGTCTAATATTAAAAAACCTAGGGTAACTTTAAATATTATACTATGTAGTATTATGTTTTATAAATACATACTAGTATGTGTTTCATTTATAAAAAATAAACATTACTTACCTTTGTACGATTTGATTGCAAATGCCTTTATGTTGTTTACAACTAATCTATATGTTGAAGTATCTACGAGACATATATTTCTCATTAGGATACCATCAAAAACTAGCTCCAAATGAACAGCGTCTGCAATACATAAAAAAAATAGTAAGTACTAATAATATTTGTAGTGCAAACATGAATAATTTGAAGAAATATGTCTCACCATCATCAAGAATGTCATTCAACAGTGATGAGATAAGAAGTTCGTTAATATGAGTGTTTTTATGATCCATTTTTATAGCTCCGTTAAGAATATAAAACGAAGTGATGAATTTGGACATTGTTCCACAAAAGGATACATTATCTGCAAGAAAAAATAATATAAAAATACATAAATGCCTTTTTGTGGAAAAATTAATATGGAAAGATTATGTATTAGGCAGACCTAGTACGTGCATTTACTTACCAATATTGAGTGAATAATCATTGATAACAACTGAGTTAACATCGGTCCAGTACTCGGGTAGAATAAGGGTCTTGAGAATACAATGGAATGTGCAATCATTTAATATAGGTAGCGATAAATTCTTATTCTTTGTACTAACATTCTCAGTATCACTAGATATTTTGAATTCCTAAAAATAAAAGTATGTTTTAAAAGTATCGTTACATTTTTCTCTAAACCCAAATCGAATATTAGTTTTGACGGTTCCCAGATTCAGACACCTAAGAAAGCAAATAAATACTGAGTACATACATTTTTTAATTTCTGCGACAGAAGACATCTCACATTGTTTACTTTAATATTAAATAACTTGTGACAGGCATCAAACATTGTAGACGGCGGGTCGGGTAATTGACAAATCACATACGTCACCCTAAAAATACAATGAAACATTATTACAAACACTGATTATTATTACATAGGACACATAACATTATACGACAACTAACCTTATTGGATACAAAGGCTGGGAGAGAGTCAATTCAATGTCGTTAATCTCAAATAAGAGACGTGGAATTATTTCTAATGATTTGTAGTAGTTTTGCTCCGAGTACGAGATTGAAGTTTTCTAAAATAAATAAGAAAAATGAAATCATTGAATGTACATTTCCTATTGAATGGACTCAACTATGATACTATTATAGTATATCCATTACTCTGTTTACTCTTGCAAGGCCCGGTATGTTAAACATAGGACTCATCATCATCATCTTGTCATCAGTTATTTCAGGATGATCCCACACAGATATCATTATGTTAGATCTGAATGCATAAAGTCTCATACAAAGTTTGGGAATAAATTCCATGAATGTGTCATAATCATCTGTTGTTGGAGGTGGTAATTCATTTTTCTTCAATACTGAAAGAAAACAATGTAAACAGAAATAATAGATACGTAAATAGCAGATGTATTATTAAATAAATCATCTCTTGTACTTACATGGCTTTATGAGATAGTATGGAGCATAGTCATACATATCCGATGCAGACTTTATTATTGTTATTCTGTGTATCAATCCAGCCGACAGGAACCAATCCATTGGACCAAAAGCAACATTCAATACAGTAGTTTCTTTTAAATTGCTAAAATAATTAAAAATTCAAATTAAAAACCTAGCTTTTGTCGTGGACCATACATATATCATTCTAGGATAGTCATAAGACAATATATTTTTTTTATATATACCCAATCATAATACACAACAGCAATCATTGAATGAGGTATCACAAACGAACTATAAGTTTTATACCTGTACTCCAAATCAGTGGTAATTTCACTATGAGAATCATCATAATCCTCTGGTAGAGTGAGAATGTATGTATAAGTGAGAGAGATAGCAGGACAAATAGACATCATTTCTTCATCAGTCATTTCTTTCACAATACTTTCTTCGTTGTATTCAATTGGCCATAATTTATTTTCACTTTCGTCAATATTAGTAGTGGATTCCAAGAACATTGTTGTAGAATGCTGTTTCTGTGTAAAAATATAAGCACACATTTACTTGAAAAAAAAACAGTGGCTTTATTTATGTATGTGAAATCTAAAATACAAAAATGAAGGTTAACCTCGCTAGTATCAGATGTTTGTCCGTCTATTATACCACAAATGCACTGATTTTCTGGAAACAATTCAATCTTTTTGAAACCCCCACGAAAACAAAATCTTTGTGTGCGTGACGACATTTCAGTCATTACGTGAGATAAAATGAGTTTAGCTGTGGATACTTGTTTAAACTTCTTATTGCTAATCATTGTATTACTGCTTGCAACACTCTCTGGAATCTGAAAGGAAATTATAATCACTACAGACGTACTAATTAACATCCTTTAGAAAAACGATATACAGTAGTATTCTAACATTACCTTTAAGACCATTGACACATTATCTAAATCCATGCCAAACAGCATAACAGGGTCAAACTTCTTGCTGCTGACTTCTTCATCATCTGATGAATATATTGGAGTCATAAATGACAAAGCCCATCCGGTCCAAGAATCTTCAAAGCCATCTGCAACTAAAACATAGATTTCGTATTTAGCAAAAGCTAAGTACTCAATACCATCCAAGCAGTCACTAACACAACTCACTACACAATTACACATCACAGTAACATACCATTCTCAGACTGCTCAGCTAATGCCGAAACAGGAGATGAGCCAGTATTTTCTCGATTTATATCAGGATTATGAGTTATGTAGAGATGCTTCTTCTTCAGTGCATAAAATAGTGCTGCTAATCGAATCACCATTGGAATTTGTTGATGTGATATACTTATTTCAATTCTGAAAAATCAATTAGAAATACAAATACTATGTATTTGGCTAACATTTACACTACTTATTATGGATCACCCTCAACAGACTAGAGGTGGATGCTACGCGATGTACCAAGAATCTCCAAATGTGAGTACGGTACCTATTTGTTACTGACGTCTTGTGTGACTGAAGTGAAATCCATAATGGCTACCACCTACAACATACCTACTGATGGGAGAAGGCTCTATCCCTGGGGATCTGCACGGTCAATGTACAACCTTCTTGTTGTCTAAATGTGCTGGCTCCATGGTGACAACATCAAGCAGATTGGCTATCAGTGCGCAGGATACAGCGCACTGTTGGATACAAGCTCAGAGTTTTGCTCCACGCCAATGTATTAAAGAAAACAAAAAAAAAATTACTACTTACTTGGGACTACTTAAGTGACATCTGACATATAATGGGTTCTTTTGTAATAATCCTGAATAAGCACTATCTAATCTGAAATGTAAAAGATACAATATTCATTGTAATTATAGAATATTCTTGTCTCTTCACTGTAACTAGTTGTTGGACTTACTTTATTTTGAGTTCGCAGCGGTACAGGAGAGGTTCTAAGAATGTTTCTATTTTCCCCGCAGCATTACGTTTATCAAGGCAGAGAGTAAGATCACTCAGGGTGATTAACTTTCTTAAATGCAAATCTTCCACAGTTATATCTGAAATATAATGATATTTTTATACAATTTTGGATTATTTATCTAAAATTTCTAAGTATGTTTTGCTACATCAAATACTTGTAATGGATCACTGGAATTTGATCCCAAAATTGTATGGACCATAGAATTCTGGGAGTCAGGGAGAATCACACAGGAAAATATATCACGGGAGAAAATCTCACATAGAATATATCACAAGATGAAATTGAAAATTTATTAATGATTTACAAGAGACTCTAAATGATATTTTATAGTTAAATTTAATGACCTATCTAATCTACCATTATAAAAATATTAAATTTTGTCAACCAAATTGCATAGTAATAAATATTTAATAAAATTGTGTAATTTCTTGTGATATTTTTGCATGTGAGTTTCTTCCATGTTGCTATATTCTTTCCATGTGACAATTTGTCCTGTATGTGGTTTTAACTACAAGTCAGATTGAATTCATTAATTCGCTAGTTCACACAAACCTGTAAAAGTTGGTTCCCAATTTCCATTGACGCTATCTAAGTAGAGGTGTTTAATGTTTACAGAAACAACTATATCTTCTTCAACATACTTTAGAATAAGATTATTGCACCTGAATGAAATATTATTTACAATACGGTTTACTAAAGATTGCACATAGCCCGGAGGTGTTTCTTGCTCACTTCTGAAACAAAAAATCAACAATAATACCAGAACTATGTACCACAAGTTCTAATAATTTATTCAAGATCATTTTAGGGTACCTGGTTTTACTTTTCCCAGGATGTTTTGCTTCTGATGACGATTCAGTTTTTAGAGTAAGGACACATTCTGAAAGTCGACAAAACATAATCATTTGTCTTGCAGACAGAGGTTGCAATAAATTATAATTAACATACAAAAATATTTGTAAGCATCCATGAAAGAGTGGAATTTATAAGGTAACACAATACATGACAACCAGATGAAGGAGAGATAACAAATTAACATAATACATTAAATTAAATGGGTGAGATTGAGTGTGGGTGTGTGAGACCACCGGAATGAACTTATATGTTTTCATTTAACTGTAGCATGCTTGTGGGTGACAACTGAATTATGAATGGACTAATCTTCATGTTATTAGTTACATCTATAGTTGTCGTCTGTTTTGTGCATGTATTTGTAATAGAATAAAATAAAAAAGACGACGATACTATACCAATGGTATTGATAGTAATCATAATCGGTTCGGACATAATTTTCATCCATGGGACATGAATTATTAGCTCATGTATGTAGCCAGATGATAAGTAAAATGGCAAATTAAATTCATCTTGAATGACATTTGGTTTCAGCTCCATATTGTGCAATACAACCGCACCACTCCATAGCGACACCTTCAAAGATAAAATACTGCATTAGTCACCATACACTTTGTGGCCAATCTCAAAGTTACATTGAAAACACACAAACTATATAGACATATCTGCTATGAGCTGCTTGTCCATTACCGATAATAATAAGACTCTCTGTCAAGAACACAATAACCAGAGAAGGTGTTTGTTATTAATGGTATTAAAATGTTGGATTTGGATCTGCTATTTCATTCAACTTCGAATGACAATAATTAATTATGGTAGAATTGACTGGAGCTACGCCACTTTGATAATAATTGATAGGGAAAATAAAACTATATCTAGTTGTAGGCAATAAAGAAATTAACATTGTTAATATCAAGTTACATACTTGCGTGTCTTCAGATTTGAAATTCTTGATGTATTTGTCGACATGGCTCAAAATTATCGGAGTTACGTACGACTCGATTTTCCGGAACATTGTTTATGTAGTTAACCTAATGGTTAACCTAACGAAAACACAAAATAAGGAGCTGAGCTTTAATTAAACGATTCATGACAACACGGGTATTTAGCCCGTGGATTTGAAATGTGTACCTCGAAAAAACATGACTAAAGATAACAATTTTATCGAAGCATTTATTAACTTATTACATTTGCAACATTATCATTCCTACTTTGTGACGTTTTCGTACATAAAAATTCAGAGATGAAAAACAAGAACGAAAGAAGTTACTAAAACTTGTTTATGGTAACCAAATGTTAGGGGTTCGTTCGAGTTTAGTTTTTTCGTGTGTTCATTTGACACCGGCCTGAATGTAGTAACTAGTAACCAAAGGAATCAATCTCTCGCAGGTAACAGTGAATAGCGATATCACTGCACTCTTCTTTGGTAGAAAAGGATACACATATTGCGTGTTAACAAAAGTGAGTGAACGGCACGTGCGGACCACTCTATTATCTACGGCGAGCGAATGTCACCCAATCAAATAGTTGGGTGTTATTCGCAACAACCGAGCGTGTTAACTGTGCACATAGAACAGGTTGAATCGCACAACCACTACAATCAGTTGACTCGCACCGATGATAGAACGGAGAACAACGGGACCAAAAACAATCGAGCGAAGGCCTGAGTGAAATTTAACAGATCCAGAACGAACCCCTAAATAACCAGGATTTAAAAAAACAAAATCTTTGAAATGCTCATTTGTAGTTTTGCAATCAGCCGCTGGCGTTGGTAGTAACATAGTTTTCTTGGTAAGTGTATGAATGTAAGGCATTTATACTTACGTAAATCAACTTATTTGAATTTAACTTTTCGTCGTACTCAGCCCTGAAATTACATTTTTTATCAAAGCACAACTAAAAAGTTTTGTTTGTTGTGCCTACAAAAAATTGGAGCTTGCAAGTGGTATCATGTTCTTTGAACATATTACTTTACATTAGATTGTCCATTTCAACACTCCCTAGCCTCAACAAAACATTAAGTTTTGGGATAACCAAAACGAAGGGATAACAAGGGGGATAATTTTACTACCTACCAACGCCAACGGCGGTTTTTGGAAATAAAATGAGCACCTAAGGATTTTGTATTTTAAATTTCGTGAATCTGACAGTGACGTTATTTTGACGTTTCGGTGTTTAGGTTGGGACGCCTTACATACACTCGTTTATTTCACGGAGGATGGCGCCATTTTCAAATATGATACTGATAGTATTTTCGAGGTACTTACATTTTTATTTCTTACAGCATTAGGAACACACTTAAATGTTATGTTACAGTGTCTCCCGCATTATTTTTTTTACGAATCTCGAAATAAACCTAAATACATATCGTCGCTTCAGTTCTTATTTTGGTCACGCGCCACTAACCAAACTTTACAGGAGAGCATTTTTTGTGTTTATGCTAATAATTTCACATATATTTAAACGTAAAAGTATGTCAATAACAAGAAGGGCATAACAAAAATAGAATAAAATTTATTTTTCCGAATTTCGAAATCAATTAAAGCTGCTTTTTGAATTCTTATGTGGATATGACCCACATCTACGAAATTTCAGTTCACTTCGGTGGCCCGTGACACAATGCATAGCGGATATGAACAAATGACTAATAATATTATTTTAGTTCTTGTTTGGGTCACAGACCATTTTAACGGTTATTCTATATAGATGGTGTTTTTTTTTTTTTTTGAATGGATTATTTTGTCTAGGAACATACAATTAAATTATTTATTAAATGAGCTGAGCACATTATGAATTATTTGTAAATGTAATAAATATGTATTACTTACCTTTTTTTTTTCACCTTTTCTATTCACCCAGAGCACATTAGGTGCACTATGAAGAGTGAGATTTCGCAATTTTTATCTTTTCCAACAATGTCCAAATCCATAGCAAGCAAAGTACCTAATTTTTAATTTTTATTGTTATATTGAGGTGGTTGGTAGCTGGTTAGTAACGCGCTCGACCGTAAATCCGGTGGGCGCGGGTTACTCCGTTTTACAACATAAGCTTTCTGCGAAGTTTACAAATACGTGTTTGGCTTTATTTCGATAAACCCATATTCGTTTAAAAAAGTATTATATACCTCGGTATTTGTAAGATTCTTAACTTATTTATGATAAAAAAAAAATGTATGTATCTATGTACTATAATGTACCTACCTATAAAGTTATGTTACGGATACGTTTCACTTATTTTATAATTTCCTGGAATCTTTTGTTGCATAATATAAAATGAGCTCTATTTTTGGGAAGACGTTCGTCCATATTGTAATTTATAAAGATGTACATTTTTATGTCCTTTTGTTTTCGTTAACAATGCCATTATGAAAGGATTCGATGAATGCTTGACCGCCCGCAATTACACAACAATAAACTTTTATTCTAAAAGATTCATATGAATACGTTTGAAACTCTCGAAAATAATAACAATGTCGATATTAAATCAATGAATTATTTTTTCAAAGGCAAAATAACAAACTTTGGTGCATTATTATTGTTATTAAGTTATTTAATACTTTCACAAGTACAATAACTAATCTCTTACATTGTTTTTTTAGAGCAATAAAACATTCTAAAGATATCCATAGGTACCAATCATAAAAGATCTTAGGTTCATACAAAGAAACAATTTTGGGCACCACAGTAAAACAATAAGTGGGGTTGTAAAATTCTCATAATAACGTAAGCGTGCCACTGTAAAATTATGGTAGTACTAGCTGTATAGCGTCTAAAATGACCCGGTTTATGGGGTAAACAGAGAGAACATATACACTTCTTACACGTATAATAAATTATTCTACCTTCATTCTTATAATAAATTGCATTTTATTTAGTGATATTGGGACATTGGGTTGACTTGACTGTAAGATATTGCTTTTGCAATAAGTTCGCCTTTTGGCACACTACCATTGTCTTGTTTTTATATCCTTATTATTTTGTATATTTTTCTTTGGCCAATAAAAGTGTATTTATTTATTACAATATTTTTTCGATGAAAAGTAGAACCTATATTAACCAAACAGATTTTGACCGCAGCTGAAGGCACACTATACCTAAGTGTTTTAAATTCAGTACATATTCAAACAACTTGCATAAGTTGTTTGAATATATCAAATGTACTGCGTTTCATTGATACCCGATTTCCACTAGAATTATGTAAGTTGATTATAGCATTTTTGACCAAGCTAACTTACTTAATTCTGTATTTTTCTGGCTTAGTCGGGTACTTCTTTTTTTTTTACATATTTTGCCTCTCATTGCATTCGCTGGATTTTTTTAACTAAAAAATCTACCGTTACAATTTTATCACTGAATGAGATGTAGGTAATAATTTTGTACCTATTGTGCAATAAACTTCATAAGCACCTCTTTTTACAGGGCACTATGTAAAAAAATCAAAAGCACGAGCGAACCTATTCTACAACGCGGGTATACTCTATGGGAAACATACCTAGTCTAATATTTAATATTAATATTTTTTATTATAAATTAATGCTCAGCCATGTTAAAAGAATGAATGATATTAGGATGACTTATCTTTTCTACCTACCCCGCAAGGGACGCGGTGTGAAGGGATATATAAATAAAAAAATAAAAATTATTTACAAAAAGTGATCATGCTGTATAAATTATTGGATGTTTTAAGTTCATTTTAATTTCTGTCGAAATATGTATTAAAACTCATGTAATTTGCAAATTATTCTTTCCTAATGTATGTGTTTTACTTCGAGAAGTAATTTAGACATTTTTAAATCTTAAAAAATATTAAATAACAGAAGAAAACACTGAAAAAGTACTAGACAAAAATTCAAATTGAACGTTGATCTCTTAAATTAATAGCCGTGCTGCTCCCTGATTGGATGTCACACAAACAAGAAACCAATGAGATCATTTATTCCCATACAAATTAAGCTCGAAGCGTCCTGATTGGTGGATGTTAGACGTGACCAAAACAAGAACTTAAACATTATTACGATGTTGGATATGTCAATTTTAAAAATGTAAAAAAGTACGTGTTAAACACAAAAAACTCGGGTGTTTTTTGGCTGAAAATGTGTCAAATTTGATTTTCTACATCACTGCATTCATAACTCATTTTTGACAAAAATGGTCTGTGACCAAAATAAGAACTGAAGCGACGATATTTGTACACTTCGTAATAAATAAGCTTGAAAAGCTTTTGTTGTGGAGTTTTTTTTTTACATTGCAATAATGAACACATTATTATTGCAATGTAAAAACAAAATAACGCCGCTTATCTCTTTAAATACATAAAACAATTGTTTACGAACTTCATAAATAGCTTTTATCATTAATTTCACTTCGATCGTAAACATAGCACTGTTTCGATTGTAAAAAGAAATTTTAATGATAGGTAGTAACATTTTAAATAACAAATAGGTACAATATATCTTACTTTGCACTATTCAAGTTACCTGTACAAATGAGGTGGTCGGAAGCCAGGTTGGTAAAGCGCTCGACTCGATCCAGTAGGAGCGGGTTCAATCCCCGATGGCGACTTTCTCCACAACAAAAGCTTTTCAAGCTTATTTATTACGAAGTGTACAAATATGTATTTAGGTTTATTTCGAGATTCGTAAAAAAAATAATGCGGGAGACACTGTAACATAACATTTAAGTGTGTTCCTAATGCTGTAAGAAATAAAAATGTAAGTAACTCGAAAATACTATCAGTATCATATTTGAAAATGGCGCCATCCTCCGTGAAATAAACGAGTGTATGTAAGGCACATGTAAGGCGTCCCGTTTAGGTTAGGAAAGAGAGTATATGTGTTCTGTGGGTTAGGATAGCATCAAAATAAAGTTTTGTTGATAGTTGCTTTATTTGTTAGTTTTGTGTTTTGTTTTAGCCTAAATTAAAACTTTGAAGTATCAAGTTTAATGATTTTATTTTTGGTTCTTGATCTCCGTGGTTCTGTTACGATGTTTCTCAGACTTAGAAGATTCGGCTAAGTATTCCACCACAGAACACATATACTCTCTAACGAGAGAAGAATGCCAACTTCATAGAAAATATATGCAAACACGAAAATGACAGATCTCATCTAGCTTTCTCTCTCATTCATTTCATGCCCACATAAACAATGGCGCCTTGATAAATCGATTACTGAGGTTTAATATGGATCAATACGCATTAGCGATTAAAAATAGTTGTACTCTAATACAAAAGCGGGACATATCCATATATCCCATTTTTACACTACAATACAACTATTTAATCATTAATGCGCACTAACCCTTTGGAAATAAGTATAATAACCAAAGAATTAAAATGCAGCAGTAGGTAGTATGACATTGGCATTTATTGTAAGTAAATAATACACACATATTGTATAAACATTACGTAGAGACATATAAAAAAGATGTTCAAAAGAACCATTAACAAAAATAATACGAAATAATGAGTCTATCAGAGCGTTTCACCAACTTTTTGATTGAGGAATTTCAGTAAGTAAAGATTGCAGTCGCGTGTCAACATTTCTCGTACAAAATTTGTCACAGATGGCTTTTCCGAACCTAAAGTTTGTGAAATCCAGAATATTTCTCACAAAACTATAACACAAAACAAGTTACACGAGTCTCTGGTCTCGACAATAATTGAATATAGAACAAGTCTCCATCATAGAATTAGTCTTCATTTCTTACACACAAACGAGTACGTATATTTCTCCCAAACACAGGATCCCGAAATGACGAATCATATATGTCTCGCAAAAACACAAAAAAGGAGTTTATATTTTACACAAACCTAGTTCAAAACAATGTAATAATACCGATCACGAAACAAATTTTGGAAAGGCGACGCGACAGAAACATTAAAAAATATGGCCGCGTGTTGTTTACAAACATTTTACAAACGGCATTGGCGTTGTATTGCCAGCTTGCAAAATGTAAATGACTTGTATAATATTTCTCGAAATCTGGTTTCTTAAAAAGAAATAAATATTAATTCACCAATAAAAATATTGCATGATAACATAATAATACATTTATGTTCTTAATATTCACTGTAATGTTAAGATTTCGGAATTATTTTCATAATCAGTAATTCTATTTTTTGCGTCTGTCATACAAATCCCATAAGATCGTGAAAGAGTGAAGAGATGCGATGTATATCCCTTACGCATTCCCCGCTGAGCTGCCCAGGCAATACCATGATTATCATCGAAAAGTCCAGCGATGTATTACCAACTACACAATATGCTTGTTGGCAAGTACCAAAACCAGAGTTGACTCAGCCTGAATAAGCCACACTAATTTAACAAGACTTGCTCATTGAATTTAAGAATAATTGCATTTATGGTGTAGTACTTTTGTGTTTTTATGACAACTGTTGTATTAAATTTACGAGTTAGGATATTTCGCAGGTGAGATTTCACAGTATATTAGTTTTGATTTATTTTAAATTCAACTGTAGTATTTTTATGGATGTATTGTGATAGGTGTAATTCGTGTATTTCTCAATCGTCCTAAGTTTTTAATGTAGCCTTTATTAGTTTTGAAGAAGCTGTAGCATGATTTGAGTTTTCTCTTATTTGAGAGTGGCCCTGAGATTTTATTATCCTATTTGTATAAGGCATACACTAGGTTGCAGGGTTTCATATAATTAAGGGGCTCTCAGTGTCCTAGTCAAATTGCTGATGTAAGGCTGGGTTTCCACCTGCGAGAAAACTTCACTTCTGTCAGTCTGTCAGGTGGAAACCCGGCCTAATGTTATATTGCAAGAAAGGGGAGAAATAAAGTATCTATGTCTGGGTTATATTTATTGTAAAAGTTATTAGGTACTTTGAATTTTCACATTTTCACATCCTATATAGTAAATAGAGATACCTAACGTTTTTTTAAAATTCATATCAACAGATTGGAGAGTGATTTGTGACAGAGATAATGACCTCATTATCAGATTTTTATTATGATGCTTTATTCAGAACTGTATTTTGATTAATTATTTTATGTTGATAGTCATTATACATAGGGAAATCTAATGTTGTTTACCTGCTGAGGTGCAATAAAACTTTTCTAATCCTCATATTCCATAGACGGCTCGTGATCAAAAGTATTATTTCTCTTCGAATTTAAATTATGGGGGTTTCCATCTTTACCTGAATTTTATACAACCATCAATATCCATAGGAAATAAAACAATAAGTGAAGTGTAAAGAACAAATTACAAGTAACTTGTATCAGCGTGCATTATGCAGGTAGTAGGTATTAGCAAAATTTGCGAAGAAAATAAACTACAATATTTTTGTTCATTCTAGATCGCTCACATCTCTACGTGCCATGTACCTAGAGCATTGAATATCCCGATTACAGAGTAGCGCTAGAGAAATCATTTTAAAGAAAAAATAGTTTTGCGAGTTGGAAAAAGAAAAAAATACTCCAATAATCCCTTCCAACCACCACCACAAGTTAGCAAAACAATGTTGCCAGTTTATTCTAACAATACGAAAATTGGCAAATTGTTTTAAACAACAGTTTTGAAATATAATTTGAAAGTAGCGAAAAAATTTAACCGTATCGTATTATCACATAAAGCAATACTAAACCAAGTTTGCACCAGGGGACTTCTAACAGAGAATTGTCTGTAGTCATTATATTGTCTCTCGGAGATAGATGTGAAAGTAAAACAATAATACAAATATGAATAATGTATTATGGACAAAAATAATACAAAAATAATAAGTAAGTCATCAATACAATTAATACAAAACTCACATATTATTAAAGAGCATTTAAACAAATTGTAAATATGTATGTATAACTTAACAATGTTTAATTTCATTTCACAACAAATAGGTTTTGAATATTTTTAATGCATTACTACTTATCTATTACTCCCCCATTCATTTTATATGGTGACCCATCAAATCCTGTTGATAATAATTTGGAATTATTTATTTAGTCGTAGCGTAGGTATATTCAATGAAATTATGTATTGTTTGAAATGTTTGATGTTTAAATTTGTTTACTTTATGTCATTTTATATCCAAATATTTTGGGGCAGAAGGCAGATAATGCTTGAACACATTTAAATTTACATATTTTAACATTAGTGAATACATAATGAAAAATAATTTTAATTACTTAATTCACACAACTAATTTGGTGAAAGAGATTAAAAAATGTGAGCATTAATACTGAAAGGTCGAGTTCAATATTCAAAAATGTATTGTTTCTTTCTAAATTCATGTTATTTTGTTAATATAGTATAGGTATATGTATGTTAATCCTACTTTTGATACTTCAGCGTAATTTGGTAACTGTTATCGGTCTCTAAAAACAAATAATTGATTGTTACATATTGCATCTAGATTTTAAAAAAAACATTGTCGTAATCTGCATTGGTATAAGCGAAGCTTCTGAATATGAGACCATGTTATATTTATGTATTATAAGATGCACTAATTCAGTTGTCAGTTGCTGTGATGAGGAGTGCACATTTTATTGAATGCATAGTCCCACATAATTTAGCAGTTCTAAAGTTATCTGCTGGTGTAGTAGGGAGCTCTTATTGTCAAATCTTTTCAAAAAAGTAATGTGGGACATGATTGTGTTATTGGAAACATGTCTCTAGTTGGGTATGTGTAAGTACCTACCTACATCAGTATTTCTTTCTTCTGTGATACAATGTATGTTTGTGTTTCTATATAATAATATTAATATGATGTCTAATGAAATATGAGTAGCAATTCTAAGTAGGTATTCTTATGTTTGAGTTACCTTACAGATACAAGTTATGATATATTTGGTACTTTTAAGGAATTTGTGCAGAAATATAATTAACAATACAAAATTTAACAAAATGGAAAGAAGAGTTTTGCTAAAAATCCAAATAATGTAATAATCTAAAGATATTATAAAATAAAAGTACATAATAGGTAGGTACAACAATATAGTGAAATGAGAGATGAGACTTTGTTGAGAGAGACGAAGCTTGAGAGCAAAGGAAATGTTAACATGTTGAAGGCCTATGTTTAGGAGTCACATAGTATTTAATCCAGATTGCTAAATATAATATAATTTATTGTAAATTACATACTGAGCTTAACATTATAATTATTTATTAATGATTTATATGTCTAGAAATAAATTATTGTATAATTTTTTGTCTATGATTTATTACGATACTGACATATTGACTTATAGTTTCATTTCAATAATAATACCCACCTTCTTTCCATTTTGATTTCAGGATTTACTTTCATATAATCACAGAATCCTTCGTTTTAACATCGTAAATAAACATACATTGTTTACGATTAAATTTATAAATTTATGAATTTAATAATATAATATACTTAAACCAAATATTAAATTTTAGAATGTGTTCTATTATGTATACTTTAGAATAATTGCCCTATCATTACGAATATTACTTAGAGGTAATAATTATAACCAGTTGTGTATGTGAAGCTAATTTCTATTCCGCTTGTGAAAACAGGACATTATCATTTTACCTATTACATTATTATCTTTGGTGTAAAGAATTTACTGTACAGCTTCTTCAAACATTGTTTCAGCAGACATTTAATGCTTCAAGGGAAAATATATATTACAATACCTGATTATTATTTATACCTGATTATATAATTTACTTTAATCTCAAATTCATTTACATCACATATTTTGTAGTTTGCATTCCATTTCTAATATAAAATACAAAACATTTTATGTATTTAAAGAAAATCTGTCTTCTCTCTATTGTTTATTTATGATGGTTGATGCAATCTTGAGAGATTTATACTGAATAACTTTTATGGGCCTGTGAAATGAACGTACCTGCTTCCTAGCAATTTATATATATGAGACATATCCTTTGAATAAAACTAATAATACATTTTCTCAAATGCTTAAAAACTCCTCTGAGTTTAGTTCTCTCAAATTGAAATTGCTCATTCTTTAAAAATAATAGTACTTATTATCCATAAATTTTGTATGAATCTTAGACTGAAATTTGCAATAAAACAATTTGCGTAGTACATCCATTATATAACTGTGTGCATTGTATTGTTATAAAAATAACAAAGACGTATAGAAGTATTGTCACATCAGGCCTCATCAGGCTGAACGTCTTATTATGGTGATGTTGACATTACAGCGTACTAATGTAAGTACTTGAAGTAATAATTATTATTCCATCGAATAACTACAATAATAATAAGTATAACAGATTAGTTTTAAATTGGCTTTTATTAACTAAACTTTATACAAGATTGGAAGATATACATACATATGGAGTAGGTATGTATATTTTCTTATATTATTCAGGTAGTGCAAACAATTCACCGAGAACCAATCAGTCTTACGGTGTCAATACTGGTTTACAGTGATTTCTAAATATCTGTTTGGAGCCGAAGAAAAATAATGTCCAAAAAGTATTATTTTTTTTACAAAATAAAATGTATTAAAACGCAGCCCAAAATAGATGCAGAGAAATTCTTGTAAACACAGTTAGTTATTTTTAATGATTTTTTGAAATGTACAATTAAATTGCAGATAGTTGTCTTAGCACAACCTTTTCTAATATAAATTTATTAAGTCCCACAGTATTTACAATATTATACGTACATAATAATATAAATAATATTTCATAAGTGTCCCTAATTTTTGAGCATTGATTTAGTTAATATTAGACACTAAATGCACCTAACCATCTATAAATAAAAATCAGATTAAATAATATCTTACACGAAATATTTGTATTGTTAAATAAATTTATTATAAGTTGTGCTTCAAAATTTAAAAAATGTTTTACAGAAGCCAAAATATATTTCCACCTCTATACCATCATGATCTCGCATAATCAGCAGAATCACTCCCAGCTCAGTGGCAAATATATAAATTGTCTTGTGAAGTTACAATAACAAGACATTTTTATGGATTACATAAGTCATCATAACTGTAACTATGGTTCTTCACCATATTCAATCATATCAAAATATTAGATAAATTAATGTAACAAATAATAAATGTATATACATATTTTGATAACAATAACAATTGCAAATAACAGAAATAAAACATATTTGTAATATACTTTAAACAGTCTAATGTACAAGTAATATTCAATAAATCTACAAGTATATATGTATTTTAAAGACATATTTACATAATATAATTATGTGTTAATCAAATAATAATCCATAAAATATGGTGTGCTGTATAACGCAATGTAAAATTATTTCATACTTATTAACAAATCTGCAAAACCTATGCTGATTAGGTAGGTACCTGTCAATTGCGACAACAATATTTTATTTTTTTGCTGATATCAAAATTCCATAAATGTCCGCTTTTTATTTAACATTATGTATTGTGGCTTCGAAAACAAACTGTCATAGGCCGTAGGTTTAATTTGTGTTAACTAAAAACAAACTTGTTGCTGAAATTTATTTCAATTTAATATGCACAAATTGTCTGCTATAGTATTGTCGGCATAATTTTAGTAAATACATATTGTATATTGTTTGTTGGTCAGTACAATTTTCAACTAATTCGATTATACTGCCTGAATTTATAAATGAAATTCTTATTATGATGACCTTATAAAAGGAAATAAACATGTAAAATAAATAATTTATGGTTGGTTTAACTCCTCTATGTTTCACATATTATTGTGAAATACTTCTGCAGCTTAACCCTACATCAAGTATTGACTGTTTTCCATTGTATAAGTTGTTGTGTTTATAGGGATTGTTGGACGATATACAAAGATGGGTGAAACCAGCTATATATATATATTTATATATTTCAAAACAATTTATTGCGGTGGATATGCCTCGTTTCAATACTATTGTAAAACACACAGCAAATGTTGCCATTACATTAATGTATAAGGTATACAATACATACATATACTAGGTATAACAAATTATTGTAGTATCAACAGGTTGTGTGGGAGAAATGTATATGATTTGATGGAAGAAAAAATATGATTAGGTAATTTGACAATTATTTGTAGGTACCTTATTCCATTTGTTTGTTCTTTGACAAAGTTATTGCTATATTGCCTTACACCGTCTATCTGTTCATCGATTCCCTACCTACTGATACATAAAGGTTATGAATAATTATTATTACGATTAGCACTTCACATGCTAAAGCAGCACTGTAAACTCATGGTTCATCATAGCAAACAGTAACTCCATAGCAATATAGAGTAGAGTCTGCTTGTCTTATGGACAATACAGGTTTGACAGGATTATCCGTAGGTAGCTGGCTGGTTAACACATAAGGTTTATACAGGAAATACATATTGTGTAAGAAGAGGAAATGCGATTAGAACATTATGACTAACTTTCTTTATGTGCTCATTGTTTCATAATAATATATCCTACTAAATCTCAATGGCAGTTGTTTGATTTATTGATATGCTTAAAATTTAGAATTATTATAGACTCCTATCAAATATAGCAACAGACATCCTCTATTGAAATATTATCAATGATTTTCAGCACCAATATTTATTGAGTCAATATTATTAGAGTGCTTTAATGTTTATGTTATTTATTAGTAGACAAAATCGTTTGCAATTAAGTATTAGGTACATAGAATAATTATTATTCCTTTTACTAATTAGCTATTCACAGTCGTGATTAGGCTAGGAAAATATTTTTTACCTGATACAATCATATATTTATCATAAATTATGTGTAGTGGCATAAGTCAAATAAGGATATTCAAATCTTAATTGTGTCTGTTGGACATTGTGGTGTCAATAATATTTTTATCATTGAGTTATGCCACTTTAATACAATTAAATGTTATTCGATCATGTGAACACATTCATTATGGCAGAATTTTATAGTATTTATTTATAATGAAAAGTAAAGAATTTATTAGTAATTTAGGTACTTATTATTTTCTCACTATAATTGATCTAAATATTCAATGTTATTGGTACATTTAAGCAGGCTGTGCTAGTTTGTAGGTACTATTGAGTAACATCCTTTAAAATAACTAGGTATCTACAATAATATGTAGGAAATTCCCATAATACATGGACAAAAGAGATGTGGAGTAATAAGACAAATGGTGGATATTTAAACAACTAGCTATTTTATATTCTGTAAAGGACTAAAAATTGAGATACCCTCATTGAAACAATAAATTTGGACATAACTGAAGTTCAAAGGAAACGTAAAATATAGAATTTAAAAATTGGTTATGTCATAATCTAGATTAACTTGAATTGTTTAGTAGTTTAGTGTGTGGGTATAATAAGGGAGGTACTCGGATATTTATTCATTATTAAAATGGTGCACTTTATGTAAGTAATGATAGGTATATGTTGGTACTTATATATTTAGACATTAATATTTATTAAGGCTGGTTATAATTCTATGTGTACTTTGATTTTGTCTGACTGCAGGTCTGTAGCGACTGCGTGGCTATTTGCAATAACTCCTAACAAACAGTTTTAATCATGACATTTCATAGTATGCATGTTGTTGAATCAGGTTTATAGAGTCATTATTAGACATTCAGACCATTGCAATAGATGTAGTAATGTATATGTCTAGTAGTAGTACCATCGCACATCTAGTACTATAACTAGCATTGAAATATTTACTTTTGGAAGGAAATTTTAAATAATAACTTACTTAGAGTGTTATTTCTAACTATCTACTTTTATTTTTGGGGAAAAATGTAATGTACATGTTAATATATCATGGCTTCATACATGTGAAGGTAAGTTTGAAGTTAAAATGATGTAGTTAATTAAATTTTTATATTTTTGGTGGATGGGTTTTTGTCACTGGGCCCAGTCTAGGTAAAACAGAAATAAAAATTAAACCACACTTCATTTCTCATTAAATTTGTTCTCCCGCCAAATATTGGATACTTTCGTGATTCAATATACGAGTACTCAATTGAAAATGCTAAACTTGTTATTTTATTTACAGTTGGTATGTTGTAATTAATCCTAATCTGCATTACAACTGCAACAAATATTTGGCCAGAGATCACAAGTAATAGGAAATATTAATATTTTAGATGAAGACATCATTAATACGTAACTGGTTTAAATAATCAGTCTCAAATGTTTGTGTATGTTTGATATTAATTTATAAAAGAAAACTAAACAGGAACTAGGTATATGTTTAACTTTTTATTTTCGTCATAAGTTGGTAGCTTTGTAGCCCAACAGGGTATTTAATATTCCACACATATATGGGTCTAACGTCCACCAAAATTAATATTTGTCACTCATATTGTGTAAACTACAATCTCACCATTTCATGTATGGTCAGATCATCACCTAGAGGTATGTTATATGAAGTTATGCTACGTTGGGTACAGCGTAGTACATAATATGAAATGTGATTAATAATGTATTGGTATTTGAGTGAATTATAATATGTATTATGAATAGGTAATTTATTAGGTTACATACACACTCACATACATACATGCATATGTAGGTGTTTGTGTTGAATAAGTAAAATGACTATGATTCATTGTTTACAAAATATTTAGAACATTTCATATACATCCTAACGCTGGACATTGGTGTGGCGTTTGAACCCTTGACGCAGAATCTTTGCTGCCACTTTCCCTGGGCCTGTTAGGAGTGCTAGTGGAGCAGCGATGATGGGTGTAGCTGTCCTGTTTACCGGTGAGTGCACTGCCCACTGTCAGACCCCACCGCCTGCTGGGAATCTGGGTGGTGGTAATGGCGGAGGAGGTCTAGCACCACCTCGCCCTTCCTGCCCACCCGACGAATGTTCTGAAACAGCTACACAGTATTTTTATACACTATGATGTTTATATAAATCGCCCAAATATTACAAATAAGTACATAGGTGGGTACCTACTCAATATGGTACACATTTTATTATCCCTATACTATAATATAGGATTGTTGTATTTGTTAAAGGAGTGTTTATGTACAAGCACTCGTAGGTTAAGGCTACATGCAAACAGTAAATTTATCATTGCAATAAATTCCTGAAATGTGAAAAGTTGTTTTTTTTTTCACACAGACATACATATTATGTTGTATAGGTGTAGTCTAGTGCAGTGCTACTTAATTTCAAGTAAGTGTGGTTCACACATAAGTGCCAGTCTGTGAACTATTTTTACCAGTCCGTGGCGAAACAGCTGAAAACATTTTATCTAGGCACACTCTTTGTATATACACTTGTAGGATATATTGACATTGTAGTTTCTAAAATAGTTCTAAATGTTATTTTGTATCTCATTTCTATTTCACTATTCATTCAATATGTCTAGATGTACTAAAGTATTTTGATTGAATGAACGCACCACAGTTCATTTGATGTACGTACAGGAGCCTAAGACTTCAATCTATTAGAGTTGATTAGAGTCACATTTGTATATGCTTAATGTGACTTATTTGTTTCGTAAAGTGATTTGTGATGTGATTATATGTGCAGAGCATATTTGCAAGAATAAATAGTAATTTATTCATGTTGCTAGTAAAACATAATTATATTTTACATTGAATGATTTATGTGACAATAAACACCAGTGCCAAGCTTGACAAAGTACAAAAAACATTCAATTAGTCCTACCACAAGCTGCAGAGTTATATTCCAACATTATAGTATTATTCAGACGCTTTCATTAGATATTCTCGCCATTGCGGATCATTATAACCTGTTGAATGATTATAATATTTGCTTTTTAATCATATTATATTGGTTGTAAGCCTTTTACGTATTTACTTTAATAAACAAATGTTATTATATTGCATCAATTTGATGTAAATTATTGTAAGGTTTATAGTTTAGACTAACATGAGTCGGGCTTCTCCTCTGGTGGTCCAGGTGGTGGAGGTAATTGCTGCTCCAAAGCATTAACACAATTTAGCATACTTCCGTATAGTCGGCTGTCTCTCAAACTACCTCTGTAAAATGTAGTTAAACAATAAGTATGTAGGTATCAATTATTGTGGATATAATATGAAACTAATATGTCATTAGTCATAATAGTATGTATTCTGTGTTCTTACCTTCCATTTGTATGTCTAAACAAGGCTAAAATTTCTTCAAATGTTTTATTTTTTGTTTCTGGAACTTTTTTATATGTGAAGATCCAAAATATGGCTAACAATACACTGAAAGGTAAAAAAGTGTAGTTATCCAATGCACTCTGAAATAACAAAAACATTGCGATATAGATTATTTTCCATAATATCCGTAAACTTATTGTTACCTACCAGTTTTCTATACAACACTTACTTTCATGCTTGGGAATCCAATACCGACAACAAAATTTGCCATCCAATTGACCAACACCGCAATGGCCATGGCACTCGGACGTGGTCCTTGCGAAAACAGTTCTGCAGTTATCATCCATGGTATGGAGCCAGGACCAACAGCAAAAAATACTACGAAGCTTAGGGTGGACACAACAGATAGGTAGCTCATCCAATCAATCATTTCCTGTACATAACCAAAAAACTCCTATCAGGGAGTAGAATGTGTGTTCTTCCCCGATCTTCCCAAGGTAAATTACTCACACACTTGCAAAGGTAAGCTGTGTATTCTATGGACTTATATATTGTGATGTTTCCACAAATATTTACATTTGTGTTGGTGTGTGTAAACTAACCAGGTAGTATGGTTTAATTTAGAAAAATATTGATATACTTAGTGTAGCAAAGCGTTGATATATATTTATTTGAAATTCAAAAGCTAGAAGCGTGTCGAGTCGTGTATTTTTATTTAAAACGATTTGTAATATGGTGTGTAATAATACATCAATACAAGAAATACGAATACCTATTTATATTTTGCAAATAAAATTTCATACATTTGAATGCTGTGCTCGATTACATATTGTAAGACTAGTTATTTATCTGCAATGCATATTTAGTGTAACACACAAATCTCTAAAATCTCTGCTTGACTTTATTAAAAAGTGAGAAACTTACATAATATGCAGAACTTTCCTTTAGATTCGAATGGTGATATCATCCAATCACAATACGTAATAAACAATGCCAAGTGCTAACTGGAGCAGTATTACGATTGTATTTTGTGTCAGTAAATTTTTAACCCTTGCATTATTCCCTTGTTTAGCTTAGCTTAGCTTGCTCCTTACATTTTATTAGAAATAAGTTAGATTACAGGTTTATCATCATCTTGTGAAAATATTTCTTTAAATTATTATCTAATGTTTTGCTGATATAATTAAGTATAGTTGTGAGTATTTAGTGCGTGGTGTGAGTGATCCCTCCGGGTAAAATCGGGAAAGTTTTTCTCAGGGAGGGAAAAAACAAAGCAGTGAGGTGATAACACAAAAAATATGATTGCAATTCAGAATAAGTTGAAATAAAATGCTAAATGATTAAATTAATAATAATTGTTAAAGTGTGCACACATATACAGTGACTTCATTTAATCCCTCGACAACTAATTTACCCAATTCATTCCCAACTAGTTACACAATATTAAAGACTTTATTTCTAGTCTTGATTTAATTTATTACATTTTCTTTCTTCATACAATGATATTCAATTTCGTACAAAAATTAGAATCTGTCCCTAGATTATCATGTTTTGTTATTGTAAGCAAGTGTTGCATATAATCAATATTGTCTCCTTTAGGAAGTTTTTAGTTTTATATGTGTGCAATATTGAGAAACTAAAATAAATATGTGAGTCTATTAATACACCATGTATACTAAAATTATCTTATAAATGTAAGTTTTATATGTCAGTGTATTTTAATGGATAACACATAATTTGAAAGGTATAAAATTTGACTTTGATTATAATTTAAATATACATGATATATACATACAGTACTTACACAGTATATAGTGATTAATTCAAAAAGTAACAGTTAAAAATTTGGTGCTCATTCACAGATATTGTTCATTGTGGTTTTGTGTAAAATCATCAGTTCGAAATTGATTAAGAAATTCACAGATATTTTGCATTGTATTTGATACTAACTTTTCCTATTTTATTACAAACAGTTAGATTTGAATGAATTAATTTAACAAGTTGGGTATAATTTATTTGTATGTCAATGAGTTTTTGAGGTAGTTTGTTTTGTCCCGATTGTTTATCAATTATTCGAATGAGAGAATTTTATGTAAATAAAATATTTGGATTTAGTAAAGTAGGAAAAGTTAATGTGTGTGTAACTAACACATTGAGCACAAGCAATTATGTATGTTTTTATTTGATTATAACAATAAAGATACAATAATATTTTGTATCGTTAAGCTGAGTGGCTTATATCCTGTTTACAAGGATGATGTTAGGTAATATTAAGAGCCATCAAGCATTATTTACCTCTGTGAATTTCGAAAAAAATAGCTGAAACCAATAAAAATACGATTTAATTAATTTGGAAAATTATTAAAAATATCCTCAAACGTCCAATCATCAATACATTTGTTACTTTTTGAAAGATTTACTTTAATACAAAAATTACATGAACACACATTTTCAACTTTTAATCCTAGGTATATTACCTAGTCAGAATGACCGTGCACTTGGTGAATTTTTAGTAAAAATGGTGTTCAAAATCAAATTGTTGAAATTACACACATTTTTCGAGTGAATATGCATGCAAATATGGTTGTTTCATAGAATGAAATGATGTAGGTAATGACATGTATCACAAAATTGGATGTTTAATCTTGTCCCTATAATGAATTATAATGGATATATGTAGGTAATCTTTGTACTGCAAGTATTTCAACGTAATTCATTCTATATAAATTTATTCATATATAAAATATAAATAAAATTAATCATTCTAACAAAAAGTAGTATATATTTGTTGTGTATGGCTACTCTTTTATTTATCACATCAATATAATAGAGTTTCTTTTATATGCTGCATGAACATAATATTCTTCTTATTATATCGGTTCACTTTATATGGCAATGTTATTTATTGGCTTTGTAATATAACAATAGTATTGACTTTGACCAACTATTATGTTGCTTGTGTTGCCAAATGACAAAAATGATTATCATAGACGCTAGACTCTATAGACATCTATAAAACTTTATCGTTTTTTCAGCTAGCATGAACTTCTATGTAGCTGAAGATAAACAATGTATTAATAATGATGTGTTAGTTGTGTAACTGTGGTATCAGGTTGTGGAAGGTGACATGGAGTGTGTTTACCTTTATAAGGAATGAGATTGTGATGAAGATTGAGAATATGAACATGCCACCCAATCCATAAAGATGCAAAGTTCTCCTTCCAGTTCGATCCATCAATGGCAGTGATACCAAAGTCATTCCCACCATTATTGCACCAATACCCATTGTAGCAAATTTAGCTGATTCTTCAGTCAAACCAGACGATGTAAAGAGTGATGTGGAGTAGTAGAATACCTAGAAATTCAAAGTAGGTACTTGTTTAAAATATTCTCAATATTAATTTTACTATTCTTACATTTTATTGTTATAAATTTGATTTTTGGACAGCAGTCCTAGATGGAGTTTCATATCACTCATATTTGGTCTGCTTCAAGTAAGCAATCTGTCATAATATATCTAGTAATAATCTTAAAATGAAACACTGTGGGTACATGTATTGTATTTACTATGTCTCGTAGCCTTTGATTTATTAATATTACACTTTTAGCGACATAAATATTTGGAAAATGCCCTTCCCAAGATATTGTATATTTTTTCCATTAGGTACTCGTATCTCTAGTGCAGTTTCATGTCAGATATGTCAAATCCGTATACTAGTAATGTGTATGTCAGTTTGTGGGAGATACTAAATACCTCACCAGTGTGTTTCATTTCATTCAACTTTTTTTTAATTAGGCAGACCACCAAACCTGGGTGATTTGTGTCATTTCAAAATTATTACAATGAGTTTTGTACTTTGGAAGTCAATATTAAAAAGAAAAGTATGGGAAATTCGTACGGCGTTAATTCCACTAAGTTGTTGTGATAGTTGCATAACAACTCCAATAAGCAATGGTGCTCTAAGGGTTGGGGAACATAGTAGTTCTCTCATGGAAATAGAAGCTTCAGCTTGCTGTGCTCGTTCTTCAGCTCTCATCTCTTCAATGTCTTCTTCCACCTGCCACAAATTATTGCATAATTTTAATACAACAATGTTTATTGAAATGTTTTGGGGAGTCGATATCATTCAACAAAGAAATACTAACTACCTGGTTGTTTGCTCGTAATCTCCTGAGAGCTCTTCTTGCTTCCTCTTCCCATTGCCTAGTTATAAGTAAATACCTCGGAGATTCGGGACACGCAGGTAATAATACAAGTTGCAGTATTGCCGGGCAAATCGCCAGTCCTGAGATTAATGGAAATATTTTATAGTCATACAGTTTGCGTTAACTTTAATGTATTATGAAATTTATCGCTTCTTTTATATTTCGACATCATAGGCTTACCTAAAAGCAAGGGCCACCCTTCATCAGTCCCTAAAATTTGTTCAATTCCCAAAACTTGACTGAGAAGAAGACCTACTGTAACTGCTAGTTGATTAACAGTACCTAGGCCACCACGTAAATTCAATGGAGCTATTTCTGATATATACATTGGCACTAAGGATGTGTTTAGTCCTAGAAAAATAAAAAAAACATTCGGCATACCTCCTTCAACATTCTCTGTAATAAATTAAATAACCCGAAGGTATAATTATAATGTTCAATATACTACATTTTAATTTACTTACCACAGTTAACGCCTATAATAAAACGACCAAAGAAAAGCATTTCATAAGAATGTGAAATTTTCGTGAAGCCCATCAAGCAGGCTCCACTTATGCCTAGAACATTATTGAGCAGAAGTCCACCTTTCCTGTAAAAAAGTAAACTATGTCTCAGTATGGAATGCCTATCTGAATTTAATGTAGGTGCATATAGGCATTAAGTCATTTGGGTAAATTTAAAGATGACTGCAATTATGTACCTTCCGAAACGATTGGCAATCATGCCTCCAGAAAACCCTCCAAGCATTCCACCAATAGCAAAGATGCTCACAGCTACCGAGTATAATTGTTTCACGGAGTCTTCGGGAATGTCTTTCCCGTATCGATCTTTATACACATCCTTCATAAAGTTTTCAATATTCTGAAATTATGCATAAGTGATACCTATTAATTTTGAACATATTATCTAAACGGAATATAATCTAATTATCATTTTAGATTCTATAAAATGTTGGTTGCGAGCAAGAAGATTTCTATGTGGTGAGGTTTTCTTTTTCTTAAATTAACGTCACTGGGAGTGTTCAAGCATATTTTTCTCGTTACACAGTGATTGTTTTAGAATATTTCACCAGTAATTTTACATATTTGCTTATTTTAATGAGTTCTTACCAATTCGGGTGCGTTAATTACTCCAGTGTTATAGCCAAATTGCAGCATACCGAGTACAGCGGCCAAAATTGCGTATGACAAAAAGAATGTTAACCCCTGAAAAACCATACAATATCAATTATTCTATGTAATTAAAATAAAGTAGAATTAGTGTTCATGCATACCTAAATATTTTACAAAAAAAATAATGGAAATATGTAGAATACAAGTCGCTGTTTAGGCAGTAATAGATGTGGTCTAAAATAAAGTGATGTCACAAAATACTGACTCCATTTAGTCTAGTTATGTAGTAGATAAAATAAAAGTTACTTGTGAATTAGTTGATGGAGAAGAGAATGGGTTCTATTAGTTTTATTGTGTACTTATAATTTTGATAGTTTGATACTAACCTGTTCTAGTAACCGCAATTTGCGTCTATGAGAATGCTCTTCCAAGCGATCCACGTATTCACGCAATTCTTCAATTTCTTCTTTTACTGCTTGCACTGTATCGAGCTCATGTTTAATTGCGACCATATCACGTTTCACCTATTCAAAAACGATCGTTTCAGTTTATTTAAAACGTAAATATAAATTTTAATTCCCTGTACGTATCTAGAGATGTTGTACATACCTCTGAGACTTCTGATTGGCAGGACTCGACGCTCTTGGTCAGTTCCTGCAGCTGGGTGCGGATCTCGCACAGGGCGACCGTAGTCTCCAGCTGGCGATCTCCTCGCTGCAACTCGTCCAGTTTGGCCGATAGGTTCATGCTCATAACGCTCACCTGCCTCTGCAGGCTGTCACCAAAGAACAACACATTTTGTTCCATTCGATACAAAAACACCAACTGTTTAATGAAGAAGATGGAAATAACGAAAAAATATGATGTGGATGATTGAAACAGGGTATGGGGAGATCGAATCGCGTCAGATATGTAGGTACCTACTAGCAACCTTGGAGAAAAAGTGACTATAATTCGATTCGAACTTATAGCTAATGTTTTTTAGGATATCAATTCAGCTGAATAGACGCTCAGACATTAAGAGTTCACGATCCTGAATAAATAATTTTCAAATCCTCCCAGACAAGACCGAAGACGTATTCTGATATATTTTCGTAACATAATACGTAGGTACCCACGAAGGAGACGGGAGTAGGTACCTACCTCATAATAATTAGGTACCTAGATACAGCATTTCATATTACTTTCGAAGGAGCGTGACACAAAAGTGTTTCTAGTGATTTATTTCAATATCGATATAATGGGAAAATATATCAAAGTGAAGTGATGAAACAAATCCTCAGAGTATTAGAACGTAAGTACTTGTAGGAATACATAAGCTCCACATCACAACTCAAAAATGTATGAGATGGAACTAAATCCTATTGGTAATAAAAATATGCAAAAACTCCAAATAAATAGTATCAATTAAATGATAAGTATAAAATATTATTTTAAAAGTTACTAATTTTATGTTGCTGTACCTTAAGGCCAACGTGTATCGTATAAAAAAATGCGCCACAAAATGAGCGGTATTGCAATAATAGTGGAAGTTATTTTTTTAATTTGTTAGATATTTATTGTTCACTGAAGAATAAAGGCATTCGTGGTTTAATATCGATTACCTGCTTTGTATCAATACTTAGAACTTCTAAGTTAGAAGACTGTATTGCACTTGTGATACGACTGCACTATCGGCCTGTAATGTGGAAACTAAATAGGTTTGTATCTATGTAGTAGTTTCTTTGTATCGGCTTTGTTAATTTAGATCTTTATGAATCTAGAAAAGAAGCAGAGTATTCGTATTCAACGAATTGGAATATCTGTGTCTATCCTAGTGTACTCACTTTGATTCAATACAAATTCACAAAGATACACGTTTAATTAAAATTTTCATAGCAACGTTAAAGAATATTAGATAAAAAAAAAATGTAACGTACGAAATACCTACATTTACGGCTTTAATCACTGAATAATACCTACTGGGATTTATATTTGAACATTCGTAAAGTGTGTATGAGGGTAAGCAGTATAAAATAATTTGTAATTTTATAATCAACTGCTCAAATCACACCGAAAATTATTGAATCAAGAGTAACCGTGTACAAAATAAATCGTTTTGTGAGAAAAAAATCACAAAATTGCTTTTTCACGACTTGCAGACTGAAGAGCCCGTTTACTAAACGAATACTCAGCTAAAACTATTTCATAAAAGTAACGCATGAAATATTTGAGTATCGAACAAAATATTTCAGCAAAGTAAATCTTGTTTTTGATAGCATTTCCATTGTGTTTTATTCTCTGCCTACTAGGTGAATTACAATGTTGAATGCAAATGTGAATAATATGTCAGTATCTATAATATTATGACGCGCATTTACACATCTGCATATTTCATATAACATCACCTAGCTCATGACTATATAGGCGGCTACACATGTAAAAAAGAATCTGTCATATCAGCATTGTTTTCAAACTACATTTGACGAGAATGTAGAAGCATGAACTATTATTAACACGTGAATATTTTCATCTCAATTACTCTAGTGAAAAACTTTTGTTTGCCTCAGTATTATTTTTTATCTAATCACAAAGTACCTACGAGCGAACTAAGGACGCAATAATATTAGGACATTATTTTCCAGATATAGAGGTTACATAAAAACAGGAGTAAAATAATGCGGTGGTAATGCGAAAGATTTTAGCGATCGTCGGTAGAGTGTATTGATATTAGAAAAATGATTTTAATTTGAACGTCAGTATGTGTTTGATTAGGTACTTCAATAATCAAAGATTTGAACAATAGCAGTTATTACCGCCTATTTTCTAAATTGATTCTCTTCGTCATAAACTAACAAGCAGGTACTATACAAAATGTCCATATCATATTTTTGATATTCTGTTGCAGTGGCGTAGCATGGGTTGTTTCTGCCGCCCGGGGCGGATGCTATATCCAGCCCCCTTATATAGGCAGTTAAACCCAAAAGGCTTGAAAATTTAGAGGAATTCCTAAGCTGGAGTGGGACATCTTAAATTTTTTTGACCGCACCCTAAATATTCGACATTTTAATAATGACACTAGAAAAATATTAAAAGAAATGATTTAAATTGTTTGTTCAGATTATAAGACATTCTTCTTCTTCCTCAGCCTTGCTCTCTGCACTGCTGGACATAGGCCTTTTCCAAGCTTTACCATTCTACTCTTTCACTTGCTTTTCTGATCCATTGTTTACCCGCTACCGAGGTTTTGTCATCAGCCTATCTTTTTTGCGGACTTCCGACACCTCTCTTATTATTGTCTCATTAATATGTATCTTATTAAGACATTATTGAAGTGAAATTATGCTCTAAAATGCCGCCCCCTAAAAATTGCAGGCCGGGGCGGATCGCCCCCCCCGCCTTCCCCTACGCTACTATACTGCTCTGTTGCCTAAAAGCGAATACAATTATGACATGAATTAAAAAAAATAAAAATAAAATGTTCGAAAGTTTCATTAAGTCACGTGATATCAGGATTAAATAACGTCCGCGAAAAGTTATAGTGAACAGTAAACGTTTTTATATGAGTTTTACGTTATGAAGTAGAAACGTTAAATATGAAAATAATAATAAACGTGAAAAAATATGAGATGAAAATGATAAAATAAAACAATTGATATTGGTAATAAAATTACTGTGTGTCATGATGCGCAAACAACATAAAATATGCGATATCGTAAATTTATAAATTCAGGTCACAAGTACATAATTTCCAATGGGTGCAATATATGAAACACCATTTTCTAGAGTGTTATATGCAAATAATAGTTGCATTTTTTATTATTTATAACATATTATTAAACTATTCATATAAAAGGTATAAGCTATTCAATTTTAACACTCATTTACATAACATTTTAGAAACTATTTTGAACTATAATATTTATCTTGTGACTTTTTGTATACGCGCATCAATCACATAGTATATGTAATATGTAAAGGGTTCTACAGGGGGTACAATAGCCAGCTATAACTATTGGTTGTGAAGTTTTATGTACTTTATAGAAAGAGTATATTCTAGAAAAGAACTACTAATTGTAATAATTTCATTCTAGTAAGTTCTCAGAGTATTAATTACATACATTGGAGTGTTATTAAACACTAAGTATATTTAGTTAATGTTAATGGTCTTTCAATATTATTTTGGATTAAGCAAAACGGAAAATAGATAAAGCATACCTAATAAGCAGCTCCCTAAGAGTAGCCTCGTCTTCTTCCTGCGTCGCATGTCGGGTCAGCTTGCCGCCGCCCTCACGTATACCATTATCTGGCACTACTGAAAATCATACAATATCCGTATTACATAATGAATATATGACAACAAAATTCTTTAACTATTTTATCGAGATTTGCGTTGATTCATTAGTAGGGTGGTAGGGTTCTAATTGTATGTCTGAAAAAATAAAGATTGAATATTTATTCATCATTGTTACAGGTACAAGCATATTGGTACTTGAAATCAATCGATACCTGAAATTTGATCACGAGAAGAAAATAGGGGTGGTTCTTCGGCGCCTGGTTGTTGATGCTCCAATAAGCGATGACACGATTGTCTCATGGGAGCCTAGCCACTTCCTGTGCAAAATTGAAATAAACACTATCATATATTAATGTAATGAGAAAATATATACATATATATATCAATATATCTAGCTATGTGTGTGCCGAATACTCGTCATACTCAAGTATGAGGGAGGTATATTGTTTATATAAACTGTCCTAAGAAGTTTCTGTATTAAAGTTGGGTCTATGAAAGTGTGTTCTATACATGTGTATGGAAGACTAGCATTCGCTTTCTCGAAATAAATATATAATATACTATAATAATATAAAACCTCGCAATATAAAAATATTTTGACATAATTCGCGTTGTAAAATATATAGTTCGTTTTATACAGCAGACACTTCAAATAAAAAAATGCAATGAATAAGTAGCGATTGAAAAGTTTATAAAAATGAAGTTAGAATGAATTTATTTTTATCTCGATGGACTGATTTTCATCTTACTGTTTTCGTAGAAATGGAAAATGTATTTATTTGTGAGGATTATAGATGAATCGAGCTCTCGTGTCAAATGTCTATAGTGAATTGTAAAAGGCATTCGATATTATTAATTATTTTGTCAATTCGGAGATGTTTTACATAATAAATAATATATGGATAATAAAACTTAATATTTTTGGGTAGCTATTTATAAAATCATCCTCCATTACAATCCTACTGATGGGTTGAAAATATCACTTTAAATTATTATGACAATTAATTGTTTCCTTTTGACTGCGCATTATGAACATTGAACATGTCCCATCAAAATGGTTTTGACAATCATATTTGTGACTTTAATGCGTTAAATTATAAATATCTTTATGTTATTATTAATATAAGTAGCTTGCCATATTAAATAGAGGCTATTAATATTTGTGAATTTATTTATCAGATGTCATCCTATCATTGGTTATTAATATTTATACATACGTCTGTAAAGTTATAATTTGAGTCGTCAGTGAATCAGTTTAGTTTCAATTAAATCATTTGATATTATTATCTATTATTTTCATTTTTATATTATTATAGTTATTATTATTAAGTGCCTAAAGATACTATTACATACCTACAGTTAGAATCTTGTGATAAATTGTAGGTAGGTACATGTTCCATTTAGTAAGAAAATCATTGTACAACTTAAATACTAGGAATTTTAAGGTAAGGATGTTTCATGCAACATATAACACATTATATGTTTAGGTGTAAATTATGCAAAGAAAAATAAAGAACTAATATAAGCTTTTAAAACATGTGCATGAGAAAACACGTAGGTAATTTATAAGGAAGGGAAAAGTTCAGTAATGGAATTAAAAATGTGAGGGATATTTTGCAGTTAGCGTAATGTTGAGAGAAATAAAAACAAGTGTTAACAAAAAATCAATGAGACAAGAAGCAATACACTACGAACACAAACAACTAACCGTGAAGTAAGCAGCTGTCATTGTGTGCTTTCCTTCTCTGTAAGTGCCCTAGAACTACTTAATACCCTGGAAAAGAAATAATAGAATGTTTACTTTATTTTACTAAAAGAATAAAAAAACCCAAGTGAGAACAGCATAATAATGATAATACAAAAATATTGAAACAAAAAATGATCAACACTGTTGTAATATGAAAATAGTTTTTTTTTTAAATTGAATGTACCAATCAATTATGTTGCGGCGACGAATAAGTGCATTATGATATTTTTATGCTACCTATCTACTGTTTTCGAACGAGATAAGCAAAGATGATATATTTGAAAAAAGCTACAGGGGTGAATTGCTATTTTGAGGAAATATCTAGATGCTTTATCGTACTTTACGTCCCTAATAAGCAATGTTAAGAATTTCAATACCACGGAAAACAACATGATATTATTATTATTATTTTATTGTTGTTTCAAACATTCTACTTGTTTTATATACGAACATTTTGTTTGCTGTAGTGTATATATGTTAGCTTGCTTGCGAAATTTGTCATTGCCCAATGCTCAACCTTTTCCTTTGAGGGATCAATATACGAGTACTTCTTTTGACCATACGATAAATAAATAAATTACTACATCAAATTCTGTCGGCGTATTTCCAAGAAGAAGATCGTTTAATATTTATAGGAATATAAAAAATAGTGGCATGGATTACGCATATGAAAAAAAGTGTTTTAATTTAAATATAAGTAAATAAATTAACGTCTCATACTTAATAATACTAATACTCTTGTAAAATAAAATTATTCCAGCGTAATATTTCTTGTTATGACACGGGAAATTTACTCGAGTGGAAGTGAGTCGAGTGGGAGCCTAGCCAATACAAGTTTGTACGAATATTTTATCAATTTCAGGGACAAAATATTTTTAACGCGGAGCTTTTTTTTTTAAATTAATATGACGTTTTTCAAATTAAGCTTGTGTTTTTCTTTTTCGTAAATATGTTTTGAATTTTAAGAAATAAATATATATAAGGTTCCCGTGGTTACTTTTAATTGAATTGAAACTGCGGTTTGTTTCAATAACTTCTCGTTACCTTAAATCTATCGGTTTGTTTCAATAACTTCTCGTTACCTTAAATCTATCGGTTTGTTTCAATAACTTCTCGTTACCTTAAATCTATTAAGTACTTTTTTTCTAAAATTATTATCACGAACCGTAAAGAACAACACCTACGTAATATTATACTACTATTGTTTATTATTCAGCTAATACATGAAGTAAATCACAAGTATGTTTTATTTTCGACGGAGAAAACTGTCGTAAATAAATTTATTGTTTTTGGAACTGTCTTGCCATTGCCTTGTACATTGCCTTTCACTACTGTATTATTTTACAGTATACCAATCTATATTTTTTGTATTATAATTTGATTAAATCTGAATACTTCAGCAACCACATGACCACAAGACTACTGGTTTCCAAGGGAAAATACATTATGAAAACAACGCAGTTTTCAAAGGTCGTGTTTGGTGTTAAAATTGTGAAGGAAAAGGAAAAATTGTAGTTGTTGTGTACAAAAACTACAAAAAACAACGAATGGCGCCGCAAACAATTTTTTTTTGAAAAATGGGCGAAGTATTTTTTTTAGTTTTCCCTCCCCACACACTAGACTTGTCTCTATTGGGGAGGTATCTCGAAACATGTATAGTTTTAAGTAACCATATCTGTATGTGTAAAGTATTGAAGGAAAATAAAAAGAATTTGGAAATTGAAAATTGAATTGAAATTGTATAAAGCTGGGTATCTTTCTAAATGTTTTAAAATAACGTTTTTTCTATAATTGCTATACATTTTAGGGGCTGGCCCGGGCTTCTTCGCCCCCCCCTATGTACGTCCCCCCATCAGCTATGAGGAAATTGTGTAACGATTTTATGTTGCATACATTAGTTAGACAGTATTTAAGCATTGTCGCAGCTGCAGTTATATAGATATCTATCTACTGACAGTCACTCAATCCGAGATGTAATAAGGCCAGTATAGAATGCGACACAGTGAAACGATCTACGTCATGTTGTTCACAATATGGGACAGGTAATTTAAATTCATGGCAGTGTGCAACATTCAATAGTCTATAGCAGTGGTTCCCAAAGTTGACTGGGTGCCGACTCATCTAACAAAAATTTCTAATCTTGCGACCCACCTATTAAGAAAAGACGGACTCACTGAGTTTTCGCCGCCCTGCCCCCACCACGAAAATTTTACCTTATTAAAAACGCAACGAGAAGTTAGCGTCGCAGGCGAAATTTTTAGAGTCTAAAGAGGGCATTCATATTGGCAATGCTCAGATGCCGTAGTGGCGAGTAGTGGAACTTATTCAAGGAAAGAATCCAAATCGCCGATGTATAGTGATAATATAAAGTTTTTATTAATTATTCTTTAGGGCCCACTCAATATTCTCTGTTGACTCATAGTTTGGGAAATACTGGTCTATAGGTTATGAAATATTTCAGATAGTTGGTAGGTACGTATAATTTGATACAACCGAGGCGGTCAGTATCCCAGCCCATGTATCATAGATACTTGTATGCATTAAAACACTAGAATAATTACACAGTGTTTAATTAACTACATACCTTACGAACAAGTAAACTTTGCTAAGTTAATTTATATGGTAAGTAAGATAATTTAGATAATATTATGATCCGAATCCGTAAAGATTCGAATAGGTATATTTTTTCATACTAAGTGATAAAACCTTACAAAAACCACATTATTGTCACACGATTTCTCATCATATCAAATGTTTTCTAAAAAAATCCATCAAAATACAATTCTTTTGTAAAAAAATTGCCTGCGGCGCTATTTTTAATTTCTTTTTTTATAAGAAACATTTTTCATACATATTATTGTGTAAAGTATTAGGTATATACATTTTCAAACAAGCCAAATCACTTCACGACCATCTTCACTATGTCCCACAAAATAATTCGCCCGCGGCGCTTTTGCGGGTTTTTCAAGCTATATGGGATTTCGAAAATTTTATTGCCCCCCTAGATCCGAGGCTAGCGACGCCCATGTTATGATCTCTATAATATTTATATATAGGGTGACCCAGAAACTACGACCTAGCGCAAGTCCAGAGATAGAGCACCTCTGGGGGTAATCAATTAAATTAAATTCAATTCGGTTTATTTCTCAAAATATTATATGTACAATTGAGTAATTATACCCCAATTTAAGTTTCGCGATTTTCTGTAGTTTTCGAGTAATGAATATTTTTTCGTATTTTTTTGCAAAACCCCGACTTGCAAGACGTTATTGGTCACAGAGACACCAATTATTGAGATAAATACTTGATATTTTTTCTAGAATAGGTGAATAATATACCCTGTAAATACAAAAATAATTATGGGTCTCTCTGATACTATCACGCCATAAAAAATGACCTATCTCAAAATTAGTCACAATTTAATAAATGTTTGAGGACGTTTTAGAGTGATCTTATCAAAATGCTTCGATCTATTCCAGCTAACCCCAAAAGAGCAAAGTTGTTCGTTTTAACGTAGTAGGAGACCGATTTACGATAAACGCCTATATGGGGCTACATGCTAATAATTTGTATGCATACCCATTACCCATAACAATTCATCTTAAGAGTATGCATACCGACATTTCAAAAAATTCTAAAAACGGGAGACCTTATATCTCGACAACCGTTACTAAATATGCTTTGGAACAAAATAGGGTAGATGCATTGAACCTTTATCTAAGGATAACCGTAAAAGATTTTTTATATTGTATAGATTACTCAAAAAAAAAATTGAAAAACACCTCTGATCTTTTTTCCGAAAGGCGGAAACTCGTTTCCCGAAAGTCGCGGAGCAAATTTTTTTTTGTAGTGATAGTATGCATTAAAATCTAGGGAATAACCATAAAAGTTTTTTGATAGACGCAAAATTTACCCCAAAAGAGGAAAAAACGATATTTTTACAATTTTATCATGCGATTGTCACGCGATTTTGAACCTTAATGCCGTGGGAAAATACTGTGACGTCATTTTTGGTGCCAAGCCCTTAATGTATATCTGTTTCTAGCTCAAACATTTCTCTGTAAAACATACGGTAAGAAATAAACACTCAGTTCATTTTTATGTTAGATCCTCTGTAATATGTATTTTCCCATGGGTACATTGTAGACCCCTATTATAGAATAGATAAGTAATTACGTATATGGATTTCCAAATTCATGTTACTCTCGTGGACATTGTATACACTTGTTTGTACCTATAACAATGTCGAAACAACCCAGTTGTATATTACAGTGTAACCCAGTGTAAGCGCTTTACGTAGAAACGTATAACTGAAATTAATTACCTTTGAGTTCAGTAAGAATTACGAGTAACATAAATTCATTGTCAAAATGCAAATTTTGTATCATGCACCATGCCTATTGGGACCATCGGTCATGTTGTTTACATAGAAACTGCCTCTATACTAATTTACCATACTCATACTTAGAACATTGAGACTAAACATTTTTTTTTGAGTAAGGAGAAACAAAATGAGTTAGATTTATAATGTGAGAAATGAGTATTGCGATAGATCTAGTAGGGTAGAGAATTCAGCTAGGTTAGTAATATGAAAAAAAAAATGTTAGAAAACACAAAGGTATTTTAAATATTATGTACTTATAGTTGTGAAAAAAAAAACAGTAATACAAGCACACGACTTGTGAACAGGAATAAAAATGAGAGCTGTTGATATGAATTTTCCTGATTAGGGAGAGGGTTGGTCCTCGCTGGGTTATATTCCACGATAGCGGGTGGTACCTCTCTACTATTTATAAATAGGTAGAAAAAATTGTCTTTAAAGTTTCATTATAAGAATACAGAGAGTGCACGAGAGTTTGTTTAACGCATGTACCACTTTACATCATTTGGCTAAAACAACACCACCCGACATTACACTGCAGCCGACACTGCACTTATGTATGAATTGATCAATGTGAACAAATGTAGGAACAGCTAGTATACGTATACCGAAAGATTGAACACCGGGTCACCCATGGGCGTCGTCAGGGGGGGTTAAGGGGTCAGGGGAGGGCAGCTGCCCCCCTAGAGATTGGATAGGTATATAATTTTTCATACTAAATGATAAAACTTCACAAAAATCACATTATTACGACTCGTTTCCCACCACATCAAAAGTTTTCTAAAATTTGTATGAAAGTTCAATAAAATACAAAGATTTCACAAAAAAATACCCTGCGGCGCTATTTTCGAGTGCATTTTTTATAAGAAGATAAACTAAACTAGGTCCATAAAAACTTTTTGCACTACGTCCGAGAAAAAAATTCGCCTGTGGCGCTTTTTACGTTTCTTCAGCCTATACCGAAATTTTGAATCTTGGTTGCCCCCCTAGCTACTAAGCTGGCGACGCCCATGGGGTCACCTATTGTATTTAGGATCCTCCACTCGTCTGCGAGTGATCTTAAGGTTCGCTTACACGAGGCAATAAATTGCTTCACTACCGGCAATTTTGCGTCACAATGACATCTCGATAACATCAAGTATTGCGTATTGCTTAATTGCGACGTGAGAAAGTGGAGCAATTAAGTTGCTCGTATTAGGGAACCTAGAAAAAAAAGTGTATAATAATATCGACCTATTCGGCATTATAAAAATGATGACGGTGTACAAATGGTGTAGGTTGGATGACCAAGACTTACACGACTGTAAAAAATCACGAATAAAACATTATTTTTCTATTCTAAATCAGTTAGGGGATCTAACTCGAAAGCCTACGAATAAATGCATGGGTGTCGTCAGAGGGCGGAGAGGGGGGGGGGGCGTGCTGCCCGAGCAGAGCGGCAGATTTGGAATTTGACTAGAACCACACACGTTTTGGAATTTTTGGAACGTTTTGGAATAGAACATTAAAACCACACGTTTTCTCATAATACCATTAATTTACTAAAATTTGTATAAAAATCTATTAAAATGTAACTGTTTTATACAAAATTACTCCAGCGGCGCTATTTACGCGTTTTCTGTACTATATCCATTTTTTTAAATTTTTTGTTGGCCCACCCCTCTGAGGGTAGCGACGCTCACAAATTAATGTATGATATTTAACCGTAATAGTATTATTTACATATTTTTTGGTCGTATTAAAATATTTGGTTTGTCTAAAAATGTAATGCGATAATGAAATGGTGCGTTAAGAAAAAGAATATTACGGGAACGATGAGCTTTGACTGAAAAGAACGCATAAAATGCATGTGTTTCAAATTGGGTCACTAGAAATAACACGGTGTTATGTGTTTCTCAAATTTTAAAATCGTTGTTTTCTTCAGTATAATTTTTATATTTGAATGATTGAGGGGATCAACGAATAGCGAAGAGCTCAACCAGGTGAGCAATTTATATTAAAATCTTTTTTTTTTATTTAATTGAACACGTTAAAAAGGATCTGAAAATTTATATAATCTCTATTATTTTTCCTTCACTCATTTAATGGTAATAATTGTTTACACAAATTCATAATTACAATTTTCATCTGTGTTTCGGTTGTGAAGCAAGGAAGAAAATGAAAATATTTTTACTAGGGTGAATTTATATTCAATAATTAATTTATTTATTCTGAAATAAACGCTGAATTAAATACAGGGTGTCCCAGGAAGTGCGACCAAGCGGAAGTCCAGAGATAGAGCACCTCTGGGGGTACCTAAATACCCCAATATATGTTCCACGATTTTTTGTGGTTTTCGAGTTATCAATTTTTTTCGTATTTTTTCGCCAAACCCCGACTTGCAAGACGTTATTGGTCACAGAGCCACTAATTATTGAGGTACATACTTGATTTTTTTTTCTGAAATAGGTGAATAATATACCTTGTAGGTATAAAAAGAATTATGGGTCTATCTGTTACTATCACGCCATAAAAAATTACGAATCTCAAAATTAGTCACAATGCAAAATATTAAAAAATGTTTGAGGTCGTTTTAAAAAAAATAATCATAGATAAAAAAAAATTTCTAATTACTTTCAAAAACTTGCAAATTTAATAAACTATCTACCCTGTAAATTTCATTGAGCAATCTTTACGGGATCATACCTAAAAATTGTTTCAATGCAAAAAAAGCGGTAACTCTCTGGACTTCCGCTTGGTCGCACTTCCTGGGACACCCTGTATAGTTTTCATAATAGGTATAGTGTCACGATTTCTCCCAGCTAACTCACACTTAGCGATTTAAAAAAATAGTTTTCCACATTCAATTTCAATATTCTAGTTTTCGTTTAACGTTCCGCGTTTTCTCTCTATTCTCGTATCACACTTTTATAATAATTATCTATAATTAATTTATTTAGGTTATTTTGCCTTCACGAAAACACTGAAACTTTTTTTTTATTCAAAATATAGTAATGCACTCATATCCTATTGTGGTGGTTTTCATTTTATTGATATTATTTTAGTGGTGATTTTTTTTCATACATTCACAACATTTCTATAAACAGTTATATAACGCTGTAAAATCATGTAAAAATATTTGATTAGTTGTCATGCATACAATCAATACATCGCAGTATAAACACAAATGATCACAATTCGCCAAAATAAATTGTGTAAAATTGTTAATGTTTAATGAAATATAGCTTACCTATGTAAATTTTGCAGACATACAAATGTCTGCTCCATATTAGACGTACGCCAATAGTGTTTTTCAGTTCAATCTTTCGTTTATTAATATGAATTAAAATAAATTATATCTAATGCTTGGTAAAAATCAAACACATACCTAATATTGTCGATATTTGCTTGAAAACTTTGAAACGAGTGAATTGATTTTTGCCAGAAAAACATCACGGAAAGTTACGCCCTCTGTTTTTAAATGGAAGCCAAATGATAAATCGTTTCATTTTTTACATCGAACTGAAGTTTCGCACGTAGTTTTGGACCGTTATTTTAAATTTAAATTAGGCAACCTTTTTAATTTATATTTTATAAACGTAATTGCATTAAATTACATCCTCGCCTTGTTTACGTATGTACGGAAATATTTCATTATCATTATTATTATTTCTGTTATAAAAAAATTAAAATCGCAGTATAATGTTAAATATTATATAGGTGCTTTAATTATGAAACAAAAAAATGAACACAAGATTATTGTTAATTCCGAGAAAAAAAACATGATATAAATTACAATGTAGGTACAATTATACACCTGACGAGCACTGAGTCTGAAAATTATTAAATCAGGAAGACATAGTAAAATAAACCACAGCTATTTTATCACACAAGTTGAATAAAAAGGGTCAGACTATATTATAATTAAAATGGATTTAATGTCGGTTAATAACGATTCACAGTCGCACAGCTGAAACATTGTGAAGTATAATTTGGAGCAATAGTAATTTAGTATGCAAGTAGGAAGGAGTACAATATAAAATTCGCTTGCCGTTGAAATACATTTGTATAGACGTTACCTTGAAGGGTGTAAGGATGATCAAGTGTGGTGGAATTAGCGCGGTAAGAGGGCTACAGCAACTGTTAGTCAATCCATTGTAAGTGGAAATGGCAGGTGCAGAGTTGTGCGAGTAAACAGAGGAAGGCCCAGGTGACGCCCCAGTGCGGCCGGGTCGTTTGAGCGGCGCCGAGCGGCGTCACGACCCCAATCGATATCTCTCTGCGCCTACACACGCGCACTCACCATTCTCTCTCTTCACCTATCTACACCCTGCATTCGCCTCTCATAACACCACTACTCTACACTTCTCATACACAATTAGGATATATATGACCACCGATATCATTTATTATCTTATGTATATATTTTATTTTTAAACACGGCTCCTATAATTCCGAGATTTATTATAAGATGATTGATGGAGTTTATCAGTCAAACCATTTTAATTTTATTGAATATTATTTACACACATATAATAAAGGATTCCGATAAAATTGATAATTGATTGGCGGTAATTTTTTAATAATATTCTTTTCATACCTACATCGATTGCCGAGTTACCATTACTAAGAATTTTCGTTTAATTTAAAAGTGTTAAATTATATTTAAAAACGTTGTACATAATTAAATAAAACGTACTATGCTGTTTTGCTCTATTTTTCAATGTAATACAATGTTAAAAATAAATTAAATGCTCCATAAAGTAAAATTTCATTTACCTATTAATTACAATCAGCACACACAACACATTATCCTCGATTAGCAAAACTAAAAATGTATTTCCATAAATATGCGATACACTACCATCTTACACAAAATATTCCGCCCCACTAATTTCTTATTTCTTTACCAGAGCTCTGCGCTTTGTGCGCGCGCATAACTATCACAGTCTTTTTCAGGGAGGAAACTTGACATTTAGCTATATTACCAACTGATGTAAATAATTCATTCCAATATTTCCCTATTACGATTTAAATATTCTGTATAAAGAATTTATATCCTGTATTATTATTTATAGTCTAAATCTAAAATCAAAATAAATAGGTGTTGTACAGAATAAAAGTTTTATTGTGTTTGATGATTACGTTCAAATTTAATGGTCATAAATTTGAAAAAGAAGAAGAAGAAATTTCACGAGCTTCACTCGTGCAGTTCACAAATGTAATGTAAGATCATTTTTCTCCTTTTGAAAAAAACATTTTCGTTCCGATTATACATTAATGACATTGAAGATTGCCTGAAGCACTCGGAAATTTTACTTTTTGGAGACGACGCAAAAATATTCAAAGTTATAAACGACTTGTCCGATTGTATTAACCTTCAAAAGGATTGATTAAATTTTTAAAATTACTGCCGGGAAAACCAAATATTTTTAAATAGTGACAAATGCAATGTTGTTACTCGTACTTACACAACCAATAAAAAAAATATACTCATGAAACTCTATCATACAAACCGAAGGTAAGGGATGTTGGAATAGCAATGGATGAAAAACTCACTTTTACCAAACATTACGGCAACATAAGTTCTAGAGCAGCCATGTCAAACTCAAAGTCACCGGTGGGCCAAAATCATGAAGATCATAGACTAATGGGCCGCAAAGCCTAATCTTTAAGAAGACAATCTACTGAAAATCTTAACGAAAAAAAGTCCTATTTCCAATAAAAAGGACAATACAAAAAAGTACTTTAAACATTAACTTCTTTTGTCAGATATTTGACATATTTTGTCTTTGGGTAATTAAGTTGTGTTCACGTGTTATGAGCACACTTTAACGTAAAATGGGACACTTTAAAAATAGTTAATACACGTCTTATTTTTTAGTATTTTTCCATTTTATGCCAATTGCAACAGTCCTTTATTTTCGGTTTTTAACACGTTAATCGCGGGATAGCTTTATCTGGCTGTCTTCAAAATTCATTTGAACCGCAGGAAAACGCTCACTGGCTGCATGTTTGACATGGCTGCTCTAGAGTCTTTAAAACTCTAGGCTTTGTTATTAGAAACATAAATGTTTTCAAAAAAGCAGCTCATTGGTCATACTTTTTAATTCTCTGATTAGAAGTCTTTTGGAATTTGGTTCTACTGTTTGGAATCCAAACTACATCATCCATATAAAGACTATAGAAAAGTTACAAAGAAAATGTGTAACGAATCTAAATTATCGCAATAAATTACACTTTGATTCTTACATCCAAGCATTAAAACACTACAAAATCAAATCACTAGAAGACAAATAATCGATCTTTGTTTCATACATAAAATTTTTCCATTACATATTACTTCTTGGGGTTAGCTGGCAGAGATTGCAGTACTGCGATAAGCTCGCCCTAGTGCCAAATGTTATAACTTTATTTTAATGTTTACATATGTCTGTATCTTGTTCACCAAAAGTGTAAATAAATAAATAAATACTGGTAGAATCCAAGTCCGGTATGTTTATAACGCTGGGCCTGTGGCAATTTTTGCAAGTTCTATGAGCATGTACATATGTAAACATGAACGTGGTTTGTATATATTGCTTATTATGTTGTCTCCTAACCTGATGGTGACATTATGTATGTTATCCGTGTCAGACACGGACTGGACAAATGCGTTTTCTATGTCAGATCTAATGTATGTGGCAACTCCGTAAGCATGGTGGTATGTGGCAGCCATAAGGTCATATCCGGGTATTTTACCTCTCCGGGTGAGCTTCTTTTCACTATCTGTGTGTGTTTCCTGAAGAGCGACTACGTCAACTTTTTGTTCAGAAAGTATTCGTCCCAATAGTTGACACTTAGCATAACTTATTCCTTCTATGTTTAGTTGGCAGATTCGGATACATGTACCGAGATCTCTTGTCATCTGGCCCTGTGGCGGGCTTTCAGTTTCGTTGATAGTTATTTCTTGCATTATTTCGTTTTGATCAGTTTCAGTTCTCTTTGATGTGATAAGGTGTGACAGGAGATTGATAAAAAATATAATCTGGCGACCAGTGTGCTGGCTAATTTAGCGTTACCCAGGGTGCACCGTTTGGTGGCGAACTAGCTTTACACCCAAATCACTTTAATGAATCGATGTTAGTAAGTACCATACAAAATCTCTAACTAAATGTACACGATCGTTAGATTTCTTAAAACGAAGCAGGATATGATGGCTAAGTCCAGTTTACTCTTGTTTCGTGATGGCTTACTCATTGTCTATAGTTTTTCAGATCAATTATTATTATTTAGTACCTTGATAGTGATTCGTTACCCCCTTTAACAGTTTTAGGTGATGAGTAGTCGCGTATAAGTACCTAATTTTATTTATTTTATTGTATTTATATATTATTTTAATTTCACATCATAATCGACAATAAAGTCCCATGAGGAGACCATCAGAGGGGACATGGAACACCTGGAGCTTACTCCAGAAAACTGCTCCGATGGGAGCAGATAGAGAGAGAGGATCCAAGCCGCCGACCCCAGATAAATGGGATATGGTGCAGAGAAGAGAGAGAGAATCGACCACACAATGGACGAGTTTATCGCGAGGTCCATAAACTAGTTAATTTGATTTATTACTGTATTTTTTCCTTTTATTTTTGGTCGACTTATTTGTGTAAGGGTACTGAAATAGAAAAAAAATTATAAGATTGCTTTATAATTTTTGAATAGCTAGGCCCGATTGCGACCTCCATCTGCTTGAAACGTTGTTAGTTGGTCGGTTTGTATTTTATTGTTTCAGCACCCTTAATAAATAAATAAATATATACTATCACACTTCTTCATTGCGTTTACTACCTGTATAGTAGATGTAGATACCTACTTTTAGTCATGTTACCTGACTTGAAAAACCTCCATTGTTGACTGGATATATGGTTGACACTATAAATAACTCATAAGCATACTCGAATGAAGTTTTATCACATAAACTATAAAGTAATACCTGGACACATTGTAACTTTTCTGTTTTCTGGAACATATGAACTGGATTACTTGAACTGCTGAATCATATTTTCCATATTATGATGTTTACTTTTTATAGATTAAGTTGCACTGCACTTGTAACTAACTTTATTTGATAGGTAGTTATGCAAATATTAATGTTGCAATATGATCAGAGCACCCAGAATGTCACGAGATGGAAAGGAAATGAATAGTGCCTAATATTCTATAGTAACTTTAATATTCAATCATGAAATAATAGAGAATAAAACTGCAAGGAAATAACAAAAAAAATGTTTACTTTCAATAAATATATACAAACGTATAACCTCTAACGAGATCCTTATATACAAAAATGAGTAACACAACCTAAAATATTTCTTCAATATATTTATACATTATCATAATAAATAAGAATTATTATAGTTAACAAATCAAAGATCTTTTTGGAAACATCAACATAAATTCATTTAGTAATTATTATTGTAATAATTGGTGTATATTAATTGATAACAGAACAATAATGGTTTGTAAAATGTAACATAGTAATTGTTTACATAGATACTACATAATAATATCTACAATAATTAGGTAAGTATATTATTTATTCAACCTGTCAACTTTGTCTCGTGACTAGGCATTGACTTTCTCGTTACTCAATTTATGTATGATGAATACATTTGCTGTAAAAATCTTCTGAAAGTTTAACTGTAAGGAGGCTCTCCAACATCAAATATGCTATCTCTAGTCTTATTTGCTACGACTGTCTACATCAACGCAGTGCCTGATGCAAACTACTCGGTGCGAGTCTTGGCACCTAGTCGAGACTTAAAAGAGTTTGATACTAAGCGTTTAGGAGGATGTTGGAGACGGTTGTACAATGTAATCTCAAAATACCATAGTGCATCACTGGATCAAACATAATTGGAAGTTTTTGAAAATGCGAGTAGTAAATTAATGTATCGGATACAAAGATCCTGTATTGATGAACTATTTATTACCTGTTTGGATTGGGTTGTAGAGTTTAAATAGAATAGTACAACTGATTAGAGGGCAATCTGATCGCTCGTTTCTTGAAAACCAATTTGTAATGTTCGTAATATTTTTCGTTTACGATGTTATCGTTTCAGTAAATACGGAATAAATGTTGAATAAAATTACATAATACAATGTTCTAGGAATTTCTTGCAATGAAGAGTTATTCGGTTTAATAATGAATTCAAGGAATGCTAGTGAAACAGTCAGAGATACGTAGTATCATATAACTCATTTAGTGAAGTAGGTTAATATGTAGTTGGTATTACAGTTTCTATGAGAATTCATAATAAAGCTACCTGGTAAGCTATTATTACATATGAATATTATAATACCTACCAGCTCTACAATGTTGTGCCACACAGTATAAGTATTATTCATAAAGAGCAACTTCTCCTACGAACTTTGTATATACTTGACTCAGTATTAACTAAAACAGAATTTAAAATTAGTGTATTGTTATAAATATTTGATCTTTTGGGTTGATACCTACAACTTTAGTTCACGTATGTATGTACGTAATTAAGACATAGGTATCTATATAATATAGTATCTCTTTGTTTCATCTTTTCTTGTCTTTATTCGGTAAGATGTACATTTTATCATATTTGAAATTGAATATTTTCGTTGCATTCTTCAGTGGATTGAGGAATAACTTGATAAAAAATAATGAACTTTCGACAGTTTATTTTTTGTATGATATTCCTTTATAAATAGTTTTGGCAAAATACTACCTATTGTTTTGGCACTTTTTGAGAGAAGGTATTTAGAAGATAATTTGACATGGAACATGTACCTAACTTTGGGTAGGTAATCGTTGTAGTTCAATTAACAATTTGTATGCATCGGGTATATTAAAATTTACATTGTTATTCGTAACAAGATTGGCACAGAGTTTCTGTACTATGGAGTCTACTTCCTCCAAGCTTCATACTATCATTCATTGGCGTTGTTTTAGTATCATAAATATTTTTTTCAGAAATTAAAATAATAATATAGGTACCTACATAACTTTTTTATTGTAATATTCACAGTAAGTTTCTTTTATTTAAAACATGTAAAACTAATCAGACATTTATTAAATTAGGTATTTCCTATATTTTTTATCTATATAAGTTTCAGTAAAATTACTTAATATTTTTATAATATGATTATAATAATATAATGTATTTTATATTATATTTCGTAGGTATTATCTATTATATTTTGTTATCATATAATACAAGTAATAACTTTTCATACTTTATCCTTGACCCAATCTGAACAAACAATGAAAGTTATTCTCCCAAATATTCAGATAGTTTGACGAGGCATAAGTGTCAGGTCCAGAAGGCCACCGTTCTGTCTAAAAGAAATGACAGAACGGTGAAAGTGAATAATGTTTTCATGAATCCTGCTGATGTTATTACTTCGAACACCAACTGTTATTTTACGTAATTATACTTACCTATATAAGCTCCAAGGCCGGAATTACTATAGAAGTTAGTTAGGCGACCGCCCGAGGCATTAAAATCTGAGGGCGGCATATTAGGCGGTTGACTATTGTATAGTTATAAAAATATGTCCAATGGGAACTGTGTCGAAAGAAGAATGTGAATGTTTGGGAAAAGATTGAGAGATAGGATAAGGAATGAGGTTATTAGAGAGATGAGTGACTGTAATGCCCGATCCCACCAACTACCACCTAGGAAGCGGACCCCTAAGGAATTTCCATACAAAACCACAGACAATTTGAGTGATTATTATAACTGTCATAACCTTTAAGATATAAATCCATACAAAATACAACATGCAGCTCTACTTAGTTAGGTGCCCAAATATCTCCGCCCAGAATCTCCCTCACTTAAGTAGCTGCATGCTGTATTTTGTATGGATTTATATCTTAAAGGTTATGACAGTTATAATAATCACTCAAATTATCTATGGTTTTGTATGGAAATTCCTTAGGGGTCTGCTTACTAGGTGGTAGTTGGTGGGATCGGGCATAAGACAGGTAACTAGGATGAAAGTGAATAAGCTTTGGTGGTCTAGGCATGTTTAGAGAATGAATGACGACAGGATGATCAAAAATATATATTTGGGTAAACGAAAAGGTGTGAGGAAGCGGGGCCGTCCGAGTTTAACCTGGACCGACCATGTCGACCAGATCTTCAAGGATGGATGCGTTTTGGATAGAGCGTGTATGACTAGAGGCAAGAAGTATGTCTGAAAATAGGGTGGTCTGGCGTTCTGTCCTCTCTGCCTACCCCGCAAGGGACGCGGCATGAGGGGATAGATAGATGGATAGAACTGTTCCGTAAAAATATCGCTGTTTTCTTGTGTTTTTTGCCCATTCTAGTTTTTCTTTATCCTCTCTTGTTATGTAACATGGTTTTCCTTGTTACATAACATAATACTCAAAGTATTTATTGCTTGTTTATAGAAATCATTGTCAATAGAGTTACATGGAAAAGATCGCAGGATTGTTGCTTGCCAAATTTTTTACTATTTTTTTACTAATTAACTAGGTATTTATCTTTATGGGCAAACTTTTTTATGGGTTTCATAGATTAAGGTTTGTATTTGGTAAAACAATTTAGGGGCACCAAAATCACATAATCAAGTGCATTATTGAAGTTCTTAAACTATGGTGGGGAGGGCAGGGGCCTTCTCAGATTTTTTTGCCTAGGGAACGGAAACTCTTGCGCCGGCCTTGATTAGCTTATTAATATGAACGGGTATTAGGATATTATCCAATTTACCTTTTACCCCTTACCGTCTATTTTTATACAAATATTTTTTTATTCTTTATCATTACTAAGAATCTCTTTTTTTCATAAATAAAGCTCTTATAACATCGAGACGGATGATTATTATTATTCAATAATAAAATTATTTAATAACAGTTATAACAAGTATAGTTGTAATGCAGTATCAGTTAATGCTTGGATACTGTAGCCTGAGCCATTAGACACAAAACAGCCCCTCGTGAAAAAGTAGTAGGGTAGTCAGAAATAATACAAAATATTCGATGGTTTTTGGAGCTTGAAAGCAGACCTCTACTGTTATTTATTTTAGAGAAAAAAATTGTATGCCAATATGAAATGTTAGGTAATTTCATTTTGCATAGAAAGATAACTTCCAAAAAGTGGAGAGTTTTCGGGTTTTAACCAAAAGACCGCGTGAATTTTTGATATTTTCGCCATGCTTCGTCACAAAATTTTGTTGGCAAATCTTAATTTGCATTCAGCACCCAAAAAACCCTAAGAATTAGAGATCTCCAGACTACCTTACAACTTCCCTGCTAAAATACCATTGGCTTGCACTACGGTGACAAGAAACATGAATTATTTGTATAATTATTTTATTTATTTATTTTTAATGTTGGCGTGAATTAAGTTCTGTATCATTAATTTCGACGCGATGCTTAGCAATTACTATAATGATGAGTAGAAGGCTGTAGGTATGTGAGTGGGGATAGGTATTTACATATTCAATTTATTTTGAACGAGATAGATTACAAGAGAAGATAAATTATATGGCCGATTTAACTCCCTTCTCACACTTCATTACCTGAATTTCACCAGTTTAACAATCGTCCAATGAATGCAGTAAAGGAGAATGCTCATTTTGTATGGAAAAAAAACCCAGGCCCGGCGCAAACGAAATTAGTTATATAGGGGAAACTTTGAATAGGTATTTCACATATTTAGCCATTGATTTCGATGATGCTACCTATGCAGTATTTAATTACTCATTTTTACCTATCATTTGAGTCACTGCGTTTGCGCCGGACATGTTTAATTTTTACATAATTCACGAGCATTATCTTTTAGGCCTCCATCCGGCAGTGGAGGGACCAAGGTTGATGAACAGGAAGAAAAATCAGACGGGCTACCTTACAATCATCATATTATATACTTTTTAATCGCAAATGTAACTATTTAATGCTCCTTTTCTTATATATTCGTGTGACCAATGTAAAACTTCGAATAGGTATTTCACCCATTAAGCCATTGATTTCGATGATACCACCCATGCAGTATTTAATTACTTATATTTACCTTTCATTTGAGTTACATTTCGTTTGCGCCGGGCCTGGGTTTTTTTTTAGCATTCTCCTTTGATTTTATAGTATGATAAAATAAAAAATAGCCGATCAACCATATTATAAGCAATAATGCTCTATATCATTAAAAAAATTGCTAATAATGCTTTATTAAAAATGTGTACTATCTTGTCAAACCGTATTGTAAGTAATGTTCACTTAACAAGAATAAATAATCATGATTTTTTTATCACAAAATTTCATCCGTATGTTATGTGATTTTATTTTTTTGTAATACATTTTTAGAGATTATCTACGCTACACATATATTGTTTATTAGAAATAAAAAAAAATGTCCTCAGTATATTGGAGCTGTCTGACGTAAGTAGTCTATTGGTATTACATACTTTATTCGTTATTAAATTCATTCGTGCCTTCAACACTTTTTCAATTATTATCACTGGTATGATACAAGAGGCCATCTTGTCAAAACCTCTCTGGCTCGATTGCTAATGAAGGTTGGTGGAAGCGAAAGTCGACCACTGGTTGCATCACTAACATTTGTTGCTAGAACAATAAAAAAGTCACATAATTAAAAATACAACAACAAACTTATGGAACAACATGTTTTGATTTAAAATAATTTATTGGACGTGCGTTTTTAATCAACGCAGCTGGGTACCTAAATGTTCTTCTTTTAATAATGAGATAGAAGTTTGTGCCACAAAGTGCAGAATTTACAATTTGAATAGAGCTTGGTGCTAACATTTATTTGTTAGTAGTTCTATGGCAGGTGGCAGGTACACAAAGAATTGAGTAGAATGGATACGTTTCAAAGCGGACTATATCTAGCAGAGATAAGGGCTAAATGGGAGAGACAGTCCCTACTATGATCATTGTAATGGTAAGAGCATCATTGATGTAGGTTTATGTGTTAATTACCGTTCTATCGCAAGTGTAGGAATATCTAGCCACTGGCATCATCTGAGGTAACGTGTCACGAGTCCTTGGTCGTGGTTGTGTACCGGAAACAGTATACATGCGGCTAGGCATACGGTTTAAGTATTCAAAAGCTCTTTCCTCTTCAGAGTATTCATCATCTCCTCCTAAAACAATAAACGCTAATGAAATAATCCACTATTACTTTATGAACTGGTTTGTATTTTCTATTATATTTCAATTAAAATCATATAAATGCATTGAGTTTGCAGCTAAACTGATATAATATTGAAGACATTATTATTGTGCCAAACTGTGGCAGCACGGTTCTTTAAATTACGTTCAACAGTTTATAAATCATATTATTGTCATTGGTAAAGTAATTACAAGTCACGCGATCACCGGTTATCGGCTTTTCTGTATTAGGCACATTATTAACCCCTTTCTATTCAGTATTCAATATGTTTATGTGATTTATATTACACCTACTTATATATTATTACTATTCAATATTGGAATTGATACTGTATTCGTGTTCATACGATATTGTCATTTAGGACTTTTCAGGACCCTATTGTAAGCCTATGAGTAATGATGCGAAATGTATTGATTAGATAAAATTGAAAATAACATTGAAAAGGACTGGTTAAAAGTACTCCTGTACAGGTTGTCCCAAAAAGTATGGTCAACGGAAGTTCAGAGAAGGAGAAACTCTGGGGGTACCTAAATACCCTATTTTATTTTATGTTATTTTGCATTTAGTTGTACCTGCAATGTACATAATATGTAAGAAATAGTTAAATTTAGCGAACATATAAAAGTAGCACAAAGTTGTGCCACACTAAATGTCGGGTGGTTTTCTTTATTGGCTTGTCGTTGGTCCCACATTACCGGCCCAATACTAGCAACATAGCAAAAATGATAACTACCAGAACTTTTAATGCATAGCAAAATGTTCAATTTGACTGTCCATTAAAGTTTCTATGAATAAAAATAGAGATTTCCGACTCAAATAGTAATATTTTATAGTTTACGTTCATAAGAAAGGTAAAATTTTAAAACAGTATCGTGACTTTACGACATTATTTCATAGAAATTTCTAATAAACTGATCATGGACACGATGTTGCCGAATAGGAATAAAATTTCTATAAAATATACATAAATATAATAATGTCTACGTATGGATATTGCAGGTAGGTGGATATACCTCCACAATACACATGCAATCATTGAGTGTTCCAATAAATACATACATATATCACAATAATATATTATTGCAATAAGAAATCCGGTAGATAATTTATAACCTACGAGAAACATTATTAGGTAGCAAGTACTTCTCCTTATACAATACTAAATACCTGTTATTATGAAGTATTGTGTTTATCAACACGTTCCAATGAATTGCTTAAATTATACCGACACGTTATGCAATTATTGGTAGAAAACTTACGATATCTTAATAGCCTATTTATACATTCGTTTCATTTTTAGCCTAAGTAATTGATTTCAGGTTTCTTGCAAGCATGAACACTTAAAACATAGTATTTTAGATTTAATGTTTTTTTTTCCTTTTTCCAATTTGATTTTTTGAATTTATTTAGAGGTCATGTAATAACCAGGATTTCATCCTAGTTTTTATCATTGATATAAAGTATGCTTACTCTCGTATGTATTTGTAGGTAAAAAACTAGGGTAACATGTTGACCTTATTATGTTCATGAGCCATGCATATTTGGATTTAGAGCTATACACTCTACAGAGCTTCCGTTAGCTTCTGGTACGAAACTATGTTTTGGCGCTATTCAGTTGATATGAAGTAGTCAGGAAGATATTATTGTGTGTAAAAAAAACTATGTTTATGATTTACCTTGCGGAATAATATCTGGATTCTTTTCTTCAATACTATCAAGTCCATCAATATGACATTGTTGAACAGGTCGCGGTTCATATTGTTGAATAGGTGGAGTAGCTGGTGGTGGTGCAGCAACTAAGCCGTCTCCACCTCCTCCGCCAGCCTTACCCTGTCGTCCACCGCCCCATGATCTGCCACGAACGATTCCCGCGATCAGAGCAACACATAACAGAAGAGAAGCTAATGCTCCTATCGCCGCACCCATCAGAGGCGTCAGTTGGAGAATTGCAGGTAAGTAGGCTACAAGATTAATCATAACTAAAAATAATTAAGTACCTACTCTCTTAAAAAAATATTGTCGAGTAAAAGTTGTATTAATCGTGATTACATTCAGTTAAATACATACCGATATGTTTCTCCGCAGATTTTAATGTCTGTGCTATCAAAATAGATGGATCACTATTTCCCTTTTTATTAACAGCTGTCATTATGACTTCGTACGTATGTCCACTATCTAGTCCAGTTACGAAGAAATGTGGCGTAGGAGATGTAATTGTACTGACGAGTTGCCGATTATTTGTTCGACTGAACACTTCTACTGAAAACTCTTGCGGTAGTCCTCCATTAAACCCTTCGACACATTCCACTAGCAAGGAATCAGTAGTTTTATTTGTTATCGTGCAATTTGAGAGCATATCTGGTTTTCCTGTTAAAAAAAAAAGAATTTAGCGAAGAAACATTGTGTGTTGGAACAGAGACGCCTAGATACATCTTAGCAAATACTTACCAGCTGGTGTCAGTACAAAAACACATGGTTCCTTCTGCATTCCAATTTCATTTTCACCCCAGCAAAGTAATGTCCCGAAATCAGATTCAGTCTTTGGAACATATTGAGCTACACTTCTAGTTTTATCGTTAATAATGAGATGCTGTGCAATTTCAGTCATTTCTGTATCGCTTGTATTGAACTTCCATGTGAAGTTTACGTTAGTTGGATTCGCTTCGACTTCACATGGGATAGAGGCTGGTTCATTACGAGCTGCACCCAAGTTTCTAGCTTGACCTGGACGGCACATTGGAGCAACTGTGGAAAAACACATTTTTTCGTGATGCATTCAAACGCAATTAGCAAGGATTTTACTAACTCCAACAAAACGTTTGTAATTCCCCTTTATTAAATTTCGTGATCTTTAAAATGAGCTCATTAAACGTTTTGTTTTTGCTATGTAGGAGGTAATAAAGAAATCGATTTCTTTGAAGGAAGGGGAAGGGATTCATATTATAATTTTGATTGTGGATCGCTGGCCAAAATCGCGAATAAAATAATGGACGCTGCCTCCTAATATTTTTTTTAAATAATAAATATCTTTACAAGCTCGATACCTGTATTAAAAAAAATTCACCAGAAAGGTTATAAAATAAAATTGGTTTAAATTATGTTATTTTGGTTACATTTTGAGGGAAATATTGAAAAATCGCAAGAATGCAAGCTGTGTGATGAATTTCTCAATAATAAACCAAAATAAATTATATATAACTCTTATTGAGCGTGAAGAGCCTGTAAAGTTATTTTATCAATTTATGCAAAGATAATTAAACCACCATACACTTTATATCCAAATGAACAGGATTGCTCTCCCCATCTCCTTCTCGATTACTCGCCACACATGTATAGAGTCCAGATCGACTGCGATTGACATTCTGAAGAACCAAACTTTGGTTGCTTACTAGCGTTCCATCCAATGCATTGTTATACAGTTGTTTACCCTGTTGAAAATACTAAATCTTAGAAGGATAAAATCTTATACAATTCGCTTGATACGAGTAACAGATTATTCTACTTCTACCACACCATCACATCCTAACAATTGAGTTACCAGGAAATGCTGTATGCGTATAAAAACTTTGCGCAAACATTTTTATAACATTCACAATATGTGGCATACCTCATTGCTGAAAAGAAGCGGTATTTCTTTCGAAGTTTTACGAACACATAGCTCTTGCAAAGTTCTTGTAAAAACAAAAAAAGAGGGGGGGGGGGGGGGGTTCATTTAACAACCAGGGACTAAACGGGAAAATAAGATGATTAAATTACTTAATTAGGATTTAGAGCTTTTTAAAATTATACAAACAGTAAAGTGGTGCTAGATCAAAGTGAATTGGTTGTTGTGTGACACATGCAATCCTCAGAAGAGGGTCAATTATTTACTCATTTAGAACAAATACATCTCGTGTTTGTCCAAGATTATACTGTAGGGTTATACGTCGTAAAAACAGGCGACGTATTTATTAGTAAAGGCAAAATGATGTCATTAAAACATGCTAAGGACATATGAAAAAAAATAGGTTTTAATTTTCTTTTACCCTGATGAAAGCCGTTAAAATCAGGATATTCTTATATATTTTATGTAGAGTTATTAGGTTTCGTATAATTTTGGTCTTTTTATATCTACACATCGCAAGCAAGCAGTTTTAAAAATCTATGAAATCTTAATATTTCTTTAACCAATAAAGATAAAAATTGTTGTTTGTAAAATTTTTATTAAATCAATAAATTTATACCTATCGTTAAACGGTACTACATCTACAAGTACACAGTCATTTTAAATAGGTAACGACAACATACGTACATACGATGTCCACTTTTAACAAAACATTGACTGAATATCAATTTGATCTGAACTGAATATAACACACGTCAAATGGCTTCATTTCTGATAAAAACAAAATAGCGGTAGCGTTTCGTTTTCCAATTCATTTATGTATTTATTCAATAATGATACTGAAACTGTACGAGTAATATCTTTTGGTGTGAAATAAAATTTACTGCAAATTTATATAAATAATAGCCATTTTCCATACCCAGTAGGGAATGATTTTGTATTGTAATTGATTACCGATGACAACACTAGTGTGTGGTTATGATCGTATTAAAGTATGTAGTTGTACCATTATATTATTAAATACAGTAATTACAATAAAGCTTACATTGTGCATCCAACGTATTTGATAGATCCATGGATTTGATTTGATGTTGCATTCAAAATAAACATCAGCAGACTCTCGAATCATTGTTGAATTCAAACTACTTCCCAGCTCAAGAGTTACTATTGGAACATCTATAGGAACAGATTGTTATATATTAGGTAGGTAGACATAATGATAAGTTGATTTTATAAAATGGTTGAAGGCGAATAACCTTCCATCGACAAAGCTTTGCAATAATTCGATTGAAATGCATTGGTTTTATTGAAATCCACAAATAATATGAATAGTGTGATATCTTGTTTGCTGGGAATATGTGTTTGATGTGTAAAGTAGGTGATACTGCTTTGTGCGATATTAATATTAAAATAATAATAATATTCTTACGCTGTATATCCAACTTCCACCCATCCTCTAGTCCGCTGTCTGGAATAAGACTCTGAACTCCTCTGCATGATAAATATTTTCCACTGTCAGATATAGTTGGCGTGAAAGTTAACACGCTAACTGTTATGTTTCCATCAGAACTTGTCTACAACAAAAAGACACAATACAGACTTTTATTAAAGTTATCATTCCGTGAGGAAATAAAAATGTTGAGTTTGGATTGTGCTACAGATAAGTTTCTCAATATAATGTGTAGCAATAAAATGCATCCTCACACACACGAGTATATCTCTACTAAAGTTTGAACAAAGTATCATCATAATATAACATTGCAACACAAATAAACTACTTAGTATGTAGTTTAAGATATGTGGTACCATCTCATGTGAAACGTTTGATTTAACGCTAGGTGTAAATAAATGTTCGACTCTTCATTTTATAAAAGGTAGATCGTACGAGTGTTTATTACAAATGCTTCATTAATATTCTACAGATACTCCACAATTTTTTTTTTGCTGCAAAGAGATTTTGTTTCTGTATAATAATTTATACGTACCGTGTCCTTGGAGTTTCTCATGGCGACGCTTCCTTTCCACCAAGTGATGGTCGGCGCCGGCCTAGAACCGACTACTTCACACTCCAAATCATAAGTATTCTCAGCTGATAGTGGCCTATTGTCACCACGCAGCCTTACCCATAAAGGACGAACTGTTTGGTAAGAAAATCAAATATTAGATATGAAAAATCGTAATAATTTAATCTCTCCAAATAAAATGTATCTTTAAAATTCCAAAGTACAGTCATCGCCTACAAAAGATCCGATTTTATTATCCGTACCACAAATCTAATAAATTATGTATGTATGTGGGTGTGGGTGGTATATTGTGCGAGGAGAAGGGAGTAGCAATATGCAATGCATAATATGTGTGTGTAGTAGAATTATACTACAATACTTACACAGTTGCTATTGGAATAGTGTCATGAAAGACGTCATAAAATGAAAGGATATCTTCTCAAAACTTTTACCAACACTAACAACAAAGTTATTGACAATACTTAAAGTGGCGTAGCTTGGGTTTCTGGAATTATTAAGAACTTCTACGCTGGAGTGGATCAATATAATTTTTGATATTGATATGGCATCAAAAATAGAAACAATAGCGCGGTAGGCAAAATAAAGTTTTTTAGAGCGAGACAACTAAAATGTAGATAGAAATTTTGAAATTTTTGCCAAAAAATGCCGTCCCTAAAAATGTTGTCCAGGGCGGACCGCCCCCCCCCCCCCCGCGTTATGCTACTGAATACATAGTAAGCCAAGAAAGGATAGGAAAATTTACATCAGATTAGGTAACTGCATAATTATAATATTTTGATTTAATTTAGGTAATTGATTAAGTAAGAACTTACGGTTCATATCTAATGTGACTGCACTAGAAATAGGAGGACTTAGATCAGAGTTGCTGGCTTGACAAGTCAATACGGCATGGAGGTGATGTCGTCTCAATGATTCCAGTTTCAATATATTTTGGGTCCTCCTTTCAGGAAGTAGACCATAGCTATCATCTAACAGTGCACTGTCCCTCCACCATGTCACTCTTGGTGAAGGACGGCCTGAGGAAATAATTATAAATAATTAATCACACAGGAACAGGAAAATATCAATAAGCGTAAGGACCTCTTCCTTATATCTATGTAAGTACAGAATGTATGCTCTATAGATATTTGAAAATATTTAACAAAATTATTTCTTACTTAAATTAAACATAGCGAAGTAAACAATATTTATTTATTATTGTTTTCCTAAAAGATTAAAACGGTTAATCTTTGTCTCCTTATTAATGACTTACCGCCATGTTGACGTCGGAGTGAAATATCAAAACAATAATTTATCACAGAAAAAAGTGGATATAAAGTATTACAAAACATTTTGTATATCAACATATTATTCTTATATTTACGAAAAAGAAAGAAAATATTTTATGTGCAAACTACTCCAAAACAAAAACAGTTTTCTTTTGAAATTATTCTAGCGTCAATGATTGATTGAATACTATGTCTTCTTACTGAACTTTTTACTGTGATGATATTTTCACAATAATACGAGTATGTCTTCAGATAATAAAAAAATGTCATATCTACTAAAAATAAAATACGTTATGACTAATCTGCAAAACAACGGCTTAATATTACAGAACAAAAAAAAACTATACATATAAACATCAGAACAACTTGATATGTGTCACGTTTTTTTTAGAGTTTTAAAATTAGGTAGGTATCGATAAATTAAATTGAAAAGGTTTTAGCCCTGATTCAGAAAATACTCAATTTTCTATATGATGTTTTACATAGAATTTTCTTGTTATAACCACAAATATCTAGACAACTGTTTTCTTAATCGTTCTATAATTTATCTTTGTCTACATCGTTGTTCTTATTTCCCCATGCGAGAGAATTTAATACTCTTACCTCCTGTGGCGACGCATACAATGTTGACGGATGCTCCCTCGTTGTAAGGACCGAGAATGTAATGCGGTATATGTGATCCTTGTTCATCCAGAATTGATAATTTCTCAACGGGAACTGTAGGAAGAAACAAGTAATTCATTAAAATAAATTAACTAAGTGAAATTGGAAGCTGCGAATAAAAATTTTCTTCATTCTAATTATTGTTATGAATTCATGTAATTTTAAACGAAGTGGGTAAAGTACCTAGATATCAATTAACACTCCATAAGAAAGTAAATATTTTATTCAGGACCACGGGGTTTTAATCTCGTTGTGCAGATATATTTATTCAAGAAAACCCCCTTAGATTTATAATATATTTTTCTAATTGTCAATAAGATTAGATGCAACATAATGATAAAGCCATGTTCTAATAATATTTGTAAATGTCACAGTATAATAGATATTATGTTTGCCTGATTGTAATATTATAAAGATTCTGGCATATCACAGCGAAATTCAACCGAACTATTTTGTATTACTATTATGTGAAAGCTCATCAAGAGTTTTCTAGAGAACCCCTAATGCTACTTCTGTATGTACAGCATAGATGGCGTTAGTTTACAAGAATCTGAAAATACATGCTTTTCAGAATTATCGGATCTTTTCTACAAACATGAGAATAATATAACTCCATCTGTTAAATTCTTTCAGAAGCTCTGACAAAGCTTTCGACGACAGCTCTGAAGTGTAACATTTTTATAACAGAAGATGGCGTTGTATTTATATTTTTCAAAGCGCACTACGATTTTACTGGTATGAGTTTATTCGCTGGAAGCGGAAGATTTTATTTTTTTCGTCTCCGACTGTGAGGAGTTTTATTAGCTCTTTTAGTAACGATTTTACACACAATTATTACGCTGTAAGTAATCGTTGTGTGAGTATTACGAATAGAATTTTTATACCAAAACAACTCAATGATAATGTCATGCATACCTTCCTTTTATAAAAAGACAGCAAGAACGTTGTGAATCAGACGACTGAGCATTACAAATAAAATGAGATTGAATGAAAGCGTGTCGTACATATCGAAATCACTAATTTCCTCAAGATTATTTTATCGTAACCAATTAGGTATTTTCTTCATATAGGCATATAATAGAAAAAGTTGACGCGATGAAGACTGGACTATTTTTTCCATTTTGTGTATTGAAGACAGACTGACTAATTCTCTTGTGAACATTAAAAGAAACATGATGTTATTTAACCAAAATAATTAAACGTTTAAATAATATATTGTCTTTGAAGTTAGATTGGCTCATGTTTTCCTAGAGTTGAAGAATTGAACCAGAGATTGTTATCAAGTGACAAAATATGTTTATTTATATCTTGACTTTTGTAATCTTAAATTCCCTTCCCTGTGGTTTCTTTAAACTTTCCAATAAGTAGGAATAGAAAAATAATTTAATTAACTATACATATTTTTTGACTCGTTGCCTAATAATACCTAATTGCGAGAGGTTAGTCCCGTCTATTGTGTACATAATCAACACGAATCAATCTATCCACTTAATGCTACATTTCATCAAAAAGTGATTGACACAAACATAAAAAGAACATGGATGAGTATTTCAAGGGACGGGTACTCGGAGAATCTTATCTCATCTTATATTATTTTCTTACAACTTTATACGTACTCTATTTTTCAATACGCTCAAAGGGAAGCTTTTGGAAGGATTCATGGGAGAAGGGGTGTTAACTTTACTCCCGCCTACTCATTTCAGAGATCTCGAGGTTAACGGGGTTAGGTAGAACCTTTTCACCAAATTGATGATTTTTGTTGAACTTTTTAGTGAAACACCAAATTATTAGTATAAGAGAGGCTTTTTAAGTGAAACGTATTAACTTCTTTTGACCGTATTTATATACTATATTTTTATTAAGTAGACATGGATAGGTTTCAGCAACGCATTCGACAGGGTAATATTAAATATACATAATTGAAATAATAAGTTCAATATTGATAATAAAAAAAATGTAGTTCCAATAATAACTAAATATACACATATACTACATTTCGTTTTCCTTTCATACACCTACAATAGTAGAGTGTTTACTGTCCTAGTGATATGTTAATGGGAAACAGAGTAGGTCCAAAGAGCGTGGAGCAACCTCTTCCAGCCAACCCTCGTGTTATGTAAAGATGAAATAAATAATACAGTAAAAATATAGAGTGTAACCTGACTGCATCAAATATAAAATATATATTATTGTCAGAGGAAGGTACGGGAAACGGAAAGCTGTAGGTATGTATTAGATTTTCTTTATTAAAATAATGTAAACTTTCGTTTATTTAAAAAGTAACGAGTTATAAATATGTATCTCGTCTCAATATAGGTATATCTCGTTTCTACGATGATGAAAAGTAGTCGTCAGAGGTATTGTGGTTGAAACTTATTTAGTAGGTATTATAATATTATGACAATAGTAATGATAGACCCTTATAATACTCAACTTCCTAATTAATTGTTTCTACAGTTTAACTAAGGGGTGAATGGATAATAATTTACCTAAATATTCCGAACGACAGAGCTCTGTACATCCCTTAAGTTCCTAAATATAATAGATCACAGAATTAGGAGATTATTTTGATTCTTTCTCAAGGGCGCAAATATGTTTTGTAAAAATGTAGGTCAATAATATTTTTAATATTTTATAATCTTGATTATAATCAACGAGGCTCATACTATGTTGACGAAAAAATTACAGATTGTTAAATTACATAATTTGTTTTATACCGCAATAAAGTTGGGAAAATACAAAAAATATTAGTGCGGACAAAGTATGCCATTAATATAATTACACCCGGACCCGGACAATAATGAAACGTGAAAATGTTTCTGGTGTGTTTCACATAACACCAACAAGATAGCATATTATTATACAGAAATCTCCTTAATAATTGTGGATTTTCGGCAGCGTTGAGTATTTGACAAAACGCCGTCACAATCACACCGGAACGTTATTTTGAAAATTGTATATATACTGTTTACAAAAAACATTTCGCATTGCACCTAATTTAATTTTGTTTTAATTATATACGTACAATACAAAAAGTAGATATTCGTATACGCCACTGACTTTGCACGAGATTGTATTGATATTTTGGATAAAAATATGTGCAACAAAGGGAATTATTGATTTATAATGATTTTTTATTTCATTTCTGATTTTATAAAACATCACTACCGCCATCTATGAATCATAAATGACTCGGGAAAGAACCTGAAAAAAATGACGATTCGCGTCCGGAGTAAACATTAATACCAGACGATTTTAGACATCCATCTATTAAATAAACTTATAAATGGAATCTCGGCTTCAACATAGGCTATTAAAATATATGATTTGTATCGTGGTTTGGTAAAATTATCAATTTTCCCAAGATACTGAATTCTATCAAGTTAGTATGAAAATGAAAGAAGCCATTTAAAGTAGTCCCGTTAATATGGTTTTTAAATTTGTTTGCGTCGTTACATAATCTAGAACTAGGATATACATCTAAGGATTATTTTTATACAATGTTTTTGCTCTACAAATACTTCTGTATGACTAAAAATGTGTCTATAATAATTAAAAAATAGTTTTGACATTTGCTCCGCGGCGCTTTCTGTCGTCATCTGTTTTGACTCGCGTGGTGTAGGGGCTAGCGTACTTAACTTAAATTGAGTGTTATGCGATGCGAGGGTACGAGTTCGATCCCACTCCATACCCAACGCTTTTTTCTTCTTTTTTTTACTATCTTTTTGTGAAATTTGAATTTAGCAGAATCCTATATACATAAAAAATAATTTTACTAGGTAAAACAAATATATTCCTTCCTATATGCCAAAAATTTATTCCATTAGGTATTTAATTCTAAGACGATGTAACTTCACCACCCGTACACAATTTTAGCCGTTGCGAAGCACGGGAAATACAGCTAGTTAAACAATATTTCTGTTGAGACGTTTTTAAGTTCTCTTTAAATTTCACCGACTTGTTTTAAAGCAAATCCAATTCAATGTAATGTAGCGTTCCGTTGTAAAAACAATACAATGCGGAAATTAAAAATCTGGGTATTTACGAGTAATTATTCCTAAATCTGAAATCGGAAGACTAGTTTTTGCTATATGAACAAATTATTTTTTCCACACAATGGGGTTGAGTATGTTAATATCGTCTACTATGTTACACATACACGTATTATAAATTTTAATGCAAATCTTTCTTAAAATCTCGACAGAAAGCAAGGAAGCAAGGTAATTAACAGCAAAATTAGAATAAAATTGTAACCAATCATTAAAAATTACTTGATTTTTTAATGTAGTTAAACTAAAATCAAATTATTACTAGCTTAAAAAAGCAATGTCACCTAATAATATTTTTAAGCAAAAACTCAAATAAATTAGATTGTAGATTTTAATTTTGAATACACAGCGTCGACATAAAAAACCTTTGTGATTAAATATTTAACAAATTATATTATGAAGAAAAACGTCACAATTCAAATTCTTTTCAGGAAAGATGTTTTTTTGGGGTGATTTGGCTTGTCTGTTGCCGGGTGTTTTTATTATCTCAATTTTTTTTTACCCCGCTACGGTATTTTTACAATAATTGATGGGTGGGGTCGTCTCCTTGAATGCTATAAACTTGAATGAAATATCATCCATTTACAGCAATCATAATAAAACGCTCATAAGGAATATTACAACATTGATTATTTTTCATCCGATATACCTACGAATATTTCTATTATCAGATGTTTGAATATTTACTGCTTTATTCTTTTATCCAATCTAATCTGATCCTTTGTTATGAAAATATTTTATGAAACTTTCAGCTAAAAGATTTAAGTGGAACTACTTATTAGATCTTCTGTTGTTTAGAATATAACAATGACAAAGAACCTTTTAACACCCACAAAAATGTTTAATGTGTATCTCGTAATATATAACAGTATGTAGTTCCTGTGTAAATGTTGCTAACTATGTAAATGTTATGTCGGTTTATTTTATGGATGTGATATTAGGTGTGCAATGTGGATACTCACGTATTACAGTTAAGTTGACCATGTGGTTGCGTGTTGGAGACTTTTGAAAATCAACTCTGCATCGGTAAACACCCCCGTCTGTTGACTTAGCTTGCTCTATTGTCAGCAGTGCTGTTGGTTTAGCGTTGACTTTGAACGAGGCTCGGTTTCCGAGAGCTTCCTGGTCTGCCCAGTGACTTCCTTTTGTAAGCTTTGTGTCACGGGCATCGAAACTGTGAAATAAACAACAAGTTATATCTATTGTATTAGAACATTTACGTCTAACTCTCTATCTATGTATTTTGTATGCACGCTTACAAAAGGTTTTATTCAATTTGATGGTTCAGTAGCTTGTGTAGCGTTTCATTGTTTTTAAAATAACCACAACAAATAAAGGAAACAAATAACATTATAATTTGGCACATTAACTTAGCAGTGGGGTTTCCTACAATACACTCGTATATCTTATGAGGAATGTTGGAAACGCTTTTATTGCCACATTTACTCTGTTTCTTTTTACCCTCAATATAAGGCGTCGTCAATGGTAATGACTATGTTATTGCTAACAATACTAACATTAGATACATATCTACCCACTAAACATATTATTACAATTTAAACATAGTCAATATGTTATTTTATAACATTTTTGGATATAAATATCACTCTCAGCGTTTAATGGAAAGTAGCCGAAGAAGGTTTTGTTCATATCGTCATCCTCTTGTACTGTACCTACATAACGTAGATATGCGAAGGTGATTCTGACATGTTGATACAGGAGTAAATCCTCTAGATTTATTCAACATATAATGTAATCTAAGTGTGTGGAGTAAATAATACCTTTATTTTGGTAAGGTAAGGTACCTGTAAATTGGTGAGAGCCGACCTTCTCTATACCATATGACGAGTGAAACTTTGTCGCCCGGTAGTGTGGTTGTGACATTGCATGGTAATCTTCCTAAGCCTCCTAGGATCACTTCGGCCGTAGAATCTGAAACAATATTACAAACAAATATGTTACACACATGTATAATTCACACAACTCTACGAGTCGTTTACAAAATCCAGGGTCAAAATGAAATACCGAAAATGTTTCCATTTTGAACTGTCTAATAATTTGATAATAATTTATGTCCCTGTACGCTGAACGCATGTATGTATGTATGTTTGTTAATAATTATCCTATCGGACAAATTATTACAGACGGGAAGTAATTGTGCAATATGAACTTATATCTATATTAATTTCATTACACCTAGTTATTTAGACTTGACATTAGATATGAAACTCAATAACATGAACTATAAAATGCCTTAATACACTTACCTAATATTACACTTCGGTTCGTAAATATATTATTATCATTACGTCTGACTTAAAGTAGATATTTATTGTTTATAATATACATAATGTGCCTAAATTGTTATTTCGTTAGCAGGTGTATTGTGATAATGAGAAGTACGTTTAACTTAATAGAGTGACAAATCGTTTTGTTGAAATCGCTAAGAAATTTTGGATGAATTCAATAATAATGTGTAGTGGGCGGATATTAAAATACTTCAGATGGTAACAATGTGACAGTATAATTATAACGTATCACTTTCATAGGAATATTATAAAGAACGGTGGAAAACAGATTATATTAGATATAAAATACGGATTCGATTTACATTTCAGATTACGGTTTAGGATAGCTCGACTATGACATAGGGAGAAAAGTTGGTATCACGCACAATAGGTATTATAAATTTATACTATATTATAGATTGGAAAGCCTAGTTTCCTTCCATTGTTTCCGAGAGAAAATAGCAGAAAACGAGCGCTGTAATATCAGAGATGATTAATTAAAACCCACTTCCTGCAATCCCATAAAAGTAATATAAAGAACATACCTACTATAGTTACCATTATACATATTACATAGGTACACAATAATAATACTATATTGGCTTTCATAGAATGAAACTCTGATATTTTTGGTGTCTTGTTGTCGGCTAACCTTAATGGAGGTTAACATCGTTATCTCTCTATGTTTCGAATTCCTTACTTTCTGAGACCGTACATTAAGTTCCAACAATCACATAATCATCCCTACTACATTTACACATAACTAATTTAGCCTGATTGAATGGCTCGCATTTACACACGATTTAGCAATACATAATAAATACCTTAAAATTTTGCAACGAAAAACGTAAACCGTATAACTACTGAACACGTACACTTACTATAATTTATAGACTCTTAATAATATTTTTAGACCTAAAGATGATGATACACAGAATTTTCTAGCACAGTAGACCGCTTGTTTGATGAATGGACATAATAATTACTACCTACTACTGTTTTTATGATTGTCAATTTCCAAACTGTAAAAGAGGAAAACGTGATCTATTGTAGCTAATGTAATCCATAAAAACGCTCTCAGAATAATAATTATTAGTAAAAATACTCGATTAATTAAAAATAAGTACGTATTGTTTTTATAAAGCTTTTTATGTGAAAGTAATGAATATTAAAAAAGTTGTTTACAAACGACAAACAGATGTAGATATAGATAATCTGGGTTACCTAGCGGATTATTTAATGAAGTGAACTTTTTAACTGACATAAATTATATCTACGCTGTAAACACAATACTTCTGAAAACTATCCCCAATTTCAGGCAATCAAATGATTTTATTATTTTATTACCAACAAACTTGTTAATTGACTAACTTTTGGTAGGAAAACAGGAAAGATCTGATTTCTCTCCATTAAATTTCACTATTTGATTATGCGATTAACTAGCAAAGTTCTCGCCCCATCTTTACCTGTTTACCTTGCCATAAATTGATTAAACTTTATAAATAGTCTGGTTAATGTTAGCATAGTGGGGAGACATTTCTAGAAAGTCTGTCTCACACCTAGTGTGACTTCTGCATGTGGGACTTAATTACTGTCTTCATCTGAATATCCAATCCATCATTCACTGTAGTATTCATCAAAGGACCATTCTATTCTGCAGAGTGCTTTAGGAGCAGAATAGACAATTATTGGGATAGCCCCAAAAGCCCCATGTGGCGGGGTGGAGTTCGTCAACCACATTGTCGAGGAATGTCAGTTCACTAGGTTCAGCAGCACAATGGAAGACATTCACAACTTGTCTCCTGGGGCACTTCAATACCTGAGCTCTCACGATCTTAATCTCTGACTCCAAAGCCATAATAAATACATTACGAAAAATTGTTGCTAGTTTGTAATTAAATTACTAGGTGTCTACTTACATACTTTTGCTCACGAAGCCATGGTATTAAAGGATGTTGCTTGACAACACTAATGCATTTGATTTTAAATTTATGCAGTTGATTTACTAGGCTCGAGGTAGTAATTGAGTAATTGTGTTCATTACTGAAACAACATTGCGAAATATTTATTTGTAATAATGGTCGACATAATATTATTATTACTGTACAGAGCGGGGAGTAAAATGTTAGGTGTTACACCAAATTCAACTATAACAATATAATCGATTAAAACAAATGTGTCGCTATGTGTGGTGACACAATATTCAATACGTTATACTACATAGTACTTTATTAATACATTTATACTGACAAAATAATATTGAACTTTTTGAAATAAAATTATCCGGGCTTTGAATATACGCTAAGCGAAATATTTTCCTGCACACTTTACAGTAAACACCAAGTTTGTGTGGTCGCCGAGATCCGGCAACTCGGACTTGAAAGTTTTTCTATACTGGTTTCCTGTGAATAATTAAATGCGTGAGTAATAACTGAAATAAGAAGTTATTTTTTCAATTATTTCATTGTAATATACATTTAAAATGTTTTTAGGTCAAAAAGTTATAGAATCGTACCTTATGTGCGATTTAGGAAAATAAATCATATTTGGTACGTGTTGATTGACATTGTGAAAATTAGCATTTTCTTTGTCATTTATTGTCCATTACGCAATGGTGAAACCTTGATACCTTCCCATGTTTGGAGTTGGAATAATATGAAGCAGTATTTTTTTATAAATAATGCAGTAATATACTTATAGATACAATAAAATGTGTATATCTATATAGATACATTATAGACTGTGTACTGTACAATGACACTTCATAAATTAAAATTAATGACAATGGAATGGGTCAACCAACTCGCATAACGTTCTCGGGTTGACATTCTTCAAAATAAACATTATGTATTATTATACAGAAGCGACGAATCCATTCCATATTTATTCACCAGGAAGTACTCACTATTCCTGAAATACGTCAAATGCATTCGCAGTCAAATCCATCATGGAATTGTAAAAATATTTTGAAAACGACTGAATCCATAATTTTTTACAACGTCAACATTGACAGACTTTGTCTAGAGAAATGTGTCGCCACACCACATATCTACTTGTATAGTGGCTCATATTTTTTCACGAAGTATCTATATCTATCCCGTTTTATATTTAGTTTTATTTTCTACGAATGATAGATACTAAAGACTTTCATTAACATACCTGTTAGGAACACAATATGTATTGTTTATAATACACAGAATGTACATCATTTTCCAAATAACAAACTATTTGTAACAACTAAAATGGAGACAAGATAATAAATCTCCAATTTTTGAAACGTCTTTCTCAAATATTTCAGTGAGCGTTAGGAATCTGAAAGAAAATAGTCGTATTAGGTACTACCCGGTGATACAATAATGTTCCAAGTGTGTTGTGATAAGGTTTAAAGTGTATTAATAAATTCACAGTCGTTCCTCACATTTGCCTAGTCAAGGTATGGGGCTAAAAATATAATACCTTTGGGTAAGTTGATAATTTTTAGAAGTGTAAGTACAGAATTTCATAATCCAATACCTGGGTATTCAATCCCAATTATTATCCACGATAAGGTATCTTGCCTTAAACTAAGACTCAAATGCACCAAAGTTTTATCTAATATTTTTCTCAAAGACAGATAATACATAGGTGCCAATTAAAAGATATTTAAAACTTACAGAATTTTAATTTAAGCTAAATACCTATAAAAAAGCGATGCTATGTAAATAATTTTACTTACATACCTATAATTTTAAATATTAATATCCGAGATGGACAAAAAAGGAACCGATCTTTTATATCAGAACTCATCTCAAAATTAATTTATTTCCAAGACAAAAGGCTGTTTTAATTTAATGATTTACCTATTCCCGTCATCATCTTCACACAAATAATCTGGCTTTTTGTTTGAAAGAGTTTAGGTAAGTATACAAAATCCCTTCCATCGTGTACAAATAATAATTATACACCTGCTATATTTCACTTCATAAAAGACACTTGAAATGGTTAAAAGTTTAGTTAATCAAATAAATAAATTGAACAATTTTGTAAATAACGTGTATCATCAATAATTTATAATACGTACCAAAAATTTTCGATGATTTATATAATCCATAAATTGAAGCCTGTTATTGACATCCTAACGCTTTAAAATCTAATTAAATTGTCAAGTAAAATTGAATACTCGACATCTAATAAAAAAATAATCAGAGATATTTTATCACCTTACTACAAAGCATTTTGGTTTGTAATTAATCATTTAATTTGAACGAGAAAAATTAATACGCTTTCTAAATCTACGTATTTTTAAAATTTTATATGACATAACAATAATTCCGCAATTAATTCAAGACAAGTTATAAAGTATCACCCGTGTAGACTGATAATTATATGGATCATCCTTTTGAGGTTTGTTTTATTTTGAGATAGTAAAATAAGTGTTTTAAGTAAAGTTCGATACCCTATCCAGTGTCCCCGTATCAAGAACGTAGGATATAATTAGTTTGACAGTCAAGTAGGTATTTACTTAATAAACTTAATATCTTGATTTAAATAACATGAAACAAATACGGGCTAATAACAGTAAAGTTGTTTAATACTATAAAATATGTTTATTTTTTCAATTTCGCACCCTCAAAACCGGGGCAAGGTGTGAGAAATTCATTTAATAATACTTATTGTCACCTAGACTCGTGACTAATTAATCACACCATTTTTTGAAGTGCAGACTAATTTTTACAAAAATTGTTTCTTTTACTAAATGTATAAATTTTCTTCGTTGTATATCTATTGAGACACTTACGTGTTACTTTTTTATATCCGATAAGTGGGTTGAATTTGTTTTTATCCATATTACGAGTACATGATATGTAGATAATACAGGTTTCAATACACGTTTAGTCGTATAAAAAATTGGATTTCTTATTTCAATACTTCGGACGCGTGTAATATACGAACAAATATGTTTTCAATAATTGAAAATGAGTCCTACAAATTAAATACCGGGAGGATAGATAAATCACACGCAAGCTGGATTAATGAGGTTAGGTAGAATGGTTCAAACTAATTCCCCTAAAAATCGTGGATTTCTCTTCGATATCGTTAGAAGAAAATACAGGTACGCATTTTACAAACCCCTCTACGCAATGAAAGAGAAAGAGAACGATGAACGAAAAATAATGTTTCTATTTCATTCCTATTGTGGATTTAAAATAAATTGCCCATATTTTGATCAGGGCTGAATTCCAAAGCATAGAAAAATCTCGTCTTCCTTTTTTTACTTCCATCAATAAGTATGAAGCGAACGTAGGTGTGTTCAATATGCCTACTGTAGAATAAACTGAGCGAACATCTTACTCTCTTCAAATACTGAAGACATTTTTTATAGCAAAAGTACGACAAATTATTTTAACTCACATGCAATATAGGATTATTTTCTCTTTGCGGCAGAGGTTTTGTTTGCTTGCAGAATGAGGTATTCTATGTGCATGTACAATTGTAAAAGACATTGTCAAATTTTCATCGCCTCATAAATAAAATAATCATTTTTTGGATATAACGTTAAATTATAGTTATCCTTTAGTGTGTACATTTTTAATAAAGTTTCATTTTTGATATCATATTATATACTTTGTATAGACGAAATGACATATGCAGATTATACAAGATTATATGAATATGATTAACAAAATTATTGTAGAAGTCGTGAAGGATTGGGACCTGTTTCCTGACCTGTAATACATTGATGTATTGAGTAATAATACGATAATCTGGGGGGGGTACTTTGTAAGCTTTCTCACCCAAAACACGCAGATAAAATGTTTATGGAAAATGACCCTTATGGCGATTTACATAAGGGCGTTTTTCGTGTGCATTTTATCTGCGTGTTTCGGGTGAGAAACCTTTAGAAAGTTTCAGTACTGTTTATGGAAATATCCGTGTGTTGTGATAATGTAATATTTAGTTATAATTGATATACATATATGTAGATAATGTAAAGTTGAAAGGCAATGCAACGTTGTTTCTTTTGTATCTATTGCTCAGGAAAAAAAATGTGTAGGTACTCGTATTATAAGTAGTGAGTGTACGAGTATGTATCCATTATAATAAGTAATAAAAATTCCAGCGTGTTCAGAGACGCCTTTACGAACATTAAGTAAACGTAAAAAATAATATTTCACTAGATATGAACCAACTCCACGTCTGCAATGAACCCATTTAGAAGAATGAGAGGCAGAGTCGTAAAATCATGAAGACCTCCCGCTGAGAATGAGAATAATTCGCTAATACCGAACAAAGACAATGTTGGCGGAAAAGACGTTTGAAATTTTGGAAGATGCTATAAGTGAATGGCTAAGTGTTTTTTAATGAGTTCACAACTACTTCAGTTTTCAAAGGCGTCGGTTCTTCTATGAGAGGTTTATTTTTATAGAGTATGGAGGTTTTACCGTTGATAAAAAACTTTTAGGATATCTTAATTGAAACGACGTATTAAAGATACTGATCGTGTTTCACATCCGTTATTTTTCTCGCCTTATTAGTAACAGATAGTCCGAGAGCCCGCTGGTAAATCCGCTGGCCATTCGGGTAAACTGCTATTTCTACGAAAAAATTATCTCAACATTTTTTGTATAGAATTTAGCAAGGATTATTTTTGTCATTGACTACTTTCTTCTATCTCTTACCATATTCCTATAAAATGCGAAAAACCGCGAAGAGGGACCTTTTCGGGGGGGGGGCAGGGGGGGTTGCGGCAGGATTTTGATAGGCAACCCTAGTGCGATGTAATACCCTATTGGTAAGCTATCATTTATACCACATTTCGATCAAAAAACAGATACGTCATAAATTAAGCAGCGGGCTCTTGGACTAAGAGTTGACATTATTGATTGAAAAATTATTCTAATGAAATAATAATAATCAACGTTAATATTCTGAGAATTGTTTTGCCTATCAAAATTCTGTTTCGTCTATGTATTCCCATCTATAGGAATACTTAGTGGCATTGAGATACCTACATTCTTATTTATTTACATGCTTTAATCTTGATAGTGAAACAATGATATTAAAATTTCATCTCAGACTACAGCATCCAAAGCTACACAAAACTATTTAATTATTCGTCAAACATCTACAATGAAACTGCTTTATACTCGTATTACCTACCCCGCAAGTCAACAAAAAGTTTGCAAGTAACTGGAGCTCCACTAACAGATTGAGAAGTAATTTAGAAACACGGTTATTTATTCTTCGTTAATTTTAAACTTTTAGATTTAATAAATTTCCCTCTAAACTAAAAGTATTAGTGGAATACCAGCTGTTAATACAGGTAAATAAATACTTTTTGTTTGCCAATATGCATTATGTAGCAGATAAATTATAATATAAAATATTTTTTTATTCTTTCGTCATTGCTCGATGCCATAATATTAAATTATCGGCGATATCGCTGAAACAACATTATTATTAATACTTTTAAAACATGGAGAGGATTTAATATTATTAATTATTGTTAGTAGTAGCAATGTGTCTATGAAAGCAAAAGTGCTAGTGCACAATGCTGTCTTGGTGCCGACCCTGATGTATGCTAGTGAGACGTGGACGTGGATGAAGAAGGATGAATCAGGGTTGAATGCAGTAGAAATGAGGTCATTAAGAAGAATGTGCGGGAAAACGCTGAGAGATAAGATAAGGAATGAGGTTATTAGGGAAATGAGTGACTGCAAGACTGGTGTAGTGACAAGAATGAAAGTAAACAAACTAAGATGGTTTGGGCATGTTGAGAGAATGAATGATGACAGGATGACAAAAAAGATATATCTGAATGAGCGAAGAGGGGTGAGAAAGCGCGGCCGTCCGAGACTGACCTGGTCCGATCATGTCGACCAGATCCTCAAGGATGGACGCGTTTTGAGTAAAAGGAATCGGAGAGCGTGTATGACTAATTGCATGAATGTGACGGAAGCTAGGAGTGTGTGTAAGGATAGGGCTGTCTGGCGCTCTGTCCTCTCTGCCTACCCTGCAAGGGATGTGGCGTGAGGGTATAGATAGATAGATAGAATTATTAATTTCTTGCATTTGACTCAAATACCTTTAATTTCTAAGTAGTTTTAGAATTAAACTTTTCTGTAACGAGTTTAACAGCCGAATGACATTTGGAATCGATTAATTATCAATACTCGTCTGAGTCTGAAGGCTAGACCGCTTAATTATGAAAAGCTTTACAGAGAAGCGAAACCAGTTTAATTAAACACGATAGAAATAGTTAGTGCCTATATTCATTATTATTTTTTGAACGGTCTTTAATTAAAAAGTCTCGAAGGGGTTGTTGATGTCAAGATTATCATCATCAACCAAGATTAATAATTCGTCTCGAGCCTTTTTCTCGAGAGCGCTGTGGGTGGTAAAGGTTCCCGGAGAAAAACCCATAAGAATATTGCTCAACATGAACAAATCCCAAAAAAGATAAAAGCCCTTCAGAAATATCCTCAACGGACAAAAGCCCAAACTTTCTAGTTGGATTCCAATAGATGAATTATTTCTAAAATGTTGACTTTTTTACTGTCTATCCCATTTTAGATCCACTTACTTATTTGTTTATTTTCTAATCTATGCTAGTTTCTAACACACCGAAAGAAATTGCATACTTAAAGATACAATTAATTATATTTTATAAATCCAATAAGATTTGAGCTTTTGTCCCTTGAGCAAATTTCTTAAGGGTTTTCGTCTTTTTTGCGATTTATTCATGTTGAGCAATATTCTAATGGGCTTTTGTCCGGTCACGGGGTGGTAAAACACCGAATTTAAAAGTGGCTACTCAGAAAATGTCTTATATATAATATGTCTTATATTGAAAGGAGAGAAAATATTCGTAACTTATTTATTTCAGAGGACAACAATTAATAATTTTGAAATAAGACAATTAATACAATCTACCCATGTGACAATGTATGGTCTCGGAAGTTGTACCACTATCGGAGAGTTCTTCTAAAAACAACTGAGACTTGACTTGTATCATATTTCACAATCACTTTCAAATTTTATGTACAAATCACTTAAACCTGCTGATTACTGAATTACTAACTTCGCGGCTTAGCGCGATTTTACCTTCTTCCTTCGTTTTCAGAATACTTAGTCTCATTGTTTTGAAAATGGTTTTTCAGGCTAAAGGAAGTCTATGAAGATATGTGTATCTTCGTACCAACTTAAAACATGCCCCAATTGGGACTTTCTTCTCTTCTAAATAATTAAGTGTGTAATATTAGATCCTGATTTTTTATAGCAATAGTATATCAGATCAGGCAATAGATCCATCCATGCTCCGTAATCTGATATCGTGGTTATGACGAATGCAATAGACGGTTACGCAGGTTATGGTATACGCGTATGCCAACTGATTGTATACTATTTATAGTAGTAGTAATACTACACAATCAAATGACATATATATCGCCTCATAATAAAATGTACAAAACACAGTTATCAGTTAGGCAGTCAAATGCGCGTACAGTAAGTAAAAATTGTTGAGAAGGGAAATGAAAGTAAATGTTTTTAGTTTAGGACTTTATTTTTCCCTCAGAAAATTAGACTATACTGTGTTTGTGTTCGAGTAAGGATATAAATATTCCTAAGCTCTTGTAAGTTGTATAAATAATATAATTAAATTACATATAGAGGAAAGTGTTCTTTATTTCAAGAATGAGAATAGAGAAAAAAGAGAAGGGAGAAAAACAAATTTCATTCGGTCGTTTTTTGAATGGCCCAGATTACCCAAACATACCCCATCGTTAGCGTCAACAATATCGATAACGAGTCAGAATTATCTGACACACTTCCAAGAACATAGAGCCAACCTAGTGGCCATAAAATCTTATTCAATCACACGCTTCAGATCCTCCAGTATATCTGAGACTTTCGATACACTCACTTCGCTAGATTGCTCCGCAAGAAACACTTGGAGAGCATTTAAGGTTTTAAACGATAAAACAAAGTACCACTTTCCAAAACAGATTGAAAGCGGAAAATGTGTCTTTTCTTAACTTTACATACTTACACGATGATGAATCTACAGTATATTGTAAAGATGACTATTACCTATTAAATTTTAATTCAGTATTAAAAAGAATATTAGTCTATATACACTTTTATCATTGGCAAACATTTAATTTACATCCTGTTGTTTCAGCATGAATAAGTGATTTTCCTCAATACTCGTAGTTAAATAATTTAACTACATAGAGAGAAGTAGCCAACATTAAATTTGATTAAATTACTGCATATGTTATGTCCCATGAGAGAGTAGAGTACATGCAACATTTCAAATGCTGCAATTAACGTGCACTTCCGGTACAAGTTTAATTTAAGCTCGAATCCATGAAAGGACAAAAGGTGTAACCCTTTATTTATCTATAAATATCTACTCACAACGAAAATATTTTATTTAATAGCAATTTTTATTTTGGTCTATTGTGCCTGTGATCTCTGTAGCGTAAACTTCGTTATCCTATACCACTTGAAATCCCCTAGTAACTCTACTATGTGAGAATAATAAATATATACCTACTTACCTGAATTGAATTGTAAGATCCACATCATTAAAAATAATAATAACGTCTTAAATGTTTATACATACTTTCATATCATGTTAGAAAGCTAAAAGATAAATTAAATGAACACGATTTAATTTGTTGCATCTAGAAATATCTCATCCCATATCTTCATTATTCAGAATAACCCTTATCTTTCGTTGTATTTTCACAAGTATTTCGCTGACGGAACATTTTGTCTGCTTTATGTCAACAGAAACTTGTCTCTCTTTTGGAAGAATGTGCCATACATTACACCACATTAGTCTCACAGATTTCCTAGTAAAATTAATTACTAAGAAATTTTTGAATTTAATCCGTGATGTAAAATGTTTCTGGAAAAAGACAATGTTAATTTATATTCTAAATTTTAACGTCCCCTTTTATATTCAATTATCCTAAAATAATAAGTAGGTATAAAATAATATTTATGTAGAATTTTACATGATTTCTGGTGAATTATACAAGCCAGCTTCCATCTCTTTACATAAAGGATTTTTATCTGTTTACAATTTATGTGATATTTGCATTATGAGGCGATGTTTTTAATGTTATAAAAGCATTGACTTACCATTATACAGATTAGCAAAAGATCGGCTGTAGGTAGGTACGTTGACAGGATGTAGACACTGGTAGACGTAAAATATAAATTTTCTGCATTTTCTAGAATTTATTATTTAACTATTAGGAAATCAGTTAAAACGCTAATTGCTTGAGATGTTTAGTACATAGATTCATCATTAAAAGTACAGCGGTTTGTGGTGATGTTCAGCAAATATTTTCTTATAGCAATTGTGAATCTATGGTTGGTATGTGCTTTGGGTCTGAATTCTTGCATATAATTAATTCAGACTTATACTAAAATATGCACACTGCTTCTCACTTTACACTCGTCACGTCGTCGGCTAGATAAATTACTTGCGCTTGAATTCCATTTAATTAATATTGAAAACTTTGTCCGAATAATTTAACCTTATTTCAAATAAATTTTATACCTGAGGCATAATAATATTCGGCAGCAATAATTATTCGACTTTGCTAATTTATGAAGGAAGTACTTATTTATTAAGGGACATTACACGTTTCTGGTTCTGATAACGAAACCTTAGATATTAATTATAATATATATTTGGGGCTAAATGCTTTCATACGTCGCAACCAAATCAAATGAACTGAAATTGTTAAACTGTGTTTTAAGAATGGCTTGCATAGAAAATATTTACAATGGTGATGAAGATAAGGTGGTACATTATACAATATAAAAAACATATAGAAAACATAAGAATCATTCTGAGTATACATTATACATTCATTACGGTTGGGAGAATAAAATAATTATTGTGAAATTGCAAAGTTTATTCTAACTTTTTCAAAATTATTCAGAAATCATTTGCTTCTTGAATATAAAATGTCTGGCTGAAGATGTCTGAAGAAAAAAATGTCTAAAGTCTTATTTTATTTTAGATTTTATAGATTAATATATTATTTTAAGAAAAATGCAAATGATGCTTACCTAAAAGTCTAAAGAAAGTCAAAACTACACGAGCATGAACCTGAAGAGAAAGTCATATTTCATTTAACTTTAACGAAAATAAACCCATTTATCATTGAAGTACGTTTTATTTCACTTAGCCCTAGTTAAGGAATCTTACTCCTGGACGTACGAATAATACACAAGGAATAATAGTATGTAGAATAGCATTTTATTTTTCCACTGGGACAAATTATTATTACCAAAATTATTTAGATAGGACATCTTATTAATTATTATAATAATAAAATATTTTAATTACACGAAAACATTCATAATGGTCCTTTGTCAACAAGATTACCAATAATAATAATTGTTATTCCTAATTACTTTAAAACAAACTTTTACGCGAGCAAGAGGCGATAAAATATTGCCCCCTAATGTTATTTCGGTATTGGTGATGGTATTTTATACAGTCAGAGCCTTTGATAACTACAGTACTTGCACACCTACTAGGTACAGTATAAAATTATTTGTAAGCTCCCTCATATTGTTTCACATAATATGAGCCAGGAATGTGTTAATTAACAAGAACAAGTACTAGGAACTAGAATATTTCCTACGATAATATAGAATATTCCTACGGCAGCTGCTGTCATGACGGAAATTTACCAAAAACAAATATATTTTCCCCCCTTTCATTTCGAAATTGTAACGTGTGGGTATTTGAGGTGGTTTTCGGCAAAATTACGTGTTGCACTCTCAATCGGACGAACATGTTTCGATTCCTGCCGAATAGGAAATAATTATAGAAGAGGTTTTTTTGATAAATAAAAAAATATGAAAAATAAAGTAAGTACGTATAGTAATTCTATTGAAAACACAGTGCATCACATAAATTAAAAATACAATTTGCAGGTAAAGAAGAAATATTCAACAAGAATTTTAATAGTACATACTACTATATTTGACAAGAAAATCTTTTTACTTGTTCAATGCTCATAGTGAACAGACCCAAACAGACCTACACAGCAATGATTTTAGTACTCGTAGAGACTCACAGGATTTTATACAAAAGTGAAAAAGGGAAGTTGGTTTTCATGTCGAGGGAACGACTACGTACCTACTGGGATATTATTAACTAAATGTAGGTTACGCTATTAGTGTTGCTTGCAAATCCTCTGTAATCTAAATCACATAATTGGGTGACACTAACTGCATGCAGAGATAAAAAAGATATTTTATGATGATAGTGAAATAGTATGTAATTCCACACAGTTACACATAACCGTTATATATCATTTTCAGCTGTACGAGTTGCTGTTAACTGTCAAAGTTTTGCAGTTAACTTTTCACTCGGGTTCCGGTCTCCACTCGGGAATTTCGGTCAATGGCGGTCTTTCATTAAACATGCAATTCTTAAATTAGGCGGAAATGTGGTAGGATAAGTTTCTACATTGCACCAAAGTTTCATAATATTGCATACACTAGGTATAACTAACTAATGCATTATTATTTTAAGAAATTTAAACAATACTACACATTATTTCTATTTGAAATGTTCGCGTTTCGCTCGAATTAGTTATATCCGGAAATGGTCCGGGAGTTATGAGCATAAATTACTGTACACACATAAAACACAATATCACATTATCTCTTCCACTGTTGTTAGATTCGCTTTCAGTTTGGCGTTCGCATTGCACGCTACAAATCTACCTACGAGCTCGTATAACAAAGTGTTACAATTTATTACCATCCATCTAAAAATAACATCAGTATAATGAATCATATGGCAGTGACCAAATTTCATAATTAAAAAAACATGTTTTCTGTTGTTTATTGGTTTTCAAATGATGAAATATTCAATTGTGTTAAGTAATAATAGAGATTCACCGTCCGTGTATACTTATTGAATGATGGACGGGGGTTGTTTGATACCAGAGAAATCAATTTATGGTATCTCCTACGCCAGTTATACTTACTAATTCTTTGAGGTTTATTTAAATCTTCGTACATTTGCGCAAATTACAACTTAATTTCAAAAATACTGATAGGTTATTTGGATTTCTTTCCTAAGAAGAATGAATGAAAGAAAGATGTGCAAAATATAAGCGGCTTCGCCAATTCAATAAAGTACAATGCTTTGGAGGGGCATTGATGCGATGTGTACTCGTAATTCATGTATCTTGTAACCAACGAGTACACGTTATACCACAGAAATGTATTAGCAACATTGTATCGACTATACTATGTACGTGAGGTGAATCTATATATATTAATAAAACACTGAAATTATATGATATTCCTATACCGAATATGTTATAATATGGGAAAGGATGGATCTTTAACACTTTGATGTATCTATTAAATAAATACATAATATGAACATATTACTACACTACTTATGTATGTATCTATAGGTACGTAGAGGAATCTTGGAAGGGCTAATCTTTGGGATAATCAGTTGATATATTAATATGACGTACCTACCTATGTATAATCTTTCTCACAGATTGTTAAGTAGGTGCGATATTAATCATCTATGTAAGTCATTTATTGTTCTGTGAGATTTCCTGTTAATAGAACCCGTTAAAGACCGTGAAATGGTGACGTGGGATAGAAATTAATCACTTCTATCATTATAATAATTAAATATTCAGATTAATAGATATGTTCCTACATGGTGGCATAATTAGTATGCATTTTGTTAGATTTTTTTCAAGAACTTTTATCTTTGCTATACAAGTTGAGTGGTATCGTACCAAACTAATAGGAGGTAGAAGAAAAATAAAATGAAATAGAAATTATTAAAATCCTTACAAAAAAACGGACAAAATATTGTTATGTAGTAACGATTTTTGCATTTTAAAGTAATTTTTGATAAAACAACTCAAGTTTCGAGTATTTGAAATAACTGTATAATGAATATAACACTGACTAAATAGTACTGGTGCCGATGGAAAAGTTTTAATGGATAGATAAAAAGCTACGGTTTGTCGAGCAAAATTTCTGCACTCGAAAATAGACGCGTGCAACTCGGTAATAAATATACCTAACTATAGGTACGTATGAACTGAACAGTGAACTCGTAGAACTTATACCACTCAGTATCATGACAAGTATTTAAATCATTAATTTACCTATTAATTGATTCGTTCGATTGAAATATGACACTGTTGAGTTACTTGCTTTAGTATCCTAATAAATCTATGCATATTGAAGATAAAACAGAATTGAACCGTCAGTAATGATTCATATTTTTGTCAATCGAATAATTTTATTTCTTTTATATTATATTTACACAGATGGGTTTTGCAGTTATGAAGTAACTATGCGTATTAAAATTATATTTTTAAAAAGGCTTTAAATTATTGCATCAATTTTATAAGTAAAATGTACGTAAGAATGATTTACGTAGAAAGAAGCTAAATAGTTTCGATATCGTAGCAGAATGTCGTAGATCAAGTCTAGGTATAATGAATAAACTGTTAACAACTGGGCTCATACTTCGTATCGAAAACGAAAAACGGACCGAGAAATTAGGATGATGGAATTTAAAACATCTTTATTCGTTATGTTGCGATATGTATAGAAACTTCACCCAAAAATAAAACGGATAATAATCATTTGTAGAAAACTGTTGTGGAAAATGAACAATCTGAATTAAAGCTGAAAATTTGGTACTTTCATTTAGAGAACAGATAGAGATCGTGACCCTACGTTATAAGGTTAAGTAGGCTGAAAAGAAAGATTTTAGTCGTCAGCAAATATTCCGGTGTCATGTTAGGTCGGTATGTGCCTAGTGGACTAATACAAGTCGTCCAAAGTAGTTAATCTCGAAATCCTATAAAGAATTTGAGTGAGTAGCTATATTATTATTTATAAATGAAATGAACAAAGGAAGGAATAAAGTATAATATAATATTGAAGTGGAATGTATTTTCGTGTAAGAATTTGCAATACAGATTGTCTTGTTCCAACATACGCGTATCATAATATGAAATAGGAAAAATAGGTAGATATATTTAATAATACTAGGTAGATAATGTAAAAGGCTAAAGTCCTTGGTGTATTATCGGGTGCTACAAACCGTATTACAGCTAACACCATTTCTTTTATAAAAGGGGAAGATTTGCAATTTCATGACATTAGGCAAAAAATTAGGAAACGTAAGCAAAAAAATAATAAAGGGACCTTGTTATATTCTTGTAAATGTCATAAGCACAATATGAAACACCTTTATCATTCCATGTAAAATCTATGTTCTTATTATTGACTTATACACTATATAGGTCGTTGTCTTCCGGAAATTTTAAGGGGCGATTGTTTACGCGAAAGTATGAAAAATGTTTTATGAATGCATGACCGATAATCACATTTTAAAGAAATGGCCTTTTAAAAATAAAAACCTTACTATTTCATTTTCAAGACGTCTTAGCACCAAAATGGTTGATTTTCGTCATGTGTATTGTATGTATTAAACTTTTTCCACGCTTTATCACAAGCCTTAAAATATTTTACATCCGGAAAAAAAAACATCCCGTTGATACCTATAATAATATTGGTATTCGCAACATAGTCCGAAAATTAAATGTTTGTATGATATTAGTTATACACAAATGATAAGTCATCACTCATGAGTAAATATAATAATTGATTGATTGAGAACATTAAGCACTGATCATATTTTAACCGATTTGCTATAAAATTCCGTGCCATATGTTAGTAGAGAAATAAAATGATGGATTATAGGTTGGTACATAGTAAACTGTATAGGTACAGTATATTTGTTATATGGTATCTCTCATCAGTGCTTGTCCTGATGATTACTATATTAGGTATTGTACAAATACACATTATTTACCTATAGAAGATGGACATTATTTACTCACGCGCTGCTCTCTTGCTTTAGTTTCAAGTACGTTCAGTGGTTACTGGTTATGTCACAACACAAAAGGTAGGTTTAGGTATGTATACAATGTACTATACTCTTTAAAATGACTGCTTCAAATAATATCTATAAGTATAGATGTGTGAACGTATTTCGAGGAATACCCATTAGATAAATTGAAAGAGAAAAATGTTCCGTAGTGAGAATAATTTGAAAAGATCTGCTCTAAAGCTGTGTGTTTTATATCATCCTTAGTGGTTGAAATGGAGTAATAAGACCCTCTAGTGGTGACAAACGATACGCCATTTCTACAGCGGATGGTTGTCGAGTCAAAAGTTGGTCGAGCACTTAGCGATTGACTCTTTCTTTGTTACATACTTGACTCTGACATCAATCACTCTAAGAACAGCCATGTATACGGTAAGTTCACAATGAAATATTATGTAAGTGACATATCTACTACTTAGTATCTACTGCAGTACCTACACTACATACATCACATCGCCCTTATGCTTTTGTATTATCACTCTAACCTTGATATTACATATACTGTAGATTTGTGTACCTACTTTATACATGAAGGGAAGATTAATCTCTGATATTATTATCAGTTATTTGTTGTAAATATATTTTATAGTGGATACCCTACTAAATCGAAATGCTGTTTATTAAAAATGTTAACAAAACAAGAACTTGCGTTTGTAGGTAGGTATATGGTTTACATGCGTGATTTAACAATTAATGTTAGTATCTTCAGTAAATATTCTCTATGAAAGACGAGAAATACCTGATAAATTCTTTGAGAGATTCTGATAAGTAATAGACAAACGCATTTAATATCATAATTTCACTAAAGATGGAAGAAACACAATACTCCTGGTATGTAGCGTATTTCAAACACATATTATATTAATTCATGATGAGAATTAATTTCTCCCAAGATTTTCTTCACACACATTACTTCAGAAGAATCCGACGCAGTCAGACATTTCAGTTATATATTTATCGCGATGTAGGTCATACAACGCGGCTATATGAAGCTGAAGAGCCCGCGAAACTCTACTCAGCCTTCGCGGTTTGGTTGGAGAAACATATGAGATAATCTGTCCCATGAAGAGAATGGAATTATCTGTACGTACGCGGTGACTTTGAATAGATACATAAAGACGTTATGTAGGTATATCATATTATTTTGTGTGAGTAAGAACAAGAAAATATTTTATATTCTCAAATTATTATTGGTCTGATGAAATATCATTTCGTAGTCAAGTGGATCAGCACATTTGTCCCAGCCTAATAAAATAGTAAAATCAGAGGTGTGCGTGTGCGATGGGTGAGTGTGTGAGCGAGATTGAGTATGGGTGTGTGAGACGACCGGAATGAACTTATATGTTTTAATTTAACTGTGGCGGACTAAATGTCTTTATCTACATGTTATTACTTATATCTAAAGTTGTTGTCTGTTTTGTGCTTTTGTTTGTAATAAAATAAAATAAAATAACCATACAATCTCGTTCTCCCTGGGCATTTATTATTCCCATATGATGGTGGGGTCTGCCATTTTTGTCTTCCGCCCCCTTCTTTTTCTTAATGTGCCCTGTCGGGTCCCATCCAACGTTGGCGATCACTCGGGCGAACTATCTTCAAGCACTCCGGATCCCAGTCCATACCCTTATATTCCGCAACTAGGAACTATCTTCAAGCAGTACATGACGCAGATATGAAATCTTACGGACCTTGATAGTTGACAGCTGCCCACTGTTAACTCTAGCTCACCTTAGGACTTCGGCATTAGAAACCATGTCTGTTCAGGGAATTCTGAGTGTTCGGCGATGAAGCACATTTCAAATGCTTCTAGTCTGTTCATCGAGTTAACTTGAGTTCCGCCTCCATTCGGCTCTACATATTCTGTGCATTTTCCGGGGATGCTCTACAGTTTCTCATATCTTGACTCACAACTTCACGCCACCTCCGCTTGGGTCTTCCTCTGGACCTCCTACCAGGGATAACTAAGGACTGTAACCAAACAATAAAAATCGCATACTATTCCCATTCGCACAGTATTCAAAATAATGTCGTCGAATGCATGATTTTTGCTTCTAGGTATTACAAAAGCTAGGATTCGATGTGAAATTGAAAGACAGTGCAGATCAATTTTGTTATGTATGTACCTATTTATCTACAATAATATTAAGCACCAACTGAATTTAAGATGTGAAAATTATACCGAGTGTAAAACCATTCATTACAGATTCGTACGTATACTGCAATAGTCCCATTTGGCAGAAGATTTAATTTTAGTGGATCCATACAGCTAGCGAGGAAAAAGGCTTGTTTACTGCAAACTAAAACGGTCATATATCGAAACAAATTGTTGTATCTACTTCCGTAGTTAGTAACGCTCGCGCCACGATATACCAACTACGCTACAATCGTAACAATAATACGATACATATGTACTTTGTGGTATGGGATGTCTGTACTACTGCTCTTATATATCTATGATTACATTATTCTGTGCAAATATTTGCATACATATCTACGTATATATATATATATAGAATAGGTATATACTACAGAATACAAGTAACTAAAATTTGAAGGAAGTGTAGACCATTTCGTCGCTTACTCACACGTAAGAGAAACGTTATGCATTCAATATTATACACAATATCAATATTTTACTACTTAAACCAGCGGTCGTCATACTTTTTTGGTCACACAAGAGCCACACAGGACAATGCGAGGTATCATGGATGGCTGTACATTTATTTATTTATGTTTTATAAAGATATAGAAATACATGATTCATAACTTGAAAATTACTTTATTTCTACAATTAATAAACATAGTTTTAGAGGACACATTGCACTCATCGAGTCTTTTATGCAAGATATCACGTTACTATTAATTACTAGGTTTTAATAGACATAACACTTCGCACGAAAGATCGCAAGCGGAGCCGTGCCCCTAAGTTCGGTCGGCAGGCCATTGAACAGCCTAAATTGCTTGTAAATTAGACTTCTCTCCGTACTTGCAAGCCTGGCCCCCCGGAGCCTAAACGCATCGCGACCTCTCTAGGGATAGCTGTGTATTTCATGATTATATCTTACATTTTCAGTTAAGTAGCGGACACCATCCCATTTTTAATCTTATCAAAAGCAAACACATTCAATGATATTAATGAAAAACGTATTATAAAACAGCGCCGCAGGCGGAATTATTTATTGAAAAATCTTTCTATTGTAGGTTCTATATAAGGTTATATTGTAGCGATGACGTAACTAGCGCCATTGGCGTAACTTTTCAAAGACTTCAACTGTGCATTCTGTGTACAAGATTTGTACAGAGTGATTATGTTTTCTCAATTTCTATTTGTTAAAATTCTCAATACTATGTCTTCAATATTAACTTCGAAAAGAAAGTTATTTAATCTTATTTTATTGGAGCATAATATATCATTGTCCTGCATTACAGCAATTGCCTATAATATATGTTTTATTGTTTTCATTGAAATGAGCCGCAATTTTGGGTACCAATTCAAGGGTTCGCAAGTAGCCAGAGCCAACAGAAAATGCCTATACCTAGTTGCTGACGAAAATCTAAATGCAATAGTAGAATAGAGATTTGATAAATATATTATGCACAAACTACCGTTTCTTCTCACCAGAATGCAACGTTAGCGGTACGTATAGTAAAGTAATAGAAAGCCCGCCTTTCAGAATTTACTATCAGCGCTATTTCGAGCTCCCCAGAATAGAGACTACCCATTTACTGGCAAGTGATATTCAACTCTGGGGGGACCCGACAACATATTAAACATATATCACTGCACTATTTAAAAAGAATATTACTTATAAATAACAACATATTGAAAGGACATCTACCTAACTAAGCATGACTCTGTACCAAGCTCATTAGTGCGAGACATTTATTTATAAAATCTTGTCGAAAATGTTCTTAGCTGCTTGGCGAAAGCCTGTAATTTCACAAGTGAAGGAAGACATTGAAAGTTTCATATCTTAAGACTGACCTCCTAACCCAAAACATCAGCATTTCCAAATACATTGACGTACGTGTCGATAGATTTCTTACTTAATTTACAGAATCATCTTTGTCTTTCTTTAATTTTATAATTAATTGAAGTACTGTACAAACAGGACCGGGGCAAGAGCGCCTCCCTACCTTATACGTAGACTTCAAAAATTAACTAGATTTTTCAACTTTGTAGCTCGTAATACGCTATCGGAACTTCAAGCAATTGCCTTTGCAAAACCTCTTTTTTTCCTGCAACAGAAACTTTAATAACAGGCGTAATTTTTTGTATCAAACCTACGAAAGATATATTTTCCGTCAACGAGTAATGCCTAGTTGTACAAGAATGTTGTAGAAAAAATACTAGAGAGATTTTTCACGAAAACAACATCAAATGTTTAAAGATAATCACAGAACACTGTCAATACTTGTTCACTAGGGCAAGTATTCCAATTTTGCGATAGCTAACGCCAGTAAACTTACAGACAATAAAAATATATAAAACATAGATGAATACATCAAAAGAGTGCCATGGAGACCCTTGTAATAAGACGGGAGGTAATAAGAAAAAGAAAGAATGTAGAAATTTTAAACAATTTTTTTAGATATTTTACCGTATAAACTAGAATAACAAGTTCTTTTTCTACCGATCAACATGTCGTCCCTAATTTTGCCGCCCAGGCAGTCGGTTTACTCGCTTGTATAGTACGCCGACCCTGTGTGGCTCCTTAAAATTTGGCATAATTTATTAGTTCGTTGCTGAATGAATTCTGTATGTGGGTACTGGGTAGGTATTACTTTACAAGTTGAATCACGATAACATTGTGAAAAATATTTTTGATGAACATTATTCTGTTGATACTATTAAAAGAAACAATAGGCGGTATGACAACAAAAGGAAAGATAAACGAGTAGGTAGGTACCTACGTTGAATATCCTTGAGTATCTCTCTCACTGTACAAACAGACCTTAAAAATCTGATTATATAGGTAGGTACCTACTTACTCTATAAAACACTGACAGTTTCAAAATACCTTTTGTCTTTCTGAACCTTTTTTGTAGTCTAAGAGAACTTTTATAAAAATCTTAAGAATCAACTATAGTGTAGGTGCTATAATAACATTCTCTTTGTGTGTACTCATTGTTTGGTTGCTTAATACATTTTATCTTCAGCAATGAAAACTTTCTATTTCGCTACGTCTACCCTTCCTGATTGTATCTAACATTTTCAAGGAAATGAAAATGTTTATTACCAACCCTCGTTCCTGTTAATGATGCTAGTGGAAAATTGATACATTACTCCTTGCCTTCAGTAGATGTAAGTACTACGTTAGCTAATTACATTTCAATATAGACGAGATTAACCCTTCGTTTACTGAATAATTTATTTACAATGAAGTTTTATCATTGAACACCTAAAAATACCTTACGGGTGAATTGCTACAATGCTTCCTAACAAATTCCAGGTCAGTAGGAAAGAAATGAAAACATCTTCTTAGATGTATCTACAAATATTAGGAAGAGATAATGTTGGAAGATTTTTTTGAAGATACGTACGTAGATTGTAGAATTAAAGTATTTAGTGTACATTTAAGGAAGATTATTTTACCATGTGGTAAAGATAAATGGAGAGAGTTACCTGCAAAGTTAGAAAATTTACAAGAATAACATATGGAATTATTGAATATCTAGTATTTTAGTTTTGTTTTTCAATTCCGGCGTCATCGCCGACGCCGATTGTTGGAAATTCCTAGCGTTCATTTTACTAAATATAATTTTATTTTTAGATTGATAAAATGGCGTCCATCGAATTTTCTTGTAACTCCTTTATGTTGATTGGATATTTAATTTTAATACAAACAAAACCGCGGAAATCTAGGTTGGCCCCAGACGTAATTTTTGACGTTAATATTTAATCTCAACGACGGTTATTAAAAATTCAACATTAATAAATTTTAATTTCAGTTCCCGGAAAACACTTCAGGGTAAGCAAAATATTAATAAGTTAGTTGAAAGGAATTTTTAAAATAATAATTAGAAGTGATGTTGAATACTACAGTACCTACCTACCTACCTACAAAATGTATATTTTCAATTCTTCTTCTACTAATCATGTTAGTACATACACGTGTAATAATTCTTCCAAATCTCGTAAGTAGTTTTGTCAAATTTATGTCTACTGTCTTAGTATCTTCCGTCTATCGCAGTGGTCCAGGGACCGCATTGCTTAGTCAAAACTTGCCGGGGATGCCCAAGTGGAAAACAAAGCATAGGAATGTACACACAAAAAAATGTAAATAGCGCCGCAGGTGAATTAAAAAAAAGATTAACCTGGTTGTCTTGGTACAGTAGTTTACACACCTGGTTATATTGTATGAGGCAACAACCGTATCTAAGTGGCACTGCAGTACACACACATAAGCATACAAAGATAATCATGTAAGGTGCGTTGGGGTAAGTCCGAATGGTTTTTTGGTGAGATGGCACATGGTAATTTGTATCATTCATCACATGCAGTCCACCAGGTTTAGCACATATTTTTTTAAATATTGGTAAACATAAGGCTTCATTCTTCGTTACAGTATATTTTTTATCATCAGAATCATAATCGTTAATTAATAAAACCCAGTTATATTTATGATTTAAATAAAACCTCACATGGGGTAAGAACGGAAAATACTGGGGTAAGACCGGAGTTCATGCTAAAATCACTATTAGACACTTTAGACCACTGATATTTTGGGAAAATAATGGTATGTTGTCCTAATGACTAAATACATTAATTATTTCTTTATAGGAAACTATTTACTCCCGAATTTAAGAAATATATGATTTATGAATTCCGGTATTACCCCAAACGGCCTTGAACTACCTTGACATTCCCAAACTGTTTGCAATAACATTTTATTCACATGAGTAAAAAAAAAAAGTAAAACTATCGAAGCTTTAGGTATTTTAATATTTACTATTGTAACAACATTAGCTACGACATATAGGTGTCTTTGGATAATTTGAATTCCGATCTTTCCCCTTACATTTCTGACGGGGAAAGATCGAAAAAACACGTACAGCTTAAACTACGACAGATAACGGGTTGTCATTCTACATACATTGACCTTACAGCTATAAAATGCATGAATATCAATAATATAAACACATAACTTACCTGGGAACGATAATATAGCCGACCGGGAAAGACCGGAAATCTCTAATTTTCGCGGAAAAATTTGACGTTTACAAAATCACTCACTACACATCCTATTGGCTTAAGAGACAAATCGGACTGAGCTGAGGCGGGGCGTAACAGAATAAAGTTTCAAATGCAAATGGTCAGTATAAACAATGTTGCCAGAGTTCGTCACAAATTCAATTTTTCGGTCTTTCCCCATTTCCGATCTTACCCTAACGCACCTTACATTTACTTTGATTTCGTGAAATCAAAAAGTACCTATTCTATTAAAATATAATACATAATCTAAGCATAGGATTAACTAGAGCCGCAGGCAAAATGTTTTTTATGAAAAAATTGTATCTGTTAAATTTTATATTAAACGTTGCATGGTCCCCTGACATCGTTTGGGGACCCCCAAATCAATTTTAATTTTCTAGGGACCGTTTGAATGCTCCCGGGACGCTCGGGGGTTCGTAGGGACCACTTTGGGAACCACGGGTCTATTGGGATGTCTACGAAATTTCCGTGAGGCTGTTGGTGCAGCATGTTGGTCTGTCCTGCGTTGTCTATTGCAACGAATAATGTCTTCAACTTCATATATTTGTTCACAGTTGTTTGGCTTAATATTTATTATGAATTTATATTTTTAATGTTAATTAAAAACATAAAAGCTTTCAAACTTCCTGTGAAATGTATGATGACGGATTTGGGTTTGTTTTAAGTCTTTAAAATGTTTATACATATTAGATGACTTGATGTAGGTGGGTATTATGCAGAACAAGTAAGTGTATAAGATAGATTAATTATTCACAAAAGCTGAATTGTTGTTTATTTGCCTGGAATAGTAGTCCCGCTTAATATAAATTATTCATTACATTATTTTTTAACGATCATAATATTTCTTTTGAGAGATTTTATTTTACTGCTTACAGAAATTCATTGTATGGAAAATTACTTTATTTAAGAGACGTACCTCGAATTGGGTTATGCTTTTTCTTTAACAATATTTTTTTAGATACCTGACCGAAGAGAGAAAAATTAAACTACTTTTTATTTAGAGATGGTAGGGCACGGGTATCTGAACACAGGGAACGTGGTTTTTGCTCTTACATAGAATAATAAATAAAAATGCAAGAACTTAAAAAAAATACATTAGTAGATACTATGTAATGAAGAATCTATGTCAATATTGTAATTGATTAATATTACGTATTATGTGATTACAAAAGCAGGTATATATGTCTATTAGTATATTAGTACTTATCATTTTACAGGAAACCATCCATGTATCTGTTTGTGGTTGTAGTATCAAGTTATTTGTGTAATTCTGCAACTTTACCACGTAACACCTAATACAACATGCTGAGAATCTGACCACACAATGAAGAATGTTAAACTATATATACCCAATATTACCCATCTTATACATAGTATATTTTAATAGAATTCGAGAAATCAGAGAATATACGTAAATTTGTATAAATTTTACGTCTTTTAAAAACTGTTTAAAATATAATACACTGCGTAGCAAATAAAATAAAAGTGTAATAAAGATAATATTATTATATGAGAGCTGGCTGCAAAAATCGCCTTGCTGTATGTAGTAGGAATATGTGTACCTAGACAATAAAGTTAGTTATTATTTTGATAACGTAATAACTTCATGCTTTGTATTATTCGCATACGACATCATAAACATTTCAGAGAGCATATCATGTGTGTTAAACTTATATATCCAAGTTTAATACATTCTGATATTGCTCACTTTTATAATACATACGAGTACTTAGTAGATGAGATAATTCAAAACATTATGCTAAAACCACGATTAGTTCGTTCCTGCAGCTGGGGGTTAACTACCAGACCTCTTTACGATATCTACTCTCAATTACCTACTAACTTTAGTCCCACTAAGTTTTGATAATCCAATGAATAGGTTGGATCCAATATTGCCATAGGAATTGGCTGATAATTGTTGTACAGCGCCATTGCGCTATAACGGAGAAGAATCCCAACACATTTGAACTGTAAAATCATTCAGCGACATAAAATCATTAAAGACAAGCATAACGGCTCTCCCGAGGCACTTCGATACCTGGACTCCCACGATTTTAAACTCCACCTGGCTTTTCCAGTGCCATGCAGTTAATATGTAAGTATACATACTTATTTAAAATAATACAATATTTGTAAAAAATCACAATTTGAAAAAAAGTAACAACAGGCAACCTGTGGTAGTTAATGCTAGTTTTTTTGCTAAAAAAAAAGTATTTTTATGGGTGTATTTACGGATAAACACGACAGTTCTTATTTCCCACAGGATTTGGTAAAGATAAATCTAGAGATTCGTTGCGTATATCAATGTAGTGTTCTGTGTTAGTCACATACAATATTAGGTGTACGTTTTGTTTTATCTTTGTCCGCACCGTTTGTGCGAGGTTTGTAATGAAGTTAGAGCAGGAGAACATTTATTTTGTTAAAGGTCGAAACTTACAGTGCGTTCATCGAATACCACATTATAGTCACAAAACGTCGGGGAAGTTATTTTAATATAGTATATCTACACTGAGCATAAATAACTTGAAATTTAAAATATTATCCCTATTTAATATATTTAATAGTACTACCTACCCTGTTACAAAGCCAGATACGCAAAAAACTCTGTAGCGAAAACAAGTAAGGTTTCTGTAAAAAATATTTTAGCGTAGCAACGCATTAACTGTACAGTGTACATTGCAACAGTCTCCCGATAAATGGCTGGAACTAAACCGACATTATGTTTTTAAAGACGAAGAATTAGCTAACTATTCATAAACAGCTTATTGCGATAAAATATTTAAAGTACTTAATACATTTTTATAAACCTTTATATCCAATAATAAGTATTATTAGACCTAGTATTATTCTACCACATAACGTAGCACCACTCTATATAGGATGTACTTAATGCAAATAAATCTAAACTGTTCTCGATTGGATACCAATCCGAATTGATATATTGGTTGGTGTTTCACATAGTACGTGCTCATTGTATAGAAATGGCTGTAATTTAAACCACGGAAGTTGGCCTCTGTGTCAACAAGTTTGTGATTTTAATGTTCAATGGTTATTTAGTTATTTTTTGTAAAACAATATTAAAATGACCTTCAAATCTCTGATTTACGAACACATATATAGAAAATAATCTCTATTTTTACTGAAGAATTCACTGAAATATGTAAGAGAGACAATTGTCTTATGAAGGTGATGAAGATCTCACAATAGCCGCGAGGAAGAATTAATGTCGTCTCAAAATTCATAGTAACGAATTATATTATCTTATTTTAAAGCCTTAACATTTGAAATAATTGTATGTATGTGTTGTATTGTAAGATACATAGTTGAAATTATTGTAAATTTACTAGATGCCAACATTCGTATTCCCTGTTAAAGGAGATACATATAAAATAATACATTTCAATGAACAACACCCTATTTTAACATCAACATTTATTTTTGTGAGAATTCGGATTTTCCACATGTCGTAGGATATCATTCTTGGCTGTATATCTGTTGAAATACATCCGATGTCCTCACAAAAAATAACATCCTTAGCTGAATATAAAATCTATAAGTAAAATGATATGAAGTATGAAGTAAACTGAAACTCCGGTGAAAAAAATAATAATTTTCTAATTTTATTTTGGAAAAAAATGTACGAATGTGTACTTACACCAATGATTAATAACAAGGACAAGAGGAAAAGAGAACGATGATGTAAATGTTAAAAGAAGCAGGTGTTGAAAGTAACATAATTAATTCCTTTTGAAAAAATAATTAATCTATTTCATTCATCACGTCATAATCACCATAATATTTTATTTTTAATAATTATTGCATTTTCTAAGCCATTAGCATTCCACTTAAAACTAAAAATGTTTAAGCGTTTTAAAAAGTTTCGGGGACTCCTACACTTGATAAAAAATTAATAAATAGCCGTATAATAGATAAAACATGTAATAATATAATGCGTACCCACATGATGGTGTTGGTTCAAGTGTAGTATAACATTCCTATTTTTTTATGAATTCGTAAAGTTATGTGTTATAAAATGTTTTTTTTTGTTATAGTTTTTTGCTCCGCTTTTTTCCTCCAATGATTGATGTGCTAAGTATCTATCGAAAAGTTTTACGTTGGAATAGTTTGTGTGAGTAAAAGTATTATATGAGTTAAGTAGACATCATACGAAAATCACACATTGTGGAAACTCTCTTGAGCGAGTGGAATCGAGTAGCGAAGTGAGTATATCTGGTTCACCTCAAGAAACTGGGTTTTGTAGGGTTTACAGGCTGACACTCGCCGCACTAACATAAGATGTATATTTTGAAAATCATAAGTACGATATATGAAGGTAATTTATATCAACTACGAAAGACGAAAAAGTCCATAAAAAAAGATCGTGCGTCGAGTGGGATTTGAACCTGTCACGACCCCAAATAATTTAAGGAAACCAGATATAGTATTAACTTTCCTACTTAATTACATAGTTTAGAATATATACATTATGTGTGCCTTCTAAATGAGCGTCGTAATATGTTGTCTACTTACTCATTATAAATCTACAACAACATGTGTTAAAATTTGTGTATAAACACCGATTTTATTTGATAACTTTGAGAAATGAAGTTCCAAGTAATAAAAAATAGGTATCCAGAGAACGAATTTGTAGAAAGTTGACATACGTATAGAAAAATATATTAATGGTTATAATAGTAGTGACACAAGTTATCGTGAAATTACCTCTACAGTGAAAATGTCATGTTGAACAGAAAATGTATTAGCCTTGTGAGATATAGGAGGTGTAGTATAAGAGTACCTACTGTAAGTGGAAGCCGTTTGGTATTTGATTTTCTTACCCGTGTCCGCTCACTTACAAAGCGTTTATCATTGGTGATTATTTCTCAAAGATCACATTGATCTATAACTCACTCGTACGTTCCAATTTAGTCCCTCTGTACAAACAACTCTAGAAACGTAACCCATTTCAACTGTCGTTGAACTTTTCCTATCCCTTTTACGCAATGAATATAATAGTAAGTATGTTTGAAGTACAAAGGGTTGTCCTTAGAATAACCTGATCTACAACCGTTTCCATTCACCTGGAAACATTCCTATTTTTTCTTAAAGTTATTTCGAAGCCAAGTTTAATGGTTTTTTCACCGTTTGTTTTATCTTATCACTCGAACCACAATCTACTGCATGTCCAAATAAATTAAACTCCACCCATATACGTTTCCTTTTATTTTTTAGAATTGCCCTTTCATTATATTTTTCTATCATAGCATTTTCAATTTATTGCGGACGTCAACAGTTGATCTTTTCAAGCGGGTATGAAATAAAATACGACGTTTTATGACATAAGAGGGACGTTTGATGAGTGGGAAAATATTATTTCAATCTGTTACGGTAGTCAATAATGGAAACTAAAGCACAGGTAGGTAGTAAAATATACTCTTTATATACTAGAGCCGTTAGGCACTTACCTTTCTACTCAAAGTTTGGGTTCTAACTGGTCGTAGCAATGTTGTTTTTATTACGTAATGTTCATCTATGTAATAAAAACTCTTATTGATGAAATATTATGACAGTCGAAAAATTATGTGCTTCTTACAATGCATGCGATATTATATTGAACTGTACCTGTCTATGTACATTAAGTAGTAAAGAGTGTAGTGTATTATTATAGATTTTGCAGAATTCATTTATTTTTTATAGTGCTTCGAGTAAGCGTGGGAAATAAGTTTTGTTATATTGAAGGGGATATCCGATGGGAAACAAGTCGTATAATAAATCGCTATTACGTGAATATCGTTAATTATTACATTATTCTCTTTATACAACGATCGACGAAAATAATATTTATTTCAGAATATAGGAAGATTAGGATGATTATTAAATTTATTTGCTGCTTCCTGGGAGAGTCAAAAATCCTACAAGCCACTGCGGCTTTGTGACGAGGCTTAAAAACAACCCCAGGATTAGATGGTACACATGTAAAATTCTTTGGGTAAGTATAGAACACTAATCCATCCACTGTATTATCCCTTCAACAAGTGGTAGAACCTCATTATATACTTTGCATTTATTAAAATTCCTGTTGCAGATTATTTGTGACGAGTCCCTTTTCTCTAAATCAACGATACGATACCATAAGTCTGCTGTAATAAAATTTATATTAAAAGGTAAGGTTTTATGTTACATTGTATTTGGTTTTCTATAATCTTCTTCTTCTTTTCATGTCCTTTACCTCCACTGCTGGATACAGGCCTCTGCCTGTCCCTTCCACAATTCTCTGTTTTAGCCGCTCTGCCTCCACCCATGTCCCACCGACACAAAATTGCGGAGAGAAAAGGGATACTAAAATGGCAGTGGGCAGCTCATGTGGTAAGGCAAAAGGACGGCAGATAGACCCCCAGAGCTGAAGACCCTACGAAAACTTACGGAGTGTAGGGAGACCAAAAGCGAGATGGGCCGATGACATTATCTAGTAGTGGGCCATGGATTTTATATAATGCATTATAAGTATCCAATGTAAGTACATGACGTGGATACAGACAAGTAGGCACTTATTAATATGCATTTAAATTAGCATTTCTTAATACTTACAGCATAATATGCATGCATATTATAAATTATATTTTTTTCCAATCAACCTTCCATTTACCTAAGGGCCAACGAAAGCATGTAGTCTGAAATTTTGATGATTAAGATATTTTTATCCATTCGTCAACACAAATTATTTATAAAGAAAGCACAGAACATAGCATAGTAATTAAATTAGTTGGCAAGTTTTTAAAGTGTTATTTAATTGTCTCCGTTTTCTTTTTATCGCATTTTTCTTAAAATCACAACCCATGCCATTTATTTAAAAGTAAACGTAACCTCCCTGACCTCTGATGTTAGTCTCGAAAAACCTTTTCGCTTTTTGTAATAATTATATTATGTTCTTGTTTGATAATCGCGAGTAAAGCAAATACTTTAAAAGGCATAGATAATTTACCCGAAAGACTACAACTTCTTAAAGTTCGTACCATAGCCGTTTTTGTTGTGAAAATATGTTAAGGGTTAAAAAAAGTTTTTTTAGAAGTACAATATTAGGATTTTATGATGCTTTCCGTTTTTGTATCGTAGCTCTCAATTGTTTTAAAATAATGTTTCTGGAAAAAAACTTTAAAACTGTTTCTAATATAATTTTCTAATGATTACAGGTTTAAAAAAATCACTTTGGATACAGTAATTACTAATACGTGCAATATTGTAAGATGATTTCTAAATATTGATATTTCAGGCACAATGCTTGTATCTTAGGCTCCGCGTTGAGCCTAATCCTTTGATATCCCTGATATCTGGATAGGTGATTTTTTTCCCAGTGAAATTATGAATGATAATATGTAGACTCTTCTGGCTGGTAATACTGAGAAGTGTGTTGGCAAATCTTTCCTCCGCGTGTAGTTCTTTTTCCAATAATACCATCACAATATTATTATTATCTTGTTCTTTTCTCATATGTGTCTACCTGCGATCGGTTTTTTATCCTTTGAAATTAAGTTACGGTTCCTAAATACTCGTATATGACCAATAGATTCAGGAATGTAAGTAAATTTCATCACAAATAGAAATATGTAAATATTGGCTATGGAGAACATCTACTTATACATATATCGCAAGCGATATGGGACAGGATGTTTAAGAACCGACCTAATCTGAAATCGTTATTAAATTTTTCCTGTCAACGAAAGTAATACGAAAATAATATTTATTTTCATCCTTATACGCTGAAAGTTAAATGATATATCTTCATTATACTTGCATAAACGCATACATAGGAGCAAACTCAGACCGAACAAAAAAGGTATGCAGCAAATTTACTTCATTTAATTCAATGCAATTCAATATAATATTTTTCACTTCAAGATAACTTTACTGTAATGTAAGTCTTGCAGGTTAGTGGAATATTTTTTAAAATAGGTATTTTAATAAAACTTCTGTGTGTACCTATAAGAAAATAATATTAATCTGGCGAAGCGACGGCGTTGAAACAGTGTGTGCCAAAATCAGTGTTTGATGGATATAGGTATTCAATAATATTATACGTAAAGATCAAACATCGAGGGATATTATGTTGAGTGTGTACAAACAGATATTAGATAAGGATACTTAACAAAACAAACAAACAAAAAAAATATTACCAACATGATATTCTTTTTCATGCTCACGATTTTTGTATTGAATTACTGAAATAACTTTTTGTTAAAAACAGCGGATAAAGTCGTGAGTATCTAATACCTTTGAGCTTTCAAATAATTTATATTTTTATTTATTTCCTTACCTATATTTAGATTATTAGTAAAGTTAGTACGTGTTGCCATTTTCAATATGTACGTATCTGAATACCGGAATAAAGAGAACGGTAAACGGAGAACGGTAAACACAATGTGTAAAATCTTTCAAGTATCATATAATTTTTCAACATCTCTATACCTATTCGTACTTAGATACGGTAATTATATAGACTATTTAGTAGGCAGAGGAAACAAATTGACAAATTATTGTGTCATATTATTGTTATAAGTACGATACACCTATCATGTCAAAGTAAACCTAATTAGTTTCACTCCAAGTCGATACGTTATTTAGGAATGCTTTGATCTTCTTTTCAAGACAATTTCCGAATTATGGATATAGTGATACAATACTCGTATGCATCCAATTTAACATTTACGAGTAGATATGGCGCATATTTTTATAAATATAAAATCTAAAAGAATCTTAAACTTTCATAATTAAAACTACGTAATTTCACGAAAAGGGCGGTAATATTATTTTATTTGCGTGATTGTTTTTTGATAAACCCTTCATTTTTTATGTGCTCTTTGAAATATATATTTTTCAACGATAATTAAAATTTTCCGGCTACACTTTTAATAGGAACCATTATTGTTATTTTTAGGTAATTCGAGTATTTATTATAGAAAATATTATACAAAAATTTATATAAAATAATAACGACTATACACCTATAGTATACAGAGTATCAAAGTACCCACCTACTTTTGATATTTTAACCGATACTACATCTTTTTAAATTTTAATCGGGTTTTCCAACATTATTGAATAGGTAATATTAGATATCCGTATGTTGTAACACCTTTACAATATTATGCGTGGGCATAAGTTTATTTGCTTTTAAAATGGCAAATTATTATTATATACTAAGGCTATCACGGCCACCGTCAAATAATTGAGAGTAAGAAATATAATCTTTAATTTACCTAAAAAAATTCACCAGGATAAGCACATGTGATAATAAAATATGGTTTCTTCTACGAATAGATAGAAACCTGAGAAGGTGTAAGACGAGAGCTACGGATGATTGAACTACAGAGAATATGAATTATTATGGTGATATTAGAGGCATACATTGAAGAGGTACCTATACCTACTTGTCATAGTGAGTCTGTCGTGTGTTTATTTTCCCATATAAATTATTATCTACGGAATATTGAAAGTGTATCACGCTGGTAGAAAAACATAACAGGCCAACTAAGAGTGGTCTAGGTTTATAGGTATTTATTGTATGTGAGTGTCGGTATATTTTCATCTTAATATATTTGAGTAAACGCCCCTGAAGGAAGAACCGCTTGGATTTAGTATAATAATATAAATGTAGAGGTATTCTGTGGGCTGGAAAGTGATCGGTCAAATTATGGACGATTGATGAGTTTCACTGTTGGCTTTAGTAACTCCCAGGCACGTTATTGAAACAAATGGGAAAACGTGTTAATTTTGTTTGAATATCTATCTTTTTACAGCGAGGGGTTGAAAGATATTATTGTTGTGTATCAAGTAATTCATTTGATAATGCATTCGTGTAAATGTACCTGATGCTTTGGTCATAAACTCGTACTTCAACTTTGTATCTACTAAATAGTAAAATATACGAAATTGACTGTCCGCGTAATTATGAAACTCTAAAACATAAAATATCGTCAAAATTTATCGGCGTGGACATTGGACGTAGTGCTGAAATTGTTTTTTTGTGATTAGCAAAGTTTTGTTGTCTGAAACATCGCCTAATAGCAGAGGAGAATAAAATATTTATTAGGTTTTATTATAAGATTATTACAAATTACAAGTAGTAGGTATCTGCGTGTTTTTAGGCTTTATCCTTTGCCACAAAATAGGCTGAAGCCGAATGACAACATATAGGAACTTAAGTGTAACAAAAATGAATAATAAATTATTGATTGTACTTACATATGCTGTTATTTCCCGGGTGAATGTCCTGAACATCCAAAGCTCCGTAACAGGTAGTGATGAGTATAAAAAATATTTTTAACTTTAACAATATCATTATATTATTATTATGAATATTACCCTTCATTGTTATATTTCATATTAATTACTAACATTACGATTTTAAATATTTTTACCAAAATAAATTTTCTTCATTGTTTTTTTAAGTAACTTATAAGATTTTTTCTTTGAATGTATTTTGAGACACATCTTAATTTTCTCTGGATCAAATGTTTTGAAATTTGTACATTACTAACATATTTTATATAATATTTTTATGCACATAACAACAAGTAAAAAGTTCTGTCTGCACTTCACGATCTCGAAGAACGTCTTGAAATTTACGCAGATTTCACAATAGTTGTTTCTGTAATAAAAAGAAAAACACAATTAAAATATTTTTAAAAAACATACTTGTAAATCGGTGAGTACCTACTTAATATGTTGTTAACTGGTATGAAAAAGTGTTTCTGAAATGTATTTTAAATATTGGGATAGGAATTTGTAAATAATAATTATTTGTAAAATACGATCCTCACAACCACGCCAACCATAATTAAAAACCTTTTACTTTAGGTATAAATGATTCCATGTTTAATGAACAATGCGACAGATGGTTCCTTTTCTAAGTCAGTAGAGTGTTAAATTCTTTTCAAAGGACCTCACAAGTTTATACTGTAGGTACTGATGACAAATGTAAAGGTATATACGTGCATTATTTGGTATAATGCCTATTTGGGAAGTGAAATTATAAATAAATAATTAGGTAGGCTATTAGGGCTACGTATGATGAGTTTGTAGAAAGGTTAAAAGCCTTGTTTAAAAGAAATGTTTTAGTTTAGCTAATAGTGTCCGGAAATCCTAGGGATCATTAATGATAAATTATAATGGCACGTTTTCTTCATCCCTTTTACCTTTGCTGGCAACTCACCCACACGTTGTACAGTGTTCACTACCTATGTTATATCTCTGTCCTGCTTTCATATATTTATTCTTTCTCTGATTCATTTCCTGTACCTACATTCTCGCATCAATTATTCCCGTGTCCTCATTCATAGCACCCGCCTACCAAATTCACATTCAAACATCCGTAATCTTCACAATATAAAATACCCTTCTTACTTGAAGTTTTCTAGATCTTTTACCTTTTTTCATTTTCCTGATTTCATCTACGTTTCCTCTTGGTGAAATACTTATTCTTTCCACTTTTTATTTCACCTTCACTCTCCGTCCCATTCGGAACTTCATTTGGAAAACAAAAACAGTAGAACGAAAAGCTCAACATTAAACGGGTTATCACATCAACAGCGTGCGAGGCGTATATGAATTACTTACCTTAAAGTGTAAATATTACATTACGTCATGATGGGGATTTCCGGAATAAAAAGAAAGCTTTATTGACTACTAAATTATGTGGGAATTGTGAATAAGATCTATTGCTGGGAGAAGAATTATAATGTTTTATGTAAGAAGGTTAACAGTTGTTGGAACCTGATCTGTGTAAGGAGATATTTTACCCAAATATTGCTATTTTGGTCTTACTTAGAGGACCAAGATATTTTACCAAAAAGGAAGTCAATAGCGTGTGATTTAGTCCTTCAAAAATATACAGAGTCAATTTAATTCCCTCACCAAGCACGATTGAATGTATGTATTGTCCGAATAATAGAAAATTATGCATATATACTTTTATGTACAAATTTACAAAATTGAAAAACAACAATTTTCCTAAAATCTCACTTAGAGATATCCATTAATTTTCCTCATATTAAAAACGAAATATTTTTTCGAGAGCGACGGAAAATAATTTGATTAAAACGTTATAGAAAACTTGATTAAAAATAATTGGTGCGTAAAAGGGATTGAAAAAAATCCCAAACAGAGATTTAATGAAAAAGTATATGGAGACTTTTCTATAAATTTCAATACCTACTCAATATCTTTATGTAGAGTAAATATTCCGCGAGAATTTACAAAGGTTTTTTTTTTAAATCTTGAATAGGTAATTGTGTTTTAGTACACTTGGTTTATACCTGTGTGTATATCTGTGTGTGTATATTAAGTGTGTATATCAAATATTTTTCCCTTTTCTTTAATAAGACGATTTTGAATTGAACTATTGTAATATTTGTAACATGTTAAAGGCCATACGGTGGTTTATGAATGAATGAATAAATAAAAAATAAATAAATACCTATCAGAAACCTTTGTGAAGTGTATTACATTTGCCTTACTAAAGGTGGAACGGTTGAAAACAATAGGCGTTATAATTATACAAAACAGAAAGAAACTTAAAGAAATCCCGATATGGCAAATGACATCCGTAACTTTTAATTCAATATCGATGTTCAACTTTGCTTCACACAAAATATTTAATGAATAATAATATGCTCCATCTTTGTACCGTACGCCGATCCGATAAAGTTCTGAAATCTTTTACTAGGAGTAAGGTATAATCTTATCAAATTACTTTTTAGAAAATCGATAATTCAATTTGAAGACTTTTCATATCTTATTACATTTATTTCAGAAAATGTCTTATATTGTTCAAATCTAATTGGCCAAATGGAGCATGAAAGTGAAGTGCGTAGCGGAACTAATTGTATTAATAAAAGAATATAACATAGGTGCGCAAAAATGGAAACCTTTAGGTACACTGTGTATATTTTTATTTTGACAAATCTGATTCTCTGTAACCTTATACAAAGCTACGCAACTCGAACGTGATAGATATTGTAGTAAATTTTTCTCTTCTGTGCTACGATCCTAGGATAAGATTACGATCATTGAGTTTTAAAAATATTTCACTTGATGAAATAATTTTTCTGGGTCGAGCATATTAAATGTCAATGAAATAATTCTATACAAGTATAGTTTAATGTCGATGTGAGCTGTGACTGTGGGACGCTACAGGATGATTTGCACTTGCTGACCTGTCCATTGATGCAGATGACGTGTGGAATCGGAGACCTGAAAATGGCAAGTAACAAGGCGATATCTGTCTCGTATATGAAAAATGAATTCTTGACTTAACTGCCGTAGACTGAATAATAAAATAACGGAGATGTTTTTAGTATAATGTTATTTCAAAAGAATCAAACAGAAGTATTACTAAATCCCGCTGTAGCCACGAGTACCTAATTATGGTACACCTTCCTGCATTTATACTTAATATGATTTAGGTCCTAGCAATTTAATACATGAAATAAGTTGAAAGGAATTTAAATGACTCAAAATTAATCATTAGTGAACAATTCTTTTATGTCTCTTAATGCTTTATAATATTTAAGTATTAACGAGTACGAGGACGTTTATTAATACTCCCGCATTAAATTTTGCGTATTGCATCAAAAGGGGTAATGTTTTGGAAAATTATCTTCTCTCATTTTCAATGCGTATATTAAGTTGGATCTCATTTATTTAAAGGAGTGTTGATTTAATTAGTTTGCTGAATACTCAATTGTACTCAGAATTACTAATAAAACATTTTTGATAATATCTATGGATTTAACTTATAAATAATTAGATAATTATAATTTTAAAGCCCAGGGAGCAGGAAGAGTAAAGAGTAATAATAGTCCCCAGTGAACAAATGTTATGCTTCACATTCGTATTGTTAAAGTATCTCTGTAATTTGTTCACTGAATAAGATATGTATCTATTAATTTTGCTGTGAGAATGCTCAGGTGGCAAGAGATTAAAACAATCAATATACGTTTAGAAGTAGCTTATTGTTATTCATAATATCAATCTGTATTCTGTATATGCTCTCTCCATTGAAAATATTCTCAATAGCAAATGATTATTATAGAGAGAATTCTCTACAATATCCACAGCCCACATTACGCCAATTTATTCCTGCAGAGTCTCTATTGTAGTTGAATTTAAAAACTCTGAAGAATAGATCATTTAAGTACCTACCTAACTTAGCTGTAGAATCAATTGAACAATATTACTAGATAAATGTATCACAAGGGAAACTTAGTGTTTATATGGTGCAGTAAAATCTCATTCACTATTAAAATAAACTTACTTAACACACTTTTTTGGATTTTCCAAAAATTGCTACACGCAGAAGAGAACTGGGTGCATAATTTTAATATCTAGTCGTTTCAAGAAGATTTGGATAAGTAATTTTATACCACTCGTAAATAATTAAATTCGCCCAGTATTGTATTAAATATGCAAAAAGATGTCATAAAATGCACAAAAAAGGAGAATTATTTTTAGGTATTCTAGGTAGGTACCTATCATATTTCTGAAGGAAAAAATTCTGAAATATTATTTCCTGTATTGAAAATCTACTAAAATCACTCCTCTACAAAAAAACACTGTTTGTTACATTTTGCGTCATCTTATTGGTCTTCTACACCGGTATGGTATTCATTTTACCTTGTTTGTATATAAAATGAACACCTCAATAGGTCACGTGTAAATGCTGCGGTGTTATGAGTGGCTATGACCACTAAATCTTTGTACTAAATTCCTAAGGGGCTAATATTGACGCTCAGATAATACCAAAGGAATTCATATAACCTAACATTATCCATTGGTACTTACTAAATATGTAGGTACTACATTTATAAGCATCCTGCATCGACGAAACATTTTTTGTAAATTCTAAATAACCTGATATTATGAATGTTCAATATGTCAACCTTTGAATGTACAAACGATAATATTATAATTTAGGCAAAAACTTCATCTTTTTCTTTTAATAGACCCGTTGGTTGCCCCGTGCTGGAACAGAAATTGATGTCCTGAGAGGATGATGACATCCAACTGTCCCTCTATCTCTTCTAGGTGGACGATGTCGAGAAGGGATCTCATTGGCTGATATCTTTATTTATTCTGGCTACATAGTCCCGCCAAAACCATATTCTGAATCTATTTCACCAAACAATACCGTGTATTTCGTAGGTTTTACTTACTCTCATATATTTACTAGTCGAAGGGTTTTTAGTTTTAATATTTCAAGACATTCATCTCAAATGTTCTGAGTGTCAGACCCTGTCTACAATACAACTCATAATAACATAAACTTATGAATATTATAAATAACTAAAGACTATTAAATTACAGATTTTTTTACTTGTGTTAAACTAAAAAAAATATGTGTAAAGCATATTGGTGCCGTAAATCTTGTAATAAATAGATAAATAATAGGTCGTACGTTTGTCTTTATATTCTGACCTTACTGTCAATGTAAATACTTGGTATTACTTACATTCATTTTGTATATCCACAGTTATACGTTTTCCTCTGTAGTTATCTTATATGAGTATTCGCGTTGTTAATATGTTTCGTTTTCGTAAATCTAATTATTATTTTGATGTTTGCCTGGTAGCCTATAATGTATTTGTGTTCAGAAATTAACTTTAATAATTAGATATTATCATGTGAGTTCAGGGAAATATTAACCATTACAAAATAACTTTTAGTAGAGGAGGGTGAGGGGAGAAGATAATAACTTCCTCCAAAATACAACTCGTGTAAATAATTATAATGTCAACAATATCTCTTTTTAGTACAGTAGTTTAAACCTAAAGGTTATTTTGTTTCATTTATTCGAAATAACACAGGCATTAATATAAAATAGTATTTTTAATTAGAGTGTAAAAATGTAAAAGCGTGTAGAGCCTAAAAGACAAATATTTCACGATAAAGGACAATGAAATCATCTAGCTTCGAAAATTTCAATTTTAATTCTTGTCATCCACACCAAGATTTGAGTCGTCGTGATATCGTTTCTAATTCAATGTTAATACATGACGTAGGTATAGAGGTATCTTATTATTAACTAACATATATTCCGGTGGAAATCGGAATACAAATTGTGCTAAATTAAACAATAATTTACCATAAGTACGTATGTATAGAATAACGTGTATAGGGATGGGATAGTCTGGCAATCTGATCTCTCTGCCTACCCTGCAAATCACTTCATTTTGACAGGTTACAGCTAGTATTAGAATAAAAGCCAAAAATTGCGCATTTATAGATAAAGTAGGTATACTCTAATAAAATAATACTCCTAAGAATTTCAAATTTAATACCAAAACCTCAACAAGAAAATATTTCATTTCGATCTCTACTTATTTAATAAAATTAGATGAAGACTTATAGGACTTTTCATTATGAGCAATAATACATTATGAGTAGGATTCTTTAACCTTACAGTATAGTGAAAAGAAAGAAACAGATACTCGCATACGTAGGTAGAAACTTCGCTTTATTCATACGTATGTATGTGGCGTATATACAACTTAGAATTTTATATTTCTTAAATTTAGTGTAATGAATAAATCCACGAATTGATAAGTTTGATGGCTTCTCCGAACATGAGAGAAAAAGCACGAAAGACTAAGCTGAGTACCTCTATACCGGAGGAAAATAATAGGTATAACTGTTACATGGTTGGTTGGTATACGAAGGTAGAATATAAAATTAAATTAAGATCGTAATTCTCGCGTAAGTAATACTCATAAAGGAAAGGTATTATTATAAAATCCTACGATAGGTATATTATCTTGGTGAGTGAGCAAATAATAATTTATTTTATTAAAAGTTTATTGTAAATTACGTACGGTTTTGAATATAAGGCATAAAAATAAATGATGTACCCACCATCTTCTAGTACTTTCTCCACTAGCAGTGGATAAAGAAAGTAAACCTTTATTCATTTTGGGAAAGAATGATCCTATCCGTGTCATAAATTTTATCAACAATCCTTATACCTTTACGGTACGGTAAGTACGTTGTAGACGGGTTGAGAAATTTATATGATTTTGCGTGTTAAGCCTTTATAAATATAATGAAAACAAAATAGCCACCTGTGGAGAAATAGCCAAACACGAATGTGTGTCGTAAATTCCTTGATTAAATATTTATTTATTGTGTGAAAACAGAAAGGGTGCTTACATAGGGTCAGTATAAAACAAGTCCTCAAATACCTACACGGCTATAATAATAATATATTCCTTTTGTTTTCGATATACTTTACCTATATTCTTACTATTATAGGATGTTTCTTACTTATGAAATAAAACATACAACGCATTACTTCAGGAATCATACTATATCTTGTACATATAGGTAGGTACGAGACAAAAAAAAACTGAAAAAAATTCTATTACTAACTTAATTAACTATTTCAGGCATAACAAATTCACTTACCTACTCTAAAATTATCCACGCATCGAAAGCTTTTCTTCATTTATAAGAAACATATAAATTTAAGTTCAATATACATATCGTGTGTGTACACACTGTGTATTATGTATATGTATGTGCTTCACGATGATCTAGAATGTTCTACAGTGGAGGTTTTATTACACGTTTACTTGAAACGTTTTCAAATTTGTACGTGTTTATCGTCCATTTTGTCAATGTGATTGTTTCGGTAGTAAATACTCTGAAGTTTATTTACCCAGCCAGATAATATAATGCATGCAGGTGAAAATGAAAAGCTAACGGTCTTTGCACACAAAGCGATATCTAAACGTTAGTCGTTACGGTTGATGTTCTTTGATTTAGTATTTAGCACGTTGTTTTGGACGAAACCACCAAGTAACGAGATATTTGCTGGCTCTCGGCGTTTTCTACATAATGTGTATTTACATAAATTCCCTTGTTATATAAACATTTCCCTATAATAACCGTGTGACAAAAACTGAAAGTGTTAAATTTATGTATAGGTACGTACGAGTTCCAGGAATATCTCAAGAAAGTGTGTGAGGAATTGCATAAACGTGTCGGAAGCATGTAAGGCATGGTGCGATAGGAATTTAAGCCCACCTTACAAGAAGGTAGCCGTGAACATGATATACTGCTATGAACTTTCAAACATTGAGAAGATTTAAACTTTTTTAGAAAATTACGTATAGTATACTCAACTTATTTTTATATTAGGTGCTTTCATAAAGCTTTTTTACTATCTATATTGTAGACAACTTCGGAATCCAGGTTACCCTTGATGTTATATTCACATCCTTCGACTTCACGAGATCTGCATCACACTTTTATCAACGATTTCATAAGTATATCCCACCTGTATTTTTATAGGGTGTGTTTTAAAGGAATAATATGTAGTAGGTAGGCAATCAAATGGCAATGGGCAGGGCACATAGCAAGACAAGGCGAGAATAGATGGACTCCCAGACTCGTAAAGTGGAGGCCATGGGAAAACAGAAGAGGTGTCGGAAGTCCCCAGAAAAGATGGGCGGACGACGTGACCTCGGTAGCGGGTAGACAGTGGGTCAGAAAGGCGAGGGATCGAAAGGACTGGAAACGAATGGAAGAGGCCTACATCCAGCAGTGGAGGGACCAAGTCTGACGAAGAAGAAGAAGGTAGGCAATATTTTCCGCCAATATTTGAGAATACGTCATGTATGAATTTAGATTTATCATTTTACTATTAGCCGAGTGAATGGAGCTGATTGTGTTGTATTTTTTTTTCTGTTTTATAAGGTTTTTAGAGGTATGCTAAATATTGTATTTCATTGGAATGAACTACTTTCAGTTGAAGACAAAACCAAACTCTATAATTTGTTTGTGGAAGGTTTCCGAATTATAAGGTTATTAGAAATATTTCGTAGGATATGGTAATATTACTACCTTCACGTACTTCGAAATTGCAGAAATACCTATAAATAATTCAGATATACTACGTTTAACTTTCAGATTTAGTTTATAATGTCAATATATTTAATCGTCCACTGGATATGTTGTTACAATATATCTATCTATACGTGATGTCTTCAACTCACAAACCTATTTTATTCTAAGACAGATAATTCTAGCGTTAAAGTCCTTTCTGTTTTTTATCGGATACGATCTCTTGTCAATATTTTTCTTCAATACAAATTGATACAGTAATATTATAGTACAAATACGTTTAGGATATTATATTACGATATACCTAATTCTAAGAGTCAAAAAAGAAAAACACTTTTCAAGTCATTCTCGGGTGAATGTTTCCTCTTTTCATTATAAACCATTTAGATTCCGTACACGGCCTATTACGGGTAGCCAATAAAAATATATTTATATCATTGGACATGATGAGCAACGAGAAATGAGTTGAAGGTTCGCTACACAGAAAATGTTGATAGAAGAAGGGAAATATAAGATTTTAGTATTTTTCTCGCACATTTTTTTTATTATAGAGAAACAAAATTGAAAATGTATTAATTTTATTGCTACTGGGGCCGGCCGGCTGGGCATACTGAAATCTAATTCTATAATAAGCAGAGCAAAATGTTTGTAAATATTGTCTATTTTATAATATGGTCGTCCGAAACAATAGACGAGGATACAATGAAAGACTTACGAGAGTCCTTCACGTATACATAATTATTATTGATAGTATCAAAACTAATGAGAATGAAAGCATAAAGTTATATTTTATATGTAGTGAGTTTAAATAAGTTTTTCTGATTTTTGAACTTCATTATCTTGCGTGATCGCTTTGAAGAAAAATAAAATTTGTATTACTAAGAAGAGAGTTATATTACTTCTAACGCTATTTAAAAAAAGTTTTAATTCGCCGGGACATTCATTTCATTGAGGAGCAGTCATGTTACAATCCCTTATTTAGTCAGCCGAAACACCTGGCAGCCTATTGAATTGTAACTCGCCCGCGGGGAGAGTAGCGGAAGGAATAATTCATTACGCTTTTTACCTCACGATAAATATCGTGGAAATGTAAATATTGTAGAAAAGACAAACTCTTCACCACTTTTAATCATGTGGATTCCTTTCAAAGGGGTTCCCATTCTAATTAATCAAAACAATATAATACGTACAATTTTATTCGCGAAAATAATATTACATTACAAGAAAGAATATCTAGGTAGATGAACAATTCAAGTATCAAATTTTGGGCAATTGTCCGCTCAGATCTCTACGCTCGTACTGAATGGATATAAGTAAACAATATTATCATTCCTCAGATCAACCTAGCTAAGTGCATCGCACGTTGGAATATTTAATATATTTTTGTATGCACGAGACTACTCTAAAATGTTTATTTTCATATTGGACATTGATAGGTGGGTGGGTTAGTAAATAAAAATATATTAAAGGTGAAGTTGATTGAATGAAGAAGACGAAAAAATTATTTATAAATCTTAAAAAAATCCTCTTGGAGATTCTTCCTGACTGTTGCCACGAAGCTTTTTTATTCTAATACATTGACCTCGTGAGTACGTCAGGACCTTGTGAATAATTCTACCGGCATTATTATTTTAAAACATGTTTATCTTTTCAAAAAGTACCTAGATAAAATTTTATGTTGTTTATACTTTAAAGAACTCGCACTAGGCTCCGAGAAGTCAGAAGGTAAGTACGAGTATAAAGATTCTTGTATTTGCTGATGGCAATGAAAGAGAAAACGGAAAGATGAGCCTTTTTATAACCAACAAATCCTAAGTATCAACTCATTTTTTAAAGTATGTGTTTAAATTTATCTTTACCTATAGGGTTTTATTCGTAAGATATTATGGAATATACGGTTGGTTTATAGACGTTTTTATTGCTAACGCACTTGGAATAAAATTACGAAGTTTTACTGGTTGTAAAAATCATAGGTTTCGCAATACCCGAATATTATTTTTGTTGATATTGCTAAAAGGTATGTTTATATACCTACGTGAAATCGATGGATACTGACTGCGGTGTAAATGTGGTTGAAGAATTATTCGCTATGTAAATATATAATGAAGATACCTATATCTTCCATAATGATGTTTTTGAAACGGTCCATATTTCAGTCCTGATGATGCATTAACTACTGCGAGTTCTCAACATGATAAATTTTATAGTAAGGTATGAATGCTTAGAATACTAAACATAGCACAATTTTAAAATGGAATTTTAATGATTGAAGTATTGTTTCCTAAATATAATTATCAAAAAGTACGTTGTCAGATTATGAAGAGAGCAAAAATAAATATTTTCCCGTTACATCCAAAAGATACTCTAGAAGCAATATCCAAATCATTACGTCAACGCAGGACATTGGGAGTAGAATTAATATGCCGTTATATCTGATACACTGTATAGTAAGGTATAGGCTCTCCAATGGAGGATCTGAACCGGCCATGTCCATAATCGTAATGATAAGTAGTAACATATAACTTTTTTTTTATTGGTCTTAAGATTATAAGAGTTTTTGCAGAGTACATATATGTACATGTAAACATTATCAGCAAAGAAACCAGTAAAGGCTCAAGATTCACCATATTAGCTTACAAAAATTCAAAACATTTGAAGGTGATAATGTCAAAAGTTGAAATGAATTATAAAGCAATTTGAATACGGATTGAATTTGAGTTATGTCTAAATTATTCATGAAATTATATTAGATAGAAGGTAGATAGGTACCACGATATACCTAATCGGTATGTATGACATATTTACAAAATCCTAACCAAGTGGTAATTAAGGACAATGTTGAATTTACTAAGATAAGAGGTAATGGATCACTTATTAATGAATATTAACAACATTATGTCATGTTCAAGTCTCTACGTATTCTAGCATATGATAATTGTAAGACTGTGGTAATATCTACTAAATACATTTACCTACGTAAGTACATTTAAATATAGGAAGATGCTATTAGTGACAATATGAAATTTGTGCCTTTACTTCATTGTATGATGAACATATTGTGAAACAAGTTAGTAACTTCGTTACTTATCCATGTAGTATCAATTTCAAATTGCCATGTACGTATATTAAATAGGTGTCTACACCACGTATATAACATTACAAATGTGTAGGAGACATCTTCATTTCTTAAATTCAAAAACTGTGCCTACCTAGTAATTGTACAAAAATAATCCGCTCAATAAAGGAAAAGGATAGCAATGGTACTTTCTTCAATAAAATATTCCGATTGTATTGAATAATTTATTTCGGTAGGTACATTATGGTATTTTTTAGCAATGATGTATAAAAAATTCTGCCGACAATAAGTGGTAACTTCGAAGTAATCCACCTTCTATATATCTACGTTGTTTGATTTCAATTGTAATAATTTCAAGATAAAGTGTTCTTAAGGCCCTTATAGAGCTTTTTTGTAAATAAATTTTATATGAGATTTTCCCGTGAAATAAATATTGATAAAAGTTAGGAAACATAATAATATAATACCTCCTTCAAAGTTCAAGAAAAAGGTTCATCACACATTGTACTTTTTATAGATCGAGGAGCGAGACAATTTATTTACACTTGAGTCGTGCAGTCTAAGATAAACTAATTTACATCTGTGAAATCCTTGGCTAGAAATGTGTCGTAATCGTATTTATTGGAGTGATGAAAAATTACATTAAAATCATAAACTATATTTATAATGTAATGAATTAATACTCCCATGTGATGGAAGAAGGTAAAATTAGATGTTTGTTTAATCATTTAAATCACTGAATGGTTATGAAATTAGCTACATTTGTTGGGATATCTCTACACGCCATGTTCTACCTACGTATACGTCTATTAGTTGAATTATTTTAGTGAAAGCGTAATATAATAGATAAATAGGAATGAAATTGGAATGATCAAAAAAATACATTAAAATCATAAACTATATTTATAATGTAATGAATTAATACTCCCATGTGATGGAAGAAGGTAAAATTAGATGTTTAATCATTTAAATCACTGAATGGTTATGAAATTAGCTACATTTGTTGGGATATTTCTACACGCTATGTTGTACGTATGTATACGTCTATTAGTTGAATTATTTTAGTGAAAGCGTAATATAATAGATAAATAGGAATGAAATTGGAATGATCAAAAAAATACATTAAAATCATAAACTATATTTATAATGTAATGAATTAATACTCCCATGTGATGGAAGAAGGTAAAATTAGATGTTTGTTTAATCATTTAAATCACTGAAGTGGTTATGAAATTAGCTACATTTGTTGGGATATCTCTACACGCCATGTTGTACGTACGTATACGTCTATTAGTTGAATTATTTTAGTGAAAGCGTAATATAATAGATAAATAGGTACGCAGGGAGAGTTTCTTTTGTAAGAATAGAAAGTGAAAGAGTGAATAGGATAGGGTAGAATTGAAGGGTCACTATGTTACAATGAGACCATTTATCTTTATTTTTCCTCTTGTGTAAGCGATCGTCTACAATTCTATAATATGAAAGTAGTGCTTTTATGGTCTTGTTCATACATTTGTCTCCTTTTATATCAGCGCCCGTGTAAAACAAAAAGGTCCGGCAAAGATCACCGATGCGTTTAGGATAGGTATTTGATTTAAATAAACATATGGATCTTTTTATAATGTTTATTCGGGTCCGAAATAAGTTCACTCTTCAATTTAGAAATAGACTAATCTGTTATATTAAATTTAATATGAACTAAATATTATTGTACTAAGCAATGGGAATTTTTTGCGACAGTGGGCATTAGTATTTTTTTTATATAAATTTAATTGTATGTAATTCATGTATTTTTATTTGTATTTTTATATATCAGACGCATGAGAGTTTGCAATTTTCCAGATTTGGGTTATACATTCACAATCGGCGCAGCGTGCAGAATATAGTGCCAGACAAAAATCTACTGGAATTTCATATAGGTATGTAATGTGTTGGTTTGGTTGATTGCAATGTGTAGAATTCTCGAAGCTTAGTTTATTGGGCCGTAAGAATGTGAAGTTAATGATTTGAACTGTTTGACAAAATCATTCAATATTCCTATACGTATTTTACAACATTATAAATTTCTAGTTTTACAAAAATATAGCTGCATGATCCTTTTTGGTTACTTATACTATACTTATACTATATATAGAGCATCCCTCCCTGTCCCCTCCCTCTTCCCCCTCCTCATCCTTTTATCCCGAACTCTTCCTTCTATTTTTTTTGAATTTTTTATATTCTTATTAATTTTCTGTTTTTCTGCCTAAAAATTGTGAAAACTGATGTGTGCGTGTGCGATGGGTGAGTGTGTGAGCGAGATTGAGGATGAGTGTGTGAGACGACCGGAATGAACTTATATTTTTTAATTTAACTGTGGTGCATGCTTGTGGGTGACAGCTGAATTATGAATGAACTAATCTTCAATTACTTATATCTATAGTTGTTATCTGTTTTGCACTTATACCTGTAATAAAATAAAATAAAATAAATACTAAATACTTAAAACGAACTTACATCTAGACATTTAATATAATCGTGCAAACTAACTTATGCTATTCACCTGCAACACAAAACGTCTTATTATATTATAAGATATATATCTTATTCGTTCCAATTTTCATCGCAATTTGGAAACAATTAGAGCAATATTAATTATGTATCAAATTAATTAGTTCCAATGTAGGTAAGCAATACTATGTAGTTTACTCAATAATAATGGTACCAACTGTTACAAGGATTTAGTTTCCCACTGTTTCTCTCTTGTTCCCCGTTCTTATTTTTCAGCCCTGGTCCCTCCACTGCTGCGTCTTCCAAAGGCTTCCATTCTCTTCTATTCCATCGCCTCTTTTATCAAATTCATCGTTGTCCCATCACTAATGTGGCTTTCTGACACCTTTTTTGCGTGTACGTGGTTTACATTTAATATGTAAGTCTAGGCGTCTGCCCACTTACTTTCATTTTGCCTTGCTATGTATCATTATCGTCGTAGTCTAACTGTTCCTACGATCCATGAGGTCCACAACTCCCCTATCTCTTTATTGATTTAATTATCTTAATTTACATAAAGTGCAGCTTAGTTACATGGTTGGCGAAATTGGTCGGAGCGGGGCCTTCTAATTTGGAAGTGCCGGGTTAGAATTTTACTGCTTGCGATGTATTTTTCACGTTACAACACAAGCTTTTAGCTTAATGTAAAGTACGCAGTAAAGTATTACGGTTGTATAAAAGTCCAGATCATGTCCCAAAGTTAAAAATTGTATATATTGTTAATTGCAATGACAGATGGGGTATTATTATAATTTCGAATATTATACATTGAAATTTCGCGAAGCAGTATTGCGACTGTTCCGTTTACGCTGAATTACAGACAAATCTACTCGTAGTTCACTAGAAACTGTCACACCGCAAAGCAGTTCAAATACAGTTAAACGGAAAATGGTAATAATTTTTTTTACGCATACGCAGTTTATTTTCTACCGTGTCAAAGTTACTTTTAGTTATAAAGGAAATTGGAGATAATTTGTAAAGAATGTTCGTGTATTTTGTTGTTGAAAATTTAACGTAAACATATTCATATGTATGTATGTATATTGTATACCTATTGAATTAGATGAGTTGAGTAAAGCTATCAATATAATTAAATTATTCTACATATTATTCGTAGTACTTAAAATACACGCAGAATTTGCAATTTCGAAGTGTTTATAGAAACATTTAATAGTATTACCTGATTCTTAATTAAATGTTACGCTTCCTGAATACACGAAAATAATGAATAGATAATTCTCGTCATGGTTGGGTTGATTCTTTTTTGCTATGTTAGTACTTGGCTATGAATTTGCATTACATAGTTTATATAGTTGGTTGAGGCGGCAGTCTCTCAAGCGGGAGGTGCCAGGTTCTACCCCTGGCGCTGGCGATGTATTCCACACTTTGCGATACAGGCTTTTAGCCTAGTGCAAGGTGTGCGGGTAATTATTTGGGTTTGTGAATGCAAGCTCAGATCCTTTTTTTTTAAAAAAAAGAGTAAATAAATATACCTTTATTAGCATAAAAATTATCAGTGGTTACAAAACAAGACAATAGTAGTATGCTAAAAGGCGGACTTATTGCAAAAGAAATATTTTACAGGCACCCCGCACTCTGAGAGTGGAGTTAATTCGTACATAAATAATATAACGAGGATTGCTCATAAAATCGCCTATCAGCACGTTCAAATCTTTGGGGTTGAATTTCACTGTATTCCAGGTCATCCCAAACGTTGTCCTACAAGTGGTACTCAAAGTTTCGCTCGAATGCCTCTCGAGGCTGTGTATAAAATTGACAGTAAATGGCGAGCAGAGTAGTGTCCCTCTTAAATCACTGCTAACGGGTTTAGAGAGTATGTTAGGTCGATATGGGTTAAGCGCAATAATACGCAGCTTATCTACTTTCATTATTATTATTGTGGCCAAACAAATTCAAATTGGTAAATTCAACTATTAGATCCAATACGCAGGTATGTTTTTGTTGGACTATCCTTTAATGTTCATGTTCATGTAATAAAATTCCTACAAAGGAATTTGTATAGTTAAGAATTGCAATTACTGAATATGAAAATGGTATTTAAGAGTATGCATACCGAAATTTCAAAAATTTCTTACAACGGGAGACCTTCTATCTCAACAACCGTTACTAAATATGCTTTGGAACAAAATAGGTTAGATGCATTGAACCTTTATCTAGGGAATAACAGTAAAAGATTTTTTATATCTTGTATAGATTTCTCAAAAAAATAATTTAAAAACACCTCTGATCTTTTTTCCTAAAGACGGAAACTCGTTTCCCGAAAGTCGCGGAGGAAATTTTTATTTTGTACTGATAATATGCATTAAAATCTAGGGAATAACCGTGAAAGTTTTTTGATAGACGCAAAATTAACCCCAAAAAAAATTGAGAAACGCTATTTTTACCATTTTATCGTGCGATTGTCACGCGATTTTAAACCTTAATGCCGTGGGAAAAGACTGTGACGTTATTCTTGGTGCCAAGCCCTTAAATCCAATACGCAGGTATGTTTTTGTTGGACTATCCTTTAATGTTCAATGTTCATGCTCTTGTAATAAAATTCCTACAAAGGAATTGTTATATAGTTAAGAATTGCAATTTCTGAACATGAAAATGGTATTTAAGTAAATAGAATTTTTCAAATGGTCGTGTTCTCAATTGGCTCTCGTGACTAATATTATGTAACGTGTATTTTTATTACAACAGCTGTCTGACTTCCCTCCCGATTGCTGGATATATTATGGAAGTCCGTTATTCCTCATTAAAAAATTGTTTCTTTAGAAAAACTGGGCCTGCGTTGCTAATTAAACCCGTTGGTATGTTGCGTTTTTTTTTATTTCCGGAAAAATGCACTGTACTTTTATCACGATCTTTTGATGCAGGATGCAGGAACAGCTTATCTAAGCACATGCACACAGCTTTACCCCCTTAATTTCGCTTGCGGCCTCGAACACTGTAGTTATACTATCTGGTTACATATGTTACTAATAAATGATAACCAGGCTCCTCACTTTTTTATAAATTCTGCTACAAAACATTTCGCCTGCGGCGTTATTTTTATGTTTTTCTTTCACATTTCTACAACAATAAAAAAATTCTGCCATATCTCTATTATATTACAAAATTGATCGAAAAATTGGAAAAATAAATACACCTTTTCCCGAAATCTCCGAGCCTACCCTTTTTGAAAGCTGGCAACCCTATAATAATAATAATAACATGGACGATTTATAATGCGCCGTTTTGTGGAGCAAGTCTACCTCAAGGGCGCCTTTTACAATTCAATGTCTAATAAAATAATCATTTTTGCGGTAAAGTCTTGTTTACTGGATAATAATATATATGTATGTCTACTCTGTTGAAATAGTAAACTAAATTAATGTTACCAAAGTGTATACGCGTGTCTTGGAAAGATCATTCGATCCTTGAAGCTCACCTGAGTTGAAAACTGTAATACCATTCATATTAACATGCCCATCCCATCGTTAAATAAACAGCTTTATAATGAACATCAATATTTAAGATACAATTAAATTCCTATTAACGTAGGTATTTACTCGATATTGTAATGGGCATTGTGTTTTCATCTGTTGGGTACTAGAGTAGGGTAGGGATATTGTAAAAAGAGTAGATACTTTCTAAATGATATGTGGTGTAAGCTGCACATCATCTCACTAGCAATTTCATGGGTGAAGGATTCAGGTAACGGAAAAGGCGTTATAGGTGTTATGAATTATAGAGTAGTACCTAACTACCTACTTTCTACGTACTTCGTAATGAAGCTGAAGTACTCGTAATCTTAGAAATATTGAAGATATTAAAGTACATTCATAAATATGTAACTTTTTTTACCTTATACACACAAATTATTCTGTTCTTAATTTAATTAAAATTCGTACGTCACTGTCTGTTTAAATATGACCAAAAATAATTTGATAAGGTACTTCAATAATCTAAGGTTTAAATAATATTACTCCGCGTCCATTTGATATGCAATTTTTGTAAGATATATTTAAGCCCAAACCACTGTTTTAAAATACTAGGGAGTAAAATACTGTTATTAAAATGACTTATTAACAGAGGTGTAGGATTTCTCCGAATGGTCCGTAATAATGATATGAGGCATAAAACACATTGTTAAACAATATCATTAGAGAGCTCCATGTAAACCCTCGTCAGAGAAATCTTGGAATAGGTACAAGTCAGCATGGAGGCGCAAAGATTTATGACGAGTGGAGGTACAAACTTAAATAATAAAATTATATTATTGTAAAAAAATTATGGAATGAAATCAATGGAAACTAATATATTCATAAAAACAATAAAAAATGGTAAACCCGCGAGTTCACTACTATCCACAAATCTATTATGGAAAATATTTCTATAAGACTGCATTTCTGCAAAAAAAAAAACTTGTACATTCAAATATATGCTGAAGAATAGAATATTTTTGGATTGTATTGATCCATCTCAGTGTAATCTTTAACGTCAGCTAGTCCTACTCGGTAGCTGTAGGTAATTCTTTGAAGTCCATTGTTTTCATTCAAATTCATTCGAGTGAAGGCAATATTCTACCCAGAGTTTCAGTTAAGTAATCAGTCACCTCTGACATGTTACGAAGATGTTGTACCTGCATAAACCTTTCCGGATTGCGAAAACTCAGGTAAACTAAAACTGTGTTTGCAAAAGGACCATTGAAAGTAGAATGATTTTTCATCATCAATATATTATTTGTCAAATATTGTGTATAAGTAAAGGCTCATTCTTTTAGGTCGCGCATTGTTAATATATTGTGAATAAATAAATATGTAGGCATACAATAATTTTGTTTGTTTAGATATGTACATTCATAAAATTATTATAAATGACAAAGCCAAAACCATTACTTTAAATCTGTTTTTCCATTTTCATCAAAAAATAATAAAACTCACTGACAGTGTAATAACGAAATAAAGTATTTTTTGCATATTTTAACAATTTAATAATACAGGTGATCGATGACCTGTGCGAACGTGTCCGCTGAACCGTGCAAATTGCTTTGCAATTAATTACAATGTAAATCGAGAAATATAATAGAAACAACCGGTTTATTAAAAAAAAAACTGTTATGAATAAATAATTACATGCATCGAAAGCTATTAACTATGAGTAAACGAATAAAAACATCAATAAAGTGCTCCTCATAGAGAATTCATTATAATTTTACATTGCACATATCAGCAACAGAAATTGAACTATTTAAGAGTATTTAGTTAGTAAATAGTCGCCGTGAATATTCACAGATGGTTACGTCGCCATCTACGATTTTCGCCTTTTACATTTTATAAAAACTGTTTTATATTTTGTTAGTAAATAGGTATAAAATTAGCGAATTATGGTTGCTGGAATCTTGCTTCGTTGTCCGCATCTCTAAAAAATAAATACAGAAAACAGTAAAATAAAAATTAAAAGATAATTTCATAATCCTTAATGAATTTAAAAAATCCTGTAGATTGGCACAAAAAGATTCGCCTTTTATTGGAAAAGTTGTACAAATGTTTGCTCAAGATAGTGTTTTGTGTGTGTATGTGTGATGGTAGGATAGTGGTCCGTTAAATACGAGTATGGTAATATAATCGCTACAATATTATTTGCTTATCGCTCGCATGATTAATTTTAATTTAAGGATTGTATCCACTGTAAAAATAATATAGACTACGAGAAAACTTGTCACTTGTGTCTTAGGGTAATGCAAATGGACATTAAGAATCCATGAAGCATAGAGAATATTAGGTCTTTGTTCATGTGAGGGCTTTAAAAAGCACGTTTTCTTACATAAACGTTCATCTAACATATTACTTCAGATAGTGTGCATGCAATATGTGAAAATTATTGCTCGAATATTATACCAAGCTCTCTAAAGTTCGGAAAACATGCATAAATTTCGTTGTTGCAAGTTTGTGTAGAACGCACATTATTCCGAGTTATGGTGAACCATAATTATTTCATCCAAGGTTTTAATATTACAGAGTAATTCACATCATCGAAAAAGAAATTCTTCAAAGTTCATGGACCTATTTTTATGAAAAATGCAAATAAATATTATTAAAAAATACCCGTGTCATTTGTGTAAGTCGTGTTCTCAATAATTATAATAATTATATGAATTCAACACGAGACGCAAATTATTTCCATTCCAGGAAATGAAATTGTATTATTTTTCTCATTCTCTTCCTTCAAGCGACTTAATGATGCAATGACGGAAATTAACCTTTCTTAAACGGGACTCATTAAAATATTTATAAGTAGGTAAGTGTATATTAAATTGTTTCATACGAATCCGATATTTTGTTCCAGTTTCATTCTTGAGGATTGATTACAGCCTAGTCCTGCTTCTTGTTTTCCATCGTGTTTTATCTTCTGCAGTCCTTTTCAGATCAACATAATGCGTCGTAGGTATTCTACGTATTTGCACACTTGCACCAAATATTCCCATCGGGGAAGCGCTCTGTAATTTTGTTCCCCCAGCCAACCCTTTATTAAGGGGACCTTCATGGCGTATAATGTGGTCGCCTCTCTGAGATGCTTTTAATTAGATGCCTCCCTCTAGCAGTAAATAGGTAACAGTTATTGTATACGATAATAATCTTTTAAACTATTAATACCATAAATTTATCTGTGAATCAAATTATAGAAAAGACAAGAGTTTTTTCAATTAAAAGTTTTATTTCAATGGTATCTTTCGCAATGTTCACTTACAGAATAAATAAATAATGTTGCATTTTGTAAGATAACTAGTGACGAGTATGCGGGTGCACGCTCTTGAATAGAGCACATCATTAAATTTATCTTTATTGACTTTCGTGGACTTTTTGTGAGATGAAAGTTGTTAAATTGTTTTCTGTTGAACTACACCAACCTGTGATTAATAAATGAATGGATTCATAGTGGTCGACTGAGTATGACTACATCACACCACAAGTGAACTGGAATGTTATCACGTTATTAGTTATCACCCATAAGGTTTTTTAATCTTCAGATAAAGACAGACATTTGACAAACGAGAAATGACATTATTTTGAGAAATACACGATACGGTAGATGATTGATAACCTCCTATTGTTGTTTGATAACAATAGATCCTAAAACCCTTTTTAATACCCGGAGGTCTATATTATTTGGTATATCTTAGCAATTTTTTCGAGGGTAGGTATAACTCAGGTATAATCTCTTGGACCAAAGTATAAGAACTGAGAATTTAATATTGAGAAGTTCATAATAGGTATCAATTCAGAGAAATAAGTTGATAAGATACGTACGATCGAACAATTTCCTTCGTATTCTGACACAGCGTTTTGAAGGACTTCTTCTTAATGTAGTGTAGTTAATTTTTGTATTTGATATCGATTGGATATATTATAGTAAATTACGATATAGTACCTATATTAGATGTAATACAGACGTTTCATCCATCAGGTATAACATACGAGATATATTAGTTTTAGTAGGAAGTCTTAAATTATATTGTTTTATTAAATATTTCGCAAGAAAATATTCTGTTTGCTAATGTAAACACAGAAAAGCGTTTGATGAGAAGCTGGATTTTGTACCCTCACTGCTCGGGTCCGTAGTATGAAAATAAATCGATTCCATTTGAATTTACGATTTAACGACTTGAATTCCAAATGTGGAATATTTTATTACGAATAGGGTTCTAACGATTGTCAAAGATCAGTCTTGGAGACTTATGTACTAAAATGGTTTCATTCTTCAAAATATATTTTTGCATGGTCATGTACTTGTATTTGCCAATATACATAACATTATTCATACGTGAGTATTTTTCTTTTCTTTTTTTATAAAAGGATCTGGACTTGCATATACAAACCCAAATACTTCCCTGCACACTTTGCACTAGGCTAAAAGCCTGTATCGCAGAGTGTGGATTACATCGCCTGCGCCGTGGTTTGAACCTGGCGCCTCCCGTTTGGGAGACTGCCGCCTCAACCAACTGCGCCAACCTTGTACTCATTATATTATATTGCATATACAATATACAATAGAATATACGAGTTAGTATTTAAAACCGTTACTACGTTTACACTAAAAAATATGTTTAAAAGAAGAGTTCGAAAAAGCTCATTTGGAATATTTAAATTGTATTTGAAAAATTCCCAAATGTGACGGATATAAGAAGTATGTCTAGACTACAGAGTTAGGGCAAGCAAGCTTTTTGTCTTTCCACCCATTCTTTCAATTTCATGCGGATGAACCTGCATTTCTAATATAGAAATAGGCGGGTAGGTTATTAACTTTCAGAGTTGGTTATGTTTAATATACTCACTTCCGCAGATAACAGGAAATAATTATTTAGTCAAGTAAAGATACTCAAGGAATCAAATAATAATCCAAATCTACGAGGTTTTCTGGAAGTTTTGGGAGAGTGCTTGTTAATCGAAAATTTAGTTCGCGATGGATGGTTTTGAAATGTTTGAATTGTATGATCAACATTTGCCAATATCTCTACGTACTAAAATAATGGTCCTTGAAATTAAGTATTGACGAGTAAACGGCCAAAGTACAAAACAAGATGGGGAAATTTGTAGCCCAGCATGTTCTACTTAGATGTTCTCACATTATAAGTTGTTGGTCGTGAAAGTTGACGTTTTTTTGTTTAATTAACACGGAAAATGTCACATCTAACGAAAATGTGTAGAAGTCTTTTATTTATTAGGTAAATGAAAGTTTATATTGTTGAAAGTTACCCTCTTCTGCTGTAAATCGTCGAGACGCATTCTTTCTTAAAGTTGCAGGGCTTTTTTTTGTGAAAAAAATTGGATTCTCCATTACTCCAATGACATAAACATGCCAAAAATTCACCACAACTTCTACAAGGTCTCCCTACCAAGTTTCTGTTGGCTTGTCTATTAAATTTTCTTAAAAAGCCTATATTATATACGTGGAAGATGTTCGCTGTGTTACATACGTTATAGGTTCTAAGTAGTAGAACCTCTCTATTTCCCTTGTGTTTCTTCTCATAGTTTATAGCTCTCAAACTGGATTATTCTTATACTGAATTGCTAGTTTATCCATTATTGGTTAAGTAGCACTTGCACTGATTTTTACGTGATATTACTATAAACAGAATGTATGACAATAATTTGATTAGGTACTTCGATAATCAAAGCTAAAAACACAGTGACCATTCTTTCTAACTTTTCGTGATCCAGGGTAGTTGCTGATATTATACACTGACTTAGATTCTTCACGCAACGTCTTTTCTCATAATAGTAATAATACACGGACAATTATAATCGCCGTTTTGTGGAGCAAGTCCACCTCAAGGGCGCATTTTACCATTAAATAAGCTAACCTCAGTACTTACATCTGCTCTATACTATTATTTTTTTGAATAAGTGAGTCTATAATGTTATTACTATGCAGATAGAAGTGAGAAACGAATTTATCTTGTCTATCCGGATCGCTTATAAGGGTTTTGCTAAGTGGTTCATAATAACGTATTTGTACTCGAGTTTTTTAAAATTAAATATCTACTTCAATATTATTGGGAAAATTTCTCATCAAACAGATATTCTAAGATAGGTTTTATAATGTAAGGAGAAGAAAATTGCCTTTTTTTGTAAGTAAATTAGTTTCAAGTTCAATCTAGCATCACTGAAGAAAACGATACTACGTATAATGAAAATGGATAAATCGATGAAAAGAAGAAAGAGGGTATGGCTGTAATAACATATTCCTTAGTGAATTGAGTTATTTCTTTGTTGATCTATTGATACAAGTAGCTTGTATTATATTTGGGTATTAAAAGTACTTGCAAAATAATATAACTATGTAGGTAGGTATTATGTTTGTTCATTAGTGATTTATTACTTTCTGAAAAACTAAAAATTAACTTGTCAAACAAACTTCAATTATTACTACTATTGTTATACATTTATTATCTTCTTTGTAGCACTAACTGTTTATTATAAATGTACTTTTAGTTTTTGTCTTCAAAAGTTGTAGCATATTATTTTACTTGCAATCAACTTGTCATTCTGTATAACTACTCATAGCATGAACTTATTATATAAATGTTTATTTATCTTCTCTCTATAGCTGAATCACTTAAAAAAAAAACAGTGTTATCAATTTTCAAGTTTATAATGATAATATCTTTTTAGCAATATAAATGAAAACCAGGTACAGTTTTGCTTCAGCCCTCCCAGACTGCATACTTTATATTGAAACGATAATATAACAGAAAAGTTCGAATACGCGGAAAACCCTCCGCGTATTTGTTTAGAATAGTATGTTCATAATATGTAAAGTATGGGGACGTATTGTAAGACGGATATTTATAAAAATAATAATGCCCCTGTACCTTCTGCCTCTTCAGGATTACAGACAACACAATAAGACCTTGTAGGTATTTCGTATTTGTAGCGCACATAGCTTTGTGTTGAACGCACTACATAAAAGGAAACACATTAGCCGTTATGAACTACACGTACAAAGTTGTTGTTGAGAAAATCACATTGTTAAAAACATCTTTATTCTGCTTTTTAATTTCAGAATACATTATACGGTACATGTTATTATTTCAGTTGCAGGGTACTCCTTTAGTTGCCGTAGTCGAAGAATATTATTTATTCTTGAATTCTTGGAAATCGAGATTGTAGAAATCCTGCAAATGGATTTAAACCAGAAACAACAAGAAGAAGAAACAACTAGGAACTAGGAAGAACAAGGATGAAGCTGGTGGGTAAGATTCTAGCTTGGAAATAAATAATGCCATTTTTGTTGTTAAATTTTATGAAGTTTATAAAATACCTCTAAAGATTATTGATAACTCGCATGGGAATGCATCGTAAAATATTGCAGTGCTCTTAATCTACTTGCGATTTACCTACAAACTTTTAAAGTTTACTGTAAGTTTTAAAACATGCAGGATTACATTTAATTTAGATTTAATTCAACATTCACATTAGTTCAAAAGTTAACAATAAACTGGGTAGTAACATATCGTTAACAAAGCGTGCGTTTTGTATGTAGCTGGGTATCGCTTGATGTCTGAGAGAGTACCTACGATTTAACAAGTCCTGTCAACAGTGTGCCATCTTCCTAGAAAATATATACTGTGTATTATAATTGTAATCTCGTATTACAAACATCGCTGTTTCCCAATCTCTTTATTACTATAACCAAATAAACTGAGTACCCTTCATCATCATCATGTCTGCCCCCTGCGTCCACTGTTGAACGTAGGCCTCCTCCATTGATCTCCACAGCTCCCTATACTGGGCAGACCGCATCCAACCGCCTCCCGCAACTCGCCTTGCATCGTCCGACCGCCGTGCTTTAGGCTTATCAACACTTCTTATGCCTGTTCTAGGACGCCACTCCAGGTCTTTCATTGTCCAGCCAGAGTCTGAAGTTCTGGCCACATGACCAGTTCAACTCCAACTACAATATTATTATTATGTAGCAGAGCAAGGGATGGGCATATGTGCAAGGTAAGAATCTGCCAATGATTTCTAACGTTTTGAAAGTAGATAAAATTAATAAAACGGGTTGGTTAGTCGGTATCTTTATTTGCACAAACTGATGATACGCCAGGTACAGTCTGGGAAAAATGTATCATGCAACATAATAGGCAGTCTGCAATAATAGGTAGAATAAACAGGTAAAATTTGATATAAACTGATAACATTTTCAGTGATAATCGCTAAAATAGGCTTAATCGGCTTAGTATCATTACCATGCGTGAATTAGGAAGGAGTTTAATGAAAATTTTAGTACGAGGGGTCGGACATGAATTCATACAACACACGGCTTTGGAATATCTGCTTTACAGTGATGTCACTGTCTCAGTCACATAGAGAGACGGGGGTGTGTGAGATAACAATGTATAAAATAGTACAACATGTTAAAGAATAAGATGGGTGCTACGAATGTCACATACACAGCATACGTGTGTTTATGATACAATATAAAATTATGTGGAATCCTGTCATAATACCGGTGAGGATTTTTCAGCAACTTTTAGTTCTTTAAAATATCCTTTGTTTAGGATGTATATTATTTAAATATACAAACACGCTATGTTCAAAGTGAATGTGTTTGTAATTACAAAGCTGTAGAAAATATCCCATTCTTATTACATAATGACCTTTTTCTTTAGCAGGTGTCCCTTCTTGTTTTCGTAATTTTATTTTTGGCTTGTTATAAAGGATGCGGTTTCCACAAACTTTTATTATTAAATCAACTTCTTATTCTTTCTTTGAAGGCGCCAAACTTGTCTGTCGGATAATGTTTGCTTTACTCTTAAAATGCAAGTGAAACACATAGATTAAAAACTTCCACTTTTTAGCTCAAAAACTTATGAAGTCTTTAAAAAAAACACAATATGTTTCTATTATTCGAGCATATTAAGAGACTGAATGATGACGGAATGTTTAAAAAAATATATAGAGATTGTCCTGCGTCAATCACGCCGATCCTTTTAACGAAGTTTCAGTGAAAGTAATAACGAATTGCATTAAGTACATCTTGGAAGCAAGAAGCGTGTGCATAGGAATTCTGGTGTTTTACCCTCTCTGCTTATCCTGCAGGGAACGTGGCGCGAGAGGACAAATGCATAGATAACTGGACGGACGGACAACCTGGACCATGATATCATCTAGCGCAAGATTCTAAAACGACATCTTGGGTGTGAGTTTCTAACTAGTTAACTAACAACTTTGTCGAACTCTTCAGAAGGTACGAGTATATGGTAGCAGGATTCCAAAAAAGTTAGATAATGAAGAAATTTCCAATTCGTTCGATATTAAAACAAGTTTTCAGTGCACTTTAAATAGATAATTTTTTTAAAGTGATACCTAATATAAAGGATAAGTATTTTTTGTTTATTTCAGTTTATAATACTTTCAAATGAAAAATGATCTACAAATTTCAAAGAAACGTGATCGCTTTCTTACCTTGCAGCTATGAAGTTTATATTTATGAGTATTTTTCCTCGCCGAGATCTCAGTCGAACTAGGAGGAACTAGGTAGCTATATTCTACATGATCTTTACTCTCATACTTCTGAGCGAAGTAATAAGAATCTACTTCTGCATCTGGTTATGTCATGAAGAGCTGTAGAGTTTTTACATTTTAACTTCCAAGTCACTCGAGTCAAAAGTTCATGAGAATTTAAAGGAATTCGCTTGAAAAAAACGATTACTATAGTTTGACCAAGTACGACTTTGTTTATTGTGATATCATATTTTTTTAATTAACTTTTTTTGATCGACTTAATTTTAGTAATAGTCTCCTGAAAAGCTGTAAGTTGTGATGAATAGTAGGTACAATTTGTACCTAGTAGGTATTAAAAAAATGTTGTGAGTTCAAAAATACTGGGAAGCTTATTTTAGATCTCCAAGGCATGATATGATTCCTTCTCGCTGCTTAGAGTCGCTCATCTATTCTAATAACTGTACCTATATTGGAAAAGCATTCTGGTTTATATGACGTATATCCCTAATTTATGTGCTACAAGTCTTTAATGTTAGAGTTATTTAATAATCAGATTCTATTAACTATTTTTTGGACCTACGTATCTAATAGTATTGAGCTCTCAGTGTTCTAAATAACATTCTCTGTTTTCGTGATTCACGTTTTGTATTATATAGAAGTCAATAGGTAAAATATTTGGTCTTCATTTACGGCGTATGTTTTAAGATTTTATCGGTTGTTTTTAGGGATTTGTATGAGTATTTTTCTTCGATATTTTAAGCTTGTTCTATTTGAAAAGTGTTCTGTGAGAAAGAAGTGCCAAAGCGAATACACAACCGCCTTGTATTAAACCAAAATTTGTTAATACCAATACTATAATACATATGTATATGATATATAAATTAAATTACTACTTGTACGAAAATGCTAAATTTATGTTTTTGCCTCAAAGTTTTACTCTTTCGCTTTGTTCTCCTGAATATTTTGTAAGTATAGGTTGTGACTATACTAAAAAAGTTATTGTTTATATTATTTCTCAACAACTATGTATGTACGTCTTGTTGGTTGGGAGATATTTATGTTGGCAATGAAAGAGTGATTCAGTGCGGCGAGTTGTTGCATAATATATTAAACACTGATGCTCTATACCTTTTTCTGTGAAAAGCTGAACTTTGGCGCTATACTGAACTCATTTTTATGAAAGTGTTACAAAACTTTTATGTGAAACGAAATATTTTACACATATTGTGTGGATTTACGAGTAACAATAATTATATATGTATTTCATTATTTCGTGTATACCGTACAATGTTGATATTAATATATGAATATTGTTTTAGTACGAAACTGTTTTGCGGTTATATTGTGTTCGTTTTATTAGTTACTCGTATTACACTGCCACCGTAGCCAAATAAAATACAAAGTACCGTAGGAACACTTAGTTTAATTAAACATTTAGTAGATATTAATCACATGGTGAGTAACTGTTTTCATTTCTACCTATCCATTTTTCCACAAATTTACTATCTTCTTTACTAATTAAACTACATTTTGAATCTACGGGATTTTTTAGAATGGTTTAATATTAATATCATGGATAATTATAATGTGCCTATAATTTATTGTTCATGAAATAAGAAATGAGTGTTTTAAAAAGCAATCAAGAGTAAAATAAAAAAGAGATTTAAATACAATTCCGAAGTCACTTCTTCGTGAAGTCTGTTGGAAACTTGGCACTTAAGTGTAGAACTTGAAATCCATTGAAATGATAGGTCGGTAGTCGCTACGAGCTACATAAGTACATTCATGTCGTCACGCTCAGTGGCCGACACCTATGATGTTGATAAATGGCCTGGCTACGTGAGACCGGTTGAAAATTGAACGTAGGAAAGTGTAAGCTGGATGTGCGAGTATCTGTGTAAGATGTATTTCGAAATTGTTTCACTGGAAATTACAATGCAGATAAATTGTTTGAATTTATCAAAGAAATATTATAAATCAAAGAGAGATATTCTTGAAAAATACTACAGATGTCGCTTTGTACGAGTGATGAAGAAAAGCTATGTATTTTGCTGTCGGCCAGAACGTTTCAATATCAATGTGTGATACAAACAATTTCACATTTTTGATCAAAGTATACAAAGGATCAACTACGTATAACATACGAGTGTAATAATAAAAGGTTTCATTACATACAGGGAAACGCTCGTCAGTAATTATATCAGAGATGCTCACTTGAGCCAAAGCCAATTTAACTTGCGTGAGAAGTCTTTACCTCTATTCCTCAATTATGAATGAGCATTTATTTCCATGAGCTATCACAGAGATATAAATATCGATGTTAAAAATAATACAAATCTAAAATCATATACAGTGAAGAGATAATTAACAAAATAATGACTTTGAGATGAGTTTATGGAACCACGTGAAAACAATAGGAAATATAAATCAAGTCACCTTTTTAACCAAGCAGTTTAATTACAAAATAATTATTTACCAATCTTTTCACTTCTTTAAATACCTACGTACCAAACCAACAATTTAGATAAGATATAAATCAAAAGTTTCGCTTTTTCTTGTAAAATGTCAAATATTTACTATTATGTATCTAGATAATAGATATACGTATGTATTTCGTTTGGGTCAGCCCATCTGACCGTTGTCCCCAAGTTCACCACACCGAGCATTCATTTCTCGTGAACGGACGCCAGCTAATGAAATCCTTGTCAAGTCGACTGCAACGGCACGAGAAAATTGGATAGGTTGTTGGTTATAGGTATTTATACAGAGGAGAGCATTTGTAGACAATACATACGGCATCATCCACACACAAGTCATCCTTAAACTAATCCCCTTTGTAGTAAAACTGTCTATCCTTTCACGAATTTGAAATAATTTTCATGCCAACTTGTTTCAATACTCGAAACAAAATAGATTGGTATTTATTATATAGACAATAATAACAATAGTTATACCCGGATACGATTACTGAGATGTTTTACGTAGATAATACAACAATTAATGAGTATGTTTATAATAAGTCTTGTCATATTTTCAGTATTACAATAATAGTTCGACACGAAACGCAGGAATCTAAATTCCTCTGTGACAAACTTAGCTGTTACAAACAAGTAGCAAATTATCTAAAGAATTTTACAAAAGATTTTATTCGTAATCATACGAGTATATAATATTTATATTCTAATACTTAACATGTAGATACGTATGAAGTGGATATGGTGACTATAATTTTTTTGGAAAATAAATCTCCGTTTTGTTTAATTGAATAATGCCACCGGGACACAACAGATCCCGTAATATATTATGCGATTGCGATAAGCCTAATCCTATTCATTAGAATATTTTCAATGTTGTAAATAGAATCCCCATGTATGGACATACTTGTAGGTATAAATAATGTCCGTATTGTATGTGTACCTACACTTATGAATATATCGCCCATAGATACATTGTCACTGTAAATGTGGAAATCGGGGTTCACATCGAACAGCTACGCTACTTATGTATGACTTTCTAAAAAAAAAAAACATTAATTCTACCTACTTATGTACCTACAACATTAAAAACATGAAGATTTTTATTAGAGGTATTTATAAATCAGATCTGCCTCTAATAATTGCACATAAAAATGCAATAATCGGTACTTGCAACGCATGCAATATTGTACGAAAGTTTCAAAATACTGGTATCTGATGAGGCTAATCATTTGATATCCGTGACATCTGGATAGGAGAATCGTTCCCAGACTGATGCGTTTATACATCAACCACGAATAATAATAATATGTGTAGACTCTTCTGGCTGGTGAAACTGAGAAATGTGTTGGCAAGTCCTGCCTCCGAGTAATAAAATAATAAAACTGTATCTTGCACGTATAATGTTATATTAACCGTTCACCAATTTCATATTCCAGTTATGCAGACGTAAAAAGATTCACTCGGGAAAATAATCCGACACTATCTACGCTTTGTCTAAAGAAGGAAGTGAGGATCGATTATCCTCTTGTGAGCGTTCTCGCTTTGGGACGATTTGTGTCAACGACTGTAACTTATCCTCATAAATACTGGGGTCAGTCCTCCAATGAAACATGCCCACGAACATAGGGGTTGTACCTACACATATACTATACCTACGATATCTAGGAAGCTACGCCTAACTTAGTATATTATTAGAAGAGTTAGGTACATTTTGTTCGGTTATCTACGGGTATTTTGACATATGTGTGAAAATGATATAATGGTTTCAATTTAGCAACATAAATGGACGGATGAAAATAATCTACAAGCCGTTTGAACAAAATATAAAATTAAATGTTTATACTTGACACTCTGCGAGATGTTAGCCGAATAACCTGAAAAAATAATGTCTCGCCGAGTTGAATGCAGGAGAAGTCGCGCACAAACATCTGTAAGACGGTCCAAAGAGGGTTCAGGGATGGCATATTTAGAGAAAGTGCGCCAGACTGTTGAAAGATGTACTCTGTGAAGGTCACGATTCTCAGCACCAGAATGGATCATTGACATTAAGATTTTTCTATTTTAAAGGAACTAGGAGGTCGCTGAAGTTTGAAGTATGCATATATTAAAATAATTGTTTCAAGATGGATTAACTTATTCTACCTAATATATAATAAAGAAATATGTCCCTGATATCTTAGACTGTGAATAATATAATGGAGAAGTTGTAATGATAAATTGTTTCCAAATAGGAAAGGGAGTAATATTGATATAATATCATAGAAATGTAATGTTATAAAAGGTCTAGCTAGGTATGTGTGTGTAATATTATTACTGAGTACTGACATAATATAGTATTATCATGATTCATTATCTTTGTGTAATATTTGACTACTAATAAATTATTAAAGTTTTTCACGATGAGAAAATGGGGAGGAAAAATAATATGTAATTATTTCATTTCGATAATATTAATCTTATATCAACATAATCACTGTAACCGTTATTGATTTTACTGAGCCTTTTCTACAAATAGTAATACATATTACATACTTACTATTTAGTTTGTACGTATAGAAGAAAACTTTACGTGTTTTGGAATATGCACTTAACAGATGGCGTACCCACTATGTATATTAGTTCTGAGTTCATGCACCGAAATGAGTAAATAAATAAAGTATAAATGATTAGGTATCACATTACCACGAGACGTTTCCGATCTTATTTAGCAACGAGACTCGCCACCCGTTCTGTACGTCTTATTTGTTGAATCAGGCGCAAAGAGAATGATGTGTGTATTTTCATGCTTACAGAATTCGCTGGTTACCCCTTTATTGGGATATAAGGTGATGGTGTAGTAGTAGTAGGTATTAGGTACCTATACCGCGGCTTTGCCAACAAATTAATTTTGGTGGAAGGCAGTGACGTTTGCAGGCCGCACCTCTTTTGTGCACAAGTTGCCCGAATAATATGTTTTTAGAAGTCTGTTATCGTGGATTCAGATGGCATGGTCAGTCGTATGCAAATTCAAATTTACTTTTTTATAAAAGGATAAATATTATCGATAAAAATTATAGAACTTGTTTTTTTATTATCATTCTTCCTGTACTTCTTTCGTACATATTCCTACGACGATAGCATCCGCGTCAATATTCTTCAAAAAAATAGTCTATTTCCCTTGGCGTCATCTGGTGGATATCCTCAAGAACCCCTACAGTCTTCTTGTCAGAAGACGTTTCCACGATGTGTTCGACAGTCTCATTATTATTAGCTTGAGTAATGAAAGTATCTACTGTGTATTGGGTATATGATTTATTCTTCTCGCTAAGCCAAGTTAGTATGTTGTACATGTTTACAGTCAGCACTATCTAGGTATTACAATTGTAAATTATTACGAAATACTGTTAGTAATTTCCGAAAGCAATGCAAGTTGTTGGATTTGTCTTCGCATTCCGTTTTAAATAGTTCGTAGAATTCTGGATAGTATAATCTGATACGTTTCAATCACTTCCTATTTATAGATTTGTATTTTTGTAAGAGTGGGAAAACCTTTACGTCATGTTCGACTTGTGATTAACTAATTTCAAAAGTATTTAACATGCGCAAAGATTTAATAATATTACTTGTTCACAATGTACTAGAAGGTAGAATGAATTTTTCTTGTATTTGGTAACTACCTACATCGAATTTTATGAATCCAAGAGGATCAAACGGAAGAAAACGCTGTATTGCGATAAGTTCGCTCTAGTGAACAATTCTGTATGATTTATTGTATGCCTAATTTTATTGTATGTATTTTGTTCACTTGAACAATAAACGAATGAAAAAAAGTGGTTCAGTTTAATAAAAAAATAATATGGCTTTAATATAATGTTCCTATATTTTATATTACTCTATAAAATACCATTTTCCGGAAGAAAAGGATAAAACGATATTAGAAACAATTCATTTGATGTAAAGGGTGAATTGCTTCAAATGTGTACAGGCATTTCACAACGAATAAACTCCAGGAGAAAATTGTAAAGGAAAAAATACCTTACGACCTTATGGAAGTAGGATTTTACTTCCATTTCAAACCATATTAAGGTCAATGTGTTTTTTTTTCTTTCTTAATACTGAAGAGAAAGGCAATTGTCGACTCGTCTGGAACGGAATTCCAGCCTTTTGTAATTATTTGAGATATTACACACTTAAAACCTTTGCCGGACGGGAAAAAAAGAAGGTTCGTGACAGTTATGGGGTTCTATTGCGTTATTATTGTATTAAACATCACAAAAGAGAAAATTATTATATACTCCTTAGGCCCTAGATCTCTCACGATGGGGAAAGGAAATATATTTTATTGATGCTTCAAATAAATTTTAAAATATTCACATGCAAGGAATTTTTATAAAGTTTTCCAACAGAGAGTACATAAAATATTACGTATCTACATCATAATAGTAGATACTACAGTTACGATGCTTTCAAGAACAAGTATACTTCACTTTAACTTATACAGCTAGACAGGAGGCTCTCAAGTCAAAATATTTGATAATTTAATCTACTCCAATGAATTGATTTCATATTGAAAATTCATTATGTATTATTGCACTGTGCTAGTTCGGAAAACACTCGAATCAGTGAGGTTTCATTGTACATTTTAGTAAAATTAGTGGTAATGTAGAAACATATCAATTGCATGCTGATTTTTAAGGAACTTCGTATCCTACTTTGGGGCTAATTGTGAAGGATTGTCTGGACCGATAGATGTGGCAGCAGTAGCCAGAGGATGTAAGCCACTGAAACAAATCTGAGATTCAAGAGTAGAAGAATGTTTATGTTTATGTTTCAGTTAGTCCTCTCTGTACTACCTAGAGGAACGCCAAAAGGGAGAGTAGTGTAAGCATTGATCGTCGTATTGTGATTATTGTCTTGTATGAATTATATACCAACTTAAGTATTATGTGCTATTGTATAGGCGTACGTTAGTATTGTACAATTCGTTGCATGTAGATGTACTTACATACAAGAATACTGGTAGATGTGTAGAGGCAGCTTGATGTAACTATTTCTGTACCAATACTCTATAATCCTCGGATTGTAGCAATTACGGCCGCCATATTCACTTCATAGGCTAAGTCGGGGCACATCAATTAGGTATTAATCGAGTAATTAACGGAACTATTATTTCGTCGAATGTTCCTAATATTTTCTAATATTAGTGGAAAATTTAACTCGTTTACGAAAACAGAATATGCATTAGTAAAATTTTATGTATAATTTCACGTCGAAAACAATGTGAATAATTTCGATATAAAATGTTTTTATTGAATATTTTTCAAGCTTCGCGGTCCTATTCATGTGGCAGAATGACTATTGAATCAGATGTCAGATGTCCTATGTCATTGTCGTAGGAATGACGTGCAGTGAAATAAGGTTTTCCAGGGCAATATAGATCCTGTGGGATAAAATCTATCCATCTTATCATGCCAAGTACTTCTCGAGGTAGATCAAAATAATAATACGGGTATCTTGTTTGCGTAAACCTACAATAATAATTATCCTCTGTTTTGATATACATACGTATATCTGGCTTCCACTCTTTATGGGTTTCTGAAAAGTCATGTCATCATCAGATATATAAAAGGTAATACAATTACACACGTTGTCTCAGTCATACTGATGGTGTTTATCATTACAAAGCCGTAAATCATTTTTCGCTTCTCCGCAGTGCCTATACTTTCGTCACTAGGCTGAGAAATCATTTCTCGATTTGTACCTACCTATTTATAATATTAATTTTCTTTATTATTTTACCATAATAGTTGTGCACATACAAACGTGGTCAACAGGTACTGTTTTCACAAATATGTAGCAAACTCTCAAGGTTAATACACTAATTCAATAGTGGTTTATCACAATATTTTTTTTATTTATGGAATCGCATGCATTTCTACTTTAATATATGCTTGCGAATTCTATTAATGTATTATCAAATATATATGATATTATGTATTATCAAATACCAACTCATCACCAAAGCACGTGCGATATAATAATGGGCCATTAGCACCTGGTAAAATACCACAACAGGAACCCTATTTCAACAATGGTGATTAAATAACTATAAAGGTTTCCGCGAGATACCATCATCGTTGTCACATGCAGGTCTGAGTGATAACATCATTTTGATTTTATATTTCCAAAGCTAATTTCACAAGGTTAATTTAAATTCCTGTTATCGTGTTCTAACAAAGTGAATATGATAATTTATATTTTCTTCTTCTGAGCTTTTGTTAGATATTATTATGAACGAAAGAAATATTATAATATTTCGATTCTACGATTGACATTTATGTCAATTTTTATATTTAATTGAATACCTGCGATAATGAATAGATACATACCTAATAATCTTACGACTAGCTTATTTCGGAGGATTACGTAACCACAAATCGACTTCTTATTAGGACTTGAGTATCAAGTTTTAAGAGTTGATGAATAAGTTCCTTGCCGTATGCCTATTTCGTCTAGGCTTACTGCCTTATTATATTACAGGATTATCAATATCAACTCCTTAACTATTCCTCCAGGCCAAGTCGTAGATTTTCATGCGTAGCATAGCTATATTATGTCATACGTAGTTATGATTGATAATTTGGTATTTTAGGATTTACGTCTATCCAGCCTACGCATCCATAAACCTTCACAGAGGTTTAATATTATCAGCGTCATACAAGTATTCTATTACAAACTTTCATGGTAGGGTAAAGTCATAGTTGTTACGGTAGTGTGCGTACACGCAATGAGAAAATTTCGTTTCAAATCATTATACAACATACCTATATGTTCATACCAACATTAATATGTGCCAACCATATACTTTAGAAATCTCTCATTACTTTACTGTATTATGTGGAAATAAACAAAAAAAAAACCGTATAATTTATTGTTTTGTGCATGAATTGAAATATTATCACTAGGTATATCAAAACATTTCTATGACATCTGACATCCACGTTGATATTTTCAATACATTTTTTATATTTAATAATTCAGAATGAAACTTCGTTCACGTAGTATTCTAAATAAAAAGGACGACCACTTATATCAGAAAGAAAACAACAATATTATTAAGAGAATATGATATTATTATATTAATAAAGTAACGTAAAAGTTTTCTTTTATACAGTCGTTTCTCCCTCTAGACGGAGGAGTGATTTTCTCAAGAGATTCGTCAGCAATTTGGCGCATAAGAACTTTTCTAAAGTGTTTTGTGACATGGCTATACTTGTGTAGGGTGAGAGTAGTAATAAATTCAACAATTCTTGTGTCTACATAGCTTATAGGATTGTTCGTTTACGATATTTCTACGCAATGTAGTTATTATTTTTCAAGAGAAAATTGTTTGACGGATAAGTACGAGCACTTAATTTCCGTTTAACGTTAGATAATCTTTACTGCTAATAAATTACGTCTTCCCTTTTGGTGATCAGAAACTCTCATCAAGAATATACTAACTTTATCTTCACACTAAAGGATTAGGTATCTCAACACAGTTTGAATACCAAATACCTACATCGATGTGCAAAATATTCAAATCTCTTCAGTGAGTTGACAAATCCTTTTCGGACGACAAGACGAATAAGTATGTAAATTGTATTGAATACATTAGGAATATAGATAAGTTTAGTGACTATGAGGTATTATAGAGATTCGTCAAAGTATTTGGTTACGGTGTATAATATTTCATTTATATTTCTAGGGAAAATTATTGGCATTTTTAAATGGAACGTCACTTGACAAAGGTAGGTACCTACTTGCATGTTATTATTTCTTTCTCTACCCAAAAGAAATTCTGGTGTATAAATTATGTAATATTTTTATTTCATGTTTTAAAACAAAATGACCGTTTTATGCTCCAGATAGCACATCCCATGTCTGCGGGGAATAAGAGAGGATATTATTGTGGTGTAGGTTTAGAGTGGATAATAAGGGTAGGTACTAACTCGTTGTACTATGTTGTAAAGTTAGAGTTAGAATACAATATTATTACTAACAGTTATCATTATCTATATTATAATAATCTACAAACTTACTTACTTTATATATAGGTACTTACCTATATTCTAATAATAATTAGTCATTCTAGGTAGATACGTTTTGGAGAAAGGAAAATGGTTACCTGAGTTATAAAGTTAATGGTTAAACTCTCTTTGGACAGCCGCTAAGCGCTAACTAGTTAGCAACTAAGGGGAGGCTCTTAATCAAAAGCTTCAGAAAATAAGGTGTATCCCCGTCTTCCTCCCCCTTTCTAATCACCACCTCCTTTTCATTTACACCAAACATATAATAATACTAACTTGTAGGTAGGAATAATACATCTTTATACTTTACTCCTGCTAATATCTAAATCTTCGACATTGATTACAAATTTACTACCTGACTCTGCTTAGTAAAGCTTATTACAAATAAACATTAGGTATATTACAATATATATTATCAACCCATACTTTCATAGCAGATTACTGTAATCTCATTTAAAGACTTCAATATTCGCAAATTAAATACCTCGATTTGATACGTTGATTCTTCTGAATTAAGTAAACAATGATTGAGTGAGTACAGATTTCTGTTTCGTTTTTGAAAAAATATATATTAGTAAATACTCGTAGTTGGAAACTCAGTAAGAATATTAAGAAGGCAAGGAGAAATATCTACAATAAAGCAGGGATACAATATACTTATATAATGTAAAATAGACTTTGAATTCATTGATTAATATATGTAAGAAACAACGAGTTGGTACGTAGGTAGAGTCGCATGCGTTATTTTGTTATTGTTAAATAAAAGCCGCAGGCTTCTTTGTCTTTGAGTATTCAGAAGGTTGATGAAAATATGGTGATGTATAATTTCATAATTTTATTGTTACCTCATAAGAATATTTCACATTATATCCTGAAGTGAAAATTAAATTATTTTGTTTGTAGATGATGAACTGAGTGTGGTTTTTATTGTAATTAAATATGAAGTCAAATAGGAAAGATGTTCGTAGATACAACACTTAACCATCCACTTACATCACGACAATTAATTTTGCTGTAAGTTGAAAGCAGATTCAAAAGGTAATAACGTAAATTATTATTTTAAAATATAAAGAATTCGCGAGATTGCCTCGAGTGCAACTAATGGAAATTTTGTAACAAAGGGTACCATTGTACCTACATAAGAATATATAAAATGATAATAGGAGTCAACAAATTAACTTCTCTGAATTGAGATAAAGGTTGGTAACAAATTAACTTCTCTGAATTGAGATAAAGGTTGGTTGGCAGACAATAAACCCGCCATTTGGAAGATTTTTTTTGTTTTCAATAAAGATTTTATTTATTTATTTATAAAAACGAGTTCATTAATCTTCATCCACATGAAAAAACAGACATCATATATGAGGTTATATTTAACTAGACCGCAGATAGAAGAACACAATGGTCAGAGAAAAGAAAATTTCTGCACCAAGAAACCTAATAACATATATAAAATGTAGTTATATCCAAGTTCAAGATATGCATGGTGACTCTGACCAGCAGCTGTTCTTCTTGTATGGGGACATGTTTACACAATATTATAACTGTACTGATAATAAACATTGTTGTCTCCACATTCTTATAAGAAATATTTTCTCTGTAAAACCATTTATTATATAAACCGTACAATTGTTACTAACATCAGGTATAATAACTTCTTGCCTTAGGGCATCTTACGACCTGAAATGTACTAAAATATATAGTTGCTTATAACATAATCTCTTTCATTTCGAATCATTAATAGTTTTATTCTCTAAGACGTATAGTGAATCAAATATGCAATTAGAAAAAATATATTGTTGATTGGCCGGCTTGTCAGCTTGTCCAATGGCAATCAAGCCGCAAGTGTGCTCTCCAAAGCCCGTCCTTTAACACTGCATTAATACTCGAGGGTTACATAAATAGGTATATGTAATTTTATCCTTACAGAAAAAAAAAACATTGTAGTACGAACTTATTAGAATTATATTATAAAAATATTATTTTTACTTGACTGTTTGCGTCTTCTAAATGTTTTTAACATTTTCTTTTAAAGGGAAGAAAACAAAATTTTATACGCATGAGAAAGATATCCATTAAGAAAGTATCCATCTACGAGTCATATTAATTCTCTCTCAGCCATAAAAACATATTTTATTGAGAAAAGCCGATTACGTACTTAACCCTTCTTGTAAGAGTTAATAATATATTGAACGTAATCATACATTACTTACAATATCAAATGGATAGTTGTTTTGGTAATATTTTTATTCCAGGTATTTGAGAGTTTTACCTATAATCTAAAATCTATTTCTATTTCTAAGTCTGCCTTTAAATTTGTAGTAAAAAATATGTAAAGATAATTGTTATGGAAAAAAAGGAAATCGCTTAATAAAAACGGGTTTCTATGAACACCATTTTATATTCTGTTTGTAATATACCTATTTGCATGATATGGTTTCATTGAATTTAGTGATAAAAGGGAAATTCTATTGAATAAAGCAAGTTGAAAACTTTAAATGTCGAAGTAATATTTGCACAATAATGCAAATTGTCAAGATAAAAATACAATCCATGGTATCACAAATGTTAGAAATAATTTTGTTATGCGTGTTTTGATGTCACACCATATTGATGGGGACTGTATTCAAACACTTATTCAATGGGGTGTAGTAGACAATAATAAATATTCGCCATAATGAATCAGCTATAAATAAGCTTTAAATACATCAAGGAATAAGGAAATTATCTCCTTAATAATTTAGTACTTTCAGTGGTTTGCGTGGATCAAGAAAATCTATTTACAGTTTGGATTTTTAATTATTATATAAAAAGGCTGGTTAATCATCTGCGAGATTAGGAAAACAAGTATGTAAAAATATAATTTATGTATATAAACTCGTAAGACTAACAATGTTAGGTGAAATTTAATTAGAAATATGGTAGGTGTTCTCAACGTTTTTTTGTTCAGAGATAAGTGAAACAAAAATATGCCGATACGTGGGTAGTAGGTTCCCATCGGACAGGAAAGGTGTACTTAAAAATAAATGTATTTCAAGTTGCAAATCGTTGACCCTTGAATTAAGATGTTTCTTAGAAAGGATTGAGAGAAATTATTCTGCAAACACTGTTATTGGATACTTTATGAGTAAAGTATTTATTTATCTTATAAGTTCAGAAGGAAATACTGAATCAATACCCCCGAGGGGTTTAGCTTACAAAGAGAAATTTACACACATTTTTGTTTTATAAGAAAACAGATACAATATACCTTCATTTTAATGAAAGTCCAATTAGGCAGTAATATGTTTATTTCGTATAATGTTTATGAAACTACTTTGTACTTCTTTCTTTGATCTGACTCGGATACAAATTGAGGGCATAAGTTTATTTTTTTTACTTATTGTTTAGAATAATAGATTTTGTAACAATCCTCCAAAAAAATTGCAGAGGTTGAGAGGTTAGAGGAATGTAAGTAAATTTGCAAGATTTACGAATGGATGCAAAAGAGAGATGTGTTTAGTATTATTTTTCTATTATACGTTTCACAGCTATCCCATCGTTTGCGAACGATCTTATTGAATATCGTACTGCTCAGGATAATAAAAACATTCCTCCAGATCCCTATCTTCGTTGTTGGTTATTAGGGTTTCAAACTCGATCATTCAACCTCTCTACATGCAGTAAGGGAATCCAAAGAACAACAACTCATATCGCTGCGAAAGCCTGGAAGATTATTCCTCCAGATGGTCATCGACGTTTAGAAAAGACAGTAGAGTTGTAATGGAAGACCCTTTTATCATTTTTATACCAATCTTCGATTTATCAGTACGTATTTAGCAATCTTATTGACAAATTGAAACGGACGTTCTTACCCGACTAAATAAAAGGAGCATCGGAAGGTTACTAAAGAGATGGACCGAAGACATTTTTCAAATCGCTGCACTGGTGCAGTCCGGATGCGAAAAGATCAAGACAGAAACGAGTGTAGAAAGTTTGGAATATATATCCAGCTGTAGAGAGATTAAGGCTAGGAAAGTAATCGTAGAAAAAGAATGAATGCACTAATGTGTCGTATTATTATTAACTAACATTTAAGTGCACTTAGATGTAGGAGGGCAATGATGGCTTTAAACCGATGCGCTTGTGGTTTGAAGGGCTACTAAGCGATTAAACAAACACTCATCCTATCCCTTAATTCTCTCGCAACATTATATTCCAGTAATATATTAATGGGTAAGCAGTGGGTAGTAATACCTACCTCCTATATATTCTGAGAATACCTACTCTCTGGTGAAGAGTCACTCGTCACACCAACCATAGTATTAGTCTAAGTCTTATAGGATGGTGGGAACACTTTGTTTTAGGTTTGACAAAACTTAAAATCTAATACAAACTCCTCCATATTTGAATCAAAGTCACTTTCTAGTAAATGGAGGTTGGCTATACCAAGTGTTTTGTCCAGTTAAGATTTTTGTTTACTTTATAATGGATTGGCGGTTAAGAGGCTTCGTAATCCTTTATGTAAATACTTCATACCCATTAGTGAGAAATTCAAAGTTGAAGTTAACAATGAGATTGATTGAAATCTAATCACTTTACATAAGATTTGGTATAGAATAATACGAGGGCGATGGATGAGGTACCAAAGGATGCACGAGATTGAGCGAAGTAGCAGCGAAAAATGAGAAAGGCAGACCCCACTATGGAGAGGGAGAAGAAGATCTAGCATGAAATAACAATAACTTGGGAAATTATGTATCAAAGACTACACCTACGTTAGGTGCCCAAATATGTTCGCCCAGAGTAGGTGAGCTGCATGCTGCATTTCGTATGGATTTTGGCTGTGTTCTAACTGGTAGCTGATGTTCTTTATTCAATAAATAGAATATTATCCCTGTTTTTGTATGGAAATTTCTTAGGGTTCTCATTCCTAGGTAAAAGTTGGTGGGATTGGGCATAAATCTATTAGTACCAATATAGTTATCGCTGGAAATTATACTTATAGAATTCTTGAAATACCGTAAGGTTTTTCCGAAAATATTATTATTGTAAAAATCTGTAGTATTAGATAATACGAAAATGTTCCCTATAATAAATAAGAATGTTCATGAGGCGTACATGGAAGAAGAAAATTTATATTATAAGGAGAGCGTACTATAGTATGATAAGCGAAGAGAAAATTATTGAACGAGAGCGTTGACAAATATTTTTTAGGATGCCATTAAAGCAGTGTGTGACATGTTTGACAACAAGGTAGTACCTAATATCACAACGAATCTCAACATTTTCAAACTGTCGCACAAACACATTCGCTTCGCATATTTACATTTCAGAAATTTCTAAAAACGGGAGACCTTAGATCTCGACAACTGTTACCAAATATGTTTAGAAAAAAAATAATAGAGAAGATACATTGAACCTTTATCTAAACAATGACCGTAAAAGATTTTTTATATCTTGTGTTAATTTCTCAAGAAAAATGTGTAAAAAACACTCTGATCTTTTATCCGATACACAGAAACTCCGTTTTTCTCCGAAATTTTCCGTATTGTTAATATGGATTAAGGGAATGGTCGTAAAAGTTTTCTGACTGAAGCGAAACTAACTCCAAAAAATGGAAAAAAACGCTGTTTTTACCATTTTATCATACGATTTTGAACCTTAATGCCGTCGAGCCTTAAAAATAATTGCTATATCTTTATGAGGTTTTATTTTTATTATTTCTAGTTTCAATATTGCAAATATAAATACAGAAATAAAACTTCTGCCTACCACTCTTTGAATACATGCATTAATTTGAATCTTTCATCTTTCTTTAGTTATTCCTGTGTTACTATTTTTAATGATTTTGTGTTAAACAAAGACACTGCTATTAATAATAAATCATATTCACATACGTACCTATACAAAATTCCTTACGTCATTGAAAAATATCCGCCACTCGTCTTTTTCTTGCCATTAGACACGCTGCCATTTTATTTTTTCTAGTCTATAAATTTTTATTTATAATCATATTGAAGAACCCTTGATAAACGGAAATTTTTAATGGCACATAGTAGATATCTATGCAACATCCCTCTATAAAATAAATATAATACCTACCCTTACCTTTTAGTTGGCGACTGCATACGACATCGCCCACCTATGCGTAGAAAATAAATAAGAGTATTCTAAGTTCTCATTATACTAGTACATTTCGCATAAAATGGCTGTCGAGTGGAAAAACCGATGTGTACAAAATGTACAATATTAGCGTACTAATAAAATTGATATGTTGGGTACATATTGATGAAGCGTCATTTAGAAGTACCTAATACAATCGTATAAACCATAATACACTTCTAATAATAGATATATCTTGGGAATACATGAAACATTACCCTCTATTGACGTGCTATTGACATAAAATTATATTGAATTTTGTTGTTTTGTTTCCTTGACAATATTTCGGGGATAATTTTGGTTATTAATTCATTTGTCTTTTAAAGTGGTGGAGAAAGTAAAAAAAAAACTTATCTTGTTGGAAAGTACCTAAAAGAAATTTAAGATCTGAACTTAATAAGGAAAAGCAGTGGGTAGAGGCATGATGAGTTGAAATTACTTGTTTAATGAACAACCACAATAATATTGAAATAACATTTAAGTGACTAAACTTTGAGTCGAAATACCGAGAATATTGGGAAATTCTTAAGTTCCTACTTAGATATTTTAGATGCTATCCCGGAATTATAAAAGTTGTGGAGTGTTGATTTGTGTGCTGAATATTGAGGAAAAGGGTTGGCGTATGACAGGCTTGACTCAGCTTGGTAGATGTTTATTGATGTCCCCATAAGGCTGTTATTTGAAAAAAATAATTTTATCCGGTCTGTATAAATAAATATGCCAGAAGCAGGAATATGCGAATTACACGAAAAATATTATGTTTACTCGGTTTTCTACGCTGCACTGATATATTATTCGTACTTTAGTATGAAATTCTATGTACCTACATACTACGTATAATATGTACAAGATATATTTAATGAAATACAACATTGGAACAAACGAACCAGAAAGCATTGTTTCATATTAATATTGATGATGCATTGAATCAAAATATTGACCACTCTAAAGTCATACACTGGATAATATGATAATCATATGCATTTCATAAAATCATTTGTATTGCATACTTTACAATATAGATACCTACTCGTATTATTGAAAAATTCTACATGCATTGAATCGAGTTCCAACAGAAATGTACATATTTTGTTCTCTCTGATAAATCGTATTGTATAAAAGCATACACGTAGGTACCTGGTTCAGCACAACAGTAATAAGATAAAAATAATTTGATATATACCTAAATTATTTTGGTATGGAACCGGATTTATCTGTACCTTTTGCACAGACGGAATTACATTAAGTACCTTAACGAAACTTAAAACTTAAGATAAAAATCCATACTATTTTTTTCTCTTTTTATTAGAGCTTTGACCAAGGTGAAAAAAACAAAGATTTAAATTAACTCCATATCTAGAATAATACGTATAATGCTTATCAGGCCTGAAACATCTATACAGATAGGTACACCATGAAACCAAACATGTTGCGCAATATAAAAATGTTCTCATGTAATTCTGTTTTGCAAGATACTCATAAGACCTACAATTTATGAATACCCGAAAGGAAATCGTATTCGCGAAAACCGGCGACATAGTTTTTGTTTTCTTTTATATCAACAATATGTTTTGTATGCGATACATATGTATCACTAGATCCTTTTATTGGTTTTTGCTTTATGTTTCGTGTGAAAATGAACTAGGGAAAACTTTTTAGGAATTTTAGAGTTATTCAAATAACTAGTCATTGGATCTTTGTATTATTAAACAAGTAGGTATCCAAGAGACTCTGAATAATAGACGATTAAATTAATTCTTTATGAACTTATTAATGTGATATAGTCATACTATTTTTAGAACTCAAATAAATTCCTGTATTTCTTCTATTTTCATTATTCACAGCTGAATTCTTTTCCGTCCATTTTCCTATTTGATGGCATAGACAGATAGTAGTTTTAATTAAAATAAATCTACCCGCCCACATAATTTTCAATCATTTTGAATAGAAAAAGCGATGTTGCCTAATGTCTGAATAGGCACCTAAATATATATTGTGTTGTGCCTCTAAAAACCTTTTCTTCAAATAAGTATATCTATAGCTGGATTATCAATGCAGATTATTTGTCTCGTTCGAGCAATAAAATTGAGTTGTTTTAGGCTTGAAGGTATAAAGCTCTTTTATAGGCAAATTATAAAAATATCGGGGCCTATGATAAAAAGTTTATCAAAATGGTATTAGTAAAATATTGAAATTGATATTCATTTGAAAAACATTGTTAAACTTTAAGGATACAATAATAACATTGGACATGAATACCAACAAGTTACTTGTTGAAAATTTGGTTCCAGAGATATAAATTTGTCTCTAAACTTTAAATATGTACACACTACCTTTACATATAATATTATGAATACATGTTTCCTCTATTTTCAAAATTGTTTTAGATGCTAATAACTTCACGGTATCTACTTATTTGTTTATCTAATGTTCGACTTTATACATATTTATAACATACTATTCCCTTACGCTGCCTCCCCTGCGGAATAGGCAGAGAGGACAGGACGCCATGGTAGAGATTGAGATTCTTTTGCTTTTATAGACACGTTGCTATAACGAACGGACGATAAGTTACACTATTTGTCCTGGTACCAGCCAGCTTTATTCTTACAATTAATATTATTATTTCAAAGTTCTATCCCAGCGAACTCTCCAAAAATATATATCCAACTATCTTCGTGCTCTCGTCAACATACATTACCAACCTTAATCATTCCTATACCTATCATCCAATAATTAATACTTTTATTTTATTTACCAATATTTATTTTCATCCAGGACATGCAGGCTGTGAGTGGACCGGGCATATTTATACATAGTATAACTTTGGTAATTGTTTAGTTTAGTTTTCGTCAATTTAAATTAATTGCTTTCAAAGCATATCGAAAACAAATTCATTTGATTTAAAGTTTGTTGAATATTATATTCAATAGATGAATAGGAATGCATGTTTATTATGGTTTATATTATAATAGATTCTCATATTCACGAGGCTTTATTTCTGTTATTTCTAGTTTCAATATTGCAAATATATTTATCGAAATAAAACTTCAGAATCAGAAATAGCTGATAAAACATTGCAAAAAACAGCGGGTTTAATTAAAACGATTTCGAGAGTAGGTAAGTACTACTAGTTATTTGTCTTGTAAATTTAATATTACAGTATCTATCTAGGGTGCACTTGTAAAAGTGAAAACTCATAAAATTGAAAAACGGCCGGGATTTCGACGGTTTTTGTCTCGCCCTAGTGAACACACAAGGGTGAGGAGGTCGCAAACTTGGATTCTGAACCACAAGACTAACCTTTATAACATTTCCAAAAATCAGCGACACTTCTCTTATTGGAAGGCAAGGTATCATTTTCAGTCACCATTGGACGAAGTATAACGAAAATTCGTATGATACGAATTTGTACAAAACAGGCCGACCTATTACTTAACACTTAACAGTCTTTATCTAGAATTGATTATTTATTAATTATTTTATTGAACGATGTAGAAAATTTATACCCAAAACTAAATAAAGTATTAAAGTGCGATTAAACACTGGGTGAACTAACATATTTCTTCAGAGACTTGTTTATCATTAACAACAACAACCAGCGTGGGTAGAATAATGCGGCTACCTACATACTTTCAAAATTGTCAATACTTGGAAGCTCTATCATAACAAAGTTCAAACTGACACGAGATAAGATTTTGAATGAGAATGAAAACATAAATAAATAAATAAATAAAACTTTATTGGCCAGAAAATATATGTAACAACAAAAACAAAACAAGATAATACAGTGTGCCAAAAGGCGGACTTATTGCAAAAGCAATATCTTACAGTCAACCCGACAACAACATACTTATAGGTTATTTTGAAATTCACAATTTATAATTTGTGAGTTACTTATAGGTATTTTTCTTTCACAGTAACTACTTCATTTTTGCTCATTATTAAACAAAACTATTAATGTCTACCGGATTTTACTGTGTGCAGTGAAGTGAAAGAATTTTACAGAATTTTGCCATCCTAAGACTTCTCGTGACGAGTACGGCTGGAGCTAAATCTGTAACGACATGTTACGGATGTTTCGGCTCTCTAGTTTGTATACTTACATAATCTTGATAATATTAAAAAATCTTCTTCTTCTTATCGTGTCGGTCAGCATTCATTAGATCCCTCTCCGGTATATTCAAAAATATTGTTAACTTATGTATAGTTGACAAAAATATCGCAGAAGTTATGTTATAGGAAATACGCGTTACTATATACCTGTATAAATAAGCAAATGAACAACAAACAAACACGGGGTTAATAAAGTAAATTCTAACCTTTATGTAGGCAGGACGTAGATTGGTGATGCCACTTGATAGAATATTGTAACGATTTATTTCCTAAAGAGGGTGGTGAGTGAGACGCCTTTGTAAGGAGTTCCTTCCAAAAGAACAACTTTCACAATAGGCGGATTATAGTACAAAAGTCAAAGAACAAACTTTACTTACCCTAATTCTCCAACAAAAAAAATGTATCGTTCGTACTATGTGGATACGGAAAAATATATAAAATAACTATAGGAGTAAATGTATAGGAGTATAAGTAAACTACTCTCTACTTTGAGTGTTTGCTGGAAAACTAGTTTAGCAAACTTTTATTCCAGCACTTATGCTGGTCATTGGCTGGCCGTGATGTCTCAATTTATTTGTTTACATTGATATAAGAAAATATGATTACATTGGAAATTGTCATACAATATCCTCGTGACGCCATGCGTTTCTACTTACTTTAAAACAATACCTTCATTTTCAAATTAAATTAAATACCTATTACTGGATGCAAAATTGTGCGTCCAGCGTACTTATACTCAAATATACGCGATATTCAAATACATGTCATTAATGTGTAATATGTGTAAGAACATTAATGTTTACAATAACTGGTGTATTAGTACCCTGAAATTTATTTGTAATTCCAAGTATTATTTTCTAAAGATGGAACAAAGGGTTTAAAGTTTGCCTAAAGCAATTTCTTTTTCAAGCATGCATTGATTCCTTTCAAGTCACAGTCAATCCTCCAAGGCTTTCCACTTCAACAGATTTGCCGTTATCTTTAAGTATTGGAAACATCTTCTTAAAATTTGATTTTGTTATTTAATATCGTTTATACCATGTTGTTCTCTTTTGGGTATTCAAATGTTGAGAGAATTTTATATAAAATCATCTTATAGTATTTAAGTAACCTGTGCAATATTCCAGCCTGTATAATACTCACAAAAATAATATATAATATGATGACTAAACAAGAATGTATCATGTTATAAAAATCAATGAAGTTCAATTGTTATTAAGTATGGCATTTTCTGCTTGTGCTAAAACTACAGAAAGTAAATATATTCGAGTAAATACGTATATTTTATAGATTGAATATCGAAATAAGCTAGTGCTGCTCCCTTTTGGAACGAGTTTTTTACGGCAATATTGAAAAGTTTTCGAAATAAAAAGAAGATGATAAAAAATGTCAATCTATGAACATGGTAGAATAATATATCCCCAGAAAATTGAAAGATTTATAAGATGTTTGAAATGATAACAAAATTTCGTTTTATATTGAAAAGAGTATGGCGAAAGTTTACCAATTTCTGCCGTCAATTATAAAGTAGATATTCCGTTCTAGGCGACAGTTAGTCGCAATGAATGTCGATGACTTAGCACATTTTCAGTTAACTGCAGAAAAATGCTTGACGTCGATCGACAAAAAGTATAACAATTTCATAACCATGTCGAACATAATAACATGAAGCATTTCCCTTTGCATTGGGAAAACAATTTTTATTTATGACGCTGCTGTGAGAGGATTTGTTCCCCAATTTGTTATAACATATTGTAGATAATAAATGAAGAGTACGAAATCTCGGCTATCTCAAAAACCTCGTTCGGAAGTTTGTGGTGTGGATAAAAAGTGTTTTATCAAACTTTTTTGTACGTACCTACCGTAACATGATAATGATAAAATATTCCGTTCACCACGGAGTGTGCATTCCTGAAACATCTATTTTGAATAAATATATCGATTCATATGATTTGTATAGCTGCTTAACATTAATATTATATTATTATTACTTCAATTTCACACACTCTCCTCTCAGCAATCTCAGATAATTCGTTTCAATTTACCATTATACAATTATTAAATGTTGTTATATACATATTTAGATTTTCAAACACGGCTTGTTACACACATATTGTTCATATGTGTGTAACAACATATTGTTCATGTATTGTTATAATATTATTGTGTTACCTACCAGGGTAAATTGCCTTCTTTTATTAGTATGTTGTGTTGTTTTTTTTTCGTGTTTATTAGTGTTTTGTTCGAAACTTGTTCTGTGTGCACTCTTCGGCGCAAAGTCTGAGCGCTGTAATGCCGAAGAGTGTAATATTTTTACTTAAATAAATAAATAAAGCTAGGATTCCATACAACATAATTGCAATACTATAGAGTTTGCAACCGAATTATTTCATCCATGTTAGTATTTCAAATTCTTCATACCGAAAAGACGGCGTCTAAACTTTTTCATGTTCAATCGTAGTAATCTGTACCAATAGATATAAAAATAATAATATATGAAATCAAATTTGTATTTGCTTTTAGTCCAGTTTCAACCAACCGAGCGTTTTGTTTGGAAAACTATATTGGAAAACTCATATTAGCTGCAGAGATGAGAATCATATGAAAATACATGAAGATTTAAAATATACATAATACATATGTGTCGCATAATAAAAATACAAAAAAAGGCTTTTCATTTTGCGTTTACTATTTCTGGCCGTAGCGCGTATTTGCATACAAACACGCACATACAAATTATCAGATTTTTGCAGTCGCATACAAATTTTTAAAATTAGATTTCCATGACGTGTGCATGAAGCAATATTATTACACGATATTACAATAAAGTTGCGAATGATAAACGAATTGCGATATTCTAATTATTATTTTATAGCAAAATGTTATTTTTCCATTCAAGGAATGTTGTGGAATATAGTAGATATATTCCTTTAATTTTTATTTTACTGGGTGCTAGACACTGAAAAAAGAAATTTTGTTGTAATTTCAATCGTTTTGTTAATATAATAATTTAATTTCCAGTATTAGAACAGTTTAGGATAGAACAGATTCATAAAAAAACAAGAACGGTTGGCATGGTTTTTGAAATGTAGTTTTTACTTCGTTAGCCTAATAAAGCTCGGCACAAAAAGCCATAGAAACGGCTAAATCATTACATTTACATATTGTTATTACTATAGATTATATTTAATTAAAATTAACGTTATTTTATTTAAATACACATATTAAATAATAACATAATTTGAATTAGTAAATTATAATATTAACTTACGGTAGGTGTATGTAAATATTTGGATAGGTAAATGATATTTTGTACCAAATGTTAATGTGTTTCAGTATTAAAATATTTTTTTGATACTCATAAAATAATGAGATCATTAATTTTTCAGTAAGTTAAGCGTTTTTGTGTATTCTTTTAACGATATAAGGACTCTATGGAACATAAAATATATTTTTTTATAAGATGATAAGCAAGAAACATATGTAAGAGCATTTTGAAATAACTGTAGGTATACAAAATTGAAATAGTGTGTTAAAATAACACATAAACTTACAATTATTAAACAGTAATTTTATAAAACTCGAGTGCTTTCGCCAACTTCTACGATCGGCATTGTCAAAAGCAACTAATAACCAAAATTTAAGGTCAACGGGATTCAAGTGGGAATACGGGTGGGGGGATAGGCGGGGTTAGAAGTAGTAGTTTCTTCTTAAAACTACATTCGTTTTATAAATTTCAAATTTAAAAAATAAATTTAATGTTCTTATAATCGTATTGAAAAATTAAAGTGGAAATGATAAAAATAGAAGAAAAATCAGGGCTTCTGTTATTGTTTTCATAATATGCGGTTGTGTTTCAACTGTGTCTATGTGGTCCTGCCTCTAATATGTAGTCCTTAGAAAATACGATTATACTGTGATTGTGATAATTATAACATGAAATTGAATTGTTTTACGATTTTTATTTTACTGTTTTTTGTCTATATGGTATGTTTACATACTGTCTTAATTGTGATTCTTTTGTCTGTTGTTGCTGTGGCTGTGTACCTTTATTGTATTGATATTTTTAAATTTTTGTATTGAAACTTTTCAAAGGCCTTATGGCCGTCAAAACTATAAATAAATAAAATAGTTTTCACTTATCAACTGATAACATGTGTATAACACTATACCAAAAAATTGCCTTTATTGACTCTTAAAATCTGAAAATGTATAATGCAAATATAGCATTTTTACCAAAATTGGCAAAAATAAGAACAGCGTCTCTTATGCAACATCTACTTCTTCTTCTTCTTATCAGCCTCTTTCCCTCCACTGCTGGATATAGGCCTCTTCCTTTGTCTTTCACCATTCTCTGTTTTGGGCTCTTTGTCTCCACCCATGTCCCACCGACTCGATGATATTATCATCGGCCCATCTCCTTTGTGGTCTCCCTACACTTCGTTTACTTTCGTAGGGTCTCCAGCTTAGTATGTTCTTATGCAACTTACGCAACATATTCACTATTAATATTGCCGTAGTGAGAGAAACAACTTTTTAAACTTATTAAATAATAATAAAGTGTTGCAACATTCGAGAATAATCTCCCACACTGCAATATTAAAAAAAAACTTTCGTGTCTCCAGTCTGTGTCTGCGGTTATGCCCCCAATTCCCTGAAGAACATTCGTATTGCAAATGTTACCTATGAATCAGATTATTTCAATACAAGAAGAAAAGTGGTACAATTTTATAGTATTTATACATACATGCTTTCGTCGCGGTCGTTTTATTTAAAACCGCCTTTTTTAAGGATACGTAACACAATTATGCTTAGTGTTGAAAACGGAACACTTCGTTTTAACATCACACAATAATGAAAATATACGCCGAAACTAAAGAGATGGTCGAATTACCTACTTTACACTCAACAGAAAAGTGTTGAACTGTTTTTTTTTTGGGTAATAATATAATTTGCGAATTTCAACTGTTGGTTTTTAAAATAATAACACTTTTCAAGTTGTTTTTGCTCGTTTGCAGAGACGTAAAATTACATTTTATCATTTGGAATGTAAAGGTTCGTAATAATAAATGTAGTAGAACTTGTGGGTATCTTTGGATAAATTAATATCTATATGTACTTATTTCGGGTCGGGCATAATTAAAAAGGTTTCTTTGGTGACTGACTTATTCAGCGACCCTTTTCATACCACCGCAAACATTGGCATTATATACAACACAATAATAATATAATGCTTATGCGGTAAATGCGATCTTATTTGCACTGGAGTCACCATACAATTTACTTTGAAAGTGCGAACAGGATATTATGCAGCACATCACTACCCCTGGGAAACACCGAGGTATTCGTCCGTTAGAAATATTTTAGATTAACGTACGTATTCCCATTTTTTATTTAAATTGTTATTTCATACAGCATAAATATTATTTTTATTACTATAGTTTGTTAGTAGGTAATAATATTTACGTTAAATTATGTATAATATTGACTGCATTATATATACAAAAAATAAAACACAGAGGTAGGTTGTTGATTATTTTTTAATCATATGGCACCCCAGCAGATTGGAAAGTATTTTTTTAAGTGGACAAATACGATGTCATTATTTGATTCTTAAGATGCGTCAGTTACAAAAGTGGTTACATGCGTAAGAAGCGATTTTCAAAATTTCAGGCCTAAATTAGCAACTTTGCTTTCTCTTTAGTCTAGAAATAAATTTGAATAACTATTGTTTTTATTTGTTTATGGGGCGCTAGATTCGAATTTACATATCATCTTGTTTCGTTTTGAGAAAACTAAAAATTAAAGGCAAAATAGAGATGGAAGGCAACTCTAATATAAAAAAACAACTTTAATTTTGTGTTAGATACCTTTACCCCGCGCTAAACAAAAATGGCAGTGGGCGGGTCATGTTGCCAGACAGGGGACAGAACGATGGACTCCCAGAATTATTATTGGAGACCGTGGGATAAGCAAAGAGCGTAGGTCGGCCACAGAAGAGATGGGCCGATGATATTATCCCAGTCGCGGGTAGAAGATGGATTGGTAAAGCTCGAGAAAGAGAAAAATGGAAACAAATGGAAGAGGCCTATATCTAGCAGTGGAGAGATGGCTCAAGGAAGAAGATATTTACCAAAATTCACGGACTAAAGAGTTCATTAGCTCAAAATGTTAATCATTTTCCGCTTAGAAATATTAATTAACGGTTATATTTCCTAAATTTGATCGAGAGTTATTAACGTTACTTCCAACTTTTAATTAATTCGGAATTCAATACATTCACATACAAAATAATTATTATTATAGGTGGATACAGCTAATAAATTTAATATCGTTACGTAGGCAGGTATATTTTATTCCAATTAATTTCCTCACTAATTGACTACTCAGGGTTTAATATTTTTAAATAATTTTACATTATTGAAGCAACGCTGCTAAAAATACATTATTTTTTTCCTATTGAATTGCACGATATTAACAATAAAATTGAGGTTAACTGGATGAAATCGCAGTTCTGCAATAGGTTCACCCTAGTGAACAATGCTTTATAATCTGTACTGTGTCCGTTTTTTGTAAGTATTTAATTTGTTCATTTAAAGAATAAATAAATAAATATACCGCCCTAGAGATTACAAATTTTCTTCCTTATGTCCTCATGTTCTTAGAGAAATTACGCAGGGCGATATAAAACAAGACACAGGAAAAGACACTTATTAGGTTCCCCAATAAGCCCCATCTAAAGTTCCTTCCGAATATCTGTGATCAAGTTATTATTTACGTGCCGGTGTCGTGCATTCTTTGCTAAAGTAGTACAAAGCTTTCGCTGGTTATTCCTTAATGGAAAAACTGCGAAAGGTCAGAAAAATGGTTTTATTTTATTGAAAACAGAGGTTAGTTAGATCTGTTTCATCTCTGTTGGGTAATAATCTGAGATTCTAGCTGAATTGGGATGATAAGAGTGCTGCTTTTCTTCTCACGAAATCTATGCTGCAAATTTCAAGACAATGATTGTTCAAAGTTCTTACAAAAGACGGAAAAAACATGCTTTGATGAATTGCTGACATTATGATTATAAAACACAAGTAAATGGTAAATCAATAGAAAGGCGCAATAGTTCAAATATTACGTAGGTAGGTAGGTACTATCAAAATAAATGAACTTAAGAAGTGTGTGGGCAATCTAAAGACAATTGACGAAAAAAGAAAGACGGAAAACGATAACGTTAAACACATAACAGTAAAAAAGTGGAAATGCATGCAGTCTTTGAATCTTTGTTTGCTGAACGCAATAAAAGTTTATTCATTACACTCATAACCATTTCGTTGCCGTTCTTATGTAGTTTATATTATAATAATATACCTACCTACGGCAACGTGATTTTAAAATAGGTATGTAGTACAAGTCAGCATTTTACTTGAACATTTATATCTCAATTTTCCAGTATAATAGTACACACCTACATTTTACACTCCAACTGTGCTCATACGCTACATTCTATAGAAATTAGCAGAAAAAACCTAAGAACTCTGGACATTGGGCAAGTCCATTTTCACTCTCCTCATTCCACCATTTTCAAGTGCTTAAAATTGTGGATTGTCCTTACAAGTGTTATCTTGAGTTTACAAAAAAATACATCCACTGTTTAATTTTTAAATAAAACTGGATTTTAGAAAGGCCTGATATACGGACGACGTTTGTTGACCGCAGTTTCTTTCGCGATCCACTGGAGAATTAGGGCTTCATCTTGTGATATACGTAATTGTTTTAAAAGGTCATTATGACAAAATGAATAGGTATCTAATTGAATAAAAATGAAATAGAAATTATTAAAAAGCTATTTTATTTTTTTTTAATACATCTTGGAACAGGAAAATACATTGTTAATAATTTCTATATCGAAACGACAACTTTTGAAATTTATTGCAAGAGGATTGCATACACTAAGGATTTTAAGACTAAGGAACCTACAACTATGACGTCACGGTAATTTCCCACGGCATTAAGGTTCAAAATCGCATGAACAATCGTATGATAAATTTGTAAAAATAGCGTTTTTTTTCATTTTTGGGGTTAATTTCGCTTCAATAAAAAAAGTTTTAGGGTTAATCCCTAGATATTAATGCGTATTATGGAATCCCTAGATACTTAAAGGAAACAAGTTTCTGTCTTTCGGAAAAAAGATCAGAGGTGTTTTTTACATTTTTTTAGAAGTCCATACAAGATATAAAAAAATCTTTTACAGATATCTCCTAGACAAAGGTTCAATGCATCTACTCTATTTTTTTCCAAAGCATATTTAGTAAGGCTGTCGAGAACAAAAGTCTCCCTTTTTTATAAATTTTTGAAATGTCGGTATGCATACTTTTAAAATCGATTAAATAAAACATACAATTATACATAGTAATAGGAAACACAGTACAGGCAAAGAGCGGACCAGGTAACAACCTTTTCCAGTCAACCCTTATATATGATATAATTATTAAGCTAGCTATTTTCATGTAGAAATAATGTCATTTGAAGCTAATGTAAAAGCTCATTTTTATAATTGTTTGACGTGGATTCCTGTAAATGTTTAATTACGAGTATTTAAATTAAAATTAAATACTTTATTCTTAGAATCTCGTCGATTCGTACTAATTTCTTTGAACTATGAACTATGGCGATTGAAATTCACAAAAGTCTATGGAAGATTATGTAACAGTTGGGTGTTTAATTTAAACTTTGTACTCTTGATAGAAGATAAAGTACTTTAACAGTTTTTTTTAATAATTACCATATTTAATAATTGTCAGTATTAAAATATACATTTTTATATTCTAAAGTTCTTTCACAGTATTAAAGAAAAAATATTGGCTATGTCTCACAATATGTATTAAATTATGGATTAAATTTTGTCACTGGTAAAGTATCTAAATACTTATGTGGAAATTTAATATTCTCTGATGCCAGCGGGTGAGTGAGGCAGTGGTGAAAATGTGACAGAATTATCACATCTGATTAACGACTCACCCCAGCATATTATTACATTGGGGATAATATGTTTGGATTCACTTCTCAGTGTTTAGACCGCATCACACTTGCAGCTAAAGGTGTGGAAGAAATAGTAAGCACCTTCCGAGTAATATTATAACGTGTTATGTGAGGATGTGTTTCACTACGTTATTTCTCTCTTTATATTCTCATCCTCACTGTACCGTATTATTATGCAATGGAAATTCGGCGCCGTGCTTTAAAATGTTTCATAGAGAATTTGAGATCAATGCATGTAGATTTAGTTTTGCAAGCTTACGGTAGCGCTCGAGGTGCCATCTCTCTATGAAATATTATTTTTTCTGTTTTCATACCTGTGACTGTCGCGTCTCAGATATTTAATTTTAAGAGATTGATTCACTTTTAAATTTTAGTGGATATATTTCGCTATACGGGGATAAAAAAACAATTGCCTTTTATATTGTTTAGTATATATTATATTGTTAATAACACGAAGAAAGACGATTAGTCCATTCATAATTCAGCTGTCATCCACAAGCATGCGCCACAGTTAAAGTAAAACATATAAGTTCATCCCGATTGTCTCACACACCCATACTCAATCTCGCTCACACACTCACCCATCGCAAACGCACACCTATTGTATTTATTTATTGTTATTTAAATTTATTATTATGCTATGGTCTTGTCTCTTTGTAACTGTTATATCCTTTCGTGATTTTGATTGGTTTGGAGATAACTTAATGAATAATAACTGTTGATGCAGTGATCGATTTGGTGTCTATTGGCTCGGAACAGGCTACTGTCTAGTGAGACAGTTAATTTTCCCAGATAGTTTGAGTAAATTTGTGCCTCATAACACGCATTGATTTATATATTATGTATATATTCGTTTTATATTGATTGTTTAGATATTTTATTTTTTGTAGGTATGAATCTGGAAACATAAAGTTTTTCAGTCGATAGATAATTGATGATTGTTAGTAAAACGAGGTGTTCTTTTTTACATGTACAATAGGTATTTCTAGTTTACACCATCACAATATAATAATGCCAATATAATGCAAATACTATCACAAACACAATGGTGAGTATTTTATTATGATTGTTCCTGATCAAATAAATTATTTCGCAGTAAGTATACCTACGTCCTACATATTATTTCACTGTATTCCTTAATACTGTTATGAAATGGTGACGTAACGTCAACTTTCTCTAAGTAATATTGTACCTAGTACGAATTCAAATGAAACAATGAGTTTATTGTCAACTGTGAGAGAATATTAATTTAATATTGTTAAAACAATAACACTCTCTATTGTCTTTTCTAGTCATGCTTATCGGTAGGTACCTACCTATTTGAACCTTGTCTCCACTGAATATTAAATTAAGATATTATTTGTGTGAATCACTATAGAGACCTGTATTTATAATAGACTGTATTTCATCGCCTTACTTTGGAGTGTGACCTGTCATTACCCTTAAATATAGACATTTAATCATAAATACCGCGGTACGAAAAACGAATTAACATCTTTCTCTCTCCCATTCATAATACAGATCGGTACTAATCATTCAACATCAAAGTAAATATCCTGCAATATATCAAAAGATGAAAGTTTATTTTTCCCTTGTAAGGGTTGAAGTTCAGAGACATAATAGATAATACAATTAATCAGTTTTGTGAAAAAAAACTGCAAATACATATAGGTACAATGTAATAAAATATACTGTCATATTATAAATATTTCGTTAGGTAGGTAATTGATGGATATTAATGTCGTAATAAAAAAATACACTTCGTTGAGTACAAATATATTTAAGAACGAGGGGGGTAATATGTTAAAATAATGAAGTTGTATAGCGTAATATTAAGGATTGTACGAATGCAACTACAGTAATATACCTACATATTTAGGCGGCCGTCAGTCTGATAATCTGATTTTTTTACTTTTTGTGCTTTTCATAAAATTAATGTTACGAATATTACGAACATGAAATATTTACTAATCAATAATTATGAGAATAACACACATTTCTCTTAATTCTGAGTTTTTCCTGATGTTCCAATTAAGCACTTGATGAGCAGTTTTTTCTTGTTTTTTTTTTATACTTATAGTACCCGATGATAATGCTGACGTTGCTACTCCTGATGATATAAGAATGACAGTTTTTTTTATAAATATGGTTGTGTTAAAGGGCTTGGTACCAAGAATGACGTCAAAGTCATTTCCCACGGTATTAAGATTCAAAGGTTCCTTAGCGACGAAGCTATACAATACATAATAAATCTAGATTTAAGTCTCTGACAAGCAGTTCACTCTGCGCTTCTAACATGTTTTACACTTTGACATAACGAATGTTAAATGATGTAGGCGTGATGTTGGCCATACGATAAATAAATAAGGTTCAAAATCGTGTGAACAATCGCATGATAAGATGCTAAAACTAACATGTTTTTTAATTTTTTGGGGTTAATTTTGCGTCTATCAAACAACTTTTACGGTTATTTCGTATATTTTAATGCAAATTAACTCCGCGACTTTCGGGAAACGAGTTCCCGTCTTTCGGAAAAAAGATCAGAGGTGTCTTTCAATTTTTTTTAATTTAATTATTTAAGACAATAAAATGTTTTACGATTATTCCCTAAATAAATGTTCAATGCATCTTCCCTATTTTGTTCCAAAGCATATTTAGTAACGGTTGTCAAGATATAAGGTTTCCCGTTCTTAGAAATTTATGAAATGTCGGTATGCATACTATCAAAATGAATTTTATGTTTATTACTTAATATTAAGAATTCAGTATAAAATAACTATTGTTTTACGTAATAACCCGCACGGTGATATTACAGTATTTCAATGTAAGGTGCCCTTGAGGCGATAGTTGTTCTTAAGAACGGCGGCACAAAAAGTCAGATACTTTTTAGGTATTATAAATATTCAATTAAAAAAAATCAATGTTATGTTAGTGTTGATGAATAACATGATTAGGCATACTACATTTTAATATATCATGTTTGAATATTTAAAGATAAGTAGATTTTTCATTCAGTAAAATAATATCACAAGGTAAACAACATTATAATATTCATGGAAAGCATAACAATAGTACATAGTCATAAAAACATTAATAAAGAAATAGCAAACAAAAATTCTTATGGGTGTAATATATTATTATTCTATAGTAATTAGTTTTTGGCCATATTACTTAAAATTTTGAACAGTAACTTGTGTATCCCCTAAATCCGAGATGATCATGAAAATAGTGTTATTATAAAAATAAATATTAAGGTAAATATGTACCCAATATTGCTTCGCATCTACAAATTTTAAATTAAAGCAGTAGGTACCTACCGATTGTGAAATTCCTGAAAAATATAAAGAGCAAAAAAAATTAAAGCTGTGTGTGGATCTGTGAGGATGAAAGATTTTAAATACATTTAGGAAAGTTTTTATTAATACGAGAATAAGGTGTTAGAAGTATCTAAGTATGTCATTCAAAAGTTTTTCAAAAGTTTCTTACATTTTCGACTTCATAATGTAGAAATAACTCAATTAAATTTGTAGGTATTTTTGATTTCCTTACCTTGTGTTTTCTTGATAGAAGTCTACATGAAGTAAATGATCGTCGCTGCTTCACGAATGAATGTAAACAATCACGTAGATTTTATATTGTTAATCATATCACTTTGAAAGTTTTGTAACAATTCATAAAACACTAAACTTAACGGAACTTAATTCTGTTTGTAAACTGTTAGGTAATATAAGTGAAGAGTACATCTATGTAAGTTCATGTAATGACATTATAATAAGTAGGCAGTGCGCGTGATACGTTATCACGGAACTAGTTTGAAAGTCAACACGTCGCGTCCGTTAGATCAAAGTAGATAATGTTGCATGGAACTCGTCGTAGAGAGCGAGCAGAGGCGGCATCAAGTCGTTGTCGACTGATGCGTCGTTTAGGCTCCAACGCCGCCCCCAGATGAAGATCGCGCTTGCGCCCTCTTCATCTGCTCTCCTCACATCCCCCAGTAGTTTCATCCACCCGCGAGTAAACAACATTGTTTTATCTTCCCCGTTTCCTGCTGCCAGCCAGGGCCTGCGGATACAACGGGAACTTTCGTACGTCCCCTCAGTCACTACACCCGATATTATTATCTTTTTTCTAACACTTCTCATTATTTCACTTTCTAGTAACAGCATCTACCACCACTAGAACTAAAGTCAAATGACGAAGGCGACAATAATAATTTTGGTCCCTCGATCGTAAAGAATGAGAAACGTGACCAAATTTTATAATACCATACACATCAAGCAGATATGTTATTGTTACCTAGAATACATATTTCATACAAAATCCAATTCATATAAAGGAAACCTATTTTACCATATATAGAAAAATTGATTTTCAGCATTCTAGATTTATGTTCAGAAAACACAAAAAGATGATACTGTTTTTTAGAAAAGAATTTTCGGATTGAATACTTTTGGTAATTGAAACTTTTTCGTAATATTAATATCATAATATTATTAAAAATAAGATTATTTGTCCAATTCTTTTAAAACAAATCCAAATCCTCTCAAGAAAATATAAATAAAGTACAAGCAAAGATACAAAAGACAGAATAAAGTATTTTCGGTATAAAAAAGGTATAAAAATATCTTATAAAGTTACGAAATCTTGCTTTTTGACATTAGGATAAACATTTTTGTTGATTTTATAATGATTCGATATAGTACCACCGGAAACAATCGTACGAACCGGTTATCGGTATCTGAACATTGATAAAATCAAATTGAATTTTTATATTTCACGTTTTCAGGAAAGAGCATAAACGTTTTTCTTTCCGAATCGGAACGCTAAATTTCACGACTCATGAGAATTTCTCTTTGGGATTTTTATTTTATAGTTTCTTCTAAGAACGTAAGTGAAAATCTACATATTTCATTGTAATATTATTTCTTCTTTAAAGCACAGGTACTATATAAGTTTTATTTTATACATGTTTTCAAACAACTGTAACGTTTTGGTTGCATCATAATGATATTCACTTGGTATAGATTGAAGATGTGGCTTCTGAAATGTGAGGAGCAAGATAATGTTAAATGTCCAAGGAGAACCATTGGACCTGAATGGAAGTGAGCTAGGTAAGAGAGTATCTAGCGCTGTATTCTCTCTGCCTGCCCGCAAGGGACTTTTTTGATGAACTTGGTGAATTAATATGTTTCTACGGAGCAACCAAAGGAGGCGTGATAAAAATCGACTTACTGAACATTATCTATTAAAAATGTTTTGACTACAAGCAGTACGCTCTTTATCTAAAATAGGTACCTACCTACCCTCTAATACATTTTTATTTAATATTCTCTTTAGGTGTAAATAAATCACGACTAGAATTTCCTGGAATAGTTCACAAAGATATACCTCTGAATACTTTACATCACTGGAACGTTTTATAGATGTGATGAAGAAGTCAGTATTATAATGGGAGTAGACATTATATACTTGAGGTAAGTAGTGAGAAGAAGAGAGCCTGGAATGTTCTTTAACAACATTACAGAAGCTACGCTAGTGAAACTTCAGCAATTATCGCAGGTTGAGGCAGCCAAAAAGTTACCAAAGTCACATCTTGTGAGTGGAATTATAATTAACTAATGGGAGATATACACACCTGAATAAACCTCATGATCTTATTTAGAGATTGATCCTGTGACTGAGATAATCGCTTACAATATTAATATAATACGAATAATCCTACCTCAATATATAAAACCTATTGAGTTATCCTTCTGATGATTCTGATGAACTGTAGATGATAATGGACAAACTAATCATCTGCGGTAAATGTTTTGTTTATTGGACTTATGCCCAATCCCACCAACTTTAACCTAGGAAGGAGAGCCCTAAGAAATTTCCATACAAAAACAGAGATAATATTCTATTTATTGAATAAGACACATCCGCTGGCAGCACCATCGCAGCCAAATTCTATTTAAAATGCACCATGCAACTCACCTACGAGTACGTTAAATGCCCAAATATCTCCGCCCAGACTAGGTGAGTTGCATGTTGCATTTCATATGGAATTTGGCTGCGATGGTGCTGCAAGCGGATGTGTCTTATTCAATAAATAGAATATAATCTCTGTTTCTGTATGGAAATTTCTTAGGACTCTCCTTCCTAGGTTAAAGTTGGTGGGATTTGGCATTAGACTTCTTGTAAATTAACATCTTACTGATATCATACTTCGTGGTATAAAATGAAAATACAACTATAATGTTTAGGTAGAACATCAACCGTCAAATTAATTACATAAATATAGGCATATACTAATTACTAAAAGCCCAGCCACTTGACTTAACAATAAATATTAATTCAGCTAAAAAAATGCCACATCGATATTTATTTTCATTTACCTTCAAACAACGTGTAATTAATTGTAATAAAAAGCAAGTAATTGTTCGCTATATGTACGTGGATTTCTGTGCCGTCCATGGTTGTCATAACTACTTAGCTTATTACATTGTCCGTAAAAAAATCATATAATGCAAGTCAAACGTCTTCCGCCTGAGAATGTATTTGAATTGGACCTATTTCTTCTATCTATTGTCATATATAACATATATAACATACATTTATTATAACCGTAGGTAGTATATTAAAAATATTTTGTTTTTTCTACGTGCATCGTAAGATTTGTATCAATATTATAGTAACATTTGTCTCCTCGCCTAAACTTGTGCACATCCAAGGATAAGGATATGAATAAATTATTATTTTACTGTCGATTTTCCTGCTTTTATGTCTCCATCCTTTTAATAAAGTTACCCTAAAATAGCTTCACCATACAATGCAGCAAAATAAAATCATTTTTATTATTCCATTCAACAAAGTAGGTATGTAGAATGTAGATGTCATACAAAAATAATACGGCTTCAACGTGAACTTTACTGGGTATATGAATTACGTTCAATCATGGTTTATTTTCACATAGAAAAAACAATGAAGGATTTTTTGTATTACGAGTACTCTGCTCTAAATATAATACGACTAAGTAGATTTTGAGCGCGGTGAGTTTAGCAGTTACCTAAGTACTAGTTTTTCTAGAAGAATGCACTCATTTGAATACAACATCTCAATATAGTTTGTGCAATAAGTATCTACGAACACATGACAGTAAATCTCAAATTATTTAGTAAAAAAAGAGGGAAGTCTTTATTCAGAAATGGAAGCTGTAGGCCGTAAGGTTGCGGTGAAGAGAAAATTATATAAAATATAAATTTATTTTCTTAATTGAGAAGCTCTGATTCGTAATTAACCATATTTCCACTAAAGGACCACCTAATCGTTTTGTCATAAATGAAGCGATTTTCATATACTTACCAGCATTTTTTTGTGTAAGACTATATAAAAATACATTGTTGTTTCATGATACTTTGATGTGTGTAATTATATTTACCGAAATAAAATAATGAAAATAAAAAATATTATTTTTTGACATTTTCTGACAAAAAAACTCTCTTTTCAATCACAGTTTATGTGAAAATGAAGTTAAAAGAGTTGGAAATGACGCAAGAAGATACGCACAAAATTCTTAGAGCCTTGTAGCCCTTTCGAGAGAAATAATTCTGACGCAAGAATAAAGTAGAAAGAGGATCATTCAGACAATAAAATAACATTATTATAAGAACAAATAACACTCGTAGGTGTTTGTTTTACAAAACACTATTCTTGATTTTGACAAATAAAAAATATAGTAAAGAAAATCTCCTTCCCTTCCAAGCGATCAAATGTTAAACTTCTCGGTTTTATGAAATGAGATGCTTGGGTTATAAATTCTTTGTTTTATTTACGAAACATTAATTTGTGTTATGTAATTCGCTCTCAAATTTTACGTATCGAGAATAAAATTATAATTTTAATTAGTATGCTGCGATTAAAATGCTCTGAATATACAACTAGGTAATCTTTCACTTAGTTAATCAGTTTGCTCATTTATATTTCAGCGAATAAAATACAAGATTCCTTAATTTAGAAATTCACTCAATTACTTACTGCTAGCCACTTGCATTCTACTGCTGGACATAGGCCTCTTCTAAACTCTTCCACTGTCTTCTATCTTGGGCTATCTACTTGTAAGCTGGACAATGTCATCTGTCCACCTTTTCTATGGTCTTCCTACGCCTCTTTTGTTCTCCCAGGGCCGCCACTTCACTCAATACATCTTTTAAAGTAAACATATTTGGACGTATAACGTATACAGACCACTGGTATTGTATGTAAATTATGCATGTACGAGTGTAGGTATATCACCTGTATGGCTCAGAATAACTATTGCATATACGAGTATAATGTAGGATATTTACAGTTGTATAGAAATTTTGTTTAACGACCTGTCCTATTAGATTATAGAAATTGTCGTAGAAGCAAAATAAAACAGGCCATTAATACTACGGTAGTTTGCATTATCAAAGGTATTGTGATAGCTCAATAACAAGATGCAAGTTAAAGTAGGTATTTGAGATTGCGCTCTTTAAGAATAATGTATTGTCAAGTACGGATATTAAAGCGGAGTTAGACAGAGCAAGGACACATAGTACATATAAAAAATCACGGTGTTGTTATTTCAATAGAAACATCTTACTCGTAGGTGGGTATTGGTCGTGACGTGATGTCCGACTTAAAAAAGGATCATTTACTTTGATACTATTGAATATTTCAGTATGATTGTATGTATATTTGAAGGTTCAGTAGTGTAAAATCAATGATTTTTGTAAGACCTTACCTAGAAACTCTTTTATATTGTATTTATTTTATTAACATTGTAACAGAAAAGATACGTACGAACTTTTGATCATACGTTGTACTTTTCTTGTTATAAAACTGTAACTTTTAAATTTTCCTGAACATCTACATCTATACTTTATGATTACGGGGAATGATGAATGCTTTCATAAATTGGTAGGTGTGATTCGTAAACTATTTCAGTGTATCCTATACTCGTATGTAAGATTCTTATAAATATTCCATTAAATTTTGTGTCAATTGATAATAATCTCGTATTATAAGAATTTTCTTATGTCATTGTTCGGTCATTCTGTCTCATTCTTATTTTCGTAGACATACACGGTGGAAGTATAAAATGTAGTCCCATTATGGTTAAATCAATACTGAAGCAGAGTGACAAACAGTATTAGATACTGTTCTTTGTAATCCCTTGATGGGAATCCGTTTATCAATATGACTTTGCATTACACCTGTTTACTATCAAGTGAATGAATATGTATGAGTATTTCGAAGCGATCTGAAGTACATTCATCCTTGTGTAAGGACAACACCGTTTATCTGTTTGTTCATTTGAATGTCTAGTAACTGGCAGTTTGGGAATACAAGAACATCTAGAATCTGTTCAAATCCTATGAATAATCGATCTACTGTGGTGTCTGTCTGCATGAATACAAATTAATTAAATGTAATAATATGCGAGTCTTTAAGTTTTGTTGGCTGGAAAAAGCGTTGAATATTATCCAAATGAAAAATAACCTTCTATTAAAAATTCGCCTTTCAATGTTTATCGTAGAAAATAGAGAGATCGTTTTGAGCCTCGTCAATTTTGTGCAAAGCAGCTCACTCTTCGTCATTCCTTAAGTTACGATCTCACTGGCATATGATGGTATTCAGTGAAAGAGATTCTTTTAGGTCAACGAAAAGCGTGCAGCTAAATAACAGCGGTTTGAGATTTTATTATTTTGTTAATGCCTTACATATGATGAAGATGAAAATTATTCTACACTGGTATGGGGCCATAACATGGATTTTAAACTAAATAGTATTTTTAGTAACTATCTTTTTTTCTTCTTCTTAGGTGTCCTTAAACGTTTTCAATGCGTACTCCGGTCAGGACTATCCTCTTTTCTAAAACGGGAAATTATCGGCTGACTTGCTCACCGTCACCTAGCGCTGAGATTCTTAGTCTTCAAAAGCATCATATTGATAAAAATAGTAGGCAGAGTTTTGTTTGAAATTTCGTTGGAATAAACTGACTTCATCTGAATAGACTCATAAAACAATGAACTGATGACAAAACCTCTGCTTTACTCTAAACTAATTACGGAGCTTCATAGTAGACAAATTTTAGAGTTCTTGTTCAAGCAGATATTACTTAGTGATGGATATGAGATTTACATAATTCAGATTAAAATTTCTTCTCCGAGAACTTAGAGTCAGACTACTAAGTAGAATTTAGGACCGTAAACTTGAAATAACAGTTGTACGATGCTGGGTTTTTAATGTCAAACTTAAGACGATAGTGATTTAGTATCTACGACAGATTTCACTAATCGAAAAATGCCAACTAGTCTTGATGTTGCAGTAAAAACAACTAACTCCATAATTAAGTTACAAAGCTGTAAACCCGCGTACATGCAAGCAATTTGACAATATTTATATTATTATTTATACTAGGGATCATGGTGATGTTAAATCGGGTCCCACTTTTTTTTACTTTTATTGAGTCTCCTCTAAGATTTTAGTGTTCGTAAAATTTCAAAGTGTTTTACATATTGTTAGCAATGAGGTTTACCAACCATTTAGAAAAAGTTGTGCGTTTTTATAGCGAGATGCTATTACGTACTTTTTGGTATTTGTTTGGTAGGTAAGACCTATTGGGAGCTTCAGCTATGCATTTAAGAACTTAGACAATTGTAGATTTATTTTAAAACGATTGAAATTTTTAGTTTTATGCTTACATGGTTTCCTAACTATTAATCATATTTTTTAATATACTTGTATACTGCTGCTGTTGGTTGTCCTCATGACTGAGGGCGCAACTCTCACTCCCGCAGTTGACTATCCTCCTCCATGAGTCTCTGTCCACAGCCAGATGTTAGGCCTCGTGTAGAGTAGTATTGGTGGCTGCTCCCACTTGGTCGCTCCAACACATCGGTGATCTGCCTCTCGGTCTCCTGCCTTGTACACTGTCTAGCAATACTAGGTTGTATAAAAAATAAATATATTTAAAATAAATATATTTAAAACTTTAAACTGGGAACGTAAGGGAATAAAAATAGATGGTATATATCTGAACCACCTTCGCTTCGCAGATGACATTGTGCTCCTTAGTGATGATTTGGAAGAACTAAATGACATGACAAAACAGCTCCACGACGCTTCCCTGAAAATAGGCCTGGAAATGAACATCTCCAAAACTAAAATCCTGAGTCCTTCCAACAGCAATATGTTAATAAACAATACAATAATAGAAGCTGTTGACGAATACATATACCTAGGACACAAAATTAAATTGGGGAAAGACAACCAATTAGCGGAGATACCTAGAAGAATCGGACTAGGCTGGGCAGCATTCGGAAAACTCGACCACATCCTCAAAAACAAAGATGTTCCGATAAACCTCAAAAGAAAAGTCTTCGAATCGTGTGTCCTCCCAGTTATAACATACGGGTTGGAAACAATGACACTAACTGCCAACACAATATATAAGTTAAAATGCACACAAAGAGCTATGGAAAGACAAATGTTAGGAATAAGTCTGAGAGATAGAATTAGAAACGAAGATATCAGACGCCAAACAAAGGTCACAGACATAGCAGACCGTTTCGCTGGGTTAAAGTGGCAATGGGCGGGCCACGTTGCGAGACAGGGGAACGAGAGATGGGCACCCAGAATCCTAAGATGGCGACCATGGGAGAATAGAAGACCTGTGGGACGACCCCAAAAGAGATGGGTAGACGATATAGTCCCAGTCGCAGGAAGGAACTGGGTGAGCAAAGCCCAAAGTAGGAAAACGTGGAAAGTGTTAGAAGAGGCCTATATCCAGCAGTGGAGAGATGGCTGAACAAGAAGAAGAAGAAGAGATAAAAAATAAAAAACGTTGTATTCCCACAACAGTGTAGAAGAATTAAGGATGAACATTGTCGGGCTCACGACCGACCTCGGCTGGCTTAAGTGATCACTTTACACTCGAGAAACATTCGCCATTATAGTTCACCCCGGCTGGGATTCAAAGCCAGACCTTCGTCTCGCATAGTAGGGATCATATCTACTACTGAGTATTTTTTGTATAGTTATCGTAACATTATTTTCAAGATATTTAACGTTCATGTGATATATTAACTACTTACTCGTAATTATTATAAAACATTTTCAGATTATTTATAAAAAAAAAATCCTTTGGCAAGCCACAGGCATAGGTAGATTTCAATTGATTTATTTATTTTATTAATTTTAAGAGTACATCTGTACATATAATAAAAACAATCACAATATCATCAGCAAATAAACCAGCGAAGTGATGAAGTAGTATGGATGTAGTTTATTCTTTGATTATCGAAGTACCTAATCCAAAAATCAAATTATTTTCAATCAATCAATTTTCATTCAACTCATAATATGGATTGGTATCGGTACTTAAGTACTAGAAATTTGAAAAAAAGATGTGAGTTCTACTCGTATCGTGAAGCACTTTTCTAAGACAACAAACACGCTAGTACCTATGCGGTAACTACTTAACTAGATCTTTCGATCGATCAGTGTCGTCCGAAGAATTGAGCTAGACAAAATCTGACTTTTGATATGTATTCCTTATTTAATCCCCTTTCATGCGATACCAGACACAGACCCTCACAATCATTGGATCCCCTCAGAATGATTGTTTTTGTATTTAAAGCCTTAAAAAGTGAACCTTCCTCTTAATGGATTTCACCCAATCTCCTATCAGTTCATCTACCCCTTACTAAAAATCTACCACCCAAGTTTCACGTTTCTGCGACGCATAGTTTGGCCTCAAACGTGCGCACAAGAAAAGGGACATATATATATATGGCTTATATATATAAACTTTTAAACCAAGTTCGGATTCGGGTTCTCCTGGTCCTAATTAGTGATACTAAGTAGAAATTTTTCAATTCTGCGACATCACGGGAGAAACGAATAGGTAGAATTCCTTTGTGGAAATCTACCTAAAATGGTCCATACGCATCAATAATCGACTGAAAAAATAGCTGCTTTTTTGAAATTAAAAAGATTTCAAATATGATTATTATTCGGTAGGTGCCAACCTTTGATGATTAAAGGGATTCCCACACCGGTGTTTGTACATGAAAAAAAAAACACAATAAAGAACACTCTGTTCGGACTCCTTTGTGAGGGAGTAAAATGGATGAAGCTAACTTATTGACTTAGTTTGCTTGATTATTATACCATATCTGACGTTTCTTATTTCCGACGTATTTCATAACTTTATGTAGTGAAAGTTCTGCAAGAAATATCCTGAATCCTTCCAGATATAATGTTAATGGCTTTCTTAGGTAATATTTTCGATTGCATATTAATTAAAATCATCATCATCATCCAAGTCGGTCCCTCATTCCTGAGGATCGTGACCTTCATGTGGTATTTGATTCAGCAGTCTGGCCCACCCTGGTCTGCCCTCAGCCCGCCGCAGTGCCTCCGCAAACGTCGTACCACTGGCCTGGTCGGACCTGGTCAGCAGTTACCGTCCACGACCTCTCCTGCCTTCCACTCGGTCAGTAAATATGGTTTTCTCCAAGTTGCCTGGCTCACGTCTTAGAATGTGCCCAAAGAAACCAAGCAGTCTGTTAAGACACACTGCAGACAAATGAGTTGTAGTGTGTAAAATTAATAATTGTAGTTGTAAAATCATAATATCCATTACTAATCTGGGTGCATGCATAGTTAGTCATATATATGTATACGAGTTCCATATCGAATATCAAGCGCTATCAGTAAAATCCGTCTGACTAGGTCGTGGATTGTTTAATTAGAAGAGTGTCAAATTTACATTGAAATACGTAGAACGTCTTGTATAAGGTAGAGTGGATTTTTCTCATTGTCTTGTTTGTAATACGAAATTCGTAGTGCTTTGTATTTCAATACGTTAGTCGGAATTTGTTTTTAACCTTTATGAAATTTGGTAAGGTAAGGCTAAAGAAAGAATTTCGTGCAAAAGTACAACCAGTCTATCGTAGGTATACAACAATTTTATTTACGAAGAAACAGAAAATTCGGCCCGGGAATGTCGACTAGCTCCTGTATGGAAAGTCCGATACTGAATATACACAATGTTATTTTAAATCCTTCAAGTTAACCAAATACAACTAAAGGAACAATTCTACAACTCAATATACGAGTACATCTAATACATCACAAAGTACCTGTGTTTATTTGAATTACGCAAATTATGTTTCTACGAAGTATAGTTATTGACGCTGTTTGGTAAAACCTGAATATAGCTGTTTTTGAAGTCTTATGTAATGTTTAAAGGTTGCGTCGTGCCCTCGGGAGCTTTAGTGAGACATTGAAAACGTTCGTAGGTTTAAAATATAACGCTTCGCGTCACGAAAATATGGAGGTAACGTTATATTTTCAAAATTAAATAAATTTGTTAAGGGAATTTAAGGGTATATTTCGCATAACCTCTTTTCCAATATTTGTTGGCAAAAATAAAAGTCATCCGATCACCCGAGGGGAATTTTATATTATTCTCTTAAGCTTAACTTCCTGACCCGCATATCTTGGGACCGGAAATTGCGACTTATGACTTTCGGTACTGATTGAGAGTGAAATTTTAAAATTGTATCATTATTAATTTGAAATAAGTAGGTTCCTACATAACATTATCATAATTTTATCCAAATTAAAAGCGCGCCGGGACTTTCCATTATTACTTGATTGTATAATTAAAACGAGAAATCAGATTGGTATATAATTTCAATGTGAATAAATGCATCAACGACTATCGCGAATATCATAGCATATTATAGTATTAAAATTATGGTTCTTTTATCTCTCATTAATATCTTATTCTTCCACCGAATAAAATTCAAGACAGTAAATTTCTACAGCTGCGATTCGTAGGAGAAGAAGTTGTTTTTATCAGTATTTTAGCTGGTAATTTAGTGTTGAAGAATCGAAAGGATTTCGTTGGAATTAGTAAGTCACGTAAGACCTCAGTGGTGAGTTATAAAGAAGTCGTCTTCGGAGTTTGAGAGAAAATAAAACAATGTTATACAAGAATAAATTTAAAGGGTAAAATTGTACTAAAAAATTCAAGATAAGAAAATATACATTATTTTGTACAAAATTTATGAAAAGTAGAAGAATTTAGAATTATCTCCGAAACACTTGAAGAAGCGGGAATTTTACGGCATCAAAGACTTAACGGGTAATTTCTAAAATCTCCTAACATTCACAAAAGCACCCCAAATTGGTATTTAATTTACATGTTGCCTTCTAAATTCCAAATACTCCCAAGGGAGACATTTTACGCTTGAAACAGAGCTCCCTCACTATAATTTTGCAATTCAGAAGGGAAACGCATAAAAGTTGAATGCAAGAGTCATTCATAAACTCAACAGTCTGATTCGGTAAGTTAGATTGCAGTCTGTCACATATCCAAATTAAAAATGTTCATTACTATAAAATTGATATTTACAAAGTTTACATGTATACTGCTATTTATTTGTACAACAAACGCATTTTAAATTTTATTTTTGATAACCTTTTTTCGTTAGGCCTATCAGAAGAAAGAAGTTCATATGTACCAATATTTTTTGCTACAATACGTACATATGTAGTTATTCTTGTGAATTAATAATCAATTTTAGATTTCACGCAGACGCCTCCGTTGATTTCATATTACCTTGGCGACCATTATATTGTTTTATAAAGCCAGCAATGTGTATCGTATTATGTAAAATATTCCAGTATAATTATTCTCATGAGAATTAGTTGATTTCGAGTCCCAAACTCGCAGATTCTGAATAAATTAATAGTTATTCAAAATAATAATGTTTCATCTAAATTCCTCGAAATATATTTACACTTTTTTATTACTTAATAGTATACGTTTTTCTGACAGCAACGAAAATAACATAAATACTCATCTGACAGGTTTCTGTATAAGATTACTTAATATGCTAAAAAGTTACAACGATGAATTCCTTCAAAATACGCCTGATTCAAAGTAAGAAGGTATAATAAATATATCTTTAATAGCTCCTAAATAAGGTTTGCGTGTTGGAGAAGAGAAAAAATTGACAATTTGTTTCTATGTTGGATGGTATTTGGAAGATATGATTATTCTGGAGTAGGTAGACGTGTTTAGAGTAAAAGGAATCGTGGAGAGTGGATGAAAAATTGTATGAACGTGACGGAAGCACGAAGTGTGTGTAATGATAGGAAAGTCTGTCGATCTGTTCTCTCTGCCTTACTCGCAAGGGACGTGGCGTGAGGGGATAGAATAGAATAGAATATAACAGAATAGAATAGAATTATTCTGGAACTGTGGATACTGAGAAAAAATCCTCGTATACCCTGGACGGATGTGGTCAGTAACACAGAGACAAGCTCTATTCATGCGATTTATAACATACACTCCCGAAAATATTTTGTTACATTTTTGAGGAGTATCAAAATGGTTTAGGTAGGTAGGTACCTAATACAAAACGCATTTGAAGTAGAAAATGTGTTAATTTATTTTTATACTGATATAAAAGTAAAAATCCGTCAAAAATAATAATTCTTCTCATTCAGTATCCACCTATCCCATGGGACAATAAGTGGGTGATGTTTTTGCCTTTCGTCGCAGATAATAATAATATTATGATATTTTAAAAGAGGATCATGCTTGCCTATTTAATTCTGAATGTATTATTTTTCCTTCTTACTGGATTTAAAGAGAAAATAATTTTAGCATAAAACTCATAATTCATGTAGGTACTTACTTAGTATTACAGGTAATACTAAGTACAAAATAAATAAATTAGGAATGTTTATTCATTATAATCAGTTTAATGTCCCATAAGGGAGCCAATTACTAAACGAAATATAGGACGGACGATCCCAACGTATCCTTCCCCCACGCCTCTAGTCAAGATTATAATGAATAATATTCTATTATAACAAATCCAACTCCAATAGTATTAAAATATTTCACGGTCAGTGCTACGATACGGATGGGAATCGTGGACCCTCAAAGCGAGCAGCACGAAACGGCTTGCGGCATTTAAGATGTGGATACATAGGAAAAGGCTTCGGACAGAAACTTGAGCTCTTCAAAAAGTAGGTACATCAAAATTCAGAATGTATCACATTAACAAGTATAAATTACCAGGGTAGCCAGTTACCATTAATAGAGGGTAGAGATGGTTAAAAAAAGACAAATTACCTGGACTGGACTAGAGTCCGCAATGCTGAAGGCTTGTTTCGGGCTGTCCAAGACAGCGACATTTTCCTTCAAGCAACAGTCTTCGTTGGTTTCCTAACCCATTGACACGAAAAGTGGAAGTTGACTTTGAAAACTCCATAAGATAAGTTAATCTGTTGCAGTTACTTAACTTATGTCTTAAAATAGTTAGTGTATTTATGTTGGGCTTACTACCTATAAGTTACTACTAGTTATCGCATCATTAAAATGTATGAGGTGTAATCAAGTGTTAAAACACCCATTTAATATTACAAACAGTGTGATTTCGATTAAAGCAACTTAACTAAATATTATATCCCAGAAATGGCGTGGTCATAAATTCATATTTATTCTAGGGTGCTTGGATAAACAAATGATCTGAAGTGGAGCGAGAAAACTCATGCATAAATAGTAACACCAAGAATTACAAACAAGGATCACGTCGCTATTTCTGCGATCCCAAAACTTTAAGCTCAAGTAGTTGATGTAGCTATCTTGTTGTTAAGGTGAGAAAATTGCTTAAAATTACTGTACTTTGCTTCAACTTCACGTAGTTTGTGCAGTAGGTTCAACACAGTTCAGAGTTCGAATTTATCTAGGTACTCGTCTATCTTTTCTATTTTATGGACTACGAGCTAGAATATATTTGAAGGAGACTACGAGACACGTTCCGTTCTGCGTATTGTATTTTTTTTATTTCTCATACACGAGTATAGTTTCACAATGTGTTAAATGAATTAGGTTGGTGTGGACATATTAATTATGAATTTATTCAGGTAAATCTCAGTCTCTTTTCACTGTCTTTTCTACAGCAAGAAAGAGTTAGGATTGATATGGAAATATTTTTACATATTTCGTTGAACGGCGTGCCTCCGTGACGGACATGTGAAGCTCACGAGAAATGTTGAGAATTTTGGCGACCTTCCTGTATTCAATGAGGTACGTCGATAGTGGAAAGTTATGGTTAGTTTGTTAAACTAGTCAATTTTCATAATTCGTAATACTTTAAGCTCCACACTCCAGCTTGCCTTGGAGCGATGAAAGAATATTTATTATCCACCATCACTTGTGTATAGAAAATGCATAATATAATGTTATGTATTCCAGTAGGTATTTACATTAAACAAAACTTATATAGGTACGTACATTTTCATTACATCAATTTACCTATTGGATACTTTTATCACGATGTTTACTGATATTGTCATGCATTTGTGGTGATTGTAGACTCCGAAATATGGACAAAACGATGATCAAAGCAAATGTAATGCACGGACTACGATAGTAGATCACCTATTTCACAAAATTTGCTTAAATGTATTTATTATTATTTTGCCATACATTAAGAATGCATAGCAATTCCGTACCCCTAATTGATTTTGGTAAATATAGTATTAATATATGTATGTACCAGGTATATTGTACCTAGCTCAGAGTGAAACAATGGTGATTAATTTCATTCGTTACTCGCGTATTCCACCACTTAACCTGCTTAATATTCAACAAAGTCTTTGCAATTAATTAGAGTTAATTTTACTCCCACGATCAATGATGTAATATGTTGACAAACTCTTGTATTACATCTTACGAAATGTTTGTCGAGTAAAATATACCTATGTTTCGTTTCCTTCTATTCGTGTTATCGCAAAAAGGGCGTGACAAATAACATCGTGGTTGTGGTTTTGTTTCCTGAAATCATAGTCTTTTAATACAGCTTCATATTAAAAATACACAGAGTTACTATATATAGGTCCCAAAAAGACAGGTGATTTTATTATGACATAATGAGGAGAATTTTTTTAAGATTCCGTCGAATATTGCAACAATCAAATCATAGGTTTGATCTTCATGCTCCGTGCAAATCATAGCTTAGAAGTATGAGTATGGCACACTGCATTGTCTTGTTTTTGTTGTTATTTATATTTAACGGCCAATAAAGATTTTTTTTATTTATGAGTAATATTATGATGTTGTTGGAAATATGTGAAAATGTTCAAAGTTCATTAGAAGCAGGTAGTGTACCTATACATACATTATTTGCATGGACAAGCATTAGATTAATACAATATGTAGAATATTTTTTATTACAGCACGTAATAAAAAATATTCAATAGATTTTTTTTTATTTGTTTCACCCTACAACGAGGACTTTGACATTGAATATTGTATATTAGTAGTTAATGTAGAATAATAAAATTCAATTAATAAACATGTTTTATATTATTTCTTTTTCACATTTAAAACAAAGACAGTCTGTGAAAATATTAAACGTGATATTTCCCATATGCAAATATATCACTATAAATCACGAATATTACAGGTATATAGGTATTAGATACTACACACACACCTAGTTCATAAATCAGATATATATTATTCAAGCTTGGATTCACCTTTCCTGTTTTGCCAACTTTCATCACCGGCAGGAGATTCTAATAAAATATAGGTATTTTTCGTTGTACGTATTCACTCCTTATAGTTGAATTTCATATTGTGTTGACAGCTGCTATACAGGTGACACTAGTCTAGCTCATATTTACTATCCATAATTCACCTAGTTCTAAATAAAATCTCAATGTAAGTTATATACATAGAAACACATTTTCGGATCGAGTATAAGTTTATAGCAACGTTTTATAGAAATTTCTTATCGGTGAAAATCGATGGGTTTTACTGTTTATTGTAAAATTGGAGGTGAGGTCCATATCGGACTATATAATTAATTGCTTTAAAATTAATGTGATTCTAGTTTTTGTATATTGTTTTATATATTTTCACATCTAGCTGTTCTACCGTTGACCTGATAACACTAAACGTTGTTTTGAGATTTTTTTTTATCACATGGTTACAAAAATACAAAATATAGAGACATGAAAGCTTCAAGTTGGCAGCGTGTGACCCATTGGACGTGGGTTGCCTCTCCTAGACGACGTTTACTTTTGTACATTGAAATAATTTGTAAAAAAACATGAGATACAATACATATCGTTTGAGAATTTAGAAATTTATAATGTAGTCGTCATTCCGTTTAGTCATCAAATCATTACTTAACTCACGCCTGTATAATAAATCCCAAGCGTTATATCCTCAATTCCTCACACATACTTTTTGCTCAATAAATACGTACCTGAATTTATTTATAGGCATGTTTATTTCACTCGTGTGAGAACGTTTGGAGTCCTTTAAGAAAAACTACGCATATATTTATCTCATATAAGTGTAAGGCATGAGAATGAATTATGTAGTAAAAATGTAGTTGCTTCGTACGCTTACAGAAAAATATTGTATTTATTTATAAAGCTCCATACTGTGACGTACATACTTATTCACATTAAAGCGCCAAAACATCTGTAAAGGAGTGTTAAAAGGAAAAAAAATACTGACAGTCAAGATAGAGGGTGAAAAGAGACATAGGGAGAGTAGAAAAACATTATTTGTTATTTTCCTTAACCCTGAAAGGTAATAATTCTTTTATTTCAGCATAAGAGTATTAGTCACACATACGTTTGGGAATAAATTGGTGTGGTGGAGTTAAGACCCACACGACGAAAATTTCTTCCACAAGGAAATACAACTTAATTAATCCCTAATGCAAATTTTCGCGTGTTTTATTTTATTTTCTTTGCGTTTTATGTTAATTTATTTATAATGTTTTTATTATTTTACTGTATGGTCCATTGAATGTTAAGCGTCGGCACATTACTTGTTAGATACGAGAATGCTTGCTCTTTTCATTAGTAGGAATGAATTTAAAATGCAATTAGGCGTTTATATTATGGACTTTCATCAGCGGAAAATAAAAATTTCAAAGTGTAAACCTACCTTCAATGGTGACCAAACCGTTGATATTTCGCCAGTTTTTCGGACAGTATACCTAGTTTTTAGTATGTACCGTATCTACACAGCAAATATTTTCTTATATTGAATCCCATAATTTAGTCGAAAAGTTTATGGACACCTTAATACAAGTTAGTAAACAATAATTAGTAAACACTGAGTATCTTTCTAATAACTATTTCCCTAAGGCACATACAGACAGGTATTTCATTTTAATTGATGGCAAACAAATAGAAACATATTACCTTCTCTATTGGAGTGCCTGTCGACAGTTGGTTTCTAGTATCACGGGGAGTATTAAAAGTTTCGTTGCCTAAATGTTTTTTATTAAGTTTTATATTAGACCTACTACGCTATCTGAAGTCGCCGTAAGCTTTAAGGTATTGTTCAATCTCTCTGAGATACGAGTACCGACGTCACAAGTATGTGAGTCTCGAGTAAAAATGTAAAGATTAAAAACGTATTCGAAGATTCTTATTAGGAGTTATAAAGAAAATACCTTTTATTATTTTCCTCCCTCCGTTACGCGTAAATGCTTTTAGAAAATGACTTTGTGAAGAAAGAAATCTAAGTCAAAATCCTGAAAGAATTACAGCCTTGAGCCACCGTATACTCGTATTTTGCTTTAATAGTTAATATATGTAGACGAGTTCATTAGAAAGTTATTTAAAGTTTCTACGCGTTACAAAATGAGCTAACATTTCATTTTTTCTGCGGTCGTAAAAGTAATGAATTGTAGAGAGAGTGGGACGTGGGACTACCATTACTCGGGGTGGAGTCTTATTACTTAATATGCTCGTGTACTGAAAGAAAGCGGGGGTGAGTCATGGATTAATTTTAATCTAATAGGCAGGTTTGTAAACTTAAACTGTTATTAATACGTTAATAATGAGAACGCACTTAGGCACATACTTGGTAAAATCTTTATAACAAATTTGTATAAGTAGGCGCCTACTAATTATTTATTTTCTTATTAACTCATTTATGTTCCTTCTTCATTAAAACGATTTTTTAAGAAAACTATTACCGCCAGCGAATGAAAATCCCGTTGTGAAATAAATTTAATTAGGTAAATATTATATCCCTTGTACTTAAGGAGAACGTAACGAAAATTAAACTACAAAATGTATTGAATTAAAATTTACGGGAAGAGACTTTCGTAAATATGTACTTACATACTTTAGACAGGTAAGTACCAAAATAACACGAAATATTAGCTTATGGCTGGTAGATACTTACCGAACACTCTTTGATGTTTATATGAACACAATAAAATGTTCAAGTAAACGGAACATAGAAAAAATATAATCAATGCAAAGTTAGAGCCCAATAGATATCGTTATTCTCATCCTAAATTTTCTATATAGGCTGTATTGTGAAGGGGTTTCACTGATAGGGCATATTATTTATATATTTTATGAGTTTTTCTCCTAAAGTATAAATCTGTGTGGTGTTTACTCGCTCGCTTTGCCTCACTCAATAACACATAACAACTACAATGGAACTTCGAATCGCAGAGGCAGCCGCCTATATTTGGGAGGATAATATAATAACGTGTGTACTGTATTTCGTATTTTTTTCATATTTCTTTACGACGCCTAGTAGATAGTATCGAGAAATTGGAAAGCCTTCCATTTTCAGATTGATTTTTTATGATTTTTATTTATTGAATAGCAAATTTGCCATGTATGATCATCGATTATATATTATTATTGTTATAATAGACGAGTACACATGCAAGTAGTTATCTACTAGACAACGTGCTTACATTTATATTTTTGTAGATACTTTTGCCTTACTTGGTAATGCGTTATACAATAAACAACATACCAATCAACTGGTTGACGAGGATAGAGTTATGAAAAATGTTCAATGCTCATGTGAATGAATTAGGCATAAACACTGTGCTCTACACAACCAGTCATCTCTTTTTATGTCACTGTTCGTCTCTTTAACATTTCGACCGGGCTGAGCTAATTTAAGAAAAAAAAGTTGTACCTATGTAAGTTAAAAGTTAGTAAATTGATGATCTGAACTGAGGGGAGGAACTGTTCGAAGGACTAGCTGCCGGAGGGTTGAACTGTTGGGGAACGAACTATCGGGGGACAAAGTGAAAGTTCACCAAAAATTTTATGGTGTTCCGTGCACGGGAAGTAAGTAATATTTTCTTGCAATAATAACATAGATTCTTCATACTGTATGAGATAAAACAGGCATCGATAAAATGTGTGTACTTGAACTGCAAATACAAAATCGATACAATTCGTTGGAATCTGTCGATGTGTAGAAATCATCGTGATTATAAAATATTTGCAGGGAACACTTTTCCATATTACTCTTGAAAAATTCATTTTGATAAACTGCGAAAATACACAACACGTGTTTGTTTCAATGATAAATATCATACACGGTATCACATTTCAATTGTATTTTCGAACCGAGAACGTGAGAATATAATTCTACTTTGGTATAATTTATTATCGATATACTCTCGTACCTAGTATTAGTAATGGTGAAAAGCAAGTCTTTATTATTTTATTTTCATTACTATTGTGTTCCATACTGAAAGTTGTATTAGCATACAAATAATATTTTTTCAGAAATAAAACAACTAATCCCCATTCCTTATACATTGATTATACACTGTTCATTTTATTCGTATCACTCAGAGTGTATTAGTATTTTCGGTAACACACCGTAATACTCGTAATAAATAAAGCAGAATATAATTAATATTATATTGAACCTACATTACTCCATGTAAATGTTTGCATGTCTGTATAAAAAATCTTTTAAATAAATGAATTCAAAGTCTTTGTAAGAAATGAATCTCGTAGTCTTAAATTACGCTATACAGTCAGTAGTGTAAGTAGTTGTCGACTTGACTCCACTTAATACTGAACAGTGAACAATCGCAATGTTACAATGCTCATAAATGTAGAACATGCTACTGAGAGCCAAATAGATGTACTGTTTCTGTGTAGGTATGTAAGCAGATTCCCTTATAGATGAGAGTATTGAGATCTACACACATACAGATATACCTTTCTGTTACATCTAGTGGATACTCTACAATTACAGAATAATGTTCATCTTTATTTACTTTTATAAAGTGTTGTATAGCGAAGTAGTTTGCTTATACCAACATTCACCAAGTATCATGAACAGCGGTGTAACTAGCATTAGTGCCGCCCGGGGCGGACTCTGAAAATGCCGCCCTCCCCCCCGACCCCTAAAGTACCTATACAAGTACATGTGTACCCACCCAGGGGTGTCTGAAGCTTTGAAGCTAAGCGAGAGCAACTTAAATATTAATACAGACGTGGCACAACAAATCATACAAATAGCGCCGCAGGCGAAATTTTTTTACAAAACCAAATGAAAATGAAGGTCGTGTTGTAGTTTGAAATTTTTTAGACAAATGGGTAAAATTATGAGCCTGGTTATCTTTCTATAGTAGGTAACACATAAGTATTGTACAGGGGAAGCGGCCATGCAAGAAGTAATGAAAATTTAGTCATAAGATACCGAAAATCTAGCTTATTTATCGTGAAATAAAAAAATACTTAGGCACCTCTAAAGAATTCGTACGCAAACAGAGTTTACTAGCGCCGCAGGCTAATTCTTTTAATGAAAATTGTTGTAATTTAACAGTTTTTCATAATAATTTAAGAAAATTCAGAGATATTTTTTAATTTGTGTGTTTTATCAAGATGTTTTTTTATATAGTGTTCCATTTTGCCGCCCCCTGAAATGCGCCGCCCGGGGCGGGCCGCCCCCTCCGCCCCCCCCTAGTTACGCCACTGATCATGAATAAATTTATTAGTACTATTGATAGCACAATCTAAATGGCACCGCCAGCCCCAGATAGGTGGAAACTAGTATTACATTGTTGACTTTAAGGTATACACTATACAGTGGAAAGAAGCATTTAGCTTTGTCTGACGCTAATCCATATAATACCATGACGCATCTAAAATAAAAGCATTTAGCTGACCGACATGGAACAAATTACCAAATATACGATCACACAGTATTATACCGTGCGAGGTAGGCGTCAATTGGTAAAAAATATTAATTCAGTTCACAAACACTTGGATTCCGGTAATTTTAACCCGGACGGTATTTTTTCCCTCTAAATTTATTTGTATGGTCCGGGGAGGAATCCACACATAATAATACTACGTGAGTAGGAACACTCTACCACAGGGATATCCAACAAAGAACAAACATATTATTAACAATCACACATTCAATCTTAAAAGGATATATCCTATATGCATTTCCGATAAAGAGTTTGAATAATCCGAATCGATTGCAAATTTTTCCCCAACGTGTTAGCAGAATAGAAACATACCAAAGGTTTTTAGTTTATTTCTCATATCTTTCTCAACATGGACATCAGACAGGGGTAGAATATTGCACATTGGATATTTTAAAAACAATGTGAAAATTATGAAAAAAATAGCAATTTAGATGTAGGTCGGCCTTTTCCATTTGTATCAAATGTTTTCTTTTTTGCTCAGGACAGAGCGGGGTTTTTGGGTTTGGCCTGTTACTACCTCTTTTATAGCTCCAGGATATCCACCTAAGAAACTCAATGCCTGTCTGTCAGTTGAAGAAAAGGAAATATATAATAATCCTTTATAATTTTTCCGTTACTTTTTTATTATATTATTATACTTAGTGCGTAATAGTTTCAAGTATTTTCTTATGTTGAGTTTACGCATTATGGTTTATAACTTAGTAAATGTAAACCACAACAAACACAATTCTATGCCAAAGCGTTCATAATTATTTATATAATTGTAGTTAGGTACATGAGTTAATCATTTGCTAATTTAAATTACAATTTCACTAATTTTCTGGATTGGCTCACCACTGAAACTTGGAAGCAATTTAACGGGAAGTATGTTCGTAATAATTATGTATGGTTAATATTCATATTTAACAAAAAATAAAGTAATGTAACTGCTTCTTTAATTTTTATAACTTTGTTTAGCATAAAAATCAAATGAATCGTACAAATTGTCGGCTTGTGAATTCAAAATCGCACGAAAATAAAAGCCATACATAAAGTTTGTCTGCATACGGTGCGTGAAAAAGGAAAATTGTCAAACTATCAAAGATTCAAAATTATGCTACCCGGTAAATAACAGATATTTTATGTAGTCACCATAAGGTTATATTATGTCAATATGAAAGTAGAAATGATTTTCTTAAAAACATACGAGTATGCTTAGGATGAACAATGTAAGAATGTATTATTTGCAGTAGATTTTGGATTGTGTACGTAGTACATTTGTGGTGCGTCAAGAGCGTGATAATCGTATAAAGAGCATTGTAGCAAATAGAGCGAATGATAATATTAACCACTGTTTACAAGGCACACAATCAACGGGTTCTCCAACTCTGATGTACATAGAGTTACGCCCATGTTGGTATGATCCGATATGACTAGTTTCTGGTTCAGTGTTTTTTGGACCAGTGCCCGGAATCGCTTCCCGTTTTGTTGGCCGCCGGTGCGATTTATAATTCAATTCTTGCAAATACTCAGACCACAGACCCCGGTCTAATGTGACGGTTTGCTGTGTGTCCACCTAGCCTTTGCCAATATTAAAATGGCACACCGCTGCTTTCAACTAGCACGTCAAATATTAAAAGAATTTTATCACCTGCACTCACTCAATTTATCTCATTGGATTTTTTACACATTTACACCATTCTGTATTCTACTACGACCAATTAGTTAGACTGGCAGCGGAATATTTTTAAACAATTTAATTAAAATGCTTTCAGAAATGTAAACAAAGTTTTTACTGTGGGAACGTAGAATAAAGAATTCAATATGTTTATTTATTTTTCGACACATACTTAACTAGTTCTGCACTTTGATAAAACATAAAACCTACATAAGGTAATGTACAAATGTTGACGTTTTCTTCCATAAAATACTTTATGTGTACCTTGTACAGAACTTTTGCTTGTACATTTTTCGCAGAATCTGTATGTTTACCTAAGTATTATACCTACACAGTTTCAAAATGTTTTGTATACAGTTGTACTTTATAGACCAATTATTCACATATAAACTTTTCTACTATCACCATATTAAAACATTATCCGACTGCATCGTTTGACTTACAATTTTTCTGCTCTGCCATTTTTATATTTCGTACTATTAGTCATTTAGTAAGAAGTTTAAGGTAGGTACACATTAGGTATGGTATAAAGGATGGATACACAACGCTCACCTGTTACTCCTTTTTATACAAATTTCAACAATATAAAGATCGTCTTAATGACAAAAAAACAGTAAGAGTATATCTTACATATTCGTTCAATATTATGGGAAATTCTCCACATAATAATATTGCGATGGTCTAACATCACTAGTTGTTCTCGATAGCATAGGCGCTCTCAAACGTTCTAAAATTCATGATCGGCCCTTAAAAAAAGATGAGATTAATTATATTGGAAGATAAACTTAATTTGGCTGCGTTGTGTATCGCTTTTCAATGCATCTACAAATAATATGTACCGCTAGTATCGAATTTTATGGATTGAAAATACGCAACTATTGTAACTCCTTTTTATGTTAGTCGTTCTATTATACGATTGTGCTACGCAGAGACTTTGTTACTTCGAGTTCCATCACATTTACGTACACACCTACTACATACAGCTTCTTCCCTGCCTATCCTTGGTTGGGTCGGGGGCCCTAAGCATCTGTATATCTTCGCCAGAGGCCCCTATCACTTGCAGCTTCCAGGTCATCTGGCCGCTCCAACCACAGTCTCTCCTCGCACAATTTTGTCACTTGCTTCTGCCAGCTATTTCTGGGGTAACCCACCGCGGCGCCGGTCTTCTGCCTGCACCCTCGGCTTCCAGATCTTTCCGGCCTCCTACTACATGTAAATAAAATATTTCACCAAAAATCAAATAGAAAGAAAGTTCAGGGTGTATATCTTACCATTTCCGTGTTCAATTACGTCGCCTCTTAGTGGGCGCGTACTATAGTTTGAAAAGTATAATGCACTCGAGAGAATTCATCCTCTAGACACGTGATGAATTCACCATATAATTTGCATAGATTAAGGCGACGCTTTTACTGAGAACAGCCTACATACAATGACTGATTATTTTATTTGTTGGATAGCTACATCTCGTAGAAACAAAGACACCCACACATACTCAAGCAATATAATGAGGTTACGGTTAAAACTCGCGACCCAACTATTACGTCACGGTCGTTTTCCATTGCATTAAGGTTCAAAATCGCTTGAACAATCGTATAATAAAATCTAAAAAATAGCGTTTTTTTCCATTTTTTTGGGTTGATTTCGTTTTAATTAAAAATCTTTTACGATTATTCCCTAGATAAAGGTTCAATGAATCTACCCTCGTAGTGTTATTTATTTATTTATCGTATGGTCAAAACAAGTATATCACATCCCTCAAAGGAAAAAGTTTGAAGGTTGGGCATTGGGCAATGATAAATTTCGCAAGCAAGCTTGGTTATAAAGTTGTGTTATAAAATGTATTGACAGAAAGGCTAATGAAAAAGACGTCAACGAGTAGGTATCGTTTAAAAACATATTCCCAAAAGTTAACACTTATCAATCAACGTGATCCAGAATTTGTGGCACAGATTGTAGATATGTTGTTCAAAATACTGCCTACAGATCAAATAGTAGTATTTATTCAATAGCTACAATCAGAACAATACGTCACAATTGAAACAACTTACTCATGATTTGTTATGTATGACGTGTGTTTATTTTGTGGTGAAATGCGTGAATATTATTTTGCGTTTTATTTTTTTTTGTACAGTTTATTTGAAAAATGAAGGCTAAAATTGTTCATGATTCGAAAATCTTACCGTTCCAGCAAAATGGATTTCGATGTATAGAGGTCGTTCGTTTTTAGTTCGTTTTTACTTTACGTGGGGTTTGCCGGGGGGCTCCCTTAAGGCTAACCCTGGGCCCACCTCTTAGTATAGATTTGCCTAGAAGTGCGGGTAAAGAGGGCCTTAAGCCCGCGGGATTCCTTCAATTCTCGTAATGCATTTTTGTACTTAGGCCACCGTTAATGACTTCCGAATATACGCCGATCCCGAGTCCTCATTTCCCATATTTATTTAAAGATTTTCTCTCAGAAACACGGTGGTGTTGTATGGAATCATGTTTTGAATTGGAATCCCACATAAATATTTTAGTTCGTTTGTTTATATCACCACTTCCCATTTAATATCATTTCTCTCATGGGTTTCCATGGATACAATTTTTTTCCATAGAATTACTACTAATCCAGCGTACAACATATTTGAAACAGAGAGTACTTTGTGTCCAATTTCCAGTTAATTCATTCCGGGGTAATCTTTTATATGAAATGGTTTTGTGCATTCATTTATTGAGTGCATTTAGTAAACATTCTCAAAATACACTTAGGATATAAAAAGTTTAATAATTTGTAGTCTTGAATGAGATATTTCTTTAGACAAAACATCAAAATTCAAGGTTTTTCAAGAAAATCTCCACCATTAGTTGTGTTAGTCCAAATGTCACTTTTTAAAATGATAAGTTGTTTTTAAACTATTGAAAGGTGGTATTATCATTATTTGCAATGTAAAAGGTAAAATAGGCTTTTATTTACGTTTTGTAAATGAAATTTTGCCGTTTGCCAAATTAAAATTTACGACAAGAGCAAAATATTCATATTGTCTTTTTGTCATACCAATATTTCATATATTTTCTCTGTTGCACAGATGTCATATTCTCTAGATGGGTGCAGTATTTTTTCTCTATCTGACATAGATTATATTGCTTCCGAATATTTGTTAATCGATGTTCTACAATTATTAAAATCTTATGCAAAGTTGCTACACCACAAAAAATTGCCATACCACAAAAAATAAATATATTGTAAGTAGGTAGGTACCTGCTGTAAATATTTTAGTTCGTCCCAATGTTTCTAACATTTTCACCATATCCTTTATAGACTCTAAACCGTTCATCCGATTGAGATGAAACTTTGGGAAATTGTTGTGCTTGCCCCAAGGAGTGTTCTAATGGGGGTAGGGGATACAATGAGGGGGCACAAAGGGGGGGGGGGCAAGAAAAAAAACTTTTTTTTTCAAATATATATAACAATTAGTGTCGAAAAGATGAATGGTAACCCTACCGACATCCGGAGAAATAAGGAGGGGGGGGGGATTGGGGGGCTGGGGGGGTCGGGATGAAAAAAGTGATATTAGTGTCGAATCCATAGTTTTCCACCTCAATAAGATGAATAGTCACCCTCCCGACATCCGCAGGAATAAGGGGAGGGAGTTAGGGGCGCTAGGGGGGGTAGGAATGAAAAAGGTGATATTAGTGTCGAATCCATAGTTTTCCGCCTCAATAAGATGAATAGTAACCCTCCCGACATCCGCAGGAATAAGGGGGGGCTAGGGGGGGGGTCTGAATGAAAAAAGTGATATTAGTGTCGAATCCATAGTTTTTCACCTCAATAAGATGAATAGTCACCCTCTCGTCATCCGCAGGAATAAGGGGAGGGAGTTAGGGGGGCTAGAGGGGGTCGGAATGAAAAAAGTGATATTGGTGTCGAATCCATTGTTTTCCACCTCAATAAGATGAATAGTCACCCTCCCGACATCCGCAGGAATAAGGGGAGAGAGTTAGGGGGAAGAGGGGGGGGGGGGGCGGAATGAAAAAGTGATATTGGTGTCGAATCCATAGTTTTCCGCCTCAATAAGATGAATAGTCACCCTCCCGACATCCGCAGGAATAAGGGGAGGGAGTTAGGGGGCTGGGGGGGGTCAAATTGAAAAAAAATAAATTATGCAGACCCCGCAAAATTGTTGTGAGTTTCTATTGGCTCTGCAGTACTTTAACTAAAATGATGGTACCACTGATTTTGGGTTCCACTGCCGACCTACTTCACCATCCATACACAAATTTTGCCGTTGCGAAGCACGGGTAATACAGCTAGTTACTAGCATAATTCCTTTTTTTTTTTTTTCATATTTTTTTACACTCAAAAACCTCATAGGTAAATGACTCCGTTCGAAGAGTATATACACAAGTCCTAAATGACAACACACATCACACGAAGCACATTAAGTCGTTGAAATTGAACATGCGTGGTGCTCTAAACAATTCAACTGTGCTGTACCTTAGTAGGTAGATAGTAACTAATTTCAGTAATTACTAGGTACATGTAGTAGGTATAATGTGCCAACTTTACTACAGCGTAGTGGTGTGGTAGTTTTATTATTAATGAATGTTAAATAATGTATGATGTTAATAGTAGGCAGCAGGTATACCTACAATATTATAATAATAATTATTGTACTACTAGCAGTATTATTATCCATTTTAAATGGGACATCATTATGCGTATTAATTAAATTATGTTTGTTTTATCAGAACGATCGTGGTTTTACTCAAACATCAGCATTATACAGATAATGCTGCATCATTTACAAACATTATTTTTGCATGCACACCTATGTACGCTACCTGCCTTTATGTTATTAATCATTAATATAATTAATTATTGTCATCAGTATTTGTTTAAACGGTATACGATTTATATAATTACAATAAAATACGTAGAATAATTAAAATAAATTATTTACCATGCAAGTAAATTACACAAAAGAAATAAATTACCAGTGTCCATAACCTAAGCTCATCAAAAATTGTCGCCCGTCGTGTGAACTGGAAAGGAAGAGAATATTAAGAAAACACAAAAAAAAAATACTAATTCAAAAATAGTTTATAAATATGTTTCCATTTTAACAAAATGATACGAGGCACCAAGCAGAATTAAACTTTATTATTTTTTTTAATAATAGACTCTCAATTTATTTTGTGGTTGTCTCTGCACTTGACAACACAATTCCAATTTGCTTATTGTGAAGAGAATTTCGAAGCGTTTAGGTTTGTGTGTAATTGCAGAGCCACATCATTTATTTATTATAAAATGTATCAAATAATTGTTCTTATTTATATTTAAGTTAAAAGATGTCCATGGTTTGATATTCAGTGCAATCATCACAAATTCTCTTCAGGTATATCTAATTAATATATTTCGTTCATTTTGAATTCGGTTTGTCTTGGATTACATTGTGTAGTATACAGTCTCCAGCAAAGTACATTTGCGATGAAGAATAAAAATACAAGAAAACAATGAATTTGATTCATTGCATGTACCGTCTTCCTTAGTCACAATTCCCGTTTGTTTTGAGTATAAGTAAATATTATGTACATAAAATTACACTACATCACCAGCGAGTCCAATCTATTAAGGTATTGCCAATGTTGATTCTCTTCATGGAAATATAGAAAAATGTCATGTTTTTAAACATTTTATGGAAATATGCAATGAGTACAGTAGGGAAAATATCATCACAACATGATAAAGATACCCACGGGATACTGTGGTATTACAAAATGTAACAAATCCAATAATTACTTATTGAAAATTATGCAAATAATCATATTGAATGAACTATTTGTGATCGACACGTGGGAAAGTCATAGTATCTAATAAATTAATTATTGTTCCACAGCGCTCTCCATAATAAATTTGGTCGCATAATTGGTTATTCTAATCATTCGGGCAGGTGTTCTAATTCTGTATCAAGTCTCTTTTATTTGACGTTTAGTCTTATTTACTTCTATCAAAATGAGAGAGAAAGTTGTTCGTGAAACATTAGAGTAGAAATGAAACTACTTATAATGAAATTCGTAGACATTCTTAATAATGAGATATCAATTAAAATTAGGTGTTGTAAGGAATATTACCTGTTGTAAATAAATCAGTAGTAAGCCTATTCAACATCAAATCTAAATTAGTTTCTTAAATGATTTTGTGACTTTGTTACTTTTGTTCGTTCCATAAAATTCCAGTAGTACATAAAATGTGTGTACAGTACTGCTGCACTCAAATAATGTTCCTTATAGGGGACATATATCGCAACCGCACATTGTGCATCGTAAATCATAAGATAAGTGCTTTGTCAGATGCATTCCGTACAAATAATATGTTCCAAGAAGATTTCCTAACTTGCTGAAAGGAATTCAACTCGTTGTTAGTTTATTGCATGAACGAATAAATTCCATATGTATTAGATATCACTGTTATTAGTACTACTCCTACCTCCGTCATATTGAGAATTGACGAAAATCATAAAATCAATTTATTTTATGTGCATGTTTCATTTGATGAAATATGACCGTTAATATTTTATTAATTTGCATATAGTTTTCTTAGGTAACCATATGGAAATTATACTGATGTAAGCCCTATGAATATAAGATTTCACCAGACTTAGGGAGTTTGTGTTGGTCATGTTAGTAACATTCCTTCTATACATATTTTGGCGATAAAATTTCGATCTGAGTTTTTTGTTCAAAACAACAACCAAATAATACAGAATTATGATTGATTAAGTTTATTACCCAAAGCACGTATTTTTATTTTATTATAAACTCTCCTTTATCTCTAAATATTATGTATTTTTCGAATAGTAAAAGTAAAACACATATTACTAAATAAATAACAGTATCTGCTAACCTTCTTTAATGGTCAATAAGTCTTGAAATGCTTTAAGTGTGTTTGTGAAATTTGGCTTCACAATTGACCAGTAGTGCGAATAAAATTAAGGTAATTTATTGAACAAGCATTGTAGTACTACTAGTATATATTGACTACATACGAGAATAGCAAGACTACCAATTTAGTAGTAGTAGTGGAATACAATATTACCTACAACGTCGAATACGATGTTTCTCTCTAGATATAGGTGGTCTTGGACATACTAACAATGTTTGCAGCTAATATATTAGCCTTTTGGTTTTCTGCCTTTCCATTACAGTATGTTAATTTATATCTATTTTTATTGTAGGTAATTCAATGAATCCCATTTACTCGTAATTTACATAGGATAAAAGTATAGTAACTCTACATTCTTATTTTTATAGGAAGCTTTACGTAATGAGTTTTCATTACGTAAAACATTATATACAAACATTTATTTATTCTAAAATATATCAATGAGAACTTAAGTATACACTTAACGGGCGAAAATTATTGCAGAGAAACCCTAATGAGGTTTCCATATTATTTTTGTTTTGTTGTTTTTATATTGATAAACATTACTGAGTGGTATTAGCGATAGATAAAAAGTGGCGTGGAATAAAATAAAAATAGAAGAGTAATGTCTACAAAGAAACAGCTGGAACTCGACTTATCTAATTTTCTGGATAATGTAGAATGGAAATAATCTAACAAAATGAGAAGAAAAAATATGTAAATAAATCTGATTTATATCCAACATGGAATCCAGAAATCATATTGTATAACAAGGCTGGTATTATAATATCTACAGGTATTCCTACATACTTAGCAGGTTTGTGATGCCGTGAATAAGGTGACATAAAAAATATGATGATACAAGATTTTAACGAGATCCATCGCGTCTTATTCACGCGGCGTATAAGCATCATGAATTTTTATTGAAGTTACGTAAATATGAAATAATTTTATAATATTAAGAAGGAAACTCCGTTCGTTTCTACTTACGTCTGTCAGTAGTAGAAAAAAACTCCTATATTATCAGTCAAATACAGACTCAATATTCTATGTAAAAATCTTATATAAGACGTAGTGAAATAAAATGGAGCTCGTATTTTTTAATTTTCTCGATAAGTATTATGTATAGCAAATGAAGATTATACTTATTTATCCTATAATATATATACACCTATCCCAAAATTTTATTTGAACCAATGTTTTCACCACTTCATTTTTACATAACATATTGGTATAATAACAAATGTGGTAGTCATTCGTGATGGTTTAGCTTAGATGATTATATATTGAGAGAACGAAGGATAAACCTGACGATATGTGCCCTTAAGTACAATGCTTGTACTCCGAGAATCACTAGTTTCCAAAAGGACAACAATCCCTAGAATGTATGTATATCACTAGTCTAGTTACAAAATGTGACTAACACAAGTCTAAAATAAAAGGATTGTCCGAGGTTAATGCGTTCTTTAACTAGATTCTCAACTATGTATAAGATCCCTCAAGAGTATTAAAATTTTCAAATTTCTCTTACAGGATACTCGAAAACAATTTCAAAACAAGTGAAACTTTATGAACTAAAACTCTAACTAAATAATGTGTGTCAGCCAGTCCCAGACTCCATAGGGAATTTTCATTAGACAGTATTGTTTAATTTTTATTTATACGGTCAGCACTGGTAAATAAATCATTATAATGAACATATTGTTCCCCGATATAGATAATGGTAGTTAGAGTCCGGTAAAAAGAGGAATTTTGCCTTCAATAGTTGAACTAATTAGGTTTTTGTTTAATTTTATCAATTCCAAAAGTTGTTAAATATTTTTTCCTTGTAGTAGGAATGGTCTTCAATAAAGATGACATAAAATTTCTGATAAATATGATACTGATAAAGTTGTATAAATCTATTGCTTGTACTAGTGATGTTCAAATATAGGATACGTTTTCTAAAAAAACCGTATACTCAAATCATCAATGGTTCTTCAAAAGAAAAACTTTGCTTAGAATGTTTCGTAATTAACTAATCTTTAATAATTTCAGGCGAATAATAATAATACTTGTGAATTGTCTTTAAATTTTGCAGGATATTAAGAAAGATGCAAGATTAGGTAGAACTTAAATTATGAAGGCGGTTTTTTACCATTTGCATTGTTTGGACTCTACTACATAGGATGCCTTGTGTGTTTGTATGATAGGCATAGTCCAAGGAAAAAAGGTAGCAAGTTTTGAAGCGTGACATTGAGATTCGTTACTGTACATTTCATGAAAAAAATGTCAACAAATACTAAATTTCATTATGGCTATTATTAAATGGCGTGCAAAAAAAGGTGATATAAAAAATGGCAATATTTTAAGATTTTTTAAGATCTCGGAGATATTGAAAAAAATTGAATTCTATATTATCCCATCAACCTATAACCGTACAACAAAACTCATACCTACAAAATTTGTATCAAAAATGTATAACTACTTGACATTTAGCAAACTCTACATAATGGATTGTCTGTTGATCGGAAAAAATACCACAAATCTATCTAGATACTCCATATATACTCGCATATACTTATCTTTGAGTGTATAGATATTTTGTGTTAGTGAGCTTTTGTTGTGACTGTGTTTATCTATAAAAGTAGCTCTATAAACATATAGAATACCAAGTGGGAAGTTATATAAAGGTTCTTCCTAATAAACACTCCTTTTGTCGGATTCTTTTAGTTGTTAGCCACGAACGACGAGCAGTTTAATCAGGATTACAATTCTCTATACTTAACCTAAATCTATGTTTGTACACATCACTAAGAGGTGGATACGGGATATTGTATAGATTTTCAATTAGAGCAATTTATGTACTATATTATATATATACTTAAATATTTTTCTGTTGAGATTTTCTAGAAAGATTTGATTAGAAAAGGAAATACAAACATATATTTATACTTTGCCCTCACAATATCTACTTTATGTTAACTTTGTAGTAGTTAGTTCCCTTTGGATTTGGTGCGAGAGCAGTTGAAAAATAATATCATTTATAGTGTAAAAAAAGATGTATTCTAAACCGAGAAATTTTTCATAAATTGTTATGAGCGCGGTGTTTTCTTTGAGACAACGTTTCAAGTAAAGAGAATATTATGTTTTTTTTAAGGGATTTATTTTAGTGAACTTTTTACGTAAGACAAAAATTGTATTGAGTAATTGCTTCTTTTAGTTCAGTTGTGTCTTAAATCTTACTATGAACTTTAGATGAAAGATTTAAAAAAAGTAAAGCAAATGAAGTCTTTCTTGGATAATAGAGTAAAAATAGTTAATTGCAACAAACAATTGCACGAGCGGACAAAGAATAACTAAGACGAGTAAAAGAATGTGTATTCCCATCTAATAGCATTTCATCTCGAGATAACAACTTCTAGTAGTTAAGTAGGTAAAAGTGTACTTCACACTTAATAGGTATCAATGACTATTTTTTTTCAGTTTTGCCATTGAATAAGTGTAATATTTGCTTGAAGACATTCAGTCATTTGTCAAGTTTGAACAGACATAAACGAATTCACACTGGCGAAAAACCTTTTGAGTGTAATATTTGCAAGAAAACGTTCACTCAGGTGTCGAGTTTATACACACATAAACGAATTCACACTGGTGAAAAACCTTTTGAGTGTAATATTTGCACGAAGACATTCAGTGGAATTTCTTATTTAAAAATACATAAACGGTTTCACACTGACGAAAAACCTTTTGAGTGTAATATTTGCTTCAAAACATTTCTTCATGCGTCAAATTTGGACGTACATAAACGAATTCACACTGGTGAAAAATCTTTTGAGTGTAATATTTGCTTGAGGACATTTCTTCAAGCATCGGATTTGAACAAACATAAACGAATTCACACCGGCGAAAAACCTTTTGAGTGTAATATTTGCAAGAAAACATTTACTCAGGTGTCGAGTTTATACACACATAAACGGCTTCACACTGGCGAAAAACCTTTTGAGTGCAATATTTGCAACAAAACGTTTAGTCAGGCGTCGAATTTAAACACACATAAACAAATTCACACTGGTGAAAAACCTTTTAAGTGTAATATTTGCTTGAAGACATTCAGTCAGTTGTCAAGTTTGATCAAACATAAACGAATTCACAGTGTATAAATACGCACATATGCATGAAAACATTGAACTTGAAAACCTTGTTAAGTACAATATTTGCATAAGACATTCGGTCAGCCGTCAAATTTAAAGAGACATAAATCAATTCACGATGGTAGCAAACCTTGTGAGGTGATATTAGAAATAAAATGAAATATAATTAACTTTTAAGACTAACAGATCACACACAACAATATAATAAGATGATGGTCTGGATAACTACGCCGCCCCACTAGCCTGAAGACATATTTTATTAAATAATACAAGTAGTAAGACAATACTCCCGGCATATTTATCTACCGCTGTGTGAATGTATGAATTCCTTCAAGGTTTTTACTAAAGTATTAACTCTGTATTAATTTACCTGTGCAGGTAATGTAGTTAGTACACACATGTAATGAATGCATGAATTTGGTGCAAAGAATAAACATACTTTAGTTCCACGCAGCTCCGCATAGCGCTGATAGTATTTGGGTTAACTGGAAGAGATTTCTGTATAGCGATAAGCTCGCCCTAGTGAGCATTACTTATTTCTATAAGTAATATTGTATATAATGTTCACATAAAGAATAAACAATTCAAATATATTATTAGTTTATATAAGATTATGATGTACCCTCAATGTGTAGTTTTGTAGGAGTTTACTACAAATGGACGAAAGGCCGGCCAATTATTGGTCATGTCGTCTATTTGTCTCTGTCGGCCATATGTTCATGTCGGCTAAATGGCATTCGGCCGTTTGTCTGGATTCCGTATTATAGTATGAATGTACATACAATATGATTTCATAATCAATGTAATATGCTTGTGTTTTCATAATAAAAATTATAAAATTGAAAATTGAACATACTCAGTAAAAGCGACTGAGCAGTGAACATATCTACCATTATTATAGACCTGTTTCCTTTTGCAGATCTATATCGTATAATAACGAGCTCACTGCAACATCATAATATCGCGTAAAATTGGGGTTAACTGGAAGAAATTGCAGTTCTGCAATAAGTTCACCCTGGTGAACAACGATTTAAAATCTGTACTATGTCTGTTTTTTTAATGCTTATATGTATTTCTTGTTCTCATAGAGATTAAATAAATTAGAAATAAAATCACGGAATTGAATCCCGCCGATCTATGATCGAAATATTCATAATGTACTTTCACTGTGATAATCTCAACCATTACGTATTTAATTATTAGGGGGGCGTAGCTGTGAGGTAAATTTGCCGATACCATGCGAGTCTAATCGTTATAATCGCATTTGTATGATGATAATAAATATTGAATGAAATACCTATTGACATCTAAGTAGTTTTAAAAATGACGATCTTTGTACTCCTGTAAAAATGCTAATTTGTTTTTTTATATTTTTTTATTTACAAAATACGTGTTATTTAGAAAAGAATAGTGTAGGATAAACTAGTGAACAAACACAACTCACAATTGACATGAAAATTTAATTTAACATGAAGCTGAATAAATACCAAAACGTTTTAATTTTGTGTAAGTATGTTTTTTGTTACAAATCAGGAAATAAGTACCGACCCGGAAAGGTTTTTCAAGGATTTAATTTTGCACGTTGGCCGAACGTTAATAATTAGACATAGCAAATAAACAACAGCCCATAATGACGTATCTACCGAAACTTGTATGGATCAACTCAAATTAATTGTTAATGAAGGTGAAATGAAAAGTTGACATGAGTCCGGCATGTTCCTGTATTATATTCATTTTCTTTAACTATAAGGAAATTTCGATCGAAATTATCGATGATTCTTGTAGTTTATGTGGTCAAAAGAAAAAAAACCTTATGAGATTTGACGGATATTGTTAATATAAATATAATAGACATTATTGGTTCATGTTTCTGTCATGTTCTGTGTTGGATGACTGTTTTCTTGTCTCTGATTCATATTGTTTTATTTCATACAATAATCTTCTCACTACGGAATGTAGGAAAACCACTCCTCCTCTGTTAATAATAAGTATTTTGTAATGATCAAATTTTTATAAAAAATAATCATTTTATAGTTCTAGTAACGTCTTGCACATTGTGATAAACATATACTTACCTAATTACAACCACACAAAATTACTACCAAAAAGTTTTAACAACTTTGTTGGCGCTTTTCCTGTGACTATAAGATATAAAGGATATTATACGGAAAGTACTCGTATCTAATCGACTATTATTTTAATGCTTAATGTATGTAATAGTGAAAGAATACTCATCCACTTTTTTTTTAAGTATCTGGGCTTGCATACACAAACCCAAATACTTTTCTGCACACCTTGCACTTGGCTAAAAGCCTGTATCGCAAAGTGTGGAATACATCGCTAGCGCCGGGGTTTGAACCTGACACCTCCTGCTCGAGAGACTGCCGCCTCAACCAACTGCGCCAAGTTTATTGTTTATTGTTGTTTATCGTCCTTAGACCCTATGTCGGGCACTTGGACTCGTCAGTTTTACATAATTATATATATAACAATTAAGGCAATAATAACAACAATAATGCACAATATCAATGCTAAAGAGTGTAAAGGGCTCTGTTAGCATTTAGTTGGCGCCGCCAACCATTTACATTTACGGTTTCTTTTATTAAGGATTTAAGAATTATTTCTGGCATGAAAGTGACTGTGATGACTACGTGCATGGTAAATATATTCGATCGATAATGCAATCACCGTAGTCTGAAAATTGTAAGAAAAAATCTTTCTCAGTTCAGGCAAACAATATATCAATGTGAGTCTCAGTTCTCTTGAGAAGAACGATACATTTTGTGTCTGTCCTTCTCAAGCATCCGCTGTCCTTTTTATCCAGTGGGCATGATAATTATGATATACTCTGATACTTTTATACTCATACATCATAATATTATAACAATTCTATAGAAGCGTTCATTATGAAATACATTTTTTTTTTTTTTTTTTTTTTATTAAAAATGAATCTGGGCTTATCGAAATAAACCCAAATACACCTTTGTACACTTCACAGAAAGCTTTAAAAGCTTGTGTTGTGAAGTGGAGTAGGTCGGGGATTGAACCCGCGCCCACTGGATTAACAGTTGAGCGCGTTACCAACCAGGCTACCGACCACATGTATGGATAATAATAGGCATATCCTACCAACATCGATATAACTTGTGCTGTATCCCTATGATGGATATTCAATGACAGTTCTATGTGAGTCTGTTAATATGAAGCACGTATTATCACTGCACTCGTGAGACGTAAAGAGGTGTATAATGGTATAGGTATAGAATAATTATAATACTAATAAATAATAAAAGTCTCTCTTGTGCCCGGCGAATCTGCGCCCGTTTTTATGCAGCCACTATTGCATGTGTTTTGGATCCAAAGTTATTTTCACTCTTTTATCATATCAACCGGGGCCTTATGGGGTAGATACATGGAAAAGAATATAATTACTTGTACGGGATTTGACTCTCATTTTACTCAACACATGAGGGTTCTCCGTATAATTAATTCCAGCAACTTAAAATTTTGAAATAATTATTATTTTCCGAAAAAAAACACTTTAAATATACCTACGGTAACGTTTATTAGCTGTATAATTTTCTTTTTATTTTCTTCGGAAAAGGTTGTTTCTTGTGAATATTGCAAGATGAATATTTGTGCCTATTGATTTCTGTCGATAGAACCTATATTATGATAACAATATTTATTTACTATTTAGGCTTATGCGATGTTTTCAAAATCACATCACTTGCTGTACCATCAGTTGAACATGAAGAGCATGATGCTGTCGATGCATAATAGGTACTTGACAATTTACGTACTAGATAATACTATAATGGTAGATATGTAGTGTACCAAATAATAGATACGATGAGTTATTACTCTAGCACATAAACTAAACACTTACAAGGCTGATGCTTGTGTTAATATTAACCTATCGTAAGCCGGTGGAAGGTACCCATACTTTATAGAACATACATCATTACTGATTTTGAAAAAGAGATAAATATATTTTCCTATAAAAACAATGAATAAAGGTAGAACCGAATTTTATTGTTGCATGTTTTACTATTGTTAGCTCCAGTTGCATAAACTTAAATATGCATATAACTTATATAGCTACTCGTACAGTTGTAGTATTGTTGTTTATTCAGTGTTCCCGTAACATTTACATATGTATCTTTTATACAAATGTTCATGACGTTAATTAGCTGCAATCTAAGCAATGTAGCACAATGCACCCAAACGTTTAAACAGTTAATAAATTCAACACCAAATGAAAGAAATGAGACGATTAAATTATTTGGTGTAGTGTATTATAATAATAACAACTGTTTGCAGTCGTCGTGGTATAATTCACTGGTGGGTAATACATTGGTTGCAGCTGTTATGAATTACCACATCCTGGATTGCGCTGCTACTGCCGTCTCTACTGCTCCCTCTCTATACAAATCCATAGTTGACTCGAGTACCTTCCCACTAACAGTAGCATTGTTTATATACTAACGCAAACTAACATTATAAACTTGTGTACATCTGTACGACTAGCGACATATTATATTGCCTACATTATAAGTAGGTATGTTTTGTTGAATTGAATATGTGTCTGGAAGCAATTCTATGCTCGGTTAGAAACAACTTTCACCAAAGTCTTCGTACTCTGTCCTCACCTTCCTTTATGGGGGGTGTTTTCCTGAATATAAACGCTTCAGGACAAGAAACAGTAGATAGCGGTTCTAGTTGTGGGACTATGAAATTTTGAACGGAATATGCAGTCAACGTGTAATGTTGCCTTTGCTGCAATTTTAACTTATGAATACTGCCTGGAAATTGTTGTTACTCTTCAAAGAACACTGTATGTCTTTGTTATAATGTAGAGTATAACAAAGAACTCAAATAATCACCTACCTACTTGATGCCTAATATACAAAAAATAATAACATTTCGATTCCAACTCGAAACTATATAAATTTACCCGAGCCTTCATTATAAAAAATGTTCATTGTAATAAAGTCTACATTCTCAACAAAATATAATATTACGATGCGATGCACATTCTACAGCAATTAAATAATACATACAATTAATAAGATCTCTGAACAACGGTAGGTAGCAGAATTGTATAAAATGCTCAAGAGTCACTCGGGCTATTCTTTCATTTCTGAATATACGAAGGCAAGCTTCCTTGTCTTTTTATTTTTTGTATCGGATTTCTTTTGTGTCTTCGTTCAGTTTTAAGCACTATTTGAAGAATTCCACCTCCATTATGAAGGAGATCAAAATAAAAAGTTTTTTTCTTTATTAACAGATAGGTATAAATAGAATGAATTCTTTTATTTAAAGTGTAATACTACTAGAGTAGCACTTCTTTCTTTCTAGATATCTTATTTTTCTCGCTGGACCAATTAAGTAGATTGAATTTCCCTGAGCACTGCTAAATATTTGTACCTATTCTACCTACTTTACTTATACAGCAAATGATCCCGCACAGAGCGACTTTACGCCACTTTAACTCTTCTTATAAAATGTTCTCACAAATACCAGACTACGATCGTCTTTTGGGCAACATGAAAGACTACAATTTTATATGAATAACAATATCATAAACATTTCTTTTATTTGTTGAACGTGGATTTTATTATCACGTAATTTATTCTATCTTTATTATATTGTAATCTTTTTATTACACACTCGGTTGTTTTTTTTTTTAATATTTGTGTGCAAATCTTGCAAGCGGTTTCTAAACCACTTCCTGACTACTTAGCTGAAACTTTGCAAACGTACGTACACTCGGTGACAATACGATTATGTGTAAAAATCGAGAGAGGATCCAGTCAGCGCATATCGCCGTGTTTGGTATCTCATGAAAGGGCTTCACGAGTAGAACTCATATCTTTTTACGAATTTTGAATCTGTCTATTCTTAGTGGGAAGCGCCATTGGAATGAAGTATTCCAAGCGCCTCGAAAGTCATGTATGATGTCGTTTGGTAGACCCACGAAAAAAAGTTCTTGGATATGAAGTAATAATTAATTACTTATTTATTGTTATGAGACAACATACAAACTCACAACCCAGTATTATTCTGTATTATGCTTGCGTTACCTACCTTGTTTTTTATTGCGGATCTAGGTGTCGTTTTAGTAGATCAAAATGTATAAATATAGGATCTATACTATACACTAAGTGACATTAAAGGCTACAAAAAAAACGAATAAAACAAAAAAGTTTATCAAAGAAGTCATTAAGATTGTTCTGCTTCACAAATAATGGCTTCAAAGAAATAAAACATCTAACAATAAAATGTGTATCTACATCAATAATATAATAATTGCAGCATAATATTTGTCTTATTTCAATGAGTAACTATTAGATAAACTTATCATTGATGTACGTAGGTGGGTACTAATAAAATAATGAAAGATATAATTTGCAAATGTTTCATAATCAATAATATGTATATGTAGGTGGTTTAATTGTAGTTTATAGGCAGGTATACAAAGTATCTGTCACTTTCAGAATGGCGCAATTACTTAGTAGTTACTATTCCGATATTTTGAGTGATGAAATTCGTTGACAATAATAATAATAGCATCATCTCTGTTATCCTCTATCTCAATTCTGTTTATGTAGGTACTAAATAATTGAAATGTTCGAGGATTTCAATCTGTCCAATGTATCTACCTATGTACATTGAACAGATTATATCTAACAGATGAGAATATTAGTACTAGGAACATTATACAAATTTGTGTATAGAGATTAGATTAAATTTGCTAACTATCAATGTACAATACAAAGCACAGTAGTAGATGGCATTTACATTATTGTGATGTTTGTTCAACATAATTGTGATAATTTCTTATTCGACAACTTGCTTCGGGTCATTTCATCTATGTATAATATACATACTCGTACTTATCGTAGAGCACATACAACCCAGCACAGTTATGTTGGACTGTGCATATTTTATTCCTATCTTTGGTAGTTGTTTAAAAAACAACTTTGCGAGAAAGTTTAATGGCGGGGCTTAAAGGATAATTATAATGTTTGTACCACTCTTTATATTCAACAACAAACAAGATGCAAAGTTTTGATGACTTCTAGCAAACCAACTTGCAATCAGAGTGGAGATAGTTGAAGCTGCCTCCTACAATTAAAAATCAGGTTCCAAAACGTTTAGGACTTAGTTAATCAGGGATTTATTGCTTAGAATAGTGCCCTTCTTTGTTACGATATTTACTTATTTTTTAAAGAGCTTGTTAAAAATACGAAAAGTGTCAACGTCAAAGTAGGTATAACACCTGAAAGATTTGCCTAGTCTAGATTATTTTATATAGATATTCCCTACTACTTTGCGCTGTCTCTTTACTCCAAAATAACACAGAAGTCTGCCTAAGTACTAAATACGAGTAGGTAATGGGGTAATAGAAATTAATATTGAATGTAAAATCTTCATTTTCCTGCATTAAAAACAAATAAATGTAGGTAATATCAGAAAACAAATATAGAATTAATAAGTATAAATTGTATTTTTTCTTGTTTGGCGATCGACTTGGTATTATCGGAGGTATTCACTTAAATAATACATTTACTAACTACTGTTTACAGATCAAACAATCTTCTACTATAGAGCCAATATTAAACGAGTATCAACATGATACTTAAATCAAGCAATAGCTCAGTGGTCTGTGAGTGCATACAAGTTACACACTACACAGTCATACTACGATGTTCCTACATACAGACTGATATTGTACTATGCACCTACTAGCTCATTCAACTTTTTTTAATATAAAAAAGCGTTATTTTCTATTGCTTTGAAAACTTTTGTAGCCAACATTCAAATACTAGAAAGTTTTTTTAACACCGCCACTACTGAACTCATTCTTGTTGCCAAAAGCGAATGGAGCTTCGTTGCATTTTACATATCTACATAAAACTATTGACTTCCCATTTATTTTTCGTTTTAACGATGTAGATAATTGATATAGATTCTCATTTAATTAAATCACTTGTTACGGATATCTATGACTTTAAAAATACATTTAGAAAAGTTGAATCGAAAAGTGAAATTTATTTGCATGGAGAACGAGAAAATGTAGGTAGGTAATGAACTCTATAAATTATACATGCATAGATTAGGATTGGCCAAATAAAAACTTTGAGTTTTATTCCTTGAAATTGCTGCTAAAAGAGTGCAACAATTACTAAACAAATTATCTACATACAACTATTATGTAGACCCATAGATCAATACAAAAAAATGGATTAGAAATAATAGCTATGGTTAGCTAAGTACAGGCAAATGAGGTTTCTTTACGCAGTGAAATATCTGCCAACCTGTATTAAAAAAAAACAGTAATTAATTATATGGGTTTTTAATTTGAAATTTCCATTGAATACAAGTATTAGGTACATACCTTTTTGCATTCCCAATGTGTTTACACACTGTGTTGCCACTTACGACTCGTCTAGTTGGTATTGCTAATTGGACAATATTATAAGCAAACACTAGATCCCCTTTAAAATTGTGTATAAGTATTTATAGTATCTACCAAGTACCACGTGGAGAGCATAAAGTTAGGAGTTATAAATTGATGGAGAATGCAAATTGAACTCTTTTAATGAATATCCATACCTTAGTGTGTTACCGAAACTGAATGGTAAATTCACGTTCTATGAATTATAATAACATATTACCATCCTTTATTAACTTTATTGTATGACGGTGAGTGTGACTCTCTTATTGTAAGTACGAGCATCTCGCATAGTGTGTGTTTGGATCAACGTGAAGGGTTTTGTTTCTAACACAAAGAAGCATACGCGCGTTTGTCAAGGATCCTTGTGATACAAGTGAGAAAAATAAGAGGATACGGTTGATAAGTGTTGATAGTACCTACTTTACTCAAAGGAGGAAAGTATTGCATGGTTTTAATGACTACTTGGGATTAGGTTATTTCATTTCTTTGTATCCGAGTTACTCCGAGACTAGAGTCCTATTATTTTCATTCTCGCTCATAATTATCTAAGGTTTTTAAACATAGCAATATAAGAAACATTTAACTTCCTTGTTTAACCGGTAACTTACCAACCAATCTTGGTTTACGTTTTTGTCAATTTTGCAACTGGTTTTAGTAAGTAAATATTTATTTGCCTTTCGGTAATACTATACGAGCATACCCGAGTAAGAATCCGTGCGCACGCACACGCACGTCGCACACGTACTCGAACACTATAATTTACAGCTCTACGTCGAATATAAAAAAATGGATGCCTTTAAAACAAATACACTTTGAAACAGTCATTAGTTGGATGATGTATGGATACAATGAGAGGATTTGATTAATTTTCTACTGTATTTATGTAAATTATCTATATAAATAAACTAGGTCGTTCATTCATAAGGTATAAAATTAGAAAAAAACTTAATAATGCCTATAAAATAGTGTCATAGTGTATCAATAGTCGTATAGTAGTACCTACAGTTATTCTCGAAACTTGTTTATTGCAAGCGCAAGCAAATAATAAGTCAAAATAATATCTTATAAATTATTTTAATTATAAACTTAATTCATTTACTGTGTTAACTGTAATGGATGACAGGATATCTTCCGAGTGGAAATAGTGGAAATAATTCAACTGCAAAATTGTAACAGTTATATCATATTAATTGACAATAATTAGACTTTGATCATAAATCATTCTAGTATTTTCAACTTCATTTTTGCACCGCATAATTAGTACCGTAAACTGAAAGATTTTGTCTCAAAATTGTAAATTTTTTTGGAGTGTGCATACCGACATTTCAAAAATTTGTAAAAACGGGAGACCTTCTATCTCGACAACCGTTACTAAATATGCTTTGGAACAAAATAGGGTAGATGCATTGAACCTTTATCTAGGGAATAACCGTAAAAGATTTTTTATATCTTGTAAAGATTTATCAAAAAGAGATTTTAAAAACACCTCTGACCTTTTTTCCGAAAGACGGAAACTCGTTTCCCGGAAGTCGCGGAGTAAAAATTTTTTTTTGTACTGATAGTATGCGTTAAAATCTAGGGAATAACCGTAAAAGTTTTTTGATAGACGCAAAATTAACCCCAAAAAATGGAAAAAAACGCTATTTTTACCATTTTATCATACGATTGTCAAGCGATTTTGAACCTTAGTGCCGTGGGAAATGTCTGTGACGTCATTCCTGGTGCCATTCCCTTAATGGGAGGAACAAATTTTCCACAATTTTCCCATCTTCGCGCCCTTCGCTAAAAATAAATTGCAGTGGCTCCAAATGTTGGCCAAACTTCTTTTTTTTATTTATTTAAAACGATTTATTTGAGTTTCGTTGCACACTTTCATAATGGTTAGTAAAAGTTCACATAACTAATCTTATACAGAAATAAATTTAAGTGCTGCAAAATATAATATTTCACTATACTAGTTTTTCCGTTACAAATTGTCAACCAAATTCCTGTTTATATCTTCGATATTTTATTTTAGTCTGCCTAGTCTTTATTTATACGTACCTAATCTGGAATTGAAAATCTCGCTTGAATACTTTTCTCTCCTGTTAAATCTATATAACCTCAAATTGCTCTTAATAATGCTATCACTTTTTGAAAAATGCTAAGTACCTATTCATTCAGCTTCAATAGATGGAAATTGTTCGGAAGAAGCGATCGCGAGAAGAATCTTATAAGATTCAATTTCCGCCATTGGTAAATGTATCATTTTATATTATTTGGTAGATAATATTTACGATCTATGTTAGTATACAGTACGGTGCCGTGAATCGCTTGACTTGGATGCACTGCACTACATACTACATTCAATATTATCAGTGCGGTTGCAGGTTGCTATCTCAATGAACTATCAATGTTGGTACTTTAAAACATTCATTTTGTTGTTAGAAAATAGAAATATAAGAATTAACACATAAGTATATTATACTCGTATTATGACACATCGCGGAAAATAACTCTAAACTGTTTATTTATTTTGTGACATCATACTGCTTAATCAATCAATTTGCAAAAACACCAGATTTTTCTCCAGAAAATACTAGAATATACTAGGTCAAGTACTCATCGACAGGGGACGGGGGGGGGGGGGTCCCTAAGAAAAGATGAATGGCTAAAACTGTTGACCTTGACACCAAAAAAAAGTCGTCGGCGGGGGGGATAGAATATTTTCTTCCGCGCACGAAAAAAATCCTGGTGATATTGCAACTTTTTTTTTTTACCGTGACGACGAAAAATTTGAAGAGCAGAGGGGAAGGGGTGAAGAAAAATTTATGAACTAGCAATATTCACTTTTTTTTAATTTCAATGCAAATTAATGCAATGCTTATATATACAAAATTTTCCAAAATTTTAGATTTTTCAAAATACCTCAGTAAATACTAGTTTAGTATCAAAAATACTAAAAACGACAACAAGGTTTGGTCATCTGATGAGCATCGTATAGACAAACTCCTTTTAAAATTATTATTACAAACGTTGAATCTTTTATTAAATGTATAAAAATATCGGAAAAAGTGCCAGGGTGAACTGACCTACCTATCGCGGTATAATAACGTACATTATTCTTGAGAATTAGTATTGTTGTAGTACATGGGAGCCGAAGTAGAGCGCTGATGTTTATTCATATACATTATGGATCTCAATCATTCGAAAGAAATTACATCGAAGTTTTTCGATGTAACGCTATAGATTCAAATTATTTGGAAATCCCATTAATCTGAATGTCATATTTGGAAATCTTTTGGGTAAATATATTGGACTGATTCAAATACTGTAACATTAACAACAATAACATGTGCTCAGCGGAAAATCTCAGCAACCTATGAATTACCTACTTTAACAGTGACGATAAGGAATCAAAGTGTTTGCCAACTATTTAGTGCTGTTTTTTTACGAGCATCCATAAAATTAATTACCTACCCAAATTAATTCTCATAATTCAATTAATAAAACATTTTACTGTTACTTAATGAAATAAATCACTTCAGATTAGGTACAGGTATTTTAAATGTTAAAATGAAGATATTCAAAGCGAATATTTTTATAAACTTAACTTTATTTTTAGTATTGACATAAGTATTGCTTAAATAAATATTTTATATTTACGTAGGTACCCTAATTAATACTATTTGTAATGCGAACAATAAAGCTGATATTTCTATTCATAGTTTTCATAGAAAACTGATTCGTATCAAAGGTCCCAGTCCAGTCCTTTTCAGTTCAACATAATGTGAGGCGCAGCTCGTGTCCTCGGACAATGATTATTTAAAAAATCAGTAATTGCCTGTAAAATTGTTCGATCTTCATTAATAGATCTTGACGTGCGTATAACACTTCTTGTCCGAGTGCTTGGGTCCCTCAATATCAGCATGGAGTATCTCTATTTTTCATTGTTCATTAAAGTTCTACAACATCTCTTACGTTCTCGACCCAAAACATCTCAGCTCGTTTATTTCCTAGCATTATTTATCTTGTCACAATCTTAAGATACATATTAATATTTAGTCTAAGACAGAATATAATAATATTTTAGTTTACATATAATTTTATTCAACTAACTGGAATCGAAATGTTGAGAAGCCCTTCTTACATCTTATAATTATAACCGATAGAAATAAAATTCAACCATTATGTGCTAGTATTGATTTCGGTTTGGAGATTGTTCGTATTGTAAGAAGAGTACTAATTGGTACATATTATGAGGCTACATATAGCGTTATTTATTACTAGTGTATGCTTAATCGGAGATGCATATTCAAGTAATCCGTTAAAAGAAGAGTTCATGGACTTTATAAATTTACTACCGCCAATCAGGAGGATACAAAAGTTAATTGTTAACAGATATCCTCATAATTTAGAAGAATTACATAAGATATATAATGATGTGATAAAAAACGATCAATTCTTGTCTTATTTACTCCGATTTAATGAAATACTGGAATATATTGAGGTGACCATTTTTTTTTTTTTTTTTTCCTTTGTTAGGTCAGGGGACCGCATGTCCCCTGCGTCACTGCGACCAGAGTAGGTCTATTGTGACCATCAAATTAATTTATTCCCATCATGAATTAAGCTAGTGGATATGCCTGTTATTTCTCCTTCAGAATGTCTTTAATTTATTGTGGTACTTTAATTTGTTGTATACCGACATTTTTTGTTGATATTTTAACATTAGGAAAATTACATATTTGCAATTTACCAGTAATATATATTTTAGCCAAAAATATTTATATGTCTGTTTCTGTTTCAGCTAACCGACTTTCTATCGTCCAAGAATGATTTTCATCTCGGCCATTACGATGGTGCTACTTTAGTAACATTGAAAAAATTTGTGTGCGTGGATCCTACAGAAAACGTAGTAAACGATATATTGAGTGACATCATAAGAATGTTACCAATACGTAAAATTAAAGCGTTACATGCACAGAAAGAAAGAAAAAGTTTAATATTTCGATCATTTGATAATCAAATTCATTCACCGGAACTGATGGTTTATTTACATAATCTTATTGAGACTCCAGATTTCCAAGAAATATTTTATCAATTAAGAGATAAGAGTATCGATTTAAAACATTTGTTATGTTTCTTTACGGTTATAATTGGCCTTTAAAAATAGGCATAATGTTTACGAATATTTTATGATGTATTATAGTGAGACATGAAAATAAATTGCATCTACTTATATTTTTTAATTTGGTCCAGATGTATCTTTTTAGATACGTTTTTTAGTATGATTTATTTTAATCACTACAGATTTACTTAACCAATTTTTCTCCGTGGGATCTTTGATGAAGTCTCAGCTTCCTCCAAAATCCATCTTCATGCTATCCGTTATCTAGAGCTGCAGTGCCGACCCCAGTTCACACCCAGCACTATGCCGTCAGCTGTAACTGCAACAAACCAGCGAAAATTAGGCCTTACTAGTCTTCTTCTTACTAGATTTACAGTTTATAATTGGTAAATTATACTTCTTTAATACTCGTAAGAAATTATTATTACCTGTCTATTGATTATATCAATGCATTTTATAATATCAACGTTTGATTTTGTTGTCTTATAATATCTGTCTTGTACATAGTGTCCCATGAAAAGCATACGTATAGAAAAGATAATACAATAATAAATATAAGATGTGTTTGATCTTATCCAATTTTTTCTTTTTATTCATATCCTTAATGCTGACGATGTCTCGTCGCGAAAACAGCACAATCCTTAAAATAAAATGCCATGACGTGCCCTTCAACAGGTTGTATTGAAAAAGAAAATAAAAGGTACAGACGTGGTATAGGACATAAAAAAATCTTGGTTTGGATTTTATTCTTTGGCAGTGGTTTGGAATTCCCGGTCCGGCGAAACTCTTCCTATTGGTCCAGGACGGTGGGAAGTTTTGAATGATGGTCGCCAACCTTTGCAGCAAAGTAGAGTTGCATATAAGGCTGATTATGAAGTCTTTTGGGGTACAGAAACTGTCCGGATAAGAAGAGAAATATGAAGAGAAACGAAACGCATTAACAGATGGTACTCGTAGCTACCTTTACTGAAACGATAAGAAATTAAAGTAGGTATTTGCCAACTACTAAATAACTTTTTACGAGCATCAAATTAATTACTTACCTGAACTAATATCGTTCGTTTAGTTTAAAAAAAACAGTTAACGGCTGTATAATGCAATTAATAACTTCAATTGTGATTAATACTATAAAAGCATATAAATATGAAACAAAAATGGTTTTCAATTTCACTTATATATCAAAATTCCATATTTTTTCTTTTTTTATAGTTATTCAGGTATTCTTCGTGGCATGAAATATTAATTGCATTAAGGGTAAACCAACCTACACCCCTTGATGTTTCAGGAGCCTCAACTCCTATGTCATCAAGTATTTTCCGCTATTTTTTTTTTATTTATTTATACGGTTAGGTTCGCCGGAAGGGCTCCCCTCTACAAACCCCTCCCGAAACTCTAAACAACCTTAATGTCCCTTGGAGGAGATTCTCATTTCGAGGATCTACACAATACTGAAATATGTCAAATTGTTTGCTGGGGTAAAATTATCTACAAAGCTTCGATTTCCTGGTTACTTTATTAAATGAATTGTATTTGCTTTTGTGCGCAATTTATAAATCTCTATAGAGATATTACAAAAAGAGAGTGTGTTATAAAACAAAAAAATAAACTTTTATGTAGAACATTAGTTCTTTTACGTAGTTTGGATCCTGGATATTTGTTTGCAAAGTTCTACACTTAGTTCTCCGTTATGCACAATAAGACGCAGCTTGTATCATTCATAATACACATTATTACAAAATATAAGTGATTGTTAGATCTTCACTAATCGATCTCAACGTGCGTAAGATACTTCTTCTCCAAGTGCTTGAGTCTCTCAATGTCAGCGATCACCGTGGAGTGCCTTTATTTTACATCGTCTATTAAAGTTCTCCAATGTGCCTTGCGCTCCCATTTCGTTCTATTTACTGGTTACCTTTCTACATGATTATCGTTACGTCCAATACAGGATATTTAATAATATTTTGTATAGGTACATATTTAAACAAACTGGAAGCGAAATGTTGAGAATCCCTTTGTACACCTCATAATAAAAGTCGATAGAAATATAATTCTACGACTATTACCAGTGTTGATTTCGAAGAGGAGATTGTTCATATTCTTAGAACAGTATATTTGGTCAACAATATGAGGCTGCATATCGCGTTAGTTACCATTAGTATAAGTTTAATTGAAGGTTCATCTACAAGTAATCCCTTGGCAAAAGACTTTATGGACTTTTTGAAGTTCCTGCCATCCAACAGTGAGATGTCTAGGTTAATCGTTAGAAAATATATTTTTAAAACATTAGACTTAATTGATTTATATACTAATGGAATTAAAAATGATCTTTTTAAATCATACATTGAACAATTGGACAAGATACCGGAATACGTCGAGGTGAATATGATATCAGTTTTTTTTTATTTATATGTTCGAGAATGTGTTTTCGCAGCGACATGATCGAAAATAAAAGGTACCTAATGTTTGAGTACTCTGTATACTGTTACCTTGAAAACAATGTTGAGTTAATCTTGAAAAATACAGTTGATTGCTCGACGTTATGGTGAGATATGAGCGCACCTCTGCTTGGACAAGGAGCATCAGCGTCTGACGCCGTTTCTGTGTATCTAAATGATTATACTAACGTGAGATGAAAAGTGCAGAAGCTGACTGCCTGGATTCACGGCCGCAGCGTATGCAGAGAGAGCGAAAACCTTTAGTACAACCTATCATAAACATTGTTTCGCGCAGCGCTATAGTCGGTATGGTTGAGAGGACAAATAATGGAGGTAGCCACAGACGAGTGTACTTGGAACAGTGTACGAGGACAAGAGAGCTGTTTGCTGCAAACCGATCCCCAGGATGGAAACTACAAAAAAAGATGTAAAAAAGACATTCACTACCTAGTACCTTGTATTAAAACGAATGAATGAAACGAAACTACTTTAACGACATTAAAACGATAGTAATACGTCATCAGAATTGTATCGCGTTGACTAAACTACACTGCAAGAACTATAGCAGTAGATTAGTATCTACATTATGTAAGTATTTCGAGAAGCTATTCGATCGTTTTGACGATTAGAGAGCTACAATCCCAGCTTCAACAGTTTTGACTGCCACTAAACTAAGCTAGTAACAAGGATGTCCGGTCGAATCCTGCTGGAACGTCGGGCAATCGACGATCTTTTTCAAAACCAACTCAGTACTATTCCCTAAGACTACGGTTCGCAGAGTACCCAGACAAAATTTTATAATTTGATAATTTATACTTGCATCTAAATAAATTCAATTCTCATTTCGGATATGGCACAACGGAAAATTGATTTCATGTCTTCGAATCTACTACTATGCGATAGAGGTTGCACTGAAATACTAATATATATATATATATATTTTCTGTGAATAATTTTTTTCACTTATAGTGTCACACTGATGTTTTCGTGTTATGGAAACAGCCATAAACATGATCAACTTTTGATATTTATATTTCTATGTCTTTTTCAGCTAACATCATATTTAGGGTCTAAGGAAGGATTTTATAAGAATCCCGACAATGGGTATAACCTTAATGTGCAAAAAGCTATGTGCACGCTTCCTCAGGAAACTACGGTAAATAAGTTGTTGTATGATATCAGGCAAATGTTACCATTGGATAAAATAAAAATGTTACACGATGAGAAAAAATCATATAGCGCACAATTCCGAATTTTTGATAATCAAATTCGATCAGATAAAGCATTCTCATTATCACTTGCCCTAATGGATAATCCAGATTTTCAAGAAATCTATAAAAATTTTAAAAAGAGAGGTATTGAATTGAGAAATTTGGCATGTTTCTTTACTGTTTTAATTGGCCTTTAAAATATACATTAACAAATAAATTGTATTAATCATTTTGTTATTATTTTTACAAAATAAATGTAATATTCCACTTTTATACTATCTTATACTTATCATATTCTTTTCTTTTTTGTACTCGTGTATGTATCTGCAAATAATTGTAAATATGTTTCCATCCTTGGACAAGGACACTGAAGGAATCTAAGTTAGGGGTGGGGTTTGTCGGGGGGCTCCCTTCTGGCTAACCCTGAGCCCACCTCTTAAAAAGATTTTTCCAAGAAGTGCGGGTAAAGAGGACGCTATATGCGCCTGTGCTACCCGGGGATGCGGAGAGCCTTAAACCCGTGGGAGTCCTTCAATGTATCTTATACTGAGAGATGAATATAACATTAGACGTAGTCGTAAGTACGTTTTACATCACAGAACTCTTGCTTCGGATAAGTTATATTATTATTAGACACTGTTCAAACACAAACGATGCACTTAGCCCGTAGTTGACATGAAGACAATAAGAAAAACCTACACAAATGAACATTTTTTGAGGAAGGCGGTCCAATAATTGATCCACAACATCGTCTTGACTGTTTTAACTTCATATTAGGTACGAGTATATATCAATTATACACAAGTAATTAGATGGCACATTGATTTGTTGTTTTGTATAACATTCACTGTTCAATAATCAAAAGAAATATTTCTCTGAGAACCTTGAAATGTCAAATTTAAAACCTTCAAGTAAATGAAAATATCTACGTTAATGTTTCGGGGACAATGGTGCCATGTTAAACCATTGCTGAATGGGGGACAATTAAGTTGATCACGAAACCTTGTTGTTTCGCCAAATATAGCAAAGTTCTCGCGTAATCGAGTGTCATGTAGTTTGTAGTTCGTACTTGTACCAGAACTGCAACGCATAATCCTGCTAAAAGTTGTCACGCACCTATGAAGTAACTTTCTAAAATATTCTTATTGATTAATGAGTAATTTGCTTTGCTCAATTATTTTTTTAAGACACGTATCGTGATAATCACCAGGCTTTTACTATTTAGTCACAAAATATACCTCCTGATTCATTTTATTTTACAAAGTATTTTCTAATTCCCTCCTAATATTATAAAAAATCCTTAAAAAAAACCCATCTATATTATGTATAATCTAACAATAAATTTGAAGTATCACGAATACCTGTTATGTTGTAAATATTATTATTGTTATGAAATTGTGTAAATAAAAGAGTTTTGTTAAATTAATGTTTTTTTTTTGTGTGTCATTCACGCTTGGGCGTTCTTGGCCAGTCTCAAGTAACAAAATCAAGTTACATTACAATGAATTCAATACCACTGCTCTGCATAACAAGTAAATCGCCTGACACGTGGCCTGAGAGGCATCAGCAACCAAAGCAGATACTCGAGTGGGGAACTGAATGCAATTCATATACGATATTTGTAAAAACAGTTTCCGATTATGAAAGGCTGGGACATCCAAAGAATATGTTATTTAAATCCGCTACTGTCGCACCACAACCACTTCCAGAGACTTAATGATATGAATCTTGTAGAGAAGTGCCAGGCAGAGCGTACGACCTAAGCCTGCACAATACACAAAAATTCCCGTCCTATCAATTTTTAGATCCTAAAATCAAGGCTTAACCAGTATCTCAGGCCATACGCACCACGCAGGCCAAATTAATGGTTGAATTATTGTTCAAATTACAATTGGTAAGACCATCAGAGCGAGTAGTCTCGATCATCCGGACTGTATGGCCGTGGTCCAATGGGATGTGTAGAATTTCCCGTTGGGATGTGGAGAATTTCCCGTTTCCCGGTTCCCGTTCAAGTTGGGAAATTCTACACATCCCATTCGACCACGGCCATACAGCCCGGATGATCGAGACTACTGTATTAATGCCTTCCGTGAAAACCACAGTGAAAGCTTCACTACTCACCATTAGAGGGGATATGAAACACCTGGAGCTTTTGCCTCAATCGAGGCAAACGGAGAGAGAGGACCCGAGCGGCCGACCCCATATAAATGGGATAGTGTGAAGAAGAGAAAAAGCTAGAGTAAAAACGTTGAGCAACAAAAAATATTTTCTATTATTCCATATTTTAAACAAAGAAAATTTTAAATATTTTGTACTATAATGAGGGACATTTAGAGATAGGACTTGCCAAGACACTTCTCAGCATTATTAGTCAGAAGAGTCTACATATTACTATTATTCATAGTTGATACATAAACACATCCGGGAAACATTTACCTATCCATATATCACGGATAATAATGCATTAGGCTGATATGCATGGGATATAAAATACGTGCATTGTGACTGAAATATAAGAACATATTTTACAAAACTTCTTATTTTCTTTACCATTGAGAAATTTTGTATTACTGCAAAGAAGGGTTATTTATTAATTAAGTAATTCAATCGAACTTGAAAATATGAGAGATGCAATATAAACATATAATTTAATATTCAAATTCAAATTTTTTTATTGGGTATAAAATTACAAATTGTAAAGAAAAACAAATGAAATTACAACTCAATATAACACAAAAGAACTACTCTCCAAAATTGAGCAGAGCTCGTGCTTTGGAGAGGAACAAAACATAAGAACTTATAACAATTAGTTTATCTATGCATATATGTATGTATCATTACCAATCAAGAGAAAGCATTAAAGAAATGTACAAAAGAACGACGGAAGGAGGAAACATAAACACAGATACACACATACACACAAACACACACAAATACATACACACACACACACACACACATACACCCACATACACAGATCCACATTGCAGACGTTTTAGTCATGCACCATTATAAAACTTACATCCCGACAAATTCTCAATTCGGAATTCAGCAGAAGGTGGAGTATTAGCAAAAAGCCGTCTCCAGAGTAAAAGAAGAAGATGCTTTAAAAGTATTGTTCTAATAATCGGACCAAAGTGATTGATGTTGTCCACAGACTTTCCAGTCAGAAATGGAGTTGGGTCGGTCACTCTAAGTGGACAAAGAAAGTCCCGGAGTGGGGAGCTAGAACAGGCAGAAGAAGTGTTATAGGCCTCAGGCACGGTGGTCGGACGATGTAAGGCCCAGGATAGGGAGCTGTGGAGATCAATGGGGGAGGCCTATGTTTAACAATGGACGCAGGGGGGTGACATGATCATGATGATGAATCGGATATTTTTGAAATCCTTTAGGGGACACCAATTATTCTACTATAGCAGAAGAGAAAAACCATAAGTAATACCAATAACAATAATAAGCAGGAATATATCGGCAACCTAACCAGTAGCTACTTTTACGGTGACGATAGTAAATCAATATGTTAGCCAACTCTTTGCTGGCGTTTTTTACGAGCGTCCATAAAATTAATTAATATAACAATTAATAGTTTGGTATATTAATCACTTACGACGTGATTTGTACTCTTATCTCTGAAGAAAACAAATATGAAAAAGAAATGGTAGTCAAAATGAATATTTATATTCTACAAAACTTTCTTTTATTGACAAAGATATTACATTCATACATCCTTTGTATACAATATCTTGGTACGTCCGTAAGTTAATAAATAACGATGTTTCTTCCCACAATGCTTGGGTCTTCTAAACGTCGGCGAACATCTTGATGCGTAGTATCTCTATATTCTCCGTCGTCCACTTATGTTCCCCAATGTTTCTGATGATGTATACATATGTCTTGGTACTATTGGTTGCTGTTCTTTTACCTTGTCATAATATAGGTATCAAAGTATAATGATATCTCAATTACTAGATAATACAAAATGCAATACATACACTTTAGTATTTCCTACAACAAATATTCAGAGAGGAAGACACCTGTGAGTGTGGTGCCAAACAGAACCACAGTCACCTGTTTTCATGTCCCCAAATAGGTGCGACATACACGCCCGAGGATGGGCTACTGGCGAATTCCAGGGCTATCCGGGTGGCTGAATATTGGGGGTTTCAAATTTGATGGTGTTCCGGACACGGAAAGTAAGTAACAAATGTAATCTCAATGTTGAGAATCACTTTGTTCACCTTATAATAAAAGCCGATAGAAATCAAATTCTAGCATCATTTGCCAGTGTATCCAGAAGAGGAACACATTCATATTCTTAGAACAGTACGGTTTGGTAAATATTATGAGGCTGCATATCGCGTTTTTTGTTTTTGGCGTATGTCTAACCGGAGGTGCATATTCACGTAATCCATTAACACAAGATTTGTTAGATTTTATGCCGCTCCTGCCACCAAACAGGCAAATATTTAAATTAGTCGTTGGAAAATATCTTCAGCATGCAAATTACTTAATTAACTTATATTTTGATGGAATTCAAAACGATTACTTCGTGAATGAATTACTACGATTGAATTCAATACCTGAATATATTGAGGTAAATATCTAATCATTTTTTACCATATTTATTATGTAATGTACCTATATTTGTACAACTTTTATTATTTCAAAATTACGCATTGGTATTCAATACGATAATATTCCTTAAACTTGAGTTCACACTCGTGCGTTGAAGATGAGTTACTTATTGGTTTTTAATACATAGTTTGATTTTAATATTTTTTTAATTAGGCAGTCCACCCTTTTGGGTGGTTTGTGCATTAACTTAGTTTATTATGTTTTGGAAATAATACTTTCCTGTGGAGTCACAATGAGAGTACTCCAAAATACTACATTTTCGCTATAGGCCCTGAGAGCCTATATTGTCCCCGAATTTCACCTAGTTTTATCGGGGAAATAATTAGAATAATTTGTTCAGGAACCTGGAATGAATCTCATTTCTTATCTGACAATAAATATTGACAGCACGTGTATACCGTTCAGGGCAAAAATTATGTACGTAAATGATTTTTGTTAGATGTTTTTGGTATTTATAAATCAGAGTTGTATGGTTGTGTACCTATGTGATGACACTCTTCACTGATCGGATTTTTCTTTGATTTTCCTTGTGTAGTCCGAGTTGTGAGGCGGGCGTGATGATTTTTTATAAACATGCCGAATCATATTGCACATAAAAATATGAATCGAGTCTCTGCATAGAGTATCCTTAGTGGAACCACTATAACCTATTTATGTCATGGCAAAGTATCGTGTGAACATAATATGTGTATCTTATTTGTGTATCCTAAGTCACTTACTCAGATGAACGTACTCTGCCAATATTTTAAATTGTGTTGTACATGGTTGGCGCAGTTGGTTGAGGCGGCAGTCTCTTAGGTGCCAGGTTCAAACCCTGGCACTGGTGATGTATTCCACACTTTGCGATACAGGCTTTTAGCCTAGTGCAAGGTGTGCAGGAAAGTATTTAGGTTTGTGTATGCAAGCCCAGATCTTTTAAAAGAAAAAAAAATGTTGGTATAATCTACAATCATAGTAATTCAATACATATTTCTGTTTCAGCTAACCACCTATTTATCGACCGATAATGTTTATGAAGTCAATAATAAAGGTGATACAAAACGTTTGAAATCACTCATATGTGCAAATCCTGAAAAAAATGTATTGAATAACATATTGAATGATATCAAGAAGATGTTATCATTACCTAACATCAAAAAATTCCAATCAAAAAAAGCGAGACAAAGTATGTTATTCAACACGTTTATAACTCAGCTTCAAACACCAATGGCCGCAGAATTAATAGTGAACTTGATTTCTTCTCCAGATTTTATAGACATCTATGAAAATTTCAGAGCAAGAGGTATTGACGTTACAAATATACTATGTTTCTGTCTAACCTTGATTGGTCTTTAAAAAAATAATGTAAAATATATTATTTTGACAATATTTTGATACATTGTTTATATTACCTCTTAGGTATAATTTTGTGATGTTTTTTTTAATGAGATACCATAAAATTAAACACAATACGGTGCATATTTGTACCTTTCTTAATAATATAAAATATGTTGTGTCACGGGGTAAGTTGGCTTTAATAACGGAACTTGTGCCAAACTTTACCAAACATAAGATAACTGTTACTAAACTGCTACTTTCCCATCCTTTCGAGAGCACACATGAAGGTAACATAGACCATAATCTTTCTCCAGGCCTTAAAAGTCAGGTCCTATACTGAGTTATTTCAAATTATTTTTTTCCTTACTTCCTACCTAAATATTTTCAAAACTAAGGATCTTACGCCAAGACTCGCAGTCGCTTGAGGATGATTGAGATAACATTTGCTTTTAAAATGTTGCACTTCGATTTTCGTTGACATAGGTGTGCTATAAAAGGAGGTATCCCTGGTCGTTGGAGTCTTTGGGGCTATATACTATCAACTGACTCCCTATAATCATGCTCCGTGTAGGGAAATTCTCTATTTCTAATAAGGTTGGTGACAGGCCACTGCTGGGTAAGCCGATTGTTAACAGTGCATAACAAAATAATGCAAAATTTCTGTCCTCGTTGTTTTAGTAAGAAGACAGTTGTATTTAGAGAGACACTGACTATTTAGAGTATAAAAATATGGGCACCTTGCGTAAATACCTGGTAAAGAGGATGTTTAGGAGTAAGAGTATCCTAATTCAATTTGAAGGGAACTTTTTTTTATAATAGTAATAAGTTTTTTTAGAATAATATTTTTTTGGTGCATATGACTGCGATGCAGCGCAGATCATGCCACACCTGTGGGAGTGTCCGTTGTACCCTGTCACGTATGGAGGATATTTTTGAGGCATCTCCTTGCGCTGTGCCCTTCGCATAGTACTGGATATCAATCTGCTAATTTCTCTGGTTTGGATACGCTTAATAATTACACCTACTTTATAATGATTTTCTGAAATTTAAGAGGGCGAAAAATATTTTATGTTATACGAGTATCGCAATGTATGTAAAGCGTCAGTGTTAACTTAAAACGATCCATTAAGATTTTTCGGTATGAGAACCTGAGTAACTGATGCAGTTGCATGCTAGGTCTATTAATATACCTTGATAGATAAGAAGAAATTTCAATAGATATACATTACATAGTTTCTTTATTAAATAATCACATCATTTAGAAGTAAAAGAGACCGGGAGAGACTTGTGGTTGGCGGTGCGAATTGAATAGAACACAGAGGACTGGAAGCGTCGTGTTTTGTCCATTGATAACTCCACAAATCACGACTCTCAGCAATGAGAAAATGATGAAGAAAGTAGAAGAGTAAACATATTGAAATTAGAAAAAAATCCTAAAAACGGGAGACCTTAGATCTCGACAACCTCACTAACTATGTTTTGGAAAAAAATATGGAAGATACTTTGAACCTTTATCTAGTAAATGACCCTAAAATATTGTTTATAGCTTTCTCAAAAAAATATGAAAAACAATTCTGATTTTTTTCGAAAGACAGCAGTTTTTTCGTGGAAAACGAAAAAAAAAAATATTTTTCGAATTTCGAAATATGAATGAGAGTAAAAATGTTTTTGAGCGAAATTAGCCTCAAAAAGTTAATAAAACACATTTTTTTACATTTTATCGTGTGACTGTTCATTCTATTTTGAACCTCGTTCATGGAAATGACCGTGACATCATAGTTAGATAATAATCAATAGACGTCACTCTATATCTTCTGTCTTTTATATTTTGAGTCAACAAGAAATACTCGTATATAGAAATTACTTCACTATCTTCTTCTCAGGTTTCAATCCAATGGATTTGTTTGCAGCAAAGAACAGCTCGCTTTCCACTCCCCCCGGTCCTCCGCACAACGCTTCAAGCTCCAAGTATGAGGAGCAGCTCATATCCTGGAGAACCTGCTCCATATATTCCTGTCGGGGTCACTATATGGCTTACAAAATGATTAATGATCCTCAATAGTTCTCATTAGTTACTAGGTATTTGCTAACTATTTAATTGCATTTTATACGAGCATCCATAAAATTAAGTAATTAATATACCTAATAATTAACAGGTAGGTTTATACAATAACTAAACCTAACGAACATTAAGTATGATTAGGCTTTGAAAAAACAATGGTATATAAAATAAATATTTATATTCTCTAAGACCACATCTTCTATTAATAATCCTGTCGTTTATTGTATTTACAACAACAATGCAATTTCAACACGTCTTTTTTATATAATATGAAGGTACGAAGTTATTATTATTACTACTACTTCTATACGTGAAAAGAAATACATACGTCTTCAGAATGTGCTCAGATCTCTTTAATGGCGGTCGTCGTTCGTATAGTTCCTCGATGTATCTAATATTTATTTATTATATTAAGCATTTAATAAAGTAAAATATAGGTAAAAACAAGTTTTGGATTTTATTGCACCACTAGGCAGTTCTGGGGCAATACAGACAACAATGTAATAGCTGTTTAAGACTGCATGTTTTAAAACTAACAAAAATACTAAAGAATAAGCAAATGACTAAAAAACGTTGAAAACTGATGATGGTGTAGTGGTTAAGGATTTATTTATTAGGTTAGGACACATGTGCATAAACGTGAGACATCATCAAGTTGACCATGGAAAGACACAAAAACAATGTATGGCACAAAACCCATGCACGGAAAGTTTGTTTCCTTATTTTTATATCACCCAAGTGGAATCGACATGTTGAGAATTCCTTTATACCTACACCTTATAATAAGACGGCAGTAATAAAATTCTACTATTACTTGTCGTATCGACTCGTAGAAGAGAAAATTCATACCATTTGAAAGGCCTTTTGTTTGTAAAAAATATGAGGTTTCATATAGTGTTTTGTATTATTAGCATTCAACTAATTATAGGTGCATTTACAGAAATAACATTGATGCAGGATTTTAAGCAGTATGTGAAAGATGTAATGCCGCCAATTGACAAATTAAGTAGATTAGTACAAAATAAATACAAGAATTCAACAGAAATACTTCACATGTATACAAAGTTGTTTATAGAGGACAATTTCAGACTTGAAATCCTAAAGTTGAGTAAGGTACCGGAATTAATCGAGGTAAATATTAAATCAATTTACATAACTTTAGATGATGTCTATTTTTTTTAATTGCTAAATATCTGATCTATAATATTATTTTTCCTTCACGAGTATGTGTTCCTCGTCGTACCATAATAAAATATAGATATAATAAATTAAAACTATCATGCGCTGCACATCTTTAACAGAATCCATATTGTGGAAAACGCCCTGAAAATTATACCTAATAATATATATTAAATAGTACGGCATCGAAAGAGATGGACCCTATTTTAAAAACCTATAACTTTGGAACCATTAAATTGGTGTCATTTCTTTAGGTATACCGTATAAATTAATTGTTTAAAAATTGGGTTAGCTGGCAGAGATCCCAGTACTGCGATAAGCTCGCCCTAGTGAACACTTGCAATAATTTTATTTCAATGTTTACATATGTCTGTATCTTGTTCACCAAAAGTGTGAATAAATAAATGTTAAATGAGTGATTCTTTCACTGTATGGTCATTAGCATTACCATTACATTCATGTATCATTATAAATTAATGTTAGTAAATTTTGTTTGATGAACAATGCAACGCAATAGCGCTTGCGCAGACTGACTGCACGATCGACAAAAAAAATCGGTGCTTTTCATCTACCACCATCCAATATAGTGGTGATTGTGTAACGGAAAGCATGGTGCGTTGTTTTTTTTGCAAATACGAATTGTTGTTTTTGCAATCCGGTCAAGAAATTGATTTTTTGGGTTCCTGGTACAGGAATAGCGGATACGTTCAACAATCTCTTCCGATGTTCTCGGTCGGTCAGTCGACTGTTTTTTTTCACGCTGCCTGCTTCTCTATTAGGTGCGGTTATTTCGCGGTTGATAGGTTCCTGCAACGAGCCGCAGTACACTGAAAATTAACTGTGACTCCGTGAATCAAATATCGCACTGCTTACTATTGCACGATCACCATTATATTATTGGAAAGTGGTAGATGAATAGCACGGATTGGTTTCGTCGACCGTACAGTTAGTATGCGAATGCGCTGTAAATTGTATTGTGCATCAAACAAAACTTGCATTCATCAGTTACCATACAGTGGAGGAATCACTTATTCATGATAAATAATACCTTTTTAAATAGGGTCCAACTTTTTCGATGACCATGTATAGCATTACTAGGTATTTACAGAAAATAATATTCATAATTTCTGTTTCAGCTAACTCAGTATTTATCGTCTAGTCCACGATTTCCAGAATTTTCTAATATCTATCATAGCAATGCCAATTTATTAAGTTTTAAATCAATTATGTGCACGTACCCTGAAGATACCCCGTTAAATAATTTATTGTTTGATATTATGTTCATAATGCCAAAAGATAAAATTAATTCAATGCACAATTGGAGAGATACAAATTGGGATCCTATACAATTTAGAAACCTTGATCATCAAATTCGGACACCAAAAGCCTTCGAATTACTACTAAACTTATCTGATTCTGAAGGTTTCCAAAAGATCTATAAGAAAATGAAAGATTGGGGACTTGACCTTAGATATTTAATGTGTTTTATAATGGTATTACTCGGGTTTTAAAAAATAGATGTTAATAAAAAATATTTTATATCCAAAGATTCTTGCTGATGTATTTATTTTATAACATAACTCAAAAATAATAAAATTACACATTGTAATAAGTTTTACAACTTACTGGCAATGCATTGCAAGGCAATACCTTAATAGCACTGCGCCCATTTGTTTTGTACTGAATTATTGTATAAGATTCACTAAAAGAATAAATAAAATCAATTTAGTACATAAATCTATCTTTAGACAAAACAGCTGTGTGAGAATGGGCGAACTTACTGCAGAAAATCTTATAGTTAACCATAAGATCTAATAAGTAGGTATGACCTACGGAGAATAATATGATTGTTAAAGGAATAAGAAGATGCATTAAGAGCATGGCACCAGGAATGACATCACAGTCTTTTCCCACGGCATTAAGGTTCAAAATCGCGTGACAATCGCATGATAAAATGGTGAAAATAGCGTTTTTTTCCATTTTTTTGGGGTTAATTTTGCGTCTATCAGAAAACTTTTACGGTTATTCCCTAGATTTTAATGCATATTATCAATACAAGAAAAAAAAATTACTCCGCGACTTTCGGGAAACGAGTTTCCGTCTTTCGGAAAAAAGGTCAGAGGTGTTTTTAAAAAATATTTTTGAGAAATCTATACAAGATATAAAAAATCTTTTATGGTTATTCCCTAGATAAAGGTTCAATGCATCTACCCTATTTTGTTCCAAAGCAAATTTATTAACAGTTGTCGAGATAGAAGGTCTCCCGTTTTTAGAAATTTTTGAAATGTCGGTATGCACACTCTTAATAAGTGGGAATTACATTTTTATAACAATCAAGATTGAAGAATCTGAGATCGTTGATTTGCTGGTTTTCCCACTGTCAATTAGTTATTGTTGATCCTCTAATACTGGCATGAACGAAATAGGTAACCTATAATGGCTGTATTACCACCAATTTGTGTACATGGTTGGCGCAATTGGTTGAGGCAGCAGTCTCTAAAGCGGGAGGTGCCAGGTTCAATCCCCGGGGCTGGCGATGTATTCCGCAGTTTGCCTAGTGCAAGGTGTGTAGGAAAGTATAACAGGCGAAACTGTTCGGGGAATATTTAAAAAGGTAAGTAAAAACCTAGAAGTTAAAAATACATACAAAATAGATGAGTTGAATTGTAAGGGGATATCTTTTAAACGTTTCCGAACTGTTGTTGTGGACAGTGGAAGTGAAACAAGGTGATTTGGTAATTGTGTTCATAAAATAGTGAAGGGAATCTTGACACAAAAACTACCAAACAACCTATTTCTATTAAGACTTCATCCGATACAGGAAGGGAACACGTTTGAATTCCATCACTATTGTTTTAACTTTTTGTTGTTGTTCACAAACAATTATTTCCGTCGATATATTCATCAAAACATACAAGAGTTTGACATTTGTCAAACATCACTTCTTATATGAAATATTGAAAAACATTTCATGTAAGTACATAAGTACTTTTCAGGTATAAAAGTGAGTATTCTTTCATCATACTATTATTTTGCAATTTCATTCTACACATTTCGTAGCAGCGATTGCGAAATGACATTATATATTAATACATTAGTATTAGTTATTTTGTGTACAACTCAATGCGCGTTTTCTAGTGATAATAATGAACTGAAAAATGACTTACTAGAGTTTGCAAAATTAGTACCGTACGATGATATAAGAAAAATGGTATTCGAAAAATACGTACGAAATAAAGAGTTTAAGTTGGGCTTTATGGACGGAGTTCGCAATATGAAATACGCAAGTTATATTCTTCAAGTCAGCGTGGTACCTGAGTACATTGCGGTAATTTTAATAACAACAATTTATTTTTTACCCTTTATAAGGCTGTCCTATGAGTTAACACATAATATTCTTTGGCAAGATTATTGCGACTCGCCTGTGGAAAGACATCATTTCTTTATTTTATGATGTTCATAAACTACTTATACGTTTTTTGATACTGCTGATTTTTTGTATTACATTGCATTCAAAATGTTTCCGAACTTCAGCAGTTCATCTTTATTCTTCTTCTTCTCTTAATCTTAATGTAGGCCTCATGGCCTGTTATTTAAGAGGGGTTAGCCTCTTGCGAGGTCGACTCCCAGCTGTTGATCCATCTCTTTGGTGGTCTGCCCGGGGGTCGCTTACTTTGTGGTTGGCCATGGAGCACAATTTGAGGGAGCCTGGATCTTTATTCCTCAGTATCATACATATAATAACATACAGTAACATACTTGTACGAACTTTAGCATAGTATTGTATTGTAACTGTTAAATTCTACTCGTAAAATATTTTGAATGCATTGCATACAAAAAACAGTAAATGTGAAACAAATTTATTGATCCGATAAGTTATCATAAAGTAGTGAATATTTTTTCATCTACTCAATATGAATATTTATTACTGTTCCATCGCTAATCCGTAAGAGTTAATGTGTCTTATTATTTCAGCTTACCAATTATTTATCATCTGATAAAAGCATATTTTTCGAACTTTTTGACATCTTCGATTGCAGATTTGATGATGACCATGATGATGATGGTGACTCATACAATATTGAAAATGAATTCAGATCAATTATTTGCCAGCCAAATAATAATACTGTGATGAACAACTTGATAAATGATGCAAAGAATTTATTGCCAATGGAGAAAATATATAAGCTGCATGATGAAAAATTGGCAACAAGCATACCATTCCAAAGGCTAGATAGACAAATGCGATCATTTCCAGCTGTCAGTTTGTTAAAGGAGTTAATTAATTCTCCAAATTTGAATGTAATAAAAGACTATTTATTAGAATCAGAAGGTAAAATTGATTTAAGTGCAATATACTGTTTCTTGCTTACCTTGTGCGGTTTTTAGATCTCACAAATACTACTACCGCACGATCACGTTAATTACGTATAAACCAAAGTTTTTACAAATATAGATGTACCTAAGTACAAAAAACTTGTACCGAGGTCTTTTTTTTTTCACATAACCCAATTACATGTAGGTACTATAATTTGTGTACATCGTTCAATATGATCTAAAAAGAACTTTAGCGAACACTTGAACGCACAAGAACATAAAATCTTGCACAGTTCTAATATCTTTTAGCTACAAAGAAGATATTTACTTATGCTGCCTCTTTCTCAAGTAAAGATTATTTAATCATCAAGTCCAGAATGGTGCATGCATCTAAATCTCATTGCATATTATTCTTAATGAAAATAGCTTCCCACTTGAACAATTAAGTAATTTAGTTCTGTCTTATTCTAATAACCCTGATCGATCTCTCGGGGGTGTGATGTTAGATACTAACTTCTCAATATTGACAATCTTCCGTTATCTTTACAGTATTGTATTGTATTGTATGGTCATAGGTAGATATATAAGTATCTACAAGTTCGCTTTAACTACCATTAAAACATTTCTGGTAATACATATTAACAATAGATGGACAGTTTCTATTGCGCCGTTTTGTGGATCACCTAACCTCAAGGACTGATTTCATATGTATGTAATACAGTGTACATTTTAATCGAACATTGGGTACTACGAGCTTTGAAAGATACGAAATAACTTTAAGCTAAGAGAAGGGGAACTAAAATTTTAATATATTTGTGAAGTCCAGTAACTAGTGTTGCAGGTTATTTTTTTATGTACCTAGGAAGTCGTGATGTAAAATATAGTGATGTAATATATAGAATACGTTCCATAATAATTCTTTTAGAAGCAGATTTTTTTGATATTTATTTATCTATAGGGGAGTGGAATTGCTCCCCTATCCCATCCTGGCTCTCCCTTGACGGCTGTAATACCTATTTACGATTCGTTTTATTTTACTAGGTGTAGGTACTTTACTTTTTTGTACCTTATCTGCAATACTTGAATTAAGTCATAAATTAATAAATTATTTGATTACGACATTTTGAACAATAAATTACCTACAATTAGAAATTCATTCACATTTGCGATAAAATAATCATTATTGTTATTTGCTTATTGAAAAGCCTTGATTCTTGGTTCCATAGTAATGAAATAGTTTTGAAATATTCAAACGAAGAAATATGTTTTATTTGCGTTTAATAGTTAGCGTCGGTCTCGTGGGAGTATATACCGTTAAGGCGTCCACTCACGAGCAATTGATAACCGATTTAGAAGAGTTCTTAAATTTAACACCTGTGGATAAAATAAAGAGTGACATTCTTCCGAACTACGAAGAAAATGAAGATTTGATCGATGTCATAAAATTTTTTACAGACGAGAATTCTGGTTTTGCAAATATCTTGGAAAAATGGAATGAATATCCAGAGTTCCGAAGGGTAATCTTACAGTATAATTTTAAACAATAATGATGTAGTACACCAACATTAAAAGTATTGCACAATGCGCAATAGTTCACAATATAATTATGAAATATTCAAACATCATGAATAAAATAAATACCTAGGTATGAGTATTCTTATTGGGTATTAGAGACTGTTCTAAACATCAACTATTCAGTTTATTTGTTAGGTACTTTGCGGGTATTTCGCCACTATTTATGCCTGATCAGTGCGCCTTAAACACAAGTGCCTTTTATAAGCCGTTAACATACTGTTTATAGTGATTGTTAATTAAAAAAACAATTATGTTAATATTAAAAGTAATACTTACTATTACAATATGAATATTTTTCAGCTATTGAATTATCTTCTTATTAAGAATTACGATATTGTTGCTGACATTTTTATGGCAAGAGACAGAGGACAACAAAATATAGAAACAATAAAGAGGGAAATTTGTAGTCGATCTGCATCAAATCTTGTATTTAACGAATTCTTGGATGAAATTAAAGAAATATTACCAATACGGGAAATAGCTTTATTAAAAGCTAAGAAAATCTTTAAAAGCCACTCCTATAGATTGTTTACGAAGAGATTCAAATCCACATGGACATTACATTTAATAGATAATTTGCTATACAATATAAGTTTTTTGAAATCAATCAGAGAACTGCATAAAAATGGAATTGATGTTTTTCATGTTCTTTGTTATATAATTACTGCTTTTGGTTTATATTAAATACAGACAAATAAATACAGAAATGTCTAAGAGTTACCTTCGTTACTGCATATACACAGTAAAAATATACATATTATGTTGTATTTACCCTTAACTACATTAAACTGCAAATTTTTTTTCTTCGTGTGTCCTTTGGGTCATGGGAGAAATCATCTCCGTCCTGGGCCACACGGTTCTGACTTCGATCCATCTCGGATGCTACGATGGCAGCTAGCTTCCTTCCAGCTTCCTACCCCTCTACGGCTCCATCTTCGCCTCCATGACAAGCTGAATATAGAACATTTTTTAATCTAATAACATGGCCAAAAGATGACACTTTACAGAGCTTGATAGTGGTAAACGATTGCCTTGTAATATTTTGTTCTACGTAGTACTTCTGTGGTTGATGCCAGTGGTCGACACAAGAACAAATAATACTCATGTGAATATATAAACAGACAAGTATCTAGGTTCTTTTATAGTAAAACAATGAATGGAAATCAAAGTGGATCACTCTTATTTTCTAAGAAGAATAAGTGTTGTTGAATGTTATAAGATGTGAAAACGATTTATGGTGGTAGCAGTAATAACAGGAATGGAAAGGAAACTAAAGTCGTTTTGCTGACGTGATCAAACGCATAGCGGATGCAGCGGAACTAGAGTGGAACTACTCTGGAAATGTTGCAAGAGCTACAGGTTGTGAGTAGTTTCACGTCGCAGGTACCTACACAGCAGGTCTGAGGTGTCATAGAAAGCCAATTCCCATCGTTTTCCCTTTTAAAATTAATTGTGATTAAGGAAAACATTGCCAATAGCTTAATTATTAAAATATACCCTTTGCCCGCATACATTGGTTAGCAGTAGGTACAAAACCGCATTACACAATAAACTACGCATTGAGGATGTGACTCGATAAAAAGAGGGAAAGCGGCCTGAAAAAATATCACGAAGAATGATTCAATGATTGTTTTAGGTGCGCTTGTAAGAGTCTGGTAGATACATGTATGTAGAGTAATACAATATTCAAGAATTTGTATATCATTGTTTAAAGATTTTATTGTATTTTACTATAATTTATTTATGTCAATAAATGTCCGTGCGTTTTAATTAATAGATTTTTAGCACGTTGCACAAAAGATTTATAATTTCTTTTATGGTTTTGATTAGGTGCAATTTTTATCAAGAATTTTTGACAATAATTGATGCAGTAGTAAAATCGAGTAGGTAGGTTTACGGTGTTGTAATAATTCATAATCATTCCTAAGTTGCAGGTTAGTTACCCGCTAAAACTTTTTTAAATATTCAATACAAAGGTAGTTTGTCAGGTATAAAATAATGGTCTTTTGGGCATATCACAATATTATTGTACTTTCTGTTAGCTTCCTGCAGTTAGTAAACTGTAAATCATTGATGTCTGACTTCAACGATTTTTTATTCTTGATTCCTATGGAGAAAATCAGAAATGAGATCATACCTAAATTCGAAAAAGAAGATAATTTTACAGACGTACTCAATTATATAAAGAAAAATAAATCGGATATCAGAGATGTTTTCGCCGGTTGGGAAACAATCCCGGAATATATTCAGGTATGATAATTCATTACATAGATCAGTATTCTAATTACCTACCTACTCTTTTGATTACCAGTTTCAAATAGTAACTATATAGTGCCTTTATGTTTCAGTTAATGGATTACTTGCGAGTAAAAGAAATTGTCAAAGATGTTTATGATTTAACCGTCAGCCTGAAAGCTTGGGGATCTTTCAGTATAAAGCAAAGAATTTGTCGACGTCCTTCTCAAGATAAATTCGTATTTAACAAGTTTCTAGACGAAGTTAAGATGAACATACCAAGAGAAAGTATAGAAAAATTACGTAACTATAAATTAAGAACTAGTAGACACTACAGATTATTTACAGATAGATTTGAGAGTACAAATGCTGGCAGACTATTTAATAAACTGTTATATAATTTTGATTTTTTAGAAACAGTTGTTAATTTTTCCAATCATGGGATTGACGTATTTCATGTGTTTTGTTTTGTAATTCACTTGTTGGGTTTAAAATAAAACCATTACACGTGTTACCAAAAATGTTTTTTGTGAAAAAAATAATTAATTCAATATAAAAAGGATGGTAAATCATTGATCACAAAGAATATTAGAGTTTTGTTTCATTTTCCTCTCATAAATTTAAAATGTTTTCGGAGAATACCTACATGTATTGTATACTTTATTATTTTGTGTACTTGAAGGCGAGTTGTTTGCGCGAATTGTAGGTTGTTCAATCGAAAAAACACCTACTTCTAATTTGGTGTTCATTGCTGTGAAAATTTTGAGTAAACAAAACAATAGGATGCTGGTGCCAAAAGTTCAATTCATGTCTTAAAACTTAATAGGTACTGTTAGTGGTGAAACAAGTGGCGAAGGAATCCAACAAGTTTCAGAAGGCTGCAATATTTACACTAATGTAATCGGATGACTGATATTAATAAGCTGTGTAAATAATATGAAGTACTCTCTTATATAACATAATATGAATCGTATAGACATTGTGTATCAGTAGAATCCAATTATTTACTACCAACGTGAAATTTAATTACATATCTTCATACGAATGTTCATACTCTGCCAATCAGCATTGATATACGTCCGTAATCATTTTACTTTAACTCCAGACCTAACTCGTTCACTCACACATATTCTTCAATTTTTCTTATATTCTTCAATCTTTGTTACCTACCAAAATATTTTTTACATTACGAGTATCATAGTTATATCCTTTGGCAACATCGAGTATTGTCACAATGTTTTAAAGTCTGACGTCCAACGCCACTAGGCACTGACCATCGTTGCTTATTTTTAACTGATTGGTCACTTGGAGAATATATAAGTAAAATAACAAAAACAGAATACTTATTTTGGCTTTAGTTTACATACGATGCGTTTACCTTAAATAATGTTTTATTACAATGATGCCGTAAATAAATACCTTTGAAATATAATTTTATTTTCTCGCTATTGCATTCGTCGAAAAAGAAGAATATGTAACAAATTTGTGAATATAATAAGAAAAGCTTTATATTACTTTGGTCATCTAAGTGGCAAATATTAAAAACTTTAGTAAATCTTTATATCGACTATAAAATAATATATCTGTTCAATGTGACTGTATGAAAAAAGTATTGTAACACTTTATTACTTTTATTAGTATCGTAGGTACAACATAAAAGGCGTCAAAATATTGGTCTTATTTTACGAGCGTTGAAAACATTTTATGCACGAACAAGAAGTAGTAAAGAAATTATTTTATTATTACGTCTGTGCGAGGTAAGAAGATCATATGTTTATGTAGAAAATCACAGTATAAAAATATTTACGAAAGCAAAACTTCTTGATATTTTTGACACGCCATTAACCTTACCTCGACTAGCAAGTCATTAAGGCGACATTCTCTGCTCCCTTCTTTAGTTGCAACGACGTACCATCTATTCTTTATGGGTACCTACGTTTCATCTCTTTATTGAAACCAAATTCAAGTACCTTTTCCACAGAATAATAATACGAGAATATTTTAAATGGCAGGCGTTTGTAAGAAAAAAACAAGCTGGCAGGTATTTCTCCTATAGTAATATATGTATCAGGAAAGTCACTCACTGTTTCTCAACTTTCTCCCTCTGTAAGCTTGCCTCGATGACTTCTACAGTATATATTGAGCAGCAGAAATAAGTGAACAACTTAACCTTTAAGTATGGACGTAATTTTTTTGTTACACTACCATGGACGTGAGGCCTCACGAGCCCCCATATTTCAATGCATTTTTTGCAGAAAGAACTTATGTTAATGGTGTGTTATCATTTTTATTATTTCCTCTAAAAAATACATTAGGATCAATTTTTATAATATGTTAAAGGAAGCCATAGATTAGTGACCTGTTTTTTCGCCTACCCTGCGAAGAAGCGAGATGGCGTGAGGGAATTGAAAAAAAAAGGAATGGAAATAAAGTGCTATCAATTTAATATTTCGTTTGGTAAGATCCTTTCTCGCTATATTGAAACGCTACATTTTTCAAAAACTCGACACTGTTCATATCTAAATAAAGTGAAACTAGGTTGATAATCCACAAAGAACCTAGTTTAATATTTCTCAGTTACTGTTATTGAAAAGTGCTATTTGCATTTCACAGTCAGAGTTGCACTGGTCCCTTAATTCCAAAGATAAACACTGCAGTTACATAACCGATATTAGTGTACCTACAAACAATGCACATATCACGTTATAATCATATTTTGATTTATGTATAGTGTGCAATGGTTGTGGTCGATATAATACCTCTATTGAATTTATGCTAATAATATGAGATTAAGCTAATTTAGATATTCAATTCAACAGTGATAATAATAATTAATTACTATTAATAGATATCCATTTCCTGATCCTAGGTGAATTGCAAAACTCACTTTACATCAGGTAATTCATCATTTTGAATTCGTATATAATGCCCACTAAATATGGTGTAATATTATACTTGTGTTTTACCAAAAGGTCAGGTGTTTTTTTTATTATTTTTAGTACCTACGATATGTTGGTATTGGTAGTATTAAAATTGGGCAGGAATTAAAATTTTAAGCAGACTCAGACCATTGTGGCCCAACCGTTCACGAAAAACCTTAATTTATATTACGTTAGGAATCATTTCATATTGCATAGTTTTTTGCTACTAGAACTTGGTGTATTGAAGAACGTCATATTGAACATCATGAAATTGCATCCGTACCGTATGGGCATTATTTGAGTATAGGATTGTGCTTTATTAATCTTGTTTTCAAAACTTTTCTCTTGAATAATATTGATCATAATATAATACGTCTAATATAGTAGGGAAATTTACAGGTTTCATTATTATTTTTTATGTTTTCTTCTTCTTCTTTCATCGTTTCCTCATTGCTGAGGGTCGTGATTTGTGGAGCTACCCACGGACAAAACAAGACGCCTCCAGTCCTCTCTATTCTCCGTAGTCCGCATCACCGAGCACAAGTCTCTCCCAGTCATTTCCTTAATCTGGTCGCACCACCTATTTATGTTTTATTAAATTTATATTTGTATTATTATAATAAAATTGTTCTTGATATTATTTATGTGATTCATCAACTTATTATTTTGTTGGTGAGTTGGTATACTTGATGCTAATGACATATACAATAACTTATTATTTGTTTTAATCTGAAGGATTGATTTGTAATGTACCTACCATGCGTGCGGGTTAACTCTATATTTTGTGTATGTCATTATGTATGTTTGTTAACTTTCTGTCTGTGTCCCCGTAAATAAATAAATAAATAAATAAAACTGATGATAGTGAAATATGACTGTTAATTTTTATCACGATTATTTTGTAAAACAAGTTATATCTAAACCTATTTGATTAGGGGGCAAATGACCAATATTACACCAACTCATTTATGAACATTTTGTTTAACAATACGTCACGTTACAACTCTACTGTGTTGACATCATCATCATCATCCAAGTCGGTCCCTCATTCCTGAGGATCGTGACCTTCATGTATTATTTGAGTCATCAGTCTGGCCCACCCTGGTCTGTCCTCCGCCCGCCGCAGTGCCTCCGCAAACGTCGTACCACTGGCCCCTGCCACCTGGTCGGACCATCTCAGCGGTATCCGTCCGCGACCTCTCCTGCCTTCCACTCGGCCAGTCAATATGGATTTCTCCAGGTTGCCTGGCTCACGTCTTACAATGTGTCCAAAGAAACCAAGCAGTCTCTTCAGACACACTGCAGACAAACGAATTGTAATGTGTAGCTCAGATAGAATAGTTGTAATGTGTTGACAATATACTCGTAATATAAAGAATTTAAATATTGATCAACAATACGCTTGTCTGTCCCTCTGTGGTGCCGCTCGGATAAACTTTGATTTTTGTAAGCAAATCTCTCTGCGTTTTACTATAAAATATTGCTTTTAGTGTTTCAAATACTCAGTTCTTGGAAAAATAATAAAAGTATACTTAAACCAAAAAAACTCAGTTTAAATAATATCGCAATCACAGAAATATAAACCCGATTGAAACAAGTCAGGCACCCTGAAAATCCCTAATACCTATATTCATACTGGTTTAAATTATTGAACTATGTAGGTATTAAAACCATTAAAGGTTATCTCTATAAGTTCTTGTTATGCTGAAAAGTAATATTCAAATATCTACAATCTACTCATACATATAAAGTGCGACTTTATTATAAAAAAGAAGGTATAATAAAAAAGTGGATTGAGATAGTTTCCTGTGTATTTCATCTGGTATTCAGTATTCGGATGACAGACTTTTAGATATAATCCTATGTGATTGGCATCGATGCTATATTCTGATTGCTTTCTCAATATAATCTGGATTAATAACGATACAACAGATGAAATTCAAACAGTATTTTTTTAAATTACAGATAGTACTAGATACCCCTAACCTATATTTTATACAAATGATCTATATTGACTTTTGTATATAAATATTTTACTGGTACCTTCTTCTGCGTCGATGTCCTCACTGCTGAGGGTCGTGACCATCCTCTCTCCTTGTCCGTACTACGTTCTGGATTGTAGTCCTCCACCTCTCCCGACACACCGCCGTACGCATTGCTCCAACCACTGATGTACCTGTGGCAGCCTTGATTTGGTCAGTCCATCTAGTGGGGGATCTTCCTCTACCTCTTCTGCCTTCTACTCCTCCCACGAACATCAGTTTCTCAAGGCTATTGTCGTCTCTTCTGGCAATGTGTCCGAAAAACTGAAGGACTCGCTTTAGACAGATGGAGGACAGCCTGTCGTCTACTTTTAGCTCCTTTAGAATGGAGATATTGGTCCTTCTCGCTGTCCAGGGGATTCTCAGCATTCGTCTCCAGCACCACATCTCGAAGGCATTGATCCTTTGCCTTTCTCGGGCTTTTATTGTCCATGATTCTCCTCCATACAGAAATATGGGGAAAATTAGTGCCCTAACTAATCGAGTTTTTGTGGCATTGGAGATGTTTCTGTCCTTCCAGATTTTATCCAACCTAGCCATAGCATTCTTAGCCATTGCCATTCGTCGCTTGATTTCGTCGACACATTCTCCGTTGTCTGAGAGCATTGAACCAAGATAAACAAATTTGTGCACAATCTCCATACCGGACAAGGCGTTTGTCCGTTGCAGCTGGTTGTGCCGGTCAACAATCATTACCTTAGTTTTGTTTTTGTTTATCTCTAGTCCAAGCCTTCTGCTTTCCTGCTCTACTCTCTGAAATATAAGAGCCATCTCACTCTCAGACTTGGCAACTAGTGTTGTGTCGTCTGCGTATCTAAGGTTGGATATGCTTCTGCCCCCAATCTTCACTCCACCGTCCCATCCGTCAAGTGCTCTCCTCGTGATATATTCTCCATAGATATTGAAGAGAACTGGAGACAAAATGCAGCCTTGTCGTACACCTTTCTGGACTTGGAGTTCTGAAGTGGATATGCTGTTGACTCTAACTGTTGCAGAGCTGCTCTGGTATAGTTGTTTTATGAGGCTCACAATATGCGCTGGTACTCCCATTTCTATCAACACCTTCCACATGCAGTCCCACTGCACCCAGTCAAAAGCCTTAGTGTAGTCGATGAAACAGAAAACCACTGGAGTTTGGAACTCTCTACTTTTCTCGATGAGAAGTCTTATGTTGAGGATTTGCTCTCTGGTTCCCTTTCCTTTCACGAAACCAGCTTGCTCCTGTGGAATCTGTGACTCTAGGTATTGTTTGAGTCTTTGATTGACTATGTGAAGTAGGATTTTGCTTGCATGCGAAATTAGTGAGATTGTCCGATAGTTCTCGCATTTACTTGTTGAACCTTTTTTATGTAGTGGTATGAAGATAGAGTGGACCCAGTCCTTCGGCCATTCACCGGTTTCCCATATTCTATTACATATCTTATGAATGATTTTGATTCCGTTATCCCCCAACAGTTTAATCATTTCTGCGGGTATGTTGTCAATCCCTGGCGATTTGTTTGTCTTCAGTTTGTTTATCGCTTCTCTGACTTCACTTAGGAGGATGTTGGGTTCATTTTCATTCCGGTCTAAGTCCACCTCCTCCTCAACATTCTCATTCCTATACAGCTCTGCACAGTATTCCTTCCACCTATTGAGCACATCATCTATATCAGTCAGTACCGTGCCCCCACCGTCCTCGATGACCCATGTTTGTGGTTTATATTCCTTGGACAGTAATTTCACCTTCTGGGATAGGTCTTTAGATTCGTTGCGAAACGCGTGGCTTTCAACCTCTTTGCAGATTCCTTCAATGTAGATGTTTTTGTCTCGTCTGCATGATTTTTTTGGCCAGTTTATGGGTTTCACTGTATCTCTTCCGATTTTGTTCGTTGGTCAATCCAGACTCTTTAATTTTCTTTCTTTGAGATATGAGAGCCCACGTCTCATCTGTCACCTATTTTGACTGGTACCTATTTTTCATTAATTCATCTACAGCTACTGCGACTTCATCAGGTATTCATCGAAATACCAAGTGTCAGTCTTAAGGATTCGTCACTTGAGGCGAATTTGTGCATCAGCGCGTACCCATTAAGTAGGTAGATACTACCTACTTTTTCATACATAATGGCCTGATCTCTATGAAAAAAAGCGCTCTAGTGGATTTTCTATTGAGCAAACACTTTGAATTGCAAAATGTAGTAGGATCGTGCCGTTTTACTAGAAATGTGCCTACTCAGTTTATGTGTACTATATTCGTATGTACTAGGAAGTAATATCGAGCATTGATAATCAAACCACGCATTGCCAACCTAATAATAAAATGAAGCAATCTCACACAGTAACTTCGATCAGTTTGAAATTCTTTTCTTTTATTTTGACATGTGGGTAAGCGATATTAAATTATAAATGGTGTTCCCAATAAAAATATCACAGTATCTGGCTAATATAAAATATCGAAAGTTTACAAGTCTTCCTGTCTGCGTAAAGTATATGTGAATATATTATAATACCTACTACAATATAGGTTCAGTACAGTAGCTATGTAGGTATGAAGTCGACTGGTGCTATTTCGCCGAAAAGCGTTGGGTAATAATATTTTATTATGGGGCCGTAGCGATCACCGGATACTGTAGTTCATCTATCATATAGAAAAGCGGGAGAAAGTAGAAAAAATTACAAAAGAGAGAGAGAAAGAGAACAACAAGAGACGCAAAAAATAACGAAATTCCTACGAACCGACTACGTACTAAATGTGAAGTACCTACGTACTATTACTGCCATTCGTGTGAGAGCTTTCATAAATAGGGCTAATTGAAAATGTTGGACAAACGAATTCGTAGCGCCTAGAATGTAAGTACATAGTATTTCTCTTTATATTTATATATACATACTACGGAACCGTAAAGAACCAACGTAAACATACAATACTAGCTTAACCTATTTCTTTATCAATTTTCTTCATTTTCTTAATATTGCATTTTGTTCTGTTCTGATTGCTACTTATTCTGCAAAAGAAATTGACCACACTAATCCAATTATATTTGATGCAGGGGTAACGTGGGTTGAATTCTCTGTGTATTTATTTATTCTGTGATGAAAATCCAGAAATTCAATTCTCTGTCGATTGTGAGGTACTACATATTTACTTAATAATTAGAAAACTAAAACTAAAAACATTATCACCATTATATTTTCAAGAAAGTACAATTAACTGAATTAACTCTGTTATAGTCTATACGCGTATATGAGAATTATCTAAGTCTACCGCATATGCAACATCTGTACTACCATTCTTTTGCATTTAACTATGAAAAAAAAAACACAGTATAATCTGTCATAATCATAATAAGGGGGAAGGAATAATACAACAATGGATAAAAAAGTAGTTTTAAAAAACAGGTTTTATTAAGAGAGCGATCGGGAGATCTGTTTTCTCTTCCTAGCCATAAAAAATACGCGTGAGCGAAGTCGCTGGTACCTTCAATATAATATAATGTAATAGTACTACTTTAGTAAGTTTCAGATATAACAATTATGCTCTTCAAATTCCAAGATTAATTGTTTAAAAGTTGTGTAAGTAGAAGTACACAAATGACCCATGATATCTAAAACTAGAATTACGCACTCGAAACTTATAGAATTAAACTGCTTGAATTATTTAATGCTTAATGGATATCTGAAGTGTAACAGGTAAGTATTTAACGTTAAACTAGTGGAGTGGATATTTCATAAGATGAGGTCTTTGATCAATATTTGAGTAAAGACTGAAAAGGAAATAAGTAAGTACTAAGTTATATTTTAGATCCAATGACAGGTGAAAATACAGACCATTCTGTGAAAGTCGTATAAGTCCAATAATATTAATAAAACACTCGCGCTTTATGAAAATACTGAAATTTTCGTGACGGTACTGTGCTTGTTTTTTTCATTTATCCCATGGTATTTTGAAATATCCATGTGACTAGAAGTGCCGAAGAATCTTTTTGTGATTGTTTGCCGTTGTGTTTTTTATTTGTCAAATATATTCATGCTGCTAGCTTATTGAATATTATAATATTCATAAATGGACGATGTACATTTTTTTTATTTTACGTATTTTGTCAGTGAAAGTTTTATTAGTAAGAATATTTTAATTCTCGTGCCAGAAAAACTGGAAACCGTTTATTTATTTTATAATAGTTATGACTATTAAAAAAATTAAGTACTTGGAACGGATCTTTTGGGTAGGGAAGCGCGCCCGATTTCGATTTAATGAAAAATATATTATAAAAAAATAAAATAATTAGTTAATTAGTTGTGGGCAATAAACCCTGGCGACGCCTCTGTTGCATGACTATGAAATAAGCGAACGTTCTTGCAACAATTCAATTCTCAACCAATAAGACGGGAGATATGATACAAGCGAAGAAACTCAGGAAGACACGAGAGCGGCATTCTTTTCCGCGGACCGACGGAAGCGGTCAGTTTTTAAACGCTCTGGATTGAGCAGAGGGCTAAGCCCAGAATATATTTAAATAAATATTAAATCTCGAGGAAACGAGAAACTGGAGTTAATAGTCGGTTAATTGCCGATAACAGTATATTTTGTAACAAATAGAGTCAGTGAACCTTTAAACAATTTCAGCAAACAGTAAGGTGACATTTACATGAAGGTCGTGTCTAAAACCAATAAACTAAGAAGGAAGGAAGTATGAAACAATAGATAGACAATCCAATAATAACCTTGACGAAGGACATCTAAGGAAGGACCCACAACATATCAGGTCGGATTCACTTTATTATTATTATAACGCCTTGCCAAGAAGAATGAGAGTGAATGTTGTCTACAATCAAGATACATCATAAAAGTCATAAAGCGTCGATACCGGGAAATAGGTTTCATAGATACACGCGTGTATACATAGAATAGTATTTAATTTATAAAGCAGACTTATTATATGTACATAATTCATTGTAAAGCATGTTCCGATATTAATTATTAAAGTATCAAACTGTACCAATCGTGTTGTAATTTCTAGCCGCACCGCTGAGGGGTTTGGGCAAGGGAAGCACGCCTCCGACCGTCACGACCTGGATTCCGGGTTGGGGAAACGCGTGGGGTCTTGGCCAGGCCCCTCAACGAGATAAACCCCTGGAAGGTGGAAACCTACACCCTGAGGAAACTGTGAGTCTTATCTTTTCCTGTATTTCTCACTCCCAAGTCCAGCTGTAGGATTGGGTGGCCGTGGTGGTCTAACCCGGCCAAAGGAAACCTGTTCCATACTGTATTAAAAGTAATGTATTTATTAATTTTGTATGTACAATATATCTTCTTCTTTGCCCTCGCCTTTGTCCCATTTACTTGGGGTCGGCTCTCCTAGTCCTCATCCTCCAAGTCCTTCTGTCCCCCGCATCCTCGGCACGAAGCCTCGCCTCCTTTAAGTCTCTCGTGATTGTGGACATCCATGTGGTCAGGGGTCTGCCCGGTCTTCTGGGCCCTACTTCAATATCCATTGTATTTTTGATCATGTTGTCCTGTATGTACAATATATGTATCTTGTTAATTAATTTTGATCTCTTCCCGGTTAACAATATTGATAATATAATGTTCAAACGCCGTACAACCTTTAACATTTTCGTTAACGTAATTAAGGACACAAAGCATATTATTAAATCTATTGCTAAAATTCCTTCTTCTTAAAAGTAATTATGCCTCAAGAAAATGTGTTTTTACTTTGTCTCTTCCTTTTTAATACCCATTCATTATGATTATACAAGTAGGTACAAGGCAGAAGAAAGAAGGATGAGACTTTTTTGTCAAAGTAAAAAATACATTAGTGACATGACCGTCGTTGGACTCATAATTATAATGTTGCTAAATCTGCTTCCTAGCCGTAAAATAAAATAAAAAAATATAGAGGTTTCAAATTATTTACATTAAATGTTTTATTTTTCTATCCATTTTGCCTGAGGTCTGCTTTGGCAGAATTGCAACGTTTATTGTTTCGAAATTGTTAGAATTTTTAAGCCAACTCATCAAAATAATAAAACGGGACATTTATTTATTCAGTTCATTTACCTTTTTTTGTGCAAATTAGGTGTGTGGAAAAGGATACGAGAGTGTTAATTAAAATTGTGGAGATATTAAGTTTTATATGTGTGAGTGTGGGTGTATGAAGATTACAATGTGACTAATTAAAACACTTAAATTTCTGGGAAACCTAATCCCGTTTAAGCTTCGAGTGTTTCAAGATTATTTTGTCACAAAAGTGAAAAGGGTGCGAAAAAACCTCTTTTCCTCAATCAATGACAAAATGTAAATTAATAGAGAGAGGGGAAACTTATTTATCACTTCGGAATAATACCAATACAATGTATTTACCATACTAAAAATATACTAAGTAATCCTCTTCAATCTAAGTAGATTGGCTCTCACACACGAATCCTAATAAGATCTTGTTTAGAGAATGATGCATAAAATAAATTTAATAACCTTTATTGACGAAATAAATTGCTTTATCGACAAAGATTATGTAGAGAGAGAAATATGTTCGATGACTTCTCGGTGGACTCTCCCAGAATTAGTAGGTGGCAAAGGTGTTTGAGGCGAAAGTGGCTTGACCTCCTCGACCCAACCAAGGATAAGGAGATTGAATGAATTTTGCGGTGAAACGTACGAGTAGGTAGGTGCTTTCCTATTAATAATTTACCTTCTAATACCCAATCAGGTATTATATTTGAGTGCAAGAGTTCATTTAATAGGAAAGTAAAAAGATTGTTAGATCAGAGATTAGCATTACAACTTAAACTTCCTACTAACAACAAAAGCGCCTTATGCTTCCATAAATTAATATCAATATTTTTCCAGCAATATTAGGTAAATTAAATTTAATTAAATCAGAGTAAACTATAAAGACATTATAATCATTGTGCGAATCAAATCGATAATGAATAACCAGTGCAGTGGTGAGATTGTCTTAAATACTAATGTTTCGTTATTCGTCTAAGTATTTTGTATGTTAATTCACAAGTTTTTTTTTTTAATTAATCTGCAAATACACCTTTTATTTGTACATTTCACAGTAAGATTGAAAAGCTTGTGTCGTGTAGTGGAGTAGGTCGGCATCGGGGATCGAAGCCGCTGGATTAACAGTCGAGTGCGGTACCAACCATCAGGCTACCGACCACCTCAATCAAAATTAATGTCGTCAATTAATCCTTGGGACACAATTGAAAGACCCGGTACGTTAATAAAACATAGTAGTAGATTGATATTTTTCCTCTTGTCATTAAAATTGAAATGAGTATGTTCCCTGAGCCTGTGATAAAACAATCATCACAGTATATTAGTTCTGAATCAAAATTATAATTATATGTGGTTGTTTTTGCCTATTTCGTATAATATTATTTTATTACGGCAAGTTTAATACGCCAATGACGTCACTGCAATAATGCACTGCTTTACTTGTACAAACGATATATAATTATTATAACTAACTAACTAACTACGCCCTTTATGTCTCCATTCGGGAGCACAGGGAGGCTACCAGGCGTCTCCATTCAGAGCGATTTTGTGCGAGTGATATTACCTCTCTCCACGTCATTCCTAACGCTCTGATCTCGTTGTCATAGGAACAGTGCACTGTGAAAGAGGGTCTTCCGGGGCGTCGGGACCCCTGTGGGTGGAAAAACAGCGCTCTCTTTGGCCAGCTGTCGTTGGGCATTCGCAAAACATGCGATGTTTTGATGAAGCAAACATGTTTTGCGAATAATTATTATACCTACTAATAAACTCCAACTCTAAAATGATGAAACCTTGTAACCTTTCGTCATTCATCATCAGTCCATTATCTATAGGTGCGATGAGCACAAAGAGAACTGAAATTTGTTGTGGTTTATCCCTTACTTTATATCAAATTAATTGATTTGCCTCTTTGACATAATACATGTTTGCCGTATTTAGTATAACAAACGGAAAATATACTAACTTATTCATAATATACTGCGAGAAATTTATTTTTTGACGAACCTAAAAATGACAAACATTATATAAGGAAACCTAATCAAGAACAGTTGTCTCTTGTCTTATCGGTGATTAATTATATACGATGACATTATTTCTTCTTCCCCGCCGTCTCTTAGTTTCTTTACGTTTCATATTACGTACCTAATACTGATATTCTACGTAGTACACATTCGTGCACACAACGTATACTATCATTATTATACATCTACATACATATTTGTAGTACCTACCTATTTAATAAGTTTGTACAATGTTATATCAAAAATAATTCCACAAAAACATTATATTTAGTACACTCGTCTTCTTCATCAGTCAAAGGCCTCCTCCATTTGCCTCCGTGTCATTCTGTCATGTGCAGACTGCATCCAGGTTACCCCGACATGACATACCAGGTGGTCTTTCCATCTCAGCTGTGGCCGTCCCACACTTCTGTTTCCATCTCGAGGTTCTTGGTCCACTGGCCCTCTGCGCTTAGTACCTGCATACATCTTAAATTGTCATCCGCTGTGGTTTTGGATGACACGTAAAACATTTACTAATTAATATAAATACGAAATACCTAGCTACTCATTTCACAATTCCGGCGGACTCTCTACTCTGCAAAAACATGTGAGTCAGATGTTACACCATAGTTTTTACTTATCATAAACCTATTAATAGTCTACGATGTGTTCCTTAAAACGGGTAAACCAGAATGTAGCTCTATTACTGTCTGACGATTTTAAAATTTTAACAAAATTAGTCACAGAATTGTACATGTGATTGATTTCACTCTACGGGCTTCGGCGGCAAACCTGTCATTACCAAGCAAGCGCTAAATAATTAGTAATTTAAAACCAAATTAAAACCCGAAGTATTATTATAAACATTGAGTCATTTGTGATGGAATTGAGTTAATCAGATTGCGAAGAAGACGAAAAGATCTCTATAAAAGAAAAATAAAATAAGAGTATTATGCTGCTGTTAGTAACCCTATCCGAGACGCTAATCGCAGTGACATCTCTCCCTCCAGTCGTTCCTCCTATTTACATTTATATTTTATAAAAACGGATTGAGGAAATGAAAAAAGAACGACAGGAAATGGGTCGCCCCTGATGCCTGAATACATTGGCGGTGTTGTGTTTTTCTTATGTTAAATTAGTACCTTAATGACACCGTTTTTTTTATTATTATGCAAACATTAAGTTTTAAATAATGTGCCAGATTGATATTTATTCTTAGTTTCGTATTTCTTCTTTTTGATCAATTTACTGCACGCTGGTTTTCTAATTTAAAGTAGATATTGTCATTTCAAAAATTTCTTAAAACAGAAGACCTTACATCTCGACAACCTTACTAAATATTCTTTGGAAAAAATAGAGTAGATACATTGAACCTTTATCTAGAAAATGACAATAAAGATTATTTGTGTATTGTACAAGCTTTTCAAAAAAAAGTGAAAAACACCTCTGATCTTTTTCTCCGAAAGATAGTAACTAGTACTTATCCCGAAAGTCGCGGAGATTTTTTTTTATTGTGTTGATAATATGCATTAAAATGCAGGGAAAGATCGTAAAAGTTTTTTGATTGAAGCGAAACTAACCCCAAAAAATGTAGATAAATCTAATTTACCATTTTGACATGCGATTGTTGATGCGATTTTGAACCTTAATGCCGCGGGAAATGACTCAGAGAGCTCATAAAATTATTATTTAGAGGTGTGAACAAGAGCAATTTTAATTTTCTCTATTCTCTTTTGATATCCGCGTTGAGATAAAATTCCAGTTAACCAATGTGATGAAGCTACTTATGATATCGCACCAACGGCAATGTAAGAAAACATCAAGCCAAAAAAATCTTTTATTCAGCAAAAAAAAATAAGGAAAATTGGTTTTCTTTCATCTGGATAAAATACAAAGATAAGAACTAATGCGAAAATTGCAGAATTATATCTGTGCCACCGATCACATTTAAGATTTCTTCTTAACCATGTATTGGGCTTTCCGACTAATTTCGTATGCGAGAGACCTGCTCAGATATTACTGAAGTCGTTTTTTCTTTCGTCTAGAGACTGAATGCGAAATTCTTTTACTACATTTATTACTCTTAGATACAAAATCTAACCTTTGATGTTCTGAAAACTGAATTAGGTAGGGAATAATCCATTGGCCTAGAAAATAACACCTGAATTCTCTTGGTGTACACAGAAAGGTAACATCTAAAATTTCTATTAACAACAATCTATTCTATTATCAATCGTAAAATCTTGCGGATATGGTATAATTTCATTCAGAAGAAATTGTTAGAACGACTTCAGGTTTTGAAATGTGCATATTGTTTGTAAATAATATTTAAAAAATATGTATTATTCTTCATACGTTATATCTGTTCATAAGGTGGATTATTTTCACATAACTTACCTTCGAAAGGCAAGATGCAGGTATATACGTCAAGATACTTTAATACCTACGTTTGTACCATTATCAAAAGTGATGCTTTAGACTCTTTAGCAAGTAAGTTTTTTTTTACTTTTTAACATATTATTATTATTTTGGAAATCAGTATGTAGCAGTGATTATTTCTTATATTTTATGTCTGTGAGGATTTATTCTATGAATGGAAAATATGTATATGTATGTAAATAGTAACAGAAGCAATGTATCGTCATTACCGCAGTTCCGCTTCACAATTATGTATATATGTTATACAATGTAACAAAAGCGGATGTCAAAAACTGAAATGTCAGAATACTCATTTTTAAAGAAATGTTGTCCATCGCCGAATGCTCAGAATTCCCTGGACAGACATGGTTTCTAATGCCGAAGTCCTGAGGCGAGCTAGAGTTGACAGGCAGCTGTTGGCAACAATCAAGGACAGGAAGATTTCATATCTGGGTCATGTGCTGCGTGGAGAGAAATACCACCTTCTCCAACTGATATTGAAGGAGAAAATTGAGAGACGCCGAGAGCCCGGTAGAAGACAGATGTGCTGGCTGCGAAATATAAGGGAGTGGACTGGCATCCGTAGTGTACGTAGGGGAGCTGTTCCGAGCGGCGCAGGACAGGGACAAGTTCGCTCGAGTGATCGCCAACGTTGGGGGGACCCGACAGGGCACATGAAGAAGAAGAAGAAGAAAGAAATGTTATAACATCGTTATCTAAAAGATAACTCGATAGGAATAAGATTTTTCGGTTTCTTTGCGCCTGATATGTAGATACCCATAACTGGTCGATAAATTTCCAAGATACCATACATTATCAAAGATTCATGAAATTTTCGAATGATTGTTGAAATTCCGTTTTTGTATTATTAAGTTTACATATTAATTTGTATTTAATATATAATAATGTATAGTAGAACATATTATTCTCCTCTTCTAAAAAGCGAAACAATGAATAATTTATTGTTTCAAAGGAATTTCCATAGAAATATTCAGAACACGAGAAATGCTTTTGAAGAAATTCATTTCACAAAGTCTTCGATTCGCAAAAGCAAATTACATTACAATAATGTATGATTGGAAGGAATTTAATGATTGCTGATAGAATTTCAATGATGCGTGGTCTCTTGATGGCCAACTAATGGATATCTTGTATGTGTATTGTGTACACATGTACTACGTAGGGAGGAGATACGTCTACCAAAATAAATTTGTCAATGTAGTTGTTGTCAAGCTAACATTTCCATGTTGATATAATCAGAGATGAAACGCAAAGTGAATTCACAATGCAGTGTAGGCAACAGTGAAAGGACAAAAAACAAAATCAAATACAATTGTTCTCAGTATAGAACCACAACCTATAATTTCATTATTATTCAGATATTCATTTTGATTATGTGTTTTAAAACGAGATGAAGACAATTTTTACAATCGATACAAATACCACCTGGATCTGTGATGTCCAAGATGTAGTCAGATGGGGACGACAGCGGCGGAGATTCTGGCACCAACATGTATCAAGAATGAACAATGCCAGACTCCCATACATCGCTTTGCATGGGGTGCCTGATGGTCAACGCCCGCCAGGAAGACCACCGAAGCGATGGAGAGACAGCTGGAGTTCCACATCACAGGAGAACAATCCTGTCAATACAGACTCGCTGAGTCTAGATGCAGTTTAAGAAGAAGAAGAAGAAGATACAAATACAGAAATGATTACAATAAGAGCAGGTACATTATGTCCCAATATCTATCATCTATGCAATGTTGCATGAAGTGTAGCAATGGAGTTAATAGCTCATTCTATAATTCCCTGCGACAAGGCAATTGTGAAAGAACTATAATACAAGCATTGTTGGTTTGTTGCATTTTAATATAATAAGCTCTTTGATTGTACTTTCGAGTTTTCAGTTGTTCTTCGCTTGATGTGACGTACGCCAGGAGATTGATGTAGTTATATGACGAACAATGTGCTAGTTCATTTAGTGTTAACCAGGGTGCACCACGAAGAGGCGAACTAGTTTGCACCCTACATGTAAAGTCTATCTGATTATTATGTATAGTTATATTGATGTGATGTACTTTGTATGACCATACGATAAATAAATAAATACACGCATACATTAGACTTGTATGAAAACAAAATTACATTCGCAAAAAAGAGCAAAATTTCCATACGCCACAATTTTAGTAGACATAAAATAGTACTAAGCTATGTTTTTGTTTCTAATATCATGTAAAATATATGTAAATAGGATACCTAACTATTTAAAGAAAGTCGTATGAAGTTCGCAACAAATTATTATTTCAGACAAGAATAAAGGTAGTTTGAACTTGGCGCTCTTCATCCTCATTTCCACAAATATGTATTTTCATACATAAATTTTCTCCCGGAACGAAATTTACATTCGACTTACAAAGTTGATATTGCCGTACAAACTTTGCTAAAAAAAAAGACTTATGTGTAGTTTTTGTGTGTTCAAAACATTGGTTATAATAATAAAAAAAGGTAGATAAACCTACATAACATGAACTATACGCTACGTGTTATATATCACCATAAAACATCAAAGGACTGTAACTTATAACTTTCCGGATATTGGCACCCGAAGACAAGAGACGGGGCGTTCTTGACCCTTATACACGGATCATTAAATTTTCTTCAGATATATTATTTTTTTACTGAATTACATTCCTTTGGGACCCTTCATTCTCTAGATTTTGACTTAATATTATTCAATTACGAAATTTATTTATTCTTCAGGAAACTTAAGTAGTTATGACGTATAAAAAAAGATAAAATTACTCACTTTTATGTTTGACTGAGAAAATAGTAAAGTATAGGTAATGTACCTATGAAGAAAAATCTTAACCTGCGGTGGGTATAATGGGCATTGAAATAAAAACAATTTTTTAGAGTTTTACATTCGAGTTACTTGAGAGTCATTGCCGGAGGAATAGGAAAAAGGAGGAAGAAGCATTGCATTTTATCGTAAGACTACTAATTATAACATTTATCTACATTTCTATCTTTTCATCTCGTCCTTATAGGGTAGGCAGAACAAAGGTAAGTAGAACGCCCTATCTTTTCATAATATCGTTCGCATTCATGCATTTGTTTAATCGTATTTACGCTCTTCGATTTATTTATCATTTTACTAAAGGGCGTCCGTCCTTGAAGATATGGCAAAGCCATGCTTCATAACACCCTTCTTTCACTCATATAGGTATATATTTTTGGTTATCTGTAATCATTAATTCTCTAAACGTGTCCAAACCACCTAACCTTCATCGCTTTCATTCTAGTCAGTCTGGCCAAACTATCTAAGATTATTCTTGCATATCTATCTTCATTACATTTCATGCTCTTATAGTGAATACTGTTATGCGTTACTTAGGCCATCAATTTTCAATAAACTGCTTCTTCAGAAACCTTAATTTCCTTCGAATTTAGTTTTATTTGCAATTTGTGCGTGCCGTGTTAGTGAATACTGTGTATAAAATTATTATTATTAAGTTATACGGTAGGTATCTTTTCGTGATTTTAGGAAAATGTAGGTTTTTCTTTCCCAAAATACATGATGCAAGTTGCTGAGTGATGAAACGAAAATAAAATTATAATATTCTCCACGATATATTCATAAATTTTGTTCGCAACATTGTGCAATATTTCACATCTTTAGGTGGAGTGGCTATTTTTATTAATATTGTTGGGTTAAATAGTTCTTGGTATAATCGGGTTTTTTCCACTCTCTTAGTTAAAAATCACTGAGAGTGTCTTTATGAGCTTTACAGTACCGACTTGCTACATTTCATTCGAAATTTATGGAAAAATTACAAATTTTGTTATCGCCAGTAACACCTGGCAATTTAGAACCAATGATCCGTGTTAAAGATGTTCCGAACCATAAACTGTGTAGGCAAGTTGATATTATGGTGTAAAGAATCTAACGAATTTACTCATTAAGCTGTACCTAATCATAGTTCTTCTATTACAATTACAAGGGGTGTTTTGGTCTTTATAATAAATCATTAAATTGCCACGAACGTGCCATATAAAAACCGCTGCTTGCATTGCAAGAGGATAATACATTAATGAATACTTAAATTCAAATATGGCCAAAATTTTTTAACATAATTTTGTGATACAGAAGAACCGAGGAACGTCGAGGCATGACTGCTGTAATATTTCTGTGTAGTTTTTAAAGCCATGATGACAATATTTGTCCAAGGTTCAAAGTTCAGAAATGGTGAATTTAATATCCCTTTGAAGATGTGTTCTAACCAAGTCTGCCACGGCTGATTTAGGTATGTACCTATGTGTATCAATTTATATCTACATTTCATTTTAAATCTCTTGCTTTAGTGAGAACTAGTTGCTGTCAAGAAATAATATTAAACTTTTAGACAGTTGGTTGTTATCCTCCAATTTGTTATTTAAGTATCAATCGTTATCTCATAATATCTCTATATATTATATGTAACAAAACGAAATAACTTGTTCTGTTTTCTGGATTTGAAAACCTTCTGACATTCGCTTGTCATGATACATAACACATGTTATAGTTACTCATAATGATAAGGAAATATACGTAACATTCAAGTTAACTAGTATGTAGTATCTATAAAGCAACACTTACTTATTATTGTAGATATTTGTATAGTTATGAAGGCGATGTTGAAATAGCGAGTACAATATGTAGAAAATTTTAATTTATAAAACTAAAATAAATCGTATCATCAAAACAGGATAATAAAAATAACAATATTTGGAGCACCTCGAGGACACTTCACAAAAAAAAAACATTACATGAAAAAAAAAAAAGTCGTCACCAACAAAATGTTTGTGTCCAAATAATAAAAACATAATATCAATTTAATACCTTCTTCTTCTTCCGCATCCACTCAGGTCCATTGTTGGACATAGGCCTCCCCTTTGGTCCTCCACAGCTTCCTGTCTTGGGGACACTGCATCCATCCACCACCGGCACATTTCCTAATAATACCTTAGATACATAATATATGTATCCGCGTCAGATTAACTATAAATATATATGTGGAATTACAATAATGTGTTAATATGAATAATAAATATGGGTCAATAAAACAGATTGAAAAGGTGGGTGTTTAGGTCTTTTCTGAAGGTTTTAAAGTTGGCAGGATATTTTACAATAAAGTTTTGTATATTATGTAATCTTACGCAAATGATTGAAAACAATCTGACAAGAAAAATAATTATTTTAAAACCATTTAATACTGCAGCATCAAATTATGCTACACATCATTCTGAATAAAATACTACGTACCTATTTATGTCATTTAAATTTTGTATAAGAAGTTTCATATAGGTATTATTATAATACTAGCTCTAACCCGTCAAAAATGACGCTGTTTGCTGGTAAGCAGAGAGAAAAGATTACCAGATCCAATCCTTACACGTATGATTATTGTAAGTTTATTTTAATGGTAAATTAAATTAACATTTAGCATAATATTTTCCATTCTGCTTAATGACACTATGTACATAATATATTTGCCTATTCAATTTATAAATTAAAATGTGCAATTTTAGTATGAAGGGTCTCAAATCTATCGGTAACTGCTCTGAATATTTTCTAAGCTCGTATAATATCAATGGATACCAAGGGTTGTGAAGAACGATGTGTTTCATATTACGCAATATCATTAATTGAAAAGTAGTATTAACTAAACACATTTGGACCGTATCTGAAAGCGAACGCGATCGAACGATCGCGAGTGAACGTATCGCGATCGTGAAGTGTTTTAAATTATGTACATATTTTTAAATTCTGTTTGTGTTTTAAATTCTGTATATATTTTTAATTATTCAGCGCTGAGAACAGATACTTGCGGCGAATACTGGGAGTCAGATGGTCGGACTATGTCACAAATGATGAAGTCAGGAGTCGAACGCGGCAGCCACCTATCACCCATGTGATACAGACTCGTAGGCTAAACTGGCTCGGGCACGTTCTACGCATGCCCGCCGACAACAATAACAACAGCTGTCTCCAGTATCGCCCTGAAGGCAACAGACGTCAGGGCAGGCCTGCAATGACCATCCAGAGGCTGTTCACATCAGAGCTGCGCCAGGGTGGAATGACATGGGAACAGGCAACGGAGTTGGCCAGGACAGAAATGCCTGGAAAAACTGGGTGACGACCACATGCTCCACATAGGGAGCGGACGTGGATATGTATGTATATATTCGAACAACTTGCGAAAGTTGCCGCGGCTATGCGTCATCAACATACTTGATTTCCACCAGTATTATGTGAGTAGATGTACGAGTAGTATTAGTATTAGAGACCGACCGAATATTCGGTTTCGGTTTCGGTTACGGCCAGTTTCGGCCAAAATAGCCGGCTTCGGCCCCAGTTTCGGTTTCGGCCAAAAAGTGGCCGAACCTTCGGCCAAACCGAAACTAGCATCCGTATTATATCGAGCATTGTTGGGAATCTTCGGAACAGGTTCACACTTTGTGTTTGTATTCTGTACACTAGATTCCTTTTTATTTTACAAAAGTGAACTAGATTTATATCACTACCCATTTTTATACACATCATTTATGTCTTATGACAAAAAATTTGCCTGCGGCACTACTTAAGCGGCCGTTTCCCTAGTACAACATAACCAAGTGTTTTACTTACCTACAACAAGATTTATCACTTCGCCCATTTATAAAAAAAAAATTGCCTGCGGCGCTACTTCTAGGTGCACCTAAAGGAAAAATACTCATAATTATTTTTGTATTCTACATACCTACGGCGTAGGGGGGCAGCTGTCTCCCCTAGAGATACTTCATGATAAGACCTCACAGTAAATCACACTATTACCGCACATTTTCTCACCATATCATAAATTTTGTAAAATTAGTATAAAAAATCCATCAAAAAACAATTGTTTCACGAAAAAAAGCCTGCAGCGCTATTTATTTATTGCTTTTTATATGAAACATTGTTCGTACAAAATATTGTGCAAATTATTATTGATATTTTCAAATAAACCAAACCATACCACGGCCTTCTCCACCATGTCTCACAAAAAATTTTCGTCTGCGGCGCTATTTACGCGTTTTTCATCCCATTCCAATTTTGAAAATTTTTGTTGCCCCCTTTAAGCTCCGAGGCTGGCGACGCCCATAAATATACATATTAGCAAACTACACCACAACTTCCGTTTCTTAACCTCCCGAAGAAAAATTGCATTTTTTATGTCCCTCCCTAGTGTTACCTATGCCATGGATACCTACATAACTGATGACGTATGTTGTAGTGGGTTCCTTTCTTTTGTGCTTACATTGAGTTCCAAAAATGAAGTGGTTTCGTAATAAACATCTTAGGGAAACACTAGATATCAGAGCAGGGTACCTATAATGATTTTTTTTCAAAATTACAACTGAAATTCCTAAGTTTCGGTTTCGGTTTCGGTTTCGGCCGAAACTAGGAGGGGAGCCGAATATTCGGTTACGGTTTCGGTTTCGGCTAAAAATCCAGTTTCGGTCGGACACTAATTAGTATGTATACGTATAACAGAGTGAACCTCATTATTTCTAAAGTATATGTAAGACATTTTTGTACCATCTACGTAATATTATATTCCTATATATTGTACTATACTTGTAGTAGGTTTACATGTTGGCGGAAGAACAATGAAGATTTTGATTTTTTTCTTCAACATTCTATACGACACTTCATTATTGGAAAAGAGATTATTGAGTTCCCTTGACATAACAGTGGCACACGTTTTTCAAGCTTTCTTATACACTCTTGTACACGCGACACATTTGTATATTATTATAATGTACTAACAGGGAAGGATCCTGTGTTTTTTTTTTCATATAAATTGTAGTAGGTAGATGTCAGGGCTTGTTTATAGGACTTCCCTTTCGATATACATCAAGCTGATTTGATTTGGTTCATTGTTAAACAATCCAGCCATCTCTTCAGGTATAGATACGTAAATTTATACAAATAATCAATACACTCCTAAAAGTAATAATACATTGCGTACATTTCGTAAATTTAATGTTTGTTTTATATTGCAGACTATTTAGAGAAATAACGTTAAAAGTAAAACATACCCGTCATGATAAACACGTTGAATCCAAGGAAGTCCAACTCCCAAAAAATCATCGTGGAAATCTTTAACATCATTTATTGTCAATGTTATTTATAAGAAGAATATTGTAATACAGATATTTTAACTGTTTGGAATATTTTAAATGAAAATCTTGAAACAAAAGCGTATATTGAAATCAGTAAAGTTGAATGTTTTGACAAACTAGAGGTGTAGGTATATTCTAAGTAAAACTAAAGCCATGGTTGCATGAAAAATCTCTCCAAGTAAATTTTAATATTATTCTCTTTATTCTTTGTCTACACTTTCCGGTGAAATTAAGAAAGCAAAAAAAGTTTAAGCCTTTCTCAGCACCTGCAGTGAAGTAATCCTTTTTGTTCTAAAAGCATGCATCAAAAAATACAAACAAAGATAATACATTCTACGTAGGTAGCTACTTGTAATGTTATTGCTATTTTCTAGAAACTTTGTACGTGAAAATAAAATGATACTAAGTAGTAAGCTTATATTATTATATGTTTTACATCTAACTTACGATTGCTAGTATAGAACCAGCTATAGACAGGTATACATTATTTTTAAACAAACATTATACAACACTCTTACTACAAAATATACATAATATATAAGTATTTACCTGGAATGAGGCTCATTGTCATGCCACGATTTATCCTAGTTTTTTTCTTCTGTATATTATTGATGAAATCACTCTTCTGCAATGACAACATAAATTTGCAACTCCGCCAAAGAATGATCAAGTGCTATGTGTAGTCTGTTTTATTGTATGGATGTGAAACGTGGACCTTGAAAGTCAACTCAATGAACAGACTAGAAGCATTTGAAAGGTGGCTCCATCGCCGAATGCTAATTCCCTGGACAGACTTGGTTTTCTAATGCCGAAGACAGGCAGCTGTTGGCAACTATCAAGGTCTGGAAGATTTCATATCTGGGTCATGTGCTGCGTGGAGAGAAATACCACCTCCTCCAACTGATATTGGAGGAGAAAATTGAGAGACGCCGAGAGCCCGGTAGAAGATTGATGCCGTGGCTGCGAAATAGAAGAGAGTGGACCGGCATCCGGAGTGTAGGGGAACTGTTCCCAGCGGCGCAGGACAGAAACAAGTTCGCCCAAGTGATCGCCAACGTTGGGGGGGCACATGAAGAAGAATATATTATTGATAAACCTACTTTATATCATCGTGAATCGTATAATATTTACGTCCTTGTCTTGCATTCAAGCTTACTGAAATTACAAAAAACTTAATTATTATACACCTGTAGATAAGCCATCTGTAAATTATTTGTCATACATTTGATCCCACTAACTTGTTTAACTAAAATGTCTACATTATTCTGAAAAGTTAACTCAATTTTCCTCGGATTCTTTACTTATCTACATCAGTCGCGACTAATTCTGGTTGTATCTTGAGTTTTACTTGTATATTTACAACTTTTCGTAGCCTCGAAAGAGTCGGAGATTGAGACACTGATATGAATAAATTATTGTTGCTAGCAATTTGATGGCAGTACGATAATACGACAAAATGCTACGTTCAGTAATCAACCTTGATACTCTACAACTAATAATATTCATTCACAACGTGAATTTAACAATAAAAATTTGAATGCTCCCGCTAATTTCGATAAGATTTTGGGGAGAAAAGAATAATGATAATTATTATAATTATCTTACGAGTTTTTGTATAATATTACGATTCTTGTATGTTTTCTTTTTAAGATGATGGAGTATTTCCTATTTCCTTCAACCATTAGGTAGATATAATGCGATGTTATTATATAACATAAACAGGAAAAGGAATTTCATGGCTCTAAAAATTCGAATATGCATGGCTATTCTCCTTAGCATTTTTATTCCCACATGGTGGTAAGTCTACCTTTGTAATTTTTTACCGCCACTACTCTCGATCCTGTACATCTTCCGGTGCAATCTCTCCCTTATTCGTGTGTTCTGAAATTCTCGTAGCTTGGATCTGTATTTTGTGTGACTTTTTTAGGTAGATTTCCATAAGGAACTCTACCTATTCGTTTCTCCCGTGATGTCGCAGAATTGAAAAATTTCTACTCAGTATCACTAATTAGGACCAGGAGAACCCGAATCCGACCTTGGTTTAAAAGTTTATATATATAAGCCATATATATATATGTCCCTTTTCTTGTGCGCACGTTTGCGGCCAACCTATGCGTCGCAGAAACGTGAAACTTGGGTGGTAGATTTTTGGTAAGGGGTAGATGAACTGATAGGAGATTGGGTGAAATCCATTAAGAGGAAGGTTCACTTTTTAAGGCTTTAAATACAAAAACAATCATTCTGAGGGGATCCAATGATTGTGAGGGTCCGTGTCTGGTATCGTATGAAAGGGCATTTAATAAGGAATACAGATCAATTTACAGATTTTGTCTAGATCAATTCCTTGGACGACAATGATCGATCGAAAGATCTAGTTAAGTAGTTACCGCATAGGTACTAGCGTGTTTGTTGTCTTAGAAAAGTGCTTCACGATACGAGTAGAACTCACATCTTTTTTCAAATTTCTAGTGCTTAGGTACCGGTACTAATCCATATTATGTGTGGAATGAAAATAATTTGATTATTGGATTAGGTACTTCCTTTAATTATTGAAGTACTTAATCAAATATTTTTTCGTCATACGGTACTTCGATAATCAAAGAATAAACTACATCCATACTACTTCATCACTTCGCTGGTTTATTTGCTGATAATATTGTGATTGTTTTTATTGTACAGATGTACTCTTAAAATTAATAAAATTAATAAATCACTTGGAATCTACCTATGCCTGTGGCGTGCCAAAGGAATTTTTTTCATATCACCTTGAGACACAGTGTGAGAATACAAGACGCCCTTTCAAACGTTTTGATACTGAAGGAATTACAAGTAAAATCAGCGACAATAGCGCACATTAAAATATATGTGCTTTTACATAAACAATTTAATTTGGCTAAATTTCCTATGATTCTATAAATTCATTCTGTTGAACAGGCGCAATAAAAGCTAGAATTCGTTCAGTATTGTACAAAGTATTTCGTATTAATTACCTAAAGACATTATTTTTAAATTGAATATTTTCTTCTCTAACAAAACCTTATCCTTGATTTTGTATTTAATAAATTCCAGGTGTATAAAAGGAAAAAATGACATACGATGTGACACGAAATGGCGTGTTAGACACACCATATAATCCAGTTGACTTACCCTTTGGGAACAAACCACTTTTCACTTTATTTTATTATATTCTTTGCGTCTAAGAACCAACGGTTGCTACGCCTTAGGATATTATAATATTATATCTCACATTTTTTAAATGTAAAAATGTCCCTTGAGTCATATTTTATCCAAATCCTGTAGACAAAATAATAATTTAACTATAACTTCACGTCGTAAATGAGTTATTCTTCGTATAATTTAATATCACAAAGAATTTTCGTGTTGGTAAACTTTAAAATTTAGTCGACTTTAGGTAGCAAAAAACTACTTCAGATCAAAGAAACGACAGACTTCAAACTAATGATATAAAAAGCGCGGATTTATCCACGAATTTGTTGGCCTTTCTGTTAGCACTTTTTTGCAGGACATTTAATTGAAATGACACGATTTTTGTATGTTTCTGATGTTATTAGAACTGTTTCTTTCTTATTTAAAACTACTTGCAAGAATTTACTCGTATACTTGTATATAAAGTATTTCTAACGCATTGTGTGCAGATATACGTATTAGCTTAGCCATTTTTTTCATTCGTACTACAAGAATTAATAAGAAAAAGAACAATATTAATAATAGTAGCTTTCCTCAGCTGAAATCATACAAACACATACACGAATTAAACATAAACGAATACAAACAACTTTAGAGATATGGATGAACTAGGTAGACAGATTGTATTGTATCATCTTATATTCCATAATACTTAGTTCAATAAATCATCAATGTTTTCCATTTACTTAAACATATTAAAAGATTCTGGTATAGAACGGTAATAATATTGATTCCGATAGATTTACCTTTCGAAATTTTATCTTCAATTTATAGCAATATGAGCAGGTATCAAAAAGGGTCGCATCGTCAAAACATGCCAATCAAAAATATTATTTTCAATACAGAAACGAAATGATGTAATAATATTACTACTTATATATTTATCTGTTCAAAAACAACAATATTTATCGGTGTGTATTATATTATTTTATTTTTATATTTTATTATTTTTATAACAAAACACTCGATGACAATGACAACAACAACTCTGGGATCAAACACGTACTAAGAAGGTAAGGTAAAAATAAGGTAAAATTAAATGAGAAAATTTGCGAAAATGAGATATCCTTGTGATATAAGAAGAGTGACTTATATCTGGACACAGAGGGCTCAGGACAAAGGTATATAGAGAAATATGGAGGAGGCCTGCGTTTAGTAGTGGACAGAAATAGGCATATAAGTATTTAAATTATATCAACACATCTGTATGAGAATATCTACTCTAAGTGCAACACCCAAAAACATGATAATGCTAAACGAGTTAATACGCCACATACTAAAAAACAGATTAAACAGCATTTCTTACGAACGTTTCTTATGCTCTCTATCTTCGTTGGTTTTCATGTGTGCAAGGTAACAAAAATCGCTGCGTGGCATATTAATATATGTAACCAATCCAAATTCAAAGAGGATTTATCCCATTTTTTGTGTGAGGACAATTAATGCTAGAGAATAGATGACTTCTCGAGAAAGCTCTTGGTTGTAATGTCAAGAGGTCTTGAAGACTAAGAGAAAATGTACCCAATTGCGAAGATACACAAATATATACTTTTAACTCCCGATACAGCAATGGAATGGGGAAGAAAATGTATTTTTCAGTATTAAGCGATGAAGTGTGATTTGTCACTATCAACCGGTTTTTAAAAGTAGTGAACTAGTCGGCACTTTACTAGACAGAAAGAAAAAACTGGGTACATAATATATAACTATAGGTAACGGACGTACTTATGTAAATAAATTGTATAAGCAAGCGGAGATACGATACGAATTTGGTTTGGTTAGGCAAGTAGATAGCACTGTTCACATTCGCAATCTCATAGGAGAGTCATTCAGGACGTTTGCGAAAACCTTATTTTAATATTAAATTATCTACGTAACTACAATATGTGAATGATACACAGATGCACATTATTGAATATTTATATGAAACCTTAGTGTAAGCCTGTCTGATTATGATTTTTTTTTTTCAATATATGGTGACAGTCAGTTTAAGAATTATTTTTGGTTTACAAAGCGTTGGATTTTTTCTGCAATCTGTAATATCCGCTTATAATATACGAGTATACCTACGTGTGTATATAAAAAATACCCTCTTTTCAATTCATTACATATTATGTCTTTTGCCTTTAGGACTCTCTTGAATAATTTTGTTACGAGATGAGGTCCAAATTTCAGAAACAACCATGAGCGAAACCATAGACGACAAGCAATTGAAATACAAAGTCTATTATTCGTGTATTGTTGCTCGTTTTGACAGGCCTTTAAACATATTAGGTATTACTATTATTAAATTATTCTAAGGTGTTTTTGCAAACAGGTGAACCGAGTATACTATCATCCAAGAGAAAGGTTTATGGTTACGTACATATGTATGTTCATATTAGGACCATGAGGTATAAATACCATAGGAGTATTATGTGATGTAATAATAATTTACACTTTATTGCACGCTAAAGAAAATATAAAAGAAAAAGAGAGTGTAATAAAAAAGAGTAACGAAATTTAAGAAGGTACTTTATAGATTGTAAGGCATTAGTTGTAACATTTTCTTTGTACAAACAGCATTTTTCTAGGAATTTTACATCCATATCTACATACGAAATGTACGCAAAATTACAATACAAATTCTATACAAATATTGAACGGGAGTGTTTGATTTTGAAAACCACGATGCCTTTCCTGTTAAACACCATGTTTTCTGTCATTTTTAACGAACAACAACTTCGTTAATATATCTGAATGGAAAATGTACAGATCCATTGATAGACATCTACTGGATATACAAGTTGTCAATGAAGAATCACATTATGAAAAACATTCACATTTATTCCATCTTCAAGTGTGTGTATCTATGTTTCCCATTCAGGATTTCTTGTCGGAGTGAAATAAGTGAAATAAGTGTTTAAAAAAATGGATAGAATGCAAACTCAGTATCTCCGGCTGTGAAACAACAGTTACAACGCGTCGCTCTGCAAAGTTTAGCCAAAAACCACATAGGTCTTCCTTTCGGCGCCATCTGTGGAGAAAAATCCTAGCTTTCCTGTCGCTAATACATTCCCAAATGTTCCTTTCCAAATTATTTTTGTATAACTCGCACTGTCTTTAAAAAAACCGGAAGAAAGACGGGGAAATAAAAGCGTATGGAAGAGATAACTCCCATTACACAATTAATATCGCTGTGAGAGACAATAAGATTGTCCTTGATTATGACCTTCGCATCATTGTGCGATGTGAGTGATGCATTGATGGCTGTGTATATTGTCACGACAATAAAGACTAATCAAATTGTCGCGATGATCTACATAATATTATAAATAAATAACTGTTCCCTCGAGGTTAAAACTACATAAAATCAAAAATATTTTCTTCGATTTTCTGCACCACATTATCCTACTTAATATTCAATGTACCGTTACCGAAATCTCCGTTTCAAATAAAATTTGATAGAATAAGGTCGCAAGTAAATATAAAATCCTCATTTTACGAATTTTCAGAGCGATTCAACTTATGCAAAGTGCATCGGGCCGCCGCGCAGTCATTGTTATTGTGGAAATTTATACCGAACAATACAAACACAATACTGAATAGTATGTATATGTAATACAGTTTTATACCCTACAATCTTGCTTTAGTCTCATCCAAGAAAAATATGAATCTTTCTTTTTAAAATCGAAATCTGAATAATAATATAATATCAATCCTGTGTGAAATGATTTTTTGATTTTATTTCACAAACTTAAAACTATAATATCTGTATTCAAAAAAGAATGCATAATATTATTAATATTCTTGCCCTTTGTGGTGAGAAATTGCATAGTTATAACTACTTGAGTGTGAAATATTTACTTCTTTCACATTACCAATATTTTTACCGTTTGTAATATGATGCCTTAAAATTCGTCCTATACTTTTATTTCATTGCAAATCAGCTGAGATGGCTCGGACACGTCATTCGGATGCCAGAGGAGCGGCTTCCGTTAAAAACTCTGGAAGCCGAGGGTGCAGGCAGAAGACCGGTGGGCCGCCCCAGAAATAGCTGGCAGAAGCAGGTGACAAAGTTGTGCGAGGAGAGACTGTGGTTGGAGTGGCCAGAGGTCCTGGAAGCTGCGAGTGACAGGGGCCTCTGGCGAAGATATGCAGATGCTTTGGGCCCCCGACCCAATCAAGGATAGACGGGGAAGAATATGTATGTATGTATGTATGTATGCAAATCAACTTTTGGCCCAATACATATAATACGTACGTACGTAATATGTTGAATGCACTTCTATAATTTTCATACCTGGAACCGTATTTTTTTCACATTGAAAGACGATACGTAAAGAAGGCCGTACGAAAAATACAGAATTAGTAGGCACCTACGTAACTAAGTATCTCGCGCAGAAGAGTAGGTATAATCTAACATTGTACTTAACGTCTATTAAGAAACTCAGCACGTTTCTTTGTGAAACTAATTATGTGCAATTACACCCTTAAATTCCACAAAACGTGTTCCCATAAACACTTAAAAATAAGAAATTGATATTCAATGTGAATTGCAGATATAAAAAAGGTATTACCGTAAACCATTTAAGTAGGTATTAATGTCTTACACTTTGATGGGAATAATTTGGGGATTTGGTAGATTGAAGAAAATAAAAAAAAAGTGTTGGTTGGGCATTACAGATGATGTGGAAAACAGTAGAAAACCGCCCTGAATGTCAAGACCTTGTGACCTAATACAGAGGAGATGTATTCCCAAGATGAGCGTCGAAAGGCAGGAGTACTCTAGCAAAATTATTTGTACCTATATGTGTCTTCTATGTTGGTCACGAGAATGTTATTACCAATATAATGCTCTTCAGTAATACTAGTAATGGGAAGGTTATAGAGAAAAGAGGCAACGCATGATGATAAAAAGCAAAATGTATATTCGCTTCGCTAATTTTTTCCCACATAATAAAGTAATGGAACAATTATTTAGTAGATATGTAGGTAAAAATATCAGAAGGAACGTGTGTAGACCATTTACAACAGATGAATGTTTACCACATTTTTTTATATATCACATATTTTGTTAGTCATGAGGTCTGCCACCCATTCTAAATGTCGTATAAATGTTTGCACAAAGGAAGTCTATCTTTAGACTCTAGTCTTTTTATCAGGTTTGTAATTGTGTAACAGATATATCTGGTACTATATATTTCCAATACAATATAATATGTACTTAAGTATTTATATTTCAATAAAAGGAATCTAGAATTGTTTATAAAATCCTATATAGTTTCCTGTACACCTCACACCAAGCTAAAACCCGTGACGTTCAAAACAGATCTCTGGTTTTGGAATTGGAACACGGCATCCCCCCCTTGATGGGAGAACCAAGCCCCAACTAACTAGGCTAATCATATTGTAGGTACTCTGATGACGTACTAAATGGCACCCATAAAATCTCGCAACATTTTCCTAGAGTAAGTAGCAGCATTGATGTATGGAAGGTATTTTCAAGGTGTCTCGCTCTTTTTGATCGAAACACTTAGTTTCACAGAAGCACGGTGGAATTTCGTTATCCGATGTATAAAGTGTTACCTTCTAGTAATGGATTCTTCTTCGAATTACTTTATAATACGCGCCTTAATATTTCAAAGAAGAGCATTCTAGAAGACATTGTTACAACACCACCGTTTCATTATATATAAAGTACCTAAGTTTCATCTATATAACTTACAAAGTAATAAGATACTAGTGGGTACCTACCCGTGAATTCACGGAGGTTGGTTTAATATGTTTTTGTGTAACCACTATTACTACTCCACCCTTCAAAATTCTTCGAGAGAACACAGGAAGATCACAAGGCTCCGTCTTTTCCCCGTCTTTCCAATATCGTCGAGAAAGTCGTAAAACCAGATTCACATCGTCGACTTTCTTAGTTGGTACCCACCCGTGAAAGCCACAAGACTCCTCTTTACCTGTGTCATTCCCATACTCATACTGCCACTCTACCACGGTCTTTAAAGTTAATCGAAGGAACACATCAGGGAAATCACAAGGCTCAGTCTTTTCCCATGCCCCTGCTATTGCTGTTGATAATGCTGCCCTGACAATGTTCTGATCATTGTAATTGGAACAATGTATCGTACCTATAGAGCAAGGGGGTTCCTGTGCATGGGAAACCCTGTGTGTCTTGCATTATTGGAACATGCCGAATATTGAACCATGCGAAACTTTTGGTAGCCAACATCTTCTTTCAGTTGGCGATCTGGAATATAGTAGATATACATGGATTACTTTGAATCCCCTAATTCGTTGTCGTGAATCGTTATATCCCTTCACATTCACTATATAGAATGTATTTGATACATCTCCACTCCATGTGCTGTGCACTTCGCACAGTATTGGAGATCGGTCTGATAGTCTTCTGGTTTGGGCACGTAAAAAAAACAAACACTAAAAATAATCAAAGGTAACATTACCGTCTTTTCGGTAAGAGGTGTGGCGAATTGTTTCAAAATCATATGAACCAACTAATAGTACCTAATCAAAATTATTTTCATTCCGTTTGGCTATACGTACCTACTATATAGTATGTAGGTATACAAAATTCGAAAGAATTCGATGCATTCTGTATCAAGTAGGTATGTGCCTACTAGTGCAGTAAGGAGAGGACATTTAATGGCATTTTTAGGAAAAAACTATAGACATTTTTTTCTCCATCATACTTTACGTATTTGGGTGCGCTGAATCCGAATTTCAACTTTGCCACCTCGTAAATGTGATGCGTTCTGAGATATCTCAGAAAGAAAGAGAAAAAAATGCTTTTTTTACATACTTTGACTCATAATCAAAAAAGTATTCATTTTAGAGAAAAGAAGCTTAGGACAAGAATAAACTTCACCAAATTTCCTATAAAATGACATATAAATCTTTTTTGTGGCATAAACCGTTAAGGCATCAGAGCGAGCTAAAATAGGGCGTAATTTTCACCCTACAGCCAAAAATTATATATGTTTGTAATTTTTCGCTCATAACTCAGAACCTTCAAACTTTTGAGCAAAAATATCTAAGAGAAAAATAAAGTGCTTTTTTTTTCCTTTAATTTATGCTACCAGTGTTTCGTCGACGGACAAACAGTCTAGGCGCTAGAGCGCATTGAAGTTTAGTATAGTACATTAGAAGCAGTTTTGACTATTATTTAAACTGATATATAACGATCAAAAAATACTAAATTGTAGGCAGTGCACTTGAATATATAAGAACAAAGGCTGTTATATTTATATTTTAAGGTTTGCCACCACTTAATAGTGCTGCGTTTATAGAAATGTCAGAATAACTCAGAAACAATAGCTATTTCTTTGTTTTTTTGTCCATATTTTAAAAATTTTAAACTTTAAAGGAATTATTTTATTGAAAAAGTAAACTACATTTAAATATCTATGAATCACTACTACATTTTTTTTTAATCAGATGAACCATTCAAGAGCCAGAGCGCTTGAAAATTAAATCAAAATGGAAAAATCGTCCAATTACTGTACTTTCTTTGGTTTCTCGCCTACGGATGAGATGGTACGTACTTTTAATGAAAAAATTTTAAAAGAAAATTAAATTTTCTACAATTTATGTCTCTTGAGTTTTTTCACTCAAACGTACAGGTTCGGAGTTATAGCGCATCAAGATTTACAATTCAAAATCAAATAGAGATATTATTACGACGTACATAAATATCGTTCTCTCTGATATACCACAACAAATTTTGATGCTTTATAACTCCGAACCCGTTCGTCTGAGTGAAAAATATTAGGAGAGATAATTTCTAGAAAATTTAATTTTCTTTTATATTTTTTTCATTAAAAGTACGTACCTTCTCATCCGTAGGCGAGAAACCAAAGAAAGTACAGTAATTGGAGGATTTTTTCCATTTTGATTTAATTTTAAAGCGCTCTGGCTCTTGAATGGTTCATCTGATTAAAAAAAAATGTAGTAGTGATTCATAGATATTTAAATGTAGTTTACTTTTTCAATAAAATAATTCCTTTAAAGTTTAAAATTTTTAAAATATGGACAAAAAAACAAAGAAATAGCTATTGTTTCTGAGTTATTCTGACATTTCTATAAACGCAGCACTATTAAGTGGTGGCAAACCTTAAAATATAAATATAACAGCCTTTGTTCTTATATATTCAAGTGCACTGCCTACAATTAAGTATTTTTTGATCGTTATATATCAGTTTAAATAATAGTCAAAACTGCTTCTAATGTACTATACTAAACTTCAATGCGCTCTAGCGCCTAGACTGTTTGTCCGTCGACGAAACACTGGTAGCATAAATTAAAGGAAAAAAAAGCACTTTATTTTTCTCTTAGATATTTTTGCTCAAAAGTTTGAAGGTTCTGAGTTATGAGCGAAAAATTACAAACATATATAATTTTTGGCTGTAGGGTGAAAATTACGCCCTATTTTAGCTCGCTCTGATGCCTTAACGGTTTATGCCACAAAAAAGATTTATATGTCATTTTATAGGAAATTTGGTGAAGTTTATTCTTGTTCTAAGCTTCTTTTCTCTAAAATGAATACTTTTTTAATTATGAGTCAAAGTATGTAAAAAAAAGCATTTTTTTCTCTTTCTTTCTGAGATATCTCAGAACGCATCACATTTACGAGGTGGCAAAGTTGAAATTCGGATTCAGCGCACCCAAATACGTAAAGTATGATGGAGAAAAAAATGTCTATAGTTTTTTCTCCGCGAAAATACGATATTATTGTACTATACCTATAGTCACTTAAATAATATTATTTCAGTAAGTGCCTATAATTCGAAATTTCAAAAAGTTTGTACTAAGTTTGTAAAAATTTACTTCAGACGTATTGTTCAGCCAACACTTTTCGTCCGATGTAAAGCGCTAGTGTAGAGAACATTTTCAAAATTTCATAGATTCGATCCATTAGTTTGCATAATAATCACGGTACTATTTATTTTCGTCGCGCGCTGCGCACAGACAGATGGACGGACATAGGACAATTATTTTAATTGATGATGATATACCTAGTCCCTACCTAATATAATATCCAACAGCCACCTCGACTATTACAATTTTCCTTGGTATGAGCGAGTGTATCTTCATAACAATCTACGATGGTGTTTGATATGTACGAAGTACTTATTATCTTTCATATTATTAAAATATCAAATAACTTCTATGAAGATGCGTAATGGATTATTAGTCGATACAAATGAAAATATTAGAAGCAAAATTGTTTTCTTATAACAACTAAGCTTGCACGGGTACAAGACTAAAATATTTTAAATATAACCTATAATATGAACGAATCATTATAGGTGAATGTTTGTGAAACAGTGATAAGGTATAATCATGTAGCATTTATACATTTTAAAAGTGTCTCCCAATTCAGGGTGGTTCTGAATATTCTTCTCTAAATCTCAGTAAGTAAACAGATAGGTATGTGTTATGGTAATTTTTTTTGCTTTTGGATATACCACCATTATCGATGATAGAATCATTCAACCGGAAAATAAGTAGGTACAATAATCAAATTATCAAAGATCCTTCTGAGTACAAAACTGCTATAATTGTAAAGTTTTATAATAGAGATTTTTCACTGTTTCAAATCATCACCGTTGTGTGCTTTCGTAAACAGTGCGCCAATATAGGTTTGGAAATGACTTAAATAAATGTCTGCTGAAAAATGCTTGCAAAAAGAACTGTTACTGTAAACCTAGAACTGGAAAAATCCATCATACAGTTTTACATTTCAAGTTGTTACAGAAATTATGCAGTAGATTGACTGTATAGTAGTGAAATGCAGGATGTTAATATTGGGTACTTTAAGTAGATTACTAATTGTTCAACACATTTTGCTTTATTACTATGTTAATGATAAAATAGCATTATTCTGCGCAATTAAAATCTGAAGATATAAAACACATAAAAAATGTATTAAACTTATCAAGTGCTAATGCCGATAAACGTTACATGAAATTTTATGACCGGGAGATTTACAAGGGCTGAGACATGGTTGTTAAGAATTGTAGATGATACTCGCTAATGTGTCTGTAGCTCTGAAGATTAGGTACACGCACTTTAAAATTTAAAACAGGTGCATTGAAAGATACACAAGATAGGTAGTATGGATACTAAATTACCCTAAAATTTAATGTCCGTAATAATATCTATCGTGAAACATTATAGGTATGGATAGTAGTAAGAAAGTCTTGCAAAATAATCAGTCATAACAGTTAAACAATATGTGAGTAATATTATATCGCTTTGTATAAGCAACATGGTAAATATTATTAAATTTATAGGTATAGGTATCTAGTTGAACTTCTATATTGTTGTATTTAATATTATCTATATACTGACGTATTAGGTACGAATTTCCTCCCGTTCAAGTTTCATAAATGCCGGTGGCAAATTTCAGGCACAGAAATGAGGAACGAGCGTTGTACTGGCTCCCATTTCAATGAAGCGTTTACTAACACACTTATCTACTATAATAATATACACTGCTTCTTCCATACAATATAATATACCTACTAATATTTTGTATTATTCTACAAAATACTCAGTTTATATCTGAGTATAAACCTAATTATTTGCAATGAGTCCAACCAGAACTATTGCAAAACTCACATAATTTACTTGACTTAATGTGCTCTTTTATTAAGGGTTGAAACACAAGGAGAAGGTGTACCTCTAGTGTAGGAACGTATTATTGCTCTCCAGATATAATGTAATGCGATTTAAGACGTTTTTCAGGCAATAAGTAAATTGTTACAGATTTTCACAACAGCAATCTAACAAAGATAAAGTGTAAGCTTTAAGACAACGTGGCATCCACAACAAATTTACACAAACCTCCACAGATACTTAAAGTTGATTTTTTCCCTTTCTCACATCATGTTCTTGGCATTGATAGGACGATGGGAAAATCGCTATTACGAATACTCTATTCCGGCTACTTATCGTTTCTGATCACGTATATATTTGTACGTGTTGTAAAAAAACTTACTCGGATCCTGTATTCATTTTAAATATTTCACATGTGAAATCTTGCATATTGCGGCGCTCTAGTTTTTCGCAAGCATAATATTTGTTTTAATAGGCCAAATTCTTCACAATGTATCGTCTTTGTTACGCCATACCTATTATATTTATTACAATATAAAAATGTTATAAATTTTGAAAGTAGGTAGTATAAAGAATTAGGTTCTGATTATTTCACTGAATCATAATATTTTATTCTCTTTATTTTAAGATAAGAAATAGTTATTTGAATCACTCGAGTTTTTTTATAGCGGATAGGTAAATAAAACTTACATTTGTGAGTCGTATCTTTCGGAAAGAGAATTGTTTATCTTAGAAATAAATACATCCTGTGATATATCGACGTATAAGTATTTTCTCAAAGAATTTCGTTATTCCTAACCGATCCGCATTTTATCTCGATTTGAAGTATTCTTACAACAAAGTTATGCCCAGCGCGAGCAGTAGGTATTTGTAGGTAGTATATGTTGTTCTTCAATATAACATAAGAATACCGACATTTGAAGCATCGCTCTCTGCGTCTTCATATCGAGTTTCTGACGGAATTTCAGATGAAAAGATTCCACTGCAGATTTTGATATATTATCTCTTTACATGTGCTATGTATACCGTACATGTGTAGCTGTTAGATCGAACGTCGGAACTTTCATTCCAGCTGAGGTTCAAAAGATTTGAGAAGTTGTTCAACCAAATACAAATTCAAGTCGTAGAAAACAGTGAAATATTTTTGTGCTCAGTTTACCGTTTAAAATGCGTATTGTTGATATGCTCCATTCCATAGCTATGCTGCACAATAATATAAACAAACATTTTATCAATACAATTGTATGAGGTAATGAGGGGGTAATTCTCTTCAGAAGTTTTGATAAAACGTAGAAGATAGTACATATAAATGACTACCGTGAAAACCTACGAATATACCACTTACAAGCATTTGAAATTATTCATAAGTATGCTATACAGTACCTACATATTTATACTCATAATATTTGTGCATCCACAGAGTGTAAAATATTATTATTAAATTAGTATGTAGCTACCTACTGAGATAATGTATAAAACTGCTATTTGAAAAGTTTAAGGCTAGGCATATCGACATTTTAAAAAATTAAAAAAAAAAACGGGAGACCTTAGATCTCGACAACCGTACAAGATATGCTTTGGAAGAAATAGAGCAGATACATCGAACCTTTATCTATTTAATGACCTTAAAAGATTTTTAATATCTTGTATAAAATTCTCGAAACAAAATGTGAAAAACGCCTCTGATCTTTTTCCGAAAGACGGAAACTCGTTTACCAAAAGTCGCAACCAATTTTTTTTTGCATTGATAAAATGCATTCAGATCTAGTTAATGACCGTAAAAGATCTTGAATGGAGCCAAATTAATCTCAATAAGTTAAAAGATATACATTTTTAACATTTTTCATGCGATTTCGAACCTTAATGCCGCGGGAAATTACCGTGACGTTATAGTTGGGGTCCGAGTCTTAAACTAAATTCAACTGTATATGTAGATATTTCGTTAAACCGCAGAATTAAACCGGTTGCACGCACACACAAGACCATTATACCTAGTCGTAGTAGAAGAAAGTATGTGAAATGAGCGACGCTTTCTCTAGTGGAGAGGATTAAAATTAATACATGTCGGTATAATTTGTCGTGAGGTAAAGAGGATAAAATAACCGCAAGAAATCCCTTGTGACAGCTATTTAGTATAATCCAACCATCTTTAGGTTGAAACTTAGAACTATCGTGAAATTAGTAGTGTATGGAAAGTTTCCAAGTGTATGAAGTTATTTACATAACCTATTATTATTATTTCCATGAACTACGGGCATACACATTATAATTATTCAGAACAATGTTTATCAATCACACATAAAGTTTTAATTTATAAATTCCAATGACTTAAGCTGGTAACTCTGACAACATCATGTTCAGCTATGTGGCTCGAATTGTTCAAGGCTGGGAGGTAAAGGGGGTTGATCTAGTACAAAACTTTACATGTGGTAACATTAAGTTTTAAACATGTTTTTTGAGCAGTTTCAATTAATTATATTACAATATTGTTATAAATCGATTGACTAGAGAAGTACCCGGGCCCCCGTAGCCCCATCCGCCTCTATTTGACCTTTTCAAGAATAGAAGTTAATTATTATTATTTTGTTTGAATACCTATGCAAATTTATGTCTCTTTAAAGAATAAAATAAATTACAAGATGTTTAAGTGAAAAGCTTCGCTACTTAAAATATTTTGAGAAAAGCCTTGAATATTACGTCTTCATTAAATAATGAGCTTAAAAGATATTGATGTTGAGTAGGTACCTATTTGAAAGTGTAGCTTGATGACAAGCTAATACCGTTCCCATAGAAATTGTCACACTAATATTGTTATCAAACCAAACTCTGTAGATTCTAACACGGACATTTTATAATTATTATGATCGTCAATATTGATATTAAAAGCAGATGAAATTTTCAAATCACTTTTTGTATATTGCCGGCTACATACGATACGTCTATCAAGATATCGATTATGATTTGGAATTTTCAACATTCGAGTTGTAATTAGCAAACGCCGTCGCCTTCCATTTTTTTTTTAAATAGTTTAATTATGAGAAAAAATCTTTAGTCTAACTATAACATGGGTTAAGGAAATTTTAGGCTTTTGTAGACAAACCCAGATCGTTTTGAAAAATCGAGATGGGATTTGCTGAAGACTGATTTAAATGTACGCACATACATGATATTATTATCTTCGTTAACTTAGGAGTACGTACAACTTTGTACATTAGTATGTACAAGCGTGTTTACTGGTCTTCCACATCCCAAGAAGGAGCATCAAACGCCGAAGCAAACAGATCCCAGATCTAGAATAAGTGGAAGAAGAAGAAGAAGTGTGTTTTACAAGAAATACCTATCCGCTAAAAATGTATGTATGTGATATTTAAGGGCTTGGCACCAGGAATGACGTCACAGTCTTTTCCCACGGCATTAAGGATCAAAATCGCGTGACAATCGCATGATAAAATGGTAAAAATAGCGTTTTTTCCATTTTTTGGGGTTAATTTTGCGTCTATCAAAAAGCTTTTACGGTTGTTCCCTAGATTTTAATGCATATTATCAGTACAAAATTAAAAAAACACTCCGCGACTTTCGGAAAACGAGTTTCCGTCTTTCGGAAAAAAGTTCAGAGCTGTTTTTAATTTTTTTTTTGAGAAATCTATACAAGATATAAAAAATCTTTAACGGTTATTCCCTAGATAAAGGGTCAATTCATCTACCCTATTTTGTTCAAAGCAAATTTAGTAACGGTTGTCGAGATAGAAGGTCTCCCATTTTTGAAATTTCGTTATGCATACTCTTAATTTAATTTATTAAATACCTAACAATGAATTAATTTACTGTTTTTGTTCAATTAACAGGCATATTATTTAGAAATATTAACTTGTTTTTGTTCGCCATTGGATACTTGAGAACGTTCAGTTTAGTTTCTGACAACCAAGCTTGATTGCGAAATTTATCATTGCCCAATGCCCAACCTTCAAACTTTTTCCTTTGAGGGATGTGATATACTTCTTTTGACCATACGATAAATAAATAAATTGGATACTTAATCTTTACATCGGTTCATGAGTATATTAGCTCTACATAGGTAAATATATTTCAAATGGTATTTGATTAAATTCAGGGATACCTATACCACCTATACATTGTTATTTTGGAACACTGCAATGAATCATTCGAATAATGCTTAACATGATCTTGTGAGTTGACTCAGCATTTGAACGTCAGCAAGATTAATTTATAAAATACATACTAACTGCAACGTTCAATGTTACATTGCAAGATTATGAATTACCTTTAAGCCGAATTTATGTAGGAAGATCGAAGTAACTGATGACGTTGTAGAGAAATAGTACAAATCGAAGATGTAGATACATATATAGATGCGCTGTAAGAATATAGCGAATATTAATACATTTTCTTCTTTTTAATCTTAATGTAGGCCTGATGGCCTGTTATTTAAGAGCGGTTAGCCTCCTCCGAGGTCGGCTCCCCATCTCTTTGGTGGTCTGCCTGGGGGTCGCCTACTTTGGAGTTGGCCATGGAGCACAATATGAAGGAGCCTGGATGGTTCCATTCTCCCCACACGCGCGTACCAATATCTCCTCCGTTGCCTTCCCCATCTGACGACATCCTCGACCTCGCACATCTCTCTGATTCTCGTGTTTCTTATTCTATCTCCGAGAGTCTTCCCTGCAACGTTTAATACATATGTAGATAAAAAAAAAACTAAGAATAAAAAGGGGGGAAATTTCGGTGCTGAAAATAGTATAATAATCATTATCAATCTGTTGTTAATTAAAGAAGGCCCCACTCTGGAATCGTGGTAGAATTAAATCGAGCCGGACACTCAAAATAAAGTTAGGTTTACAATACTAGACTATGGTTTTACTCATATTGTGCTAGATAATATGAGTATCATCAGCATGAAATGAAGTTATTTTGATAATGTATAGAGTGCTCGTAATAAAATTCTCGAGAGATTCGAGTAGGTACCTGGTACATAATATACATAGGTAAGGATCGATGTCTTGATGTGCTTACGTTTATTCTACACAAGCTTCCGTTACCTCTATCTATTACTCTCCATATTATACCTACGTCTCTTATGAATATTATATTATTTTCATGTCACTCTACAATTAACCTTTGGGGGCCTTCTTCTTCTTATTAAGTCTCCACCCCTTTCCTGATTTGGGGATGATTTTGTTCTGGTTTGACTCGCAATATCTTCCCTCCAAAATTTGGGTTGTATGCATTTTAATCAAAATTATTGACAGTTGTTGTCTGTCCAAATGAGTTTCTCCTGTTTAGTTGCTCTGCGACGTACTGAAGTAATACCAACAATGGTGAGTTGTATTGACTTGCATCTCCTGTTTCAGAACACACAGTAAATCACCTGTACTCTTTTTTTGTTTTTTACTTAAGTCAAAGACAGAAATAAATATTAAAGTATACTGGTATCGTATATCCTCATGACTGAAGGTCGCGACTCTCATTCCCACAGTTGACGATCCTCCTCCACGAGCCTCTATCCATGGCCAGATGTGCGGCCTCGTGTAGAGTGGTATTTGTGGCTGCACTCACTTGGTTGCTCCAACGCATCGGCGATCTGTCTCTCCCTTATATAGTAAATTATAATAATCTTATTATAGTAAGGCATTATTGTATTCGGCAAAGCTATTCACGTAAAAACTAAAGTTATGAGTTTTCCAATCACCCCTTATGCCTGAAAGGGTTAATAATAATAATATCTAATATAATAATAGTAATTCCAAAGATAGGGAACCGATAATTACAAATTATTATACTGTCTCGGGTAGGTGCCTACTAAAATATTATTTATCCGAATAATAAGACGTATGATGTATTGATAACACGTGTTACTCTGTTCTATGTACACGTGTTCTACCGAGTATAATGGGTAATGGTTAATAATATAAATTTATTAGTGAGGATATGAGTTGTCTATTATGGAAACACTTAGTATATACAGAACGCTTTTATTGTTTTGATTTGTGTATCTATAAATATGTAAAGTAAAGTCTGAGTTTTTGTAAGTGTTCGCATAACTCCGATGGATTGCCGCGAAAATTTGAAATAACATTTGCGATAATATAGGCTGTGTCCTAACGTCGCCGGTTTTTGAAGAAAAAGATTTTCCTAGGAGATGCCATGATGATGAGGGGATCCTAGGGTTGTGTGGGGACGAGTGTGGTACCGTATGAAAGGGCGTTGGAAAATAAATTCAAATCTTTAGTCACATTTTGTCCAGCTCAAGCCTTTCAAGTATGTCGGGTTGGTTTATTAAATTTGCCGTTGTGAAGCATGGGTAACTCAGCTAGTTTAATCTGAGCAAAGTTATTTAAAAGAAATTTAAGCTGATCCAAAAGTACAATCATTAGTAATATTCTATTCTACGAAAAATATGCTCAGACGTAATGTGTGGGATCCTCTTTCATATAATATGTATGTGCGCAGAGATACGGGGAAGGTGAATAATATTTATATTTCACGTAAATGGGATGAACATCGTAATATCTATTATAAAAATAATTTTCTTTGTAAATTTCCATCTTGAACCCACTATAGCACTCTAATAAGTAATAATACGGATGGACTTCGCATAATGGTCACGGACTTATTCGACAAACCCCTATATTGTGCTACGTCAGAATGACTACGCCATTATTCATACCCTTCATGTATGTAGCGTGGTATAGATTTCCCTCTTTATCAACAACCTTATACCTAATAATACAAACTGTATAACACTCCCTACATTATACCTACCACATATTATATACTATAGCACATTATAAACTGCAATCAGGGTAGCTATGCTTCAATTCTGTGACATTGAGTAAATGATATACTAATACACTAATACACTTAACGCACCATAGTTTTCTGTAGATATTACGTATGTATATGTAATTTGGATTAATAATTATCCACAATATGCCACACCCAATGTCCTTGAATGGCTTGGAAGCCTGGATGTTGCTCTGTAGGGTACATGTCTCCTATAAGTAACAGATAGCACAATTCTCCTATCTTCTAACGTTGCCGCCCAACGGTGGCAGAAGCCATACGAAAAAATAAAAGTTACTTAGTCTTCTTCTTCAGCCCTAATCTCGTCATTGCTGGATACAATAAGCCCTACTATTATTTGATATCACCTGCCTTTCTCCCCAATACTTAATATTGTGTCAGCCGATATACCGTCGTCTACCCACGTCGATTAGCGACTCGTCATTCAAATTTCTCGTTATGTCTGCCTACTATTTTTTTTGTTTTGCTAAGAGTCCTGCTCATCACAGTTCTATGAAATTTTTTCATTTCTTATACCAGATTTTCTGGGAATATTACAGAAATGAATAATTTTACTAATTGTTTTCAAAGATGAAAACCATAGGTAGTTTATAGACATCCCGAGACAACATTGATTTGGTTTGGTCAAAACGTCGATGCATTTCATACACGTAAAAATATGTACTATAGGAATTAACTTTTAATCATATTTTATATCGGATGAAAATTATGTTTTGATTTCGTTTTGCACAATGTTTTGTACATGCTACCTACTTACTTTCACACAGAAATTGCACAGTCATGTTTTAGCTGGCCGGTTGTGTTGGATTGCCTTTTCAATGTTCAATATATGGTCTGCTAAACAAAAACAGAAAAAAAACAAACATGTCAATATTCTGTTGTTTATAACGGTAAACTGAATGTGATGTAAAGCTGTCACATATTTTATTATTTCATGAGCATTGTCAAATACATTCGTATTACTGAATATTCATTGAAAGCATTTCACACCCCTTTACACACTGAAATATATTATAGGATCAACAATATATAAATTAAACCGACGTTATGCTTTTTTTCTCGTCCTCGCTTAATATTTTTTCTTTGTTTTCGTGAACACTATAAAACACAGAAGAGGGTTGAATTGTAGTAGTGAAGATGGCGGCCACGAGTTATGAAAGGAAAATAATATTATTATTTTGAATTGGTCAGTAAATTTATAAATAAAAAATAATAAAAGGGGTTCGTGTATGGTATGATGTAGTATGTATTACTTGGTAGATATACTTATACTTACCTAAGGAAAACATATTGTACGTATTACGTACTGTAAAAAATGTTATATGGGCTTCTAAAGTTTCTGTTTGAAGCTCATTGCTCTCTCATTATATAATGTAGGTAAAAACGTATTATTAACGTAGATGTTTACTTCGGTAAATGTAACATAGACACCAATTTCATGAATGTAAGAAAACATTACTAGATTAGATTACCCAATTAGTAACATAACTAATATTACGAAATATTTTGTAAGTACTTATCTATATCATGCATCATAGTGAGCTGTGAATAAAATAGAACTATTATGAGTGTACGTAGGTATTCATGTATGATCTGCGAAAATTTCATTTTAATCCATACTTAGACGGTAGGAAATGTAGGTAAAATCACGTAAACAACTTTATTACAATTACCTAGTTATGTGAATTGTTGCTCGTAGATTTAAGTAAGGTACTTTGATATGAAATGGTGTTCGAGAATCGAATAACGTTGTAGGAACGTTCCCAACATACCTGTGTTATAATATAAGGTTGTACGTATATCTTCCATGTTTCTCGTATATCGACTGCACCACAACGCCTTGCGAGAGTTTCTTAGACGATATTCCTTCTCTAAGAAACCTTTTTAAACATGCATGAAAGCCTCCGGATTCCGTTTTCCTCTGTTCTACTTGCAAAAGTGTATGCAATCATATAAGTTACCTACATTACAGCAACTAGTATAAATTGGAAACAACAGATCGGAAACTCTATGTATGTACAAACACTGGCAAAATAGTCAAAGTAAATAAGTTGGCATCATAGGTTAGTAGCACAATGAATAACAATTTTATTTTTCGTATGAATAACTCCCATCAAATGGCAAAATGAGTAAAGTTTATGATTTTAATATTTTTTGTAAATCGCAGCACCATAACGGATTTATTTATTTTTTAATACGTAAATATTAAAAATTACCCACTTCAATTTTACTCTCTCATTAAAAAAAAGTATTTACTTTATTGCATAATTTGACTCTTTCAGTCACTTTCACTTACGAACCAGCCATTGGCATTATCTTGCTCTGGCATTAGATACCGTGTTTTGCTACGATCCGTATAGATCTAGGAACCATGCGAGAATGCTCGAATAGTCGAAAAATAGTAGGACGAATTACCGCATTTGGCCGAAATCTCAGAAGAATGGCAAAAGAAAGTACCTTTTTTAGTTGCACCGCTTTGGGTGTCTTCACAGATTTACCGTGTTTTAGTCTACTGTCGTACAGCCTTCCTAGTAACAAATACTGTACTTTAAAAAAAACATTATAAAATAGTCCACGATAAATCGAATAAGTGACAACAAGGCATAACGTTTGCCATTTGACGGCTTCTTTTAATTAATTGTTTCGTCAAATATTTCCTTTGTAATTTTGAGTGTTAGAGATTTACTTTCGCTTCATCAGCCAAGTTCCTTTCGTTATTTTGTAAAATAATTCTATTCGAATACTGGATCGACTACCAATCTTATACAATACCGCGTTGGAAGAAATGGTATAGCTTTGTGAAGGTATGGCAACATTAATCTACCTGCATATCTTCGTACATAACGTAGTAGGTACCTGCATTATTGTATTTATTTATTTATCTTTTTTACTTACATAATATTATTACAACAGAACAGGAAACAACTATTGGCGACTTTCTTGGGATATACTTTAAAACATCTACATAGATAGATATAAAATTATGGCAGGATTGTAACAGTGAATGAAAGATTACGTCATACATTAAACATTTTATTTGTTTCAAATCAATTTTTATTTGATGTTATGTAACGAAATGTTATACGATGAATAAATAAATAAGGAATACAAACAATGTAATATATGCAACACAGTAAAAATGTTTCAACCCCAGATGGCATTCTTTACTGGAATATTAGGGGCGATATCACAGACACGTAATATTCTAGTTAAAATCAGAAAGTTGATCAATATCTAATTATTGCCTATTATATCGATATCAGCTCCTCCAGTATTTTAAAAAAACGCGCTAATCAATGCATACTTACCATTCTCTACTAGCAATATTATAACTGTGGTAGATTTCCTATAGTTTTAAAGTATTATGTTGCTTCCCACCCAAGACCATGATAACGGTATGCAGTTGCTGAGTACGGAAGCGGCACAAGAACATTTCGTTGATGGTTTTATGAAATACTCGTACATTTTAATAAATTTATTTAAAAAAAACATGTTTTATAGGTTTATTATTACGTTCTGAATGTGCCCTTTTACGATAGAATTAAAACAAGTTATGTATCAACGTTAATTATTATTGTTAGTAAGTCAATTTTTAAAGTAGTTACTGATCGCAATTATTTTCACATACAATTTCAGAGACAAAACATTCATTCACACACATCTTAGGCAAAAAATGATCTTACTTACTTACTGTTCCACTGCTGGACATAGACCTCTTCTAAACTCTTCCACGGTCTTCTACCTTGGACTCTCTGTTGCCGTCTGCGACCCGTAAGCTGGACAATGTCATCTATCCACCTTTTATGTGGTCTTCCTACGCCTCCTTTATTCTCCCAGGGCCTCCACATCATGATTAATGCGACTAAAATTATTAACGTTGACTTTCTACGTGTCGTAGTTGAAACACAAGTAAGTATAGTTTGTAATTTCAGACCAGATATGGACTTTCAATTAGGCTTATGGCTTATCGTGCGTCGGCTGCTGATGCGTTCACTGTATACTAAAGTAATAACCATTTCAGTCCGTTAATCCAAAATTACTTTATTTGAAATGAATTACAAATACGAGTACAGTTCTAAATAAATATGGGATACAAAAGAGATTTGAAATTGTATAAGGTTACCTTAAAGTGTACCGGGATTTGGGATTGTGGATTCTTATACTTTTCATATAGTATAGAATTATTGTTGAATGTTGATAAGAAACAGTTATTGCGTCAGGGATTGTGAAATAAGAAACATTATCTAAATATTATCCTGCTTTGGTCATATTAAATTATCTGTAAAATTATAATCATTAGCACGTACTACCTAGTAATATGTAAAAAACATTCAAACTAGATATAAGTAAAAAATATGAACGTATTTTAATTGGCTCAAGATTATTAAATTGAATAACTTATTAATTTTAAAATATATTCCTAATTCAATGACTAGATGTTATCATATGATTCAGGTCCCAGGTTGATAGATAATAATATAGTACAATCATTCTGAGAATTGTGATAGAGTTTGGGACAGTTATTTAATAGAGGCATTGAAATTCTATAGAAGACAATTCCGCAAGTATGCGATACACTTTTGTACGGATTTCTTCCGCGTTTTATTCAATATTACAACTGTGACGTCCCAGTATATTGTTACTGTTACTCTTTATTTTAGAATTTCAATATTCCCCATAGTTTCAATATATGTAGAGTAGAAGGTAAATTCGTTGTTCCACAAACTTAATAGCTGCCTTTTCACGTTTGGGCTTTGTTATTTACAGTAAATTGCTACATATATGTAGACGTAATATGACTACCTAACTCTATGTGTAGTACAAATGTGTATGTAGGTATTCGGGCGAGGCGGCTACTAACTGCGGGCGTTTTTATTACGAACAAAAATAAAATATAAAAATGGTCTTTTATTCGTCGCATGAAATTGAATTACGGAATATATTATTATACATATTTTGTTTACGCAGGCATTTCGCATTGTATTAGATGTAGTAAATTTGGAAGTTTTCTAATATATTCGAGTTTACATTAAAAACTTTGGTTGATACATATTTTAGTGCTAAAATGTTAAAAATCAAATTAGGGGAGAACCACGAAGCATTCTGTATTGTGTAAACAAAAAAATATGAGTAGGTAAGTAATTTGCTCTCTGTAATAATTTGACGCTTTGTACAGAAAAATATTTTGCACTATTTAGTTAAGCAGAAGAATTTTATCCTAAAATTGTTAAATAGCACATAACTGCATACAAATAAATAGTAAGTAAGAAGCATTTATGATATATTTAGGATAAAAGTAAGAAGCATTTATGATATTATAATAATAAGGAAACCCGGAAATCCGAATACTTAAAATAATATTAAAGAGTGAGCCACGCATTGATTGAGTTACTACTTTCGAAACTTGTTACGTTTGTAAAGTAATATTTTCATAACCCGATATGTAGGTGATAGTTTTTAATGCAATCGACTACACAAGTTAGCTTTTCTCATTTACCTTCACACAGAGCAAACTAAAATGAACATTCATTATTAAAAGTTTTAAAATGGTAGCAAGCGTAAAACTACGGAGGTAAGAGTTTTCTACTTCAAAATTAAAATGTGATATATGAATGGTTAATGTAAAAATGTTTTGCTACTAATTGTTGCTTTCAGAATTTTTTTGTATATTAATAATAACTAAGTAACTAGCTATTTGGTTCCCGGCGTTAAACAGATATATGTACCAATACCTACAGACAAACGTATCGGTATTTAGCATATTGATATAAAAAATAAGATTGTACACACATCACTGAAACACTGAAATCTCGTAGATAATGTACCCATTGTTTATTGTTCTCTAATCATCCGTAGGCCCCATTTAAGGCACTTGGAATCGCCAGGTTTACATATTAAACAAACTTCAATAAAATAAAATGCGACACATCAATAAACAGTAGCTACATAGAAATGTACATAGAAAATCATCAAATTAAGGTTTTAAATGTGCCTATATCTACTTACACATCTAGAAATATTTATTATACTACTCATATTTACAATGTACAAGAAGTAAGTACCTAATCGTCGCTAATCCCAAGAAATATTACTTCTTGTCTCCCTGATGCCATCTTGTTTTTTAGTCGCGTAATGTGAAGAACAGAAAAAATAGTATTAAGGTTCTTCCTTTGGGCTTAGAATATGACAAAGCTACATTTCTTACGGTAGCTAGGTATATTCATATACTTACGGAAAATATCTCAGGCGATAATAATGCTACACAAAAATATACATACGCCGCGGTAATTCCTGGCGATGAAACAATGCTGGTCTGACATGTTCTTTTAACTAAGTTTTTTTTTGTCTGTTTTATTTTCATTTCATTTTTACGCAACACGTGCCCGTCCTTTGAAGTTTCTTTTATTTTCCACGAATCATCTCCTGACACCTTAGAAGAATATTATTAGAACATTTAGGTATTTTAGTAAAATCAGCTCAAGGGCTAAACCGACAAAAGACTTCCCAGAATAGAAAAAAAAGCCTCTTGTAGATTATGCCTCTTTTAAAAATAAATCATTATCTCCGTTTTCTATAAAGAATTTCTAAATACATATTCCAGATATTTGACTGAAGAACGTGTTTAATATTTGTTGCAAGTGTGGATATTTAATAAGTAATAATCCATTATATCGTAAAAAGTAGTTGCTTCTAATGCGAATATTTTATTCAGTAGGATGACAGTCTATAGTCTATACCCCGCGATGTACTCCGCATCAATACCTACCTCAACAGATCCCAAAAATTTGTCCATTAGCAACTGGCAAAAGTATCTCTACATACGATCGCTTTCTAACAAAACATCAAAATGAAAGTTACTTTCACCTTCAGTGGTTTTTTAATTGAGTATTGATGTTGAAATATCACTAAAGCATGTAATATTAAAATATACTATAATAAATTAAAATCTTCATTTTGTACGCGTATTATTTCATTTTAATATTAATTGTCGTAAAATTTGTATTTCAGCTAGAATGAATCACAATATTAAGACAGATTTTATAGGAGTGGATCTATGATATTTCCATACGTAAACCACTAGGCTGTATTACTCGTATATCTCAACCATTTGAAGTTAATACTAAAGAGCGTTGTCAATACAAAGCAGTAAGTACATTTTATTGTTCAATCACGGGCTTTACAGCCACATTTCTGCTTTGTCTCGTCAAGCCTAAGGGAACCGGATTAGCATTTGAGGTTATTTAATATAATTTAATAGCAGGTATACTCAATTGTTACTCCTGATCGGGGGCCTACTGATGGAGATAAAAACATTCATTATATTTTTATCCAAATGATTCGTGGTCAACGTGTCTTCATATATGGCCGGGTAAGAGCACATTTATATTTTCAGCTACGTATATATATTTTCAACGGTCCTTTTATCAGAACTGCAATTCTAATGGTGTCCAGTGCTAAAAATACAAGACAGATATTTCCAATATGTTGAAAATTATAAGTAGGTACTTAAGGCAATGTGTATATGAGATCATTGAATAAAATCATTAGATAAAAATTAGGTGAGTACTGTATTAGGCAGTGCTTAGAACGAAGTACTCGTACAGTAATGCAAAAAAATATTACGATTTGAATTACGGGCTGTGTTATTTTAATTAAGTTTAATTTAATGAGTGAAAGAAACAAACAACTGTTTACTGTTTAAGGCATTGTAATGTATTTATTTATTTATTTATTCAGCTTTGGAATACAAACAGACATCACACATATAAACACAGTACATATAAACACAAAAAAAAAGTCTAATCATAAGTGATGCCCTACTTATATGTATTCACATTTATGTCAGCAAAATTTTGTCAGTTAAGTTGCAATCTATACTACTAATAAAGGAAACTAAGCCTTACCAAAATTAAAATACATAAAAACTAAACTAAATACATAGTCACAAAATAAAAGTCATAAATATTAAAAAAAAAAAAACAATAATAACATTAACTAAACAATTGAAATAAAAAGCACATCAGGCACCAATCACTAAAAGGAAGGAGGAAAGAAAGGGAAGGGAAGGAATGTTCAACTTGAAAAGATTGAATTAGTTTGTTAAAACAGGTTATGTCATATATTATACCTTATACCAGCACGATAGTTGCTGTCTGGGGACTAGAACATATTGTGCAAAATATCATATTGATTATATTTTAATTATATTGTACATAGATATTTACGGTAAATAAAAAAAAATAAAAAAAATATTATTATTATTATTATTATTATAAATGTGATTATAAAGTCAATATATTATAAATGTGATTATAAATTATTATGTCAGTTACCATTAGTCAATTTCTTAAAAATTAAAGTTTTAAAAGTACTAGGAGTAGTGGCGAATATGTCAACGTCGGCGAACTTGTCATTGTAGGTACTCACCATTCTACGGAGCGGATTTCTCAAACCTGCATTAGTTAAGGGAAGACTTAAGTGAAATGGTCTGAAATATCGTCTTCGCGACGGTACACAAAATCCAACATCGGCCAGTAGTGTGGGTACATCGACCATTGAGGTGCATATTTTCTGCAACATACATGCGTCAATGAGTTCGCGCCTTTTAGAGAGATTGAACAAGCGCGATGAGTCAAAACCAGGAAACCTACGCTCACAAATACGAATGAATTTACTTTGAATTTTTTCAACGTCAGTGGTGTACTTATTGTAAAGGGGATTCCAAATAGGCGAACAGTATTCGAGTCTAGACCGGATAAGTGAAGTAAACAATTGCAATAGTGACTCGTAATTCCTGAAGTCCTTAGACGCCCTTAGTACGAATCCCAATAGTTTGTTACAATTTTTTAACATTTCTTCTATGTGTGTGTCAAAATGGAGTTTGCTGTCAAATATAATACCTAGGTCACTGACTTTGGTTAGGTGCGCCAGTTGGTTACCATCAATAACATATTTGTGTTTAACTATATTCCTGTTCTTGGTGAACGTTATAGAGTTACATTTTTTTAGGTTAAGCTCCAGTCTATTCGCAACGCAGTAATCATAAACTCTAGCTAGGTCATCGTTAAGTTTCATTGCATCTGCCTCACAGCCTATGTGACGGTATACTTTTAAATCGTCAGCGAAAAACAAATAGTTGGAGTTCTGAAAACAATTACTCATGTCATTTATAAAGATTGCAAATAACAATGGTCCTAGCACGGATCCCTGTGGTACCCCGGACGTGACCGTCACGTATTTGGAATTAAAACCGTTTAATGTTACAGTCATTAGTCTTTGCGTCAAATAGGATTTCATCCACCTGAGAAGGTCTCCATGAATGCCTTGCAGGGCCAGCTTATTTAGTAATATTGCATGGTCCACCTTGTCGAAAGCCTTCTTGAAGTCAGTATAAACTGCATCAACCTGCAACCGTCTGTCCATCGAATTAAATAAAAAGTCAGAGTATACCAGCAAATTAGTCGTAGTGGATTTTTGCCTCATAAAACCGTGCTGTTCAGCTATAAACTGTGGTCCCAGAAAATGCGACAGGTGATCCTTAATAATTGCTTCAAACACTTTTGATATTGGAGAGAGAATAGATATTGGTCGGTAATTATTTATATCAGCCTTACTGCCAGATTTGTGGATGGGTGTAATGTTTGCAGTCTTCCAAGCGGATGGAAAGCACCCCTCATTAATACTTTTATTGAAGAGAATGCGAAGAGGTTTCGTCAGATGAGGGGCACACCGCTTGAGGACCAATGGTGACAACAAATCAGGGCCGGCACCCTTATTAACGTCCAGGCTGATAAGCTTTTGATATATTTCCGAGCTTAAAATATTGACAGTACACAGTGCGGCCGAAGTATTGGACTGAGTGACTGAAGCTGGATCATCGTCAGAATCAGTAGATGAATCCCTGTTAAAAACCGACTGAAAGAAATCACTGAACAGTTCCACAATTTGTTCTGGGTCGTTTGAAGTTATACCATTGAAGTGCATACTTTTAGGATAATTGTTAGATGACTTGAGGTTATTTACGTACGCGAAAAATGGTTTAATATTTTTTTGGAGAGACTGCTCGATATTTCTGATGTAGTTGCGATGGTCATTTTTTTGCGTGGTTTTAAGCTCAGCTCTATAAGATGAAAAAACATCATAGTCATATTGATTATTGTATTTCTTCCAACGGTCCCAGTATTTATTCTTCATCTTAGCGAGCGTGATCGTAGAGCTTTTGTACCAGATTGGGAACTTTCGTGTCTTAGATATTTTTTTCGGTGTGTGCTGATCAATAATTGATAACAGTTTGTTATAAAAAGCTTCCACTGCGCCATTTACATCTTTGTCATCCAGCAACTGGTTCCAGTCAACTTCACATAGTTTTTTGTTTATCTCAGCGAAGTTGGATTTAAAATAATTATATTTAGGTCTATCATTTATGTCAAGCATTGTTTCAACCTCGAGGGGAACGTCAATCAGCAGGGCAGGATGATGTCTATCCTCTCCCACCAACGGAGAGTCACAGCGGCTTACACAACACGTTAGGTCACACAATACCAGATCTAGTATCACATTATTTTTATTTGGGACTAAATTATATTGGTTCACGTTTAAGAAGGCCATTGCCTCCACAAGAGCCAGAGCAGGTGCACCACTTTGTGATTCTATTAAGGCAGTTAGCGGATCACCGCCATCAGTGATCCATTTGATAGTTGGAATATTATAATCTCCTATTATACAAATATGAGTGTCACGGTTGTTTTGTATTAATTTGTCAGATATTTTACTAAAATGTGGTTCATAATCGCGTACAGGAGAGGATGGGGGAATATAGGCTATTCCAAGGACAACATTGACCTTTTTATGATTCTTAGAGACCAATGAGAGTGAGACAAACAAGTCTTCACAAGTGGATTCCCACTCCGGCTGTCGCAAACAGTTGAATGCGCGAGATACTGCGATCAAGACACCACCTCCATCCATTTTGCCCGCGACCTCCAAGTCTCTGTCTCTACGGTACACGACATAGTCTTCGTCAAACAACTCTGCGTCGTAGACACCACCTTTTAGCCATGTCTCCGTGAGAGCAACGATGTCAAAATTATTAGCCTTTAAGTTAGAACGGAAAGTATTTGTTTTGCTTTTCAGAGGTTTTGAGATGTAGGGTGTTTATTTAAGTATTATGTAATATTTATTTTTCATTTCCAACTCTGAGAAATCGAGATCAAGCGTTTCGCTTAACGGATTTCCGGCGATTCGAGATTCATTGCCATCACTAAAGTAAGTAAAGTTTTTAAGATTCACTGACTCGAAAAAATGGCAAACAATCGTAGATGGAAAGAAACAAGAGGGAGTAAGAGAGTTAAAAAATATTTTACTGTATATTCTATTGTAACAATATCCAGGGCTATTTTTTTAATGGAGTTGGCGTAATAATAATAATAATAATCGGACAACTTTAGGCGCCGTTTAGCGATAAAATCGCCCCAAGGGCACCGTGCATTTTTCTTTTCACCATATAGGTTCGTCACAAACAGTAAAAATGATAATTAAATCACCACATAGGATCGTCACAAAACAAAATAATAAAAAATAAATTAATCTAATCAGTTTCGGCTAACTTGACCTATCATTGGCTAACCAGTGACTGACCCGTAGGTACGCACAAAAAGGTGAGTCTTCAGCAACCTCCTGAACTCCTCCAGGCGTAAACCTAATAACATATATGTTGAACGATTATAAGCTGAACATTCTTCTTAAGCGTTTGGTACCACGAATGACGTCACAGTCATTTCCCACGACATTAAGGTTCAAAATCGCGTGAACAATAGCATGATAAATGGTAAAAATTGCGTTTTATTCATTTTTTGGGGTTAACTTTACGTCTATAAAAAAACTTTTAAGGTTATTTCCTAGATTTTAATGCATATTATCACTACAAGAAAACATTTTACTCCGCGACTTGCGGGAAACGAGTTTCCGTCTTTCGGAAAAAAGATCAGAGGTGTTTTTCATATTTTTTTTGAGAAATCTATACAAGATATAAATAATCTTTTACGGTTATTCCCTAGATAAATGTTCAATGCATCTACCCTATTTTGTTCCAAAGCATATTTAGTAACGGTTGTCGCGATAGAAGGTCTCCCGTTTTTAGAAATTTTTGAAATGTCGGTATGCATACTCTTAATATAAATAATTATGACGTGATTGTTTCACCTAAAAAATGCCGCAGTCAGTCGCAGTATTAGGGACATTGAATATTATTATAAGGTATTATAAAAGTGTTTTTACTTTATCCTATAACTAACTAAAAATGTTGTTTTGGGCAAGGGAAAAAACAAGGTAGACTCAATATATTAAGATGTTTCATTTCTTCAAAGGTTGAAACGTTAATCACATCTTTACTAAGTAGGTAGATACCTAATATGTTATTCCCTGTGAGGACTTGTGTATATTTTACGAATCTAAGTAATAATAAAAATACAATTTGGTTGAAATGGAACAGCATCAAAGAAACATAGAACGCGACACAGTGATGTCGGGTTTCTTCGTTATATGGCAGGCTATAATGCGTTAAATGATTCTCTCTATCTTTGAACGATTTCCGAATGTAAGTTCTTTGTTGCGTAGATGTTTCTCAAAATATCCTGTCCACCAACTACACTCAATAACTCCTTTACTTTCCATATATCCCACCCCATCCCCTCCACATTATAGGAATGTTTTTTGCATTAAGTTTTTAATAAGTACCAAATTATATTTATTTTTAGTAGACATACTTATTGAAAATTATACATAACTTGCACTTGGTAATATAGTTCTTAAATTATGACGTTTTACCCGTTATGCATATTGCGTACAACTTTTTTCCTTATCCTTTATGGCTAGGTCGTGTGGGCTCAGAGCATCCACCTCAATCTCCAGCTGCCCCTGCCTCTTGCAGTTTCTAAGAGACCACTATAACTACATTGTCCTCTCCTACTAAAATTTAGTTATTACCTTTTATTTTGTTTACCGAATTTCCACTATAAGAAGATGTATGCAAAATAATAATATGCCATTATAATAAAAGTTATCGCGTGAGTTTCTAAATAAATATTATTTTCCATTTTTTTCTCGGTCAATTCAATCACTAGTTCCATGAAAATTGTTCTTTTATTTTCAATCCTCTACTGTAGATTGTAGAACATAAAAACTCCGAAAAATAGTATCTATAAATAATTATATCAAGATTTTTATAAAGAAAGTTTTCATCCGCAAAATTTGTGAAAAAGACGTTATTGGTGATGGGCATTTACGAACACAATAAAAGAGCTTTTTAAAGGTACACTTATTGTTGAAACTTTATTATAATCTTTAAGGTTTTAAAGCGGAGGTGAGTATTTTTATTTGAAGCCAAAGTTAAATATAAGACAGTCTTACTTACATTAAGGTTTTGCTAAATTTTAATTTCATAAGCATTTTATCGAGTGTTTGTAGAAACTTGCAAATTTCTTAAAATCGATAATCGTGTATGCTACAGTAGATATGCCTAAATATCAATATTGGGTTAAGAATGAATAAATCTCATGTAAACGAGGAGTACATTACCAAAAGATAATGAACAACAAAATAACGTTATATTTACTCTGAAGATCTTCAAGAATTTTAAGGAGGTTTGAATAATTATTAAGTAGGTACATCTTGTATTTTATAAAGATAATTCTGACGAACAGAAAAGAACGAAACAAAAATTTATTATTTTATATTCATTGTAAAAATCCTTTGATTATCGAAGTACTTAATCAAATATTTTTTCGTCTAAAAATCATACAAAATATTAAGATTTTATTATTTTTTCTATACGTCCCTGTCCGAAAGAAAACCCTCTGCCAGTTTTTCAGTCTTGCTAAAATTTTATCACATCTCTCTGTCTTATGCAGCTGCATAAATAACCCCCTTTTTGTAGTAGGCGCTACCTACTTTTGCTCAGCAGACAAGTCTACATTATTTTTTACAAAATATGTAATAATCCCCCCCTTCATACCGCTCTCTTTATACAGAAACGGCGGCATCGGCATTTCCCTTAATAACATCGATATTACTTAACATATTCTCGTATATTTGTGTTCTAATTATTGTAATAATATTAAATTCTTATCTTATAACTTATTGTGTGCATTCATAAAGCTTAAAATAATTGTCAGCACTCGAGAAATCAAGCCGAAAGCAAATATGTTAAAAGAAATGTAATATGGGTAGGTACGTAATAAGAATTTGTGAAGATTTCGCATGTAGGGGAGAATATAACAGGTGAATTTATAGTCCAATAAATTGAGACCTAGAATTTTCGACAAACACCTCTTTAGTACCAAATTTTATGTCAGCTTCTCGTAATAAACGGGCTTGTGAATATAAAAACAAAAATACTACCGTAGCATCATGCTGTGAGGCGAGTAATGATTTGTATGTGCAATCTGTTTATATAATGTTACTTTATTACTCACCCATTGATATTTATTTACTTTCTTGTTTATTCACAAGTTGATTGAGGTCGAGTGTAGTGGGTCTCCGCCAGAGGTGGGCACCGTTAATCAAAAAGTTAACTTCGTTAATCGATAATCCGTTAACTAAAAAGTTAACTTCGTTAATCGTTAAAGCATTACATTTTGAAAAATGTAACGGAAATTAACGTTAATCCGTTAAAGCGTTAATGAAAAAAAATGCAGTTAAATGGTATGAAATAGAACTACATAAGTACAACTACTATCACATTTACACTATCGCGATATATCCCAACAAAGTGAAATTTGTTTTCCAACTCCTAACCCACATACGATACCACACATAACCCCATACAACCCTTGGATTATCTAATGCCAGCGCCTCCAGTGGATGATGTCTATGCAAAAAATCAAATATTAACGGACTTGATTAACGGAAGTAAAATGTAACGGAAGTTAAATAATCCGTTAACAATTTTTGGAGGCGAGAAAAGCGTTAAATCGTTAACCAAAATGTTAACTTCGTTAATTAACGATTAACGGATTAACGCTTTTCTGCCCAGCTCTGGTCTCCGCCTATCAAAATTTCGTTCTATGGAACTTCATTATTACATAGGCTCTTTCGTTAAAAGTGTATATGAATCTCTATCGGTTGGTTCATCTTTTTAAACTGCATCTAGACTCAGCGAGTCTGTATTGATAGGATTGTTCTCCTGTGATGTGGAACTCCAGCTGTCTCTCCATCGCTTCGGTGGTCTTCCTGGCGGGCGTTGACCATCAGGCACCCCATGCAAAGCGATGTATGGGAGTCTAGCGTTGTTCATTCTTGATACATGTTGATGCCAGAATCTCCGCCGCTGTCGTCCCCATCTGACTACATCTTGGACATCATAGATTTCTCGAATTGCATCGGTTGGCTGTGAGAAGAAAATGAATGAATTATATTATAAATAGTTAGGCAGGTAGTGGTGAAGACACAATAGATGAAATAATGTGTTTAGAATAAGTTTTAAGTACAAATTTATTTTAAAACTCGAGCGAGGGTAGTCCAATAGATTTTATTGGTCGCAGTAATATAAATACCCGCTTAAATAAAAAAAAAGTGTATATAAAGCAATTTACATTATATACCAACTCATCGTAGCTACTATGAATTTAAACACTGTGTTGTATTGAAATTTTGTGCGGTATTCATCAGTAGTAAGTACAAGCCGTACAAGTTATATTAAATTAAAATTGTATCTATATATGTAGTTGTTTTTCTACATACAGTATAGGTAGCTGATAAATAACTGAGTCTGCTATTTTTAATCTGTATTCAGGATTAATTTGTTTGGGAGGTTTTTTGCATTAATTAATTTAGTTAAATTAATCCACGCGATATTTAATAATATATTGGAACCTATTATTCTTCTGGAAAAATGTTTTTGTTAAAATTTTGTTTTGTTTTGTGCAAATAATGTTACACCGGACATCGGCGCATCCAGCCGATGCCGATTATCTTTATTTATTTATTCATCAAGTAAACGCATTAAAATATTGAAATGGCACAAAATTGTTCCGTAGAGCAAACTTATTGAAATGTCGCGGTTTTTGAAATACTGCCTGAGCAGCGCATATTTCAGGAATAGCAAATTACGTGTATGTACTCATATGTAGGTACCTACATTCCTACGTAGTTGTTGACCATTCGATACACAAAACTTCCGGCGGTTGAAAATCTTTTTCCAGTCATATCACTATTCTCTGAGAACGAGAGCTGAGAACGAGAGGTGAGAACGTGAGAAAAGGCGCAGCAATAGTAGGTACAAAATTCTTAATAATATAGCGAAATTTCTCAACTGCACAATGCACATGTCCTTATGGAAGTTCCGCACTATTATTATAGTATTATACAACAATACTTTACACTTTCTTTAGTGAGGGATGAAAAAGTCTATAAGCGATGGCTAGTCCAGGCTATCCCTTATATGTGTCAGAAACCTGTCATGTTATATCTCCCTATACTAACGAAATGTCCCCTTTTATTCGATTGCGTTGCTGTAGAATTACATATTTAAAAGTGATTTCCGTATCCTGAAAGTCCCATGTTGTTAGTTCTGCAATATCGTAACAAGTAGTAAATGAACTATGTAGGTATGTTTTAGAAATTTAATAAGTAAGTTTGCGAGAAATTAATAAGGAAAAAATCTCGATGTTTTCGACCGTTGGTACTTGGTGGAAGTCAATATTATTTGCAACAATAATTTATTTATAATCTCCTGATGATGAGGGTGCAAATCCTCGAATACTAGTCGCGAAAGCCAGTCATTTTTTGTGGATTTAATCTAAATATTTAGTTTTTTCATTCTTCTTCTGGTATCGTGTTAGGCCCCCCAACGTGGACTATATCACTTTGAGGGTCACGACTCTTAAAGTAATGTAATTCATTAAATTATTACATTTGCCCTTAAGGGACATGAATATTGTAATAAAAATGTTTACTTTTCTATCCACTATGTAATAACTATCATGTAATTAGCTTTCTTATTGTCAAAGTCCTTATATGTAAGAATGATGTAACAACATGTGAAGTATTACGACGTACGCAGATAGGTAGGACACTACACAACTAATTCTGTAATACATATTATTATTGTAATACATTAATGAGGAAAATGAATTACAAGGAAATTAGTAATGTGTAATACGAATAACGTAGGTAGTAATATTATGATGTTATTAAGATCTAGGTCTAGATAGATTGAAGGTAGGCACTACAAACAAACATTTAGGAATGTATAGAAGGCATAGGATAATATTCATTCATAATAATCTTGTTAGTTTAATAGGTACGAAGCAAAGGAAGGGAGAGAAGCTGTTTTCAGGGCGAAGAGACGGCATAATATACTAAGTGTGTATTATCTTTATTTCACTCCAGCTATATAAATAGTATTATACATAAGTATTTCTTATCCAACATCTAATCCACCCGATGGTTTTCCGGCCTAATCCCATCATTCTTTTTCCTTTATCTATTATCCTTCTTCTTTCTAATAAGCATTGAAATTATTGTATCATCCCAAGATAGCTATAAATGCGATATTTGTGTCTGTTCATTAAGTGACTACTACCCCTCTATTTACTATAAAGCCTTCCAATATACCATTTTCCAAAAAGTATTTTTTGTCCTTTTGCGTCGTCTTACTCTATAAGGTTCACGTTTCTTGGCGTAATAGGTTTATATTTTATAGATTCGTTTACTATTTGATATAATTATAATTATAAGATATAATTTTAATTTGTGTAGTCTACAATAAATTTACATTTACAAGGTAATCCGATATCAATGTCTACAAGCCTAATCGTTATTTACCAATCAACTATATTGGTTGAAATAATTCGTAAGTAAAATTTCCCAAAAGGTCTTCGCACCTCAGAGTTGTTTTTTTTTTGTGCAAAATTAGACATACATATACTGCTAGATATAGTCTAGTACTTTTCTACTCCTTTACTTTGACCATCTTATTCTTGTTGAGTTGGGATATGTTATTGGAAGCAGATGACTCATCTCTGATAAGTTTTATAGAGGTTACTTGGGGCTCTCTGAATCACTTCAATCCACTTTATTACAATGTTCTTACTGCAGACTGCCACCATAATAACACACAGGGATTGATTTTTACGATGATGTATAATCAAAGTATCACGTGAAACTTCTTATTACGTATTTCCATATTATTATTTATGACTTCGGCATATTCTCAAATATAAAAAAAATGCTCCTTGGAATGTTTCTTCTAATACAACAATTTACATATAACATACTAAATGGATTGCACATTGGATATAAAATAATTTAATAACAAACTTCGATCCATTACCTCATAATTTTGTACAAAGCAAGAATTTGGTATGTCCTATTGGAATTGTCTTCAAGAATTTTGAGTTTTGACCACCGCCCCATACACATTGGACATTCTGATACATACATATTATGTACCTACTTAGTAAAACTTTACCAAAGCGAGAGGATGAACACTGGACAGTATGAGGCTTTGAAGTAAGTTACTAAATTCTTTGAGCATAGAGAGTACGTAACGGTACAGGTACCTACTTAATATCTTCAAAGATTCCGTATTCAAAATAATGTAACACATTCGTTATTAAATGATTGCATTGGAAGCAAGCCTATGGGTAGTAGACTTTCACGTCGAATACCTAAATAGAAACTTACTAATTATAAAGCTTAGTGTTTAAGTTTTATGTGTAGATTGTATTGAAAGGAATCAAGAGGGAAATTTGGTCATCCAGAAAGAAAGGCTTTGCGAACAGGTGTAAAGTTCTGAGCTTTTATTACAAGCCTTAATAGTAGGCAATTTCCAAGTTATTTTGTCGAAGAACATTACCTTTTCTTTGAGCCCTACACCGAAATATGGTCCTTTTCATTACTATTACGTGAACAAGTGAAAAAATATCATTGGTCCATATTGCACCCATAACTATTAACCCCTTGAAAAAAAGTGTGAGACCGAGTGTGTTTTATTGACTTAGTTTATGGAGCGAGAGAAAAAAATATTGTAGTAGCCAGTTCAAAAACTAACTCCTTTGTTCCCAAAGAAAATAAATAAATCTAATGTAAGAAATGTTTATAAGTGAGTAGGGGCATAATTTTTGTTTTATTGGCCGATTCTCCAATCTGTAAGAAATCTATTGTGTATCGTTAATATTCCACTGATCTCATTGGGAAAACAATAAACAAAATAAAACTAGCATTACCCCAAATTGAAACTTTATGAGTTTTGGAATCACCTCCCATTCTATAACCTATACATCTAATATACAAAATCCTCAGTGTATATGCATGTCCTGTTGTGATAATTTCAATAAATGGAGATAGTATCATTTCTAACAATTCTGATTTTTAAAAATAGTTATTCGATTTTTAATCCATTAATATGACTAAGCCAAAATTTATACTTACCTATGTATATTTTGAAACAATTTTAGAAAATGTCCTTTTAATAAACGGTTCAACATTTTTCAGATTCGATTTCGATTCAGCACAGCACAACGCATTCAGGATCTTTTTATTGTAATAATTGTGTCACTGGATGAAGCTCAAATTTTATAAGAAAACTTTGCATAAACTGACAATATGTTTGCCTGTTTAGCAGATCTATAAAGGCTAGTGAAAAATATAAATACGATAATGATATACTAAATTATTCTAACAGACTCGAACAATACGGACAAAAATATTAGTAGCTTCTTAATATACCTACACAATATCTATAAACAAGAGTCTTTTTCTTTTACCATGAAACATACGGCACATTGTATCACTTTATTGAACCTTAACAACAAAGTAATTATTTATTTGTTTTTCTCCAGCTCGTAATAAAACATACGCTACTTATAATAAATAATAGTAGTTATATAAATTAAATTAGGTGATGCAAGGAATTATTCGCACAACATCTTATGTACCTACGTACCTTTATCAAACAAAAGACACAGAAAACTGAGAAATGTGTTTAATACTTTGCACGGGATAGAATAGAAATAAAAAATGTGAAAAGTTACGTGAATAAGTTGAATGGACCGAATCTGATACAATCTTTGAAATCTCTTGAAAAACTAGTGGAAAAGGACAGTGACAGCAAAAATAAAACGGTTGACGACAAACATGAAATAGTCATCTACTCTTTTTACAGAAGTCGAATCAGTTTTTATTACATAGAACAACCATTTGAATTAGTAAATATAAATTATTTTTGTTTGCACTCTATTTTTAATACTATGCGTTGGTGTAATACCTGTAAGTTTCTTTGGTGGCAGCTACTGCTGTAGTATAGTATAATATGATCAATCAATGAACATGTTTCTCCACTTAGACCTTTTTAATTGATTGAAAGGTAATCCGTAACATCAATCAGCTAACTCTATGTGTGGATACATGAGAGTCTTATTAAAGTATTTTTACCACAAAAAATTACTTATAGGTGGCGAGAAAAACGAAATATTAATATACATTATAATAATTATTAGCAATAGTACCTAATACATTTTGAGCGTATACCTACTGGTAGATTACAACATTCACTTAATAATAATAAAAATCTATTTATACATTTTGAAAACTCATTATATAAAGGGATGAATCTGTACCGTATAAAGATATTAAAATACACAGTCGATAAAACAGAGTAAGAAGTCGGTTCTGAATAAACCATCTGAATAGAATGAATAATAGCGGAATCCCTTTCACATTAGTACTCGGGATTGCTGGACATTGTGCTTGTAAGACCTATAGGTATTATCTACTTAGTAATCAAAGAAAATATTATATTAAGGTACTTCTTCCTGGTTGGTAAGTACCTACCCGAATTTTTGATGGTGCTTCAGACTTCATTCAATTACCATACAAAATTTACTTTTCGCAGTGTAGACATTCACTTAAGCATATATATTACCTCCTACCCACTCATCGTGAATGTTATGAATGTTCTTGTCCTCGAACATATTTATATGATAATGCAAACACAGAAAAGTTTATAACAAGATTCTGCAAAGCAAATTTAACTTACTACGTATTATTAACATTTAATAATAAGAGTAACCTGCAGAACTATAAATATGTCTCCAGTTAACATTTGACAGGTAGAAATTTATGATACTACGTGGTGTTTTCTTCCATTTGTTCTTATACAGGAAAATGTTTACTTTTGTTTCCCTAACTCCATTTTATTTAAACACATAGTTGGGTGCTTCTAGTTCAAGTTGTATAGTTTCTCATAGAACGATTGCTCTTGCAACACGACCTTGCTTATTGGATTCCAGTGGCAGGTGTACGAGTATAATAAAGAAAAAATAAAAATGTATATAATTTTGCTAAGACGATATGAAAATATTTGTTTATCCACTAATGCGCCGCACCTTTCCAGTTAATACGGACTTGAAATATTTTGTGTCGATATATCGAATATACCTACCTGTACTTAAGGCATCCAGGTTTAGGTAATTCACCCTCATGTTTTATCAGTTTTATCAGGAAATTCTGTTCTCCGTTTTATGGTTTATTGTCAATAAAATAAGGCAGAGTAAGATAGTGCGTACCTACCTACCAGTGGCGAAAGGTGTATTTCTGCAGAACGGAAGCCGGGCTAACGTTTCTTATATGGGATTACGTCAGATTAGACACTGTTATACCTACAATTTTATCCAAAAGATAACTCGATGGGAATCGTGTTCTTAGCTAGCTTCGCGCCTACTACCTACACTATTCTAGAGTAACTAACTCTCGTGGACTATTAGTATTTCAGAAGTTGTATCCATTGTATTAAAAAAGAAAACGTGAAATCGAAGGAATTTGTGTATCTCTATTTGAAACGCTAAAGTGCTACTAATTAACTAATTTATAGTGAAGGATACCATTACGTGTAGTTACGTACGTAGGTAGGTGCACCAATGTCATTAAATATCTACCTCCATACTAGCCCAACTTGAAAAGTACACTAAAACCGTAATACACTTTTATTTGTGTAACTAACTATGTGTGCTAGATTACAAAGAATAGAATGAAAACAATTATTATTTCTATTTTCTCTAAGGTGAATGAATCTATGAGAGACAACCATTGTCTCTCTTTTACATTATTAACACGAGTCAGCACGCATAGACAATAGAACGCCAAAATACGCATAGTGAGCGAATCGCTCACCCTTTTATAATTGCTATAATTCTGTTATTAATTTACATATTACTACAAAAATCCACCAATACATACCTTAGAGTATCTACTACTAAACTGCATATACCAAAATTCTGTAAATTTCAACATACAATAAATAATAAATATAATGTGAGACCAATCAACTTTCACAAATATCAAGACACATTTACCTACCAGGAACACACGCGTGGTGAGAGATTCCCCGCGTTTATTACTTTACTCGGAAGGGCTATCTCCAGGCAACATCGTGTATTCTCTATTGTTTCGGGCGCTCAATACATTTGGCGCAGGAGATTTTTTTGTTGAAATGCCGACATAGTAAAATAATAAAACAATCTGTGTTGTGCCGTGGTAGTATACTTTTATGAAGACTTCGAATAATGCCATCGTTTATGACTTACTTTTAGTAGTTGGAACAATGATAGATATTTGTATAAATACTCAATGAAACAAAAAATTTCAATGCAACCGACATTTCAAAAGAACATAAAAACCTAGGAGTAATAAATTATATTATTTCGTCGCTAATAAAAGTAATAAAAAAATAAATAAAGTCGCCTTGTTTCACTTTTGCAACTAGTAATTTTTTGTCGCAATGAGAATATCTATCCTCGTTTTATTATTGCGTTCGCCTTAGAAAAATAAACAAAAGCCGTCCTAGAATCGGACCCTGCTGTATAGTTTTTATACCTAGAGGACAGAATAGTACCGTCGTGACACGCGTAGGCGGTGAATCTCCGCCGAAAAAATTAAAACTCGAAAAATACGTATAAATTATAATTATAATCAGCGAATTTCACGATAAACACATGTTCTATAGTAAAGTAGAGGATATCCTGAAATGACAAAGTGTAGGGTCTCGTTGTTTTAATTTTATATCAAAAAAAATCTCCATAGCGGCAAAATGCCGCTGACGCGTGCGAAGGAGTGTTAAAATTACATATATTTTGGTGTACTTTAACAATTTTCATAAAAACTATAATTATGTACATGCATTTTTTTTACCTAAATTAATAATACAACGTGTCAGTATCTTTTCGCAACGTTGTATGTTCGATCCTTCAATAATAATTACTCCTTTCAATTCCGTAGTGTAGATTAAGATTTGTTAAGGACTTCTCGAAGAGGGTCGTTAAAATGCGTGACTTTTTCTCGTTCTTTGATGCGAAATCCTCAACCATTCTTTGATAGCGATATGGACGTAAAAATAAAACTCAGGGTACGTGGCTTTAAGAAGGGTTGAACTCTGAAATTAAATATTATGATTCAAATGCTGATGGGTGATACAATAATATAAAAAAGCTAGTTATTATTCCGCCTAATAAAACATTAGCAACAATACGCACCTTTACCCTGCGGTTACTGTGTTGCTTATAGTCACAACAAATTCCTTGTTGTACGATTCAAAAGATAGAGAAGGATAATGTTTTTCATTCCTTTTTGTTTTCAATCTAAGAACAATCTGACTTTTTGATTTGCTCGTGTGATTGCAAATATTATTCTTTGTTGGTTTTCAATAAAGATTTATACCTATCAGATATCAACAGGCAAGCAATCCGCAATGGTAGGTAAGACGAATGCTAAAATAAATGAAAAATATTTTATAAGTACGTTCGAAAAGTTCACAAAAATTATTATTATTCTATTACTTCCAGGTACAAAAAATAAATCAGTGTGTAGATATATTTGTTATTACGAGTATATTATTGATATGAAAAATTAAATGATGCTAAAAGTATTTATGATAATATCAACTACAGCTGTATAACTGAGTATTGCTTTTATGTTTCACACGATATAAAGGGTAATACGTAAGAGTTTTCAATGTGAAGCAATTATAAGTGTACTAATTAAAGCATAGATCTCATATTAAAATGTAAATATGAATAAATCTGTGTTCAGATTAAGGAACACAGAGATTCAGTAAATAATTAAAACGCAAGTAGATAATATTGTATTCTGTGTATCGTTGGGTACGGACGACTCATTATGTTTTATCATTCAAACGTTTGATGATAAAATTCATTTCACGTGAAACCACGGAGATACTTACTTTAGCATTATTCTTCCTCGCAATAGGTAAATCCAATAAAAATCCATTAATCTAATAGGTATTATCTCTGCGAAATATTACTTTTTCAAAAACAAATTATTCCGGTGTTCAGCGATGCGGTTTAATTATTGTGAGTTGCTGGGTTCATTTCGGCATAGAATTTATGAAATTCTTGGAAGTAGAAAGATACATGAAATAATAAACATACCTGTATTTTATTGTTAAGCATTTCAAATGACGTCACGAATTTTACTCGACGGCGACAAATTTTACGCACGATGTTCTGGTACTCTAGTATTTATCACTTTAAACATTAAATAATTTCAAGCCTCTGAATTCAGATACACTATAGAGGTAGTATGGCGAAAAAATATTAAAGAAGATGTCTACAAAATTTATAATTCGGTATACCTACCTAATTATTGCTAACGAGAAATCATTAGTCATTTTTATTTAGTGAGTATTTCATTGTAATCAATTCATTAATGGAGTTAATTTTATTAATAAAACTGTTAAGTAACCGCTTATTATTTCATCAATATGGAATAAGATTTTTTTCTAATAAAAACTTATTTGGGTAGTGTTTATCGTTTAATGTTGAATAAATATTTTTCATCAGATTCATTTTGAAATTTACAAGAAAACAATTTTCGGTTTCGATATTTTAAGGGCATGGCACCAGGAATGACGTCACAGACATTTCCCACGGCATTAAGGTTCAAAATCGCGTGACAATCGCATGATAAAATGGTAAAAATAAGGTCAGTTGGGGCAAGTGCGTTCTATTTTTTGATGGGATGACTTTGCCGTTGTATTGTCACTTTAATTCAAATATTGGGCAGTTGAAAATTATAACTACATAAACTTTAAGTATTTTACTCTTTATTTATAGTGCTTACCATAACTTTCTCTTATATTTTATACACTTTTTATAGTTTTTTCTACAACGTGTCTTCTGGACGCACTTCCCCACCACATGGGGCAAGTGCATCCTTTGCTAATAAAACTCCCAATGATGTGTTTTCAAGCACTTGTTTATGTTACTGAGATATAAATACATGTATTCAATATATCCATCCACAATATTTGTTGTAAAAGTGATCGTACAGCAAATCACAGTGTTTTTTTTAAATCATGAGGTAAGTGCGATATAGGTGGACTAAGCAGGGGTTTTAAACCAGTGATTAATTGGAAGTAAATAAAAAACATTTTTAGTATTGGTACTGAAATAACTTTATTTAGGTATAATAATGAAAATTATAAAAAAACATCGTCGTCCTAGGGATTTTGAATACCTTTGAAGGTTTGTGTGCTGACATTTCGTTATTTTTTACTGCTTTAACTGCTTTTTGTAAGTTTTCTTTAGTCCACGATGGTCCATTTCTTTTTGATGTATGTTCGTACCATTGTTATTGAGTTATACTGAAATATACTTATTATACAAATAAAATATTATATAGAATATTATTCTTGACAGTATTCACATCATATTTTAATTTATATTATGCATTTGATCCAAAAACTGATGCACAAAACATTCCATAAAAAATAGTACACGGAATGTATGAACACCTTTTATTATTATGGTTTGAAACACCTGGATTGGGGAAAGTGCGGCCATAAGACGCTCTTACCCCATAGGCGCTTGGCGCACTTGCCACCTCAACAAATAAATAGGTTAGAATTTTGAATTGCAATAAAAGAGTACAAACATTGCAATAATAACTAAAATAACATAATTAAAACAAAGAATATATCAATATAAAACCACTTACCTTGATTAAATTGAAAAATATTGCGTATTTCCAAATATTATTAACTTTTTTTGACACCACTCCGAACTCACACTTGTAGATCAAAAAACTGATTTTGCAATGTGACAAATTGTAACAAAACTAAGCATGCAGTGACACCCACAATTGACCTTGTGAATCATTTTGGCGCGAAGTATCGAAATTCAAATGACATACTATTGGAATTGCATCGCTTTTCAAGTTATAGTCCGAAGACGCACTAGCCCCGTGGGGGCACTTGCCCCAACTGACTAGCGTTTTTTCCCATTTTTTGGTGTTAATTTTGCGTCTATCAAAAAACTTTTACGGTTATTCCCTAGATTTTGATGCATATTATCAGTACAAAAAAAATTTTTACTCCGCGACTTTCGGGAAACGAGTTTCCGTCTTTCGGAAAAAAGTACAGAGGTGTTTTTAAATTTTGTTTTTGAGAAATCTATACAAGTTATAAAAAATCTTTTACGGTTATTCCCTAGATAAAGGTTCAATGCATCTACCCTATTTTGTTCCAAAGCATATTTAGTAACGGTTATCGAGATAGAAGGTCTCCCGTTTTTAGAAATTTTTGAAATGTCGGTATGCACGCTCTTAATAAGGAATTTCAATTGCTGATGGTAAATTTATGTGGATATTATGTTCAAAGGAAATTTAGGGAAAGCTTCTTCGCATTTTCAAATAAATTTCTCCGGTTCGCTGGAGGTAATTTTATTTAATTTTCTATTAAATAAATCTATCTATCTCTATCTATCTATACCCTCACGCCACATCCCTTGCAGGGTAGGCAGAGAGGACAGAGCGCCAGACAGCCCTATCCTTACACACACTCCTAGCTTCCGTCACATTCATGCAATTAGTCATACACGCTCTCCGATTCCTTTTACTCAAAACGCGTCCATCCTTGAGGATCTGGTCGACATGATCGGACCAGGTCAGTCTCGGACGGCCGCGCTTTCTCACCCCTCTTCGCTCATTCAGATATATCTTTTTTGTCATAAAGTGAATGTAAATAAATACGTCCCACAAAGCATAGCTACAATGAAAAATCATTAATCTGATTACGTACCTAACTGGTTAACAAATTTAGGATTCAGTCCTGTTTAAAATTCTAGGCATGACTTTTACATACCAAATTACCTAGTTTGTTTTTCAACCCAACGAAAGTAAATCTTTCATCAGAAATTATATTAATTTTAAATGTATAAACCTACAAGTATAAACCACTCGTTGGTGTGGTGTTCGAGCAAACAATCAGGGTTCGACTTTCGCAACAAGAGCGATGGCTACCTTGGAGGTTTGTGTTGCATTGTCCTAGATCCATACCTACCCATTAAACCAGTACCAGTGAACTCCTCTATCGTATGGGTTTATCTTCAGATGTTCATTTATATGGTCAGATGTCGTATTCTCATTATTAGACCTTCATATTTGTAGGCGGACCTTTCCGATCTTACACGAATCTCCATTCTTCATCAGCTGTATTGTTACACATTTTTCTCTATTGCCAATAGGTAAATATAATTTTGAAATACACGTCCGAACAAAGATTGTATGAACTTTCTTGCCCTTGTACAGATTATTCCTATTTAGAATTTATATACATAAAATCAGGAGGACAAGGCCAATTATGTTTGTCTAATTTGGATTCATAATTTCGGCTAGGATATTTTATTTGAGAGACCTTAATAAGTAGATAGGTGAAACTACGAGAATAAAATATAGGTACCTACACGGCTTATTTCGGATGTTGTAGTCAAATGAAATGTAGGTATATAAGTATTCTCATCCTCCTTTATGGACTTTAATATTTTATTTTACTTTCATTAAAACAACCGTTATTATTTTCTGATGTCATTTAAGCAGGAAGAGAGGTACCGGATACAATGCTTGATTCAGTATTTTTATTTATGTATAATAAATTGTGGACGCGCAATAAGCGGTTTCTTTGCAACAATAAGGAAGTATGTGTACCTACCTAGTTCTGATGTTAATTATTTTCGTAACCATGGGCGTCGGGCAGGGGGGGCAGTTGGCCTCCTAGAGATTGGAATAGGTATAAAATATTACATACTAAATGGTAAAACTCACAAAAAATCACATTATCAACATACATTTTCTCATAATACAATAAATTATCTAAAATTAGTATAAAAATCCATTAAAATGCAATCGTTTATACAAAAATTTGCTTGCAGCGCTAATTATCCTTCCCTATTTTTGTGTTACCTATTCTTTATACACTATAAGTGAGACTCGTCGATGAAACAACATGTACCTTATATTGTAAATCACATAATACATTGCCATGTTAATATAAAAAAAAAACACACAATAAAGTTTAATTATTTATTTATTTATTTAACTTTTTTTATAAAGAAATATAAGCTAGATTTATATATTAGGCATGTCACGGTATTTTTTGGTACATCCTAACGTCTTATGACAAAAATTTCCCCTCCGGCGCTATTTTTTGGTACATTTTTTATAAAAAATATTTTTCATAAAAATTGAACATACATCAGGATTTTTTTATGAAAAATTTCTACCAAAAAAATTATCGCCTGCGGCGCTATTTTCGTATTTCTGTTTTTTTTTTAATTATTTTTTCCCCCCTAGCTCCGAGGCTGGCGACGCCTATGCTCGTAACTCTGATACAGGCTATTTATTCTCTTTATTAAATAAATTAACGTTCAGCATTTAAACATCTGATGATGAACTGTAATAGATACATTTCCATTTTGAATACGGGTGGTTCATAATCAAATACCTCGTCATTAAAATATTATGTAATAAATAGAGATTTATAGTTTGATACTTCTATGTTATAGAATATAGTTTTGATATGCAATAATCCTAAGCCTAAAATCCTTAAAGGGATTAGGCATTATCTCGTTCAATATACATATTGTGTATTCATTACTGTAAAAAATAATGTCTAATAAATAATGAAAGTTTCCTGAGAAACTTCAACGGTTGTAATTCCTGGGATTTCCTACTGTGTATCTTGTTAGTACTCATATTTAATATTATAATTATGTTGGGCGTGGTTAGAGCTTCAGCTTCCCAAGCTATAGGTGCCGGGTTCGATTTCCGGTGCTTACGCTGTATTCAGAAATTCACAACAAAAGGTTTTAATTTAGAATGAATTGTGCAAGGGGGTATTTTGATTTGTTTTACATTGACAAATCATTTTTTAAAAGAAGGAAGATAAATTAATATCAATTCTTAAAAGAATATATGAGGCAATTCCTTGAAAAAGAGTAGGTACTTACAGAAAATATTACATAAAATTATATTATAAGGTGAAAAAATATGAAGCGCTTGCTGTGTAGAGTGACGTAAATTAAATTTGTTAGCAGCTAATAGATATATTCATCGAGTTCATAGACTAAGTGTGGAAGTACGTAGTACTGGCAGTCAGTATGAAAAGGCAGGTAGATATAATAATAACATTTCCATTGTAAGAAGTTGTACGAGGAAAATTTAATAGTCCGCTTCAACCTTCCCCTCAACCTCAAACTTAACATTAGTCAACTCAAACATTGTTCCGTTTAAATTCAATGAATATATTTAAATATATTTCAACATAATAATTTCTGATACTGTATACTGTAAAAGATAACGTACTACTGTACAGGAAAACCGTATGAATCATAATATTACGATATTATAAAATGGAAAATTTACATAGTACCTTACTTCTAGACGGCTTCTCTCCTTTATTGTGATGATGTTCCTTTTGGTCTTTTAGACAAGAATCTTTCTTTATCATAAAGATCATCTCTTCTCCACCCTACTCCCCGTCTTAATTAAAGTACTATGCGGGTTATTTGATTAATCGACGTCTGTTTGTTGCTCCTTTACTTTAGAAAGTTTATGTAGAAAAACAGCAAATCATTTTCCATGAGATTGGAAATGTGATGTTTGTATTTATTGTTTCACTTTATAGGCACCTACCTACAGGCGATTTTCTTCATGTTGTAAAACAGTTGACGCGACAAGACATTTCATACTAAAATTTCTTTACTTCTCGTTATTTCACGTCATTTTCAGTACAGTATCTCTACCAATGGGATTTTGAAGCTTTGATTTCGTCCGCATGTAAGCCCCAGGCGATACAAAGAGATGAAATCCTACAATAAATAATCTAGTTATCATTGATATGTATATACTATTAAAATGATAATGACAGGTTTGATAATATGTGAATTGAATATTTTATATGGTTTTTTATTGAATCAGGGAACAAAAAAATAAAATAAGATTATATATACCTATTACCCATACTGCAATACAAGGTATTTTATGGGTATCCTAAAGATCCAATATGAATCTTCTTCTTCAGCCCGTAGCCATCCACTCCTGGACGTAGGCCTCCTCTATCACTTTCGATGCCAAACGATCTTGGGCCACTTGAATCCATGTTGCACCGGCATACTTCACGATGTCATCTCTCCATCGGAGCTGTGGTCGTCCGGGGTTTCTTGTGGTAATCCTAGGACGCTAGCACAGAAGGCGTTTTGTCCATCTGTTGTCTGAGCTGCGGACGACATGGCCAGCCCACCGCCATTTTATTGTAGCGACTCTTTCAATAATGTCCAACACTATGAATACCTTCGAAAAATTATTATGTTAATTATGAGAATTTAATGTAATAGTTAGATACCAAATAACCCAATGTTGTATAAAATAACGTTTGAAAATAACCCTATTCATTGTCGTAATAGTATGAATGAATGAACTCGTAAACGGCATAGACGATTGAAAGACTTATACGGAACTCCATTGGGGAAAATTATGTGATAAAGCAATTCAATTTAAATCTCTTCGGGAACATTATATACGCAGTTACATAGTTGTGAAGCGAGTTAAGTACACATACGGTAATATTTCTTAACCTAGGTACTGAACACAATGTCACAATGTTCAGTGCTGCGATTAATATTGAATAAGCTTAATATTTTAATGGCCTGTTGAGTGTTTATACGTTAATGAATAATAGTATTGTTTTCCAACAACTGCTCTCTCATTTGTATGCCACTGTATGGGTGTTGTTCATTTTGTTACAGCAATCCTTGTAATACATTAATACATTTCATAATAAGTATAAATGACTTAGCTTGTGCGGTGAAAAATCCATCGTGAAATGTTTTATAATTCCAACACTGATCACCCACCTGTCATTCTATTTGTCGCGCGATACACTCGTAAAGTTGTAATAAAAATATTTATACAGTCAAAGCGGAAGAGATACGAGAAAGTACATAATACTTGACGTGTAACCAAATAAGTTTATTCCCGTATAAAATTGTGATACGGAAATAGGAAAACATGTCACAGAAACGCTTACATGAATGATCAATAAATTGTGTTTTTAATAATAACACTCGATTTTATATGTTTAGGTACACAAGAATCAATTACCTAAAGGATCAACAACTCAACGCATATTTTTTCTTTATTCGAATTTAACATCTAAAGTTAACACTGATTTCGTACTTTATTGTTTTTTACCTTTTGTTCCGGTTTTTATCTGTAAGATATTGGTTTTACAATAAGTCCGCCTTTTAACGTAATACTATTGTCTGGGTTTGTAGCTTATAATGATTCATTTATTTATTTAATATTATAGAATGGTAGGGAATTGTATGGAAAGTGATCAGTGTGATCACCATAAAGGTTGATAGTGAACGATTGTGCGATCATGTGATTTCTATTTACCTATAGCTTGGGCCACCTGTAGCAGCAAAATAATTTATATTTTCCTACAGCTTGGGATTTTAAAAACACGTTTGAATTATGTAAAGCTGGATGCCTTTATTCAAGAAATAATCCTTAGTTTACCTATAGTTCTGGTTCTGAGATTGCATTAAACATTTGCAGTACTAGATATAATGCTTAATACTCGGTGACGGAGTATCTCACCTCGGCTCAGTCGATACACAAGGGGAATAGATAAACCTAGCGAATAATGTTCAATCCAATACATTGCAGTGCAGCAACATTATATGTAGTACTATCTACGTAGTTTACTATACGCAAATAGATATTCATTCAAAATCATTGCACAAATTCAATTATCTAGGTACAATACCATACACCTCTTCACACGAACACATATTTTTGTTTGGAAACCCTGGCATCACATCGTAGGTTTCCGTTTACGGCATGTTGCTGTTGAATCTCACTCGAGACAGTCTCCTGCTTCAGTCGGAGAACAGGTAGTAGGTACGTATAATAACGTTGATGCTTTTTTTAACATGGTGTAATTTATGTGCTCTTAATACATCGGGGTTTCACAGGCCTTTTATGTTGCCGTAGTACCTAAGTTTCTTTTACTGTGAAGTGGTCATGCAGTCTGATAGAATCTCATAGGAATCGGTGATTATTTCGGTGTCCTATCGGAATAGTTCCTTTTGTTCGATTTTAAAATTCAGAATAATTATAAAATCAATGGAATAACATAGATGGCGATAGTGTGCAACAAAACTGTCATACGAAACGAGGTGCTAAATCATATTGTCACAGCTTTATACGGCTTTTCATAGATGGCAGTAGTATGTAACTTTACTGACATATGAAAGGAGTTGCTAAAACACGTAGTCCCAGCTTCTAGTGGATCCGAATAGATGGCGATGGTCTATAACTAAACAGTCAGACGAAATGAGTTGCTATATCATATTGTCAGATCTTTGAGTGGCTTTACACAGATGGCGATAATGTATAGCATATAGTCATATTAGTATTGTGATATAGTATTAGCTGTAACGAAATTGGCATTATAATGAAATGAACTTATAATTTATATTGCGTGGATTACAAACTTGAATGCAAATAGATATTATTCGCTCTATATCCATCGAGAAAACTACTTAGATAGTTACTAAGGTTGACTGGAATCTTTTAGTTTCTATATTATGTTTAGTGCATGTTAAGTGTCCACCGCCTAGAGACTACAAGAACACCCAGACAAACACGTAAACAAAATACACGTACTTCCTTCGGAGTCTGGAATGAAAATATAATAGGAATTTATAAACAGATTTGATTTGGTGATAATCAGATTAACATTTTTCATAGAATCCATTTGCGAATAATAATTTTCTGGAGGAGAGTGAGCAGCAGAGCAACTTTGAATTCTGCCAACGTTTCTATGCTTTAGTGGGAGCACGTAATCCTAGTGTTTGCCAACGCACTGTTTGAAAGAACGTGTACTTACAATATGAATCATTGACCTGCTGTACTGTATTCGGGAGGTATCTAGTCATTGTCGACGTAGGATGATTTGGATTTTAAAAATAGTAGGTAGTAAAGCGAATAAAAATATTAAATGTTTACCTAGAAAATGGTGCGAAGAATAGTCCAGAGATATTCATTGTGTCTTACGGTACATTTATGCAATCGTAATTTTTATAAAGTTACTTATGAATGGTTTGTTCCGATGTTTCTTTGAATATAGCAATTTTTTAATCATTTACGTACGTACGTTACATTACCATTTCCTTCATTCCTAAAGTAAACTAGAATCATCTAAGAAAATAAGTAGAGGGAATAGAAAGTGTTTAATAAATGAATAATTAATATAATATTCACGTATTTGGTATGTTTGTTACATCGGATACTTTTTTATTAACACATAGCTCATTCAGAGATGTAGATGAGTTTCTCATAACGGGACCACCCTCTGCAGTATGTGCCTTCTAACAAATTACATATCAATGCACCCACTCGTGTGTAGGTACATAAAAATCCTATAAAATTGTATTATAATTACTTTACTTTAATCACAACGAACAGCATGACAACTTAAGCCTCTTCCCCATTCCCCCTTCACTGGATTGACATGTGCGTAGGTATCTAAAAAGTGAGGAATTTAAATTACACACTCGTTTGTATGTAGGCTCGCATTATAACATAATATCATAGCAATATTAATAGGTAGGTACCTACCTACATTTAGTAGCACCGTGATACGTAGAGTAGGTACTATCAGAGTACCATACCAATGCAAGGTATTATGGAAATTTGCTCTTTCGTGCCCAATTATTATTAATATAGTTATAATATAATAACAATAGATTTATGTGCCGGAATACTGAGTGTATGAGATTAACTGCATACATTAATGTCAGAATGGTAAAGTATGATAAAGGCATTACGTGAAGCGCGCGAACCAAACTTGTATTTTTAATGTCTATTTTTACCCTACAATTGTTAATTCTCCGCGCTTTCGTCACCACGTTGATTAGATAGTGATTGAAATTGAAATTCGCCAATGCGCCGCTACACTGTACTCTCATAAAAATAATATAATTATCCACGCTACAAATTTGTGAATCCCAGTTCTGTACAAAGTTATTTTAATATTATTATTTCACATCTAATACGAGATAAGTTAAAAAGTATAGCGGGACCTTGTGAAGCCGTAGTTTTGACGCTTTCTATTCGTATATTAGAATTATTGTCATTTGAAAGCAGACCCTAAATATATTACCTTTCGAGACGCTGAGAAACCATAAAATGGTCGATAATGTGACGAAAATATAGTGAATAAAAACTTGGAACCTGCAACAGGCATCTAAAGACCTTCTGAATGTTTTGGCTGTACAGTTTTCATATCGGATATTGACTTACCGAATGCAAAATTATGTATATTCATTTTTTATTCCAGTAGCGACGCACTAGACCGGGCATCTATTTGTCATTTCGTGTGCTGTTTTTGCTATTTTTCAATTGCTCTCGTAAGTGCGCTGTAGTAAGTTTTCCTTCTTGCTCAGAAAAAAAATAGCGCAGAAACTGTTGACATGTTAAAAACCATAGTAGTTTCATTGCAACCATAGTTACAATGACACTATTATACCTAGTAGATATAATTATATTTAAAGATGTTATGTGATATGATTTTAGTAGGACTGAAACTCCATTATTCTGTCAGTAAATTAATTATACCATCACTTTATATTGTCTACGGTTCATCGTCGTGGCGCACGGCGAGTAGCATGATTAGAACAAAGTGTTCTGTCATTAGCCAATTACAATATTCTATTGTCCGCGACAGAGGAGCGACCCCCTTTCACGATCGTAAATGTGAATATTTAGGTATAGTAAATGCGCGACATGCTTTGTTATAAATACCTTATGTATGACGGTAGATGGTAAGCACTATTCACTAGGTATTATTAGATCCTTTAATCTTCTTAAATGGAAACACGGTAAGGTAGCAAGTAAGACGGGTGTAGTGACTAGAATGAAAGTTAATGAGCTTAGGTGTGCCTACAGGTCATGTTCGGAAAATGAAAGAGGAAAGGTTGACCAAAAACATATACCTACATAATAACGGAAAGAAGAGGCGCGAGAAAAGACGTCGCCTTAACCTAGACCTGCCATGTCGACGAAATCTTTAAGGATATCGTTTTCCCAAAATTATCAGGTAGTTCATGAGAATCATCGATCATGTATGATGGGTAAATGAGTCATTTTGTATTAAACACTAAATCTGTAGTAAAATATTTCACTTTTTGAAAATTAATAACGCGATATCAAACAAATATTAAATTTTGAAAAAAAGGTAGGTAGATATCTTGAAAAGATTTGACAATGAGAGTTACCAAAAATATACCCAATCACTTTCAAATAACTTTCGAATTGATATTTTTGCAATTATCAGTAATATAAATTTCCAGTGTGTAAATTTTTAGTCATCGTTCTAATATCATTTTCACGTATAATAATTATTGTTCCGATGATTCAATGTAACCCTGCAATGCGGATGCACATAATGGTGTACCTACAACCCACAGGAGGGCCATCCCGACACAACGGCTAAAATACGACAATAAAAAGATTCAAACATTTTTACATAGAGCTCCCATGTTTATTTGGTGCAAACATTTACAAAGCGCAATACGAAGCCATGGTAAAATTGAGTCAATGACTTTCCATATAAAATAACGGGACTTTGATAATGGATGAAATAAAGCATCTATTTATTATTTTACAAAGTTGGTTTTTGTTAATGTTGAACTTAAAGGGTAAACCTAGTGAACCACTTTAAACCCGAAACATTTTTAATATTAGCACGGAGGCCTATCCTCATGCTGATGGGTCGAATCAAGCGATCGTAGCTCACCGGAAGATAAACAGAAAAATATTATTTCACCATAAGTTTACGAGACTCAACAATGATTGAGAAAAGCTCAAGTTTGGTGAGTCTTTTGTAAGGGGAGTTTGAGGAAACAAGTAGGTATCCCTTGCTTTACGTACTACTAAAACATCTATTGTGACTTCCTTCCTTGAAGTTACATTTCGTTCTAAACACTCACAAGTGTTATGTAATTCACGATCTTTTTTGGTGCGAGAAAGACAAGGGTCCAATAATTAATTAATAATTAGCCATAGCCATACATTTTCTTTTTTGATTTTCCTTTTTTGGTATTTTCTGTTTCATTATAGCTGAGCGATCTCCAAGAGCCAGCATTAGAAGAAATGCTCACATAATTTCCTAACTCGATACCTCTTTGATCTTATTTCAACTAAAATTATTTTTGAGATCTATAATGTTAAATATTTCGAAAGATATATGTTTAACAACTCCTTACACTCGTACATTCCTTCGAATCTATACGCCGCTATATCACGAGGTTAAACTTATCTTAGTTTGTATACTTACAATATAAAACTATTATTTCCAGCTATTTATGTTGCGCTGTATCACTTATTGGAAAATTTCTCTATGAGACAGAGCACGTACAATAAAATAGTGGCCCATACCGCTGGAGTTTTCTAGATAAAATACTATTTTTCATTCTTGTAACTCTGACTCGATAAGTACATTTATAATAATAAAATACCTGTGTAATATTTTAGAAGTGGGTACTTGTACTTAAATACTTAGAATACTTTGTAAACTTTATCAGGTGAATATCAATTCTATGTTCCGGGAAGTTGCTGGTTAAAATATCCTGAAGTGATGTAGAAACTTGTAAAGCAGTCCAAGCTACAAATAGGTACAAATTCATGGAACTTTTAACAAAACTGTATCAGTATTAAATTACATTCAACTTATTAATATTTTAAAATACCACCTACGTGAATTTATACAGAAGTCCACGTCCAAGAGCCACTTGACAACAAGATGCTCAATATCGAGCGTGTGCGTGTAAAATGAACCATATAGTGAGTATGGGAAATTGCAATAAGAACACGAAAGGAAGATGTTTGCATAATAGTAGGGAAGTTTGATCGAGGCTACGTTCTCTCTGCTTGCCCCGCAAAGGAAGCGACAAGATGTGATAAATAGAATAGAAAACCTTATTAAAAATATTGGTAGGCCCTAATTGCTTGAATTGAATCAATATATGTATTTTCTTCAATAAGAAACTTTTGCGGGAATTAGGAGTGTTTTCAGTTGTATTGAGGTGGAGAAACTAGACGGACTACACGAAACTTAATGTAATGAGAATCTACTTAAATTGTCTAGAGAAAGTTTAGTGGAAACCATGCATGTCGCTTCACATACCTACTGTTCTCTCAGATAGAAATTTACTTCTAATATCTGGTTTCACGCTTCGATCGGAAATTCCAATTCTTTGTGGCAATCGAAAATCTAGGAATGTTTTCTATAAAGAATTCAGATTGTTAGTACTTAGGTACTACATCTTACAAAGGATTTTATTGAATTTTTGGAATAACCCAAACACTATCGCTTACTGAATTTATTCGGCATTATCACTTCGTCTAACTATAATGAAATGTAGCTATTACTAAAGCTTTTAAAGAAAAGCTCTCACAGGAAAATAATTAAACAATGGAAATAATTTTAACATACAAATAACATACTTTCTGAGTTTAATTAGTTTTAATGTAATATTATTGGAGTAACTTCATTTACTTAGAAATTGAGTAGGTAGGTAATTTTTATTCGCTTCATTTTAGGTGTGAATGCTTCTTCTTCTTCTTCGATGGCTCTACGGCCCATATCGAGCCTTGGCCTCCATGAGACTTCTCCTCCAACCTCTCCTGTCCCCTGCTGCGACCTTCCAATCTGTTGCCTGGAGTAGTTCAGCTGCGTCCTTCCTGACCTCGTCTTCCCACCGTAGCCTTGGCCTCCCGACCCTCCTTTTTCCACCTGGGTGCCCTTCCAGGATCCTTTTTGGAACCCGTGATGGCGGCATTCTCTGCACATGTCCGGCCCATCTCAGCCTACTCAGTCTGGCATGCACAGATAGCCTGGGTGCCTTGTAGATGTTATACAACTCATCGTTGTAGCGCACTCTCCAGGCTTCGCCATCACTCACGGGTCCCAGTATTCTACGCAGCACTCTCCTCTCAAAGGTGTCCAGTACCTCCGCAGACTTTTTTGTCATCGTCCACGCTTCACACCCGTATGTCACAACTGTTCTGATGATTGTTTTGTAAAGGGTGATTTTGGTCTTTCTGTGAACACTTCTTGACTTTAGCACTGGAAGAAGAGAAAAGAATGCCTTGTTTCCTGTTGCGACTCTTCGTTTAATTTCTATGTGGTCTTCATTTTCTTTTGTGATATTGGAACCCAGGTAGGTGAAGTCATCCACCATTTCAAAATTATAATTGTCTTTGAATCTTATGCTACGTTGTGGATGGTTGGTCTTGTTTCTAGACTGCTTCATGATTTTTGTTTTATCTTCATTTATTGCTAGTCCCACTTCTTTGGCTGCTGTTTCCAAAGGCTCGTAAACTTCTTGTACCGCTACTAGGGATCTTCCTACTACATTGAGGTCATCAGCATTCATATGAATGAAATATTGAATATTTTTAACAAAGAAAATTCGCTTTCATAAATGTGAAACTTGTATGAAGTTCTGAAATGAAAACTTTGCAATTCTGTAGAAAACAATCGCCAAAGCGAACAAACATTTGCCTTTCAGCTGGTGTTAAATGGACTACATATTATAGGTATTGAAATTGTTTCGCAATAATATTAGTTAATATTGAATATTGTTTTACAGGTTTTGCTTATCTAATAGTTACTACATAGTACATATTAATTTGCTAGACGTCTCGGAATTTTTCGGAATAGTTCGTGTGTACTCAGTACTTATTAGTGTCTCGTAAATGACTTGAAAAGGTGTCGTTCGTTACTAAATTTATAAAATACAAGTTTCAAACCCAAATATTTTAAAATCGACGATTACTTTTTAAAAATGTGTGAAATTTCTACGTACATATGTATTACATTTTTGTTTTATGATATTTTGGCTTATAAGGCCTTCGTCAAACGCACTATTCATACTCCAACTACACCATCACAATCACATTTTATTCCATGTCACTTCTTCAAACATTTACTTTATTTAATTGGATTTCAAAAGGTAGTCAAGACGGAAAACCCCACTGGTAGAAGATTACCCGGAAGGCCACCCAAGAGATGGAAGGACAGCTGGACCTCCTCATCCCAGGACAGCCCGCCGTCACAAACAGGTCACCCGACCTAATACAAGAAGAAGAAGAATTGGATTTCTTTTGTTTGAATTTCATTTTATTTAATCTTTCGATTAGGTAGTCGTTTTTCTTTTGGAACCCCGTTTAAAAACGCATTTTTTTTCGATATTAAATGACGCCTGTCAAACAGGCCTTTCAACACTAGTTTGTAATAAAATGTACCTTAAATATTTAGGTCGTTTGACAAAGTGAGAATTATTAAATTTTCTATCCGTATGTTGTGTGACACAAGAGAAATAGGTGGAGTGGGCCACCTTCTCGTATACGTACCTGCAAAATCACTTTATACTTCTTCAAAACGAGATGAATTCGACCGGTTGTTTTCAATAATGGACATTTTTAAGGACAGAATATATTCGTACCCAAAAAATCATCTCAGTTGGTATCACTTTTAATGTTTATAAAACAGATTATAATTTAATTTTATGTTTCCTAATCACTGAGTATTTTGTGCCTTATTTTATACAAGGCTCTTCTTATTTTCTCTTTTTCATAAATAGGTAAATAATATAAAAACAACGTGTACGAGCACCTACACCCTACATCATTACTGGATAAATACTAAATTCAGGTTTGTCCTAATGGACTGCATGAAAGACGGTGTTATTTTACTCGTGCGGGTAAACATGAAATTTTTGACCAAGAAACATGTGAATAGAATAATAATAATACTTTATAATGTATACCTAATTATGTAAGTGAGTATGTAATAGGAAAATGCGTGTAGCAGTATTATGTTTCCCAAGCAACAAGTACCCATTAGAATGGGATAACGTATTCTTAGGTGTTTGGGCAAAAGGGACCATGGAAGGAAACAAAGCTCTTCCGGACCGTTACAAGGATCCCTCATCACTCAAAATGTGAAATCACAAAAGGGAAATCTCTGAATAGTTCACAATGGTGATGAGAAGAAAGGAATATCTTGTTTCTATCGTCACTTGTTTGTGGTTTATTGCGATAATAATTTCTTTATACTTAGTGCCGCTTGTTTGAAGTGTTTCTACCCATAAAATTTTGTATGCATGGTATTCACGTTTGGGACCCATCTGATTTACGCAACATCACGACCTGTCACTTTAGCTAGTAGATATGCAACGTGTTATGTAGTTGATGATACTAGCGTTTTATCGAAATAGTGATGACATTTGCGAAAAATTCCTATCACCTCCAGTCATGATAATACAGTGTATCTTCGTACCTACTACCCACGTTCATGATGTAATTGTGATACATCGTTATTTCCATAAGCTCCCGATCATTTCAGGTGAGTACATGAACAATTCATAGAACATGAATAACATTCAACACTGTAAAAAAGTCCTGACAATGTACTTTCGGTTAGATGATAGCGGTGGTGCGAAGAGAGGCAGTCGCCATTGAGTAAGGAAAGATATGCGGACTTGACCAATAACCAAGCACCATACAAGTTATACATAGGTACGTTCCGTTTTTATACATTTTTGATAAAGCGGATAGAAATAGTTAGATTTGAAAATTCTATAATTTTCCCGATTATATGATTCATTTTTCGCCTACTACGAGTAGGTACTGTATTTTTAGATGACGATGGGCATAAGAGATTATTTTTTATTTTAACCAGTTTTTGGCCGTCATGCTTCTTCGCTATTAGAACATTTAATGTAGAAAGTACAGCAACAACCGTGCAGCTAAATCAACAATACTGAAGTATTACACGTATAAAATAATTAGTTCTATAACAAAGACACAATAAGTATGAAATTAAGTATCAACTAATAGGAGTAATGTGAAGAAATTGGATAATCGCATAAAATATAATTTATTAAATAGCCTGCATGGTAAAGTAAATCAATACCTAATAAACTGGCAACTAAACGTTAAAATATAACATTAGGTGCTTATACCAAGTGTTTGCCAATTATTGTCTATATGACGTTAACTCCTATCTCTGACTTATATTTACGCTTGGAAACATTAGACAATTTATAATAAATTACTGTTATCACTAAAATCTTCCCCCTTTAAAGAAATGTCGAGGCGCCACTCCTTGTCTATCAACATAGACATAATAAATTATTAAATCTAGTAACACCCCGGTAAATCCGGCGTAATTTTTTACGTATGTACCTACTATGCAAAACGTTAGTTTTTCATTATGTTGATAGTTTTGGGCCTCTAAATGTAGCAAATATCCAAATTTGTGACTATATCGAGTCGCGTCCCTTCACTAGATGATAAAAAGCAATTATTGTTGGTACTAAACGTTCTTTTATTTCAAAATATTTCGTAAACTAAGCTAGTTAAAGAAAACAGTTCATCGATGGAGATTATTATTGATGAATTATGTTCTGCAATGAGTCAGTTGATTCAGTATTCACTCAGTTCTTACTTTGTTAATAATTTAAAATCCTTCATTAAAAGTGTATGATATTAATTAAGAGCACTATTCAATTCTATATTATTTTTCTACTGAGATACTTTCCACTTCAGGTAGAGTCACCTTCAGTAAATTACTTTTTCATTCTATAATCTGAGCAGTGCGCGTTTCTCATTACTTTTGTGCTAACAATGCTGTCAGTTAGTTATGTATATAGTTAAGCTATTACGTACATAAATCTATGATGTATCAAAAGAACATTAAGTTTAAGTCACTCGCAAGAAGTTAGTCATAATATATCTACATACTATAGGATAAGCTTGTCCTTAAAGAATATTTGTAAGTAGTACCTATTGGAATGAGTTACACCCGCTCTATCAAAACTTTTTAAACCCCGCCCAGCTGTCTGGTTTTAGTAGTTCACCTACACGGATATCGAAAGATTTATTACAAACTTATCTTCGACTTGTTATAACATCACATTGGTAGAAAATTGGAAACGGGAAAAATCCTTCACTGGAATTATTATTATTTGTGGTTTGGGAAGTCATGTATTCAAGGATTTATTATCATCGTATCGTAATACTTACTGCGCTATGATACATAATAATCATATACAAATATATTACGACAGTTTGATCCTTTCGGGACTCAATATTATACGCAGATGATGTATCTATGTTTTATCTTCGACTCCATATAGAAATCTACAATAAGTTCATCATATTTTCAAGTTTTTACCTATTAGAATATAACATAGATTTTTTTAATATTTTCATGGTTGGATGCTTTTAGATCAGTTGGAAAATTTGTGTTATTTAATAAAAAATAGAACTGCGTATAATTTTTCAAAGTAGTAAATGGTACCTTTTAACATAAAAACGGGATCTGGTTTGTAGGTATACACGTATGACAAAAAAATATTTGATTAAGTACTTCAATAATCAAAGGTATACACAAACCCAAATATTATTCTGCATTCTTCCTGGCAAGCTAAAAGCTTGTATCACGAAGAGAAAAATATATTGTCCGCACCGAGATTCGAAACCGGCACCTCCTGATTACAAATACGCGCCCCAAACAACTGCGCCAACTATGTAGGTTCCTACTCATTACCGAGCCCTACTGTATAAACGGACTTTGTAATATTTTACACTACAAATGTGTATGTATGTATGTACATAGGTTATAGCAATATAACTGTGGAATTAATATACTCGTAGCTATGTACAAACACAATATAATGGGATAATATTAAGAGTAGGATCATTAATTCAAAACGATACTGTAAAGGTATTATGCGGAATAGAAACAATTAAGTTGAATAGGAATTTCTCATATGTTTCAGAAGTTTCTTAGAACGTAAGTTCACAGTGTAAAGTTGTATGATTTAATCGCTTAGTTGTATATTAAATTTACATCTTATGTGATCAACTTTTAGGGGAATATTCAACAGTAACATTTGAGTCTTTGTGAAGAAAGGGGAACAATAAGGATATTAGAAGCATTTCCCACACAAATCCCAACTTCTTTTGTCGAATATAAACTATGTATTTGTGTTGATAGTTACATTTTATTAGTTAATTAAATAAGTTTAATGAATACCATTCATTCTTGATGATTCCTGAGGGCAAATTTATTCACGAACCAAATATTCTGCTAAAGGATCAACCTTTCAGTTTTGCAGGTTAATAGAGTTTTCAGATAATTTCTGTTACCTCTCCAATCCAACTAAAAAATGTGTTCCATTTTTTCTTCAACATCGAATAACTACGTTAGAAACACAATATTATAGTATTTATTTGACATTCATTTTTAGCAACATTTTGGATTATTTGGTTATAATAATTGAAATGCCACTGTTCATACTACCTACCTACTCATATACCGCAAAGCTAAAGTAATAGGTAAAGCGTTTGTAAATAATTCCGCCAACATCACTTTTATGTCGAGAACTTTCGCTCTCTTTAACTTAATAGGTAGGTGTATTGTATACATACAATCTTAGTCAAGGGAAGTAAGGCTTTTGTGTTAAATGAGTAAAAGAGAACAAAATACAGAAGTAATAATTATTACTGCTTTTCGCTTTGTGTTATTTACCACGTATGAGAGTTTGTTAAGAATCTAGACAATTATCGTTATGTACGACATTACATGTAATTAATTCAACCACTGTATTTCACATAATAATCTGTTAGGGATTAATAATAGAGGTGGTAAATAAGTGTCTCGCATTGGAAGTAGACTGTTTTTCAACCTATACAATGTTTGTAGCACCCACATTAAATTTCGAGTACACGAAACGAACCAGTTTAATAGAAAAAAAAGATGTAGGTTTTTGAATATTTAAGTCTGTGGCCTTCTGTATTTTCTTTGCACAAAACAATAAATTATTTAGGGTTTCAGAAATGTGAGTCTGAACGTAGATTGACAGGTGTCAGATTTTCATCTTTCGCACTCTTCTAGCGTAATTGTTGTACAATATTGATAGGTAATAAATTTTCCTTTAGTAAGTATACATGACAACATTACATTATAGGGCACTAGTAGGTTATATTATCTTACCATGTCGTTTTTATTTTATTAAAGAGTAAAGAGTATTATGTGCGTGTTATAAAACACATTATAACCTACCCTGTTCGTAGGAGATGACGTGATGCTTCGAATGGATGAGATACATTAATTTTAAATTGACATTCTCAATCATCTTTATAATATTCTTTTAAAAAAGAAAAACAACTCATGAAACCGTTATCGTCAGAGTAATCTTCTTCTTCTCTATGTGTCCTGTCGGGTCCCCCCGACGTTGACGACCACTTGGGAGAACGCCTCTCTGTCCTGGGCAGTGCGAAAAAGCTCCTCCACAGTTCTGATCCCGGTCCACTGCCGAATGTTTCGAAGCCAGGACAGCTGTTTCCTTCCGACCCCTCTACGGCCTTCTATCTTCCCCTTCATAACGAGCTGGAGAATGGAGTATTTTTCTCCTCTAAGGACATGGCCAAAATATGATGTTTTACGGAGCTTTATTGTGTTGGACAATTGTCTATTAGTATTTGCTCTACGTAAAACTTCAATGTTGGTTACCATGTCGGTCCAAGGTATTCTTAGCATTCTACGGTGGAGCCACATTTCAAACGCCTCAAGGCGGTTCAATATGTTGACTTTTAGTGTCCACGCCTCAACACCGTAAAGTAAAACCGACCACACGTAACACTTGACCATTCTTTGTCTCAGCTTTAAGTTCACATTATCGTCACAAAGGAGATTTTTCATTTTATTAAAAGCTGTTCTAGCCGCTTCTATTCTGCACTTTATCTCAGTGTCGGGGTCTAACTTTTCAGTAATGATGCTGCCCAAGTACCTGAACTGTTTCACCCTTTCGATATTAACACCCTTAAGTGTGAGATTTACATTTAGATGACTCTCTCGGCTAAAAACCATCATTTTAGTTTTGTTCACGTTAATGTTCAAACCAAAACGTTCACCGACGGAGTCAATTTTATTAAGCAATTCTTGAAGGTCTTGTAAATTATCTGCTATTATAACGGTGTCATCTGCGTATCTGATATTATTGATGACTACTCCGTTGACCTTCACGCCGAGATTCGTATCAGTTAGCGCTTCCTTAAAGACCAAGTCAGAGTATAAATTAAACAAAGTAGGTGAGAGAACACATCCCTGTCGGACTCCTCGCTGAATAGGAATGCCTTGTGAGGCAATACCCTTTTCCAATTTAATGATAGCGTTTTGGTCCCAGTACAGGTTCTTGATTATTCTCACGTCTTTCTCGTCTATACCACATCTCAATAATACCTTGATTAAATCTGTGTGTTTAACTCTGTCAAATGCTTTTTCGTAATCAATAAAGCAAGCATAGATGTCCTTTCTTTGGTCATAACATTTTTGTAACAATATATTTATTGTTGTGAGCGCTTCACGGGTACCAAAACCATTCCTAAACCCGAACTGAGTATCATCTAAATCTTTCTCGCATTTCAGTCTTATTCTGGCATGTATTATCTTAAGAAATAATTTCAGAATATGGCTCATAAGACTTATAAGGCGATAGTCATTACATTTTTTTGGGTGTTGTTTTTTGGGTAATGTTATAAATAGTGATTTTAACCAGTCATGGGGGATAATCCCTGTGTCATATATTTTATTAAACAGTCCAAGTAAACAATTTATATTATCTTCGTTAATCAGTTTGATAACCTCCATAGGAATTTCATCAGGTCCGCATGCTTTTCTGGGTTTAGATGTTGATATAGCATGCAGCAACTCTGATTTCAATATAGCAGGACCGTGACTATATTCTGATATTTCTACGTCAGTTCGAGAATCTTGGAAGAGTGTTCTAATATAATCCTCCCATGTTTTTAGAATTTCCGAATCTTCTAAGATCAAGTTGTTAGATTCGTCTGTGAGACAGGTAGGTTTAGGTTTCCTACTGAGACCAGTCAATTCTTTCAGTTTTTTATGCATATTGAATGAGTCATGCATCTGATCATATTGTTCCAATTCATCGCACTGTCTCTTCATCCACTCTTCCTTTGCTGTTTTGATCTCTCGTTTGATAGTCCTTTGGAGGTTCCTATATTCGGTGTTATTACGATTCCTGGTACCAGCTACTCTACGTTGTTCCATCAGATTTAGTATATGTTCTGTCATCCACTGTTTCTTTCGAATCATTTTTTCAGACTTTAGATGTTTTTTACAGATATCGTGAATGGTGTTTTTAAAATCATTCCACTGTTGTTCTACCGTGTCTGTATCCTGATTGGTAATCTGTTGTAGTTTTTCATTTAATAGAGAGTCAGAGTAATATGCTGCCTTTTTTATCAATATTTTTTTTATAAACTAGAGGATATCACGTAAGGTTTGTAATTGGGTACACTTTTGATGACGTCGTAAGTTTGTTCATAATTCTGATCTAACCTTATATAATTCACAAACGATTATTTTGCTTTTGGTTTCTCATAAAATTTCGCTCCCTACGAAGTCATCCATAGCAACAATTTAGTTCCATTACGCAACATAGCCAATTTCCTAACAGTACAGTGTACATTTAATTACTACAATATTTTAATATACAGAAAACTGAAACCGGGTATTATAGGCGAATTATATTTTAATCTGTCGTTCTACATAGTATAAAATGGGGAGCGTACGTATAGTTACAATTCTTTGACAATATTATATTCACATAAAAATCTATGAGAAAATCGTACAACATAAGTATTCCTAGATGGTCCTTAATGTTAGATATTTAATTTTATTATCAGTCGTGATAAGGGAAATGTTGAGTGTAATAAACGTTTATAATTCAATTAACACAGGTAGAGTTGTTTCATGCTAAAGGAGGAATTTCAAAATTAAACACCAAAGTGGAACATTTCTGCGAATGTCTTGGTTGTACATATTATTCTTGCAATACACACACACTAACCAACCGCTTGAATAATAATATTTGGATTACGTTGGCGGATGTTGGTTAGGTAATAAAGAGGTCGAATTAAAATAGCAAGTGATGCAGTGTTCATAATCATCTCGTTACCCTGCACACATCCTATACCAGTAATAAAACGACTAAGTAATTTAACAGTGAAATCTTTATTTACATTTCCTACATACTCGTGCACCACATTCATTAAAACCAAATTAAATAAAATTACGGTGGGAAGTGTTGATGCGATTTTTAGTTCTACGATTGTATGGCTCATCTACGTTCATCCATCCATTACAATCTCTTCAGCAATACCAATACGTTTTTAATGAAAAAAGTTATTCATTTGAGTCACCTAAAATAATAAAAAAGAGTAGCAGATATTCAGTGGTATAGATTGTGTGAAATTCGCAGTTCATATATATTATTATTACTATATATCTGCCCACACAATGACTATAGTATTGGATATAGTGCTTGTAATATAAAGCGTATGCAATCAAGAGTGCAGGTATGCAAAGGTAAGTAGGTGCTTCGGAACTCCACGTTTTGTAAATTTCATTTGCCATTACAATTCACAAACGCAGTATGAATTCCATGTCTCGTTTACACTGTGGGAGTATACTGTATAGATATACTGCTCTCATTTGATACATAAAGTTTTGATTGGGGTTTTGCACATTCATTTTCACCGCCGCTGTATAGAGTGATTCGATAAGAATATAAAATATTCTCTAGTTTTTTTTTCAATTCAAACTACGTATCTTAGTAATGTTCTTTATTAAAAGTTTATACGTATTGATTGGTATCTACCAATTCTTTGTTGCATGTAAAAAGGTGAAATAATCCTTTAGAAATAGATTAGAAATAATGGAATCGAATAACGAAACATACTGTATTCGTATTTTCTCGCTGTGTTTAAAAAGGCTAGCGTTAATTTCTGGAAACGGAATATCTATTTGAGTACGCTTAATTGTTATACACTTTTCATTTGGAATAAAGACAATAGCATACGAAGAAAATGTGGCAGTTTATACATCATAGCTCGCTTATATGCTTATTTTTATGTTTGGTTATTTAAACAACTATTATTTTCATAACTTTATATAAGAGTATCAAAATACTCTAATAACTACACATTTACTGTTATTTGAGTACCATTCGGACCGTTCTACTTTATCTATACTTTATCCAAGATATTGATGCACAATTTAGTAATTTTTTTTTCCGAGGAACATGATATTTCGTAAGAGTGATATGCAGTTGTTCTCATCGACCGCGAAGTAGAAAACAAAAGAAAACAAAAGAAAACTTTAATAATTCAGTATCGAGGGTATAAAATTATTTTTTTTTGTAATTGGTTAAAACGCAGTTGATAGATATGGTACATACAGCACTGATAAAGCTGTTATGTTTACAAAAAAAAATGTTTGCTTCGATGTTTCTGATACACCTAATTAATATAAATTCGTGGGAACAAATAACCGCATTATTAAAATAATAAACAAAGTCTTACAATAGTAGGCATCTTTATATTTTAGGTAAATAACATGAACTAGTTTCGTTGAAAACATGACGATAATTAAAGTACAAAATCCCAATATATGGTCATCAATTAGGAGTGACTTGATAAGCTCCGATAATAACAATAGGTACTTATTACCCCGAAAAGATACCATGAGCTGGTTGTAATTCTTGTTAGTATTAAACTAGTGGAGACTATATTGTTATTTAGTTAGAATAAATCTGTCGAGACAAAAGAAGTTGGCAATAAAAAGTCTATTATACGCTAGTATCGCCGTACCTTTCAAATAGGCGTAATTAATCTTAATGATGGTCAATTGAGTTTGTACCTAATAACGCAGAATGCTTTCTTTTTCATGTAATTAACTGTTATATATGAATCTACCTATTAAGTATTACCATTTGGATATATTATCTCTGGATCATTCCGAGCACTACTTAAAGGTTTTGTTTTAATGTTGTAACTTACTTAACTATAAATATTCGTGAAAATCTTTACAATACATCTTCCAGTCCTATGACTCCTGACGATCCTTGGGCTAAAATGAAACGGAGATTAAAAAGAAATGGTCAGACTAATCACATCTGGAGGAGCACTGTAGCCGAATTGTTTCACTCCAATACAAAAAATATTATTTTGGACGACTCCCGAACTCATTCGATTCAGGCGATATCTTTTCAATGATTATATCAATTTTTATTTTGCAATGATTACTCACCCTTAAGTAAATATGCTTATCTATATGAGAAGAATATCTTAGAAACCACCGATAAAAAGTATTTATGTTGTGTAGCAGAATCAAGGGAGAACTCGAAGTTACTTTAAGAATATTAAAGATAGGAGAGTATGACCTTTTACGGTGACTTATTTTGTTTCCTTTAATACTAGATTCCTTGGCACCAAGGGAATGATTCTCCTGTATTATATCACATTTCTACATATGTTCTACTTCCTTTGGGCTCACTTAGTCCAGACAGTTTGCTTAAGCCATTAAAGCTTTATTTATAACCCATACCCATGAGCGGCGTACGGGAAGAACGGTTGAGAAACATAAACTCGAATCAAGAAAAAATCACTTTATTCTATTTTCTCGTTATGAGAACATTCCTTTTCTGTTATCCAATACTTTATGAAAATGCAAATCTATGTCGATACAAACTTCTTTACGTTTATACTGAAACGTAGACACATGTATTGAAATCCTTGTATATAGTAGATTATGTGTGTCAATACTTGGTTACTTTTGGGAGAAACCCAGGATCACACGTTCTTGAGAAAACCTGATGAAATTGATAATGAATCGTAAAACGCATTCCTGAATTTTAGTAACAGACAAGTAAAATAGTAGTAGTAAGTAGCCCAGTAAATCTAAGAACGATGGTATGGAGACCCAACATTAAATCAGGTAGTCGTGAATTTTTGCGATGTTATGTAGGACAATGAGGTAGTTAAGAATCCATATTTTCACAATCACAAATGCTGAATAATTATCAATTTTGGGAGCTTAAAGGCTCCGTTGATATAATGTACAAATTGAAAAATAACTATTTTTGGCCTAAAACACGAAATTACATATATTGCATAGTATAGAAAAGTGGCGATTTTTTAAAGGTTTTTTGAAGATGGCGGAGAGGGCGGAGGGAGGAAAACTGCAAATTTGTATTTCTTCATTACCCCATCGACCTACACGACATACCAAATATTCTCGACCACCTGATGTAATGTTGGCAGAATTGGTCTGTCGATCGTTATATAGAGCATCGTTTCAATACCGAGGCCCTATTGTTTAATGTTTATACTTCGGTAAAAAGCTTTATTTTTTCATATAATTTGGACCAAGCATATTTACCATCGTTAACAATAATAATATGGGTAGATCCTTTTGTTCACAAGTAGATAGGTATCAAAGGTGAAGCTACCTAAGTAGACGATTCCTATCGAGTTACCTTTTGGCAAAAATGATAGGTGTAATAGTGTCTAATCTGACGTAAACCAATAAGAAATGTTAGCCCTGGCTTCCCTTCAGCAGAAATCTACCCTTCGCCACTGGTAGGTATATTACACATGTTTTGTCGTATAAAATATATTCAGTTTACAGGTATACACTAAACGAGCAGCCGATTAGTTTGGTAATATTCAATTTGTATTCAATAAAACTAGGCAAATTTATAATAGTCTTTAGTACATAATATAATAGTTATTTTCATCTCTACTGTACGCGTTACAGGAATATTGTTTTACTGAGGAACTAATACATTTTTATCTTGTAGGTGGGATACAAGATACCTACTTACTGCTGGGCTGGCGCGAGATAAGAAATATCCAAGAACGCCCCCTCTCCCACATCCTCGATGTATATTGGTTTCTATAATTTTGAAATACTACGTTCATAACTAGTATTATGTAGGATAGAGGGAAAGGCGCATCCAAGTTTTTGTAAAATTAAGGTTAGACCTATGTATGGTTTGGGTTGAAGAGAAAAATCACCAACGCACTATGATGCTCTCGAAAGCACAGGCAATTTTTTTTTAAATTGAATTTCGTCATAATTGCAAGGACTTTTTTCTTGCTTTTTTATTTCAACTATATGCCAGCCTTAGGTACTTAGGCTTTCAATTTTTTATTAGACCGATGTTAGAGGTCTTATTTAATCCTTAATTGAGGACAGACTTAGCAATAGTTGGGATACCTGACGTATTCATGAATTTTATAACCTTAAACAAAATATAAAAAGTACGTATCCGCCTAGATTAATAATTCTCCAATTATATTAAACCGGTATTTTCAATCAAAATAACCGTGATTGGATAACTCAAAATTTTGTCCCGCTCCTTGATTGTGCCGCTCAAAGGGCTCGCCTAATGTTTGGTCGTACCGGCCCTGTTTACTGCCAAAATAAGATAACAAGAAATTGTAGTAGGTACCTCTGTGGTTATTATGTGGATTATCGTTATACCAAGACAACATAACTCGTGTTGGGTAGATTTATAAGAGATAGGTGGCGATTACCACAACGCTACTTGCAACAAAACGACCTAACTGAGTAACAATTCATATAAAACAAGCGGTGGAAACTCTTTTATAAAATGTAGTGCCCATAATAATATATTAGTATAGGTACACTTTATTACTATATGTTCTTTAGTGTTTCATAACAACTGCGAAGAATGCTTCTAAAAATAACTTCAACTAAGAAAATTTCACCAAATGATAAAACGAGACAATAATATCTACGATACGAGTATTAATAATTATTACCTCTATGAAATTCAATGAAGATGAATTGATAACAAAAAGAGCCAGATATGAAACTCGACATTAATTAGTCAAATTACGATATTACTCATTGGTAGCTTCTGATCCCAGCGGGGCTGCGCCTGGATTTTAGGTTTGAATCAACCATTGTTGCACACATGTTGTTTTATAATCGAAAACATTTTATTTGATTTAATAATTCTAAAGTTTTTGTGTTAACAAAATAAAAACGTATTTCCACAACCCTGTTTATTTCACCAAACGGTTTCGGCAAGTTACTTTACCGTTGTCAGTTTCTTATAAGCCTTGACAATGGCAACGTAAATTACCGAAAACGTTTGGCGAAATATAGTTGAGTTTTGGAAGAGTATTAATTGTGTATTTCAATTCATTTATTTGACTTCTGTCAACCTGTATTCTGCTCTATAATTGTTACTAATTTTGGGTAAATTATTTTCTATATGTAAGAATTACCGAAGGAGTTTCCGAACTCTCAATCGTTTGGAACTCCTGGAAAAAAACCTTGCTAGAATTTTTCACCTTCGATCTTGAATCATACTTGCATCATGCTCGTTTATGTCTCGCAAAACAACTACGAGGATGTGCCTACAGTAAATACATTTTTATTATAACAAATATCTCTAGTTTACATCTAAGGATATAAAAGCATTGTATGAACGATGAAGTATTGTGGTGGTTTTTACTTATAAACGGCGCCAAATAAATCGTCACCTTATTAATAATGAAATTATTCATGCCTTAGGATATATTACACGCAGAATGTTTTACTTTCTGAATGAATATAGATATTTTTTTCATTTGACACGTTATTTATTAGCAGTTACTGAACGATTATTGTCGTACTGTGTTTCACAAACTTTGCGATTAACTTTCTAATATAAATAAGGTATTACTACGATACAATATAATTCAATTGAGGTGGTCGGTAGCCTAGTTGGTAACGCGCTCGACTGTTAATCCGGCAGATTTTCAAGCTTTCTGTGAAGTGTGCAAAGACGTATTTGGGTTTATTTCGATAAACCCAGATTCATTTTTATATAAAAAAAAATTAAGTACTTAACAATTTATTCGCTGATCATTTTTCAAGGCATGATGCGTGTGATATCTTCCAGCACATTGTATTACTTTTACAATTGTACGGACATTTTTCCTTGTAAAAATTCATATTTATATTATTAAAATTGACATAGTTAAGTCAGACATTTTACAAACATGTTTCTTATTAATATATTTAACATCCATCCAATACAAGGTAATTTTATATCTAGTTACCAAAATAGGTATTTATTTATTATGAGATAACAACAGTCTAAACAAAAACTTTTTAATTATCTATTTTGGCGACATACAAAATAAACAAGATTGAACCGAAGGCTGTTAGTTGCCTAGAGGTAGTGCCTATTTTCATGTTTCAGTAATTAGCCTTTCCATAAAAAATAATAAGAATTCAGTTTATTTGGATACAATTTCCTTACGGATTTATAAATTAAAATGATTTTTCATTTACCCCAATATGCCTATTCGTAGGGTAAACGGCGATGACCATGCTGTAGTAGCATACGAGTTTATTTTAAGAAAGTTCGATAAAATACTACGACTAAAGTAGGTATTTAATTTATAGTAGTAATAGGCTCCTTGCATGTTTTTTTTTTATTTTGGTTTTCGGTACGTTGACTATAAATTAAGGTTTTCCGAAAATATCAGATTTTAATTCTCTGTCTTTGTGGATATATTTATAAAATAAAGTCTCATATTCGATTCTAGCGCAAAAACAGGTTTTTGTCTGGCCGCCATATTGTGACGTCACTTTCCCCAATTCCTCCATACATAACCCACAAACAACCAAATTTCTTTCTATGAATTTCATCGAGTCGTGACGTCACAATCACGTTAAACAATGGCCGCTCGTTTCAGAACACCATAGAAAAACTCGTCAAATTAACATTTTCAATTAATTATTATAAATTAACGGTAAATTAAAATTACATATTAATTTTATTTTATTTGTAATTCTAGTAAGTAGAACTATCGATTTAATATATTTTTAGAACGATATAAAAAAAATTCAAGTACCCTATTGCGGGCAACAACTTTTTCCGTTAGTTAGTTTAGTAAGTATGCACTTAATTAGTTTCAGAATTGACTCCAATATCTATCCTTAGATGATGTTTGCGCAATGTTAATATACTTACTAGGTATAATAGGATATAGAAAAGCAATAAGTATTAATTTATTGATGTTATTATCCAAGTCTAAGCGAGATAGATAATTTGATATAACGATTTCAGTTGAAGTTTAGTAATACAATCATTCAAGTGGTAAATGGAAAAGCATCAATCCACTTGGAATATCTCATATAAACTTACTCACAATCCGATGGTCGATCGCCATCACCTAGTCCGGTAATATATCACTGAAAAGCCCACATTCATCAACATAATGAGGAATGCATTTGGTTGAATGAGCCATTACCCTTCCTTCTCAACTACACCTACTACCCCAACCTACTACCACTACTCTCTCTCACACACATACACAGTTATAGACCTGAAACAATATCCATTCCCTTCTCACCCATTCACCCTTCATCACTTCTATTCTATTTTCTCTATTAGATGAAATACATTAAGCCATGATATATTATTATCTATTAGATAATATTATTTCTACTTTACGAGATATTGTTTTTCTTAGTCTATACTCTGTTAGGTATTTAAAAAAACATTTACCTACCCTAGACCTATAAAACCATTATATTGAATTTTTTGTTTCAATTTTTTATTTTCTTCTATAATTATATTTTTTGATTCATATACCACTGTCTGCGTCCTCTATAAGAAAGCTAGTAAAATATTTTTCTCCACAGATTATTGTTGTACACTTATGTTACTCAGTTTTATTCAGCGGGTTGCAAGGTTTTAAAAGAATACAACGAAGAAGTAACCATCTACATAGATCAGTTCGTAACAGACTGGTAGAGACAAAGAGAATGAGATTTTTTGTATCAAAACTATGTATTATATATATTTTACTAGAAGTATTACTAACAATTGCATAAATAAATAAACACGTTTGCAGATGTAGGTATAAATTTGTACGTGAAACGAAAATATTTTCTTGCTTTCTCTCTAGAAATAAATCCGATAACAATATTTTATCTTAGTAGCAATAATAATTTCTTGTTTGATCTTTCTTTTTTGTTGCGCGCTGCCTTCGTTTTGAATCTTTCTTCGTTCTCCCCAAGGAAATCACAAAATTAGTAGAATTAAATTCCTCTTTCTTTCCATTTCAAGCTTTCATTAATTAATAAGGAAGAATACTGAAAAAATCTTCAAATCACCATAGGAAGAAAGCTTGTTTTATAGAAGATATTTTATTAATATGTTTGTAGTAGGTAGATATTAAATAAAGTCAAACATATTATTTCATCATGCATACCAAATCGTGTTGTATAAGCATATAGGTGCTCCTACAGTTTCATTTTCTTAATATGTAAAGCTTCTATTTTCTCCACTGAATTCCAAAACATAATATAAGTTTCACCGTGGCTGTTATTGTTCTTACGTAATGTTACATTAAGCTAAATATATATCTGAAATACTAAGTTTCTATATTACTAGTGCTGTAATAGATAAGTAAGAATGTATATGTTGTAGCAAACTAATGGTTTCATTATGTCTGACAAATCTCATACATCATACAGAATACAAATAATATGAAAGGCGACAACCTCGTTTCATAATACTCCGTTATTATGATACTTACATATTACTATTATAGTTATTGAAGTAACTCTTATACATACGCAGTATGAGACTATTATTAAGATAGTGTTAAAAGCTATTGCATGTTCCTTAGAATTCATAATAGTAAAATTGCAAGAACCACAAAGGGTTCAGAGGTGACTAAGGAACCCATTTGTATAATTATCACGCGTGTTAGTTATACGTCCTCTTAGTATATTGTAAGGTATTGTACTTCCCCATGCATTGCATTATACTAACACAAGTAGCTTGTGCTGTCGTTGTTACCATGTAAGTAACATAATGTCAAAGGTAATCACGCCCAGCTTTGAATACCTAGTCTTTGTTGAAATGTATTTAATTGTCCCCATCAATTCTCTCACACTTAGCCGTGACATGAACATGGAGAAATTAATTAACACCCTGATATATTGCCAATAATAATTAACATCTATGTGGAATATTGATGATCTTCTAGCTAATACTCTTATTAAAGTGATAAAAATGAGAACCTACCTACCCATACATTGTAATACTATAATATGTTAGGAGTATCTATTATAATTATACAATTGACGAGCCCTCAGATGTAATGTAAATTCCGCACAAAACGTATCAAGGAAGGATGAATATAAGTTTTGATATTTGTATCACAAAATAAACATTTCTACCAGAGAAAATCATTTATAAATTATTTTTTATAAGTCGTAAATATTTCTCCAAGTCAAAGAATAGCTGATAGCATTTGGACAATTTGTTGTTATAATTTTGTTAGTGTTTGTTAAAATTTTCATAATTATTTCGAAATTAAAAAAACAGAGTACCCATAAATCAAGTTTCATAAGAAAAGTTAACGAAAAAGTTTCAGCGGTGAATTTTTTCCCACCTTGTATCATAATAAGGTATAGACATCAACCCTGTGGATGAAATTCCTTTTATCTCGCTTGTCGATTTATATCCAACTTTGTAGAAATTAGCCTTGGTTGTTTTAATGAAGAAAATTAACTTTGAACTTCGTGATATTAAAATGCTTTGCTTCCAGCTTATTTAAATGGCACGGTCTTTATATTTTAATCTTATAAAAAATAATTTGTCTTGATGGCAAATCAACGTCTTATGATATTCCAGTTGAAACATTTTTTTAAAAGTGAATGAAGATGTTTCAAATATAAAATTATACAAAATAACCTAATAATTACTTTTATGTACGAGTATGTCTTATATATCGCAATATTTGTAGATATATGGAACAGTAATATGAAAGCGAGATGATCAAAAACTGTTTGTCTAAGCACTAATGGCTTCAGGGGGGCCAGGGGGCTGAAGCTCCCCCCACAAAAACAATGAGTGACAGTACTTTATATACAACCAGTTTCCACACTATGTATTACCACATCGTTTCTCATCCAATGAGCCCCAAAAACAATGAGTGACAGTACTTTATATACAACTAGTTTCCACACTATGTATTACCACATCGTTTCTCATCCAATGAGCCCCAAAAACAATGTGTGACAGTACTTTATATACAACTAGTTTCCACACTATGTATTACCACATCGTTTCTCATCCAATGAGCCCCAAAAACAATGAGTGACAGTACTTTATATACAACTAGTTTCCACACTATGTATTACCACATCGTTTCTCATCCAATGAGCCCCAAAAACAATGAGTGACAGTACTTTATATACAACTAGTTTCCACACTATGTATTACCACATCGTTTCTCATCCAATGAGCCCCAAAAACAATGTGTGACAGTACTTTATATACAACTAGTTTCCACACTATGTATTACCACATCGTTTCTCATCCAATGAGCCCCAAAAACAATGAGTGACAGTACTTTATATACAACTAGTTTCCATACTGTGTAATACCACATCGTTTCTCATCCAATGAGCCCCAAAAACAATGAGTGACAGTACTTTATATACAACTAGTTTCCATACTGTGTATTACCACATCGTTTCTCATCCAATGTGCCCCAAAAACAATGAGTGACAGTACTTTATATACAACTAGTTTCCATACTGTGTATTACCACATCGTTTCTCATCCAATGAGCCCCAAAAACAATGAGTGACAGTACTTTATATACATCTAGTTTCCATACTGTGTACAGATATATGTATTATTTGTCTTATATACGTTGAGAAGAATAAATAAATAAATAAATATAATTTTTGATGATACTGCTACTAGTATGAAACAAAATTTTGAAGGATTTACCAACTCGGCTAGAAGGTGTGGGCAAAGTTCATATCCAGATGACTAAACTAAACTTGACTAAATAATAGATTTTTTGTAGAACTCTGTGTGTACTGTTAAAGTTCATTGTTATAATATTGGCGGTGTATGCGTGAACTTTTGCGGTACGTGGTTAATAAATATGCATTAGATCCTATGTATAATAGTTATACTGTGCAATACTGTCATCAATAGTTATCAAACGTTGGTATTATGAAAATAAACAAACTAATTGTGAATAATTATTATGTAAATGTATAGGAATTTTGTCATAGGAAAGCTTATTGGAAATCGAAAACTAAATTGGGTACAGTACAAACGCTTCACCATCACTATATCATACTAATAACTATATTTATACAGCTTCCTCTGTCCATTGCTGAACGTAGGCCTCCCCCATTCTCCTCCATAGATCTCGGTCTTGCGCTCTCTAAAGTTTCCATTTAATCACAATCTATAGTTCGCTCGTCATATCGACCTTTTGGTGATGTGGTACTATATTGAAAATAAATCTCAATAACATTACACTATTACACATATAAATTACCAGTAATTTCGCTTATTGTCACTAGAAACATCTATTTTAAATGTCTGTTTCAAAGCCTCGGTACCAAGAATGACGTCACAGTCATTTCCCACGGCATTGAGGTTCAAAATCGCGTGAAAAATCGCACGATAAAATGGTAAAAATAGCGTTTTTCAATTTTTTGTGGTTAATTTTACGTCTGTCAAAAAACTTTTAAGGTTATTCCCTAGATTTTAATGCATATTATCAGTACAAAAAAATTACTCCGCGACATTCGGGAAACGAGTTTCCGTCTTTCGGAAAAAAGGTCAGAGGTGTTTTTAAATATTTTTTTTGCGAAATCTGTACAAGATATAAAAAATCTATTACGGTTATTCCCTAGATAAATGTTCAATGCATCTACACTATTTCGTTCCAAAGCATATTTAGTAACGGTTGTCGAGATATAAGGTCTCCCGTTTTCAGAAATTTTTCGGAATGCATACTCTTAACAAGTTTTTCTACCAAAATTAGTCGACATCGAAAACACGATTTTAGAGAACTATATGATTACCCATTGGTAATAGGAAACACAAGCTGAAATTCACTTACATTAGATGTACATACATTACATAATATTGCATTGAGTTCACTTCCAATTGTCCACATTCATTAGGTATATTACAATTTAGAGTAGGTACCTACATAGGTATACCTATTATACTTTTGAACTCTGTTTGTCATGATCACGGTACGTATTACCAACACTGTTTATTTTGAATGTGTACTTTGAACTGATACATGTTGCATGATTGCGCTGAAAAGCTACGCGGAAGTTAGGTATAATGTACAATACCAAATTCATTAATACATTGTTAGATATTTTGAGGCACTTGATACTTACAACATATTTGAACATATGTATCTACCAATAAATTCCTGATATTGTATTGTTCTGTAATCCAACTTCAGCAAAGACGACTAATCTTAAATAGATACGTACACATATCACATGTCATCAAGTCGGCAAAAAAAAATGGTTTCACAAACAATAATGTTTACTAAAGTTTTAAAGTCAGTGACACGGAACTATAATATCATTTTCTGCCACATAATATACACTCACTTATATAGCCATTTCTATCCACGGCTTAACGTAGACCTCCCCCACGTATCTCTGTCTTGTGCCCTCTGCATCGTATCACAAGCAACTCGTTCTCTACTTCTTTTATCTTCGCGAGGTCTCCAATCCACTAGCCTCATTGTCCATCTCTGGTCCTGTAGGTTAGCAATATGCATTTAGTTGTTATGTGTATACAATATACATATTGAATATCATGATGGGTAAGCAAAAATTTAATATGGACGCACAATATTAAATTAATCCAATAGAATAAATGTATCAATACCGTAAACTGTTTACATAAGTACGAGCATATTTAATAATAATTAATGAAACTATTCATACAAATTTTATTCATAGTATTGTATTTGGAGTTATACAATAATGTATAACATTGTTTTGAACGTGTACGTACATACATCTATATTCTATGGTTATGGTATATCAATTGAAAATGTATATCTCCTTTCTGTTAATCCGGTATGGGGATCGAATAAGAAGACCCTAAAAATGTAGGAAACAGATGGCTTACTTAGACTTTCAATTAATAATAATTTAGGACTACATAGTTTCAAACATGGTTTCTAATGTGTGGTGTATTATAAACGAAATTATTGACAAAAAAAGTAAAAATAAAAATAGTATATCAGTAATAGAACATGAAGGAAGAGCAACCGATCTCGACATTGAACCGGTGACGGGAGCGAATCTATTCGGCGAATATTTTGTGAGTGTCGGTGAGACTATGGCTTCTGCGATCTCGTCCCAACGAACCGATGACCGAACTAAGTACGTAACAGGTGGGAGACCCCCACAAGGTGAGATGAGAGGTTTCGAACCAACAACAGAAATAGAAGTCAATAAAGTTATCACAGAAATGAGGGGAGGCACCGCGCCAGGATTTGATTCGATTACGGCTGAATTATTAAAATCATTAAAAGATGTTTTATCTAAACCTATCGCGCACATAATTAACACAAGTATCTTGACTGGATGTTTTCCAAGCATTTACAAAAAAACAATTATCACGCCTATATTTAAATCGGGAGACTCGAAGTACATAAATAATTACAGGCCAATATCTCTAGTGTCAAATGTATCAAAAATATTCGAAAAAATAATCAAAAAGCAACTAGTTAAATATCTGCAGGAAAATCTAATACTGAATGAGAAACAATACGGCTTCAGGCCAGGAGTCGGCACGAACGATGCAATTGCCAAGGTGACTGGATTAATCATGGAGGCGCTGGATCAGGGGGACAAATGTTTGGGGATATTTATAGACCTAAGCAAGGCTTTCGACAGCATATCCCACTCGATATTGCTAGAAAAACTTAAAAATATAGGAATTCAAGAAAAGGCACTGAATTGGTTTGTGACATATCTTAGAAATAGACCACAATATGTAAAAATTGGTGATAAGCTGGGTGAGGCGCATACGTCTCAGTACGGAATCCCGCAGGGCACGGTAATAGGGCCCATAATGTTTATAATATATGTCAATGACATGTTTAATCTGCATATAAATGGAAAAATTGTATCATATGCTGACGACACAGTAATAATTACGAGAGGCAAAGATATTACGGAACTGACGACATCATCTAACAACGACATAAACCAAATGAAGAAATGGTTTGATGCTAATCTCCTTTCCCTTAACGCGGACAAAACCAATTTTGTCAAGTTCTCCTTAAAAAGTTTTCAAACAAATACGACAAACATCATAATAAAAGTGCACAATAACACATGTGATAATGATAACCAAGGAGATTGTATCTGTAGGGAAATAAAAGAGACTAAACATATAAAATATTTAGGAATAACCATTGAAGAGAATATGAGCTGGAAAAAACAAATAAATATAATCATGAAAAGAATTAGAAAATTAATATATATTTTTCTGAAACTGCGAAACATCCTGAACATAAAAATAATAAAGAAGGTGTACTATGCTTTCGTGCAGTCTATCCTTCAGTACGGAATAATTGGATGGGGAGGTGCATATCAGACAAATCTCTTACCGGTAACAATTTTACAAAAATTAATAATCAAAATTATAATGAAAAAGCCGAGAATTTACCCAACGGATTCTCTATTTAAAATTTTCCCTGTGCCTAGGTTTCATGATATATACCTGAAAAATGCATTAATACAGGTACATAAAGAAATTGTATTAAAAGCTGCAGATAACTCTGGTGTTTACATGAGTATGCCGAGGTCAACAACTAAATTGAAAATACCTAAATGCAGAACCTCGGCTGCTCAGAATCACTATATGTACAGGGGAATAAAAATGTATAACAATCTACCTCAAAAAATTAGAATTATTAAAGAAAAAAATAAATTTAAAAGTTGCATAAAGAAATATATTGATAATAAGTACGGTCAGAACCGAACCGATTGAGATACGCGGTGTGTTGTAATGTAGTTGTGGTTGAATGTTGGGTAGTGTATGTATAGTGCATACTGCATAATATATATATGTATAATATTGATATAATGAATAAGTTTTGTCACAATTTTGTATCAGCGGTGTAGCTGTAAATAAATTTGGGTACCTGGGTACGTATGTTTATGCATCGTCGTGTTGTATGGTATTGGTACTGATATTGTGGTACTATATGATGATGTATTATGCTAATGTTGGGTTTGTACTGCTGCTGAAATAGTTTGTAAGAATGGTGCCTCTATAATGGGTAGGTACCTACAGCAGTGTAGATTATGTTATTTTAGTTATTTAGTTGTTAATGTTATTGTTTGGTTGATACCTACTGTGTAGGTTATGATGTAATAATATTATAATATTTCAAACCCTGTTAATTACGGGATACTCCTCCCCCTTAACACAAGTTTTTACTTTATAAGGGGGGGTAAAACGTTATTATATATAGTTTTAAGATCTGTATCCTCAAACACAAATTTAATCTGTCTATTTATTGTAATAACACATGTTTTGAATAAATAAAAAAAAAAAATAATGCCGAAGTCCTGAGGCGAGCTACATAGAGTTGACAGGGAGCTGTTGTTTACTATCAAAGTCCGGAAGATTTTATATCTGGGTCCTGTGCTGCATTGAGAGAAATATGACCTTCTCCAACTGATATTGAATGAGAAAATTGAGGGACGCCGAGGGCCCGGTAGTCCGGGCTACGGAATATAAGGGGGTGGACTGGCATCCGGAGTGTAGGGGAGCTGTTCCGAGAGGCGTAGGACAGAAACAAGTTCTCTCAAATGATCACTAACGTTGGGGGGACCCGACAGGGCACATGAAAAAGAAAAAGAAATTTAAAAGATCCATAATGAATATCACCATCCATTCTCAATGTTTTTAATTAAGGCCAGGCCACATTGTTGTATGGGCATAGGTATGCATGGGTCACCTGGTAAACTTTAATTCATAATAAAGTTTGATTGTTCAACAACAAACTGCAACTGTTCCATAACCAACATGAAATGTTCTATTGCCTCAGTATAGGTTTTCATTCCTTAGAATATTTTAAAGTTTCAGTACAATAAATCCCATTTGCAGGTTACCAATTAACTGTTTTAGAAGGAAACTTTCACAACGGTTTCTCCATACTTTATTGATTGTAGAATTTAACATTCTCAGCTAATATAATTAGTACATTATAGAAACGTCCCTCCAAATTATACTTTAATATTAAAACTTAAATATCCACGAAGCACATAGCCAGGAAATCTTTACTTTAGGGGACATCCTGGACAAAATTCTACTTGCTTTTGTATTAAGCTTAAGGCTAAGAAACTTAAGGTACCCATTAAGTCTGCTATGTATCTCAAATGTGGCTTTTGACAACGGTATAGTACCGTAATAGGTTCTAGGGTTTGGAGGACAAAACTTAATAAAAAAAAAGATTCTGGGCTTATGTACACAAATTCAAATACATCACAGAAAGCTTAAAGTTGTGTCGTGAATTCCAGATGATATCGTCAGTGCCGGGGATCAAACCCGGCATCTCCCCCTTGGCAGACCGACGGCGACGCTCCAACCGATTGCGGCAACCATAGCCAACTCGTGTACATTCCTTGCGTACATTTCTAAAGACTACCTATTTAGATTTATGCAAATAGAATATTATGCGATTTCTAACTTTCTCGATTATCCATATTTTACGTAATGTCTCTTCTGTATAACGAAGAGGATACGAGTAAGCTAAGTAAAATAATTTAAAAACATATTATTATAATAAAATTTCTTTTAAAACTCATTGACATGGCTTAGTTGGAAATAAAGTATTAATAATATTATAAGTATTTTCGCCATTCGGTGGCGAGTTCTCAAGATAGTAATTAATTTTATACAACTTTTGTGCAAACTGTCTTATCGTGGTTTTGACACGTTCAGTGGTGAATTAAATATTTAAAAAGTAGCATTAGAGGACCGTAGAGATTGCAAGAAAATTGTATGAAACATGAACTTACGAGTGTCGTATAAAAACTTGCAAAGTAGGTATTTTTTATGTATAATTATGAAGGTAAGTTTTGCAGCCGACACACAAAGGAATTAAGAGCAAGGAAATGCAGGTGTATATTTTTATATGAAAATGTATAATCGTATGTTTAAAACACCTACATACTATTGACTCGAATGAATCACAAACCAGAAAGGAAAAAATCGCCGAATTATCCTAGGTTCGCTCTAGCGAAGAATTTTGCATGATTTGCCATGTAATACGAGTATTATGCCGAATTTTATTGTATGTACTTATTTTGCTCACGTGCACAACAAAATTAATAAGTATTTCTTTTAGATGTTTCTCAACACTGTTGGAATATAGATATACGATATATCCCACTTATAATATTTAAGTAACGAAAGGGTTTGTGTAATGTGGGTGTATTAAAAAATCTCTGGGCATTTACAGAGAGAAAATATGCGTAAAATATAGCATTTGAGTAATTTTTTAATTATTGTTTCATTTTTATCATTTAAATTTTGTGTCGAACATCTCCACTGTTTTAAAATATCAGTACCTATTATGAAATATTTTTTTACTCATGACTACGAAATCCCTTTTTTACATTTTTCCAATTTAGTATTTATTTCCGTAATCCGTATTGATAAATTCATATTCTACCATTGACCATATTATTATCTTCAGTTGTGTGCTTGACGATATCTCCAAATTGATAAACAAATATACCATCTCTCTCCTTTCATGTTTTAAAGTACCTAAGGCAGAAGCGAAATTCGTGACAAAAAATACAAATTAAGTTAATTATCAAATTCAAGCGAACATCTCAAAATTAAGTTGTCGCATTCCATTTGATGCTTTTTCGTACTCAGCTGATGTCCCTGGAAGAAGATCGTAATTCAATTATCAATACTAAAGCACCCATTATATTTCGTGTTAAAAAGTAGGCACTTCTATAGATACTAAATTGTATGAAATTTCTTTAGCCTTTTTTCAAGCATTGGTAAATTATACTATACAGAGGTTTCAAAAGATAAAATAAACGATTAGATTATTCCAACGACACTTTAGTATAGGTATTGTGTTTTTATTTTTTAATACAAGGTTGTAATATGTGATCATGACTTTCTAAGTACGTAGTTGTATTTATCTTCTACATTATAATATTATCACTCCTAAGGCACAGAGATAATACTATGTTTAGGTTGATTTACCTATGTTAATTCTACCGACGTAACACAAAACTCATCACGATGAAGACTTGTTTTTGACGTCTCTGAAATGTTGAAGTTTAGTTCCAGTAATTCGTAATTACACAAAATGCAAAGTACTATGTTCTCTTTTTGTAATAAAGTGAGTCAGTTTTAATAATTAGGTTTTATTAAATCCAACTCATACACAATTGCCACTACAAAGAATGTAATTTTCTGTCTTGTGTGAGACATAGACAGTAAAATTAATGTTTAATCGCCGGACGTACATACTACATAAAAGTTGTAATAAAAATGTAAAGAAATGAGTATACTACTCATTATGTTTCTGTGTAGTTGGGTTAATACTCGGAATAGCTACTCACTAAAATAATATAATGTCCTTAAGAATAACACGGGTGTGTATGATATAGTCACCTAAAATTATATTAGACTGTGACAGAAAAGAGAACAAAAAATTAAGATCACTTATACTGTATAATCATTACATGGGGTTGAGATTTTTCTTCATATATACTGTTTATGGGATATATATATATATATATATATATATATATATATATATATATATATATATATATATATATATATATAAATATCATTGGGAGATACGCGTTCGATGAAGAGAGTTTGCCCTTAAGTATTGGAGGATACGGTGCATAATCAGAGTACCTATTATAAGAGACTAATCGAATCGCAAGCTTTATCTTTCGATGACTTAATTACAATTAAGGTGGTTCGAAAAGTACATACCAAATACTTGTAGTAGGTATGCCTTAAAACATGGTGTAAGAAAAGTGTCTATTCTAAAAGGATGTTCCATGTCGTAATAATAGTAACATTACTCTAATGACGAAAATATTTTTAATAATAATAATAATTTTTATATTAATGTATTATATAGAGCTGAGAATTTTTTGTATACTTTTGTGATAATAAAATTGATTTGAAATAATAATAATAATATCTTTATTCCAGATCTGGAGGTGGGATGTGCAAGCCTCTCAGGTCCATATTATGATACATATTCATATTCATATAAAAATACAAAATATAATTACCGAGAATTTTATGTCTAATTCATACAAAATTATCCAATTGGATAAAGGTCTAAAACTTTCGAATTCATTATTTGAAATTTCTAAATGTAAATCATTAAAAACATTATTGGAGAAGACAGCGATGTGCCTGCAATACTAGATATGTTTTACTAGATATACCCACGGTGGAAGGGAATTTCATACAGTTCGCTTGAGAGGGCTTGTAATTATTAGGTAGGTACATAACTTTTCTCGGTTTTGGGCCGCGAGATAATACGGTATTTTTATAATATCTTGGTACCTGTGTTGTTATTACTACCAGACCAACCCTGCGTTGATGAACCTGTTCTTCATACATTAATTCCCCCACAGAATATACGAGTACTTACCCTCGTATTACAACACACTTCACATTATTATTTCAGGTATAAAAAAATCTTCTCATAATTTAAACCCTTCCTAACAAAAAAAAACATAATTAAATAAAACGGCACAGTTTTGCACCTGAGGGAAAAAAATCATTTTTTTTGTTTATTTACACATGGGCTCGTTAGTGTTTAATTTTTTTGCTTAGTACATTAATGCCTTGGCACCAAGAATGACGTCACGGCATTAAGGTTCAAAATTGCGTGAACAATCGCATGATAAAAATTAAAAATAGCGTATTTTCTATTTTTTTGGGGTTAATTTTGCGTCTATCAAAAAACTTTTACAGTTATTTCCCAGATTTTAATGCATATTATCAGTACAAAAAAATAATTTACTCCACGTCTTTCGGGAAACAAATTTCCGTTTTTCGGTAAAAAGATCAGAGGTGTTTTTAAATTATTATTTTTTTGAAAAAACCATACTAGGTATAAAAAATCTTTTACGGTTATCCCCTAGATAAAGGTTCAATGCATCTACCCTATTTTGTTCCAAAGCATATTTAGTAACAGTTGTCGAGATATAAAGTCTCCCGTTTTTAGAATTTTTTAAAATGTCGGTATTCATACTTTTAAGTGTAAACAACATATTCTTCTTATACGAACAATATTAATAGAAAGATTATTTTTTTCTGATGGATTCATTTACACAATGCATCGAGTTTCCTGATTATCAGTACGCAGCAGAATAATTCGGACCATTAGTGCTACAATAATCTTGTAATATAAAATTCCTATTAGTTTTTTTTTCGTACGTGAAAGGGTAGGCAATTTAAAAAAAACTTCCCGTCGTCATTAAAATAATAATACATACTTACACACGTATGTCTACATAGTACAACGTCGATACCCATATTTAAACTTTTCATAATTTTGAATGATATCGTAGGTCTGAAAATCTGGTTTTCTATGAAAAAGATAGTATAGATTACTAATGTAAATTGAAAGCTCATATTTGATACGGGGTAGGCTCATTTCATATTAGGTAATAATATGATAAAACTTATGTAATTTTACTTTGATTTAAATTGACTAGATATGTGTATTAACTAACCACCATAGTTTTGTTTAATGTTAGTTTCAATCGGTTTTTAGTTTACTACTATTCGTAAGTATCTATAAAAAGTTATTCATATTACGAGTAGCATGAGAATACATATTTTAGTACCTTTGGGTTATTGATAATTCCTATTCCTAAACAATACTTATGAGATCTTTATCCAATCAATAGTAAAAATGTACAAAAATATAATGAAATACAAAATATATTTTTTTTATATATAAATACACTAGGGCAAGATTTTTCTCCCTCCCAGGTAACCGGTGCGATATATTTATTTTGTTTATTTATTTACACTTTTAGTGAATAAAATACACAGGCATGTTTAACATGTTAACATTATAAATAGAAATTATAACATTTCTTCACTAGGGCGAGCTTATCACAATGCTGCAAACTCTGCCAGCTATGAATCGTCGCAACCCCGATACATATATTATATATATTTATGCATGCATGTTTTATTTATGTACTGACGTAAACTCTACATTAAACCTCCGTTTCATTTCAACGTTCAAACAATTGGTATAATCCGTTAATTCAATTAGAGTATTGTTGAATTCACTCTTTAAATAATGGAGATATATTGCAACAATACATTTTCAAATGGACGTTGAATTGAAACCTTAGGTACCTAAGTACAATGTGCACATTATTAAGTATGCTATTTAAGTTAAAAATTTACGATTTAAACATCTAATAAATGTAACATTGTTAGTAAATTGTGTTGGCTTAATTCGCAGTCGACCCTAGAAGAGAGATAAAACAAAGAGTTGTATTACTACCTTGTACTGGGGTAATGAATAGTGTGTGTCGCTGGACAAAAGCTTTGACCGTTACGACATACTAAATCACAATTACACAGTGAAGCCATCAACGCTATGGTTCACAATTGTTTAACCTTTGTTTAGATCTCAGTAGGTACTGGAACTCACATAGCTACGTAGGTACTTCATTAAATTTACTTCTGGGGATCATATTGTGTTTTACATACGACCTATGCTAATAAAATAAAAGGAAATGCTGCTTTAGGAGTTTAGGATTGAAATAAATATTTGTAACCCTCAAAATAATCATGAATACTTATTGAACGTCATACTGAATATAACGTCGTAATAATACTGAAACAAAAAGACTAGAGTTAGTTAAATTAATTACATAAGCAATTAGATAAGTACATAAGGTTTATTTAACGGAATATTATGAGCCATACGGAATTAGCAGCACTTGCTATTACCTATTTTTTATTAAGTACCTACATGTATTGTTATGTATGCAGGTAGGCTAAAAGATTGCCGTAACTCGTGCAACAAATTAGAGGTTGATATATTACTCGTATACGTACATTTTATAACTTTATATTGGAAAGTCAAATCAGGAATTCTAAATAATAAATTTTATTTTAAGGGAGTACCATGAACAACGTATAACATCTGACTTCGATTGGTCTAAGTAATGACAAATTGTCTCGCTTGGAGCGAAACCTTTGGGAAAATAATTGATGGATGAGGTAGAATTAATTAGAGAGAGGTTCGTTGTAACCGAAAAGTTTTTTATATCATCTCGTTTTATAAAATTGCCAAATCAATCAAGGCACCGTGGGATTATAACCATATTATTGATTGATTTCTAACATACCTACTATATTATCGTTCCAGAGAATAATAATTGGGATATTTGTTGAAATATTACTCACAATTTAACATAGATTATGATTTGGTAAATTACGCCATTAATTAATCACTGAATAAATTATTTTAAGGACATTATAACATTCGCCAGCATAATATTAATAACTAACAGCTTGACAACTTACCATCTCCCTAATGTTTACAAAGTTAGTTGACAACCCACGTCCAATTTTCTTCAGTTTTTTTATTTTTACTTTGTAGTTTCCAAATTATTGATAGATCACACAATCTCTAGAGATGGCTAATACGGCAAAACACTATTAATTTATCATTTGTCACTCATTGTTTGCATTTTAACGTTCCGCGCGTAAAGGATGTGAAGTTACAAAAAACTTCGTTCAATTGTTCTTAATAGTATTATAACTTTATGAATACTTTTCTACCATCTCGTATAACCTTTTCGATATGCATATTTAATGATTTTATGTATATTGATAAATCTATAACCCGCTATATCAGGATGCTTAATGAACTTTGTCTGGAGAAATAGCATATGCATGCGTAAAAATAAGATGCAAATTTACAAAACCTGTGCTGGCCAATAATCAAATATGGAATCAAACCAAGAGCCGACACAACCAGGACAAAAGCACTCTTTAGAACTTCGGAAATGAGAACACTACGCGCTATTCAGAGAAAAACACCGAGGGACAGAATTAGGAATACAGTTATACGTGAAACCTGCGACACCGAAGGCATCGTAAGATGGGGCGGGAAAAGAAGAAGATACTGCCGCGACCACATGGGGAGAATGGATAATATCAGACTTCCACACGTGGTTGCTAATAACATCCCAGAAGGCAGCCGCCAGCCAGGAAGACTAGCAAAGAGGTGGTGAGAGAGTTGGAGTTCGCTGTCGCAGAAGACCCCTGTCTAATAAACAGATCCCCAGATCTAACACAAGAGGAAGAAGAAGGTAAATCTTTAACAATAATATAAATATTATCATGCTTTAATGCACTTCACAAACATTCACTTCGTCGCTGCAAAGTATTCTCATTATAATACCTTCCTACATGAGACCAGTTATATCAATAAATTTAATAAACTTATGACGTCTATAGATAAACAAGTTTTCTATAACAGTGGCTTAGTCATCCTTCCTGTGTGGACAAATACAAAACTATGTTACGTAGTGTGATAAGAATGGAAACGTAATTTCCTACTGCACTGAGTTAGTTTGTATTGGGTAAAATATTAAGGCAACATCATATAATATAGAATTCAACCAATATTAAAGTTATATACCTACTTGACATTCTGAATAATGCTTGATAGCTATAGATAGATATTATAATATAGGGCATCATAACACGCTAATATGAGGGTTATTTTTTTAACTCTTGCAATCTCTCTCAAAGCACGAATTAAAAATCCCGTTCAAACTTCAGAAAACAAAATAATAATTAATGCATACTATTTTGTTTCATAGGTAATTTTTAAAATAAGATATAAATGACTTTTTTTTCACGTGTTATGTTGATTCCCTTCTAGACTAGGCTGACTATCAGTTGGCATGTAGGAAGTGTCTTCATCGTGGATAATGTAATATACCTGATCACGTATGGACCTATGCCTTTTCACAATACTATTCAGTTTGATTCATTCATGAATGTTGAAGTAAATCTGTAAATATACTCACAAATCCATTACATGTACTATTTCATTGTGTATTTCAAAAATCATTTGCCTTTATCATCAAAACAACCAAATTCATAGCATCAGAAATATTTAGTTTATGTTTCAAACACATTGTATTGCATTATGCCGGATATAATCTTATTATCTTTGTTGGTTTGATAGTTACTGACGTGAATTTAATCACAATTTGATTTTGAACAATACAGTATTATGCAGTGATACACTATAGGCTAGTCATATCCATATTGCGATTTAATAGCTGGGTGCTGCGACGATTTAGACTTGGAATTAGGGATTAAAAAATAATCTGTGATAATATTAATAGTTAAAACGTATATTTAATTTATTTAAAGAGATTGTTGTTGTATTATGAAATATTGTACATAATGTCTGTATGCGTAATCAACAGAGAAATTATCACCTTTGACAATCTGACGAAAATGAGATTGGACTATCACTGCACTAGCACTGCAAATAAAACGATAAGGCGAGGTAGCTTCCACGATTCATTGATTTAAAAAATATTTTGTTGTATTAGTGTGAAAGAATTGACGGGAATCATAAATGATCACATATACCTAAGGCGAGCTAAACATGAGCAACTCGAGGTAGTTCTAATTAAAACCTATTATCTCTTGAAGATATTATATAAGGTACAACGCTTCATACAGACTTTCTATATCACACCCAATAACATCGTATATTTTTCAGTTGAGTATTATTTATTGATGTTTAGTATAACAAGTGTCGTTTTGCAAGAAATCTTTCGATCTTTTGAAACACGTTTGATAGTTTACTAATTGAATTACTGCACCATTAAAGACTGTTATGTACGAGAAGTACGTCTGTCCCAATCAAGAAAGTCTGACTGTATCTAATGAAGGGGATGTCTGATGATTTGAAAGCTCATTTTTAATGAGGACAAGTTTTACATGGGTTTTGATGAAAACGTGTTAGAGTATAAATATTAGAACATTCAATTATTATTATTTGGAGTTCGTCGCTTTAAATGTTAATAATTATGAATGATAGTATTTAAAGATTCAACCTCAATGGGAGGTAACAAATACTTCGACTCTTAAAGAGGTGTCATTTTGGTACTTTATTATGTCCAAATTCCATTAGATACTAACTACCAGAACTTCAAGCGCGTATATGTAATGCGAATATACGACCTTACATAATACGCATATAATCTTGTGCAGACAAACACACAACAGACTCTCGATAGAAAGCTGTAAAAATAATCAGGATTTCTTCCATACTATACGTTTTGGGGTGCTGAATCCGAAACCGAGGTTTTATGACAAATTTTCGTGACGGAACATGGCATAAAATGCGAAAAGTTGCGAACTGTTGTCTTTCGTATGTTATCAATTTATGAAAAATGAAATAACCTAAAATTTACTATAAATTATGTACCTCACCTAGTAACCACACCTTTATAATTTACCTGCACGCAGTAAGGAAACCCGAAGAATTAACAACATAGAAATGAATACATTGATATTATACTCTACATACATATTTATATTTATGTATATTATTGTAACACTTAGGTATTTCAGATTGAATTATTTTGTCCACGGTGCATACCTTATTATTTTAACGGCTGCAATAGACACACGTACTATCTTTCGCCCCTCGATCAAAGATGTGCAGGAAAGGTCGGAAAGAAAATAGGCAGGTTTTATATAAAGGGAATCTTTCTATTTTGTATTAGCTGTACTGGATATTTTATCCTTACAGGTCATACAATATGGCGACAATACTTGAGATAAGTACCGAGAATGAAAAATGGGACGTAATTTTCTAAAGGATACGGCGTATTATTTTATGCCATTGTCATGCATCTAGACTACAACGAACAATCTGAGAACGTAGGTAGCTTTACACTCTTTGTATTCGGATCATATTACTTAATATATGTTATTATAGATAGTGGAAACTCAATACACTTCCATACTGATGTACTTAAAGCACTCCTTGAACATTTTATAACTTCCCATAGTACCTATATTTATTACCTACCTATATTTATTCTTGAAAAAAAAGTACTATGTACAGTAATGAGATTAATCATACTTCTTCTTCTTCATCAGCCTATCCCGTCCACTCCTGAACGAAGGCCTCCTCCATCTGCCTCCATGTTGTCCTGTCCTATGCAGACTGCATCCAGGTTGCACCGACATGTCGGACCAGGTCGTCTCTCCATCTCAGCTGTGGCCGAATGATGATTACTTTGTCACACTGGTGTTTGGAAAGTATCAATGAAATTAAATTAATTTGCAATGTTTGTTTGCATTTTGGATAAATAAATGTTGTACAATGTACATGTCCATAACTTTTACTGCTTTGCTTTATAACTGGACCATTTCCTATGAAAACATCATTTACGTTATGGATTTTTACGATATAATTAAAGTTTTATATATTATAAAAAATATATATTAATTGATGCAAATGTTTGTGAGCATAAATATTTCATGATAAAAATGGTCCATTTTGAAGTATTTTTTTCTAATAATTAACTACAAGTTGTTAGGTATTAATAAAACAGAAAGCTTACATCAAAATAGATGATCACTTTAAACAGAATGATAGTATAAAGCGTTTGAGAAAATTTGAACTTAAATTACATGTTCAAGCTAACTATCGGCGAAGAAATTCGACAAAGCGAAAACATTGGTGTTTGAGAAACTTCCATTTACCGAGAATAATCCCTGAATCCCGAGGAAATCTCAAAACATCTCAACTTCAATAAAGACGAGCCGAAGTTTCAGTATCCGGGTAAGCGGATCTTCACAATCTAAAAGAAAACGCTTCTCTTGTAAGTAAAATATACAACTATAAATGCATTTTGTAAAGTTTATTTGGTATAATTCATCCTTTCCTAATAGCACTTTGTTATAATTGTAGAGAAATTCCTTTTATTATATGTACGAGTACATAGTTATTCTGATCTTTTGTAGAAAATTTGTGCGTTGTATATTCGATATGCACCTGTTTTCTTAGCGTTTTAAATAAAAACAATATTAACCCAGATTACCCTATTGTACGTTTAATCGAACACTCGCACTATCACGGTATTATTTGATGTAACTCTTAGTTCATTTGATTCTGACTGATGTTTCTAGTGAATTTCTATAGCAGAGACATTACTTTACCACTTCCATCAGTTTGCAGCAGTCTGTTGACGTCAGTCTGGATGTCCTTGGAAATACAATCACGGCTACCAATTTTAAAAAGACGTCGCCGCCACCTTGAACTCGACATGGGTGATTAATTTTGAAACGGATTTAATTATAAATGTGTATTGTGTTTTTAAATATACATAAATGTTCAATTAACATTATTGCATAATTAAAATTAATAATTATTACAATTTAGAGTAGTTATTGCTCCTAAAAGATTAGTGTACGTTTTATCGAACAATAGGACAATACCCATGCAGTATGCAGTACAAACAAAATGTATCAAAAATTACAAGTCATTTTTTGTGTTGTGAATTCGACTAACATTTTATTTATTTTTGTATTTTAGAAGTAAATATTCTTTCCCAAATCAATTTTTCTTTTATTTTTTGGAGAATTATCGACTGTAAACGAAATATTTAGTTTGCTGGAAGAGGCTGAAAGATGTATCGATATAATTACGCTTCTTCCAGAAAATGCGTACGATTGTAACGCTGACGAATATTTAGGAGACGAAGAAGTAATTTTATTCTATTCTATCTCCCTCACGCCGCATCCTTTGTGGGGTAGACAAAAAGATCAGATTGACAGACTTTCATATACATACATGCACCATTTTCCTCCTGTCATTCGACTCGTCATATATACTCTACGATTCTTTTTACTCAAAACGCGTCCATCCTTGAGAACGCCTACGTGGTGAAACAACCGAAGAAAAAAAAAATCACCGTAAAATGTACCGGGATCTCATTTAGAGCTCCAGCAGGAGATCGTGTTTCATTGAGAATCTGGTATAAAGAGAGGACACTGGAACATTGGATATTCAGGAGGCACGCTATTCACATGTTGGAAAAATGGGTCATATTTATCGATAAATCGGCTCACAGAGAGATCCCCACTGATCATCGTCCACCTGGAAGACCAGTTGGAGGGACAGTCGGACCTTAACATTCCAAGAGTCGTAATTTCTATTTCACAGAACAACTGGAGGAGAAGAAGAAGAAAACACTATGTAATATTAGATACATGTAGATGGTTTTATCCAGGAACACGAAAAGCAGCAGTATGATAATGAAAACATGATAAATTTGATCAAAACGCTAATCAATAAATTTCCTACTTAGTATTCAGTACATCGTCATTTTGGTGGTATACTGTCCTATTGTACGTTTAAACGTACACTTGTTTTTTCTAAATAAAACTTGTAAAATACAATATTTTTAATTTTTTTCTTCTAGGGTCCTATTTTTATGATAATTACTCTCACATAACCGAAAATGAAGGCTTTTGCACGAAAAAAAATTTTCAGGAATAAGTGGGTTAAATGCTGTGTTTGACATTCGAATTGCCAATGCGGGGAAGCCTTCTCTCAGATGGCACCTAATCAACCTTATATGAACTTTGAGAAGGAATATTTGGATAAGAAAAGTATAGAAGTGGAGATGTGGCGATAATTTACAATCTACGTTATTGTGATCAGAGTTGGCATTGATACTTAGGTACAAGGTACCTAAAATCCAACAAATATTATTTAAAATCGACAAAGTGTCGGAAATGCTAAAAGTTAAACCGAATTAACAAAACCGAACTCATTAATAATGGTAATAAAAGGATTAGTTGTTGACATCTCTCAATTCCAAAATTAATTCAAAATATTAAAATTGAAAACCATCGCCGTTGTAGAAGTGAAATGAAAATATAAGATATCGAACTCCGTCAATTATTATTATCTACGAAGTATTCGCACCAACAAGACGCACCCGAAGAAAACGATTAACTTTGAAGTTGTCGCGGAGAAAGTAAATTCAATGTTCATTTGTGGAATCATGATAGCATATTTCTGAGTGAAAATGTAAATGAGTAATTGCATCTGAAAGTTGTAGAGAATCAAATTGAATTTCCCTTCATCGTAGATAATTTTTTTCTAGACAATGAAAATATTTAAAGAAAAAAGCGATCAACATAAAAAAAATATGGCAGTTGAGAAAAATTATGGTAATGTAAATTTCTTTATTGTTTCTGTATTAATTTTATGTCAATTACTATTCAAGTTATGTTTTATCTCACCGAATGTCATTTTGATGAAATATTAAATTATTCCCATAGAGTGAATTCACTGGGATAGACTCTAATACCTAAATAGAAACTTGCACTATATAATTTCCGGTAATATGTCAAGCATTAAGACGGTGCGCTTTTGGAATGTGAATAAATATTGGTTCATACTTCACGCAAACGGGAGTAACATTATTAAGTTTCATATAATTGACTCACATACCTAGTCCATTTGAACATCAATAATTTACTCTCACATGTCTGATAACATGTTATCAAACTAACACATACTATACTAGAAGTAAAAAAAATAAAAGACGGATTTAACTTTGGAACCAAAGTTCACTACTCACTACTTATGTTGGTTGAAGAGATTTTTTGATATTCTTCTTATTAGACTTACAATGTAAACCACTTTGATTGCGTCACGACATAACTTTGGAAGTACATATACATTACGACGGCCAATATCCTCTTTTGTTGAAAGAGGGGAAAAATACCAAACTTGGTAGAAAGCTTGAGTTTTTTGTGGGTGTTTTGCTTGACCGTGATTCATCCTATTAAGAGTTTTTGTGATATAATCTCGCCTTGGTACGAATGATCCTGAAAGTTAAGTGTTTCCCTTCTTGGAGGTATAATAAATAACACATTTTATTAGATTTTTTTAACAAAAGGCAAGTTGGACAGTGCAGTAAATTCTCATTATTCTGATATCAAAGTTATTAATAACTTTCTGCGAAGTAGGTACCTATATTTATATCCGTGCTATTTTACCAAATTTATTTATCGTTTTGTGTTTGAATAACAGCTTAACTTTTATAATAGATAATATTTTCATTTTTGTAATAAAAAAATATTGTAAACGAAGCATCGAGCGAATCAGTTACTATGGTAAAAAGCTACCTATATGAAGTCTCTAGATTAATTGCCCTTGAAAAGACTATTCGTCGATAAAATCGAAATTCTGAGTCCAAGACCCAACAGCTGTATGTAAACATTGATAGTAAAACAATCAATACCGTTAAAAAGCATATAGGTAAATAAAATAAATAATAAATAAATAAATCTTTATTGAAAAGAAAACATATCTTCCAAATGGCGGGTTTATTGCCGTAGGCAATATCTGCCAACCAACCACTATCTTGGTAGCTTGGATGCAAAATAAAACTAAGAAAAGAAAATCAAACTACAGAACTCTCAAGACGAACTGGGTTAAATTTAGCTTTCTTTGGGGGAATGAGACAGATGAGACACGTATTCAAAAACAAAGAAATCACTATTAACTCAAAAGTATAAAAAATATTCGGTTTTGGGAATGACAATAATAATTATATGCAGGGCCGTGCGGTGGATTTTCTCGACATGAAGCAAGTCTTAAAAATGCCGCCCCTCGATACCTTGAGATTTTTTTTGTTACGGGGGGGGGGTCCCTAGGACGAAGTGACAGTCTCGGTGCTGAGAGGGGGGCAATAAAATTTTTAATTCGATTTATCATTAAAAATGCTTAAATAGCGCCGCAGGCGAAATTTTTTTTGAGACATAGTGAAGAAGGTCGTGATGTGGTTTGGTTTGTTTGAGAATGTGTATAATTGTTTGCGCAATAATATGTCTGAAAAATGTCTTTTATAAAAAATAAATAAAAAATGGCGCCGCAGGCAATTTTTTTAATGAAATAACTGTATTTTGATGGATTTTCATGAAAATTTATGATATGATGAGAAAACGTGTGGTAATAATGTGATTTTTGTGAGGTTTTATCATTTAGTATGAAAAATTATATATACCTATTCCAATCTCTATGGGGGGGGCAGCAGCCCCCTTTCCCCCCCCCGACGCCCATGAACTTGTAAATAACGTTATGGCATAAATGCCTTTTCAAACAATATTTAGCAACTTGTAAATAACATTATATGGCATAAATGCCTTTTAAACAATCGACAAAAAATAAAACATAATTATGTATACTCTTTACAATTAGAAACACTACATAAAATATACAAAAATAATAATAAAGAAGAAGTACTATCAATGTTTAAGGCAAATAAAGCGCTCAAGTGAGGCAGAGACTTGCGAATTGCGATTAATAATAAATTGATCAATACCGAAATCGACCAATAAAAAAAGAGTTTCGAGAAAAAAAAAATCTTACGTATGTATTATTGATTTTCGATTTGGCCGATTTTGCCGCCCCTCTGAGAGTGCCGCCTTATGCGGCTGCTTCTTTGTCTGTATGGACCGCACAGCCCTGAATATATGGTCTCGAAAATATGTCAGTCACTGCTGTAGGCGTCAAAAATTTTAAGTTCACTCAGTGGTGTATGGAAATACGAATGTTGGGCATCTCCCTAAAAAAGCGAGTAAGAAATGCTGAAAAAGGTGCTGCACTGAGATTGCTAATATCAGAAAGAGTTGCAAGACAGAAATGGCAGCTGATGGGTGACACCGATGAGAGCAAAGCGCCAAGAATGTAGAAGAGGCAGTGGAGAGAAATATACCGATTGGAAGTACATTTATATGAAGTGACTTGACATGAGCCAATCCTCCAAGACTCGAACTAAAAATCATCTATATAACAATTTGATCTTACCCTTCCAGGATATGACAATTGGCAATTCATAAAGAGCTCTATTATGAGATTATTCTTGTTGATTCTCCTGTGGGCAGAGCTACGAGACTGCTCAATCGGGTTGCATCATGCACGGACATATTTCATGTTCAATATAGAGAGTTTGTCTCGATTGTACTCATGATGATGGGTTGTCGAGATGCATAAATGATATTTAATGTGAATGTTGATTTTGTTTTTTATGTTTATTATTGTGTTGTACTTGTTGTAATGTACTTTTCATTGTAATTGCAGTGAGTGGCGGAAAGGCCCATAGCTGTAATGCCACTCACTGTTTTGCTTTATAAGAATAAAATAAAAATAAATAAATAAAAAAAATATTTCAGAGTTACAGATAACCAATTACGTGCTATTCATTTCACATTAGATTATAGATCTGTTTTAGAGGAAACTAAGTAATTGTCTACTAGAACTCAATTTGTTCTACAAACCTCACTTGTATTTATGTATATAGAATAGAAATTCGTCAAGGACATTTTGTTATAAGTACATAAGAATTGTATATTATATTTGTTTATTTAATACATAGTTCAACTAAGCGTTATGATATTATTGCCACACAACTTTTCATAAACCTTCCTTCCGTGTAAACCAACATGGAACTTTGTATTTTCCCTTCAATTAATTTCTCATCTGCAACAATGTTGTAACAAAGAACACAATTTATACAAAATAATGCCACTTTCCTTTGTCTCAACAATCAAATTTTTCTTTACAAAAAATACAAAATAATATTTTCCTAAAGGTGCGTTTCGGAATTGAATTTCTAGACGGATATCTAAGCGAAGAATATTTCGGTAGAAACTGAGATGGCTATTATATTTTGCTAGGTAATAAAAGTTAGGAAGTGAGTAAAATATTAGGTTTGTACATAATAGGTATTCTTTGTCTTCATATTATTATAAATCCCAATAGTGAGTTTTTGTTATAATAAAACCATCCTCTATATTGCTATTGTGAATGAAATCTTTTTTACATAATATGTAGTACTTATAACAGTTTGATCTTAGCCAACAGGCCGAAAGCGATATTTTTTTACAGAGTAGATATATCAATTATGTTTCCTTTTCCGCACGATAAATCCCCGGCATATGTTCCATTCGAAAAATTAGACTTTCAGTAATTTATGCGGTCGCGGTCCATGATTGTTTGAGCACCATTGACCGTTATAATCTCGTGAGGTGCGGCACGCAAGTGAAACGTAATACAAAGTGTTTTCCTTTCCTCGACTCTTGAGAGTAAATACGAGTATTATAAGAATGGGGTTGTGAAGTCTTTGTACAATGTTTATAGAACATAAATTTTATGTTTGTTTTCGGGGCAAAATGTAAAGCCATTTATATCAGATTTACTTGAATCAAACGTCTAAACATTTAAGCAAATAGGCTGCCGTAATATTAGATTTTAGTATTTTTATGGTTCATTCAACTGAACCTTTGCCTTTACAAACAATTACGATTATTGTGTAAATGTTTAAGTAAAATATAACACCTTAACAAATGAGAAATACCTACGTTCACTCTTTATTTCACACATTTTATGTTGCTATATGTGTGACAAAAAATTATATTTTTTCCTTTCTGTAATAATAAAACTTGTTTCTATTTTCAATGTAACTACACCTCTCATAAGCGTGACAATGGCAATTAGATACCTATATACTTTCTATATGAACAGTAGCTAGTATGTCTTTCATTTTGTAGTCAGCAAGACGAGAATAAGGTGAAAGTACACAGACATAATAATGTATGGCGTATAAAGGTCTTTATTATGCGTTGCCCTCTACGTCCGGTTTTATTTTGCATCAATCACAACTGGGTTAAGACTGACGGATATAATATGGCTTGATAATTTCAGAACGGAAGTCGTGTTGAGTCTACGATGCGTTTAGAATAACAATACTTTTTAATACATTAAGAGTGTGCATACCGACATTTCAAAAATTTCTAAAAACGGGAGACCTTCTATCTCGACAACCGTTACTAAATATGCTTTGGAACAAAATAGGGTAGATGCATTGAACCTTTATCTAGGGAATAACCGTAAAAGATTTTTTATATCTTGTATAGTTTTCTCAAAAAATAATTTTAAAAACACCTCTGATCTTTTTTCCGAAAGACGGAAACTCGTTTCCCGAAAGTCGCGGAGAGAAAATTCTTTTTTGTACTGATAATATGCATCAAAAACTAGGGAATAACCGTAAAATTTTTTTGATAGACGCAAAATTAACCCCAAAAAATGGAAAAAACGCTATTTTTATCATTTTTTCATGCGATTGTCACGCGATTTTGAACCTTAATGCCGTGGGAAATGTCTGTGACGTCATTCCTGGTGCCATGCCCTTAATGGTTGGTAAACGCAAAAACCGTGGTATGAAACGACGTCATAAGAGGAACTCGTGGAAAGGAATGGACCATTTATTACAAAAAAATGAAAATACAGCTTGTATAAGTGTGTATAAGATTATGTGAGATTCTCATTAGGCAATTTTAGACAAACTTCTTTGGTAGATATTCTGAGAACTTTTATTCTATAATAATAATGACGGTGATTAGTTAAGACTCCCAAGCGATTAGTATCCTGTTATTAAAGTCGTATTATAAAATGTTCTTATCTTTTCACTCAGTTTATATTATACCTTATCGGGGAAATACAACGTTGCAACACCATGCTTCCTTTATCCAGCCAATGTCGGTATCAGTGTTTTCAAACAAAAACATGACTTAATGAAATGAAAAGTCTACTTTACATACTTCGCGTTGGTTGCAAGGAACATTAACTATTCATTTATTCAGTTTCACGTTCACTGTCAGGATGAATTTACTATGAAATTAATAAAATTGTAAACTCTAATCCCCTTTTAAAATTGTGTTATCATGAGTGCCAGACCAGAAAATCTTGTTTATTTATCACACAACATTATATATGGTACGAAACTATGGAGATTCATAGATCTATTCATTATATAAGTGTAGTATATTACATGACAGTGGAAAGAAAAACTGTGCTCACACATTTAATTGAGTTAAAAACTATGTAAACTATGAACTAACTATGGTGGGAAAAATTTTCTCACATCTCGTATTATTTCTATGTAAGAGTTCAGCTGTACGTTAATTATAATTGAAACTTAATATCATGGTTGTAAGATTAGACTAAAGCCTCAAAATCTGCTAAATAATAATAATTACTATTTAAAATATTCCCCAGATTTCGTATTTTAACAACACTATACTATACATAGTTCAATAAAAAATAATATAATATAGTATTTAAAGACCTAATATAGGAACTGATTCTCTAAGAACATTTTGTTAGCAAAGTTTGGTTTATACGTTTTTGTTTTCTTTCTTGTATTTGTGAGGAGAAGACTTTCTCAGTGTTGTCTTTTCTTAAATGTAACAGAATAATACTATATGAGAGGTTTAGAAGGGTGCAGAAGTGCAATTTCCTATGTCTCCAAGGGGATTACCCTTCCAAAACAATTGACCTCGTTGTACGCTCTACCATATTCGAACATTACAGTAAACATGCACGTTCAATACATACTCGTAATATGTACAATGTACCTACTTGGGTAAATAAATATTACGTAGTAGGTATAAATAATACTTCGCAAATATTCTAGTCTGCTTTTCATAACTCACTTGTTATAAAAATGAGAGAAATAATCCAAGGCTGATGTTGAAAAAATTGGCTTTTCTTTATAGTACTTTATACACCTAACGAATTCTGAATAATTATTGTTGCAATATGGTTAGTCTTGTACCTTATCCGCAAATATGAGACTTAATCCTCGTGACATGCAACGCACATTGCACATGGCAGTATTTCCCAACTAATGAACTATGCTTTAGGTATAGCGTAAATTAAATAACTAAAGTGAGTTACTTAAACATTGTTTCTCGAAATAATATAAAGCTCCAAGGGATATGAATATGGCCTAATTATTAGGTTGGGTTGGTACAGGGTACATAGGTATGTACTATGTCTCCTTCAGTGCTTTCCAAAGAATGTTTTGTTCATAAACTCTCTACTAGTTGCCATAGTAGTTCTACCTCCGCACAGCTAACATCCTGGGTTAAGATATTTCGTTGGATAATAAACTTTTCTCATAAATTTTGGGTGCCTTTTTTCTCACACCGTAGGAATTTTTCGCAAACATTTTGTAAAATCGGGAGTCATATTATTATTACAATTCTCCGGGTGTTGAGATTATTAATCATATCAATGATCTACCTGGAAACAGATTTTGATCTTTGAATTATAATCCTCGTTATATTATTAATCATCATGGGGTCCGTTCATGAAGAATCGAAAACATAATATACAATATTAGAATAGTTTCACACATTATATTATTCCATTAAAAAAATATCTCATGATATACACCTGCCATAAAAAATCATATGTTTCTGTTTGTACCTAACGAGGAGGTATGTCTCCTTATACCGTTCATCGTTTGATAAGTCGTTGTATTCAACTTCTATATTGCAGATATCGCAAAGAAATTCCAAAAAATGTTTATTGTTCGTAGTGTGCCTGGTGATAGCGTCCGAGGAACACAATTAGTAGTATGTAACACTAGCTTATAAAACTGAATACTTATGTCTATTTATTCATTACAACGTTCCTCTCTATTCTTGTCTATTAATTTCATAGAGTTTATTGAAAAAAAAACTCAGATTATTAATAAGCGTGTTATTTCTCTTCGCAATGAATTGTGTTTGTTTTTGGTTTTCTGCCAGTATTTTTACTTCCCATTTGTCAATACTTATGAGGAAAGTATAACTGTCAGTAAGAATTAATTCACTTATATACCATGACGTAATTTATATATTGATTGCTTCATTTGTTACGAGGGATTATATAAATAAATTCAGTAAGAATTCCAATACTGTTAATGTAAAACCTTCAGTTGTATTGCCATATTATAATAATCCTTTAAAATGAATCAAAGCTTTATAGAAGTATCACTCAGTATCAGCGAGTAAATAAGATGTCCGAAGACGAATAGTACAAATAAATCTGCTAAGAAAAGATTCAGGAAGCTCGAAAAAATCTTTAACTCCAGAGTTTTATTCTTGATAAATTCAGAGCGACTGATGGAATTGATATTACCGTATTCCCTTGTCACAAAAAAGGTAAAATTTGCAGTGCCGTCGGTTTTCAAATCTGAAGTTAGTGGATACGGAAAACTCAAATATTTTAAAATAGTTATTTAATTGTAGATTTTATTCATTTTAATTTTTAATTATTTTAAAGTAATAATAAAATATAGTTTTTAATTAAAAAATATTGCGTCCCATTTAAATTAATCTAAATTTATAGACACCAACGAAAGTATTGTTTATGATCTCGGGACTTCTCTCCAATACACGAGGTAGTTTGGAAAATAAAAATTGTAACAAATTAAATACGTAGGTATGTAATGTAAGATGTTTTATTCTTTGTGTACTTATTTCAAATTTAGTTGTACAAAATGCTCTTATATACTCTAAAATAATTTTGACGATACTTAAACAAAATAATTTTAATTTATACTCGATTGTTGATAAAAATTAATTTCATCTTTAAACAAATTACATACTTACATAGATGTGTGGCTTCGAGTGACCAAAAAGTATTCCTCAGTGCCGTTTTCATTTTGTGCCGCTCACATTAACTTTGTGACGCTATATTGCGCTTCCATCTTTTCTATCACAGGGACGAACCGTAGGCTATGGAATGGAGACGCTAAGTATATTACCACTCTTTCTAAGGGTGCGATGAACGATGATACCACTGAAATTTATGTTCACAATAAAATTATTATTTTTATACATAAATTTTGTATCATGTTTAAGACTCTCTTTATGTTGTATATTTACTTTAATATCTCGAGTGACAAGTTATGTTGTATAATAAATTCTGAGTAATATTTATCCACTTCCTTTATGAATTATTCACTTTTCTTTCGATAACAATTTTCCATGACCTTTCTATTTACCTTCAATTTTCTGTCAGTCGTTTTACGACCTAGGAACATTGATACCTATTTTGAGATTATCAGTATTTTCTTCGAAATATACTAAATCATTTTCTACAGTATGGCCAGAATCTTATAATTACAATCGGTTTAGCGCAATGATTCCAAATTGCTACACTCGAAAATAGACATGTATAGTTGTACTTATTATAAATCTTGATCAATACTAAAATATCAATGATTAAGTACTATACATGTATACATATTATTATTCTATCAAACAATAATAAATTAATGTTCTGTGTTTTGTCAGCGTTCGCCAATACCACCGTTTCACTACATATTATAAAACCACCGATTTCCTGGAACCAATAATTGATGGGTATTAATTAAAGTTAACCTCATTATCGTATTAAATCTCTGCTATTGAAAGTTCTATTATACAATTCGGCACATCTAAAAGTGATTCCCTCACGGTGCGTCCCTAGCGGAGTAGGCAGAAAGAACAGAGCACATGTCTAATGTCTATTCCTTTTACTTGGTACATGTTCGTCCCAGAGGGTCTACTCAAAATAGAACTCCCACGTTTTCCAACGCCACCTCTTTCTTTTATTCGTCGGTACTTTAAAATTCAATACTGAAGTATTATAAGTATTATATTCTTTAAAAAATTGTCTACAACTCGTGAAAAAAAGTGTGTATGTTTAAGATAAATAATGTGTAGGTTTTTATAACACGTACTTAGTAACAAAACGTCCGTAAGCGTATTCTATAAATAATATTATGATGTATACCACATTGTCACACACAGGCTTAATGTATAGTCCTAAAAATATTCCAGCATATCACCGAAAGGTTAAACAAAAAATAAGTCACGACAAATAATTGTGATTTACAGTTTACTTATTCCATATGTTTTTAATAAATCTCTTCCCCTAGTTTTGGCTTAGTAGAAGCGAAAAAATGTTGTACACTCGACGGGAGTGCTCTATTGCAAAAATAATTTACAAAGACCTCCTGGTGTTCGAGAAAATACAGTGAAAATAATATCCCGAAACAAAGTTAGAACCAAGAAAAGGAAAAAAATCCAAATTAAAGGAGATTTATAAAGTAACTGCCCGCTGAGTGGATGCATGGTGTTATTTTTGGAGAATAAAGTAAATCACATTTAAAAGTTTACCACCGAGACGGTCGGCAGTTATCAGCAACATAAATTCCTTCAAATTGCGGGCTCTTAAAAGCTTGTTAAAACACTATATACTTTTATAATCTCTTGGGTTTAAATAAATTATGTTACATGCACATTATTATCGTAGATGCTACGACGAATAAAATGTTGCATTTTTCTTCTAAGACTGTACTCTGTAGGTAATGTTTTATGTTTTCTTTATAGTTTTATAAAATGTACATACATAGATGGGTGGTGTGGTGAGTGTATAAAATACTGGCTATACTCCTATTTAGTACTGAATCGTTGCATACTTTGGATGTATTTAATATACCTACATACAGTTATAAGAAGAAGTACGTGGAAGGGATCTAGTACATATAATCACAGTTCACAGTCTTGTACTCGTGCGAGTTGTATTTTAATATATTGCTTCTACACATTTTTCTTTACAATTTATTTATCTAAACTAAAACAATAAATTACAAGTAATCGTAAGAAACATAATCCTTAAAAGTTAATATGTTATCTAAACATATGAAAATATTAAAGTAATATTTCTCCTAAATATAAGTTAGTAGGAACTACTTTACATGTACATTATTAAATTGTTTTTTTTTGTAAAACTTTCATTCTTTCTCGAATCGCCTCGTACGAGTAGCTTTATATAATTTTGATAAACTTTACGTAGTTTTTGAATTTCCATATCAACTCTAATTGCAACGCGTTATAATTTATTTGCAATAATGATTATAAATGCTTATACGAGTATGTTACTCATTTCACGACATACAAACGACGCGATGCCAAAGCTGCAAGAAAGCACAATAATGACACATTTCCAAACTTCCGACAGTTGTTGCTTTGTGATTGTGATAGATAATATTGTATGTAGATTTTGAGACGATATTATTTTGATTGGTTTGTCGTGTATATGACATGACAAACTATTATATAAATTTAATTATGATATTATGATACGTGATCAAGCTCCAAGGGTTATTGTGGCTGGTAGTGATTCAACCAATTCACAGACGCAATGCAATGCAACCAGCAACTATGGCTTTATATAAACGTTCAACGTAAACATTTTAAGATGTAAAGATGCAATCAAGGACGTTGAAATTAACGGAATCTGCTGAGATGCACCGTATCACAGGGTCATTTTTAATACAAACATTATAGGAACTGTTCTGTCTTCTGAGACGTGTTTGATTATAAATTTTTCATTCACCCGTTAAGACTAATATTTTTCTTAATACTGGTAGTTGTTATATTGATTTAGTTAATTCTAAGCTCGACTGAGAGTGAGCAGAAAATGGTTACTATCTCTTTACCAAAGACAGACCTCTCTTTAGTCAACTAACTGATATTCTCAAAACAAACCTCAGTCAGGACGATATGGTCGCTTCTGAATTAAAGGGATAATAATATTATCTTTAGTGTTAATATTTTTGCTCAAAGATAAATAGCGCTTTATATGAATATTTGTGTAGAAGTAGTTAGGCATAGCGACTCCTTTTACACAATATTACTTCTCAGAATCGATTATCTTCTTTATTTACGTCGTGTTTTTAACGTTCCAAAATTACATATTATTTTTTGTGAGAGAACAAAAAAGTTCTTATCATACCTAATACTTTGAGATATAGCTTCAATAAATATTTTCTTTTTATTCTTAGGATGCCAATAAAATATGAAATATTACAATTGTTTTAATTTTTTGTTTGATTCTTTCTTCAGTATCTTTTTCATATGAAAGGGCATTGTTATAAGTCTGTTTTTATTTGGCAAATTTAATTTGATTTAAGTAAGTACTAGAAATGAATTTCTTGGATAATTTAAATTCATATGTCATTCATATAACTCAAGATTAGGTATAGCATGACTTTATTTACATACTTTTCTATGAATTCATTAATTTTATTGTTGTCTTCTTTTTGAGTAAAGATTAACATATCAAGATCTAAGTAATATTGAAATACTAAGAAGTAGCTTTTATCCTCTCTACTTAACATATCCTAGTATCATCTCTATAAATCCCGTATAGATCTGTGGGCCTTTGTGTGAAATTGGCTTAGTATAGAGAGAGTTTCTGAAACCAGATGGACTGGGATGGTTGGAGACAGATGCCATGCTCATATTAAGCGGTGGATGGATATGGTCTGAATAAATATTAAAATTATAATGTAGTAGATTATTCTTCCTTTTTCAGGCAATTCACTGGTCGGAGTTGAGGAACATTTGAAGAACTTTTGGTGATGGGAAAATAATCCATCGGTAATTGAGCTCAATGACTTGCCAATGTACTGGACATAGAAATCCTCACAGCAACTTCACAGTGGACAAACAAACGGAACATAGTTTGATGTATTCTCTCAAAATCGGCATGTAGGATCGGCAAATTTTTGTTTTTTTTTCAGAGAGTTTTGAGTCCTAGACATAAGACAGATATACGCGAGGACCATCATACTACATTACCTAAGACACAGACATTTGCAAGCATTAATAACGCATACTTTATCAACAAGATGTAGAAACAAACAGTTTTTCAAAGTACCTAAGACAAGAACGAGATTCGCACAGAGACATTTTACTTTTACAGCACCGAGACTTCTTAACAAAATACAGGAAAAAGTCCTAACTAAACAACAAATGACGTATAAACAAAAAACGAAACGAATTATAACTGACTGGTTACTTAAGACAGGACGAGACGAGACGGAAACTTTGCTGAACTACATACCTGTTTAATGGAACCTTATAAATGGAGAAATGCAGTGATTGATTGCAGTATCAACAGGTGAGTGGTTGAACAACATAAAGTACTGATGTATGGTGAGGGTGTTCATTGGCATGTTATGTGTTGAATGTTATGTGGTGTAATGTATGTATATGTGTGTGTGTGTGTGTGTGTGTGTGTTGTATGTGTTATCGTATTACATAAGGATTGCAACAATTGATTGGATGAAAAAAAAAAAAAAACATAATTTACATAAAGAAAATAACTAATTGTATATACTTGGGTAAATGAGATGTATAAATGAAATACATAAATGAAATATATAAATGAAATACATAAATGAAATATATAAGTGAAATACATGAATGAAATATATAAGTGTAATACATAATATGGAAATGTAATGCCACCTTAGTACGGGCTTTGCCTAGTTAGGTGGCAAAATTGTGAATGTATTTATTATGTCTATTTATGAAATAAAGTATTTATTATTATTATTTCCAAATCAACTTTATTAACACAATAGTATACAAAATTTTTCAGCTCTATATAATACATTCGTTTAAACCAAATAATATATAAAAACATGTTAAAATAAAAAATTACAAAAATATAAAATAAATAATAGGTAATAATATTAATACAAAATTTTAAATAAACAAACACATCACATAGAACTAAAAACATTTTACCATACTAATGGATGTCCCCCTCTCCCACGATGTGCACTAGAATGCACTTATCATGAGAGAGTTTTTAAGAGCTATAGAGAGAGGAACCTTCTAACAATCCTGCAAGATGATAGTAGGACAGCCTTCTGCATGGCGTATTGAAGCCCACCATGCAATCCAAGCTTCTCAAGATTTACTTTGAGACTCTTAGGAATGACACCATTTGTGGACATCACTATAGGAATGATGACAGTGGAAGGTGTTCTCCACATCTCCATAATTTCATGAGCAAGATCAAGATATTTGGTAATCTTGTCTTGCTCAGCCTTATGGAGATTTTCATCATGTGGTATAGTGATATCCACAATATAGGTCTTTTTTTCCCTACGATCAACCAATACAATATCCGGTCGATTAGCTGGAATTGTACGATCGGTTTGTATTGGTCGATCCCAGTACAACTTAACAATGCTATTTTCAAGCACCGACAATGGTTGATATTTGTAATATTCAGTTTCTTCATCGAGTAAACCGTATTTTAAAGCCAATCTTTGGTGAACTATTTTGGCAACCTGGTCATGTCTCTGCAAATATTCAGTGCCACACAAAAGAGAACACCCCGACATAATATGTCGTAATGTCTCTCCCATCTGACCACAAGCCCTACATTTATCAATTATATTTGGTTGTTTCATAATGAATTTTGCATAGTTATTTGTTACAATGACTTGATCCTGTATTGCACAAACAAAACCTTCGGTTTCACCAAATAGATCACCAAACCTTAACCAATTGATTGAGTCTTCAAAACATACATTTGTAGATGTCAGAACTTGGTGAAAACGGCCATGAAGAGATTTACTTTTCCATATGTCTACTCGATTTTCAACTGACATTGTCGGTAGTGAAGCACCAGGATTCGAGAGACATAAAGGTGTGTACCTCAAATCACAATCTATTAAGTCCTCATAGCCTACTTTACTATTATTATTATTAAAATTATATTATTGCAGTGAAAATAGTATACATGCTACTGATAAAGTAAGCAGGTTAAAACGTTTTTATCACGATTTTGTTAAGATTTAGTTAAAAAAATGTATGCCTGCATGGTGCAAATACACACTCAACAATCTATACAGCAAAACATTACCTAATTACCAAGTTTGTTTTGGACGGGCTCCAAATTGTACGAAATTCAACACTTCTCCATTACTTTAACAAAATAATCAGTATACCTAATCAAATACAAATCTTGGTGAAATTATACAAGAAGGTACCTCATTTTCATATAAGTATGTAAGATATTAAACGGATTATTAATTTGATGAAAAATTATTTACTCGATTGCGACTCTTGATTTAATTAATTTAGTTTTCTTTGAAGTATCTAGACTTTCCTCTGTACGTTTAGTCATAATACTTAGATAATAATATTTATTTACAAATTTAAGAGTAAGCAAATAATTATTATTGCTTATTGTGAAGTATACAAATTTAAAATTATCAGTCGAGATCTAGCACTAGTATAAAAAGATTTAGTATCCGAGTTGACTAGAAGAATAGGAAGTCTTCTCTTTGTTACCTACCAGGCGCGAAGCTACCTAAGAACACGATTCCCATCGAGTTGTCTTTTAGAAAAAATATAGGTATTATAGTGTCGAATCTGACGTAACCCAATAAGAAATGTTACCCCCGGCTTCCCTTCTGCAGAAACCCACCCTTCGCCACTGGTACCTACATTACTATAAGGTATCTCCTTTTATAACTTCAGATTTATTAGATACATGCATAAAAACATAAATAGCTTGAGTCTTTTTTCTTACTATTACGTGTTCTTTGAGGGATGTGATATACTTCTTTTGACCATACGATAAATAAATAAATAAGAGGGATATACCTAAATTATTTAGGTGTTACTGGATTTGTCTGCATCTCGCAGATGGAGTTGAGGAAAATTCTCAATATCAATATAGTTTATTTCTATTAGGTATACTTGAAACGATTGTGTGCATCTATGCTGCTAGCATTTGCGTAACAATTCCTTCTTACTTCACTAGCTACGTAGTAGGTAGGTACTGCAGTGAGCGCTGTCCGAAGCGGTTATATAAATTAACTGACTCGGTCTTACCACTACTAGAACAATCTCAGACACATAATTCTCAAAACCTAAAGTGGCGAATCCCGGGGAATATTATAAAGAATAATAACATAGTCTTTATAATGTAATACACACATATTACTATTATACTCAATATACTGCGGCAAAGCAAATACTCATTGGGAACTTCTTCTTCTCCTTCTTTTCAGCCCCTTTCACAGATATAAGCATCTTCGTGTCTTCAACAATTATCTGTTTTGGGTGCCCTGCCTCGATAATATCATCGGCCCATCTCCTTTGTGGTCACCATATACTTTCTTTTCGTAGGGTCTCCAGCTCAGTACTCTGGGGGTCCATCTGCCGCCTTTTTTCCTTGCCACACGACCCGCCCACCGCCATTTTAGTGTCTCTACTCTCTCCGCAATGTCTGAGACCCTTGACCGTCGTCTTATATCTGCATTTCTTAAACGGTCTCTCAAGGATACACCTACCATTCGTCTCTCCATTGCTCGTTGAGTGCTTTTCACTTTTCAGTTTGTGGAGACTTCTACCTTCCAATAGCTACACAAAACCTCAATCAGGTAAAGCATAATTTGATCAATATTTGGCTTTGCAACCAATAGGTAAGGAATAACATTGGGAAAGGTAAATATAGTGATAGCATGTCAAGAAAATTTCGTACTTATTCACATACTATTTAGGTTTTATTTTCAATTTACCAGAAAGTACTAAATAACTTGAAGATATCTGATATAAACTAATATATTTTTTCGTCGTAATCGGGTATGAATGCAAAACAGGACAGGAGTGGCAATTTTTGCAGGTTGTTATAGGCTAGCCGTACGTACACTGTTAGGTGTTCCTACAGGATGCAATGATGGTTGCAATTTATGATTACTTAGGAGGAGGTTATATTATGTACTTCACAAATTCGCTCTCAGCGCTCAAACTCCGAGATTTATGTACGTTTACTATAATGAGTTAATGTAGATACCTCTTAGAATAATATTTTGGCGTATAATCTGGTACCGTTGAAACTTTCATGAAGAAATTGGTAGTATAAATTTTAGTGAATGCACCGGTAAATCACAAATTAACTTTTAATCAAAGGCTTTCGTGTGGCTTTTTGTAACACTATTGGTAGTCGAGTACTGCTTATTTATCAGATCATGTCTGCCAATTAAGTGAGTAGGTATAGCTTTAGTCAACAAAACCCAAGCGGCGGCACACATACATACGTGGGATGTTATTGATTCTACTAGCCATTTATTAAATTCATACATTACCCGCTTGCCTTCACAACACAACGCGCTTACCAACTAAAACGACGGTAAATTACTTGTTAATTATCCCGAATATATTTGCATATTCTCGAAGCGTCAACGACCAGGGATCTGCATATTACTGTATCTACTAGGCAAGGGTTGTTCGCAATTACGAGGTACACATAATAGGTAGGCATTACGGACAGTGGCATAACTCTTCATAACGACTTCAAAATCTATAAGCTATCGTATAATATTTGTTCTTGCTTACCTAAGTTTAACCAAGATTCGGAAAGATTTTTTATTCCCCAAAATGTCGCTGTAAGATTGTTAGGCACCCATACGGGTGCCTAACATGCGCAGATAGTAACGCCGTCCTTCGGGAAGCTACTTTTATAATAAAATACTTAATTTCCATTAGATAAATTAGTGGCAATAGATTTTCACGAACAAGAATATGTCATTATTTCAGAATAAATCAATTAGAATTTTCCTTTTTTTTTAAATTAGTTATTATTTAAAAATATATACATTAGCTTTGTACCTCCATATTAGAACTCATTTTGCCGCCCCTAAGGTGCGCCGCCTGGGGTGAACTGCCCCCCTTCGTAATTACGCCACTGACTGTGGATTATAATTAATACTCTCCGTGCCTAAAATAGTTTCCGTTAAAACTTTGTACACTCATCGTGTTTTCTCTATGCTTTCCAAGTACAATTAAATACCTACATGCATTAGATGTGTTACATATATAGAAATGTATACCAAATAAAATTTGATAAACATGCTGCATGGGACAACTTTTATACGAAGAATATGAAAATTTACAAGATTTTGACCAACGTTTTAAGTGATCATCTGTAAAATGCAGGAACCACTTGCTATCTTTAAAATTATATCCAGGTACATTTGCTTTCACCCAAAATAGTATTACAGTCAAATTATGTAGTCTTAGAATATGTTCTATAAAATAGAGTGCCTTTTCTTTGACGCCTATGCTCCTAAACTCTTCATCCGATTGACACAGAACTTTGGCAAATTGGAATTAAAAAGAGATGGAGAATCCATCGTTTTGGGTCTCGAAAAGATAAATAATAATACTCCCGTCATCCGTAGGGGTTCAGAGGGGGAAGAGGGGGAGAAAAGATGAATAGTAACCCTAAAGACAGCAGCAGGTGGGAAAGAGGGGGGTCGGGGGAAGGGTAGTATTCAAAAAGCGATATTAGTGCCCAATCCATAGTTTTCTGTGTCAATAAGATGAATAGTAACACTTCTGATCCACCAATTAAGAGTGTGGGGGGAGGGTTGAATGGGGGACGCGAGTATGGTAAACAAGTACATAAGTGTATTTTATATTTTTTCACAGATACAGCTACCAATAAATATGTACAATAGGTAAGTTTATTTTAGAATCAGTGAGAATCCTCTAAACATAAAAACAGGAAAATATATTTGATCATCTAGGAATTATATTAATAATTTCTCAGAAAGTTACGACCGACGTTTCACTTTCAACAAAATATCAATTACAGGAAAATGATTATATTTATCTTTTAAATGCGAAATGATATTGGGCGGCATTTGGTATCTATCCATACCTATTGTGTTATAATATCGCTCAGACGCCCTAATATAAAAGTTATTAGAAAAATATATTTACTACAAAAAGGGTTTAGGTCCATATCGACCTACACAGGTAAAGAAATATTTTATAGTATCATTTTGAGTAAAAAATTGTACCTATTGTATATTCCTATTATTATTCACCGGTTCTATCCTCAGATTACTTATATGTATTCAAATGATCAAAAAACATGTTTACCATAAAGTATTAAATTACCACACAAGTCCTCTATCGTTCAACAATAACATTAGTATTGAGAATATCTCTTGGATATATCTTAAATAGCGATATAACTAACAGCCCACACAATATCCTCACAAAGAACTCTTCAGTACGCCTTTAAAATACCTCTATATTTATTTATTTCGCCATACATCGGTGTCTTCCAATTAACCTAAGTAACCAAAAGAAAATAAATAGAAATAAAATAATCAGCGAAGCAGGAGGCAATGAGTTATGACTTATGGGAAGCCAGGTATTAAAGGTTGCATTCCACGTCGGAGGTGGTTTTTTAAATTCGCTGGAATGCGTCTGTTAACTGGTTACTGACGGAGGACCATTCCAACAACTAGCACCGTGTTTCATAAAAAAGTGTATGAGAAAATCTTTAGTGTGATAAAAAAAAATACACAGGAATCGCTGTTTATTGGATTGCGGTGGAAGACGATGGTAAATCATGTAAAAATGAAATACTAGTATATTTTTAAATCCACGTAATGTCTTTTATTACACGCGACTCCGGATTCGAAGATTCTCATCCTCATCATCAAGAGTTTTTTTTTAACATCTGGGCTGACATACACAAACCAATATACTTTCCTGCTCACCTTACACTAGGCTAAAAGCCTGTATCGCAAAAAGTGTAATATTTGTAATGTGTATTTCTAGTTCATTAATTATATATAGTGTAGGCAGCATTGGCATAGTTTGTTTGAGAAATCAGCAGGTGTACTAGTGCGATCTCGACTTTAGTAGACAGAAACTTCTGAAATCTGTTAACAGTGTGGAATGTTTAGAAAAGAAATCGCCTAACATTATTGAGATGTTCTTGCTACGAATGTTTTTGATCAACGTGGAGGATTTTTTATAATACTACCTATGTAGATAATAATTTATGTGGATCAAAGGGTAACCTTATATACGAACAAAAGTAGGCACCTATGTATTTGTGTTTCAATGCCCAAGGTCAGATACCTACAAAAGAATCCCTCTTCTATGCAAATAAAAACTGGCAAATATACATATAAATATATAGGTACGTTACCGAAAAAGAATGAAATCCGTCATTGTATACAATCCCTAGGAAATATACACAATGTCTAAAATCGACGGGAATTGTAAGAAATTAATTTCATGTTTTGTAATTTTCTAGTTTTACTTACTTTCCGTGCCCGGAACACTATCAAATTTTGTATCTCCAATGTTCGGCCACCCGGACACCCCCGGTATTCGCCAGTAGTGCATCCTCGGTCGTGCATGTCACTCCTGTTTAGGGACATGAAAACAGGTGACTGTGATCCTGTACAGCACCACACTCACAGGTGTCTTCCTCTTTGTAACTCCATTCTATTTCGAGATTCTAATTTTATAAATTATATTTTATATATTAATCTATTTTACTCGTATATTATGTATTAATGTAATGAATTAGGCAAATTTTACTAGTAATTTTATACAATTTTAAACAGTAATGGGAAATATAAATAAATAAAATAAATAAATAAATAAATCTTTATTGACCAAAATGATTACAATGATTACAAAAAAATAAGACAATCTTGTGTGCCAAAAGGCGGACTTATTGCTAACGCAATATCTTACAGTCAACCCGAGTTCAATTTATGTAAATTTAAGTGCAACTCCAGTTTGCCTGCGAAAGTAAATAGGTTTTTCGGTTATCCGAAAAAATAATGGTTTTATTGTTATTAATCCGTGTGAATGAATGTTATTCTAGGAATTGTACACAATATTCGTATGCACAAAGAAGAATAAGGTAACTATGTTTAAAATGTAAATCATAATCATTGTGCGAACAGGGCAAAATCATAACATATTATCTACGAAATAGTTATGTTAAAACTTTAAACGGTAAACGTGGGAAATCAAATGCGAAAGGAAAATCTAATAAAATTCGACGATATAACGTAAAAATCTTGTTAAAGTAGAAAAATAATGTATATTGTATGTGTTATAGAATATAATATGTGAAACTGACGTCAATGGCTTGAAGAAACAACCAAAGTGTTTTCTATATATATACCTACTAAATTATATCACTGTATTATGTAGGTTTCTATTAATAATCACCATAACTTTTCTTCTCGTTGAAGGTTATCGCGGTGAATAGTACTTTTGACATAGCTGCTTGGTTTTCGGGAGAATGTGAGTAGATTGGCTTTTGTTCGACGTTTTCACACTCTGGTGTGGTGTCTTCTTCTTGTAATTGTCGATCAAAAGTCAATCTACACCCAGTTCGCCAGAAAACCAAGCAGTCAGAACCTTTCATGTTCATAGGCGAAGATCCATCTTTTTAAGTCGGATTTTTACCTAAATTTGAAAATACCTAAAAATAGTGTGCAGAGAAAAACGCATCATTTACCCAATTAATATTTAGCCAGCTAACGAATTGGAGTCAAATATCTATTTTCCTTGAGAAAGTTTTATTACAAGATTGCTGCAAAGAGTTTTCTCTTCTTACTAGAATGTTGAGAATGAATAGAATTTTTCTGATTTTAAACTAGGTAATTGAAGAGTCAAGTTAGTGTCCCATCTCAAATGATTAAACAGATTTAGAACTTCCCTCAAGTTAACATGAATGCTAATGGAAGAATGTTGTATGAATGACTAACAGTATAAAATAAATACTCATTCTAACGAAGAATAATAAGATCGTCGCTTTTTAGAAACATTAAAACTTCAGTGAAAAAAAAATTAAATGGAGAAAAGTAAAAGATTTCGCATTTTGAAAATTTGACGCCACAAGAATTATGTAAATTAACCGTTCATGGACAAAGTACTCGTACTTTTATACAATCTATATTATAAAAGCTTAAAACATAAAAGCCTGTGTGGTAAGTAGGTAAATTTAAAGTAATGTGCTTTAATGTACCTTTACCTAGATACTACTATCTATAAAGAAATTTATGAAAATTGTTATAGGTAATAATATTAAAATCTAACCTTCCAGATTACCTGAAAGTAATCATTTTCATTATTCATTATTTACCACGGAAATATGTTTACCACAACCTTGGTGACAAAAAAGCATCATTATATCTTGAGAATTTTCTCAACGAAAGGCGGCAGATATCAACATTCACATAATAACTTATGCGAACTCCCTTGGGGAGGGGAGCGGGATGGATGTTCCGACGCTTACGAGTCGGCTTTGGCTGGCTTAAGTGATCACTTTATGCCCAGGGCAACGTTCACCCATTCCACCACATCCTGCTACCAAAATGAAATTTTTGGCCGTTGAGTATATAATACTCAACAACCTATTCCATATGCACCCAATTTAGATACTACCGCCATCCGTTGAGGAGCGGTGTAACCTTTAGCAACCTATATTATAGTGAGATCTACCCACTTCTATAGGCGCCGGGAGCATTACAACTTCCACCTTTTTGGTTACTGTGACCAGTGGAATTATGAGAGGAAGATACCTAAATCATTTAGGTATTACTGGCTTTTCATGTCTGCATCTCGCAGATGGCATATGTTGAGAATGTTAATTATGTAGTTAAAAAATTACTGAAATACCTAATTAATTCTTCTTTGATAATAAGATTCTAAATTATCTTTCCACTTTTTTAAAATGTATAGTTCGAACGTTAGAAGAAATCTTCGGCCAAAAAATATGTTTGTCCCATATCAAGATAAGGCCGAACGAGTGCATTTTTTTTAACCGTGGGTTATTTAATACAATTTTCTAACTGACAATCAAAACGTTAAATTCAGTTTGTGTTCGGGCTCAATGGCATTTTGATGGCTTCATACTCACAACAAAGTCAACATTAGGCTCACATTAGTTTCACAAATTACAAAGAATTTTCATTTACTATTTCACGCTTAGTGTACGTCTGAGTAAGATAACGGGGTCCTGATTGGTTGTACATAACAAACTATTAATAAAATAGTATTGAGGGAAACTACTCAAATAATCATGTGCGGACACGTGACTAGCACTGACCGTACATTTCAGTTATAGAAAGTCGTATATACCTACGGTAATCAATAATAATAATAATGTTCATTGACGTGTGACGTCCCTTACAAATCAAAAACATATTAGTAATAATTAACAGTTTGTTTGTAGTACAAACCATTCAATATTATAATTAGCTAATCAACTAGCTGGTGGGTATACTCGTGTGTATTATTGTGTATCCACAAACCCGTGTGCTTTCCTTTTGTATACTTAATAGACCAACTAATATTATTATACTTATATAAAAGGAATAATGATTAATTTTGTGAACATGTCAATAACACTAGACACGTTTTCCAGGAGGTGTCATTCGATCTGAATGACGTATATGTGATTACTTGTAAATATGATTTATTTGTTTGATATTTTATTATCCATGATTTACATAGAAATATTAGACAATTTACATAAAAAAATATTCATACAACAACTCATTTATCCATAACTTGTATGACTTTACTTAATTTATTATATACATATACATATTCTTCCCCGTCTATCCTTGATTGGGTCGGTCGGTCGATTTATTTATTTATTTATTTTACAATCGTACACGGCCTTTAGGCCATTTGACAAAGTATATGGCAAAAATCACACAAAAAAAAATCAATCAATAAAAACAGTCGAACAATTGTGCATTACACATAATTCATCAATTGATCTCGCTCTGTAGATAAGTACCTACATAAATTCGAGTACATGGTTGGCGCAGTTGGATGAGGCGGCAGTCTCTAGCTCAAACGGGAGGTGCCAGGTTCAAACCCCGGCGCTGACAATGTATATTCCACACTTTGCTATACAGGTCTAGTGCAAAGTGTGCAGGAAAGTATTTGGGTTTGAGTGAGCAGTCCAGATCCTTTAAAAAAAAACACTAAGGAATTTTCAAATTCATAGTTTCGGGAAAGTGGGGTCATATAGACTCACTAAATGGACTTTCCTCCAAAACTCTATTAAAAAGTACCGAATCGCCTATTGTTTCTCAGTTGGACAACTGTCCTATCCACCTTGCAACTTTACTCATGTTGTCTTTGTCGCTTTTTTTTTTAACCCTTTGTAACTTTGAGTGGTATAAATATTTTACAATACAATTCCTGATAGCTACGCGTATGTTTAACATCACTACTAGTAAATCTCTTGAAGGAATGGTAATGCTTATATTCTCTCAATATACGCTAATGTATACAGATGAAATTTGTTGTAATAATGGGAAAAGGTTATTTTGGAGAGTAGACAAGAAATGAATTTAGTACCTACCTATAGAGATATTATTGTTATTATTACGAAGTTCTCCCTTGTACCCACCTACATAGGTTTCCATTTAATTCAATAATGAATCACGATGAATAATACATGAGTGAAATAAACCGAATATACTTGCATGCAGTGAGGGAATACTTTATAACCATTACAAAAACCTATCACAACCAGTCAACCCATGCATGTCGACAATATGAACAACATGGACACATCAAATGATACTTTTAATAACCATTTTCTCATTTGCATAATAAATTCACAATACGAAATAATAATAATAAAACAAAAACAAAATTCTAAGTGTGGCAAAAATGTGTTTGATTTGACTGATTTTAATTTGAAATACTTGATAATTACATTTTTACAAATATTCTCAGTTTGTACTTTAACCATTCGATACGCATTTTCTTCAGTATTTTCAGATCTACATAAAGCAAAAAGTTATTTAACAATAATATCAGGAAAAGGAAGCTTATAGAATAGAATATATCTACGAACTTGAAAAAAGCCATGGTAGAAACTCGTACACCATCTGGTGACAAAATTCCTGTACTATAATGAAATATGACATACGACGCAGAATGACCATTTTCTATAGGTAGGGTACCACCCATTTGATAAAGCATAGAAAAGCAGCGTAAAGCGAAGTCATATTATATACAACATTGCTTCAAGATTTGCATTTGAGGGGAGACTGTTCAATCCAATAAATGTAAATCTACCAAGATAATAATAATATACATTATGACTATTAATGAAATATCGTAACTACATTAAGAATATTACAGTAGTTTATGTTTTATCTGTCGACTGAAACGAAAGATTAGACTTTTAAATTTCACAACGAATACCCGTTAGGTATTTATAAAAAAAAGCAAAGTATTATGTGCATAATTTTTGTTGATTTAAATAGATTTCTTTAGTGAAAGACATAGTCTTTTCAGAATATCAGTTCGTCCACAAAATTTGTTAATTAGAAAGTGTTCTGTAGATTTAAAAAATCCGTGAAGTGAAAAACACTTCCAATTTTTTCCGAAAGACAGAAACTGTATCACGAAAGTCGCGGACAAAAAAAGAATTTGTGATGATAATATGGGTTAAAATCTAGGGAATAACCGTAGAAGTTTTTTGATTGAATCGTAAATACCCCAAAAAATGGAAAAAAACACATATTTTACCGTTGATTGTTCACGCAATTTTGATCCTTGATGCCGTTGAAGATGACCGTGACGTCATAGTTGAGTCGCGAGTCTTCAAACATTTTTTCACGCGATTGTTCACGCGACTTATACCGCAGGAAAAGACCGTGACGTCTTAGTTGGGGTCCGATTCTTAAAATACCAAGGTTAAATAGTTTAACAATACGGGCGAATAATATCACTGAATAAATAATCTAAATAGCAAACATTGTATTATAATAATTACACAATAGTAATGCATAAGATGCTTTTAGTAGTGAGTAGGTCAACTTAGGATAAATGCATAATAATAATAACATTAGGTAGGTGCTTATTACATAATTGATATGTAATTATCAGATAATCTATTGCAATATTAGATATGTCCATATTGTCCATCAAACATATCAGTTTACACAACATATGCGTACCTAACATCATAATTAAGTATGTATAATGTGTATTAAGTAGAGTAGGTACGTGAGAATATTATTACACTTACCTTAATATAATATAATCCATATTAATCAACTAACAATTACAATATAAGATGATATTGACTCATATAGTTCCCCAGCCACCTATTATATCGAAGTCGAAGTCAGTTGAGGATATCTCAATATACTCTCATTTGTACCGTACGGAATACTTACCTATTGTTCATATATTTTTCCTTTTTTATTTTTATTTGTTTATTTATAAAAATATAAACATAATATAATAAAGAAGATTATTTTTTTATACTGTTTGTTTCCGGCCAAACTAAAAATATAAATTAATAATGTGATTAAAAAAAGATAAATGAACACATATTTAAGATAATAGGGCACTCGGATGAGAGACCTTGCAATACGAAACACTCCCAAATTTTCCTTTTAAACGTGCCAGGTTTATTTGGCTTTTTTATTTTATTGGGTAGGTAATTCTAAAATGCCCTCTTCGTAATAATGAAGTTTTTAATTACAATTAGAAAAAAACACTGCAGGTATTTTCTAATGAAGCGCCCACAGAATGCGTTTTCGTAATGTCCAAGTCTAAAACATTGAAAATAAATGGTTGTGTTTTTAAAATAATTAATTCCCTAAAACGATTTTTTATAAGTAATGCTATACCATATTATCTTAACTTAAGGCTGTCAATATTAAGTCATCTCTACATTTTGATACCGAAACCTCAAATTTTATTCAATTTTATCCTTTCAGCAACAAAATAATATAGGACTACTATATTAATACATTATCATAACATCAAAAGCTTTCACATTCTATATGTTTTGGAAACAAGCGACTACTAATATTATTAACATATTATCTTATGTAGGTATATTGGGTTATAACTACGTTCAAGCACATGGTTCGTTTGTACCGTGAAATATGACTATTTTAAACAATATGAGGCAGAGTTCGTTTAACAATGACGAACACACTGTAGAAACAGGTAATAATAATATAATAGTAATCTGTTTTGCGTCTCTTTGCTAACTAAGTAGTAATTAATGTCTATCAAAATAAACAAAGCATTATCATGTTGTGATATCATTCGAGTACACATTATGTTATTATAATTTGATTGAATGAACGTTAGGCGAGTTCCAATTAATATGTCAACTTTATTATAATAATTGAAACCTTATATGAATTGTACACAAATAGAATTATTATACCTACCAAATCAAACATCAGCTGTAAGCTATTAAAAAACCTTAAGAGTATGCATACCGATATTTCAAAAATTTCTAAAAATGGGAGACCTTATATCTCGACAGCCATTACTAAATATGCTGAATTGAAGCAAAATAGGGTAGATGCATTGAACATTTATCTAGGGAATAATCGTAAAAGTTTTTTGATAGACGTAAAATTAACCCCAAATAGAAAAAAAACGCTATATTTACCATTATATCATGCGATTATTCACGCGATTTTGAACCTTAATGCCGTGGGAAACGACTGTGACGTCATTCTTGGTACAGAACCTTTAATTCTGTTTGATGAGAGACAGAATTCGTATTGATGTCATAATTATTTTACATGTCGAAATCACAATTAAATAGTTTTACTAATTAGACCAAAAGCTATAGATGTTGCATAAAACAAGGTGTAACCAGCCCGCTACGCCGCACTTATATCAAATCACTGGGACGTGTGCATATTGTACGAAGCTAATCTGTTTGTATTTCTACAGATATTTGTAAAATAATGAAAAAAGAAGTGAAGCGTTACAAACATATAATAATAGCATAATATATAAAAAAATCATCTGTCTTTGATATGTCATATGAGAAGCTGATATAAAATATAGGTACTTTTTTATTCACAGTAGAAATAAAGCGAACAAAATAATATCTGCATATGGAAAAATACAGCTGTAATTACTTTCGTAGCCTAATAAAAACCAAGAAAATTACATAAGTCTTGATTAAATCCATAATATTTTATAATTTATTATTTACGCAAAACCCCAACCGTAAATAAACTGTTAAAAGCTCAATACTCTCTTAAAATAAAAATTAGAATGGCATTTTAGGTACACTTTTGTACGCACATTCTGTATGTGTTTGATTTCTCAAGTGGTTGGTTGGAAGATATTGCCCTTTACAATAAACCCGCTATTTGTTTAATGCATGTCATTATATCAATAAAGTTGTTTTTTTTAATTAATGTATGGTCAGTATGTGAGACGTACCTATGACTAATGACCATGTATAGATGATGTCAATGAAATGTACACACATCCATACAGATCCTGTACATTTTCCTTGTGAATAATAATGTTACAAGTGTTTTCCTATATCCGCCTGTTAAAAATAAATATTCCGAAAGGGAGTGAATTTACTCTATGTAATATTTTATTCAAAGTATATGATAACGGTCAACTTTCTAGGCAGTAATGAATAATTTAGTGATTCAATAAGACTCATCTGCGAAGTAATGGACTGCAACAACGATCTTGAATATATCAACCCTATAAAAATAATAGACTTCCAATGTTCATACAGCGATGTAGCAAAGGTACCTAATAATACACAGGTAACCGAACTTCATATAAATATAAGAAGAAAAAAACTGATATAAATTCTTTTGAATAATGTATGAAATAGCTGAAATTTTACGAACAACTTGGGAATTTTCCATCTCAATTTGCGAAAGATATTAAGAATTTTGGTGTTTTTTTTTGTTCCTCTTCTTTCGACGAAATACCAAAAAAGTTTGTCTTCATCAAAATATTACAGACTTCTGATCATAAAATGCAGGTTTTACTACTCTGTAAGTTGTTTCTTTGGTTTGATTACATACGTGTGTGTGTGTACTGAGTAGACTATCGCAAGGCATGTAAGTTTTAAATTAGTCGTTAACTACACCAGCTTCGTCCTAAAATAAACTTATTTAAAAATAATCCACCAAACATAAACTTTTCAATACTTCAAAGTAGTTTTGTTACACATTGTACTTACTATTATAAAGAAATGACTTCAACAGTTAATAGTACAAAGGCTGTCAGTTTATTATGTTTGTAGGTAGATAAACGTTTGTAGAATATTGATGTATGAGTGATTATTAAAAATATTGTTCAATTTTTATGGACGTTAATAGCATTTTGCAGAGAAAAATATTCGTAGTGTTGTTTTGTGGCATATGAGAAAAAATATATGACACCTGCGTCAATCAGCTGTAATACAATAGACATTGTTTGCTGCGGGTGCCTAACTGTGTGTGTGTATATAAAAAAGTATTAAATTATTCACAACCACTCACTGAGAATCACAGCACGTATATGAAAATACACAAAAATAATACTTAGATTAAACCTACAATTCTCTAACCACGGATTTATAAATTCTTCTATTTCATAGTATTTATCTCCAACACCAGAGTAGCTCAAATCGTTGTCAATTAAATTCATTACGTTTTACGTCACTGTTTAGTTGTTCAAGAATAAAACACGTATCCAGTGTTTTTTTTTACGCGGAGGCATGACTTTCCCAACACACTTCTCAGTATTATTATTAAGAGTCTACATATTATCATTCATGATTCACATATAAACTCATCAGCCTAATACTGGGAAAAATTCACCTATCCAGATGTCACGGATATTACATGATTAGGCTCAGATGAGCAGGGCCTAAAATACAAGCATTGTGCCTGAAATATCAGTATTTAGAAATCGTCTTACAATATTGCAAGTATTAATTATTACCAATTTTTGCATTTTTATGTATAAATTTTCCGGTAAATCTATTTTTTTTAATTATTTATTAGCGATTTTGGTATTAGCTGATAATACTAAAGGAATTATATATACATTACTCGTACCTATAAAAATTTAATTTAATTTCAATACTCATAATTTACAAAGCTTTTTTTTACCGAAATTTAATCTATTGATGGAATAAAATAATTTTAAATCAAAATCAGCAGCGATAAATCGGTTAAACTAAAAATTATGAGATTGGTATTTTTTTCTGTTTGTCTAACCGAATGCGCCTACCCATAATAATTGGAATTACTATAAGATTAAAATAAGAAGGATTGTGAGACTAAGACTAAATTCTGAGACGATTAAGGGCCTATTTGCACTGAGGAAAAATCGTTCTATTTTTGCTTCAACTTTTTCAAATTCGGTATGAGAATGTTAGCGCGAAATAAGAATAACGTGAACATTGGGAGTTTTACCTTATTAAGAAGAGCCTTGGAACAAATTAAAAAATCTTAAGCAGCCAATTTCTAGTATTTTGACTAAATTATACTTTTATATCTGAAAATCTGAATGAGTAATGGATTCCTCCCGTAAATTTCAGGGGTACCTTTGGAATATTTTTTTATTCAAGGAAATTTCAAGTACTGTATTCTAAAACAGCCAATCTGTTGTCCATACTTTTATCTATCACAGTCTGCAGTTTCAAAAATATTCTCTCAGCATTGGCTGAGAATAATTGAGGACGCCGAAGCCGAATGACAGCATATAGGAGCTTAAGGGCTTGGCACCAGGAATGACGTCACAGTCATTTCCCACGGCAATAAGGTTCAAAATTGCGTGAACAATCGCATGATAAAATGGTAAAAATATCGTTTTTTCCTTTTTTTGGGGTTAATTTTGCGTCTATCAAAAAACTTTTTCGGTTATTCCCTTGATTTTAATGCATATTATCAGTACAAAAAAAAATTTTTACTCCGCGACTTTCGGGAAACGAGTTTCCGTCTTTCGGAAAAAAGGTCAGAGGTGTTTTAAAAAAAAAAAAATGAGAATTCTATACAAGATATAAAAAATCTTTTACGGTTATTCCCTAGATAAATGTTCAATGCATCTACCCTATTTTGTTCCAAAGCATATTTAGTAACGCTTGTCGAGATAGAAGGTCTCCCGTTTTTAGAAATTTTTGAAATGTCGGTATGCATACTCTTAAGAATGAAATTTTAATTATGAATTCGTATTATTTATTTATGGTGCGTTCACTGAAATGGAAATCTCGTTCATGATTTATTTTTTTACATATTAATATTAATCGTATTAGTTCATTGGGTAGTGATAATGATATGCAATATTTATTTAAATTACCTCCAAATTAAGTATTATGAGATTATTTTCATGTTCATTAATAATAACGCGATATAAACCAAATTCATCCACCAAATCTGATCATCACCGTATTATATTTCCAGTATAAAGGATTACTGGAAATATAATCAATAGCCTTTTTTCAGTATCAAAAGATATGATTAAATGAATAATATACGATAATGTAAATTTAGTATAGCTTTAATTGTATTATAATTGTACTGGGAACTAAACTTTCGATGAGGTAAGGGACATATAGTTATGTTTTATTAACGGTAATTTTGATTTATACATTATCAAAGCTTAAGGCAATGTGAGTCAACCAAAGACACAACTCCCTATGTATAACTTAAATAGAAAATGTTTCAAACAAACGTTCTTGTTGAAGATTATGAGACATTATGTTTTGGTTTCATCTTGGTTGTTTTTCTTATTGACGAGTCTTCACAGAACAGATCTATAATTTAGCGAACTAGGATTACACTATATTATGAGTTATTGAAATATTCTTTATAATGGACAGTTTGAGAATTTACAACTTCGGCACATAAAATTCATTACATTTCGTATCACAATCTTTCAAATTCCTTTTATATTATAATGCAAATAACATAGTAATATATTTAAACTAAATAGCGGAGATTATATTTAATAACAATCACAGTGTTCCGGTTTCTCATGGTTCTAGAAACTGCACTGCATTTTATAAAGGATAATTAGCGCTGAAAGAAATACAAAATAACATGAAACGGATCCCAGATTCAAGACACCATTTATTCTCTTCACTCTAGCATGGTTGTCATTTTATCAGAAATTCCAGTACTCAACTGTTAATTCCAGTTATTTATAAAGAGGATTCAGAATAATAGCAACTGATCGAATTCTGCAGAATGATAAAATGTTGTTCTTAAGAGTTAATTCCATAGAAGAATCCTTATTCTTGTTGGCAAATTAGTAAATAATATGAAGCAAGAATAATTAGACGAAATAAAATGCTTTTAGAAACAAAAAGGGAAGAGTACCTATTACTACAGGAGGTATGCACTTGTGGGGACTTTCTTAGTGAACTAAAGGAGACGATCAAAAGAAAACACAAAGACATCTTTGCATCGAAAGTCTTACATAGGTATAATAATATGAACTATTAATTGTTGAATATTAATTAGTCAGTGAACAGTGTTTTACTACTACACGTACCGGAAAATTATTCAACAAAGAACTCTGACTACATTCTTCCACAGCGCTTCTCTTCTTTACGATAATAGAATATTGCATTGTATTGATTTAATTTTTTAACTATCTTAAAAGTTGACAGGATTCATGCCGTTATATGAAATGTTAAAGAATATACTTTGATTCTTAAGAACGAGTAGTGCGCTACAAAGCAAATACATTTTTTTTGCTTTATTTGTGAAGAATAACATTGGTTTTCCCAAAAATATTGAGAAGAAATCAATAATGACATATTCAACTGCAAAAGCCCTCGCATTGACGAAGCATTTAGGAGAAATTCAAAATGGGATGAACGAAAAACTAATTGATTCATTAAAATAGTTTTGTAATCCAGGCTTACTGGTAATTAAGGGCTATATCTATTTTCTTGTTCATTTCTGTCCGAATCGTGTAGCCTTTTGTTCTAAATATTATGTAATTTGAAGGGGTAACTGGTTACTAGGCATTACTTCATATAAATATTCATGATAATCTTCTTCGCTATTCTTCTTGGCTTTCGCCTTCAGCGCTCTATATACAAATTAATGGGATGCCTTCCTTATGTTAATGTGTCTGTCCTTAATTTTTCATCTCCACCAACTAACAAGAGCGCGGAATGAAAATGAAAAAATCTACACGATAATATTGTAATAATATAATGCTAACGAAATCATAATGATGGGTAGTCTAAGATGATATAAAATTTTATTATTTTATATTCCCTCCTTAAAGTTCACGAGAAATTTTCTGTGTAAAACCTACCATAAAGACTTACTTCCTTTGAAATACTGTAACTCTTATTATAAAGTTATTAATCTGGCGAAAACCATTTTACAAAATTAAATATTAAAACAATGTATTGTTATTTGGGCGGACTTCGTTTTATTTTTAATCCACCCAGCTTGAGCGCGTATTGAATAAGTTAACAACTTAGTCGTATTGTTGGGCTACTTTGATAAACTTGAGCTTTAGTACCTACATATGTACATTAGGTCTAATTATTAAGTAGTTAAACTTTCATTGACCCTTAGAATAAACGACATCGGGATAATATTCAGATCATGAAATTGTTACACACGTATTCATGCCAGTTCTTACGGCCTTGTGGTCTATATTTTAGTGTTAGATAAGGTCTTCCTGGTTGAACAAACCTCCTTCCAACAAGTTTTGCAAGTTATATCGAAACGATTTCCAGCAATGGTATAGTCTAAAAAGACACGCTCCAGCATCTCCTCCCTATATCTATACTCACACAGTGGACTGTATAATTTGAGAATTTATTGTGTCATGATAAAAATGATACATAACTTGCAACATGCTCGTAAGTTATTCATATCATTGACAATGCAAAATTTCAATTTGATTGTTTTTAGGTCTTCGTTCCTATTATGACGTCTTTGTATTTTGTCAGTTTCTCAGTGTATTGAACACGTGTTGGGTATTGATTTTATATTACATTGGGTTTATAGGTATTATATGTAGGTGGGGTTTACAGGATTAATTATTAAAAAATCTACATTATCATAAATTTTCATTCATTTGCTATTTCTTTGATTCATAAGCCGTATTATATTTAATATCTTCATCGTTTGTCTGGGTTCACAATATTATTATTTTAACAAATAAAACCTTTGAATAAATCATTCTTTATGTAATAATATTATTTATCTCGTATTTATTTTAAGTCATGAAAACTCGTACACAACACAAACGAAAAGGAAAAAATGTAATTCAAGATGTTATGCTATTTTATTTTATTACATTTACAAGTAAAATATAATAAATTAACAACGACAACATTAGCATTCTGAAGGAGCAACATAAATTTGCTAAAGTTTTATATGTACATATTGTATAAGAAAACATAATATTATGTATTTACGTAAGAAAGAGTAGGGTAAGAAAGGAATTTGTATCGCGTATTCATTTTATGTAAATATATTATCGTACACAGTATTAGGTTAAAACAAAGTAAAAAAATATTTAGAAAGACAGTCTAGTATTCCATGAGATGACAGCTTGATAAATTCCCTTAAACAACTATGCCTATAATACAATAGCGAATGAGTGGAGCTCTGTATACCTAAACAGGAAATACTCGCTGGTGCCTACTCGATGACAGTAAATGTAACTGATGTAAGTAAGAATACAAATGATATGAACCTAAGTCACAAAAAACTAACAAGTCGTCTGAAACCCGTAAAAAATCTGAAATATAAAAGAACATAATACATTTTGGTATTTCGTCTCTCATCGCTATTACATTTAGGGTTATGTGAATTATATTACATTCCCCTTTCGTCTTTCTTGCTTTATGTGCTATTTTGCGTAAAATAATGTTGAATCAAGATTGGTTGGAAGCAGAGCACGGCCGCACTACGTATTTCAAACGAAGGGGAATTGTGTATTTAGCATAGAACTCGGTCTTCTCACCTAATTTTATAAAGCAGCACGATGACTCAATAAACTTGACAATATGTTCTACACGCACATTCATAACATGGCATATAGGTATGTATTATAAAAATTACGAATTATTAGATTTTCACTGAAGTACATTATCTACTGGCTAAAGGACTTATGCCCGATCCCACCAACTACCACCTAGGAAGCAGACCCCTAAGGAATTTCCATACAAAACCACAGATAATTTGAGTGATTATTATAACTGTCATAACCTTTAAGATATAAATCCATACAAAATACAGCATGCAGCTCTACTTAGTTAGGTGGCCAAATATCTCCGCCCAGAATCTCCCTCACTTAAGTAGCTGCATACTGTATTTTGTATGGATTTATATCTTAAAGGTTATGACAGTTATAATAATCATTCAAATTATCTGTGGTTTTGTATGGAAATTCCTTAGGGGTCTGCTTCCTAGGTGGTAGTTGGTGGGATCGGGCATTAGCTTTTTAATAAAATTTCACAATGTAGAAATAGTGAAGTAAAAAACTAATGTTTATTAACAATGTGAATGGATGTGCAAACGAGTCTAAGAAATAAACAGCTGATGTTAAAAAGATGATAAAAAAATTAAATTGCACTTACGAGTACTCTTATAGTACCTAGTTGGGTCAAGTCATTTTGAAACTTTCATTACACGTTAGGATTTCTCGCAGTAATTACATTTTTCGTAAGATTATAATGTAGGCAATTTTTTACTAAATAAAACTAGTTGTAAGTACTTGCCACGCCACAGACATGTGTAAATCCGTGAAAAAGTATTAAATAAAAAAACTATGGATTCGACACTAATATCACTTTTTCAATCCGGCCCCACCCCACTCCTTCATTCCTAGGGACGTCGGAAGGGTTCCTATTAATTTTATTGATATAGGAAACTATGGGTTCAAGACTACTTTTTCGCTTCACTTCACAAGTCTATGTTCATAAAGCAATATGTTTACAATAAAATAATAATATTTTGATTCAAGCTAACAAGTGATCCGCCCGGCAACGTGTCCTATATTTAAACATGACGTTTTCACACTTCAATTATCCGTTTGTAATACAAAGTTGTTGGAAAAAAATCCCATGTTTACGTGAGTATTTACAGCTGAAATAACATTAATAAAACACCATATAAATAATCCCCTTGCGACGAGGTCGGGATGAGTATTGGAAATTAAAAAAAGAGTGTAGAAATCCTTACGTACCTATCGTACACCAGCGGATCCAGGGGGGGGGGAAGCTGAAGCACCCCCCCCCCCAAAAAAAGTGACAGTCTTTTTTTTTTATTCGTGTTATACATTATTTCCGATGACCAAAAAAAAGGTCGACAACTCGCAACCCTGTCATGAAAATTTTCTGATGACCATAAAAAAAAGGTCGACAACTTGCAACATGTCCTGGAGAGCCCCTTCTCCCGCGGTTAGAAATTTGTGATGAGCGAAAAAAAATTGACTACAATTTTTTTGGATGATCAATGAAAAAAGATTGAGACACCTAATACCATGTGACGACATTCAACCCCCCCAAAAATGAATCCAGAATCTACCACTGCTATCGTATTTCTAATACCTATATATAACACAAATCGTATATTAATATGTGCACAGAAATGTTAAATGTAAACATATAAATTCGATGTAGGTTTTATTTTCGTTTTATATACAAGGTACGGCTGTGACTTTTCTATAAATTTCACATGTCTCCTGATTCTGTCGGAACTTCTAATTTCCATCGGAGACTTGCTACTGTTAGAAAAGTATTTGTTCATCTGTCAAAACCGGTACATGTCAGTTACCGTTACTATGAATATTACAATGAACTAATAATATTTATTTCTAGTCATAAGACAATAGCTGGCTTTTGTAATATTTAAATAATATTAAAATATTATATACATATTTAGTTTTAAAATCCACACTAATGACTGAACAAAGGTGGTCGGTAGCCTGGTTGGTAACGCGCTCGACTGTTAACCCAGTGGGCGCGGGTTCAATCCCCGATTTACTCCACTTCACAACATAAGCTTTTAGGCTTTCTGTGAAGTGTACAAAGATGTATTTGGGCTTATTCCGACTAACCCAGATTCATTTATATGAAAATAAAAATTAGGCGACTAGTGTTCGAAGATTTTCACCCTCATCATCAGGCGTTTGACAATAAACCTATATACCTATATGTCCTAGTAAAAGGTATAAGAACCGAAATACCTATAAACACACTTACCTAGTAGAAGGTAGGCTACTTTACAACACTTAACATACCCTGTAGGTACTATTTCATCTTCAGTCAATTATACGACATTTTATTTAAAGCACTGCTGTACATTTTTTCTCCTGTCTCCCCCTAAAGTCATTTATTTCTTTTTCTACTACTCCTTCGCGTTGAACTACATACATCGTGCGTTCGTTCTATCTGCCTATATATATATGCAATATAGAGGAGATACTAAAGAAAATTGACTAACGCAAGAGATTTCTATCTAAAATATCATTGTATCCCCATAAAGGAGTATTGTCTCACCTATCTTATATCTTTATGAATACCAAATATGCCATTAGGTATTATTATATTCTGCATACCGTGTGAATGATATATTGTGTGACTACTGTGTCTTACCTATTACATACATTTTCGAAATAGAAAATTTTCGTTCGATAAAATGTAACTTTGTATTGGAGTTACACAATACTCTAAGTATTGGAAAACGAGCAAGCAAAGGTCGGATTCGTAGAAATACTAACATACATACACATCCGTTCCCTATGTGAAGCTTGTGGTCGTCACCCAGTTTTTCCAGGCTTTTCTTTTGTGAACCCTAGAAAAACTTAGTATAAAAAATTACGCATTGTAGTGTAGATGTAGGTACATAATGTATAAGGATTGTGATATTATTGTGGTATTCGGGTTGACTGTAAGATATTGCTTTTGCAATAAGTCCGCCTTTTGGCACACTGTCTTATCTTGTTTTGTTTTTGTTGTCACATATATTTACTGGCCATTAAAGTTTTATTTATTTATTTATTTATTATATTTTTTTAATTAGGAATCCCATTGGTACTTCAATACCTCAGCTCTTACGATTTTAATCTCTGACTCTGGTCTCTCCAATGCCATACGACATACACACATACATTACTGCATCAATGATATAACGTATTTTCCTACTTATTTATTCTAATCATAATAATAGTGTGGGTGTAAGAATACTATAATCATCATAAAACAATTAGGTAACTCCTCAAACTTTCATAGACGAAAGTGCAATAAAAATCTATACCTGCTTACATTTTTTTCGAATGATGGGCAATGTACAAAATACAGTTTTTATACATTCTATTATTCATCATTTTATTTCACTCAACATTTTGTCCATAGATACTTCAATAATTTCGTTGGGTATTGAAGGTATACCATACGCTGAGAATACGCTGAAAACGATCGGCAAGCAAAAAGCTTTTAAGGAAGGTGGTACGTTCGTAAAAAGAAGTTAATTCAAAAAAATATCCCGTAACTTTTAAGTTGAAATATAATCAAATCATCCCTTTTCGTATCTGAATGTGACTGAAATACAAGCTAAGGAATAATTCAAAATGTTTTTTTTTTATATATATATTATTAGTGGCTTTCACCTGGTGATGATCTCAGTAGATATATTTGCAACTAAAAACAACAAATAAATAATATTCAAACAAACATTGTGAATTTAAAAATAACACATTACACCGTTGTCCCACACAAACAAACCAATTACTTGACATATATTTGGAGACGTTTTTGAGATCAAAACTGAGACCTGAGTTAATAGCTGACATCCATTTTTGTCTGTTATTAAGGGCATGGCACCAGGAATGACGTCACAGTCTTTTCCCACGGCATTAAGGTTCAAAATTGCGTGACAATCGCATGATAAAATGGTAAAAATATCGTTTTTTCCTTTTTTTGGGGTTAATTTTGCGTCTATCAAAAAACTTTTACGGTTATTCCCTAGATTTTAATGCATATTATCAGTAGAAGAAAAAAAAATTACTCCGCGACTTTCGGGAAACGAGTTTTCGTCTTTCAGAAAAAAGATCAGAGGTGTTTTATTAATTTATTTTTGAGAAATCTAAGCAAGATATAAAAAATCTTTTACGGTTATTCCCTAGATAAATGTTCAATGCATCTATCCTATTTTGTTCCAAAGCATATTTAGTAACGGTTGTCGAGATAGAAGGTCTCCCGTTTTTAAAAATTTTTGAAATGTCGGTATGCACACTCTTAACTGCAATTTGTGGAACTAAACAATATCTGATTCAAATCGTCCACCTCCGCCCCCTAGTCACACTGAGGTGAGCCTCGTCACGCTTATCTTAAAAAGATGAAGTGCAGAGTGTTTGCCACCGTCTGTTTGTGCGACTTTTTGTCTCTTGACAATGGTCAACGATTCTCTGTTTTCCATCATAACCAACTGTGTATAATGAGAATTTTATGAAAAAAAAAACACGACAGTAACCCTTAAGAGAACCCATTGGTAAATATTCAAAATATTCCCGTGTAGTAAGTACTAAATAATATTATCTTATAAATATAAATACGAATACTTCAGTGTCACTTTTGTGACGCATAATATGAGTGAAAATGTAATTCTCGTGATTGCATGCTCCACAATATTTAGATTGTAAAGTAATTTAAAGATTTTAAGTGAACGTCTCAAAAATTCTGAATACACATAGTATATTTTTAATTGTATTGTATATTCTTATTGTAAAGATATAGGTACTGTTAATTGATTTAATATTTGTAATATAAAATATGTGTTAATTTTACACATACTTCACAGCATGCATCTCGCATTCTGAACAACTGAATACAAACTCGTAGCCGCACGTGTTTTTTTAGTAAATCTGGTCAAACCCAAATACATATTCCTATACTTCACGTAAGCCTGAAAAGCTACCAACTAGGCTACCAACTATTAAGCCAGAGGAATTAAATAATATTTAGATTCAAACCTGTTCCCGGAGCGCTCGAAGACTATTCAATATGCATCAAAATCCAATGTAATATAAACTCGTATGCACAAGATTAATGTCGAATATGAAAGAATAAGATAATAATTAAAACAATAAAATGCGAAGTGCCAACCCTACGAAGTCCACCCTTAAGTATTCATAATTTATTTAGGGTTTCCTGACTTTAGGTGTAAAATCCAATAATTTCATTTTAGCCCCTGTTGTATTGCGTCGAATGAGTTGTTTACAAGGGTAAAAACATTGCATATAAATCATTATGACAACACCTTTTGTCAACGTCAAACTAATCTTAGTTATTTGTGAGGAACCATAATATTATACGTTATGAAACATCACCTGTTTTGTGCTCAAGAATTTTCATACTTATAATTATTATCGTCACCTACTCCGTAAGTCCATATGGAGGATGTAGGTATCCCTATACTAAATATAATCACAATGAAAGTACTTTCTATACTACCAAAGAACATTTAGGTTCTTATGTAATTTTGGATATATATTACTGTCGAAATTAGTTCTTTGAGAAAAGGAATGATGTAATTAGCTAAACAGGGATATCTGATTGTATAGCGTACATAGTAAATTAGTATTAGATATGTTGAGCATTTTGAAGATCATATAAATGTGACAGAAGCTATAAAAACGTGAGTATGTTGGTATTCCCATGTAGAACAGTCCTGTTTCCTGAAAGAAAGATGACTGGGGTAAGCAAGGAATTAGCGATAAATAGTATGAAGGTGTTTAATAAGATTACATACCTAGCGTAGGTAAATTCGCGAATGACTATTAAAAATACAATAGAAGGATTATATTAGTATATTTCCAGATTATTATATAGTTTGTGTACTCAATAGTAAGTAGGTGTGTTATTTTATAAAGGTCCAGTATCTTTCCCGACCAATAAATAGTTACATACGTTGACTTTTATGTTGCACGGTCTGTGGGAGTCATCCGAGATTTATAGCTCATAAGCTTTCCTTGTACTTACTGCGTATAATAATATTATCGTATTATTTGTGGGTGTAGAACAACGTGCGTTTTAGATCGTTATATAATTGCTTCATCACATAGTATAATACTTGAAATGAAATTAATGTGGGTACCCCTGCCTATGTTTTCAGCAGGAAACGAACGAAATGACAGTCCATCAAAAGAGAAATAGCAAATGTCGTTAGTGTTTTCACAAAAGCCACGAAAGTTTTCGCATCATTATTTTAATGCTGATGTTTTTCATATAATAATAATGTTAATATAATTTTCAATCTTAATTACTTCTACAACTTCCATCCTTTTTTGTGTTTATATTCATTTATCTCTTATTATTTTACATTAATCATTTTTGTACCAAAACAATAATCGTTAGTAGCCCAGGAAATTTAGCTTTATAGCGTAGATAATTGTCGGAAAGCTGGAAACTATTTTAATCTCTTCATTAATAAGCAAAGAAGGTTTCTTGAAGTTTGCACCAATTTTCCGCTTGTGCTAAGTACAGGGTGTCCCAAAAACAAAAAAAAAATGAACTTTTTTACGTTTTTCATTAATAACTCCTAAAGGAAGCATTCTAGACAAATTGTGTTCTCCTGTGAATTAAAGTAGATAAAATTCTTCGTCTACTGAGCATAAATACTACTCTCTACTTTGAAAAATAACTGAGAAACAGCGATTTACAATTGTGATGTTTTTCTCAACAAATGACAAATTTCTTAATTTTCTTGAATCGTTGTTGAATGTCTAAGCTACTTACAGCAAATTTTAGTACATATGATTCAATGGCCGGTTAATTTTCTATAAACTGGCATTAAAATTTTACCTCTATATTAAATGGTTTAGGATGTAGAGGTATTTAAAGACAGACGAGTGAAATAGAGAAATTTTTTAAATGATAGATTTCGGTATGTGGAAGGTAAGATAGACTTAATTTTGCGGCTTTTTCTTAATAACGTACACTTTTTTTAGTTAAAAACCGAAATTTCGCTATTGATACGCCACTGCGTAACAACTTATATCGAGAAGACTATTTTTTTTACCTTCATCAGTTTTATTAATATAACTCCTGAACGGTTGATGTTAGCGAAAAAATATTTTCTCATAATTTATTTAAAACTAATTCACTATAACTTGATTTCAAAATTAACTCTGTGTAACTTAAATAATAACTGAGTTACAGTGTTTGAAAAAAAGCATTACTAAAAAAATTTAATTGCCTCGGCTATTTTAGTTGAATAACTCCTGAACCGTGATATAGTGAAAACGTTCAAGAGATTTAAATTTAAGGTAAATAAATTTTCTATAACACAAGCGTAATAAAATTACTTTAAAAGTTATAGTAAAAAAGTTATGGATGATCAAAGTCAATATTTTGTGTAGTGTCTTTAAATACCTCTACATCCTAAACCATTTAATATAGTGGTAAAATTTTAATGCCATTTTATAGAATATTAATCGGCCATTGAATCATATGTACTAAAATTTGCTATAAGTAGCTTAGATAAGAAGATATTCAACAACGATTCAAGAAAATTAAGAAATTTGTCATTTGTTGAGAAAAACATCACAATTGTAAATCGCTGTTTCTCAGTAATTTTTCAAAGTAGAGAGTAGTATTTATGCTCAGTAGACGAAGAATTTTATCTACTTTAATTCACAGGAGAACACAATTTGTTTGGAATGCTTCCTGTAGGAGTTATTAATGAAAAACGGAAAAAAGTTCAATTTTTTTTTTGTTTTTGGGACACCCTGTACTAAGCACGAGCGGTAAATTGGTGCAAACTTCAAGAAACCTTCTTTGCTTGTTAATGAAGAGATTAAAATAGTTTCCAGCTTTCCGACAATTATCTACGCTATACCCCCTTTTTTAATGTTTCCTCACCGGTCTATAGTGCGGGGCATCAAATTGTAGAATAGTTCTATTCGAATAATAGGCCAGTGTAAAAACATCAGAAAAGGGGGTATAGCGTCAATAATTCTCGGAAAGCTGGAAACTGTTTTAATCTCTTCTTTAACATGCAACGAAGGTTTCTTGAAGTTTGCACCAAATTTGCGCTTGTGCTAAGTACAGGGTGACCCAAAAACCGAAACATTTTTGTATTTTTTTCAGTTTTTCACTAATAACTTCTAAACGGTGCTTTCTAGTAATATATTGTTTTCTTATAAATTGAAGTACGTGATATTCTGCGTCGTTTAAGCATAAATACTCTTTTGTACATCAAAAAATATTTATGATACAGAAACTGCCAATTACATATGAATTTTCTCAACAAATCGAAATATTCCTATTTTTCTCTTTTGATGTCGAATAACTCCTCAATTAAGGTATTTACGGCAATATTTTACTAAACATATTTAATAATGGGTTAATTTTTGCTAACTTGAGATTAAAACTTTACACCTACAGTGCATAGTTTTAGATACACAGGTGTTTAAAGAGAGACGAGTGAAATAAAGAAATTTATTAAATGATAGATTTAGATATGTAAAAGCAAAGGTAATTTAAATTTTACTCTTTCATTTTGTTAACCTATAGTTTTTCAAGTAAAATTTAAATTTTCAATACTGTTACGCTACTGCATAACATTTTATATCGAAAAGAGTAATTTTTTTACCTTCATTGGTTTTATTAAAATATCTCCTAAACGAGTAGGGTTAGGAAAAAAATGTTTACTGCAAAATTTATCAACAATAATTTTTCTATATTATATTTGAAAAATAATTTCTTTAACTTAAATACTAAGTGAGGCAGAATTGATTAAAAATGGTATATAAAAAATAAGTTCATACATGTCGTCACTTTTTGTTAAATTACTCCTAAACCAAGCAGTGTAGCATAAATTCATTAAATTACATTTAAAGGTAAATAAATTTTCTATAAAATTAGTATAATAAAATTAATTTGAGATTTATAATAAAAAAAGTACTAGATGTTCAAATTTGATTTTGTATAGAGGCACGTTGCTACGCAGGAACATTTTGTATGGGAAGCGTGGATTTATTTTACAAAATATTGATAAAACTTTGACGTCATTCTTGGTGCCAAGCCCTTAAATACATAAATTAATAAATAGAATGTAACATACCATAGAGCAAAACAGTCCACTAATTCTACGCTATTATTGAAGTTTGTAGGAACAGATACAGGTAAAATATAAAGAGATAAATAATGAATATTAATTGCTCCGGCACATATATGACCCTATAAAAATATTCCAATTATTATAATTAAAAGTGCGTAAACCACCCAAAATTAATTTTGCTTCGTTTCATTATAATTACGACAAAATATTTAACTATTTATTAGGCATGTGTAGATACTGACTTTTTTTAAATTATCACACAATTCCCTTTGTCAATAAAAATATAATAATCCTTAGTAGACATGATTTTCGTAATATGTTTTTTTGTATTTCTATTAAAAATATTTTCTCCGAATGGCGGGTTTATTGCCATAGGCAATATCTGCAAACCAATCACTAAGGTTCAGGTAGTTAATACGTCAGTATGACGAAAAATAATTTGATTAGGTACTTCAATCATCTAAAGTTATTCCAATGCTTTTTCATAGAATTGTCATAGAACGTTCCGTTTTCAGTACCAGTTTTTCCCTTATTATAAAGTCAGTTCCTCACATGGATTGCGCCTTTAAATATTATTGCTTTCTTGCTCTCGCGATTATGATATGCATCAGTTCTGATCCACTTCTGATAACCAATATTTTGACCAACTATCCTGGTAGGAAGTCCTTTGATACGTACAGGTTTAGACGGTTTCAGGCTGAGAAGAAGACCAATGAATCTCATTTAATAACTCAGAATTAATTAAATGATTTGGTATATATACACGGGCTCGGTTTGTTTAATGAAAAAGCGAGCTTCTTGATTTGCGGTCAAATTCGGTATCTAAGGGACAGTCAAATAACAAAAAAATGTGATTAGGAATGATCAGATTCGTAAAACTTTTTTTCTATTGAGAACCTAATTAAAACATAAAATAGGCCGCCTTGTTAACTTAAGTGTGCTTACTCCATCTCTCAATATTATGTTTGGACTTACGAAAACTTCTTTATTAAAGTTATGAACACCGAAGGTGATGGTTTCGAGAATCAAAAAAATCTCTCCTCAAATAAGGCAACTTACAAGAAATTTCCCTTTTCAATTAAAATTAATTGACAAGGTATTGGCAGCTTCGAATTGTTTTGTGAGTATTATAGTGAAGAGATTGCTAGGTAATACGAAGTCCTACAATTTTCTAAGAACCTGAGTTTATCTAAATAAACCCAAACACGTCTTTCTACACTTCACACAAAGCTACAAAACCTTGTGTTGTGAAGTGGATGGAGAGTAAGTCAGCATCGGGGATGGAACCCGCGTCCACCGGATTTAGGTTACCAACCGGAATACCAATTATCTCTAAACTATTAAGAAGTTATGAAGCACTAGGATTTTGTATATCCTTAAAATGCACATTGCACATACATTTTTACCTATGCTCATCAGCTATTTTAGGTATTTTGTGTCAAAAATTTGATTGGGATGGATTGTAAAAAATTCACCATCTATTTTTTTCTCACGACCAACTCGTGCTTATTACTTTTACTTTCTGAGACGGCAATTGCCCCAATTGGTTGTGGCAATAAAATTATAATTAACTAGAAATGTGTACAAAAAATTGACAAAGGAAAAAAATCTTAGTACTCTCACAAGCATTTTCTCAAGCTCAGTCATAAAAGTAAAAATAAAAAATGATGTGACAATTGAATTAAAACCCATTTTTCAAGTACCGTTACTTTCAATTTAAAAGTTTTTACCTTTTTTATACTATAAAATGTGTAACACAGAATCGTAAAGAATAAAATCCATTATCTACGAAATATAATATTATGTGGATAAATGTTCTGTATGGTTGTAATATAATAACAACAGCAAAATATAAGAAAATATTGATAAAAAGAAATTTAGTCCATAAGTTTTAACTTGATATCTATTCGTGTACTAAGAGGAAACCTATAGGCAAACTATTAAGATATTTTTGTGGCCGATTTTATTTTTCTTTGAGTTGAAACATATTATTTTCCTACCTATGAGCATATAAAAGCATTTCTCATTTATTATACGCTTCATAAGTTATTTATCTATATCCTCTTCCTTTCCTTTATGCCTTTGCATGTGAATAATCACGTTGGTTATGATAATCACACAACGCCATTTTTGTAAAACATAACATATTCTTTTTATGACTTTCTAAAGTGTAATATCCTTGGAGTCGGTACTATCCTAGTAGGATGGAGATATTATAGAATGTTTGTTCAGTAAGCTAAGAATCATATATTACTGAATTTAATGTCACGTGTAAAATAACGTTTCAACTAGTATATTTGTCACGTTATTAAACATGTAAGGCGTAGGCATCATCTCCAAATATGTACGTAGGTACTACACTACTACCTAATATGAATCTATTTTGATTACACCAATTAATTACTGTCTTGTTGTAGTGCTACTTAAACCATACCATCGTAGATATATCTACTAATATTATTATTACTAAATTTAATCAAAATAATATTCCAGACTTCATAATCACCATACTGAATACATTCTCAAAGTAACAGCAGCATAATACATTCTTGAATAGTCGTTTCCTTTAATATGGGGTGTTTTTTTGTGAATAGGTAAACTTTTAAAATGAAATTAAACCATTTAAAATCATGGAAATGTCCATTAAAATGGCTTTACTAGAAAGATGAAAGTTTACCATTTATGTTTCAATACAATTTTGGGCATATATGCGCCACACTGGCTCGAATATCGAAGCCCAATTTTCAACCACTTTTTCAAACGCAGTTGGGGCCGTATATTGCGAATTTAGCTTCCAAGTGGTCCAACCTCTCTCATCTCTGACGAATTGACCACTCACTTCACATATACCCATAGAAAATAATCCAGAGAATAACGGAGGTCGATCAACAAGACCATTGAGTGAAATTATGCGCTTACCGCTGTTTCCCCTGCAATAATCTGGTTGTGTTTTTTTGCACCAATTTTCAAATATACGCAATTATCTTACTTCTAGTCGTTGTCAACAGTCTATACAGCTACAATATACTATAGTCCATACAGACTGTTTAGGACATTGGTTGAGCGTGACTTTGGTCCACTTAGACACAAAGGGTTGTGTTTTCTACTATTATAACACTTACCACCTCTCATTCGAGCGATTTGATAAAAAAAATGGAGAATTCATTGTAGATAGGTTTACCGATGGCAATCACGATAATCTGATCCACAGTCCTTACAGGATTGGATTTTCTCCCAGTCTATACATTCCCGTTTAAACTTCTTCGTTAAAGTGAAAAGTTACTCGTAGCATAGAAGAAAATAAACGTAATAAGCAAAGTAGCGTATATGGGTAATTCGATTAATATATATTTTTACAGCAATTTAAGATTTGTTGTAATTTCGTGACAAACATATTAATAGGACATGTATTTGTGTATGTAGAGTACATAGGTAGGCACATTCTCCGTAATGTCTAAGTTATTCATTCGTTGTCGAGCAGGGTAAGAACCAAATATTTAAAGAACATTATTTCTTGTGTTCATCAGAAATCTACTACCACGTTCGACGATTGTTTGCCCAGGCAGTCACTTTACCACGACAATCGTTTGTTGAACATCTTGACTTTATTATAAGAGGAAAAAATAATAAAATCTTTGGTATTCCCCTTCAAATAATGTGAGCCTACAATTTATTGGTATTGTACCAAGTATACACAAAGTAGTAGGTAAAGATTTATTGTATCTTTTGTATGATAGAGTTCATAAACATTTCAATCGAGGTTCGAATCTAATGAAATGTAATTCAATTTTTACGCTGCGTAAACAAGAGTTCAAACCTAGGAGTTCACGATGTACCTAGCTAACATTCGACGCTAATTCACATTGTATCAATTTCTAACAGAGATTTAAATTTTCTAAATAAAGTGGTAGGTAGAAATATACAAGAATATTTCCATAGTTGCTCACTAATCACTATTCTATTCGATATGTGAGGCACAATAATAAAATATAAAAATAATAGTTTTAAAGAGTTTACTTCAGTTAGTTTATACTTACCACCTACGTACATAATTATTTAATTCAACCAATTTCGAAAGTAGTAATAATGAAGTTGTCAAGCGAAATAGGAGGGAGGGAGTTGATACTTAAACTTGTTTATGTCCTCAATTCTCCACATTGCAGTGTTATGAATAGAAATAATAATAATCTGTAAGTGTTGTCATTACAGCTTTCGTACCTACTTAGAAAACTTTCATTAAACGTACTAATGAAAATTATAATCACGTTAAATGACATCATGATGGTGCGGTTAAGCGAATTTGCTATTAATATTAGTATGATAGCCTGTTGATGTTAATAAAACGAAAACAAGGTCATCAATAGGAATGGAAACAACGTCACTAGGTTTATTACACAGTATTACGTACGAAAGATCTCCTTGTGACCCAACTTCACCTTCTTGCTTGCTTCTTTGTCAATACAACCTTGGGTTCTGCTGCCTTCGTATTTTAGAACAATGCTTATCGCTCCAAAAATCTACCAATCAAATAAGTTGCACTTCAATTACTAGACATCCGTAGATGATAATATGTACCAGGATGAGCCGAACTTACATCAAGAAAATAATTAAGTTCAGTCATCAGCCTTGCTTTGCCATCGCTGCATATCTGTTGAGATAAAAAAAGCTTTACGACGTCTGCAAACGGTCAATGGTACCTTCAACTTAATATAGACTCATCTAATATGAATTGAAATACAGAATTTAAATAATATAGAAATGAATTAAAAGCCAAAAGATCATAAAAAACTTTATTTAAAAGATTTTATTCCTAATTCTTTTCCGAATTCTGTGTTTAATACATTATTACAAAAGTAAATTGTCTAGTGTCTGGCAAATCTAATAACTTTACTCATTTGCTTACAGACACCAACTTTTCAGGAAAAATATATCTGACATTGGTCACAGTCTAGTGCGTACGTAAACCGTATTTCTCTTTTTCTTTAATACATCTATTGTATTTTCACTTGAAATCTTTATTGTTTTTAAGAGCACGACTAGCAAAAATGAATCTGAGTACTTAGATACATGTATCACAGTAAATAATCAAACATTGGTTGTATTTTTTATATAGAAATATGAATACTATGTGTTAACATTCAGGACGTTAAAATAATCATCCAATTATATTATCGAGACAAATTGAAGATTGTTAAGGGCATTATGAAATATATCTAGAATGCCATACAAAGATGTATCAAATTAGATGTCAACATGATGAAATGATTTCAAGATAGGTATTCTGTTATAGTTATCCAACATCACACCAGTTTTATGATACAATAGAAATATACCTAGAGGTATTATTATTATTATGTATAACTTGTTCATATGAGTTGATGACACTATTGACACCTACCCACTTTATACAATGAATTGCAGAGATGGCGGTTTCATTGTAAATCGTAGGTATGATATTATTCAACGTGAAGAGGATAATATTTTCATTGTACTCGTTATGACGACGTGAAAAGGCAGCGTTTGCACTATCGAATTTATTATGAACTGGTTTCCAATATTATCGCATGAATTATTCTAAAACATATATTTTTTAATCCATCTACAGTCTACACCGTCCCTAATCATAGTAAATGAGGTATTCAGTGGCCTCCGCTTAGTAATGCACTGCACGTCCTCATTGATGCAAAATACCTATATTGTAACCCTCTTAAAACCCTACAGCAGGTATACTAATTTGGTTCACAATACCTTAAATATTAATGTGTCTTGGTAAGTAAATTATCGCAATTAAATTTCGTATGTATCCTTAAAAATCCTGAAATATTTTGAAACGTGGAAGATAAGCAGTCGAAAAGAAACGGTTGGATAAGAATAATGGGATCCTTAATCTACCTAGGATCGGGCTGATGGCGCAGATTGATAGTTAGATTGCTTATACATTGAAGGCGAATAATCATTTAATGTCCCTACCAATACCTTTGCCTTACTTTCAATAATTAAAGACACATTTCTTCTCAATTTATAAAACTGTAATCCGCATCGTTTCAAGTGAAAATACTCGATAATACTATGTTGAAATAAATGCAACATTAAATATAATAAACGCTTTCTTTTTGTTTAAAGCAACGTAAACATTAAACGCTTTAAGAGTCTCATAAAACCTTTAAAGGGTCGTTGAAAAATATTTGGAGACTTTTAATAATATAATCTTTTGTTAACACCATTTAATAACTGGAATCGTTACAAACACATTTAGTGAAAGCTACTTTGGTGGAAAATTGCGTATTCTTGTTTTAAATTATATTCTCAACGTCGGGAATATTCGAGAAAATTGGGAAAAGTCACTGAGAGCAGATTAACTCATGGACCCTATCGTTAACATGAAAAACATCACAGAAAATTGCTCCTATTTAAAAATCTACAGTTTCTTACATTATTATTTCAGTACATTGATAGATTCATTAACACGTAAAATATTAAAATTTATTCATATTTCCTTGTGCAATCATTTAAGCGAAAAATTAACGCAATAAAATACGAACATAAAAATAAACGAAATGCTTTAAGGTTAAATTGTGTGCGGTGAGGATTATGTATTTTATTCTAAGTCATGTTTTTAAATTTATGAAGATTTGTTGCTTTGGAAGGAAAAAACAAATTACAAATCAGACCATTTCCCTTCAAGTGGTCGTTAGTAGAGGCATCGAATTAATTCCATTTGCCTGTTAACCACCCAATGGGCTTGTTCTTGAAAAGTTTACATAAAATGAATATGCAAACACTAGCAAAAGAGAGAGTGGGAGGGAAACCAAGAATAAAATCACACAACGAGATTTCGCAATTTATTCACAACGGTTGAATGTGAGCCGACAACCACTTAGTACGATACGTTTCCCATTCCAAACAGAATGCATTAACACAGTTTTCAGGTACAATAGTCAAATTTAAATAACGCTTCGGTCAAAGAACAAAAACTCCTTGGCACAGAGTACAATCGGAATCACTAATGAGGCAACTACGTACCTAGAGATGTTATCCAAAGTTATTTATGAACCCAAAAGTATGGCACACTTCCTATCTGAAATGATCCTATATTCCTACTTACCAGCACTGTATATTAGTGTACATAAGTATATGGACGCGTTATGCACTATGTACGTAATTGTGGTTGAAATACCTAATCATCTTCACAGTTATTTGCAAGACTGCCAAAATAAATTGTACAGAATAGATGCAAAAGCAATGCAATTTATACTATGTACATCACTATACTACACACCTATATACTTGCTTCTAAGAATCACCATTACCCGCCATTATGTCTAAACCCTTATAATTGAAAACACCTGCAGTATTTTGGCAGGTACCTTTGTACCTATTGAATTTGCTACGAAATACAAACCAATGTTGCTCATATACAAAATTCTCATCCGGGGTTTTATAAGTTTAATTTACTTTATACCAAACAAAAAGTCATACAAGTTTCTGTAATATTATAATCCAAAAAAGTTTGTCTTAAGAGTTGTTAAAAAGTTGTTTATTTTAAAGTGCTTCCTTTGCAACTACTTGTATTCAATGTCTTATTATGTTAGTCCTTCTGCTTTTTAAATGATAAATGCTCGTAGAAATGTGCACTTAGTTGGTTGCAAGCGGCATTTTTCAGATATAATGCTATTATAATTGAACCATTTATTACGACAATGTGACTGAAAGTCTCGATTAGTGGTGAAAAAGCAAAAAGATTTATATTTACGTACTATACCATTATATAATGGCAATCTCTTTTCATAATGACATGCAATATTTTTATAACTACGCAAGCATACAATTCCAGAGGAAATATAAAATAGTTGTCTTATATCTGCACATAGACACATAAGAATATATTAGTTTTTATCATTAAAAAGCCAAGATCCAACTATGTGTGTCTATATAACTCCGCCCTTACACTTCTATCTAATTAGTGCCACAATAATAGGCGTAATGGTAACCTTTATAAATATTTTAATAAGAGTTATACATTCTGCAAAAGAAGTACGTATGTCAATTCAACATTTTTATATGTAATTTGAAAGGGCGTATTACTTTTGTGTTAGAGGCCTTTGTTTCCATCTGGCAGATTATTTTTATTGCATTTCGAAAACTCAGCTATCTTGAAAGTTATGTAGTGGGAGGTTGGTAAATATCAAAAGCTAAAGCCCATCAACTCGAATAAATAATATATAAAGATTTTTTCGTGAGTTCGAGAAGAAAAATATAAAATCGAAAGGGTGAAGAATAAGACAAACACGAAAATATCAAAGTTATGTTTATGAAAATAATTTGACGTTGATATCTCCTTTTCTCGTTGTATTTTTGGTTGAAATTTATCCGTTTTGAGATGAGAGCTATAGAGTAGGTTGGTTTCATTTTTCGGGGGTATGTGGGGCGTCTGAATGTCGCTACAAATAATTACCGGGGTCGGGTAGAAAATTTGTTTTCTCCTTTAACGATTTGCTGACAGAGACGGAGCTTAAGTGATTCACCAAATTGAACGAAACTGATGAAGGTTTGTAAGGAAACAGAGTAAGAGACTTTTTTATCTTTAGCCGGTCAACAGTTTGTAGCTGTAGCTCTTCTCACCAAAACACATAAAATGTTTTTCAACGAACTTTTATAGATACTTATCATTTTTATACGTAGTTTCTTTCTCTGTGTCCGTTCCACTGCTACGCCAGACCTTCCGTGAAATGTTTTATGATGGATCTTACCTAACTCCTTACGTTCACGTAACAATGTGTGCAGTGTGTGATAAACATGAGGTAACCAGAATAGTGTATTTCAGAATCTTTTTGCTACTTGACAAAAAATAATTTCTGATAAGTTCTATAAAAATACTACAAAATGAAAAACTAATATAATAATTACGCAGTCGTGTATAGAGGGTCATGTATCACAAGTACACATAAAAATTATTTTCACAAACGCGTACCAATATAGGTAATTTACTTGAATTATATACAAAATTTACCTAGAATTCATTGATAGATTATTAAAGTCTTCCATTACAATTTAAGTCAATTAAATTGCAAACTATTTAAGTCTCTTTTACTAAATAACTTAACAGCCCGATGACCCGTGAGTAATGTAATGTTTTTGTTTAACAATTTGAGAACAACATTCCTCTACTATGAAGTCTCGTAAATGTTCCTGACGCTTAACAGTTATCACCTTGTTCAGTATTATACAGCAACTACCAGTTCTACTTGGTACATTCAAGTAATATACTACTGTATATTTACTTTAATACCCACACTGTTGTTTTAGATGGGGACCCGCTCTGTAAATAATTGTGACTAAATGTCTTTAAATGAGACATTCCGTAAAGTTTTATTTTACACTTGGTTTGTTGTAATAGTACAAACATAAAGGTTGCTATTTTATAATTTACAAGCTGACAAATTATGAATATTATCGTCTTTGGTGGCATGGTTCGGCTCCGTCTTCTTATTTTCGTTATGGATATTTTTGCATCATAGAAATAAAATGTAGTAATGGAATGGAAATTACTGCAAGAGTTATAAGTCGATAGTTTGTAAGCAACTTATATACAATAGAAAATACCTATTGACTTTACTTTTTTCTTAATTGTTGATAACAATGGAGTAATGATTGTTTCTTAGGCAATGCATTGATTCCTACTTTGTGCTGAATCTCTTGGAAGGTACAAAATTAAAAATAAAATGAAATAGAAGTACAAAGTGAAACATATTTAGGTATATTTACATTTTCTAGTTTGGCTTAGCGACAGAAAATATTCGCTGTTAAATATCTACTGAAAGTGTTCACAGAAATGTAGAAATATGTTGTGCAAGACTAACCCTGTACTAACCACTGTAGTAGAACGTAACCTTTGGAGGTTAAACTCGTATTATATATACGAAATGTCTTCCCCGCCCTTCAAATAACATTCGTATCACAAACAGCTACACTCGCTTACTTTTTGTAGATTTTACATACACTCTATCATTGAGTATGTATCATGTCGACATTATAATGTTTTCAAGTATTATTTACACGAACACTCAACAGTTTATAGAGCTTTACTGGTTTCAATCTTTCATTTTATAAGGGTATAATAATTGAATTTACAACCTAAAAGTTTTCGCATTCGGATTACATGTGGATGTAGGTACTATTAAAACTTTTATTAGAACACAGAAATTGATCTACAGAAGTTGATGATGAAATTGTAGATATTTGAGACTAGGTAAAATACTTCTTGGATTTGTTACAAGGGATCAACTGCTTGAGTATTTTCATAATAAAATACACGCTTAATCGTAAAATGTTTAGCAGAATTTTCAGTTATGTGCAAATCTCCTCTTTCCACGGAATGATCTTGATCCATTGATATTTAACAAAGATTCAAATTTCTTAATAATAAGACATTAATACTTGTATATTGTAAAGAATAGCAAGTGTTAATTTATGCAGTAAAATATACAAGTGATACAACACCAGAATGATATATCAAATTCAGTTTTACGCAAGTAAGGAGCGCAAAACCACTGAGATTACCATTAGGCACTATTCTTTCGACGTATTTATTTTAGAAACGCGTAAATTAACATGGTGGACATTAGTATTAAATAATTATGAAAACAATTTAATGTCAAGCTAAGTAATCACAGAGAAGATTTTAACGTAAGTAAATATAAATTAAATTTGATAATAAAACAACGATGTAGATACTTTTATGTCGTAACAAACCTTCAATTCGATTATAAATCCTTTTGTTTGAAAGCGTGAAAGTTTTGTTGAAAATGAGAACGAGCCTTAAGCCAAATAATTCATGTTGACATTACCCAAAAGCTAATTAAAAGTCTGAATAATCGACATGAACGACGAAGGCCTCATTTTGTATTTTATATTCTGAAAACGAATAGTAAACAGTTGAGATACTAATGTTGTATACTAATAAAATGTTTTATTGAAAAGGAACTTTCTATTTGCCAATGTTATATATTACTACAATGGAAATTCTGTTATTAACAATATTATTAAAAACTAAGTAGAATTCAGACATCAGATAAACATATCGTCAACCCATCTAAAAACATAATGAAATTCCAAGTATTTAACAGTAAACTGTTCATCTTTCGCTGCAGATCGCATGTACCTACAAGAATATACCTACTAATAGCGTAATGGCAGTATATGGATTAAATAAACAAAATAGTATTACGTGTATAAAATATACATACACAATCATAATACAATTCAGTGTTCCTATTAATATAGGTAAAGTCCTTCTACTCTTTGTTGAATACAAAGAACCCATTAAAATGTTTATGAAAAATAAATGGTTACACAACATAAACTACCATATCTGCAAGCGAATGGAAGATGATTATTGTAACTACATACAAAATATGTACATACATTGTAGCTACTAATATTATTCTATCTACCGATGTATGTCATGATCTCCATAACAAAACACGTTGTGCTTGTTAAGGTTTCACGTTGGCAGTCTACCTACATGAATAAAATGGAAAAGGAACGAATTGTCAAATATTCATATTAAATTTATTACCATCCATTAACTTCGCGCACCTACTTAATTCTAAATTTATAGCAGATGTATTTATATTTCTTTTTATGTCTCAAGTTTCCCTAAACACATTACGTTCTCAATTTTCTTTTTAGTCCAATGTAAAGAAAAACAAGTTTAATGTGCCAACTGCTTGTGGATAATTTTATAAGTATTTTTAAAGTATTTGTTAAAGTATTGGTACTAATTTTTGATAATATGAATAACTAAATTCCATGTATTGAAACCTGTGAAATTCTTCCCTCCATCGTTATGTTATGTTTTATTATATATCTTCATTTAATTTGATCTCACAATATTGAAATCTCCCACACATTATTAAGCAAATATTGTTCGCAGTTCGCACACTGTAATTGAAACTTTAGTTCTACTACGTACTCTGAGGAAAACATAAAAAAACATGTTTGTTGAAAAAACATTATTGCGACCTAATGTTGGTAAAAGGAGGCAATGAGAGCATGAAAATGTGTACGAAATTATTCACAGCATTTTTTAGAATAAAGTACACACTAGTTATTTTAATTACTGGAAAACAAACGGCCGGCGTATTTACTCAGTAAAATTAGTCATAATACGAAAGCTCGGGTAGTTTTCATCATTTTGATAAACATTTCATTTGAGGTTAGTTATCAGAGATCGCAGCAGTGCGATAAGCTCGTCCTAGTAAACCAATAGCCCAGTACTGATGGATAGTCGGAAATTCGAATCTTCCATTTCAGGCACATTATTATCAACATACCAAAAATTAAAACCACACGACCTTTTACATAGCACTCATGTAAAAGTACGTTGTGTTAACTGGGCTTTATTTGAAAAATAACAAAAATCACAACGCCTTGTTTTTGTATAGGTACCTAATGGTAGGGAGAATACTAAATTTGGAACAAATTTTTAAAACAAACAGAACCGTAAAATATCAACAAGAAGAGGGTTTCATGTGGAATGTAAAACAAATATTCACCAAATCGATAAATTCTTGAAAAAAAAACATATACAACTACATTGCTTTGTTTTCACGAAGTGTGGACCCATTCTGAAGTAAAAAATACAATAGGATACACCGTATTGGCAGCGCATGTATTGTATAAAATGAAATATAATATTTTGCGCTTAGAAACCTGGAATTATTATATAAGAAATAATATTAGCTCACTATACACTACTAAGTGAGTCAGGTTCCTATACAATCACTAGCTTCTAGCTCTTAGAGGAAACTAATAATGAATAATGATAATACGTATCTAATGATAATATTATTGAAGCCTTGAAAAGAGTAACAATGTGGTATAAGATTATATGAAGTGCCTATAATTATAATATTATGAACAGAGAAACCTTCTCACATATCTGATAAACTCCCAATAGAGAACGAAATAGAAAATCTGTAGTACCACTTCACTGTGAATTTGATATTCGGAAAAAGTAGACACTTATACGTTTAGTTAGGAAAACCTACTCAATATTTTATTTATTTTTCCCTACAGACTTTAATACTTTCTTACACACTTCAAATTAATTACACCACTTCTATCCTCTCGACCGTCTTGATTATTTTTAAGAAAAAAAAAACTCTCAACAATAATAATAAATAATCGAGAAGATTGGTACTAATACTTTTACATGAAATCTTATTTTATATTTTATAACGTAACATGTACCTATTATTATTATTTATTGATTTGTTTATCTTATTATATGTATTTCCAATTTTTATATTTAATAGTACATTATAGAATTTGTATCCTCGGCTTGGTTGAAATGGCGGGAGGTCACCGGCGTGACATGTGATAACAGGATGCCAGTTAAACTCAAAGGGCTAATATACAAGAGTGTCATCAGACCCGTGCTTACATATGGCTCAGAAACATGGAATACCTCGCTAAGGCATGTCCGTGCCGTACAGACAGCAGAGATGAAAATGTTGAGATGGATGTGCGGTGTCACAAGGCTTGACAGAATCCGAAACTCCTACATTCGTGGGAGTCTAGGTGTACGCGACATCTCTGACAAGATCCAGGAAAACAGGCTGCGTTGGTACGGACATGTCAGCAGAAGACCGCCAGAGTATATTGGCAACAGGGCACAAACACTACGTGTCCCTGGTAGGAGGTCCCGAGGAAGACCCAAGCGTAGGTGGCATGAGGTGGTGAGGCAGGATATGAGCGAGAACGACGTGACACCGGAAGATGCGCAAGATCGAGCGAAGTGGCGGCGAAAGACCCGAAAGGCAGACCCCACCACGATGTGGGATTAATAATGCCCAGGAGAAGAAGAAGATAGAATTTGTACCTTCCTTCACATTTGTGTTCTGATTATTATTTGTTTACTTACATGTTTATTATGTGTTTGTCTATAATACTATGATTTTTTATTATAATTTTATTTTTAATAAGGAATTGCTTTTGCAACTAAGATAATTTGGTAATCCTTCAGTCTACGCTGGTGTATTTGTTGCAAATGTGAAATTGTTCATACTTTTTGATAAGACTGTTTGTACTCGAAACATCAATAAAATAAAGTAAAACCTACCGTAAAAATAGCCGTTCTGCAATAGAGAGAAGTTTACTCTGATTTTTAAAGCAATTTAGGTGACAAAACAAACGTTATTTCCGTCGTATTTCACAAGTTTCCTCCATGACCGGAAATAACTAGACAGACGCCTAGATGACATGAATAGATCTAAAAGCCCTTATTACCGAAGTCACTCGGTCAACGTGATTGCCAGATTCTATTAAATGTATTATATCTACGGCCAACCGTACTCTTCAGCCATCCCTTACATTAATATGTTATCTGATATTCTAGAATATTTATCACTATATTAAAATTATTTCGATTATGAATATAAAAAGCACAATAGAATTTACTCGTATTTACATTGTACTTAATGTAGTGAAAATTAACTGGCATATGTTCTAAAACTGTATAGGTATGTCAAAAGTACACACAAAAGAAAGTCTTCAACACTATAACGTAAACCATACAGTAACTGGATAAACTCCTAAGATAAGAACTTGAAGGTCACTGTTCAGTTACTGCATGAATTTCCCCGATAGATGTAAGCAAGCCATATATTAATATGCTGTGGACACTCTTAATTGGGAGGTTAACGTGAATTATATATTTTGTGTATGTCACTATGTATGTTTCGGGTTGACTGTAAGATATTGCGTTAGCAATAAGTCCGCCTTTTGGCACACAAGATTGTCTTATTTTTTTGTAATCATTGTAATCATTTTGGTCAATAAAGATTTATTTATTTATTTATTTTATTTATTATGTTTGTTAACTTTCTGTGTGTGTCCCCAATAAATAAATAAATAAATATTGAATGTAACTGCAATATTTTCTCAAGTGCACTACGATTACATACAAGAGTGAAGAAAGTGAAGTATCTCGTTTTCTGTTATTTATGCCACGTCTATGTTCATTATATAGAAGTCATTAGTACTATCTACTACTAATTATTTACAAGACGATTAGTACGAAACTGCACCTCTCACTATTTATGAGTTCTATGTATATCGTATCTATGAAAATCATACCATCGTCATGTTATTACGTGCAATATGAACACGATATGATATTTGTATAATACATAAATGAAAATACGTACACATAATTCTGGTACATTCTAAAAAAATCGAAGAGAAAAATATAGCACGCATACAAATGATACATCTTTGTCGAAAGTAGACAAACAGTGATTCCTGCGATATGAAAACTTTCTCATCTTCAGAACACAATATCTTTGCAAATTTGACACTCCAGGGTAGTGAGTGAGTACAAAAATATATTTTCGGTTTGAACTGTCATCTCATTCGATATTACATGATTTATGTATGCCATATTATTTTGAACGAGAGAAATATATTGTTTATTATTCGTTTTTAGGGTTAATAAGAAAGTTGGGGCACGTATCTATATGTTTTGCAGGCCACCGAGAAGTGAACTAAAATATATCAACCAGGCTTCTATGAATTATTATTTTTGTGTTGTAAAACGTTTATACCTATGTAAGTATTCATCTCATTTAACATTATAATAATTCTAGCTTGTACCAAGGACACTGTTCTTAAATTACTCAGTAAGTGTGTACTTGTAACCGTATAATGTGAAAATGCTTAGGCATTTCTAACTCCTTTTTCTCATCTTAAACAAGATTCCCGAAATCAATCCAAAATAATTAACAGGTAAAAGTTGTAACAGAATACCCACCAATAAACTTTCTGTAGAATTAGAGAACCCATATAAGATTACTATCAAGTATTGTTCCAAAGAATGTTATAAGAGATCGCTTCTGAAATTCCGTAACTGCTAAAGAATATTTCTAAGAAGCAAATTAAAGAAAAACTAATAAATATCTACTTGAGTAGGTACTTTTGAAAAATGATCTAGTAAAGCATTTAAAGAAAAAAAAATACCTATAAAAAAGATATATTCCTAATTATAATTACGTACCCCTTACATTCGAAGTCTTTCGAAGATATTTATGAGATATGTTTTTTTTTTGTTTTTTCACACCTTGACGATTCCAAGTCAGAATGTTTTCTTCCCTTCCCTTAATCCTCAAATTTTCGCGTTGGGCTGAAATTTTATATAATTAATTGTCAGGTAACAACCTAATAATATTGTTTAAAAAAATGCAACTTTTTAAGTTAATAATAAAATTATACATTATTATATTAATTATTAAAACCCTTATGCTATGAGGTGAACCAGGCTCATGATAGTCATGATTACATACGTGTATGCTTTAACAAAAAAAAAATATTTTTCATTTTTGATGCTTGGTTCATAAAAATCTAGGACTGCGTAAGTGTTTAATTTAAAAAAGAAAATAAACCTAATCGTGTTACATCACAAAGTCATGTAACCAGTAAATTTGTATGAACATGCTAGAGTAATTTCAACTAACCGCAACCTTCAACCGTTCAACCCTTTCTGATACCGTTCTAGTTAATTCCGTTATGAAAAGGTTCGTAGGTAGGTACTTCTCAAAGGCCGGTTTTAATCCAATTTAGTATTTTTTGGTCATTCTAGGATTAGAATAATCTTTCTTTTTTATTACGAAGAGCTGCGCCTTCAAAGGGTTTATTTATATCCGCCGCCTTATTTCCGTGTAAAGTTCTTCTTCCTCTTTGTGTTTTACAGAGAGGTGCAATGACAAAAACAAACAAAAATGACATCACCTTGTTAGCAGGTACCTACAATCTACATACTAAGGTGACCTATACATACAGTGTACTCCAAATGTTCTGTCGTCAGTATTTGTACGAGTATTTATTAAAAAAATGCAATAGGTAAGATGTATTATTTATACAAGTATACCTCATTATATTTTTATACTTCCAATGTTAATTTTTTTTTCTTAAGTATACCTTATTGATCTACCTAGTTTACTTACCTATTAATAATTAAATAGACATATCAAAAAATGTACGAACTCGGCTGAATTTATTCAATTATTTATTCCCATAGGAATATGGAATGTGCTTAGACCGTATGAGAGTTTTTTGCACACATGGTGGATACACAAGTATCGCTGTTCATAATAAAGTTTTTATATTTGAATTTGTATTATTCATATACTTATATCGTCGCGCGGCGGCTTGGAAATATCGAGGCTATCTAGATTCTAGAACAACGCCGACTCGAAACTAAAATGCACAATCTTCTAGCAGTAAGCGAGTAGAGCTGGTTGTAAAAAAATATTCAAATTCACGAGGAAATAAACATTGCAGCGGGCAAAAAAAGCTATAGCTATATTTCAATTGTTTTATTTCTGTTTCAGGAGCGTATTTGGTGATTTTTGTGACGAACTTGTATGGATCACCATAATATGTAGGTATGTTACAGTATATAGTGCCCTTGAGGCAATATTCATGGCTAAACGGTGCCAAAAATGCCAAAAACAAAGAATTGGTTTCAATCCCTTATATAACACCTCGGGCAATAAAGCTTTAATTTTTGCACGCAAAAGTTCAGCTATGTATAACAAATATCGACATTTTCCGTGTACGTATTAGTTATGCGTATATACATATACATACTCTTATTCTTCCCTTATTCAGAAAATCATTATAAATCTTTAACATATTTTTTAATGATCGTAGTCTAAAAGACTTCTGAGCTTTTTGAAACTTAGTGGGGGTATTCAGTATTTTTGTCTATATCCATTACATAGATTTCTCTTACAATAATCGTCACATTACACTAGTTTAGGATACCCAGGAATTATAATACGTTTTTCTAAAACACCCCCATAATACTATCTTGTATAAATTCCTTACCAAGGAATAGAGTTTCACTCATCCTAGTAGAGACACTCCTGAGCTCTATGTACATTGTACACTTACGTAAGTAAGTTATATTTACATATTATATTATCGGTTCATATACACCTACGACCTATCTACAATTTTAGAAGGATCCTCTTTACATAACAAACTTATAGTTTGCTATATATATTGTTATTATATATTCATAAATGCGTACATTATTAAATTACTCACGCATTCGCGATGTTGTGGTACGTTCACTAAACAACTTACTTTCCAAGAAAAATCTTCTTCAAAACAATATGCCCACATACTACTCGACTAAAATATGTACTTATTGAAGATACACACTCACTTACTTTTTATGTTGTATGCATAAAAAGTAGGGAAGGATACCTACATATGTCAAAAACCCTTTTTTGTATAATCTAAGTTACCACTATTTTTTCGTTGTTTTTGTTTAATTACGTCAATGTTTAATCAGTCTGATGGATTCGTTTCAAGTACCTAAAAGAAATCAGAAAAAGTGTGAATGACAAATAGTATGAATGTGACGGAAGCGAGGAGCGTGTAAATAAATACAATTGACATCTTCGCAACAGATCTACACTTGAAGGCATGTGTATAATACTATTTAAAAATATTGAGTCGTAACCAAACAATCGTAGTTCATGATCAAAAATCCTTAATTAACCATAATTTTAAACACCCTACATATCATCCGCTTGTCAATGTTTTCTATCAAACGAATTTTTGAATAATTCATTTGTATATGCTGCGGACAGAAGCATACTTTATAATTCATAATAATGTATGTGTGTTTGGTATCATCGTTATTGACAGAGAGTGAATTTATTACTTTTCATACTTATTCCAGATATTATATTAGGTACTTGTGTAGTTAAGTATTTTGTATTCAAATAGACTCGTCGTTTAAAGCTGATAAGCTGTTCCTGACATCTTAACTTTCAAATGACAATTAGTTTCTAATGAGTTCGGTAAAATATTTCATACTTGTGTTATTGGCATCGCTTTGCGAACGTATTGTTTCGTAATATCATGATGAGACTTTACTCGGATGAGGTAAAGTCGATAACATAGTTAACCCACAAGCGTTTCTAGCGGATATAGGTACCTAATCAAACACACACCAGTTTATAATATAATAATCTCTAATATTAAGATAGATCTAACTATCTAGGTAAGATACCCGCCTAATGTACTAATATTATAATATCATATCCATCTCCTTAAATCCCATTTAGTTATTTGATAATTATTACCTTGTTCTCTTGTCAGCAGAAATTTCAAGTTGTATGTTTCACTAAATATTATGAGAATTTGAACTCTTTTTTGACGTTCGTGTCACGCTCTTAACGATGTTTGATAATAAACAATACAGCGAGTATGACACCTTAAGATTATTCTTGCGTAATGTATGTACCTACATCTCTCCAGATTATAAACATGTTTCTTGAATTGTGACCTATCAAAAATTGCAACAGTCATCACAAGGATGAAAGAAGTAACCTTGAAATATTTCTTTAAAAGAAATCGGGTTGCAATAAGTCCACCTTTTGGCACACTACCATTGTCTTGTTTTAGTAACTATGCATATTTTATTTGGCCAATAAAGATTTATTTGTTTTATTTATCGGGTATTGCATTTTATTGTGGATAGAACATCACTTCAGTGTTGATGTAGATTTTAATTTCCATTGTGAAGTTTGTACACATTAATCCCCTGGTCATCATCTCGTCCACATACTCATATATGATAACAAAGCAATGGGCGTATAAAATGAAATATGTTTTTATTTTCCCTTTCAAAATACCAACATTCCTTTTATTTCCGCACAAAAATTATATTACACATAATACGTTTCGGAACGAAATAATAAATAAACAGAAAGGCTTGCCTTGTTAGCTTGAAAACATTGTTTTTTTTTTGTTTCGTTTAAAATTGATTGGTTTAAAAAAATTTACATGAATTGGATTATATTTTTTTTCAAACAGCACCGTAGTAAATCAAGATAATTAATTTGTAAAATAATGAAGCACCCACATAAACCAACCCATAAAGTAAACGCAACAATTTCAGCAATATTTTATTAATAAGTAATTCTCTTCCTGAGTATTACTGTTGTAGACATTTTGAAGGTTAGATATTGTAAGAGAGACTACCTACATTAATAATGTACTTGGTACATTAATATAAGCTCAGATTTTTTCGTTGCCATACAATATATGATCACGTACGAAATCTCATTTTGTGTTGTTCTAACGTAATCTCATTTCGTGTTAATATTTAAAATATTTACTATGAATCATGTGGATATCAAAATGTCAGAGGCGATTATCGCAATCCTACGGAATGAATAGCTACAATGCTGTACTACTCATTAGACATGCTTAAAATTCTGGTCTTCTATTTTTCTACATATTACATTGTCATACATATTTATAAAGTATAGGTGCCGATGTATGCTAGCAAGACATGCACATTGCTAGAGATGAACAATTCAGGTGTGAATGCTGTTGAGAAGAAGAATGAAGGGAAAAAGATAAGATAAGAAATAAAGTGTTTAAAGAACGAGTGGCTGTAATGCGGATGTTGTAACTAGAATGAAAGTGAACAAGTTAAACGGCTAGGACTAGTTAATATGACAAATATGTAGTGAAAGGTTAATAAATCAAATATACATGGATCAGAGAAAAGGCAAAATCTAGTGGCTAGACTATATGAATCGTAGATTGTGATTGCGTGGCGTGCATGTAAGGATAGGGAAACTGGCATTCCGTTCCCTCTGCCTCCCCCGTAGGGGTCACGGTGTGAAGGGATAGAATAGAATAATATATTTTTCTATTCTTAACATTTAAATTTTCCTGTATATTGGAATGATCAAAAATAAAATGAAAACTTATATGCATTATCTATCTTATCTATTACATGCAATGTCTTGATTCGAAATATTCGAAAACCATTTATGGTGATTTTCCTACGCGTCTTTCGCATTACCATTATCATCTCGAACTCTGGAACAGGTTAAAAAAAGAAACCTATAAAAATCAGAACCCTACAAAAATATAATTTTCTGGAAGCATCTTAAACCTACTTAAACATTATATATTCTACACCTTTTGCGGTTAAAGGTTGGGAAGAAATACAGTTATCACAACGCGTATAAAATGTTCCGAGAATAATATAAGAACAAACTTACTCTATAATATTAACCGCTTCAAAATATACGAATCACGAACGAATTTGTAAAGATGGTAGGAGAATGTAGGGGCGTGATATTATTCCTTTTCTGATGCGTGTAAGTCGTCGACTTCCAATGTGTTACAAGTGTATGCGACGAATACTAAACGACAATATTCACCAAAAACTTTTCATAGGTACTTTTACACGTAATATATTTTATTTACCTTCTATCGGCACCATTCCGAAGACTACCTATGTACTATTTTGAATGGTGGTCACTCGGGGTTGAATTCAACAACGAATTCTTTTTAATTAATACCAACACCGCAACATCTATAACTTATGATGAATGTTCCATACCTCAAAAGATAGAGATTGTTGATGTATTATTTTATTCATTTATAACTTTCACTTAATTATTAATTAAGGCTCCACAATGGAAAAAACACGATGCTAATATTAGAGCTAATAATACTAAGCGGTATTAGACAACCTAGGCGTAGTTCTAGACTTGCAGTCCGGGGTTTCTCATGGTAGTCCTAGGACGTCAGTGCAGGGGGCATTTTGTCCATCTGTCCATATATACAAAATATTATGATAACGTATATAACATAATGCTTCTTAAAACACTTCTGTTCTGATTACTTCGTTCCTTATTCTGTCTGTAAGACTTATTCCCAGCTTGGCTCGCTCCATGGCCCTCTGGGTGGCTCTCAGCTTGCTTGTACTTTTACATTTATTTATTAGTTGATGGTCTCAAACCCATATGTAAGCACTGGCAGAATATAAGAATCAAGTACTTTAACTTGAAGTTGATGGGTGTTAGGGGCGTAATATAAACAGGTCTTCCAAAAGCTGCCCACTCTAAAGCAACTCTCCGGTTTGATTACTCTTAATAGTCTTTAAACTGTTATAATAAAATCATGAAGAGACGGGGTAGTAAACATGAAACTAATTATTACTTTACACTTATTCCTGACCATATATAATCTAAGTTCCGACCATTAAAAAACATGCTTACTCGTATCCTATTTAAAACTGTGCAGTGTGCAGGACAGTGGAAGAGTTTATTGTACCTAACTGAAGGTGACGTGTTTTTGTTCTGTTCCTAGAAGGACGAAACGAAGATGCCGAATAATCCTAAACTAATTCTTTTATCTAATTTCCTTTCGTTTTTATTTAATCTACTGAGAAGGATTCTTAAAGATGTTTATTTCTAACTCTTTTAATCCGTAATGATAAACAAAGTACAGTGATATTCCTATAAATACACAACGCATCATGTGTAGAGACAAAATCTTAAATCACAGTTTATATAATAAGTCGGGAGCTGCATCATAATGAATGATTTGTGCTGCATAGCCAACTCCAAAGTAGGCGACCACCAAAAAGATGGATAAACAGCTGGGGGTCGATCTCGCAAAAGGCTTACCATTCCCAAGCAACAGGCCACTAGGCCTAACACAGGAATAAAAAGAAGAAGAATATTATTATCATTGGTTGATTTTTTAATATACCAATTTGAAGGTAATTATTGCACGTTGGTATTTGTCTAGCGATATAGCATCAACCTAAGGTGCAAGCTTAGATTATATATGGTGCAAGTTAATAATATTTACATACATACTATGAAGAAAATTTACAATTTGATTACTTACCTCTGTATCTATAGCTATCTACCTACTCCAGACTTGGTTAGTATGCATACTCTATTATTATGTGTGTGTCGAGCTGTTCCATATTTTGGCGTCACTTTAATAAATATGTAAAAAACCTTTTTTTACTAGACGTCATATCACATATTCACCTCGAATATGATGTAAATAGACTTTACATATTGTATTATATTTCAAAATGTTACTACTTGAAATCCAGAGAGAATACTTCAGCTATCCCCATATTATTCTCCAATAGAAGTACGTTGGTATAATATTTCATATTCCGGTATTTAGATTGATGAAAATGAGAAAAATATTTCATTCCATGTTGAAAAATGATTACACTACGCTTTTTTTGCTGCCGCAGTAATTATTACGCGATCCATTTTATGCAAAACTGAAATGAAGTTCATCTGGTAGTAAAACATGCATTATTATTTTTTAGTTTGTTAGAAAATTGAGGTTCAGCACTCAGAATATCTAACGGAACTACTTTACAACCCTGCAATGCATAATTTGAAAATATCACACGTCCCTTTAAAAATTATGTTGAGATTCGTAAGTAAAAAAGCTTCGTTTATAATTCAAATTCATTTCTAGTATAATAAGATAAATAATAATAATTTCCAATTTAATTTTTATGGTATAATTTTTAAAAAGATAATTTTCAGCAATTGAGTTGAAGGGAGAAATTCAAAACTGTCATAGAAGTGCGTCTTCGAAAATTCTTCGAAAATTCGAAAATATATTTTTGCAGTTATGTAATGAGTATTTATGATTACTGCTTCTGAATTTCTTTCTATGGATTAAATTAAATTATTTCGCAATAAAATTACAATACGAATGATCATCTTGTGTGTTGATTTTTGAAATACGCCTTAGAGAGAATTCCTAAAAGCACGAATAAAATAATATTTATTACAATCCGTTATCGAAAACGTTTTCCCGATTTCAAGTTTTGTCATATACCCACATATACCGAGTACATAACAATATTACGTATTATATTTGTAGCATAAAAACACGCAGACAAATGCGACGGAGACACGGCGACGAATGTACTTATAGATTTTAACAGTGGAGGTCTCCGTATCGAGAAAAAAATTTCATATATGAATCCAAAATTTTATCATTGGACTACACCATCCACGATCCTTTACAAAAAAACCTAAAGAAGGGGAAGTATAGAATGGACGCTAAGTAAGTATCTAATCAAATATGCGTAAATATAAAAAGCTTGTAAAGGTTAATAAAAAAACTTGTAAATTATTGAATTGGTGTGATTTAACAATCGGAGAAGGACCTATGTGTCATTGTACGTGTATGTACATATATTGTATAGCTTTAGTATCATTCTAGTCGAAGCAATAACTCTGTGGCAAATGCCTGGACACTGTAATTATAAATTGGTATAGCTTCTAAATGCCGTGAAGTGAAAGAATTTCACGATATCAATTGTCCCTCAAATGTGCAAATCTAATTTAGAAAAATGTGAATGGAATATCTATATCGAAAGGTAATATTTTATTTCTATTTTACCTAGAAAAATAGGTAACCTATTTGTGAAATCTTTTGATACGGATTAAGAAAATGAAGCGGAAAATAGTTCCACCACTGTAATAATAGTAGGGGAACATTTCGATATTTTGATATGACTTTGATTTACACCCGTTATGTAATATGTGGCATTAGAAATATTCCTTATCTGAATCGTGCGGTGAGAAGATTCTAGAAATATGAGGAATAGGGGAGATGTGACGTTAGACGGGGGGGAAAAGAAAGAGAGAAAAGCTACTGCTGTGTGTTTGTCCATAGAAGAAAATCTTTGTCATATCATGCTTGTATGTACACAGTTCAACTCTTTCTTCGCTTTTTCCGATGTGATGGTTGATTCTCCGTTTTCCACCAAAATCTTTTAATATCCTTACATTTTTTCTTACACATCTTTTACATTATGACTTTTATTTTATTTTTGCTGTATTTTTTTTCCTTTTTCTATCACATCTTTTAATATCACTCCAAGATTTATTACTCCCATATGCTTGACTTCTTGATTTCTTTCGTAATTTGAAAACAAACAATGTTAAATATCACACATTTGTTTCTGATCGTGTTTCTTGTAGTATTCTTTAAATTGGAGAAGTATCATCCTTTCTCACTCATAATCACATGGCATAAAAACTTTACTGACAATCTCAATAGAGGGCGGTGTACAATATATATGTACACGTTTCGGTAGAGGCTTGTCAGGTTGGAGGTCTAGGTTCGGTTCCCGGCCGCGGCAGATGGATGGACTGAAATTGCTGTATGTTACTTAAGTCCAACATTAAGCCAGCCGACGAACAGACATAAGTCTGGTAGAAGGTCCATCCTTTGCTGTGTGTCTTTTGACATAACTACTTCTTAACTTTATTTATATTCAAAAGGTAACTAAATATAAATAATTATTTTCATTTCTCGAAATGGTAATCACTACTTTCACGCTATTTATTGGCTAAGTAGGGAAGTAACTGTACACGAATACTGGATAGGCAATATAGGCATGATTGCCAGTAAGATATAAACTATAGTAACAATGATTATTGAAATATAGAATATTAAAAGCTATTTACAAATTCATTTCTATCCAAAGCAAATTCCTTCTCTGTGAGAATATGAATCAATAATAATAATATGAACCTTTTTGAAGTTAATCAAATATTTAAGTAACGTAGATGGGGTAAAAAGATCCAGAACCGATTTCCGATCTTTTTCGAGACGCGCAACCCAGTAAAGGGATGCTTTGCAAACAATGACTCCCTTTTGCTACCATTCGACGTCTCTCGATGTTATTTATATCTAAGTATGTAGATTTTATTTTAAATACGCATATTTGATATTATGTATCTAGTCAAATAGATTAATGCCCGATCCCACCAACTACCACCTAGGAAGCAGACCCCTAAGGAATTTCCATACAAAACCACAGACAATTTGAGTGATTATTATAACTGTCATAACCTTTAAGATATAAATCCATACAAAATACAACATGCAGCTCTACTTAGTTAGGTGCCCAAATATCTCCGCCCAGAATCTCCCTCACTTAAGTAGCTGCATGTTGTATTTTGTATGGATTTATATCTTAAAGGTTATGACAGTTATAATAATCACTCAAATTATCTATGGTTTTGTATGGAAATTCCTTAGGGGTCTGCTTACTAGGTGGTAGTTGGTGGGATCGGGCATTAGACATATAACTTGTACGTAGGTACTTTAATACTTGTGTGATAATAATATTATTTTATTATCAATCGAGGTAATAATTCTCTAAAAGTAGTACTGTTCATAAGTTTTTATTTACTATACATATAAATCAACACAGTTTTTAAATAAACGAATATTGGGTAAACACCTTATCATTTTACTTGCAAATCTGTTCTTATACCAATTATCCTATTCCTTTAGCAGCTACCATGCACATAGGATATAATTTCCTGTAACTCACTTTCGTTTGCAGCCATTAGCACCAAATCATATCATATGTTAGTTATGTATGACTGAATTACGAAAAACACGGTATATCGGCTTACACAATAGAGATCTTTTAACTACATATCTAATTCGGGAGAGACTATGATGACCACGTTTTGAGATGCCAAATTTAATTACAGTTGGCCGAAATCAGCGCCACGTCGATAATTTAGTTCGATGGCATCTTAAATAAAAACAATATTTTTAATTTCTATGTGATAAATTACAAATTCTTTATATTAACCTACCTATACTTTTAGATGTACTTTATTTTTTTTTCAACCAGAGTTCTTAAATTATCGGTTTAATATTTTTCTCCCCGGTGATTATTCCTTATTATTGACATAAATTTCCACTTAATTCGTAAATTTTATGTAAATTATCTGTTAAATAAGTTTTGCAAAGAAGTTGAGAAGCGTCTACGTGTTGCTGACAGCTTAATTTTATTTTTTTATTCGATACCACAGGGACCCGTCTCGGATGTTGATTTATTTTATGACTTCGAACTAATAAACATCATTTTATTCGTGTCTAATGTAATATTGATGAAATACAGTGTTCTGACAATTCAGATTTATGTTATTTATATAATTATTAAGTAGCCCTATTGACATTACAACTATCACCATTATAATAGGTAATTACAATGCATTTATAACTGACTTATTAAGCAATACTTAAATATGGATGTTCTTATTGTAAACCCGTAATTTCAAGTTTGTGTATAGAAAATATCTGGAATGGCCCGCGAAAAGGTGAAACGCATACCATGGCTGGCGCCCCAATAGAAATATTACAAGAGAAAATATTGAACGAGTGCTGCTCCATTAAGTACCTACTTGCCAGTGGCTCCTCATTAACTGCAAGTTTTATATCATCTCGTCCATTGCATTTAACAACAAGAGCAATTTTCTTTGCTTGTTGATTCGAATTTGTTTCTGCATTTATTACCAATAATAATTAAAGAATTATTTTTGTGTTTGTTTCTACACTCTAATAAATATTTCTCAAACATTCCAATTCTCTCTTGGTAATTTTATTATTTATTTGTTCCTCTGAGGAATGTCTACAGTAATAATAACTACCACCATGATTGATTGTTTCTCTACTGTTTGAAATAGGTCTATAAACTTTTAATTGAATATCGTTATGAACACATTTTTATAGCGATTAATATTTGTATTAGGCTTATTGATTTTTTAATGTTTCAAATATTTTGTCGAAAAATCACCTTTATTTTTTTATTTTTTTTTTATTTTATTAATCTTATAGAGTGCATACAGTTATTACATACAATATAAACAATCACAATATCACCTGCAAATAAACCAGTGAAGACTCAAATATTACTTAATTACAAATCCTGGGCAACACACAACATTTAAAAATCATATAAAAAATTAATATCAAACAGATAAAGAGAAAATTATGTACAAAGAATTCACAAATAATACCTTAATAAATAAATTTATCAGAAATCAGCGTTGCACCTTTTATATTAAGAGAGCAGATACAAGGACACCAGCTGGTCCTAGAGACCAACAACTTATTGTCTGAAATAGCGGAGCATAAACAAGAACATTCATTCAGGAAGCACTGTAAATGTTCAAGTAATCCATAAGTCTCCCAAAAGTCACGCTGCAATACGTAGAAATAAACGAAAATATCATACTGAAAAATAACGTATTCCTACCACTCAAGTCTCCCCTTACTCTCTTTCTTACGAGTAACCCTCTCCTTTCAAGTCCACCCTCAAGCACACCCCACCACTCAGTATATAGATCATAATTAAATTGTGATTTGGTCCTCAGTTCATGGTTGGAAGTGATGAACTGATTAGTACGAAAAGGTTTTGGCTCAAAGTAGGTACATTAGGAACAATAAATAAAAGTAAACAATATTTTACGATCGATATAATAATATTAATTTAATATTTCGCACACACTAGAAGTTAAAAATGTAGTTTTACACAAATCTAATCGCTCATATTTCCTTAGCTTATTATTACTTGATAATCTACTATATTATGATATCTGCCTATCAAATCAACAGCTATTTATCCTACATTAATAATAATCACAGACAACGTGTTCAACATTTCGGATTTACCAGAGTTGTAGGCACATGTGTAATAATAATTGTTTCTTAACAACTTAAAATGAATCCATGATCGTTTGATTCGGTTAAGTGGTTTCAAACTCGTGTTACAACTTGTATCATCACTAAATACAAATCTTTCACAACCCATAATACTTATTTGGTTTCACATTGCTGAAACAAGATGAAAATGAATTTTCTACATAATATCCAGTTCACGTTGAAGTCTACTCAATATAATTTATATTACTCGTACGTATAACCACTCTGAGGTTTAATTAAGACTAGAGTTTCTTTTGCTTAACCTTTAGCTGTAAGTACATACTTACTGAGATTTCAATGTAATTATACAACTTACCCACTGGGATATATCGTTCTAAAATACTCAACCCATTAGTAATTAATTAATTAGTTACTTTGTAAGTTTTTCATATAGTTGAGAATTGTTAAAATAATTCTTAAATTAGGTATATCCCTACATACTTTACCGCGGTGATGAAATACTTGAGTTAATTGAACCAAATGTTCATAACATACGAGTACAGTAGGTACAATAAATTACTTTCAAGCGGCACTCGTTTCTAATGTACCTAAATAACACTTGCCCAGTTGGTCCTTTCTTCTATGATCAACTCACACAATTGGGTACGAAAGTACGGCACCACGGCAACTTTTGCAAACTGGAATCATACATGGAATTTAAAACACTTCGCGATCTCAACGCTTTCAACTGTAGTCGAAAAGTATTAGGCTAGTATCACTTTATATTAACATAATATTGCCTAGTATAAAACATATCGTTTGTCCACAACTTTTGGTATTCATTGACATTACGAGCTCACAAAATGTTTAGAGTAGTAATCGACAGACTTCGACAGCTTTATAGGATAGATTATAAGTATACGTAAACATTGAGCTACTTTATTTTAAATATGTACACTTTTGACAAGTGACAGCTATATATTTTTAACTATATTCCAAACCAAGAATTGTAAAAAAAGGTGTACCTAGATTCAGAGTACAAACTACATAAATTACACATAAATTTACGAGTATATTCATATAAAATTAACACTACCCACGTATTAGATATTACACAAAGAAAACTTCTTAAGTAAAGAAGAAAAACCGTTTTCTATTTACTCCACCCTTCCAGAAAAATTAAAGAATAAAAATAATATACTGAACCAAAAAAAAACAATAAATGTGCGTGAGTAGGATGATAGCAATATATCTAAATCATTCCTTTTCCTAAAGGCGAGCGAGAAGATTATTCCATTAGCTAATCTCGCGGAGTCTATAAGCGGCCAAGCGCCTAGAAAGTGTAATCCAATTAAAGAGCTTAGATTGTATGTAGTATTGGCTAGTAAGCGTCTCGACAAGCTACGTCAGCTCGATGTCTTTGCAGGTTTTCCGATATTATAAATGAATGAATTCAAGAGGAATAAAACAATAAAAATACTTGGCTTTTCATGTTTTTCTTTCTATTTTTGTCTCACAAAATAAATTATTCTTTCGTTTGGTATTCAGAAAAATCAGAGCGTAAAAAATCTCATATTATTTATCTTTTCTTATGTATGTCTATGTAATACGATCATTCTTAATACAATCAGATCAGGAGGTTAGGAATGACATAAAGAAAGATACACGCACTCTTCAAAATCGTCCATATAATGTAATAACAGTAGGTAGTAAAGTTTGTGACTTTCCTGAGGCTCTGCACAGAAACAAAGAACTGGTACACGAAAATATTAAATACGAATTAAATATTTGTACTATTTGTAGATTTATGTAATAGTGAGAAATCCACAACACCGTCCGGTGAAGTTATGAGTAAAAAAATTACAATAAATTTATCGGATTCTGTTCATAAAATGTGCAAAGTATTATTTAATTTTTATATGGCAGACCAATCTTGAATTTAATTTAAGCGTCCATATCCAACCATCGCGTCGTTAGTGATACTCGATACTCTGTAGATGTCTCTGTATGCAACGTTATATTATTACATACCACGTTTACGAATCGAAGTTTTAGAACAAAGGACTGTAACGAAGAGAGAATTTTCATTGTTCTAACTATTAGATACTATTATTATTTCTACTAGGTTCTATAAAATACTTACCTAATAACAATCTCATGCCATGTAGTGTTGTTAACTAACCTGTATTAATATAACAATAGTTTTTCCATCATCGATGATAGATACTTAGTTAAAATGTATCAGGAATAAAATCAGGGCCCAATAAGCCACATCAGTATAATATCATAAAATATAGAGTTTCCGATAAGCACGCTGGATGCTTTTTAATAACCATTGCGACAAAACTTGTTGTATTTCAATAGAAATGTCATTGTTAGTATCATACAAAATTACTAATCCAAGACCAACTCTTTCTTTACATGCCTTGCTGTACACGAAGGGCTACATGAATGGGCTACATGAAGGCCTATTTGTGAGTTATAGGTACGCTGAGATTTCTATAAAATCGTTTCGTAGGGAAAATTAAACTATGAAATAATAATATGTTCAAGACGACGAAAAGACGGGTTGTTTAAGGACTTGGCACCAGGAATGACGTCATAGTCATTTTCCACTGCATTAAAGTTCAAAATCGCGTGAACAATCGCATGAAAAAATGGTAAAAATAGCTTTTTTTCCATTTTTCGGGGAAAATTTTGCGTCTATAAAAAAAAACTTTTGCGGTTATTCCCTAGATTTTTATGCATATTATCAATACAAAAAAAATTACTCCGCGACTTTCGGGAAACGAGTTTCCGTCTTTCGGAAAAAAGATCAGAGGTGTCTTTTTTTTGAGAAATATATAATATATAAAAAAAAATCTTTTACGGTTATTCCCTAGATAAATGTTCAATGCATCTACCCTATTTTGTTCCAAAGCATATTTAGTAACGGCTGTCGAGATATAAGGACTCCCGGCCTTTGAAATTTTTGAAATGTCGGTATGCGTACTCTTAACTGGAATACCAAGATTTATTTAGGTATTTCGGTAAGTATCACTTTTCAAAGAAGCTTTACTAGAAACACGATACTTCGACAGCTTTCTCGAACTTTATTAACCTGATTGAATTTCTCATATCCAGTTATTCTGTACCTGAAAACTTTCCCTCTTTCGAATCCTTTTTGAACTGCTTTGGGTTGAAAGATTGTTTACCTCTTCCATGTACTCGTATTATAAATACATATTCTTTTTTTAGATATAAAATAAAATAACTTTTTCTCAATTATTATTATTTAAAACATTTGACTTACTCTACATATTTTAGGGTTAACCCACCCCTACTTTTAGATATTTCGGGAGCTTCATTTCCACTGTCATCCAGCCTTATACGCCAAATCATTTTTTTCAATGGAGGGCTCGAGGATCGCTGGAAGGGAACCCCTCCTGAAACTACTCTGAACAACATTAATGTTCCGTGGAGGAGACTCTCACAGCAAGGATCTACACACTACAATATTTTCTTAGAAACTAACATCTTACAATTAGGTATTACTACGTACTAAATCTTAATCTATAGGACAACATTGTACAATTTAGACAGCGCATACACAGAGTACAAAAAAAAACGGAAGGGAATACTCGTAATACGGTAACACGAGAGTATTTTGACGGACAATTATTTAAATATCTCATATCCTTTGCTTTAATAAAATGTCGTTTGTATGTCAAATACATCAGAAACGTCTAAGAAATCATCTATGAATATGATCATAATAGTCAACATTGGGTGTAGGGATCATGGTGTCTACGCCAGCATAGATTGCATCGTACTTTCCCTCTACTAACTAATAGATATAGATCATGTTATATTATAGTAATCGTAAGTTGTAGTTATAGTAAATAACAATACTATTCGGATTTAAGAGCTACGTGTATTACGTACTTAAGAATGATAGGTATAAATAATGATCGTGTTACACGTGATGACGTAGGTAATCCCTTAGAGAGGTGTAAAGAACTCAATTAAGATATCATGTGTTGTAAGATAGATAGATTTTGATGTGCGAATTTCACGAACAAACATTATGGATTTTTCTATTAGTTTGTTCACATGATATTAAATTTGATCGCCTCATCTATCAACCATCACGCAGGGAAAGAGATTCCATCGCCACACACTATCATCGAATCGAATCGTTTCATATGCCTACATCGCATCGTACATAATCTGCGATATTTTTCGTCAACATGTTTGTCCTTGAGAATCTGGTAGGTATAAAGTCACTAGAAAATTTTATTGTAACGTAAAAATATTAGGTACCTGCTCATAATTTTATTGTCACTCGGCAACGGATACATTGCCATAAAAAGAAAAGATTATTTTGTAAAGTGACCATCATATTTCATCCGGTCGTGTCACCCTAAATATTTAAAATGTTTTTTATTGATATTACAAACGGTATCTAGGTTATATTATTACCGTCCGGAATGTATAATGTAGTTACATAATTTATCTTCGCAAGCGGAAAAATATTTTAATTTTAATTAGTGCTTTCGGTAAATCTTATACAGAATATTATATGTGTGTATGTTATATGCTTTTTAATGCGTCATATAGGTACCTATTTAACATTATTTGTTATTTAGGAAATTCTGACTTATTATAAATAATTACGTTCAATCAATTTAATTCAACTCTAAACGATTTCCTTTACCCGATGATAGTACACTTTTCTTACTTCTTTACTTTCTTACTACTTAAGGGCATGGGACCAGGAATGACGTCACAGTCTTTTCCCACGGCATTAAGGTTCAAAATTGCGTGAACAATCGCATGATAAAATGGTAAAAATAGCGTTTTTTTTTCAATTTTTTGGGGTTAATTTTGCGTCTATCAAAAAACTTTTACGGTTATTCCCTAGATTTTAATGCATATTATCAGTACAAGAAAAAAAATTTACTCCGCGACTTTCGGGAAACGAGTTTCCGTCTTTCGGAAAAAAGGTGAGAGGTGTTTTTAAATATTTTTTTTGCGAAATCTATACAAGATAAAAAAAATCTTTTACGGTTTTTCCCTAGATAAAGGTTCAATGCATCTACCCTATTTTGTTCCAAAGCAAATTTAGTAACGGTTGTCGAGATAGAAGGTCTCCCGTTTTTAGAAATTTTTGAAATGACGGTATGCACACTCTTAAGACTTTCCAACAGGCAAAAGCCAAAAGTGTTCTGGATTACGACCCACGTTGTATTTCTAGCTCCAGCCTTCCGTGCTTACTCTTATTTTCACAGGTCATATCATAGGTACCGACTTACCTAAATTTCTACATTATTGTGGTATAGAAGTAGCTAAGCTGCCAGGTATCTATCTATCTGCAAACCTATCTCCTGACCCTCGATATAAATTAAAAAAAGAATTAACGTGAAAAAATAATCTTCTTTCAATAATATTATTTTGATTTATACCTAATGCTTGATAGTCGAGGGAATTGAAGGAGAAAATTCTAAATACGATTCGAGGTGGTATAGTAGAACCTACCCAGTAAGTAGCTATATCCTGTCGTAAAGAGTGATCTAGATTACAACAGCAGAAAATTGCTTGTGACTGAGGGTATCGTGTTTGCACAGTTTTAATTATTATTCTCTTTATTATTCCTAACCGCATTTGATAATTATTATTAAGGGTAGGTATCTACTTCTGTAAGTATATAAGATTAGCTACTCTTTGTATTCGACGATGAAATTTTTAATAGCTTATTAAAAAAGGGTTTATTGTTGCTTTAAATTTTCAACCAAGCGGTTTGCGGTAAGAACATCTGCGATGTACCTACACATACCCGTCTCTGTAACAATACTTTGCCTACGTATTATCTCCCTGCTATTACCACAGTGGCCGTGGAGCTACATAAATTTGTACGTAGATTATGTTTAGGTAACTTAAATTTAAGATAATAGTTTTTTTATGTTTTAAACGTACATGACTTTTAATATTGTAACAGACTTTTTATTTCTTACATTATCTCCCAAACACGACATCATCGTCAGACTATTATTTTTTCAGTACTGACGGTGCAAGATTCTTGATTTAATTTACAAAATAGTTTAGTAGGTACTCGTATATATGAGTTATAGGTACCTACTCATATACGACCATTGTACAGTGTATCTGAGAGTCAAAGCTCCGCGTCAATATTTCTCAAATATTCTATTGCCCTTGACGTCACCTCATGGGTTTCCCCAAAATCCACACGATGTGATCAATCGACTCGATCTCGCCACACTCGCAGTAAGGATGTTCCCTCTTTCCCTACCTGTGGAGGAGGTGCCCACATCTTCCATATCCGGTTCGAATTCGATTCGAATACGAATTATAGGTACCTACTAAATGTAAAATAACCGATGAGCTAGCATTTTCTTTTAGGGAGCAAAGGGCCTAATACAGAATGTCGCATAACGGATTATTACATTTATCTACTTATTATGAAATCCAATACATACTAGCAGACTGAAATGGGCTTGACAGGTGACAATAATTTTGAATCAGGACAACGTAACTCGAAGAAATCAGATGACGACAAGATGCATGACGATTAAATTTCTATTGTTCCAATTCCATTGATAGATTTCTAAAGATTCTTACAGTGATGATCTTTATGTATGAACGTTCCGCCTCAAAAAATGATATAGTAGACATTTAGATTTGTATCAATTATTATTAAAATCGCTATTCCAGGTAGGTACAGGTATCGTATTCCTTAACATGTCGCTTCATGTTAGTATAATGGTATAGAAATATAATATTAATATAAAACATATTGAATTTCTAGTAGGTACAAGAAGCCAAGTATAATCAGAAAACTCGTATTTTACTAACGTCAAAATCTACCTACGGAAAATGGAAATAATTTGTATTTGTTACGATATTTTTTTTGTTATATTCTATTACCTGTCTGATATTTCAATATCTATTACACCTTCCTTCTTCAAAAAAACGTATTATGCGGTAATGGATTGCCTACCTACAAAACCCATGCCGTGAATGACTGGGTTCCCTACAACTAAATGTATTTCCTTTTTCATCTTCCGACCTTTCTATTAATTTTGGATATTCATAATACTATTATTATTCAAGTTACAAATTTAATGTACCAAGATAACTTGATGTATTACTGTAAGTACCATGGACGTTAATGTCATGAATTTTATATAAAATTATTATACAATATTTATTTATTTATTTATCGTATGGTCAAAACAAAAATATCATATCCCTCAAAGAAAAAAATTGAAGGTTGGGCATTGGGCAATGATATATTTCGCAAGCAAGCTTGGTCGTCAGAAATTAAATTGAACGCTCTTTACATATTCAGCCGCTGGCTCACTCAGGTATTCATCACTTAGTACGGACTTCGCCTACTTAGGTGGCAAAATTGTAGTTGCATTAATTATGTAAGTTTGCGAAATAAAGTAATCATTATTTTTATTACTCTATAGCAATCCCCAAAACAAAATTACCTGTAGCAAATCTCTAACGCACTTGGAACTATACAATACAATACTACGTACTGATGTGTCTGTTAGCATGACATTATTCATGTTACCCCCAGAACGTTTTTGTGCGATCAATATTTATTGAGGAAATGAGTTAGTTATAAATGAGAATGAATATATAAAGAATTTGGGATGATTTGGACAGTGGACACTTTGAGAAAGGACTACAGGATAAAGAAAAAAGTATGTGGATAAAAGATGAAGCATTAGAAAGTATGCCCTTCCATATCGGTCAGATTCTCAAGGACGGTAGCCAACTGGCAAAAGAAACTACGAATTGCAGAATAGGAGTGTATGTAGAGATAGGATAATTTGACGTTCTGTTCTTTATTCCTACCCTACCAAAGACATGGGGTGAAAATAAATACGATAGATAGATGACTAGATAGTAGTCATTCAAGATCAAAGAAAATTAGGTAATAGGTTATGCTAATAATTAGGTATAATTGTTGATGCGATTGGTTGGAACGCGAATTTTCCAAATGAAGGTGCCAGGATCAAATTTTGGCGGTAAGGAAGTGTCTTGATGCACTTCGCGACATAGTCTTTTGGCATAATACATATGTAGTGAGAAATGTGTTTAAAAAGTCTATTACTACGATACATATATTTATGCAAAAATCACCGGCGTTTTCTTCTTGGTTATTTTGTCGAGAAAGTATTTATTAAACTTCAAACCTGCTTCTATTTTAAAATCTCTTTAGTATCAACAACTTGTTTGAAAAGCTATTGTAAATTTACTTTACCTAATAGAATTGCTATGAGAAACTCCCGGTTATTATCTTTCAACTACTTATGCAGTATTAAAATAAATGATTGGAAACAAGTAGGAAAATAAAACTGTTTTGTAAAGCTGGTTCACAATAGGATATACATTATGCAAGCAATAAGGTTGCACTGTTTGATGTTCAGTATAATAATAATTTATCACGCCACCTTCATCACCGTACTCTTTTCCCAATTTTAATTAGTACGAGTATGTCGGTAATTAATACGTACGAGAAACTTATTGTAATTTCTCACATGAATGCTGGAATATGAAATTCATTATAAACAGTGTCGACAGAGTGGAATAGTTGATAGAGCAAAAACACTGAGAATTTATTACCTACCAAACCCGCATCAAAGTTTCTTTGGAGGTAGGTAAGTACGTATATATAACGTAGGTGAGTACAATAAGTTTCCTTCACTAGGTATTATTATACAACCATGAGATGTCAATACATTGCCCATATAATTATGTAGGCATAACATTACGGGTAATTATTCTATAACAAAGGTCCTAATATAGATATAATTGAAAATACTTTTCATAGAATAAGTAGGGTTATTATGGGGTACAACGCTGAGCTCTATGATCTGTACCAGGAGGTCAGCGTGGTCCGTTCAATCAAAATTGGCAGACTGCGCTGGCTGGGGCATTTGCATCGCATGGACGATCAGGAGCCAGCCAAAAAAGTGATGTCCACTGATCCATATGGACGTAGGAGCGTGGGGAGACCGAAGCTGCGATGGCTTGATGGGGTGGTTGCAGACTGTCGAGCACTGGGGGAGAGAAATTGGAAAGTAGCAGCAATGGACAGAGGGAGATGGCGACAGCTCTTAGAGGCAGCTAAGACCCACACAGGGTTGTAACGCTGAAGATGATGATGATTATGGGGTTAACTGTAAGAAATCGCAGTCATGCGATAAGTTCGCCCTAGTGAACAACGATTTATAATCTGTACAATGTCTATTTATGTTTATATGCATTTCAAATAAATAAAGAATATTCTAATTTATATACGTGAAAATATATTGAAGTAATTATGTTAGTATGTACCTATTCTAATATCCAACATTACGTACACCAAATTAAACTTATTATGTGCGCCTAATAATCACATTATGCATAGCGTTGGGCTTTAATTATTATTGATTAATTTATAGTAACTCTATTCTTCTAATTTGAATAAATACTAGCTTCGACTCTAAATTAAATTAATTTACTACGTTATAAATTTTACTTTTAACTACTAGGGGAAATTATGTACCTACCAATAAAATTTTAATTGTTTCATACGCTTAATTTATTACTGCATTGCTATCGTGATCATTAAATCTCATAATATAAAGCGTGCACTCTTCCAGTATCTCGAAAACAGCATGGCAATACCTCTCGCATCGAGCTTGTATGTTCCACACTAAAGGGAGGAGATTCCGTAATACATGTAGTATGTACCTACGCCTTAAAATATAATGTTTGGCTTCCAATGTTCATTGATAGATATCTTTGGAAAAAGCAGTAGAAATAAAACTAGAGTTGAAGTCCAAACACTCCAAAGAATGACCTAATTTTAAATTGTTTTAAAGCTGAATAAACTCTGGCTTAGACGTCACTAACTATATGTATAATATTTTTATATATATGAAATACATCTACACATTGTATTCTTAAATCACCACATAATAATTAGTAAAGATGAACAATATTGTAGACAAATTATGTTCGTTAGCAATGTTAGCGTAGACCGCAATAGCTTTTCGAAAACTTGTTTTAGAAAAATATTCCTTTAAATACTTACAGAAAAACGTTAATTTTCTAACTACTGAAATTGCATAATTATTAGCTATTTCGCTATTTATGTGTAGGTATTTCTTATTTCAATTAAATTCTATACTAGGTACTTTTTAATCAAAAGATTAATCGAGTATTTAGGTAATATTAAAATTGTCATTATGTTGAATAAAAACGATTATTATATTTATTACTTGTCCTACTAAAATTACTCATCTACACAAATTGAAATAGGTATGCTCACGATACTTTATAGAAAGAAGAATAAATAGCAGAAATGTGAGACCTTGACTTTACATCTATCTATCATTTGTGTAGTATTAATAACATATATTTTAATGGGATTTAATGACTGCCTTCTCAGCGATTAGATTCACTGAATTATTCAAATTAGGTTCAATACAATATTATAATATGATATTCCTGCATACCTACTGTATCGCCATATGTCAATTACAACAGTGTTAAATTACTGCACCGTTCATTTGATTCACAATTAAATCATTCATTTGGAATTATTCATATAAAATATTTCATAAACGTCACTAAGCAATTGGACCAAACTGTAATTTGACAAATCGTTCAAATAATTATTTACGTATAAATAAATGCCAAATATATGGCGGAAAGTGATTTTAGCCATAAACTTTTTCAACTCACAATAGAGGCAAGATAATCATTGTATTATACAAATACAACGGATTTAATCGTAGCCCGGAACATAAATAAAAACTTGTGAATATGTTGACCTCGAGTATTTCGATTCCCCTCCCCCTTTCCCAAGTTGGCCTCTTAAACATTTCTTTGTTCGGCCAAGGTCCACTCTAAAATAGTACAGAGCCAGGAGTTGTGAAGATGACCAACCGGATTTTGAATTTGTCACGTATTAAAATACCTATTAAGTTTCGTTTTTTTTTTAATAAGATTTCAATAGTAATAAATACTTCTATCACTGGATATTTTAAACGATGCTAATTTTAGAAATACGTACATACTCGTACATATAGTTTACTGTCATATTTTATGCTTTTGCTTCAGGCTGTTTTCCTACGGAAAATAATTTATTCCCCATACGTTCTTTTTTTGTGGTTAAATAATAACTTTTGTTCCTACATTATAATATGTATTTCCTAATTACTAAAGTTTGTCATCTTTCTTTGGAAGTTGGTACACATGGGTACTATGCTGTGAGAACATATTATTAAAGACTTAAAAGATAGGAAATAACTATTAAAACTGTGATAAGATAAGACGTATTTTCAGTCGTAACACAATTATAAGTACTAGTAGGCATTTTGTTTTTACGTACGACATTGTGCTGGCGCCCTAGAGCATCACAAAGAAACTCCAGACGACCCCAACTCCGCTGTAGAGATGAAATTGTCCGGTTGCAGGTGGAAACACTGGAGAGGCCTACGTTCAGGAGTGGACGATTTCAGGCTGAGAAGATGAAGATTGCAAAACTTACTCAATCCCCGGTAGGTTCCTAACGTTCTCCACTTTGCAGAACAATCTCCACTAAGTTTGGTATATACAGTAAAGTGTACAAAGTTGTATATAAATGAAGGTACTTTACTATAATTAGCGATAGTCTGAAATCGTAGGGTAGTTTGTCGGTTACCAATGATAGTAACGACACAAGAAAAAGTAAAGTAATATTTTACTGCTGCTGCTACTACAACTACTTAATCCTTTCAACGCTTTTCCTAGTGGCAACACAGAAATGTCACCAATATTCTAGATTCTAGGGTGTAATGTGTATTACCTCTTCCCACGTCACTCCTAATATTCTGGCCTCATAATCACAAGAATTGAAAAAAAGCACACTGAAATATCATCCGATCATTGATGTCCATTATGAGTGCATCTCACTAGATAAACAGGAAACAATCACTATTGTTATGGTTATGATCTAGTTTGTGTATAATATAGGTATGAGCTACATAGTGCGTCCCAGATTCAGTATTATTATGAATCCATCAAGTTATACACACATGCCGTCCCTCAGGGATAAACAAGATGATGTATTAATCTTCCCTCTGTAGTATTACCTGCCTCTCTATCCATCATATCATAATATTATGTGTTCTAACTCCAGGTAATAAAATAGAGAAAATATATTAAAGGGTAAACATTAAATCTGCTGTAAATTAAATAAAAAATATCTACCAAACATAATAATAAACTAGATATATTTTTTACAATAAATATAAATGTACTTTACTCAAGTATTTATTTACTTATTGAGAGAGTAGTACAACGTTAAACAATGTAAATCTTGTACCTAACTGCTGAATAATTTTGAAAACTGTACTTATATTATATTACCAAATAAATTAAAAAAATATAAATCATTAAAAAATTGCATAATAATGTGTATTTAAATGCAATAGGTACCTACTCGAAAAATAAACAAATAATTTCACATTTGTTTAAAAAATATCAATTTTCTTTGTACCCAAATAAATCTGCTTTAAGGGCATTGTACCAGGAATGACGTCACAGTGCTTTCCCACGGCATTAAGGTTCAAAATTGCGTGACAATCGCATGATAAAATGGTAAAAATAGCGTTTTTTTCGGAAAAAAGGTCAGAGGTGTTTTTAAATAATTTTTTTGCGAAATATATACAAGATATAAAAAATCTATTACGGTTATTCCCTAGATAAAGGTTCAATGCATCTACCCTATTTTGTTCCAAAGCATATTTAGTAACGGTTGTCGAGATAGAAGGTCTCCCGTTTTTTAAAATTTTTGAAATGTCGGTATGTACACTCTTAAATGTCTTTGAAGAGGAATAGATCGCAAACACATAGTATACATAGTTTATGTAATTTGATATTCTTTTTAAGTAATATCAGGATATGTAGCATCTAACCATAGCTTTGAGTTTTAATATTTGACTCTTCTGTAAAATTCTCCAGATTGGACAACATAAGTATTATTATACTTAGTAGGATATCATAAGACCATTAGGTACACAAGTACACAATTTTTTATTCAAATTTTGAAATTTTCAGAAAGGAGTCACAAATAACGGTGCAACAAAGAAAGAAGGCTGTGTTTATAAATAAAAATCAAAGGTAACATTGTACTTAATATCAATGGTTCTACAGCGAACCATCTTCTTCTTCTCTTCTTGTTCAGCAATCCCTCCACTGCTGGATATAGGCCTCTTCTAACGTTTTCCAAATTTTTCTACTTTGAGCTTTGCTCAATCAGCTTCTTCCTGCGTCAGGGACTATATCATCTACCCACATTTTTGGGGTCTTCTCTTCTCCCATGGTCGCCATGATAGGATTCTGGATGCCAATCTATCATTTCCCTCTCTCGCAAGGTAGCCTGCCCATTGCCATTTTAACTTAGTGATACAGTGAACCATATTAATATTAAATGAACCAGTCTTACATTATGCATCATTGAGATTTATTCAATTTAACTTTTGTTTTTAGTCTGTTTCAAATAATTGTGAAAGAGACTTTCTTAGATATACTTTTTGCTATCCTTTCCCTTTAATGTTGACATACTAATATATGTACCGTATCTATCTACCCACCTATAAACGCACTCAATATGAACGTAGATGTCTACTTAATAATATGAAAATATAGTCTTATAGAAAGTGGTTTAGTTTGAAATGTTAAAGTAATATAAGTACGTAGACAGTTAAGTAATGGTGAGTGTATATAACGTTAGGTTGACAATAGTCCACCCCGTGTAGAGGACTTACAAATGACTTAATCCAAAGAGAAGACGAGGTCGGGGTCCTGTGAATCTCGTATCTCACAAGGTATTATCACAAACCGCACCATCAAAATGCTAGGCCTGCCTAACAAAACAATAATAATACCTACACCTACACAATAACATAAATAATTCTTTGCCGTAAAGCCATCTTAATACCTAGGTACTCCATTTGAGGTTTGGATTGTTTAATATCCTTCTCGTACTAGTAGTAGTACAGGGTCATGGATAAAGATGGACCCTATTTTAAAGAGGTTTAACTTTGGCGGCGTATAACGGCGTTCCCAGCAACGATCAATCCTGTCAGTAATACAGGAAAGATGTTGGTCGTGGCTGGGCCATGTTTTGCGAATGCCCAACGACAGCTGGCCAAAGAGAGCGCTGTTTTTCCACCCACAGGGGTCCCGACGCCCCGGAAGACCCTCTTTCACAGTTCACCGTTCCTATGACAACGAGATCAGAGCGTTAGGAATGACGTGGAGAGAGGTAATATCACTCGCACAAAATCGCTCTGAATGGAGACGCCTGGTAGCCTCCCTGTGCTCCCGAATGGAGACATAAAGGGCGTAGTTAGTTAGTTAGTTAGTTATAACTTTGGAACCATTTATTTAAAATGAGTGATTCTTGCGCTGTATGGTAATTGATGAAGGCGTGTTTTGTTTGATGTACAATACAATGCAATAGCGCATATGCAGACTAACTGATCGGTCGACAAACCAATGGGCGCTATCCATCTACCACCTTCCAATATAATGGTGATCGTGCAATAGTAAGCAGAGCGTCATTTCGCAAACTCAAAGTCAATTTTCAGTTTACAGCGGCTCTTTGTAAAGGAACTTATTTAGGTGAAACCACACCTGAGAGAGAAACAGGGAGCGTGGAAAGACACATTCGACTAACCAACCAAGAACCTCGGAAGAAAATGTTAAACATATCCGTCATTCTTGTATCGGGAATCCAAAAAAATCAATCGCTTGACCAGATTTCAAAAACAACAATTAGAAATGGAAAAAAATCAACACACTGTGCTTTCCGTCGCACGATCAACATTATATAGGAAGGTAGTAGATGAATAGCGTCGATTGGCTTTGTCGACCGCGCAGTTTGTCTGCGCTTGCGCTATTGCATCATATTGTGCATCACACAAAATTCGCATTCATCAGTTACCACACAGTGAAGTAATCACTCATTTAATATTAATGTTGGACAATTTTATAATAGGGTCCAGCTTTTTCGATGACCCGTATACTACTTGGCGTGTCATTGGATACAACAAATTAATTTATTTATTTATCGTATGGCCAACATCATGCCTTTATCATATAACATTCGTTATGTCAAAGTGTAAAAATAAAAGTCAAAAGCGCAGAGTGAACTGCTTGTCAGAGACTTAAATCTAGATTTCTTATGTATTGTATTGCTTCGAAATTAATATAATACGGAATACAAAGGTCGTCATTCCGTACTTGAATATTGAATAAACCAATAGTCAAAAAATACGTTATGGAAAACGTCGTATTTCTTAAACTCATACTAACTATAAATTGAACAATACATTTTGTTTGCAAAATACTGAATTGTTCATTATCCCAAACATTGCTTTTCAATAATGAACAATATGCTTAATGCATATTAGTCTCAATATCCTATCCTACGATTTTTAACAAACGATGGATTGATGAACAAACCTATTATTATGTGAAACTTTGCCGCCCTTATTATGTCGTCTGTACCTAAGAAAGTTTAAGGTAGTTAAATTTACAAATTATCACAATGCGGTGAAGCTTTTGTGATGAATGGATAATTATTATATACTTAATAATATTTAGTATGTATCTGTAGAGGTATACACGCCACCGAAAAGTTTTTTTTTGTAAATTTGTATATTTTTTGTTCCATATTTTCAGATCATTTATCACGCAATTCAATTTAATGTATAACATTGTTGATTTTGTGTAAAAGTTTGGTTTTTTTAAGTTATGAAAAAGACGTTTAAGTTATGAAGAAGACCTTTCACATAACTATACCCACGTCTATTGGCTTTTAACGTCGTTAATTATTATCTCTTCTACTAAGCGAAAGTGTCCTGACTGACTGACATACTCACTCATCAACTCAGAGCCGAATTGGCTAATTCTAGAGAAGTGAAATTTTGAAGGCAGATGGCGTTAAATTAATTTAATTTTATTGTGTTTTTTTTTGTTATACGTTTTAAATAAAACTTTTGCTACCCAAATATAGATGGCATTTAAATAAAAAATAATTATTTTTTAGTTGTTCGATATTTGGTTAGATTGTTTCATGGTTTCTTTTTGTTTGTTTTTTTTTTTAACATAATAGCTGTAATACCCGGGCAACGCCGGGCAATTCAGCTTGTTTGTTATAAGAATTGGTAGCTAAAACTCAGCCATTATTAAAAGGATCAGCATAAGATTGAATAGGTAACCTATATTTATCACAAGGGGATCACCTATTCTGAGTTAAAATCCTAGGATTGGTTTTCAGGCACTCGATTCCTCTACTCATCTCTGTCCAATCTATATGTAAAGTAAAGTCTGATTTTTGTAAGTGTTCGCATAACTCCCGCATTTTACGATGGATTGCTATGAAAATTTAGAATAACATTTGCGGTAATATAGGCTGTGTCCTAACGTTCCCGGTTTTTGGAGAAAAAGTTTATCCTAGGAGATGCCATGACGACGACAGGATCCAAGGGTTGTGCGGGGTTGAGTGCGGTATCATATGAAAAGGCGTTGGAAAACAAATTCAGATCTTAAGTCGCACTTTGTCCAGCTCAAGTCTATAAAGTATGCCGGGTTGTTTTGTTAAATGTACCGTTGCGAAGCACGGGTAACTCAGATAGTATTATTATAATATCTACTAAAGATGTGTGCACTCGCATTTTATTAAGTTACACGTATATCTATGTACACCTACTACGTATATCTAAAGCAAGAATAAGAACCGATAATAAACGTATGTATTCACACAGTAGGGAAGCAATCCAATTGAATCTCTTATTATTACAACTAATTAATCAAAAGGCTGCCTTCATTAGATTTGTGCGAAATCAGCAATCAATTAGAATACTAAAATAGTGAATTCAAGTTTTGTTAGGCTTTCATATCTGTAACAGCGTAGCTTCTTATGATTATATTATCTTAATATTATATCCGTAGTATGAAAGATATCTACTGTATGTAATATTCAGTATTAGATTATAATCTACTAGGTAGTATTAGGTAGAAATAACTACTTATTATGATATTACAAAATCTACCTTCTAAGTTATTTTCAAACGTTAATCAACAATGTTGATTAACAACACTTTGCGTTAATTTAAAATGATGAATTATTTCAGATCATTATACATACATTTAGTTCTCGAAAACATACAGGCAGTTTTATCATTTTTCTGTATCTACGTATAGGGACATCGTGTAACATGGTTCGCGCACCTACTGCTTGGTAATAATTTAAGAAAACTACTATGAATCGTATAAAATCTCAATACGTGATGTAATATTTGTTATTTGCAAATAAAATTCTAATAACCATGTCTAAATTATTAAATTGTACAAGCCTATTAAAACATTATAGAGGTATATACTACATACTTACATACGTATTAATCAATCTTTGGGTAAATGTAAAACAAAACATTTTAAAGGCTCATGTACAGAAGCGAACTTTTTTTCCAGTAAGTAAATCCGGTCCTACATGGAATTGTGCAAAAAGCAATATACCTTCTTCTTCTCGTGGGTCTTGGCTACCTCCAATATCCATCGCCATCCTCTCCTATCTAGAGCAGCGGTCCTCCGTTCACACCCAGCGCTCTGCAATCAGCCGTTACCGCGTCGAGCCAGCGAAGCTTTTACCTTCCTACTCGTCTTCTTCCCACTGGATTGTCAATCATCGATCTCATTGCTGGTTCCCTGTCCTGCACGTAACGGAGTCATCAAAGTCGGGCGATTGCAGCAGCAATATACAAACTTACCTAACATGAAAGTCTATTTCATATACCCATATAGTACAATCATGCACTACTTATATAGCATGAAAACATCAACTCAACCCAAAGAATAAAATCGTATACGGGAGATAATATGGCATAATTCGAAATGGTATTTTTCAAGAAAAACGTGAATAAATACAATTACAGAAAGCAAACTTTTCTTATGTCTTCAATTCGTTAAAATATAGAAACTGATTTGAAAGGTAAATAATAATAAAACAATTCAATCTTTTATTCTAAGTATTTATTAAAATCTCTTACACGAAGTGTCTTCGAGGGCCAAAATGGAATAAGCATACCTATTTTTTTATAAATTTATCAGAACTTATTTCTTATAATAAATAATTTGTTATAATAATTCCCTTGCAATGTTTAAATGATGTTTCATTTATAAAATTAAAAACTGTTTCTAAATGCAAAGTTTACTACGAGGACAGCGTTATCAATTAACCCAAAAACTATTTTTCCCTCAAAACTGTTCAATGTTCATATACCAATACAATTTGAATAACAATTTGTTTCCGCTGAACATTGAGAGAGAAAATAATTCGGATCATACAAATTTAATGTATGGACCTATTATGGATGAGCGAAGACACGTTTCTGCATTCAAGTAGGGACTTTAATTAGGTAAAGAGACTCAATAAATAATCCTCTATACCAATTACAGATTACTGTTAGAATTCTCGAACAATATTGCAAACCAATCGTGTATTCGCATACACGAACGATGCAGAGTATAACTAACTCAAATAAATGTATCACAATCATAAGTGCCTGCGGTACGAGTAAACTATACTGGTGCACTATAGCTCTTTACATAGTAATATCATAGCACTATCACATACTTGTACTGAAACACTGGACTTCGCCCCTACTAACACTCAGCTGAATGTTTTAAATTTTTAGAGACAATAATTTTGAAGCAGATTTTAAAAGAAAAATATCACAATAACTTGTATCCACGCACCTACCTATGTACATCATTTCTTCTTATTAAACCCAGGAAATATTACACCTACCTATAGCAATTTATTATCTACTAATAAAATTTCTAATATTACTATATTAATAAAAGTTATTTACTAAAAGTCGTTGGCAGAGACTTAATAAAAGTAAAGAGTCAGATATCTCATCGCAACGACTCCTATAAAAGGGTCGGTAGGTACATGTACAGTTCAGAGGTCTACCTTATTATTATGTTTTATGTATTGCAAAATAATATAAATGATAAGGCTCTCTTCTGAAGATAATGTGCTACTGGAAAATCTTGTGCCACAAAACTACTAAATGATATAATTGAAAAACATAATTGTTTTTTATTTTACATACCTACGTCGATATGTAAATTCATATTACTTACAAGTTAAAAACTTGCTTGCGAAATTTATCATTGCCCAATGCCCAACCTTCAAACTTTTTCCTTTGAGGGATGTGATATACTTCTTTTGACCATACGATAAATAAATAAATATGTTAAACATAGTGATTACATATGTGCCTATACAATAATAAAAAACCACGTTTAGTAAACTTAAAAATAAAACATGTAATCAAATGCTTCCAAAAATAACGTAGATAAACGAGCAAGAAAAAATATCGACTCCGGTGTGAGGCCAACAATACAGCATTAGAGACAATTCCGTGAAAAGCGGAAAGAAAATTCAATTGGGTTCCACATAAACACACTAATGTATATTGTTCTTTATTTCACTGCAGTATCATATCATATGTACGAGTTTACAGAGGCGTACGTTCTAACACTTCATCATTATCCAATAGCTACCTACACTAGCTAGCTTAATATCATTATCTTTTTCAGCAAGCATTTAAGTGGTAATCAAATATTTGAGTACAAATAGTCAATCAATAAAAACATCCTTCTTTCTTATTATTGAAATTTTCTTCTTCTCGAACGTTTCCTAGTGGAGGTTGGTGAGACTATCTCTTGAAACTATTCCTTCGCGATCATATGGCAGTCATTTTCATAATTTCTTAAAACTTTTTACATAAGATTTATGTTGATAGTGGCCTGACTATCGCAAATTTCGTGATATCAAAATTATGTGCTTATCAAAATAAAACATCATGGAATTTTATAATATCCTAACAAATTCACATTCAGCCACTGGGCGTAGGGGTTGAAATGTAACTGTGTATTTTAGAAAGGATTGCGGAAAGCTTATTTGGAGCTAGCGTTACTCCTGAAAAATCACTTCGTGTGAATTGTACGAGAATTTAAAGTGCCAACTATTGTGCAAGAAATCCCCACCCATTATTTTCAAGTCTGTTTTACCAAAAGTATATCAAATAATACATTGGTTCATAAAAAGAGGTCTATTCTATGAAATAAATATCTTATCGTAGTCACTACTATCAATGGATAATAATAGTCCACACGATTTTAATTTTTGAATGAATATTATATACTAACTCGATAATTTATACCTATAGCATTTTTTTATTTTATGCTCGTACGTTTATTCAAGAAATTAAGTAGTTACCCACCTATTTCATTCCATTCATAATTAGTTGTAGATATGTAGGAGCCTGGACGCTTAGGGAGTCATTGCATAAACGACTGGGAAAAACTTAAAAAAAGCCATGTCCAGAAGTAGAGAAATGAAGGCTATAAAAGAAGAGATGAGGTATAGTAACATAGTACGAGTATTAAAATAGGAAAAAAGTTTTATTGTTTATTTCAAATAGGAAAAAGGTCGGACTTTTGGATTAACGTAAAACCAATGCTGATCAAAGCCCAAAGAGCTCCAATCATCATTCCATCAATTAATATAAACCAATCCAACATGTGAGTGTATATTTACTGCTCAGTGCTCATAATATGCATTAAATCTTTCACAGGTTATTATAATCTAACCGAAGTATATTTTCTACTAATAACTATCTACCTGTCTACTATTTTTGTGAAAAATTATTTAATGGTACAAAAGACGACGAAAAAACTTACACACCATTCAAATTTCCTTTTTATATTAGTCAACGCCATAAAAGCTCTAGAATAGTAATAGATCTACCATGTTTGATAAAAAAATTCTTCTCCCTACAATTATTAGATAAGCATATTACGTATAGTTATCATTAGAAATATCAGCGACTGACAGAATATGTCTTAGTCTAATTACTTTCTTGTCTAAACTACATGTCTTATATTTTCAACATGCCGTTGCCTGTGGCAACACGTTTCTAATTAGTAATTATTACTAGTATATTACATTAGATCATATCTTCTTTTGTTATTATCATACTGTGTATAGTGTGTATCCTCAAACCCCGTCTACCACAGAATATGTAGGTAAAGAGAAGACAACATAAACTGAGACTGGGCTATCTCTACTACCATGTACAACGTACATCTTTGTATCCGTCGTATTCACCCACTTGACGAAAAGTTCATAATATATATAAAACGCTCTAATTAATTTGGAGAACAGTGTATTATTTTGTATTTATTAAGTAGGTTGATATGTTTAATATTAAACTTCATAAAATGTTGCATTATGAATAACATTCATGAATAACAACTTCCTTTGAATACACTGTGACCGAGATTGAAATGAGCTCTTGACAGCTTTTCGGCCCCGTTTTTAAATGATGGTGGAAAACAACAAAGTTGGTATTAAATTGGAATACAAATTGCTTATTATTACTTTAATATAAGTGACTCAGTCAGTGTGTAGGTAGCTACAATGTAAATAAGTAAACAATGCTAATAAAATATTATAAACGACGAACATAATATACGAGAGCGCGTTTAAAATTCATATCATTACCTACAATCCTTTCAAATGAATTTTATTATACCTAATAACTTGGCAACAATTCTATTTTGCACTAATAAATTTTTAAGTAGGTATCGAGATTTGTCTCAGCATAGTATATTTCAAACCATAAAGTCAGGAAGCTATACTTTCACCCGCTCAAGCATTCAGTTGCTTATGGGGTGCAGTAATATTCTAAATAATTGTGTACATGTTTACAAGTGTTTGTATATTGTATATTAAAAAAATACTATATATAAAAAATTTGTTATAATTATAACAAAAAATAGGCACTATTCCTAATTCTATGATTTTAAGCACGCTTCGCAGTATGCACTTTTTTCAATCGTAAAGTGCTTAAAAATGTTGATAACACATAATACTCGTATATACCTAAATCTCTAAATTATGTACGACTGCCTCTGCAGAGCGAGTAAACTAATGAAATCATAGGTAATCTAGAGGTAGGGCATGCTTGGTTGATTTTATTAACTAATTATATTATTTGATTTTATTATTAGATGATGGATATCAGTACCTAACTAGGTAAAATATCGGTGACACCGATACATGCAATACTTACCTAGTCTATTTGCCACTCGGTGGATACTCATTACTATTTGAGAGTCAATGACCACTTATACTACAAAGTAGTATTTTTATTGCAATATACCTGCTAAGTAAATGTATGAAGTTATACGTACATTTTTTACACACCATCCAGAATATGTTTTGTAATAATTTACATATTCCATGAAAATTTCATAGCTGCAGCGCAACAGAGAACCGTGAATAAATAAATCACTCCATCTTTTGTATAAGCCGACAGACGGTCGAGTGAAATGGGGTACAAAAATGTTCAATTTTAACAAAACGTTTAATTGTACGCCTGGGCGGTACGGCGGTGGTGTTCCTGTTATTTAGAAAGAAAATGTACATATTTTAATTACAGACACATTTACAACACTACCATTACATAACCCAAATCTCATCGCTATTGTTATGACGTCAATATTCGAAAGCTTCAAGCATAGATATAGGCAACTCGTCCTTCTCGTTCAAAATATATATTTTACATGCTTTTTTATTTCTGTTCAACGAATAACGTAAATTTACCTCTAACCCAGTATGTCATATTTTGATAAAGAGATCGAATCGTCATTTTATGACAATGAGACAATGAGAAGTGGTAACTTGGGAAGTAAAAATACTGTCGACTCATCGGCGAAAGCTTTTAAAGTCTTTTGGGTTCTCATATCCCCGATAAACAGCAAAAAAGGAAGAGAGTTTAAGAATTAAGGTTAATAATTTATGTTAAGATGCAAAGTATTATTTTTTTATACTACGCGTTAATTATAACAGTTGTAGGTATCATTCGTTTCACAAAACTTTCCTTATATTCTCAAATGGAACAATGAGAATCTAGAATATAGTATTAAGTAACGTTCAGAGTTTACTAATCAATTAAAAATATCCTAATAACTAAAAGTGAAAGAAGATTAGGGAAGAAACAAAAAGGTTTACACTTTAATTTTAATTTGCAAGTATCTCTGTATAAAGGTTGGTAGATAATCATTAATGTCATTCATAAAAAGAAGGAGATTTTTAATATAATTAATTATCTTTCAAAGTAGAAGAACAAAATAATGGTATAAGAGAAGCTAGTAAGCGTTCAGTTTCAAACAATAACATTTTGAGTGAGGACCAAATATGAATTTATTCATCTCAGTCAACAATCCTTAATACAAAATTGTGATAAGGTATATTATTAATAGTAGGTACTTGTAAATTAAGGTTTATAAAATGCGGATGACATATGGAAGTTAAGTACGTAGACAGGTATGATATTATTTATGCGTTCCTAAGAAGAGATTACTTTAGTAGGTAGGTACCTAACAAATGATTCTAAATTAATCTCTACATAGTTTCACGTTAACAGTATAGAGATTATGTGATAGATTACATCAATAGTCCAATCCTATGTACGGTGCTGGGAACTATTTTGACATTGACTATAAGCACTGTTATCAGCTACACTAAACCTTTCTGCGAAATAAGTCCAAAATTAGGGAAATTCTTTCCATGTCCCTATACTGCAGGGTTTATAGCGCTTTGGGATTCGTTAAAATTAATTGGAACACAGTGAGTGTGTGGTTTGGTATTGAGTGGAGAAATAAAATAACTTATGTATGTAAGACTGTTGGGGTCAAATTCCATTCCAAAGCTGACGATTTATTGTACGTATTCAATCTTGTTTTTTGAATCGATGCACATCTCTATTTGGCTCTAAGTAGTATAATCAATTTGGATTAGTGAATCGTTCAGCGATAGAAAAGGGTTAATCCATTAACGTTTTGTGTGAAACTACTTATGTTGGAATTCTTCAGTGGAAGCAATTGGTCTATATAGAATTCAAATAATATCGTTATAATCAGGTATTTCTAAATAGCACCCCAACCCCCAAAGCTATAGAAACTGATCTAAGGTTAGTATCAAAATTGTTATATAGTATTTGTTTCTCAAAAGTGCTAAGAAACACTATTAAAAGGATACCGGGGCTTAATCGCGATAGTTAAAAACAATATTTGTTTCATCTCACTGAGCCATTTTTCTGGACATTAAAAAATAGCATAATTTCAAATCACAATTAGATTAAATTTCTGTTTTGCATGTTGCGAGACTCCAGGACGAAAGATGAACAAAGAGGGTTGTGGAATGGAAACCTCCCAAAGATAAAAGAAGTAGAGGGAGACCCCCACGCGATGGTCAGATGACATGAAGCGAGTTGCTTGTGGTTTGATGCAGAAGGCGCATGATAGAGTACGGAGAAAGCCTACGTTCAACAGTGGACAGAAATGGCTGGATAAGTAATAAGATCCAAATAATAAAATAATCATTAGGTAAGTATATGTAATATTGTAACATACTGTACGTGATTCTTTCTCTGCTAAGCTTGTGTAGGTATATTAAAAGAATGTGTTTACGCTTCGGTGGAATTGAAAGTCGAGTGCTTTCATATTAGTAATGTAGACAAGAGACATTTTAAAAATCGTATCGTTACGATAATCACAAAGGTGTGATTTCGCTTTAAGCCGGAGTAAGGCTTTGTAATTTAGAATGTACGTGTAATTTACTCCCATTCAACCTTTTCCATTTCAAATACTATAGTAAGCCCAGAGATAACGTTTGCGCGCTTAGACTGTATTTGTCCAGTTAGAAATTGTCTGGTGACCAATTTTCCCAACTCGTAGATGTTAATGTACCTACCTACATTAATATATGTAGGAATAATTTCCACGGCTTAAACTTAGGTTTATTGTTCTCTCTAATATAAATGTGGGTCAGAATAAATTTCCTGAAGTTAACATGTTAACTATTTCACTTAAATCATATTGTATGCTACCCAAGTGATACATCTACATTCATATTAGGTATATACCTAGGTGATGGCAAAATATTTCCCCCGTTATACATTCTTCCTAATTGAGGTGTGAAATTGGATTAGGGGAACTTTAACCAATTAAAGTAAACTGAGATCCTTTTCTTTGTTCACACGACGTATGTAGGTACTCGGTATACCTGTATATAGGATTTCACATGGAATGTTTTTATTTATTTCCGAAGTGGTTGTGGTAGCGTACCTCGGGGTATCACTATAAAAGATGTCCAAGGGTAATTTTTTCCTTTCGGAAATTACTTTGTTTTGAGTATAACGTTGACGTTACACCCGAAGCAAATCATTAGAAAATTCATGACGAATTGTATGAAACAGTATTTATTTTTATTGTTTACTAAATTCCATTCTTACATATTCTTCTTTGATTTAGAAGGTTTTACTTTGTGGCGACATTATATTATAATTAAAACAATATTACTTTGTTTACACCACTTTTTTGCACCACTCTGGTCAAAATAAAAGTGGTGTAAACAAAGTAATATTGTTTTAATTATACTTACATATTCTATTTATGTGACAAATTTCGTCATACGGAAATTGGAATTAGTAAAGATTTTCATAATAAATACCACAGTAATAAACTCCTCGTTTGTACTGATTTCAGTTTTTCATAAATGATAAAGATTGCCCATAAATTTTCTTAGAATTGATCACTTTTGTTCGTTCATCATAATAAAATAGAAAATATCAACCAATAAAAGACATCATTATTTTTATCTAAACATTTCAATTAACTCTGTCTACTATAACTATTCAATATCAAAATATTTTGGATACGTTTGTAATAATATTTGTAATTATGTTATTAACTATTCAATATTATCTCTAAACGTTCATTCAGCAGAATGGTAGGTTCAGTAGAGAGGTAGGTACCAATGTTATTATATTCAATCGTAAATTCACGTCATAAAATATTTTATTGGCGTAGAAAATAATCATAAGCATAACTTCAGTAAAATATTCCTACCACGATTTCCATATAAAGTTACCACTAGATAACATAGCCACCGTAGGCGGCTAGTCTCAACTCTCAATCGATTCATACCTACATATTATAGAGTCGTTTTTTTATCATTTTTCACAAATTTATTCTTCTCCGAGTATTTTTTATTGGTTCATTTTGTATTTCCATTTTGCGTTTTTGATTGTATCACTCAATATATTCGAAACGCATTTAAAATTGATTGACTTATGCCATTTTTGAGCTTTAATGTCATATCCAAAATCCAATACAATGCCTTTGAAATCGCCAGTTCGGTAAAAAAAAAAGCGTTTTTTCGAACAATATTGGTAGTTCCTTTCCAAAGGCAATTTAATATGAGAACATTTTTGTTTGATCGGTCAGAGGTTAGACGTACCAAACCTACCTATTAACATTAATAGTCACCGCAATAAAAGTGAAGAAACGCTGACGATATTTAGTTTTTCTGATACTATAGTATGTAATGTATTACTATGAACTGTAGGTATTATCTTCATATCAAAATATTACTGCCATGAATCTGAATACTACATACATAATATATCTGGGCACTTCATGCCAAAATGTAAATGAGATTGGATTACTTTGTTGACATACGACTTATATGGAGAATCTATGTACCTATAACTTTTATAATTATATATGACTCATTTCATTATACAGTTCCATCAATCGCGGCAAAGCTTGTCATTAGGTATACCTAATTAGTAAAGAGTACAACAGATTGACTCTCTGATTCATCAATATTGTGTTAACTCATTCCCGTTACACTGTATAGTATGTCTTTCAAATAAAATCTATCAATTACACATTAAGTTGTATGTATGCGTTATGAATTTTCCTGAATCTTTCCTCTTCAATCCCCTTATAGGGATTTCCTGGAGGAACCACATCACCAATGAGAACGTTCTCAACAGAATCGAACTAGGGAGGCACCTTGTAAAAACCATCTCAGAGAGGTGGGCCAGATGGATAGGCCACGTAATATGCCATTGGGTGTCAAAAAGATGAATAGTAATACTCCCGGCAGCCGTGGGGGTTCAGGGGGAAGTTAAATAGGAGTGATATGCAAAAAGCGATATAGTATCCAATCCATGGTTTTCTGCGTGGATAAGGTGATAGTAACACTTCTGACACCAGCAAGACACTAGCAGCATACTATAAATTAATACAAGGAGGTTTCTGGTCACAGCATCTGAGAACTGATTTGTTAAGTATTCTTCCTGTCTTGTATGCCTTTTCCTAACAGGAACTATTAGTGACAATTCGTCTCGAAATATTAAGGTATGTGCTATCCAAAACTATTAAACAATAATCAGCCAAGTTTGACGCCTATGTGTAATCAGTGCTGAGAAATTTTTTTACATACATATTATTATATTATGTATTATTGCAACTCATAGGTAATTTGGAAATATACAAAGAAGCAAGAAGCAGATATACAAAGCGATATTTTGTAGAGAAACATTATCAGACTTCGGTGATATAACATGAATACTTAAGATTATAGGAATGATATGTAACTATATTTGTACAGTACGTTTACTTAAGATGTGCCTTATACATATTTATTAATATATTATTATAATCCGCGAATCGTATCAATTGGCACGGAGAATCGTTATTAAGTACCTAGATACTATATTGACTGTAGGCCAATGCTCCATGCTACTGAAAACATTGATAACAATGTCTTTACTTAAATTTTCATCGAAATCCATGAAGATTGTAGGTATCTACATAGTAGGTATAAGTACGGTACTTTATTTATCTTGGCCGCCGGCGGACGTTACCTGCAAGTGAGGTTGCAAGCAGTGACAAAGCCTCTAACAGTGTGCAGGATACGGCACACCTCCAAATAATTCGGCTCAAAATAGTAAAATAATAACTAAAACAATTGAAAAAGTTGTCACTAGCTGTATGATGGTATTGTTGGTAGACCTGATTGTCGAATCTTATTAGGTATTACATCTAGCAACACTCTGTACCTAATCCCAATTATGCTCCAGTGAGACTTCTGAAACAAAAACGGACTAAAATTTGTTAAATAATAACAAGTTTTCAGTTCCCAATTCCTCTAATGGAAATAAAAAACGTATCATTATCGTTAAATTATTACCGATCACTACATCATTCCCAGATCTCCCACTCTTTTTTACATTTATTTGAGTATCCAGCTCTTCAGACTTTTCATCAATGAGAATCGCCACTCATTCGGAATGTCACATAGAGAAAGTTTATTTTTTTCCCCCCTATTAGGATAAGGCGTGATGGTCAATGGTAGTGTACCTATAACCAGCGAGTCAGTCACTGACCCACACAGACTTTTTAAATGACCTGCCCGTTGATTTTTGTATTCTCATATATTTTATATATATTTTGAGCAACGATATAGCAAAATTCTGGCTTAATAATCAAATTTGTCCTACGGTTAAAGAGAAATATGACTTTAATTACAAAACAAAATTTATACGATAGCGGTTGCATCCAACCTAAAATCGTGGCGTAGGTCCGCTGGGCACAAAATCTAGTTATGAATAAAAATATATGTTTCTTACCAAGTTTCAATAAAAATCCTTATAAGTGAAAACCAAATATTTTTCAATACTTTCAATACTATCCGTTAAAACACAACTTCATAATATACCGTAATTGTCGTAAGTTTGACACATAGTACGTATCCACTAAATTAGTGAGATGTAGGTAATATTAGAACAAAAGATCCTTACCCTCTACATAGTATAATTTTCATTTCGATCCTAAAAAGAAAAGAGTCTTGTCAAGATAGATAATCAACTGAAGCCACTTACATCGTGACTGTATGTATTTGAGAAAAAGACGTTTCTCTCATAAAGCTTCACATATATATTATTTATTCTATACTAAGAGTGTAGAGGTTGATCCTAAAATATTACCCTCTATTAATATCACTGGCGGAATAATGCAAGCTCTAATGCTCTTGCTGAGATACCTCCTGGGTTTGCGTCAATCGATTCGTACTTTGGATATGTTTTATTTTACACACAATCATTTAAGAGTCGAATACTTAAAAGATTTGTTTAGACTAATGGCTCAGCGTACACTGTAAAAGATTATTAATTGTAAATCTAATGCCGGGAATTCACAAAAAATGTACCCTTTAAATGTATAAGAGTACATAATTTAACCAACTGGACTAATTCGATGAATTAGTTAATAATATTGTAATCATAGAGCTAAAAATACAAAGAATTTGATATTCATCCTTAATATCTTCTACGAGTAAGTATACCCTCCTACATAAATAATTTTAACTTATATTGTACAAAACTTTTTTCTTTTATATAACTTAAGTATTTATAAGTTTTACGCGAAAATGGTGCAAAAAGAAATTAGTGTTTCAAAGTACATAAACTTGAAGGTAAATTAACTAAGTATGTACAAGTTTTAATAAAATCTAAATAGCTTTTACAAAATTTGGTGAAATGTTGCCTTTTAAGATAAAATCTTAAAGAAAATAAGATTTAGAAAGCCGTGAAATTTAAAAACCTCGCACGCATCAAAAGATAGGTAGTTGCTTTTAGTATAACATTCCGGCATTCACCCATCCATCGCGCTGATAGGTGCCCTCTGCGTCGCGGAGGATGAGACGGGTACCCACCAGTACTATTCCCATCCTTAGACGCTCTTCGTACATTTGTATTGGGTGGATTAAGGGATTAGCCGAATACGAAATATAGCTTAGGGGCGTTCAGGAGGGGAACTGTATCATTCTTCTCACACCCCCTCCCCAGAATTTCCCCCTTCCTAGTGTCATATTTTTCAAACAAACAAAACAATTAGTATTTATTTGTAAAAATTGTTTTCTCGGAAAGCTGAATTATTAGAGTACCTGTCTCGATGTCCTTATATTTAAAAGACCCCGAAATAGAATCTCAAATCTGAATCTCTTGTACCTACGATTAATTCTGCGGCCACACTGGACATTTTGTAATAAGTACATATTGGACAAACCCAACGCATGTTGTATGTAAATACAAAGAATCCGTCATAATGAAATGATAATAATATAATATCGATAAAACTACGTCCCTATTACCTAAAAAGATAACTACCCGTAATAGCTATTAATAAATTAAGTTACTTTTATTTTATTTCATTCTTATTATAAACAACTAACTAATCACCATTTATTTATTTTTTTAAATAAGTAATATTGAATAATACCTACTTTTTTAGTACAAATGCAAACGATACTCGCTAACAGGCGCGAGGCTACCTAAGAACACGATTCCCATCGAGTTACCTTTTGGATTAAATGATAGGTATTCTTCATGGTCCTTCAGACCTTTCATGGTCAACTTGATGATCTCTAATCCTTAACCATTACTCCATAATCAGTCTACAGCGTTCTATAATCATTTACTTGTTCTCCAGTATTTTTGTTATTTTTTTTGTCCATACATGTAGCCTTGAACTATATTGTAGTTGGTATTGCCCCAGAACAGGCTTTCGCCTAGTGGGGCAATAAAATCCAATACTTGTTTATTACTTATATATTTTTATTTTGTTATATTGTGTGGATATTAAATAAATGAAATGTCTAATTTGACGTAATCCAATGAGAAATGTTACCTCCGGCTTCCCTTCTGCATAAATCTACCCTTTGCCACTGCTCCCTAACCGCCAATAAGGGTGCCCTACGAAGAATAGATTTGAGTAAATAAAAAATATAATTTACAGGAGACAGTTGAGCATCTTTTACATTTAACTGAATACCACGTTTTTTTTTTCTAAACGTATCAAAAAATATTATTTATTAATAGTGATAGTAAAAAAAGACTTGGAGGATGAGGACTAGGAGAGCCGACCCCAAGTAAATGGGACAAAGGCTAGGGCGAAGAAGAAGAAGAAGTGATAGTAATAAAATATCTTGATCTTTCTCATGAAATTAAGGAGATGTGGAGAACACCTTCCACTGTCATCATTCCTATAGTGATATCCTGGATATCCACAAACGGTGTCATTCCTAAAGGTATGGATATACGGGGTCTCAGGAGACGCGCCTCCAGGCACTGACAAAATGGCGTCAGTCTCTTCAGTGAAATACACGACGGGAGATTTTCGTCTCTAGAGACGGCATCTCTAGTAAAAATGGCCGACAATCGCCTCCTGTCATCAAATTCTAAAATACACGGGACTATCTCGAGACGCGAGACTTTGGTCTGTTGCTGCATTCATTCTACTAGTATTTTTGGCGCCATAATGGCGTTTGGTTTTGTGTACATACTCTAGTGTCATGTATTTACGAGTATTGTGATTAAAAATATAATTATATACCGCTTTGAAATTATTTATCGATTCAGTAATGTACATATGTCGGTCGGTACTTTACTTACATGCGTATGTGTAATGTGTATATTTCCTTTTCTGCGTTAGTAAATGAAATAGAATACTTAATTAGACCTTCTTTTAATGTACACCATTCCTATGACATCACTGACATAAGCCAAAGCAAGTATCGGTATGCACTACATACCCGAAACCGTTGTGAGTAGCGACATTTTGTTTCCTCCTTATGTTCCTTCGATGAATATTAAAGGGTGAAATGGTAACTACATAGTTTGCTATAAATGTTGTAGGACATGAAGGGAATAACAAAACACGTAATGTTAATGTATTTTTCACAACTGTATTCATATTTCAAATGCAAATGCAACTCTGTTATTAATCCGCCATTATTTAAAAATAATATTATAATTATAATCAACTAACAATTTTATTATTAACAATGTACTAATATCGTCACAATCGCAGGAATGTTTAAAATTATATATCAATACAAAAACCACGTACCCACGCGCGCCAAACCAATTCAGTTGCAAACATCTCCAAGAGACCTCAGATTAAAATTGAACATGTCAAAAGACCGGAGACGCGTCCCCTGAGACGAAAATATGTAAAATACACGACGCGAGACTTGCGTGCGCAGACCGTCTCAGGAGGCGCGCGGTATCGAGAGATATCTCGCGTCTCCGATGTGTTTACACACAAGAGACCTGTCATTTTGGTATCCGGGAGGCCAAAATCTCTCGTGTGTATCTTCGCCTTAAGAGTCTCAAAGTAAATCTTGAGAAACTTGGATTGCATGGTGGGCTTCGATACGCCATGCAGAAGGCTGTCCTGCTGTCATCTTTCATGAAAGATCCTGCAGGATTGTTAGAAGGTTGATATATTTCTAATAGATGCCAAAAAAATATTTTAGTTGAATTTTAAAATATTATTGCTTTCAAAAAAATCAATGTTTTTGAAGTCAGGTACCTGTACACATTCCACATCTATTGTTAGTAGGCAGCCAGGTAGATGCATTGTTTTACGGGTCTATTGTCCATAGAATTAACTGCAGACACATTATATGATAGCAACTTGGAAAGTTTGCATTTAGCGGGGTACATCATTTTAGTATAGGGGCTCATTGTTTGAAAAATTAGTTTCAAAGGCGTTACAGGAATTCAGCCACGTGATGGAAAAACCAAAGCCTCATGAAGGGTCTTTGCTTACCTGTTTTGAATCAGTCGATATCCAACGCTTGTCACGTTCAGTCGAACTTATAATCACGAAGCCAATGGCCTTCATAATATAGACGTCAGGACATTTAAGCCTCGGGCAACTTATGTGTATATTGTGTTCGAAAATACCTATTTGTTTATTGTGTAATACGCCATATCATTTTATCATAGACACTGTATTGAACTTTGAGTGAACGAACTTAGTTGTGATCTAATTCATCGTGTGCGCAACCTATTTATTATTCATTATTTGTTTCATTGTGTGACGAACTGTTTATTGAGTGCCTGAACTGTTACCATTATTATCTGCTATATGTGTGACTATCTCGAGTTACGTAATTTCACATTATACACGTTGCACCATTGCATAACGCGAGGACAGAGTTCTCGCATCATCACAAGGAAGGCTACTCACTCAGCCTCCCTCACATCATCGTTGCCGTCACAGGGAGGGCTGGACAGCCTCCCTATATCATCACCGCCGAGATCTTCGCAGGCCTGTGCCCTGCTATCATCGTTGGAGTTTTCCACCATCGAGGAACGTTGCGTCAGTGTTCGTAATTCGTGTAGTGTATGTACGTACATAGACAATGTCGGACAATTAGTGTGTAGTGTTTATTGTATAGAATCATAGAGTAAGTACCTAGCTTTAAGTTTTTATTTGTAAATATATGTATTAAACTGCCATTCCATTGTTTCACTCCTCCAAAACAAACAGCCCTCAGGTAGCACAGAAATAAGTAGTTAGTTATTGACACTGGGAACTGAACCGAGGACCAGGTTTTGTTCCCCAAGCCTTAAGCTGCCTGTCAATAATGGCGCGCCAAATGTGGGGCAGTTTCCAGTAAGTGTGCTGGAAGGATTCATACCCTGAGACCTATTATTTTTTTCTGTGCTTTGAGATGTTTTCTGTTCTGCTTGAGTTTTGTTTTGGAGGGGTGTTGGGGTTGATTTTGTTGCGCTTCTTTGCGAACCGCAAGGTTGAGGATGGCAAGGGTAGAGATACCAGCGTGACTACAGAGTCACAGCCTGATAGTGTGGGTGGTGTAGACGTAGAGAAAACTGGGGCGAAAGGAACAGTACACTTCTCTCATGCGTGCTGTCATGCGCGAGCTGAGTGGTTGGGGCAATATTCGGGGAGACCAGAGGAGTCTGCAGAGAATTTTATTCGTGGAGGCGAAGAATTCTTTGCTAAGGAAAAATATAGCGAACAAGGAAAGGTACGGGAAGCTTATAAGAGACTAATTGGAAAGGCAAGGGAATTTTGGGAGATTGAAATAGGTAAGGATATTGGAATAATGGATTGGGATTGGTTTAAAGGGGTATTCTTATTGGCGCATGGGGTCGAAAACCAATATGGTTCACTGGTTGCTCACCTATACGGGAATAGACAGGAGGTCAACGAACTTGGCTGTATATTCCTTCAGAGGAAGAAAGCCCTACATCAACGTTTATTTGGGGCGAAGGACATAGCTGGTACAGAGTGTACGACATTTGTTCGATTGATGTCTCGCAGGTATAGGGATGTATTTTTCACAGGGGATTACTCATTTGAGGAATTTAGCAAAATCGTAACAAGAATGGACATCAATTTTGAGACTGTTTATGATAGGCACGAAGAGAGGGGATATCACTATCATAATTACACACGATCGAGTAATTTAAACTCATGCGACCTGAGATCGCGATAGATCGGAATAGGACCGACTCAGGATTACGCAAAAGTAGAACTTGGGAGGATAGACAGCGTAGAAATCGTTTTTCCAGAGGTAGCTCAGTTGGCGGGGAGGTAGAGAGAGTAGGGGGTGACTCACCAGCGCCTGGAATGATTTTCCAGCATCCTGAGGAGCAAGATAACGCGTTGAGTGTGGTGAGTGAAGTTGAGCTAGTTAGCGTGGGTGTATCGAGCGATACAGCGACAGACGAGGGTTGCATTCGGAATGGAGTGACAGAAAACTCCTGTTCAGTGGTGGTGTGTCAGGGAGAGGACGCGTTGCCAATCTCGGAGGTTCGAGTGGAGAGCCTCCCTCAGCAACCATCTGAGCAGGGTGTGTGTACGTCTGTAGAGAAGATGAATGTAGAATCCAAGGAGACGAATAATAGCGAAGTTGAAACTGAATGCCTGACAGAGGAAACGATTGCTAGCGAAGAGAAAGACAGAGGAAGTGCGTATGAGGGTACGACCGTAGATGTGATAGATGATAGTGATAGGTGTTGGATGAGAAGAGATGCTGTGACTGAAAAAATGAGTGTAGCTGAGTGCAACCTTCTCTGTTGTTTACTTGCCACTTACCAATCGAGTAAGGACGATGCATCTGTCGATGTACACCGCATGCAGGATGCAATAGTCGAATATGAGGAGACAGGTAGGAATAACTCATATCACCACACTTGTTACGTAGACGTAGCTAGGGGATACATAGCTAGTGAGGTAATCCAGAGGGACTGGAAACGCCGTAGGGTGAAATGTCGTCCTCACCTTCGGCGCATGGGAGCGTGACTCATGCATTGTTTATTTCATTTTATGTATTAGCTGTAAGATGTACTAGATGTAAGTTCAGTAGTGTAGGCATTATCATTCTTTGTATTATCTAGCTGGGGTCATTCCAAGGTTTGGATATTTATCCTAAAAAAATATCCTGGCGCCCTATCCACATATGTTTAGATTAGGAGTAGGTTAAGTTTGTAATTAGTCTATAAGTTTTCCCATTGTTCACGGTTAAGATTAACAGCAACAAATATTTTTTTGCCAAAACAGGAGGGGGCGTTTGATATATTTCTAATAGATGCCAAAAAAATATTTTAGTTGAATTTTAAAATATTATTGCTTTCAAAAAAATCAATGTTTTTGAAGTCAGGTACCTGTACACATTCCACATCTATTGTTAGTAGGCAGCCAGGTAGATGCATTGTTTTACGGGTCTATTGTCAATAGAATTAACTGCAGACACATTATATGATAGCAACTTGGAAAGTTTGCATTTAGCGGGGTACATCATTTTAGTATAGGGGCTCATTGTTTGAAAAATTAGTTTCAAAGGCGTTACAGGAATTCAGCCACGTGATGGAAAAACCAAAGCCTCATGAAGGGTCTTTGCTTACCTGTTTTGAATCAGTCGATATCCAACGCTTGTCACGTTCAGTCGAACTTATAATCACGAAGCCAATGGCCTTCATAATATAGACGTCAGGACATTTAAGCCTCGGGCAACTTATGTGTATATTGTGTTCGAAAATACCTATTTGTTTATTGTGTAATACGCCATATCATTTTATCATAGACACTGTATTGAACTTTGAGTGAACGAACTTAGTTGTGATCTAATTCATCGTGTGCGCAACCTATTTATTATTCATTATTTGTTTCATTGTGTGACGAACTGTTTATTGAGTGCCTGAACTGTTACCATTATTATCTGCTATATGTGTGACTATCTCGAGTTACGTAATTTCACATTATACACGTTGCACCATTGCATAACGCGAGGACAGAGTTCTCGCATCATCACAAGGAAGGCTACTCACTCAGCCTCCCTCACATCATCGTTGCCGTCACAGGGAGGGCTGGACAGCCTCCCTATATCATCACCGCCGAGATCTTCGCAGGCCTGTGCCCTGCTATCATCGTTGGAGTTTTCCACCATCGAGGAACGTTGCGTCAGTGTTCGTAATTCGTGTAGTGTATGTACGTACATAGACAATGTCGGACAATTAGTGTGTAGTGTTTATTGTATAGAATCATAGAGTAAGTACCTAGCTTTAAGTTTTTATTTGTAAATATATGTATTAAACTGCCATTCCATTGTTTCACTCCTCCAAAACAAACAGCCCTCAGGTAGCACAGAAATAAGTAGTTAGTTATTGACACTGGGAACTGAACCGAGGACCAGGTTTTGTTCCCCAAGCCTTAAGCTGCCTGTCAAGGTCTCTCTCTCTATAGCTCTTAAACTCTCCCATGATAGTGCATTTTTGTGCACATCATGGGAGAGGAGGACACCCAATAGTATATAGGTAATTTTTAGTTCTGTATAATATGTTTATATATGTTTAAAATTTTATATTATTATTTTTATTTTAAAGCTAGTTTTAAGGTTTTTGTATTTTTTTATGTGAATGTATTATATAGAGCTGAGAATTTTTTGTATACTTTTGTGATAATAAAATTGATTTGAAATAGTAATAATAAATTTACAAGAGGTCATTATATATTTTCTTCCTTTCCGAATACCATTTGGCACTTTGATATGGGTAATAACTACATTTTATATCACATCGAATATCTACTGTCACTCAAGCTGAATGTGAAAATAGACCTACAATAATATGTTGAGTAAATTTGTCAGTATATTTCAATAAAACTTTAACCTATTTCACAATTATAACATACAAACAGTTTTCCATCCAAAATCAAATGTTTTTTTTATTTTATTTACGTAAATTATAATTAGGTATCCTGTTGGCGCAGTTGGTATGAGCGCGGCTTCCCAAACGGAGATCAACATTCAAATATCGGAACTGACAGGAAACGTAAGAAGTATGAATCGGGTGTTTTCCCTCGTCTGTGAGTCCTTATAAGGACTGTTTTTATCGCTACTACCTAGTTTGCATTTTTTCTTTTCCATGTCCTTCTGATGGTGGGAAATGCTTGTTAGCACAGTTCGCGTGCCTAAAATGTGTGTGCCTTTATTATGAAATATTTATTTACTAGTATAATTATTTACACTTGTTTCCAAATGGTTTGTTCTTCTGGTGAAGACTATAAAATATTTACCGTAGCTTGTAAAATAACATTATAAAAGTTATTGATAATGATTTATGCTTGTGTTTGTCTTCTAATCACTTATCGCATAATGTTTTATGATCAAAGCTAATGTCTACTTTTAGTGTTTTTTTATGTTCTTTGGATAACGGTATCACGTGTGGACCATCATATCAAATGTTGAATTGCTACATTAACTACCTTTGCTAACTTCCATATTAGGTACAACTAAACAGATTAACACTTACTGGGAATTAGTAGAAATAGAAAATTAAAAACTACAAAAATACATTTAATTATAGGTACCTTTTCAATCTTTAAATAAACCTTACACTAAAGCGTAGTTACGTTTTTAAGAAAAAGAACCACAAGTATTCACAAAGGATTACTTTCAGCTAAAGCTTCAAGCGGGCTTAATACCTATTTGTAATAATAAAAAAACTACAACCAATTTTACAACGCCCTAAAAAGACCATTTTTGTATTATTTACTTTCAAAATAGTCAATAAAGACCTACTTTATAACAAAACCTAATGAAAATTAAATAAAAATCCCTAGGCATAAAACTGTATAATGAACTGAGAATATGCTAAATTGTTCATTCGTAAAGAACAAATAATTATTTCAGTTTGTTTAATTTCCTGGACCGCTTCTTCTAAATAATAATTCAAGTTTCATGAAGAATTCCAGTATTACAATTATTTTCCATTCGACTAAATTCAAGTGGCATTCTACGAGCTTAACAAAAGTAAAGAAGAATACTATTTTTCGCAAATTTACGTATGAAACAAAGTTTTATTTGAATAATAATATCCATTCAGTTAACTTGGCTGTAATAATTATTATAATTATCTCAGTGTTTTAATATTTCCAATAAAAAGTTGGATACCAGAAAAGGTTTCAAGATCACAATTCCAAAGGCATATTTTATTATTACTGAAGGCATTTGTGACTGAATAAGTCAAGCGCGGATAGTTGTCGAAGATTAAAATGTGCATTAGTAAGCTGTCCAATACTTACTATTGAAAAATATATCAATTGCGATCACTTTTCTTTCACTTATTGACATTATTTTCTTATAAATGCTGCGTATTTGAGCGTTATTATTAAGGAAACGAAAGGTACACAGTACAGACTATATTTTACTCCTAAAGTTGTTTTTGTTTCTTACTGAATGTTAATAAAAAGTGAACAATAAACATTCACTTGTAGGCACTGAATTATTATTAAAAATTCGAAGGTAATCCAAAATGCTGATAAAAGTTAATAGTCACCTTAAATCTACATAAGAATAAAAATTATTTAATGTTAATGTTGCTATTTTCGTTCTCATTTTTATTACCACTGAAACACAATTACCAATAAACTTTACTAAGTACCTCTCATAAAAATGATGAAAGTTATTCCTTGCGAACAAAAACTATATAAATATGTAACCGTATCTATTTAGTTTACCGTAAAAAATATACATCGAGGCAATAAAAAGTACGAAATTTTATTAGATATCGTTGTGTTTACAAACACACACATAAAACTGTATATCTACTTAACCTATATAATAATATAATTGTAACTACGAGTGTGTGTAGTGTTTTGGAAGAAATTGTAAAAAACTAACAGATTAATAATGAGTCGTTAAATACCATGTTTTCCAGAATAAGTATGAAAATATGTTACAAAAATACTTAGCGAGAAAATAATATTATCTTCAGTATTACCTACCAATTTACTTTCAAGTCTGCCAACTTCGTACACAAACCTAGTAGAATTAATACAAAAGTGGTAACTCACTAAACCATACAAATTTGTCTTCTAGTAAGTAGGCGAGTGTTAGTGAGTTTATTTACGTGTAATAATCTAATTTTTAGATCACAATTAGTTTGTTTTCTAGTACCTACTCTTCTAGTACTAAAACAATGCTAAAAGTGTACACTTAGCACTTAACCTTGGGAATCACCCACATTGACTCAATGTTGTGACTCTTATTAAAGATTACTATTTTTTGTGAAAATGTTCAGCAACCAAAGCTTCTTATATTTAAGGTTACCTAAGTTCTTGGGGATACATGCTTGGTACGGAATGTAAACTTAAACAGAATATAACTAAGTATGAAGTAAATTAATTATTTTATATCTTTCATTAAGAATTTGTTACATTGTTTTATCGTAGGTATTATTCATACACTTCCCCTTGAATTACATCCCAACAACAGCATCGCAACATTCCGATTTTGTGATATAGAAAATACGTCTAGGATTATGTATTATTTTCCATTGTACAATATCTCTACAGCTCTCTGGTAGTGTGTATCATCAAGCCGTGTGCAAGCGTGAAAAATTTCAACCTACCAGACAGTTATATGAAGAATTTCTATTCTTTTTTCTGTTGCTAATACCATGTAGTGTATGCATACCAACAAATATTTTCATATTAGTTATAGAGAGTAGAACGACGACAGCGGTGCTGTAGACAATTTCATATTACACATTTTATTATTAATATTACGTGTTCATCCTGGTATTTAGGTAAACGCAGCCGACTGTAGATATATTATGCACAAAATAGTCTTGTGTAATTTTATATTCCATTTTGACACTAAATATTTCACTACCTCCAGTAGAATTCTACATGAAGACTTAAAGCGTCCAAGTAAATATTTAAAGTAAAACTGGAGTATACGTAGACTTTTTTTTATAGGAAAGAATATCGCTCGACTTTCACAGATTACATTCTAGAGTCCAGTAAGAAGTAAACCGGTAAACTCCTAAAGCATTCAACATTTCTTTTTGAAGCGATTACATTTAGACCACTTGAATAAGAACGATATTTTGTATTTTACAATAAACCATAATTGGGTTGCATAACGAACAATTTAATTCCATCTGACTTTCGAAACAATTCTCGGGAGAGGGAAATATTAAGAAATAGAAAATATCAATAAAAAACACCACTCGGCTACTCCTGACAACATGTGACAGTAAGACAGACAGTGACAGAAAGAAACAGTAACTGACATAAAATATTCTGACGCATTTTATAATAATGTAGTAATGTATTTTTCTCATAGATAGTAGATCTCCACATCGGATTATCTTGTACATAATATATATAAGAGAACTGTAGATAGGTACTCCACAAGGAACCTTGATATAGCAATAATAGACACTGGCAATGATGGAACTACTCATAATGAGTAACGTACATTAGTCAAATAGATCTAGACCCATATTTCTCTTGTCAACCACTTGGACTACGAGAGATATACTATATTCACTTACGTACTATCTTCCCACTTGAACAAATAACCGAATGGCTAGAGAACACCGACGTAGAAATATTAAAATTTCCTGTTAAATAACAATGAAAATTACATAAATTATTCAACTGCACAATATACCTATTTAAATATGACACAAATGTTGACATTTTTAATGACGGAATTTCATAAGCTATGATTTACCTAGTTTGTTGTTGTTATAAATGAATTGAATTATCTAAATGAAATATACCTAAGCAATAACATAATCCAGTTAGGTATTTATCAGCAATCGATCTTCAATAATATAATTAAGACGCGTTATTTTGGAATCCTGGCATCATAACAATTATTCATTCTGTGTCAAAGTTCTTATTCGCTGTTCGTGTTGGAGTGGTAACTCCGCTAAATTAATGTCAATATTATATTCCTTCTATGTTTTACTTTATATCATTAAAATAGACAGTGCAACGAAAACAGACGCGGACAAAAGAGACGACTATTCGCGGACGACAAAAGGATGCAAAATGTGCTGGGGTCAAGTCTGTAATTAAGTGGGGATTAACTAAATGACGTCCTTTTTCAATGATAACAAATATGAACTATCGTTGTTGTTATCATAATAATTATATGATGTTTCAGATTTTTAACAATAAACCTTGATTGCATGGCCAGGAAGATAACTCTAACTATTTTTATAGTTCATTTCTAGTATACTATACCTACCGAATAGCTGAACTCTTATTTTGTATGCACACGAGATCGCAACTCAATTGAAAGTATTTTTATTACAGAGAATGAATGAGCAGACGTAACAACGATCACGTGGTAAAGCTCGCACTGGACATACCATCACAGTCCAGATCCAGAGGACGTCCACAAGCCACCTGGTGGACAAATATCTAAAAGGAGCTTAGGGACCAACAGCTTACTAGTGGGATGGCACAGGATCGTAAGGTCTGGCGACTACGTACCAGAAGGGCCGACCCCAGATAAACTGGGAAGAGGCAAGAAGAAGAAGAAGAATGAATTATAACTTACATACTAGTGAGACGTGTATAGTGTACTCGTAGTACTCGGCTTAAGCATAACAATAGTTGGCTGTAAATGCTTTTGAAATGAGATCTTTTAAAGGATGTTTGACTGATTAAGAAATAAGAAATAAATTAAGTAACTAATCAGGGAGGGAGATGTGTGACTCTAATGCATATATAATTGTGACTGCAATTTGTGTGTGGAGAGATCTGGCGGACATCTAAAGAGATTCTTTAGATATTCTCCAATTACAAGAAGCATTCTGAACATACGCACAAAATTTATAGCATGAACAATGGAAGATGTTTTGATTTTATGATATTATCAGTCAGCACACTCCTACAATATAACAGCATCCATGTTATGATATATCTTTCTTCGTTCTTACATTCTCTCTCAGCGATTCTAAATAAATCATACTACTCGTATATATAATATACAATTTCTAAAAAATGCATCGTATAACCTGGAAAAATACACTGCCTTACTAGACTGGGTCTGTTCTAAGGCAGCGGTCTCCATGCAAGCATCAGAAAAAGGAGATAAAATACACCAAAGCAACCACACAAACATGCACAACTACCTATTTAGAAAATTTAAAAAATAATTTAAGTAACAAAAAGAAAAAAATAGAAATTTAGTTAAAACAAAAATTTCGCCCCAAGTTCATCTGTCCACATTTAACAGGGTGAAGAATGAGGCTGTCCTTTCTGTTCTCTTCAGCCAGTCGACCACAAGTTTTGTGAAGTCTTTTCCGTCCCTTGAAATGTAGCGCTCGATTTGGGGCATAATATTATTACATATATTATAAGACTAGCCCTAGACATCCCCACACAATCGAGAGGTCGAGGTCGTCCACAAGCCACCTGGTGGAACAATATTGAGAAAGACCTAAGGGAGAAGCAGCTGACCAGTGAGATGACACAAGACAGAAAGACTTGGAGACTGCGTACCAGAAGGTCCGACCCCATGTGAACTGGGAAGAGGCAAGGAAGAAAGAAATATTATTGTATAATCTGGGGGCCAAAAAACAATAGTGCCTCTGGGCGAAAGTAGTCAGTAGGTGGAGTTATATTTCGCGTCTTTTTGTCGCGCCTCCAAAAAATTCGCCTCCTTTTGTCGTATATACCAATCCGTTATCTTTATTGTTCGAGAAGTTGAAAGGCTTAAAAGCGATCAGTAATATTGATTATTTCGTGTCAACGACTCATTTAAACCCCTTCTAAAATAATATTGAAAAGCTCTATCACTTTATGTTAGTACCTACAGCTGAGAAAATGGCTTGTTTATTAGATTGATATTTTCTAAGTATAGGTATTGTTATTATTTATTTGGATAATAACTGGAATGATCACATAACCGTATCTAAAATGATTCTGCACCCTTATTATTTTAATACGGTTTTCTAATTAAGGCAAGCGAATTTCATTTCTGGGTAACATTGTCTAATATTGAGGTTTGATCTCAATGAAATACAATTGTTACCTTCTTGATTCAGTGCTTGAAATAGCAAAATAATAATACAATATCATATTATTATTTTACGCAGTAGGTACATAGGTACCTACTTAATGTGCCTTTCACAAATTAATCATAATATTTTGATACGATGCTGATATAAATTATAGGGAAGGAACAATGGATAGTCTCCTATTGAAAATTAACCCCGTCTTTAACACAACATCGTGCCCATAATCTTCGTGTTTCACAATATTTAATCAACGGATAACTTCAGGCTCAATCAGTATCAAGATAAATTACAAAAGACTTGTGTTTTATATTTAGAGGAGAAGCTTGTATTTTTTAGTTTTCTTTTTCTTGTGATTTAGAACCGCAAGTAGGTAGATAAGTATAAGAGTACGAGTATTTTCCTAAATAAATTTAAGATATTTAACTTCTTTAACGACTAAGATCTTATTAAATCTATTGGAAAATCAAACCCAATACAGCCATGTGATACTTATATTTAAATTTTCATATAAAAAAGTCTACACATTTATCTACGTAAATAACTTTTTCTCGCCAAAGTCTGAAAGCAGGTGTTCATTTTGCGATGTATATTTCTCGTTTTCTAAAATAATTTCACAACCTTTAAGGCTCCCGACCCAACTAGGTCGTCACGGTAATCGCATGCATGATAAAATGCTAAAATTTTAATTTTTTCAATTTTTTGTGTTAATTTCGCTACAATCAAAAACTTTTTCTAAGATTTTAATGCATACTAACAATTCTAAACATTGTTTTTGTATTTCGGAAAAAAGATCAGAGGCGTTTTTACAACAATCTATACAGGATATAAAAAAACGGTTATTCCCTAGGTAAAGGTTCACCATCATGTATCTACTCTATATTTTTCCAAAGCATATTTATTAGTAAGGCTGTTGAGATCTAAAGTCTCCCATTTTAAGAAATTATTAAATTGTCAATATGGTGACTCTTAATAATTGCAACTTAATGTGGTGTTAATTTCCATAATATTTCTACATTAGGCAGTATAATAGTATTAATATTATGATGACGTTATAATTCTGTATTGGATAACAGTATTGTTACGTATAAAGCCTACAACTAATTTATTATTATTTTACCCTAGAGATTTGTACAGTTAATTTGAACATAACAACCAACCAAATTACTGATTTGTCACCGTTTACACACACATACATTATTTGTCAGAGATTGAGCTTTGTTGTTTTGTTTGAAATAGATTAACATCGCTGTTAAATGTAGAGTTTTTGCACGTTAATTGACAAACAGATACAGTAATTGGAAACGGATTCAGGCCACAATGAGAACAGTGCTATAATTATAACAAGGTTTACATTATATATTAGTACTATCATTCATTAGTATCGAATTGAAGGGATGCAGTGCAGACGGTGGACCGTAAAAATATTACAGTTTGTATCGAAGAAGAGAATATTAGGAACATACAGAATAATGTGTTGATAGGATCATCTTTATTCTGAAGAAGATAGAGAAAATAGAGTTTGATGTATAATATGCGGTAATAGCTACTCGGATCGCATTCGCTGGTTGTCTATTTATTTTTCCGTGCGATTTAACATCATATTTACACTACAAAGCACATTTACGGAGCGAATGTATTCTAATATTTCTCATGTTTTATTCCGTAATTTTATGCAACAACACTGTTATAATATTATGCCTATAAATACTACGTAGTATTGCGAATGTTATGTACTACATAGATATAGATGCGGCCGAGAGTTAAATCAGAGCCAAGCAAATCTTTCCTGGTGCTAACGTTGGAACGTTGCCAAGGGCTCACCATCAATGTTGTAAAATTAATGATCTTTTTCCTATCACCATAAAAGTGCCAAAGTATAACTCCACAAACTTGTGTTATAAATGGGATAAATCGAACATGAATCCTACCATACCTCATACAATTATTATTATCTAGGGAACAAAATATAACTTGTGTATCTTCTACCTAACAATCCTTCTTTATCTTAATTTTGTATCATAATAATATAGATGTCGATGAATAATCGTAAAAAAAACACAAGTTTTTATTATAAAATCATTATCATAAAAAATGTTATGAAACAGTATACTGATTGTATAACACTTTTCTATGATTTTATGTAAGACATGTTTAGGAAGATCGTCAGTACAAATCTACAATATATTGTTTACCACTCTGCGTAAAACCAAACCGAGCAGTTGCCCTTGTCAATTTTACATTATATTAAATCAATACAAAATACAATAATAACACATTGAACAGGCAATGCCATTAGCAACAAAATATCTAAAATTATAACCTATTAATAGCATTCTTTCCCTTTTATTGTCAAAGGTAACTTACTAAAGAAAAGAATAACCTACAAGGTTTCCTTTCACAAAAATAGTAACTCTTGAACTTTGGACTGAGAGTAAACATACGGGTGTTTTCGTCCTAATACTATTTGATATAAAAATATATTGAGAACTCTATAGAGTGATATCAATCTGTAAACATACTCGAAAAGATTCATATTTTTATGACGAGAACAAACAATAATACTGCTATATTTTAGCCCGATGATAAAATAAATCAATATTCTGTTTTAAGAGACGCATTCATAACACATGTCTCTGCAGACTTTGGGGTTATTGTACAAAAGTTCAAATATTTCATATTGATTCTTTAATCTATAAAAATAACACTGATATAATCTCACATCCATACGATTCGCAAAGATGTTAAAAACTTCCAGTTTGCACGTAAAAGAATTTTGTGAATTTGCAAGGGTGTGTGAGAAGCATTGTGCGACATCAGTGCCAATAAATTTTAAACTTGTAAACTACAAAGATCTTTGTGAAGTGTGGTAAAAATAACCATTCTGTATTAGAGTTTATTCGGTACCATGTATTTATATGGTCGTACTAGGGTTTGTTATTCCTGTGCATGCAAAATATCAACTTACTAAGTTTTGTGTTACAAAATGTCAAAAGATTGTATTCATTGTTTAGATTGTTTCCTTCAACATTCTCATTATTTCCAAGTATCACAATTAGTAATATCGCATAAAAATAAGTTTAAACTATACCTACAGTTTAAGTGACAACAAATTGTCAAAACCCGTGAACGTAATTACCTAATTAGAAAATACTTATAGCATCGTAATAGTCTTCGTTCTTCATTAATAACGGGTCCTAGTCCTAATTTTATAATTTATTTAACTCGAAGCGAAAAATGTAAAGTTTACCGATGCAGGTTACAGTGTAGTCTGCTACGATATAAGAGTCGTGTTTACTTTCAAGTATGAAACTCGATACTATAATTACATCCATGAGTTCCTAGAGAGTAGCTATTGTATGCACAATACTTCATCCAAGTCATTGTTGGTTATAATAATACACACACAGGTCTGTAATATGTATGGAATTGCTTGTAGTTGTAAGTTCGTAGTACACAATGAACGTGTAGCAAGGGTTGATACATGATTCATTAATGTTGTTTCATGTCACTAATTAAGTCTAAATATGCAAAGCACATACCTGTACCTATTCATCTTGCATCGAAATTGTATGTACTTCGGTATAATGCAATTAGGCCAAACCAAAATAATAATATTTACCCATTTAATTATTATTATTATCGCATTACATACAGAAACTCTATAATAACATCTGTCTAATTAACATACCTATACTACAGGTCATATTAATGGCCAATTAATTAATTAGGTAAGTAATCAATGCGCTGTTATTTGAAACTGGGCTATTTAGATACAAAATAATAATTAGTATTTTGTTACGAAGTATTCATTTTTAATGAAAATTAAATGTGTAATCTTTTAGTGTGCATATTATCATCAGTAATAGGTCATTAATTTTATAGTAAAATGTACTATAAAATTACTATTAAAACAATGTCTAGGCGTGTGTTTTCCGTCACATTTCTCAATAAGCTATATGCAATGTGTCATGTACAAAACATAGGTATTACCGTCAACGTTAAAATTCGAATCGGGCACTCCAACTATCTGCCCCAACCTTTTACCTAATTTATTATCTTTAATTATTGTGATACATAATTAAGAAACTCTTTTGTAATAAATTATTACCATAATCAATAACTGTTGAAGATCATCCGTAATGACGACGCTTTCTCTGTCTATCACGATCAAGTCCGTGAAAATAATCATTATCATCACTGGCGCTTTGAGCCAGAAATCTTTGCCATTCTACCCGGCCCATCGTCCATAACTGCATGAAAATAAATATAAAGAAATTAAATTTAAATTTAAAAAAAAAAACATTTTATCCACATTCACATGTCACAACAAACAAAACTAAACGTAGCAGAACGATGGATAGATAGTAAATGAATTTCCATGATGAAAATAGTTGGAAACGGATTTATGTTGGAATAATGAAATTTTCTGTAATAATTCCACTTTGCAACTTGATTAAGCTTAAGATTTTCTGATTAAACCTACGTAGTCTACCAGTCTTCGATATCAGTTATGTAAGTAGATATTATTATTGTATGCAATAAACTTAGGACGGCAACTCCCTCGCAAGTGAAATGCTTGTGGTAAACATTTCAATAAATTTGTGTATCTAATCTATAGAATTAATAAAACAGGTCTCTACTATTGCTTTACAAATTATTGTAAAACAATGATTAGATAATATTCCTTCATTAATAATAGGAGAGAGAACAAAGAACATGAGTAACAGATATTGCCCAGCGTATCGCGTCTCGCAAATGGCGGTGGGCAGGTCACATGGCTAGATATCCAAACCGTAAGTGGTCGAAAAGGGTCTTAACCTGGAAATCTAGAACGACTACCAGGAGGAAGACCACCACTACGATGGAGAGACGACCTAGTAAAGTACGTTGGTGTCAACTGGATCTAAAGAGCCCAAGATAGAGCGGTGTGTAAGCAGATGGAGGAGGTCTTCGCCCACCAGTGGACGGGAGTAGGCTAAGTATGTAAATAAATTAGAGGGACCACCACCTGGCTGAGCATGGCACATTGTTATTAGAGATGCTCTCTTATATTATACATAATTCCTATGACAATGAGATCAGAGCCATAGGAAGACGTTAGTTGGACAAAAGAGCCCTTTTCACAAAATAATAAATAAAATAAAATTCAACCGCTGCGCTGTACCTGTCTGTTTTTTAATCGAATTTGATATAAATGGTAGTGTACATATATGGTCATACATCGCCCTGGGGCTGTGTATCAAAATCTTGACGTGTCAACACTATACCGTCGTCTTAAGTTAATTCTAAACTTTTATTAAAACAGACAATCTTTTCTTTCTAATCATGCCTACTCTCTAAACTAGGTACCTCCAATTAATTCTACTATGGTTTCAGTGAAATTTACCCATTCAAACATAAATATTTTTGCTATTTAATATATTTATGTGTATATATAATTTAATACAATAATAATTCCGTGACCTGTTTCTGATAGTTTCCGTTATACCCTTTATATTATAAAGACACTTCAGTTATAGTATAAACACCTACTGATAATACGAATTCACTGTGACTATTTTGATAAGTCCAGCTTAACTTTAGTACTTGTAGGTACAAAGTACGATGCCAGTGTATCGGGCAGTGGATTCAGGACATTTTGTGCTTAGTTTATGTTTAATGATAAGGATCTCTACTCATTCATCGGACGTATAATGCTTATCCTCAATTAGACCTACAAGAATAATATTCTCGCATTTAAATTGGAAAATGTAAATCGAAATACAAGCTGAAATAGTTAATTGGAAGATATTAAAATGTTTGATTTTATCTATTTTCGAATACCAAAGGTATCCCAGCATTTTAGCATTTGCAATCAAAGTGTACTTAATAGAATTTCACTTTTCATACCCAAATTTCACCAAGGTATATTGTTATAATTTTGTATGGTATCAATATCAGAAGATAAAATAATTTATGTAAATAATTTAAGTTTATTAAAATAATTCTTTAGAATAAAAGGTCTGTTCACTGTGGTTCTTGTTTCCAAGAGAATTATAAAGATTCATCATATAAGTTTCACATTTTAAATAGCACAGAAACTTTTTTGGTAGATACTGAAATTTCAAAAGTAACGTGTCCAGACAATTAACCATAGGTGTGTAATAAATTAACAAAATATTTGCTTAGATTATTGTTACGGGCCACTTATTTGCAACCAGTTTATCCAATTTTTTTATATCTTGTATAGAATTCTCAAAAAATTTTTTGAAAAACACCTCTGATCTTTTTTCCGAAAGACGGAAACTCGTTTCCCGAAAGTCACGGTGTAGTTTTTTTTGTACTGATAATATTCATTAAAATCTAGTGAATAACTGTCAATGTTTTTTGATTGATGCAAAATTAACCCTAAAAAATAGAAAAAACGCTATTTTCACCATTTTATCATGCGATTGTTCACGCGATTTTGAACCTTAATGCCGTGGGAAATGACTGTGACGACATTCCTGGTGCCAAGCCCTTAAAAGCACGGCGCATGTTCAAGGGACGCTGACCATCCTTCGCCGACTTGCACAAAGCATAGGCATCCCTTTTTAGACAACATGGCCCAGAGTCTCCCAATCTACACCGCATTCACAGTATGGAGATGAAGCCAAATTGATTTAAAGCAGATGGTAATTCAGTCTGTGCTGACCAAAGCACATTCGGGAGATAGCTGAAATATTCGATCTTGACAGTGTGAGGGAGTTTCGTAAATTATCTTTGGTATTTAATATTATTTAAAAGTAAGTTTTAGTAATACTGCGTTATAACATTCGTAAAGTTTGGTGATATCGATAGAGTTATAAATTTACAGCTTTTGAAATATTTCTGTAATAATGTGATGTAATTTATATAACTGAACGTTTCATCATTATTTCCAAGGATATCAGATATGTACATTATTATTAACATTAGACAGGAAAAGAGTCAAAGCATTGAAAAGATTGATTATTCAATATGAATCACTCGAAATGTAGGTGAGATGATCCCGGAAGGGAAATCAGATGAAGAGAGAATGTGCTGAAATAATAAATAAATGTCTTTAAATATTTTCGTATATATTTTTTTTTCATCTTACGAAATTTCATATGACATGTATTTTGGATATAAATAAAAATACTACCTGCAAAGCCCACCTTCACGCCAAGATATTTCAAGTAATATTGAGATTTTTGATCGACGGTAGATGATATTTAATTTAATTCATTCACACAGAGATTCACCTACAGGCAAGGTGTGTACTGTGTATCGCCCGGTAAAATGTTAAAAACAGCATTTTTTTTTTATTATTTTGGCATTAATTTCGCTTCATTCTTTAAAACTTTTAAAGTCATTTCCTAGATTTTAATGCATATTATCAATAGAAATAAATCTCTACGACTTTCGGGAAACGAATGGCTGTCTTTCGGAAAAATGATCAGAGGTGTTTCTCACTTTCTTTTCAAATAATCTGTACAAGACATAAAAAATCTTTTACGGTTGTTCCCTAGATAAAAGTTCAATGTTCATTGTTTCCAAAGCATATTAGTTAGGTTGTCGAGATCTAAGTACTGCCGTATTTTTTTTATTAAATGTCAATATGCCTACCTTATAGTACAAGGATTAACATACACACACAGTACTACATTTTCTTTCAAAGTCAAGCCCGTGCACTAAATTAAAACATTTTGGTCAATCATATTATCTTGCAGCGTCACACACGACAGAAATCTGTCCAAATTCGGTATATTATATTATTAATTACAAAAAAGTTACCAGCTCTCATGAAATATACCCAAAATAGCATCTATAAATTAAAATTCTGTACAAGTATCTATGTATTTTAATTCTATAGGTCGATGACAGGACCGGTTTACTCATTCCAGCTCACGTGTACGAGTATTATAGCGTCCAGTGCTGAAGACTCGGTGATTTGTCTTGATTAGATAGATCACTTCATCTTGTTTGTGACCTGTTAGTACTTTCACCTCCCTCGTTCACAGACACACAGACATATATCTACCTATGAGACACAGGTAACTATTTAGTTGCATCACCAATTTATTTATCAAATAATATCGTCTTTCTTCAATAAAACTTATACTGTTTGCGCCTTGCTCAGTAAAACTTTTTTCAAACTCTTAACGTATTTTATTAATACGAAACATAGTATGCCTCATATTTTGTTTACTAGGGCGATCATTGATCATTTCTCATTGATCTCAACTTTTGCTTAAATATTTATCTTATATTAGTACCACAGTATTAAATGCTTACGCCTTTAATATTATTAGTTATCGGCAGTTGACTGTAAAACGTTTGTTGAAATTATTATGAATATGATTGGCATTTCAATATCCTGTTTTGGCATGTTGGCACATCATCCGGTTCGATTTGTAAAATGTTCCCAGCCGTACGTAGTCTCTGTAGAGTGTAGGTACCTACCTGCCACGTGGGTGTGGGTATATAAATTATTATTTTACTAGTGTTTTAAAAGCTTAGTGAAACAAGCAAATGTATTTAATTAGCGAAATAGTCTAAAAGTAATTAAGGTCAGCAAAAATTACAAAAAGCGTAGGTACTGAAGTTGCTCGTTGTGATAATATGCTAGTGGTCTGTCATAGTAAGTTTCTAGTAAAACTCTGTAAAAATCTAATCCTGGATTCACTTGAAGACTGTTAAATCTCCGAGACATCTATTAATAATTTCTAGAAGAGGAGATACGGCATCAGCAGACGGTTTAATGAATAATTGTGATAACTATAAAATTAGCTTAATTAACGAATTTTGTTTAAGCTACGGACTTCGTTGATATTTTCGATATTATTTGACTACATTAATTTAAATATATAGACATCCAATACACATCCACCTATGATTTTGTAATTAAAATGGAAGAGTAATAGTATTATCTCGTTCTAGAAAACCATTCGATTAATCGACACTATAAATGGGTTTTATTTTGAATTAACTGACAAACTAAATATTTTATACATATTGCCAAAAGATATTGAAAACATTGATGAGACATTTCTAATGTAATAATTACTATATTTACTTTGTTTACATAATATTAAGGCATAATGCAATATGTTAAATTTAAATTCTAAAAACATTTCCTAGAGGAAGAAATTATTGAACATAGAAATTTTTTTACAATACGTCGTGTTTACATTGTCGTTCAAGATAGTAAAGTCTATAAATCATCAATCAATGTCACTCTGTGGAAGTTCTACAGATTACACTGCTTATTAAACCTTACACATTCGATCAAGTATTTATTTACTTACTGATTTGAGGAGTGATATACTTTTAACAAAGTATTCTATAAAAAATATAGGTATCTAGTAGCAGTTTCCAATTCATATGCTACTTTTGCATACTGCGTAGCCAGCCGGAAGCAATAGGAACCAATGTATTTTTATAACAACCTACAACAGTACAAAGCTCAATGTCTATAAATATCTTGAAGTAGGAAGGATGAATAAATTACTTAAACTTTACTGCTCTGATTAAAACGGAGATAAAGAGAAGCTGGTTGTTATATTCATTGTCCCCACATAATGCAATTTTTCTTATAATTTTTACTACATACTTTCAACACAAAAATCCATCTATTTTTTAGATATGTGAACAACCTTAAAATTATTATTATCAGGATTCAAAGGTGGAAGCAAATTTAAAAATTCATGGACTTTTTTCACATTCCATATAGATAGGGAAATTTGTGCTCACCTTTATGTTATACTTTTTAGCATTTTTAAAAGCGAAACGGTGGGGGTAAAGGTGTGTGGGAACACTTTTATATAACGTTGTGAGATTCATATCACTGACTACCTAATACTATGGACAATATTATACAATAATTTTTGAAGTATTAAAATGTAACAGGGAATTGCTTAATTTTTATTAAAAAAGTTGTTAGAACCTTTTTCGTCGACATATACATTATTATTACTATATTAGTCACAATTTTCACTCGGGTTCTTTAAGGAATCCGTCTTAGACATAAAATATCACTTCAAACACTTAGGACAAATATTGAAAATAAAATCTTTGTTTTTTTTTTTATTGGCCCACAATTTTAAAGCGTATCTCAATTTACAATAGACAGGATGATAAATAATTTCGTTATCTCTCGACTAATTATAAATATATGTGGGAGCCCACGACAAAAAACAAAATAAATTATTATCTATTTGTATATGGTGGTGGATAAACAACAAACAGCAAGTATAGGAATATAAACAAGAACCTCACGTTCGATCAACGATTTCTTCGCAACGTTAATAAGGCTTATCGACTGCTAATAATAATACTATGTAGGTACTTAGCAGAGCAGTATTTGTGGTATGTACGAGTATGGATAGCTATACGGGCGCATAGCTCCAGGCTCTATGAACAGTAATAACAAAGCAAAACGTGGTGGCCAATTTATAATAATGTGTATTTGAATGTGGATCCTCGATAATAATCGTACTAACGATTAGGAAGATAAATGATGCGAATACGAAACGGTTTTAGGCATTTATTAAGGAATTTTGTAGGATACGGGATCTCAATTTTACGAAAAAAAAAATTGGGGTTGATCTTTCAACTTATTGCTTTTCAGCTTAATCTATTGGTGGGATTGAGGATTGAATTACTGCCACTCATATGTTTCGATTATATCCTTCTTCTGTATCGAATCTGTGGTATTTTTTTCAATTCAAATTTACGTAAAACCTAATTTATATATTTCGTTTAGCAGCCGCACCCAATTCGTGAATTTACAATATCAATATGGGTACCTAGCTAGTTATATCCTTACTGACATATTTGAGCGTAGCAAAATTCCAACCATTGAACTAGTTCATCATAATTTGCTTATAAAAGTTAGTCTATTAGTTTTATCATTACTAAAACGACTTGCTAACATCCAAATACTAATAATACCAAATAGAAATTTTCACCGGCTTGCGGTTTTCGTCAAACAGTTTCAAACAAATTAAATTATATATTCCAAGCTATATGATATTCCAACAGCTGGGCCTGTAAGTCAATGTTACTTGGAGCATTAAATAATATTTTTAATAAAGTTATTACTTTATTTTGATTACAAATCGAAGGAACATAAACAGTTTACTATAGACAAATGTGTTTTTCTTCAAAGTTTCATTCATCATAAATAAATTAAAAAGTTTGTCTATTTATCCCCATATGAAAAACATAGATTCAAAATACACAATATACAACTTTGATATAAAAATAAACTGAAGTAAAAAAGCTAATATATAAAAATGTAGTAGGTATGTATTTTATTGTATCTATTGCTATATAACCAATAATAATTTGTCAAGGTAAGATAAAAGAATTTACTGAAAATTGTCCTTTTTCATTCCGCTACAAACGATTCAAAAATAAAAAGAACCAAAATTGGTTCGTTCCTTTAATCAAAATTCAGACATGAGTATGTACTGAAAATGTACGCGGTATACTCGTAATATTGCTCACAGCACAGTGGAAGAGGTAGTGAGGCGTTACGTGTATTAGTAGAGCACATACATACAATAGAGTAGGTAATAATATACAGTATCCACGTACGGTATTAATGTACGAGAGATGATTTAACCTTTCTAGTCAATTATCGTTTTACCCTGCCTCGTCGCAATGTAGTATAACACACTAAAGTACCTAGCAGTAACCAATGATGAACAAACGTAATATAACTTAGCTAAGAAATGTAACAAAATACTTATTATCGATATATTGTACTGTCAAAATACATTATACATGATAATATTATACTGCGAATGTCACAAGATTAAGACTGCATATTTTCTTTGCGAGGTTTCACGCCACGCTTATACAAGAATTTACGAGAAGCACGCGTTGGGAAAATTCAGCAGTGATTATATGATATCAAGATTATTTGCAAATATTCCAGTACTGTGATAATTAATTACTCGTCTTATACTCATGATTCCTTATAACTTAGAGAGCAATAAGTATTGTACTCAGAATAATTCACGTGTATATTTTGAATCTTAATAAATTATAAACAAACACATTATTGAGTTGTCGCATTGAATTATATCCACCAATAGTGATGCGTGCTGTGAAGGAGTTAAAGAACGAGTCGATATCTTATTCTATCTGATGTGACTAGAGATTTCACGTGTTATAATATGGTAATGCAGGTATTGACATTACCGCCACAAAATTACATTATGTTAAGTTTACACTCGTGTGTAGATAGGCGTATTCAATTTCTATTGATCCATCCATATATTTCAAATACGCTACTGCTGGGATCATATCTCTGATGGCTTTTATTATTACAAAATATGCATATTATTTGTATCTTCCGTTATTTTCACTATATTTCTATCCAATCAGGGCCTCATATTGAATCCATATATTTATTATTGTGTGATTTTATTATTACTGTGGGGACGCGGCTCATGTCGCATTTTTAACGTAAGTCTGTTTGCAAAGCAATCAAGGTTTAGGTTATTAAAGGAATCAAATTCAACGTTCACGTTTCAGTCATATGTTGGCACATCAACGTATTTTATACAATATTAAGCATTTAACTATAAACTCTTATAAAAACCTAGGTATTGTAATCTCTATATAGACATCTACGGGAAGCAAGACTATAATATTTTGTTTATAATAAAGCCACTGCATAAATTGCGAAACTATCTTATAACATTCTAATTATCTCATTCATTATTCAATGCAAAGTGCTAATACAGTCGGAATCCTTGAAGAAACATTCAATAAGTAATGAATTATTAACATTAAAACTTACCAATTTAACTAAAGTATTGAAATGTTTAATTACTTCAAAGTTTCACTGCACGGATTTCAGGTAAGCCTCATATTTCAACTAGTATGTTCAAGTGGATATATCAAGAATATTATGGGTTGAAAGTGTAAAGATAGAAGTTATATTATCATTAGCATGTAATTATTTACTTCGAGAATGCTATAATCGTAGGAGCTTAATCATAAGGACCGTTTTATAAAACTCGTGGCATATGAAATTGATCCAGTTGCTGTAGACTACGATTTTTGGGGTGATGAAATGACTGCCACATATCAAAAATACCTACAAAATTATGTATTTTAACTACAGTATTCACACTAGTATTCCTGTATTTAAGGTTAAAATACGAACTGTTTTATAAATTTTAATCTAAAGTGAAGTAGTAAATTATAATTCCTTTGAATCGTGCATATTAATATTACCTCATTCAAGTATGAAGACAGTCGTATCAACATAAAGTCGTAGCAGGAAAAATCTGCATCTAATCTAATAACTTGTAATATTTCATAGTATGACTGAGAACTTTATAAGTAATACAGCGAGAAAGGTGAACAAGTGCGAAAAAGTCTGAAAGAAGTACATATTTGAAAGATACGAACATTATTATTTTTATATACCTACATGACATCTTCTACTTTGAATACATATTTCAAAGTAATATAACTTTGTTTATTCAATGCATGAATAAATACAATGATTCATTTAAATATTATTAACTTTTCTATGAACAGCGCTGAACAAATCCTGAAGACAAAACACGATACAAGAGGTACATATATAAGTATTAAATATTATTTTTTGTTACCTACGTATAGTATAGTAGGTATTTATCTATTTTCGGGTGACACGTGTATTTTCATCATAGGAATACGTCATGAATTTCTTTAAACCGGTACAACGGCTAAATATTAAATTTATGTTAACTGTATAATTTTGGCACCTGTGGCACCGAAAATATCGTGAGATTGAGCAGAGGAGGAAGAAGATTCTGGAGAGATCATGTGAACAGAATGGCTGACTCCAGAATCCCTCACATTGCAGCCAACGAAATACCAACTGGTGATCATCTTTCTAGGAAACCGCTCAAAAGATAAATAGATAGTTGGTTCTCGACTTCCCACGAGTAGAGGAGCTTTCTGCCAGAACAGATCATCTGATCTACAAAAATAGGAAAACGAAGGAGTATAATTTTATTGCATGATGATCATAATGGTGAACAGTGTATGTAGTTAAAAATTAGGATACGAATCTAAAAAAATCATGTAGTTTTGTAAACGATTACCCTAAAACCCTATAAGAAATGTAAAGTTTCTGCCTTAAGAGTATATTATGCAATCATGCATACCGACATTTCAAAAATTTCTAAAAACGGGAGACTTAAGATCTCGACAACCTTACTAAATATGCTCTGGAAAAAAATAGGGTAGATACATTGAACCTTTATCTAGGGAGTAACCGTAAAAAATATATATCTTGTATAGATTTGTGGAAATCACCTCTGATCTTTTTTCCGAAAGACAGAAACTCGTTTCCCGAAAATCGAGGAGATTTTTTTTTTGTATTGATAATATGCATTAAAATGTAAGGAATAACCGTAAAAGTTTTTTCATTGAAGCAAAATTAACCCCAAAAATGGAAAAAAAAACGCTATTTTTACCATTTTATCATGCGATTGTTCTCGGCTATTTGAACCTTAATGCCGTGGGGAATGATCATGACGTCATGGTTGAGTCGGGAGCTTTAAATATGCAAAGTTAGAAGTAGAATAGGTATATTACAACTATCTTTTACGTCTTAAAATTATAGAAATATACATTTAACAAAAACACTTTAAATACAAAATTTACCCCCGGACAAGAAAAGCGGTTTATTAGTAAGTAAGTAGATGTGTACCACGCAAATTACTCGTAAAACAATAATTTGAAAGTTCAGTGATTTCAGGGTTTTTTAATAAAAGATAATAACAATAATAAAATTTCATTTAATGGATTTTTCTAAAAAGTGTGAAAAACCATTTGCCGGGTAATAAAATCCTCTGAAACAATTATCACGATCCACCCTCGCTTTATGGAATAGATTTCTTTCCAAATGAAGACACCGAAGGTTTATTTAGGCTACGGAATAATATTCTATTTGCTAACATTAAGGACCTACTCTACATACACTATACCTACTATGCATGCATTTAGAAACAGTCAAACATATTAAATCTAAATCTGGAATAGGTATTTATTACTTACAGTGGCGGATCCAGGATTCAATTTTGGGGGCGGGCTGAAGGTCGTCACTTGCAAATATGACTTTGTGGTATTAGAAATGGTACCTAATAGCGCCGCAGGCCACTTTTTTTAAAAAAAAGTGTAAAATAATGAATCTGCTTGTCTTTCTATAGGCTGGGAAAACTTTTTGGATGAAGGACCATTTGAAATTATAAATGAGCGACGGGCCGCAAGTAAAATACAATTTTAGATTATTTACCAGCGTTGAAATAATGCGCCGTAGACGAATTTTTTTTTAGAAGAATGGATGAAATTATATGATACACATAGTAGACTTAACTAGGGCCCCAGGCTAAAGGTTTTTAGAAGAATGGGTTAAATGATAAGATAAACGCAACAGATTTAATTAGGGCCGCAGGCGAATTTTTTTACCCAACAATATAGTAGTTTCAGAAAATTCGTGGCATGATGAGAAAATGATGTGGTAATAATCTGATTCTTTGGAAAGGAGTTTCATACAAAGTACGGTCACTCCTGGTTTTGCCCCCCCCCCTGGATCCGCTAGTGATTACTTACATTACCTAAAATTTGGAATTCTATCGTTTTTCTGTTGAACCTATATTCTGAAATATACCGTATCGAGCTCTAGTTCTACTCAAATCTCTTTGAAAGAGTTTTGTTGGAATCTCGAATAAAAAAAAAAGAATTAAGACGAACGAGAAGAATCAATGAATAAGAAATCGAAATTATGTAATTCTATTAAACTATGATAATAATCATAATTCAAGAATTTATTCACATACAAGTGATCTCTTAAGCCAGCCAAAGCCGACTCGTAGGCGTCCGAATCCACCCATCCACAAAGGAGTTCACATAACAGTACATTATGCGAATGAAGATGCCTCTCGTTTCTGTTGAGGAAAAAACTGTAAGTATTTCCGTCTGTGCAATGCAGATAAATCCAGTTCAATACCTAAAATAATTTAAGTATATCTCAAATCATACTACTAAACATGACGAAAATAATTTGATTAGGTACTTCGATAATCAAAATACTAAACACTTAAAACAAACAAACTACATAAAAATGCTTTGCAACAGAAAGTGTTAAATGAAAAATCACCCACTAGGTAAGCTCAAATGAATCAGAACTGAAGTTAATAACACTCGCAGCTACTGACTACTGATCGATATCCCCATCATGTAAAAAATGTAGTAAGTTTAATGTAAATTTCATTACCCTTCATGTTTGCCGCATGCCCAAATTACATATTAAATGGCTACCTTTGATCATTAATATTCAAGCCTTACGTTTCAGTAATAACTATGCATAATCCTGCTTATAATTAATAATATCACCATTCATGAATATTAACAAACAAATTATGTCAAAAAAGGGATGAATAAAATTAGTATACAAAATCTTACACCTTAAATCAATCGTTAATATAACAAAATATTTTATTTGCAACCGATTTTTTTTATTTTCATACTCTTGTGTATAATTTTTCCGCAGTGACCCTAACTGTCATTTGAAATTCTCTAAACATGTCCCAGCTAGGTACTATGCATTATTATTCTGTGATCTCGGCCGGAACAATGTTTGCCTCTATCCAATCCATCAAAATTACGAATATCTTATGTACTTAAAAACATCCATTAGCAATAACAAAATTATAGAAGTATGACTTCGTAGTATCAAACATTACTTTTTAGGTTTTCAATTCAAATAGCAATCCCACACGTTTCTACATTTATTTATAAAATTTTCTACTGTTAGTACGCATAGAGCATTATTTAGGTATAAACGAATACTTACTATTGTAATAGGTACACACGCACGTTCTATGGAAGTCAATTTAGTGGTTTGCAAAATACGGGAAATTTAAAATACTCGTACATAAATGAAATACGAGGTAAGTATGAATAAGATAGGTAGCCTTATCAACATTCATGTCAAACATCGCCTTTAGAGGTATAATATTCTAGGTATAAAAATATAATAATTTCGTAGTCAATTTTAATAACAAATCCCACGAATTACTAACAAAGTACTAATGGGTAAAATTGTATATTTTCATGAAACCGAAGAAGTTTTTATAAAATTTAATAATATGCGTATATTGTACTATATCCAACAGCATTTCTGGCGATCAAACGGCAACTTTTCCGTGTCTATCAAAATCAGAGCTTTAACAGTGATTAAGTAACTCGTAAGAGCATATATCTTATCGTGGTATCCGCTAATATATCTCCTGAGGGGAGAAATCTGCGCTCCTGGGGACTTGATTACTATTTGGTGTCACCGCGTTTTGGACTAGCAGGATTTCTTCTTCTTCCACTTACGTTGGATCTGGGATCTGTTAGTGTCAGCGTTTGGTGCTCCTTCTTGGCATGTGGAAGAGCAACTATTTCTCCATCTTTTTGGTGGTCTTCTTGGCACCTTTTATCTATAGGGATTCCATTCGCAGCAACGTGGGTGAGTCTATTTCCTTCCATCCTATTAACATGGTTCCGCCAGAACCGGCTACTCTTCCGACTCCACCGCACGATATACTCATGTTTCTCTTATGACAGAGTTTCTGGTTCTGTCTCTGAGGGTTCTGACGGCTATGGATGTGAGAGTTCTGTATAGTTTTACGTAGTTGCGCATATGTTTATTTTTCCACACACGATTCTTAGGTATCCAGCTGTTGCAGACGTTTTTTGAACTGCTATGTGGGGCTTTTGCTCTATTGGTTTATCCTCGACAACTAATTTGCATCGGAGGGGGTGCCTTAATATTGTAAAGCACTTTGTCTTTTCGACAAATATCATCACACCTCCTGGCTGTAGCAGAATTTGATGCTGTGAAAAATGTGGAGTATCTACCTAAGTATTATCCTAGTGGTCTTCTTTCAAGTCCACGAGAAACGTTAAAGAATTTATTGGGTAATTTGAGAATGATTTCTCGTTAACGTTTCACCATATCTAGTGATTTCTCGAATGCTATTCGCAACCCAGTCACAAAGCTCATGTTCCTTGATCAATCTTAGAAATTATTGTAATATTCCTATCCTCCTACACGTTTTCTGTTGATGTATTATAATAATATTGAGTAGGCGAGAAGGTACATGGTGTAGGTAGTAATATATGTTATAATACATGTATATCCTCTACTACTTGTATATATTCAGTAGGCACTACTTACTACTCTTGCTGTCAATTACAAGCGCGTCTCGTTGTTGCCCTAACCGTCACGTACAGCCACTCGCAATTCAACCGGCATCTCATTGAAAATACACGAACCTTCCCCGTACAATAACATGTTCAATACAATTCATTCACACGAAATCTTATATAATTATTAAGAGATTATTTATGCTTTGGGTTAGTTGGCAGAAATTTCAGCTGTGCATTAAGCCCGCCCTTTGTATGATATATAAAAGAAAAATATTTTTATTTATTCTTTTTAAAATTATTTTAACCAAAACTCTACATTGAATGTCAATGTTGTCCACAATATTCCGTATGCTCCGATTTTAAGGCTGCTGCATCAACTACGTATGTGCACTCAACATAAGTACCTACCAACAACACAATATTGACTTTTATTATATTTCCAGAGTTTTTGACATAGGTACCTACCCATTTTTTTATAAAAACACAAACGTTGTTATGGTACTTTAAAATTAGCTGCAATTTATCAACTTGAGACAACGACATAAAACGTCTCTGTATTGTTTGTAGCTGCGACTTTTTTGTATCAAGCAATATAACAATATTAGTTCCGCTATTCAAAATATTCATCATTTTGCTGATTAAAGCGAGTTATAATTGCGCAGATGTGAAATAGATAAGCAAAATTATAATAAACTGAGACGTTGTTGTTAATAAATGTTTCTTGTTAATGTTACATGTTTCTAGTGAAAATTTATATTTTGTAATTTATACGCCATGCAGTCTATATTTCGTCTCAATAAACTTATTATTGTACATTAAATTAAACGCTGACAAGAACTAATCTTAGATATTATGTATGCATATCAATATTATTGTATGTGTAAAATATGTTACATACGTTAAATTTAGTGTACATGTTTGATTGTAAAGTTGTTTATATGAGAATATGTAACGTGCATTATTACCCACCTATGTGGCACAATGGAGTGTGTACTAACAGAACACAACTGCAACAGGGTTCAGTTAGTAGTGTATGTAAATATGAAGTGTACCAAAAGAGAACCCTTAGCTCACGTTGTTCCCTAATAAGCACTGCAGTTGCCGCGCCGCGCCAAGCCATGTTCAATGTTCATACTACTACGAGTCCTGATAATAACACATCTAACGTACAAATACATGAACTAGTATATTGTTGAGGATGCTCATAAAACAACGAGGCATCACTCTAACACCCTACCTCCCACTAATATTAAAGCCATATTTTTTATTTCTATTTCAAAACCACCGTTCTGTCCTCGACAAATCGCCATGCTTCACTAGTTTTGTAATGGATTTTGATACACACGCAAAACCATGGTTATTTTAACGCACCTGTAATATTTTCGCTATCATCCAAACTATTTCAACTCGCTAACATCATACTCACTAATGATTTTTGTCTATCCATAGGGATGTGTTCAAATTCGCTTTTCTGTAACGTCTGCGCCTGTTCACACTCAACCACTACAGCTCACTTAACTTTCACAGGGGCTTTATAATAATTTAAAGTTTCGGCAAAATCGAGTCATACGTTTGTTTTATTATCTGCTATTAACAAAAAAATGACACCAATTGCATTGCATTTATAACACGTCGTAAATGTCCGTTCAATACGATGTTGAAGACCGCAATACTAGTACTAGAAAAAATAGTCTACCTTTAAGTACAACAATCATAACCATTTTTCATTCTTAGACAAGATGTGAAATGCCAAACACAGAATCGTGGACAGACCCTAAATTGAAGCATTCAACGGCAATACGAGGATTACGGACCTAACTCAGCATACAAAGAACTGTCAGGTTTCAGGGGATCAAGGAGGTTCAAATAGGTTGTTCAATGCTGGTCTTAGTAGTAGTAGCAAAGTAGTTATTAAGAAGAGCTACTAAATGTGATGGAATTAAATAGTGTGTGCAGGATAGGGCAGATTAGCATATATCCTATCTACCAAGTCCCAAAAGTCGCAGCGTGTCTCCTCACCTCACAATAATTTATTTATTTACTATTTTACCACGTATTCCTTTAAAAAAATCTAGTAAAATTCCAACCAACTATTTTCCTCGTACAAAATAAGTAAAAAAAAGTGTTTCATTCTCACCCAAAACAATGTTTTAAAAATATTTTGTAGAATATTTCATTTTGGTGGAATGCAGGTGGAATTTAAATTTGGAAATTATTCCAAATAAACAATACAAAAGTGCGATGATATGTTGAATACACCTTTTCTGTTTTTTATATTAGGTACACGATATCTACATACGTTGAGTTAATGATATCACTTGGTGATTCTACATAATACTGTCGGTAGAAAATATACTTTAGCAAACCAGAAGTTCAGGCACGTTCGTCGAGTCACGCGTTATAACTATTTATTTACATAAACATTGTTGTTTTAAAAAAAAAATACCACACTTTAATAATCTGTATGTTTGGGAATAACAAAAATTGCCATTACAAAATATACTCAGTAGAACTAGTGATTTTGATTTCTCTTCACCATTAGATTTACAATTGTCCATTGTTTTCTTCGTGGAATGATTTAATAACTGTGGATACAATGTTAACACTTTGTTACTGGGATTATTGTTAACTTGTAACATACCGATTTTCTGCACAAAACTTTTCATCCACAATGTATTCCGTTCGTGAGTTGATACAAATCAATTAGGATTAAGCTTATAAACAAACCAATGAAGTTGTGAGCATTTATACATTTATTATATGGTGGTGCGTGTGTGTGTATGTTAACCCTACCCTACCTACTATTATTGTTATGTGTTTTCTCAACTAATGTAGGAATTTCGTCGAATCACCTCTTGTATTTTGGCACTGATCCACAAAGTAATTATTTTAATGAAAATGTAACGTTCTAATATGTATTATCTGATAATATAATATAAATGTCTCTATTGCCTATAAAAATAGACCTACAACATATTATTATGTAAGTTTTTTCTGCGTGTATATAAATTCTATACTAATATAAAATATACTTCAGCAGATTAAGTAAATGGTGAATTGTAGAGCAAATATAATAATACGTCCAACTATTATATTGTGTAGGTATAATAAGTATAGTAGGGTTATATTATTAGATATATTATTATATAAACATAATACATTGTAGATATAATATGAGTATTCTCTAGTTGGTGAGTAAAAACGAAGTTTTGGGATCGTCGTATGCTTTGAAACGGCTATACCTTTTATTCTCAATCTTGTCAGAAGAAAGTTCCTGCAAGGTGCTGTTGAGTGCTTTCTGATTTATGGTTATTACTGAATAATTTGTTTTGAACTTAATACTTCCGATTGTATTAAATATACCTACCCCATCCACCCCTTTTTCTCCAAAACATTCTTTCTTAACGTTTATACGATACATTATGTATTTTCGATAAATACATGTATCTGATGGTTTGTAGGTTGTAAGAGGATTCCATGTATGCCTATTGTTTACGTGACTTATACACTACTTTAGGTATAGGATTAAGACATGGCAGTGGTCAAATCTTTAATGAAAATGTGTTCATTGTTTAGTATAATTGACAAACATAGAGTATTGAGCTGACCTGTTTTAAGAGAGAAGAACTGACTCAATTCGGACAAACGTTTCATACGGTAAAAACTCAGTAGTGGGAAAGAGCCATATTAGGGTTGAAAACAGTATCTTGTAAAGGAAGTACATAAATATAAGTAGTACCCTAATCGGAGTAATGCAAAACAGATGACAGTTCCAAAGGATGCTCACCAGCCTCAGAAAAAACCGACACAATAAAAAGATAGAAAGGTTTTATCATGTCAAGCAAGAAATCGTCTTGTTATAAAAAATGGTGTACACAATTGATAAAATGTACGACCTTTTTCATTATTTTTATTACAATAGTTTGAAAAAGTTTATTTTCTATTACATCCCAGCTATTTATCCTTTTTGCGCCGAGACTAGAAAAGTATTTTAACGTTACTGTTTACCATAACAGAATGACGACGCTCCACTTAAGTTTATTATGGGCTATAAATCAGACTTCACAAACTAAAAGGACGGAGATGATGGTTTTATGCGTGAGTGCACGCACCGTATTTACTTTCACTTTATCTGAGACTCGACAATATAAGCGACGGCGACGTACAATATCATATTATTATAACCCGCCAAACAATCGCAGTACAAATCTCATCTTTTTAAAGTCAGCCTGTGTCTCGCTGTCGCTTCAGACTCTTCAGAGTAAGTAGCGTGTGAAACTTATACAAAAAATATTGAACCACTACCAACATTTGTTATTTCATGTAGAATAGTAATCGTCATAATACGTATTTTAGTTTAGGTTAATGTGTATGAAAGCATGTGTGGCAAAATTATATTCGGTCATCAGTTTTATAAAGCAGACGACTGTAGGAGCTCAATGAAATAATAATGGCAAAAAATAAATACCTAGTTGGAAATAACGCTATAGAACCAATTTTAATGTGGCTTCATCGTACAATGTTGTGCATCCTATGGACTAATAAGACTAATCCTATGGACGTATAAGAACTAGAGCAGAAAATGCGTTTTAGTCCAATAGGTATGTAAATGAGAAAAAAAAACATACTGATCATTACAAAATAACTTACCATACCCATAGATAAAAATTGAAATATCCACTTTAAAGGAGTGTAGGCATTAATTGTTGCCAATTGATCGATCAATCCATTCAATCATACTTGGACGATACCAAGCAGAAGGAGCTATAATAAAGTTGAGTATGTTATAAAGCTCAAATAGATACATGCTTACCGTGCTTACCTTAATGGACCTATATTTATTTGTATTTTTAAAACAAAATATTGCTTGAAAAATGTTTCTAGAGTAAAATAATTTTGACTACCACATAAGGAGTATAACATGTAATAAGTAATCTTGACAAATACTTAATTCCAGGGAATGGTACTTGGCAAATATAAAAGTCTTGTATCGCGGCCAAGAAAACTTAGAAATAATCTTTTAATACAACGGTGTGTACTTTCTATACATCATAATATTATTATGTAGCAATCCTCATACACGTTGGTACATTATATTGCATTATAAGGTAGACAAGTATTATTATAATACTATTTTATGACTTGTGTTATTTCATATTACTATATTACTATTGTAATCCTTAATATTGTTTATTTTATGAAGTATACATTTGTAGTGGCATCATAATCTTTTTAATTTATTTCTCTCCACAACTCTCCGTACTAGTTACTAAAACCATTCTCAATGCATTATTCTTAAACAATATGTAAACATAAATATCCCCGTATATTGCTCAGAATTCAATAATTACATTACTTGCCCAGTAATGTACATTACTTTGTCATACATACATATATGAACTTCGATCGTCCTATGCTTTTGAATATCTGACACTTAAGTCAATGCTCCTGTCAATGTTCAATTGGAGCAATATCTACAACTATATTGTATATTTATGATCAGACTTGCAGACATATATTAATATATTTATTCTAGACTTGCAGTCAAAACCCGTACTTTCAAATCAATCAAAATCATATATTCCGCGATGCGAAAAACTAAAAATTAACATTTATAATTAAGTATGTAAGTATATTGCTAATTGCTACATATTTCCGGTAGTGGAATTAGAATTTATTCATAGAGTAGAAGTAAAATTGCAATTATATCCCAGGTCAACAAAGCCATAGTAGGTTTAAAAGGACAAAGACCCCATCGATCTGTAAGTAATAATGCTATTATTCTTAAATTTTTAAAGAAATTAAACATTATCGGAGTTCAAAGTCCCAGGAGGCATCTGTGTAACGAATGTTATGTAATACATGAAGAAGAATCATACATGATGAAGAATTATATTGGGCTAATTGTCATTGAGCTGACGTTTAAATGTTTGTGGAATAAATGTATTTTTTACCTACATTACATACCAGCATGGTTTTTTAGTTTGTATGTTTCAAATTACATAAATAATTTCATCAGAGTTTTTTTTTTTAATTTCTTATGTTAATACCTTGGAGGAGTATGGTGTTGGAGATAAAACCAAAAACTGTATGATCTCTACCGAGACCCCGACCTCATACAAGTAATCAAAATATCTAGATTACGCTGGGCTGGACACATAATACGAATGAACGAAGAGGCCCAGCCCAGAGGCTTAACTCTCACGCATCTCGAAGGTCGTAGAAGAGCGGGAAGACCCAAGCTGCAGTGGATTGACGGTGTCAACACAGATGCGGGTGCCATTGGACTAAGGAGCTGGAGGTCAGCGGCCCTCAGAAGGACGGAGTGGAGGAAGTCTCATGACTCAGCCAGAGTCCACCCAGGACTGTCGTGCGGATGATGATGATGTTAATACCTACTCGTATATTAGTGTATTGAATTTAAGGGCTGAAATAAATCAATAAAACTTTATACTCGCCTTATTAGAAGCCCTAAAACACATGAAAAATAATAAGAGTCCGGGAGAAGATCAGGTGACAAGTGACATGTTAAAGCTGGGAGGCGAAGAAATTATCAAAGCAGTAACAATACTTCTGAACAAATGTATAGAACAGGAAGCCATTCCAGAAAATTGGCAAAATGCTGAGGTCATACTACTGTACAAGAAAGGAGACCCTGAAAACCTGGAAAATTATCGCCCAATTAGCTTACTATCCCACTTATATAAATTACTTACGAAAATCCTCACAAATCGCCTGACACCTAAACTGGACTTCTATCAACCAATCGAACAAGCCGGCTTTAGAAGAGGGTTCGGAACCACAGACCATATACAAACCCTACGCCTACTTATTGAAAAATCTGCAGAATACAAATTAGAAATACATCTAGCGTTCATCGACTACAAAAAAGCCTTTGATTCCGTAGAAAAATGGGCAATATTAGAAGCACTAAATGACGCAAGAATCGATTCTCGATATACAAGACTGCTTAAATATATTTATGATCATGCCACATTAGATGTAAGAATAGATGATAACAGTAAAACAGAAAAAAATGAAATCAAAAGGGGTGTTAGACAAGGTGATACCATCTCACCTAAACTATTTACTTTAGCCCTAGAAAATATATTTAAAACTTTAAACTGGGAACGTAAGGGAATAAAAATAGATGGTATATATCTGAACCACCTTCGCTTCGCAGATGACATTGTGCTCCTTAGTGATGATTTGGAAGAACTAAATGACATGACAAAACAGCTCCACGACGCTTCCCTGAAAATAGGCCTGGAAATGAACATCTCCAAAACTAAAATCCTGAGTCCTTCCAACAGCAATATGTTAATAAACAATACTATAATAGAAGCTGTTGACGAATACATATACCTAGGACACAAAATTAAATTGGGGAAAGACAACCAATTAGAGGAGATACCTAGAAGAATCGGACTAGGCTGGGCAGCATTCGGAAAACTCGACCACATCCTCAAAAACAAAGATGTTCCGATAAACCTCAAAAGAAAAGTCTTCGAAACGTGTGTCCTCCCAGTTATAACATACGGGTTGGAAACAATGACACTAACTGCCAACACAATATATAAGTTAAAATGCACACAAAGAGCTATGGAACGACAAATGTTAGGAATAAGTCTGAGAGATAGAATTAGAAACGAAGATATCAGACGCCGAACAAAGGTCACAGACATAGCAGACCGTATCGCTGGGTTAAAGTGGCAATGGGCGGGCCACGTTGCGAGACAGGGGAACGAGAGATGGGCACCCAGAATCCTAAGATGGCGACCATGGGAGAATAGAAGACCTGTGGGACGACCCCAAAAGAGATGGGTAGACGATATAGTCCCAGTCGCAGGAAGGAACTGGGTGAGCAAAGCCCAAAGTAGGAAAACGTGGAAAGTGTTAGAAGAGGCCTATATCCAGCAGTGGAGAGATGGCTGAACAAGAAGAAGAAGAAGAAGAAGACTCGCCTTATATTATTAGATTCAATTATTGTTTTTCTCCACACATTACAGTATATCGAATCACAGGATGGAATTTCTACCAGTAATAATATATTCCACGAGGATTGAGGTAAATTTAAAAATGCAATCTCAGCCAAGTGATGTAATGTAACCCACCTTTCCAATATTGTACCAGCAGGATACTATACAGAGTGGTCCATACAAAATGTTGTGTATTAATAATGATCTTAAATAGACATCAGAACTCCATTTCTCAAACACCCTTATTTCATCAAGTTCACGCAATTGTCATTATATATATCACATGACGTTAAGAACGCAGAGTCAGAGTTTAAGATCGTGGGAGCCCAGGTATTTAAGAGCCTCAGGAGACAGGTTGTGTATATATCCTCGATGGTGACGCTGAACTTAGTGAGAAAACTGAGGTGGTCGGTAGCCTGGTTGGTAAAGCGCTCGACTGTTAATCCAGTGGGCGTGGGTTCGATCCCCGATGCCAAACTACTCCGCTTCACGACACAAGCTTTTCAAGCTTACTGTGAAGTGTACAAAGGTGTATTTGGGTTTATTTCGATAAGCCCAGATTCAACTAAAAAAAAATGTTAATCAGTTCTTTTTGTATATGGTCCTTGATAATCTGGTCAGAATGGTCTATCCATGTTATCCATATTCTTTTTGTGATCCCTTTGTTACAAATCGGAAAAGGCACTTAATACATATAATATCAAGCACACATTATGTTGTTTAAAAGTAGAAGTACTACTACTTACTATACAACCATAGTGTATGGGGTATTTTATACACACAAGTAAATACCGTACTTATACAAAACAGGCACAACTAGAAGTGAAGTAGCGCAAGTTGAAGTGAAAGAAAAAAATACTTGAAGTATGTCATTTTATTTATTAAGAAAGTTACTAGAGATGAAACACCATTATTAAGGGCATGGCACCAAGAATGACGTCACAGTCTTTTCCCACGGCATTAAGGTTCAAAAACGCGTGACAATCGCACGATAAAATGGTAAAAATAGCGTTTTTTTTTCAATTTTTTGGGGTTAATTTTGCGTCTATCAAAAAACTTTTACGGTTATTCCCTAGATTTTAACGCATATTATCAATACAAAAAAAATTTTTACTCCGCGACTTTCGGGAAACGAGTTTCCGTCTTTCGGAAAAAAGGTCAGAGGTGTTTTTAAAATATTTTTTTGAGAAATCAAACGAGATATAAAAAATCTTTTACGGTTGTTCCCTAGATAAAAGGTTCAATGCATCTACCCTATTTTGTTCCATAGAATATTTAGTAACGATTGTCGAGATAGGTCTCCCGTTTTTACAATTTTTTGAAATGTCGGTATGCACACTCTTAATAAGTCACCCTGTATGTATATCATATTATTATTGCATCTAGGTATGATATTACAATATAGGTATGTGTTGCATTGGTTCGAATTTTCCTCAATGATATCGCATCCTACCGTTTGAAGAGATCGCTGAAGATATGCCCGACGGAAGACAAATAATAAGAATAAAATACTGTGTAATATATTGTCGAAGTGTTGGCATCCCTTATTGGATGTGTCACTTTTAAATTTTGAACATGTTTAGAATATTCAAAGATGTTTGCAAGTTTTAAAGGTTTTCATCTACTACTGGCACAAAGATAAATATTGTAACACCTTGCTTGAATAAAATGGATTCTGTGGTATGAAAATTGTACCTATCGAAATATTAGTTTAGATTAATCTATATAAATAAAAATAAGCCTGATTGATAGTTGGGTTAGAGAAAGGGAGACTCCTGTGAATGTGGTGTGGTGTTCTACAGCTACACTCTACAAGACCAAACAATACTTACTTGCACAAAAATTCTAAACAAATTTATTATCATTTGTCAGTCTTCTAAATACTTAGCAACGCAAACTTAGAGTGTTGAGATGAAGGCATGAAAGTTCAGTTAATTTAATTTTGTCTGGGTAAAACTTAAGGATGATGGTAAAGTCGTTTTTCCTTCCTTTTCTGATCAGTACTCAAATAATCTAATTTTATTCTAATACCCCAACATTTTCACATTTTCAGTTATATTTGTATAATTTTATTATAATTGTTCATTTCTCAATACATTAACAAATGTATATCGTCGTACTATTGTAGAGACAATATTCCATGGGGACAAAGGAATAATTGAAGTGCTCTTGAAGTAATATATCATTTTTAATCTATAAATGTCTCACTTTCAGGTAATTAAACTAATCAATGATTTTTCATTATGATTGAATACAGTACCGCATAGTTGTATGAATACGATTCTTTTCTTTGTGTGCTTTCAAGCGATCTACTACAGATGATTATTTTAGAATAAGATCCCCACGGTGAACAATAATAATTATTCACCGAGGCTTTTAATGATGCATTGATGTTATTAATGGACGCGATTAACAGACACTTTATTCCATAATGGCTCGTTACATCAGTGAATACTGAGAATACCTAATACATATTTAGTATTATTTTACTTTAATAATATCGTCGTCCCTTATACATACTCTCGTTAGGTACATCTGTATCAAATAATATTATTTCACGTACATTACATTTACTTACTCCAACATAATTCTACATATACATAAGTACATCAGTACAATACATCCCTAGTGAGAGAACATTTTCCGCAAGAAATTCTCGTAACCTGTGTAAGACTATTAATAATCCACTTTAAAACAATTTACCCTATTGTTACAACTTTCTCTGATTCATTGCGTACAATTAAGTATACAGTGCCTAAAGTATCTACGGGTATAATATTTTAACGATAATAATAATATAATTATTTAACATATTATAAAGGTGGATGGTTACCTACCTACCTACCATTATTTCACACATTTGAGTAACATTATTATTATAATACTTAAACTCCTAACACAATATAATTTAGTGTGTGACACATTTTTACTCCCTTTATTATGCTGTGTAATTTATTACACAACACTTTTTTTACTTACTTTTCCTCATAGTCCAATAGCGCGGTATTTTGGTGGTGAAAAAATATAGAAGAATTTTTTCTCATCGTCCCTTATGCTTTTAGGGGCGCTGGATCCGAATTTCAACTTTGCCACCTCGTAAAACTGACGCATTCTGAGTAACCTCAGAAAGAACGAGGAAAAAGTGATATTTTTTTCAGACTATTATTTATAACTCATCAATCAATCATAGGATTTATTTAAAAATGCGGTGTCTACTTTTCTCAGTTTGATTTTTTTGTAAATATTATGTAGTTTGATGTGAAAATAACTTTACAGGTTACGTTTTTAAAAAGAGGCAATGTTTACATATTCATAAATAATATAACATAAACACATTGAAACAAGAATGAGCACTTTGCCAAAAAGTTAGAAATAATAAAACAATGATGAATAGAACTACTGGAATAACATCCATTATACGAAATGTTATTTTGTGAACATTTTTACACGAGTGCTTTATTTAATCACACCCTTGCGTACCACAAGCGAAATGTATAGAGTACATACAATATGTATTGTATGGATCACCCTCCTTCAATGGAAAAGATCATAAATAAAAAAAAAACAAATCGTCAAATTTCTACCTAATCCCACTCATTGGCTTGGGGATGCGGCGCCGAAACAGCAATTTTTACGTTGCCTATAGACACCCCACTAACCGCATTCCATAGTATAATAATAATTTATCCTGAACAAAATATAACCAGGGATATCAAAAACCAATCTCTTCACGCCTACAATGTAATAAAATTTGCAAACTTTATTTTTATTTCTCTGCGTGTGAGCTATAACCAGTAATGCGCTGCTATGAGATCGCAAGGGCTCCTTCGGGCTGTTTCTTAATTTTTTTTCGGTTCGGAGAGCCAGTTCTTAAAATATGGAAAAAAACATCACGATCACCTCCATAGTGTCCACAAAAAAAATATTTAAAAAAGATCAGGGGGTTTTTTCTCAATTTTTTTAGGAATCTGTACATTTTTTTTGAAATGTCAATATACCTACTTACTGCTAGTCACTTACGTTCCACTGCCTCTTCTAAACTCTTCCACTGTATTCTGTCTTGGGCTATCTGCTGCCATCTACAACCCGTAAACTGGACAATGTCATCTGTCCAGCTTTTCTGTAGTCTTCCTACTCCTCTTTTGTTATCCCAATGTCCCCCACACAGGCTTCTAGGTGACCATCTGACACTGTCCTGTCTTGCCACATGTCCCGGTCACTGCAATTTTACTTTTTTTTTGCGATGTAAATATGCCTACTCTTAATGGGGACAATGATTTTATTTTTGTAACATTTTACTATTTCGTACCTACTTCAAAAACACATGTTTTACATTAAATATCAAATGAAAATTATTTCAAAGCTTTGTGCCAAAATAATCAAATTCTATACACATAAAAAGTTGAAAAAAGTAATTCAGCGAGTGTTTCTGATTGTCTTTGACATGTCCAAATTGACTACATATTGTTGAATACTATTTATAGTATGGATACCGTTATGTAAGTATGGGGACCCTGACATGAACAGTTCGACCCTGTAGAGGATAAATCATTTTCAGGGAAAAGATCTCTTGCCAAACATGTTTCTGCACATTTTTATCGTCGAACGCTTCAAACTTTTTACGTTATCACTCGCGTCTATTTTCATAAAGTTGACATATAGAAAAAAGTCATTTTCCCCGTTTTTGGCGCGAAAGGCGCATACAGATCCGACGGCGCCTCATCTTGGTGGCGACTGAAGCAGAAAAAATGAATTTTTAAATTCATATTTTTACTCGTGGATACATGAAGACCGGCACGTTTCAATATTAGCTAGAAAATATAATTTACCTTCTTACTTCAATAAAGTTTTTCATGCGCTTAGAAAAAATTACATAGTGATAATATACTAGTAAGTAAGGCATTAAAATTAATAGGGAAAAGACTGAGTATTTACCAGGCACACAACAAACCAGCGGTACAGTAAATATCAGAAACCAGACACTTAATCAAGTAAACAAATTTAAGTACCTTGGTTCGGTCATAAGCAAAGAGGGAGGCGTGGAGCAAGATGTGAGGCACAGAGTGAAGAAGGTGGGTGAAAGAAGTGGCGATAAGCTTCAGGTGTTCTATGCGACAGAAGAATACCTATTAACCAGAAGGGAAAATTCTATAAGACGTTAGTAAGATCTGCCATGCTCTACGGGGCGGAATGCTGGCCTCTGAATCTCAAGGAAGAGCAGTTGCTCCGTACCACCGAGATGAGAATGCTGCGCTGGTCAGTCGGGGTAACTAAAGTAGATAGAATCCGAAACGAATATATTAGAGGAAATTCGAAATTTGACCCAAGAGCGCGAGAGGCCTGACTTCGGTGGTATGGAAAAGTCCAGGGACGGGAAGAGGATGCCTCTCTGAGGAGGGCGATGAACTGGTCAGTGGAAGGACCGAGAAAGAGAGGACGTCTAGAGAATTCCCTTGAGAAAAATATGTTTTATGTTTTTAAAATATTGAGAAATCTTCCGATTTTGAATATCTATCGAATATTGGGTATAAGAAAAGCTGGTGGCCAAAACTCTAGCAATAATTTCAAAGTCCCTTCTACATTCTTCTCATACAAACATATTATTATTATAGTTATAGATACAAGCATCTCGTATGCGGAAACAAGATAAAACACAATGGTTCTGTCGATAAAACTTTTAAGTTTTTATACTCTTAGTTCTCAGACCAATATTTTTATTCTCTTGGTCTTTTAGTGTTGAGTAGATAGATAAAGTATGTAATACGTATGTAACATAGAGGAATATAGATTCGTTCATCTTATAATATTATTGTAGGAATTCATATCATAATAATATAATTTGTGGGATGTGTGCGTATGAATATATTATTGTTTGTTAGCTTCTCGTGAAAAATTGTTGAACGTTTGTTCTGGAGATAATGTTTCAATTTCATGACATACAGTTATGGCAAATCATAAATATCTGCTAAAAGAAAATTGAATTACGAAGCAGAAATATCAGATCCGTGTTTTGATAATTGTATATTAAGAACTTGGGATATATTTCATACATTTTTTCACAATGTTTATTAATCTTAGTTTTTATACATACAGATTACTTACTTAGATTAGTGGTGTATATTCGGCGTACTTCCTTACAATTAGCCTCTTGGGAGTATTTTACAATAAAGTGCTTAGGCCTACTACATAGCAGATGCCTACCACCACCATCCACAGGCCAAATCCATGGGTGCGTATATATGTCGCAGGACCTTGAATTGACGGAGCTTCATAAGGTGCTATAATGTTTCATGTTGTAAAACCAAAACATTGTAGGAGTAACTAAAAGAAATCATGGAAACATATAATTTTGTGTTTTTTTTTTTGTCCAGTTCTTAAAATGTTGTTTCCAAAATATGAAAACACTGCAAACAGATAATTAATCTAAAAGTTTGTTCATAGAAATCAACGTCAAATGAATCACTTATGTTATTTATTATGATGATCTATCTTTGTTTGTAATGTGTTTGTTAAATTCATATCTTGAATCACCCTCATAGTGATTGATGTAAAAAGTATCTAAAAATATTTTTGGCATGAGAGTAACTTCAGAAACACCCTTTTGGCGTCAAAGCATCTACCTATAACTTAAGAAACATCCGACACTCTTTTATGCACACATACTTCCTTAACTACATGTCACTCGTCACTTATTCCTTTTTTGAAAAATATCTATACGGCTCCCAGGTTTAAACTGCATTCACTCTATACTTCAACTTTTATTGAAACAAACTGCTAAAACTAACCGTTGGCTTTATACTTCTTTGTGAAAAATTCAACTTGAGAATGCATACCTACATACCTATATGTATATGCACTATGCATGCATGAATGGAACTTGAAAAGAGAAAATAGCGTTTAGAAGGAATGCGAATGAAATATTTTCCTTTATAGGTATTACCTAGTTTTATCACAAAGAGACGACTCAAAATTAAATTAGAATACGATGCTAATATTATATTGGCCAGATTGACTTGCTTAAATAAATATAAATCAAATGATTCCTTTAAATTATTTAAAAACATACCATAAAGTTATTGAATGTTCGAGACAGGGGTGGTGGAGACCCATGACAAAATATATAAGCAAAAATGACATATAAGCAAAAATGCCAAATTTTTCTACGTGCTGTATTATTTTTTTAATTTATTTGGAATGCGTATTACAAAAGCCCGAAGTTTCTTGTACAATGCTGGTCAGCCCATCGTCGTTCGCCCAATTGCCTCAATTGCCCGCCCATGCCTGCCTCAACGAACGATAACAACTAAGCATTCCCATCAACTAAATCAGGCTGATTTTCAAGGGGCTATATTCATTACTTACATTTATTACAGGTTGTGCAACTTTAAAATAATTTCCTTTGTGACCCGGTACAAAGAATTTTAAGTACCAGAAGCAGTACTGATCTACATTAATGTGTGTATCTAAACTTAATTAATCTAGAACCATCAACTCTTTCTCAATAGACACAATGGTATTCTTACGATCAGTCTACTGACTTTTCTTTATTTTTTCAGTAAACAATATCTGACATACTTTACCGAAATACATAAAAATTTATACAAGCTAAATGACTATTCATGAAAAAAAAATCCAATAAAGGTAAGTACTTACCAAAGCAGACTTTTGTACTTTCCCAAATATTAGGTAGGTGTAACAAGGAGAGCTCATATTTCAATGGGTGATTCCGTACAACAATATAAAGTAAACGTGAGTGTACATTGTACATATTCAGGTATGAAGCTATTATATGAAGGTATGGTACCTTTTCATATGTAGGCAATATCGATTTCACCGATATAATGTTTGTACAACCCCAAATTACATTCCCCGTAATAGAAATAAAAGATTATTCGTTACGTATATAATTTCATTTCAACTTTGTGTGTATAGTATTAGGGTCTATATATCAATTTTATGGCATATTTTTCATTTTAACTGCTTTTCAATAAGCGACTATGTAAGGGTTTCATTCCGAGATAATAATATTATGTAAAACAAAGATAATTTGGGTTTCTAGAATATGGGTAAAATAATGTCTATTATCATGAAATTTCACACTTGCAAAAGTCATGCACTGATTTATATACTTGTCTTATACAATCTACCAATCACATGTTTTCAAACATTTTAATTATTTTATCTTTGCATAATATTACCCAAGTGATGCAGACACGAAATCTGCCGAAAATTACCTGGCAAATTTTCACAAACGGAAGCTCCAAATATTAACACAATCCACATACATACATAAGCTTAACCAAAACCTTAACATTCGTAAAAGTGTAACGAAATCAAATCTTTCGCATACGAAAAACTATAAAAAAATACAGGAAAAATGTGTATGTAAAGAATGAGCCTTATACGGGTGTAAAGTGTGACGTCACAAACGATTTGCGTTCCAACTGTCAAGTTTGACAGCGATTTTCTATACTAAACGCGCAACTTTATAGTCAAATATCGGTATGTTTTACTTTGTAATTTCACCTAAAAGTGTGGCACAATATCATTATTTTATAAGGGGAACATAAATTAGCATTAAAATGTAAGAAAATTTGAATTAAATAAATCATAACCTAATTCAACGAAAAATTGTATGAAACTGTCGGAGCTTTTTGGAACGCACCGCTAGGGGCGCTGCATCCACTTTACATCCGTATTAAATTTACTTGTTGGTTGTACATAAGATGGCGCTGGATAGTTTTCAAGCAATCGTTCCTTTTATACAAAGATTATTTAAAGTGTCCCCTAATTTTTGTACTACGCTCTTTACGTGTCCGTTTATAGTTTTGAACTAAAGCATAATACATATTATTAATAACCCTGTGACTAAACGAACAAGTATGACGTTCTCTTTGGTCAAAAGGCGATAAATTACATTAGGTTGGACCGTAATTTCTGTAGGCGTCATTTTCGACACAATAATAATAATATAGGTATTTCATAAGCCTTGCTTACATTATCATAATAAAGTAAATTTAAATTAGTTAGTATACACAGTACACACTCTTGTAGTCATAGTGTATAGAGTAATGAAGAATTTAAATATTTATGAAATTTATAATTTTTTACCATGACACGTGTACCTACGAGATTCGTAGCAGATCATTGAAGGAAAATCCCGCGGGCTTAAGGCCCTCCACATCCCCAGGTAGCTCAGGCGCATTAATAGCGACCTCTTTACCCGCACTTCTAGCAAAATATTATTAGGAGGTGGGCCCAGGGTTAGCCTTAAGGGAGCCCCCCGGCAAACCCCACCCCCGAATTACGTTCCTTCAATATCCTTGTCCAAGGAGGTTACAAAATTTCACTTATTACTACAATATTTCAAACTATATCTATACTTATATGTAAGTCTTACGAGCTATGCTATTCTAATTACAACGTATTTTATCAATTCAATCTTACATAATATATTTGATCTTACATGGAACACCATAATACACACACACACACCCTCACACACACACACACACACACACACACACGCGCACACGCACAAACACACACACACACGCGCACACGCACAAACACACACACACACACACACGCACACAGGCGCACACGAGCACACGCGCACACGAGCACACGCGCACACGAGCACACGCGCACACGTGCACACACACACGCACACTCACATGGAAGCACAGCTGCTGAGAATTCATCTCAGGAGAAGATCACTTCTCCCATAGGTGGCGCGACCCTGGAGGTATCCTCCTGGACAAGGACACAGGATTCAGCCGGCTCTCCTCAAGCGGAGAAGAAGACAACACGAGACGAAAGAGTTCTCGTTCGACCCAAAAAGACCAAAGAATTAGGCTAGGCAACCACTCTTTGGGTGGGGACCGGCCCAACCTCAAAGTGCGATTCCCAGCGCGAGTGCCAAACACTAACAAAATTCTCGAAACACGCCACGTTTCGACCATTCAACATCAACTCCGCGCACCAGATTGGACGCGGGGTGTCATCACTCAAACCCATCATCATTTCATCCCTCGCATCTTCCATAATCGGGCATTCCCAAAGGATATGCCCCGAAGACTGTTCGACCCTTCCACAGACACACCACGGTTCAGCCGCCAGGCCAAGCTCAAAGAGCCTTCCCTTGAGCTTCCCGTGTCCCGTCACAAGCTGGACCGCAAGGTGACTCAACGACAGAGATGTCCTCTTCATGCGAGCCTTTACGTCGGGGAAGAAGTTGTAGACAGATCTTGCCGTTCTCCCCCGGTCCCACCTCTTCTGCCACTCGTCCAAAGTGATCTCACGAATAGCTCCAAAAGCCCTATTCAGCTCCCTAGCCGTCGACGACCCGGAGGTGACGGATAAGCCAAAGTGCTCAGCAGAACCTGTAGTTTTGACTCTCCTCCGAGCAACAAAATCCAGAATTTCAAGATCGGCCGGCAGGACTCCAGCAATGACTGGAAGGCCATCGCTGGCTGCCGTCCGATACGCCCCCGTGACAGCGAGCAAAGGCAACCTCTGCCCCCTCAAGACAGCCAAAGCAACCGAACCAACCGACAATCTGTGAGACCACACCTCAGCCGCATACGTGACCTGAGCCACGTAAGTTGCCCTGTATATGGCCTTAACAGTACCAGTTCGAAGACCCCAAGTACCCTTACTGATTCTTCTCAGTGCCATGAAAAGTGCAGCAGCCCGCCCCGCCGAGGACTTGACATGCGGCAAGAAAGTGAAGCCCCTATCGAGAACGACGCCGAGATAGCGGACTTCGTCGACCACCCTAACAGGGTGCCCGTCCATCCGCATTACAGGGTTTCTCCCCCGACTCAATGTTCCCTTCATCAACAACGCCATGGTTTTGCTCGGCGAGAACGTCAGACGATTCGAGCTACCCCACTCCAGGATTGCAGAAATTGAATCCCTAAATTTCCTCTCAATTTCAGCCCGTGAATTTCCAGAAATGCGCAGCAGTGCATCATCGGCATACGCAATAATCGACGTTGACGGAGGAAGTGTCAGTCGCAAAAGATCATCAAAGAGAACATTCCAGAAGAAAGGCCCAAGGACTGAGCCTTGGGGACAACCCATATCTACGCCCCTCTCAATCAAGTGTCCCGCGTGTGTGATGACAACCGAACGATCGCTGAAATAGCTACTAGCAACGGAGAACAGCCAACGGGGACAACCCCGTAGCTTCAATTTGGAGAGAATCCATGGCCACCAGGCGTTATCGAACGCCCCTGCAATGTCGAGAAAGATCCCTATCGCGTATTTGTCCTTGCACTCATCCTTCCAACGGATGCATTCAGAAATGGCATGCCCAGTGGACAGACCCCGGCTGAAGCCAAACTGCTTGGGATCCCCAGGGGTCAAGGCCCCTTCGAGTCGATTCCGAACTAGAATCTCCAGGACCTTACCAAACGAAGGCAGCAGCGTGATGGGTCTGAAAGCCTTAAGATCTGACAGCGGCTTGTCGTTACCCTTCGGTATCACTCTGAGCAGACCCCTCTTCCACACTCTTGGGAAAATCCCCTCTTTCAGGCATCCGTTCATCATCTTCAAGAATTCGAGAGGACAGAACCTCCAGACCAACTTGACAATCCTACCATTGATCCTATCGATACCCGGGGCCTTCCTAGGTCCCAGGCGTTTGACAATTGATCCTAATTCTGATTCGGTCACTGGCGAATAATCGCCCATGTCACCGAACGGAGGGTGTCGAGAAAGGACACGCAGCTGACGGTGATGTGGTGTATCCCTGGACAACGTGTCCAGGGGCACCAGCCCATTCAGAAGAGCTTTCAAAGTGTCATCGACACAAGTAGTTTCACTGCCCCCAGCAACAACGCTGGTAATGTAGTGATCCGCGGAACGCTTGGTCTTAGTCGCAGTTCGACTCACAGACCAAGGGTCAGTGTTGCCCATCTCAGTAATCCACTCCTTCCAGGCCGAGGTTTTTGCCTTCCTCACGGCAGTGTGGTAGGAGCCCCTAGCCACACGAAGTCTCGTCGTCAGAACTATACCCCGCGGCGAGTCACGCAAAATGACACCCTTCCTAACTTTCCCGTAAGCTCTCTCCGCAGCCTTGAAATTTTTCTTCAGGTCACTGAGTTCGGGGGTCCACCAATTGGTGGAACGACCTCCCCCAGGCCTGCACCTGCCAATAGTAGTTGAGGCGGTATTCACTACCGCCTGATTGAAGGACTCCCCAGCAGATTCTACCCCACAACTCAACCATTCATCCAAATCCCTGAGTTCGTCACTCAGGACGTGTGCAAAGTGGTCCAGATCTACTGGACCTCCTTTGAAGCTCCACATTCCTCTTGGATCACAATCAAGCCTACCACCGACCGACCAGGTAATCAATCTATGATGTGAAGTAATTGCACCTTCGAGAACCCTCCAGGAGGAGACTCGAGAAACCAGGTAATCACTACAAAGAGTCAAATCAATGGAACTCTCCCCCATTGGCCCGGCAAACGTAGCCGGCTGACCGGCACGGTTGAGAATGGTTAGCCCGTAGGAGGATATAAAATCCGCCACAGGGCCTGCCCTCCCACCGTGGTCAGTGTCGGGTCTGTCATGCCAGAGGGGAGAGCGTGCATTAAAGTCGCCAGCGACGATGACGGGCCTACCACGAAGAGCCTCCAACGCCGACCCCAGTCCCTGAAGGTGAGGACCGACCGGATCGGAATACTGGAAGTACACACTTATGAAGAAGATCTCACAACCTCCTAACCTAATTGAAACACAACAACGCCACTCATCCGACAACCCATCCAGCAGCAGCGGTCTTACTTTGGTGTGATCGAAGATGAAACCGGCCATAGGCCGTTTTCCCTTCTCCACAATGGAAAGTGGTACACCTGCATTTTCCAAGATGGTCTTAGGAAAGAACTGCTCCTGAACTGAGACAATCGGAATCGTGCAGCACGACAAGTACCTGGTCAGATCAATAGCCGAAGCCCTACAACGTCCTAGATTCACCTGCCCAAAGGTGACGGAATCGTAGCTAGCCATGGTAGTCAGTATTGGCCGCCTGTCTCTCTACAGCCATTCTGAAAGCAGGGCAGTCCCTGTCCCCGGTCTTGTGCTCGTCTCCCTTCTTCTTGAGGCGTGTGCAAGTAGCGCACACGCTCTTGTCTTTCACCTGGCACTTATCCACAGAGTGGCCTTCACCTCCACACCTCGAGCAAACCGCGACCTTCGACTTGCACTTCTCCTGCACATGGCCGTACATCTGGCACTTAAAGCACCTGGAGACACCTATCCAATCCCTTACACGACAAGCGGACCAACCCATGAAGACAACTCCCTGTTCCAGGAGCAGGGTCCTAACAGGACCAGAACACTCCAGGATCGTGCCCACAACTGGCCTATTCCTGGCCCCAAATTTACCAACTATTCGCGACGACGACATGAAAGCTCCCTGCTCAATTTTGCCAACCAAGTTTCCAGCATAGATCTCTTTAAGCATGTCAAACGATGACATGCTCCTGTCCGTGTCATGGACGGCCAACCATGGCCGCCTGCCCGCTGGTACCTTGGCCATAAGCCCCTTGCTCCGGAGCTTATCCGAATTCGCGATCATTTTGGCCCCCTCCTTTGAGGAGGTCTCAACGAAAACCTTACCCCCTGCAGCCCCTCTGACCTTGACTACTCTAAACCCGTCCTCGACTGGGTTGAGCACCTCCTTCACCACGGCCCTAGTCTCCTCCGAAGTCATTCCCTCGGGGAACTTCTCCGGGTCCGGCTGAATCATCGCCGTTCCCGTAGTCTTTTTGGACGCCCTGTCCACCACTTTCGCCGCGCGTTGTGCGTACGAGTCCCGCTCCTTAGGAGACTTCTTCTCCTGTACCTTCTGCACAGGAGCAACCGATAGCGCTTCCTTGACAGCTCTATCAACCGCCTCCTTCACCATCCCCGCTAGATCCTTCTTCAATAAGTCCATAAAATTGGAGGCCGATTGAGCACGAGCGTGCTCGACGACCGCCACCTGCCAAGCCCTAGCTAGGGAGGATTGATACTCCCTGACAATTTCTCTATACCTAGCTGCGTCCACCTTTGTGGTGCGACTGTTCAGACTGCTTTCGAATTCGGCCGCCAGCTCGTCCGACCTCTTAGAGGACCGACTTGCCAACTCCAAAATATCCTCCTCGGTGTTCACAGCATCATCGTATCTCCCCCTCTTCCCACCCGCTCGCTTGTTATGCAAGGTGACCGTCTGCACGCCCCGGGGCGCAGAGACCGCCGGGGCGGCAGCGACCACCCCCTCTGAAACCCTATCCCCTCTAGGGGGCGTCCTGGACAACGACGCCCTAGGGCGAAAAACCTCACCGGCCCCCTCGGTGTCGCTCATTATGAGCGACCGTGGACGAGGACGGCAAAGAATAGAAAAGAAGACAAAGAAATAACAAAAACCGAAAAGAAAGCGAAAAGACGCTAAACGGGGTACACCTGTAAATTGAGAAAATTTTCAAAATTAAATTATAAAAACACTTACCGAGGTCCGAGTGTACCTGTGTCGATCGCCGAGGTTAACGACACACAACAACAGCCACCAGCGCACGACGCACACAGATATTTCACAATTTTTTGGAATTTCAATGCAAAAATACCACAGCTTTATACAAAGTTTTGCCACGGTTATATTTACAAGTTAGAGTTAATCACTTTCATTCACACATTCCTAACTAAATTATAACTAAAATAAATCAATAATAACTATTATTATATACTAAACCTATATCAAAACTCACTTATGGCTAACAATTACACTATATTAAAATTAAATACAGTTGTTAACACTTTTAGTTAGTTATTTAATCGTAGCAGATCAGTATAAAGAGAAAAGAATTAGAAAGTATCTATCTATCTATACCCTCACGCCACGTCCCTTGCGGGGTAGGCAGAGAGGACAGAGCGCCAGACATCCCTATTCTTACACACACTCTTAGCTTCCGTCACACTCATACAGTTTGTCATACAGTACCTATAATATACGAGTATAAGTAAATATGGGAATCCCATTATATCTCTTTTGAATTTAACATGTCCTCTTTCCCTCACCTGCTTGAACTTTTATCCATTTTTTTCCGTTTCAGCATCAATGAAAATCTATCAATAATAATCCTAATAATTTACAATTCATTAGGTTTATTGTAGAAACAATATTTTCCCAAAATACGTTTTTGCTCAGTTCTTAAAATATATTTTTTATGATTATTGTTGAAACAACGATATTTGAATACAAAAGACAAGATATACTTCATCGATCTGGCGTACTTATACAATACTATACTCGTACCTATGCAGTACAGTTGATTCTAAATCGCCTATATTTTACATTCGTAACACAAACCACAACACAGTGGAATATTGCAAGATTACAATCTACAGAGGATAGTAGGTACTTAATACACATACCCGCTCGACATCTTGATAAATTTTATGAATAATTTCATTAAAATCTTCAAAGATCTACGCTGGCTGTTAAACGCTAGGTGGATGATAATAGGCAGGAATAAAAATATGCTTACTGTTCTTTTTCAAACAACACGCCCATAGCTCCAACATTTTCTGCCGTAAGTATATTTTACGGTTTTATAATGTTGGTATATTGATCGCTTAAATTAATTTTGGTTTGTAATTTGAAAGTATTATTATAAACTACAACTACAAAAAAAATAGAATTTATATTACTCATATGAGTCAAAATTGCGCTAAGTTCTTTCCAAATATATCACTTAGTCTATAAACTGCCATCACACATGGGAAACTTTCTTGCAATTTCATACACTGATTATATTTTTATAATAGATTTTGTTCACAATTCACAATCCATTACAAGAATCACAGTTCTAAGACATCGTAGCTCTGTCATAGTCGTGCAAGTACATTTACAACCGCTTCCCTTCATAGAAGGAATATTATTTTATTCTTAATGTGTCGCATTAATCTTGAGAACCGCCAACTTGACAGCGTTAATATTTTAATACAGTTCTACCCGCATATTGTGTCATGTGTTTCTTTAATCTTATTTTAATGAAAAGCGAGTAGGCACGTCTCTTCTTCCTACATCAACTACCTCTTCTTTTACTATCGGCCAGCACTCATCTATCTACATTCCCTCACTGGAAGCCACAGTCTATCGTGCGTCTTTCCCTAGAAGGGTGCGATCTGCGAAGCTCTCCCGTACACCTGCCATGGAACAATTATTAAGCATGCCAGGAGGGGCTGTATGTACATCTAATAGGGATAAATATTAAATAATCCCTCGATACAATGCAGCTGGTGTAGTATATATTGTTTTGTCTCTTTGAATTATAAATATTAAACTTAATACTATTCAGAATTCTATTTGGTTCAAAGATTTTAAAGAAGAAATTAATAGCAATGAGAAAAAGGACAGAATGTAAAGAAAATCCTCAAAATAGGTCCTTGGGGGAAAATAGTATGTATAACCTCTACGTTCCAGAACACAGTAAGTACTGCATAACACCTTACGTTATTGACGTCGTCTTCAAATGTTTTCTATTTAATTCCGAATAAAGGTAACTATAGGCAGTTAGCATTCAAAACAAAAATTCTCTTTCAATCGTGCACTAATAATTTACTATTATTACAGCGCTGTCCACAACAAACAAAAATAGTTATGACACGATATTTGAGTATCCATACAAAACTATTTATAAAGTCGCAATACTATACTGTATTTAATTAAAAATTGTAATTTCTGTTCTGAAATCTCGTTTCTCAAAATAAATAGAAGAAACTCCAAGTACTAACTAAGTTGTTACTATTATTAATTGCACACGTAGTGGAGGATTTTTTACTTTTCTCCAAAGAAATTATCGCCAGATGTTATGCTTGAAATTTTACGTGCTAATCGATGCGAATAATAATTACCGACTACTTGTACATAGGATAACCATGCAGCTCAAGATATGTTTTTAAAAATACAGCTTATTTTAAATGCAAAAATCCATTTCTATGCTTTAAGAGTGTGCATACCGACATTTCAAAAATTTCTAAAAACGAGAGACCTTCTATCTCGACAACCGTTACTAAATATGCTTTGGAACAAAATAGGGTAGATGCATTGAACCTTTATCTAGGGAATAACCGTAAAAGATTTTTTATATCCCGTATAGATTTCACAAAAAATATATTTAAAAACACCTCTGTACTTTTTTCCGAAAGACGGAAACTCGTTTCCCGAAAGTCGCGGAGTAAAAATTTTTTTGTACTGATAATATGCATCAAAATCTAGGGAATAACCGTAAAAGTATTTTGATAAACGCAAAATTAACCCCAAAAAATTGAAAAAACGCTATTTTTACCATTTTATCATGCGATCGTCACGCGATTTTGAACCTTAATGCCGTGGGAAATGTCTGTGACGTCATTCCTGGTGCCATGCCTTTTTATAGCGAGGAGAGTAAGGTGATTTAGCCTTTAACTCCTTTTTGATAGATTTATAATTCTAATCCATAATCAAATAACATTATTTTAAACCTCATAAGTATTTATTTGAAAACATCCACAGTAAATACAGGTATCTATCTTAACCTTATTACTTACTAACAACTTCATGTAGATCAATGTACCTATAGTCGAGGGCGTAGGCAGGGGAGGGTTGGGGGTTCTGAAATATCTCAGCCAACACGCCGTTTTATTCATAGATTAGGAGAAATGAATCACATTATTACCACATCGTTTTTTCATCATGCCATGAATTTTCAGTTGAGAAAATTCATTAAATCACAGTCGTTTCATTTTTTTTGCCTGCGGCGCCAATCCTCTTGAAGTGAGGGTTGTTTCACAAAAAACAAATTGGACTATCTACCTTCTTATGTTTTATGACAAAATTTTCGCCTGCAGCGCTAATCATTTATTGTAGCCTAGAAATATATCCCGATGCGTTACTATTGAAAGACGGCTAAGTTAATTTAAAAAAAATCCATTAAAAAAATCGCCTGCGGTGCTATTTACTAGTTTTTATTCCATTTGGCATTATCATATTTTTTTATTAACCCCCCCCCCCCCCTAGCTTCGAACCTGGAGACGCCCATAGTAATTATTTATTGTGTCTGGTCTACAGCGCGAACCCCCTCCCCCCCCGAAATGAATTCCTGTCTACGCCCCTGCTTATAGTTGAAATCTACTTTGTAATATACTTTTGGTCCGAAGGCAGTTTAAATAATTAATTTTATGGTTTCGAGCTTAACAACTTTACCTGTCCAAACTCGTAGCTTTGAACTACTTATAATATATAAATACTATATAATAAAACTTATTTTAAAATCACGTAGAATGTCGGTACCTACATAGATGCAATACGTATTAAAATAGAAGATTGTGAACGTAGCAATAATGTACATTGTACAAAGCTTTGAGAAGGTATATAAACAAGAACTGGGTCTCCTTGTTTTATGTATACTTTCCTACCATTGTATAACCAATTACCCGGAAGAGAATCTGTTCATACAATCTTACCCAATATAAATAATCGATGATGAAGGGAACTATACTACAGTGTACAACAAAGATAAGAACGTATGAGCCGTTAAGAGTACCTACTCTATGCCTATGCTTACTAAAAATATACGTACCTACCCAATATTTGAGGATGATAGAATCCAGTAGGCCAAATTACTTTCACAGCTGATTACGTAAGTATATGTAGTATGTACCTATACACTATACAGTAATATTTTTCAGATATATAAATATATTCTCCACACATCTGGGCTTGTACTTATACTTTCTAAATACTTTCCCGCACACTTTACAGTAAGCTAAAGTCTTGTATCGTTGTAGCCTGTCGCGAATTTTTATATGTTGTGTTGAATAATATACTAACTACGTCAAGTACAAATCACCTAAGCGAATTACCTACATAGTACCTACCTATGCATAAAATGTGGTCGAGAAAGATGTGTCTTAACAAATCGAATGATTTGCATCAGGTGCTTAGAATAATAAATATGTAAGCGACAGAATTAATCCAGTAACTTTAAACACAAATCAGTTCTTCGATGGAAAGTTGTGGGGTAGTCGGAATTTCTTTCATTCTAGACGTTTTTTGGGATGCTGAATCCGAATCCGAGGTTTGCCAACAAATTTCGTGACGGAACATGGCAAAAAATACAAAAAATGGCTAAAATATTCATTTTCTGGCGATTTCTTTACTAGAATTCGAAAACTGACAACTTTCGTAAGTTATATTTTAAAGCAAAATGAAATTACGTAAAAATTACTACAAAATTGCGATATAATTTTTTTAAAATGAATAGCAACGGAGCTGTCAAGGTCCAAGAAATGACCAAATTAAAAAATACAGAAGATGCGCAGATCAAATTCATCGATGGGGGTTTTCCTCGAGCCCCGACTGCGTGAATGTAGTCGCAGCGCGGTCTAACTGAAATTCACGGGGTCACTGCTGACGCTGCCAATTGGCTAAGAGATTTACCTTTAAATTTGTAGTTGCCGGGTCTTATGACTTTGCCGTATGCATTAAAAAAATATGATATAATTAATGAAACAATTACCAAAATATTGTAGTAAGGTTGCATAGGTACTAAATCGCCTGTATCCAGGAATTCGTATGACACGGAAGAACTCTCAGACTCCATATTTTGAGTAACGATAGAGATAATCCTGGCTAGGACAAAAGCTATTAATAAATCAATTAATACCTCTTACAGTTAAAAAGAAAAATGACTTTAATTCCAAAAAATGTGTATGCAATAGTGGTTGCATCAAATCAAAAAATCAGGCGCAGGCCCGAGTATTTTATAGTATGTATAGAAGTTGAAATAGTTGCAAAGTCGGGATTAATTACAAGAGAAAATCTCGATGTTTTTGACCGTCGGTACATGGTGGAAGTCCATGTTTAAGTTAAAATGAAAGACTAGATATTTTTTTAAAAATCCACATTAATGACTTTAGATTACGCGACTAGTGTTCGAGGATTTGCACGTGTGTGTTGTATTGGGAAATTTCACCTTGTTACTTTCATAAGCAAATTTCAACAATTATTATTTAAATTCATGAGCCATATTTTACCTCGTTGGAATCAGAAAACACAAGGCAAGCTATTAACGAAATTTTTATTTAAAAACATCCTAAAATATTTGAGCAAAAAATGTTTAAATAATTTTATTTTAAAATATTGTAAATTGTTTAGGGTGAAAATATTTAAACCTTTTTAGCTTCAACATTTCACTATATTTTTAAATAAAATTTGTCCTGAAAACTTTCCTCGTATTTACTGATTCTAACGAGGTAAAATATGTCTCATAAATCTGAAGAAAAATTCTTAAAATTTGGTTATAAAGGTAACAAGATGAACTTTTTCCATACATTTTCTATTCTCACACTTTAAAATAATAAGAAAATTTGGCCACTTTTTGGAGCTTGACAGCTCCGCTGCTATTTATGTTAGAGAAAAAAAATATATACCAAATATGTAGGAAATTTTATTTAATTTCATTCTGCTAAAAAGATATCTTACAAAAAGTTGATAGATTGCAAGTTCTAATCCAAAATTCGCGAAACATTGGAAATTATCGCCATTTTTCTATTTTTTCATGATATTTTGTTTTCAAACCTCGGATTCGGATTCAGCACCCCAAAATACATATAGAATGAAGGAAAAACAGACTACCCCACAACTTTCCATCGAGAAATCTAAAAGCACCGTATTAAATAAGCTAGAAGTAAGAAATTATGTAACAGAAAAAAAATCACCGTAACTCCTGAATTTATACTAATAGCAGCTAATAGTTCGTTATTTTTGTACGCATACAATAGTGAAATTTCCCGTAAAGTCCATTGAAAATACATTACTTTTATTCCGTTTCATGGAGTCTATTATATATGTAGTATATGATTGCGCTCATACAGTACTGCCAACCAACTGACTCCAGAATTGTTTTAGTTGCTGGCAGGGTTCGATGTTAAAATTGTGTAACAATACTTGAGTACGCCACGCGATAAATAAATAAGATTTGTACTTCATTTGGAAGTCGTAGACACAATGAAATCAAAGGTTATATTGAAAATGCTACCACTACTGTACTACAACCTAATAATGGGGTAATCACTTAATCAGTAAACCTCTTCTATAGCTATGTGTTTTGTTTTCACATACTCTTGTAATTACAAAATATCATTTTAATGGGAGCACATATTATCAAACATTCTTCTGATGAAATTAAATTCAATACAATGCAAGTTGCTGTTGTTGGGAGAACACACAATATACATTAATTATGGAATTTAATCGCAAGCTTTCATTGCATGTTCCAATTAGTCTGTGATTAATTGACTCAGAGCTTTTTTTTTATTTAATAATTACTATTCACGCACCTACCTACTTAATATAATAACAAAATAATAATTAAACATTGCATGCTGCCTTATTTAAAGTGTATTCAACATAAATTTGTAGTTAATTCACACGTACAAAACGTACGTACCGATAGACATTATTATTGCGTATGTTGCATAAATTTCATTTATTACGCTTTTGTATAGGTATTTGGATTACGTATCCCTAATTAATTATGTGATATGGCTTTTCTTTTCAAAATAAAAACATTGTGTTGTTGGGCTGATATTTAAAAATTTAGTATAGGTAAGTAGATACCAAAGTGTAAATTTCTTTTAATCTTTATGAGGAACCTAAGTCTCAAAGTTTTGAAAACCATCGGGATTAGATAAGTGATACCGAAAAAATGTTGCTCAACGTGGATTCAGTTATGTTACGCCTTCTTTATGATATAGAAGTTATCACGAAACAGTCAATGCCAAGATTCGAACTCTGAATCGTCGCCTGACCAAAATACATTCGAGTGTGTCGTCAATAGTTTTTATTTTTTTACAGTGAATAAAGGTATGTAGGTACACCGTACTGCGGATATTAAATTTCTTAATAATTTTATAAAAGCCTAAATATACCTATTGAATTAAATTCTTGTGCCTTATATAAAAAAATAAATTTTAAAAAAACTTTTACAGACGTGCATTAACCGGTATATTTTCACATTGTTTCATGTTTTTCAACCAAACCCTATTCTCTTGTTTAAATGACAATGAAATCAGAATGTACGTGTATGTCTAGTGACCTCCCAGTGTTCCCATGAGGAATGTTAAAATGCTTAGATAGTTAGTTACCAACAAAAAAGTATAGAGTATTAATTTATATATGAGAGAATAATATTGTACTTAGATAAATAATTATAGTTATTCCATTACAATATCAGTTGTAGTTGATTCTATTAAAACGTAAATAACAGTTGTATAAAAGGTCAGATACAATTTCCATTAGTCATCGTATTATTATAATGACATGTTGTAAAATATTTTATTGTACCTTCTAATATTACAAGTTTTGGAAATAGGTTAATGTACCGTCGACTGTGAATTACATGGAAAATAATCAGTAGGAAAACGTTTCTCTAGTTCCTTTTGAAAACGAAAGTTTAGTTGGCAATATAGCTTTTTCTGGCTGAAACTTTTACTTAAATCGGTTTATGACCTCTTAAACTTGTACGAGAAAGCAAACAGGTCATTGACGATACAAAAGATACATCATAATAAAATACGAAATACAATGCTTCCCTACGAAGAAAATTGTTTTTCAACTTTTCGTATATCATTTTATATTACGTATTTATTTTTATTATTAAAAGTTTATGTGGGTAATATAAGTATAAGTGTTTTACATATCTGGAGAGTGGAGGTGTTAAAACATTTAATATTATTTTTATTTCAATCTGAACTTGCGTATTCACTATAAAAACTTGTATGCGAGTGTATAACGATAACCAAATATGTTTTTATGATACTGTAACGTGACAAACAATTATTTTCAATAAATTAATAAAATCAAATACAAAGAATTCACATTCGATATGTTGGAAAGAAAAATTAGGGTAGTACTGCTCAGGTATAGGTGTTCTTGTAGGTACGGATTGTAAATCTTATGTACCTTTCACACGATGTAACCTAGGTATATTCTTAATACGCTTAGGTATATTTTTTCGTTCTCCATCTAATTCAGCCACAATATCGGATAGATCTAGGTTGGCTAACCCGCGGCCCGCGGAGCATTGAGAAATTAAAAATACCTAAAATATATCCAGAGTGAGAACACGAATTACTGACGAAAACTGTTTACGTGTAGGAACATTGAACAACCTCACTCAATATCGATATTCATTTACTTTTGCCACAAGTCTAATCGTGTAAACATGCTCGATTCTCATTTTTGTTTTATTTTATTGACTAACTTCATAGCCTTGGCGTCATCGGGGGGGCCTGCGGCGCTACTTACGGTCGTGAGCATCTTACTTACTTACTTTATTTCTCCCTCCCCCCCCTAAAAAACAAATATATATGTTTATTATTTGACTTGTAAAATTTAAAAAAATGGTTGTGCGGTCCGGTAGCCAATCGGGTAAGAACCAAATTTTACTCAGCGTTTCACAGTGGACAACACAGTGGACATGTCAAACACGTGACACATTGGACAAATTTGTTTCACAAGAGACATTGTAAAGGTTGTTTTACACAAGGTCTCATAGTTTGAAAAAACTGTTTATAATTGTTTAAAATATGTCTACTCTTGCACAAATTGAAAACGTATTTTGGTTTATTACAATTAAAAACAAGCAAATGATTAACTTTAAAAATGTTTGTTTGAAAAAATGTTATACAGGGTGTTTCCTTCCGTGTGTAAAATCTCTTGAAAGGTGATAGAGGAAGAAAAAATATGAAAAAAAAGTTTATTAAATGCATGACCGAAAATCAACCGTTTTGGAGTTATGGCCTTTTGAAAATTTAAGAGTCTGAAAATTTCGCGAAGCGACTTTGACAAAAACAAAACAGCATCCGATTCAATAATGGTCAAGTGCATTCGTGAGGAGGTTAAAATAATACAATTGGCCTAAGAGGCCACCACTAACTAAATCTTATTAAGTCTAAATGTCATTTAGTCTAAATGTGATTTAAATTAAAATTTGCACGCAGGGTCATACTTTGCCACAGCGTTGCCCAGCAAAATCTCGTCGCGTCACCCCCCTGCCCCCCCGAATAGGTCATCTAACGGAGTTTTTCGCATTTTTTATGAAAATGGCAAGAGATAGGAGAAAGTAGTCAATGACAAAAATAAACCTTAATAAATTCTCTACACAAAATATCAAGTCAATTTTTTCGTAGAACTAGCAGTTTACCCGCAATGGCCGGTCCAAAACCGAAATTCATTTGAAATACTAAAAAAATGTATTTAAACTAAATTGGTTGAAAATTGATAAGAGCTACAGGAAAATAGTCAAAGAACGAATTAATTAACATAGTCTTAGCTACAAAACGAGCTATAACTTATGTTCATACATCTAATAATTTCGGAGTTATTGCAATAAAGCTCAGAGTCGAAAATTCTTAAAATTTAGTTTTTCATAAAATAACCAGTGATATAGCGCTGCAGGCCAATTTTTTTTCCATAAAATGTTAGCAATAATGGGTGGAAGAATGTGAAACAAAAAAAATCTAACTTTTAATTTATTTTTAAAAAAATATCCTGTTTTTTGACCGGCCATTTCGGGTAAACTACTAGTCCTATGAAAAAATTGACTTAACATTTTTTGTTTTTTGAATTTAGCAAGGATTATTTTTGTCATTGACTATTTTCTCCTATCTCTTACCATATTCCTATAAAATGCGAAAAACCGCGAAGAGGGACCTTTTCGGGGGGGGCGGGAGGGGGCGGGGGGGGGGGGTTGCGGCAAGATTTTGATAGGCAACCCTAGTGCGATGTAATTCCCTATTGGTAAGCTATCATTTATACCACATTTCGATCAAAAAACAGATACGTCATAAATTAAGCAGCGGGCTCTCGGACTAAAAAGCTTATTCGCTAGTGCGGATTCTGGCAGCGCTGGGGTAGCACACTGGACAATCTCACAGCCCCGCCGCTGCTATATGTGCAAGGTGTGCGTGGCACACAGGCGGCCAATCGTAGAGACGGCCGAGGTTTCAATAAATCAGAAAATATGCCGTTCTTGAGTTATAAATGGTGTAACATGGGCGTCGCCAGCCTCGGAGATAGGGGGGGGGGCACAATTTTTTTGCAAAATTATGCAGTGTACAAAACGCGCCGCAGATTTTTTTTTTGTGAGACATAGTGAAGAAGGTCGTGATATGGTTTGTTTATGTGAAGATGAATAAAATAGAGGCCCAGGCAATTTTTTTAGAAAGTGATGAATTTTCATACTCATTTTAAAAAACTCGTGACATGAGAAAATATGTGGTAATATAGTGATTTTTTTGTGCGGTTTCAAAATTTAGTATGAAAAAAAAATTATTTAATCTTTTAGTGAACAAGAAATACATATAAACATAAAAAATGGACATAGTACAGATTATAAATCATTGTTCACTAGGGCGAACTTATCGCAGAACTGCGATTTCTTTCAGTTAACCCCAGGGAAAAAAAAAGAAATTGAATAAAAATGTGTAGAAAATATATACATACATATGCGAGAAAAAATATACCTATTCTAAACTCAAGGGGGGGCAGCTGCCCCTATCCCCCTGCCCCCTCTCCTGGCTCCCCTGACGACGCCCATGTGGTGTAACATACACGACTTTGTTTTATATATAAGGTAAATAACTTAAAATAATTGAACAAATTAGAATGGATTTGAAAACTCACCTTTACAATTGTCCCCTGTGAAACGTTTCACAAAAACGTCACACACGTTCTACAGTGGACAGAAAATATCAAAAAAACTCACTTATAAACATTGTTTACTCATAAAGTACGCAATAAATAATAACTAGCTACATTTATTAATGGCTAAAAATATTCGTAGATGATGATTTAATTAGATATTTGTATAAAAATTTATTACTTACCCTTTAAAATCACCTTAATAGGTCTTCTAAATAATGTGTACTTTTTGACGTGCACTCTTTAATCACTCACAACAGCGAAATGACATGACGGGTGATGTCGTTACTGCTTCTGTCATGAAGCGATAATGTTGCTAGTGTGATAATATAAATTATTCTTGCCATACGTTGGCGGATATTTGCTGTGGAGCGTGATACAGGGGACGTTTCACAGGAGACATAATTTGGGGACAAGTGTTTATAATCATTTTTTGTTTACATAAAAGTAATTAGTATGGTAAATAACCCTATATTATTGAATAATAACTATTTTAGTATCCTTTTAAACATTTTTTAGAATGCCGGTAAAGGAAATATATAATTTTATCGTCATTTGTTTCCTGAGAGGCTAGGGTGCGACACAATCAATTTGTATGGAGCGAGTTCCGACTCTTACATTTAAAACATGATTTTCTCCAAAGTATGAATTAATATAATAAAAATATATGTTATTTTAACTAATATAATATATAAGTTGAGAGTTGGGCGCAAAAAAATAATGAAAAAGTTATTAGTTGTATTATTTTTTCATAGGGGTCACTCACGATTAGAGAATTTTGCAAAGAATTTGGTCCTTACCCAATCATATTTTTAAAATCTAGCCCGGCTGGCCACCCTTGGTATGGATCTTTGGCACCTACCTACTTCTGTCACGTCACTGGGAAGTATAAAGAAATATTTTATTTCGGAATCAAAACAATTAATCGACTATTTTTTTCTTAGTACAAAGTGGGTACTAGAACTAGACATTAAATTAACGTTTCACTGCACTCAATGAATAGGTTCCTAATATTCTGTTTTCGGGGTACACCAATATTTCCATACAGCATAATTTTATAATTTATACCCGCTCACATATAAAGTTAAGAATCTTGATTGTTGAATTCGCTTCTCGGCGGATTGCCTCGCTGACATTTTATTTTAGCTCCAGTGGAGATAATTTCACGGCGATTTGTCACTCGACATGGTCCCGAGGCGTTTTCCCTCATTCCATTCCTCTTGCTAAAGTATTAATGCGATGATTTGAATTTAAATTTATTACCAGCGTGTATATTTTCTTGAGATAAAATCTACTTCTTGTATAATGGTTTTTGTTGTACAAATCGTAAATGTATTATTTATCTATACCTGTGCTTCCAAAAATATTACTTTTTACATACTGTACCGCATCAATAGTAGGTAGTAAAATTAGCAAATAAATCATATCAAAAAATGTACACTGATACAAAACAGGTCAATAGTTGTGTACTAAGGGACGGACTTATTGCATAGGCACCTAGTGTCTTTCAGTCATCCCGGTGAAGTATTCAATTAGTTACAATGATTGGGAAATATGTATAGCATCGACGCTTCCCATAGGACGCCATCAACAACAAGACGCTAAGTATTGTGGCCATTCAGATAGGCAAGTATTGTGGAAACCTAATCTGTATAAAGTTTTTTTTTTTCAAAGATACCTGCCTTCCAATTGTCGAAGCTAAGGTAATCTTTGTAATTGAGATACGTGAAGTAAAAATAATAAGGCATAGGTACCCCTGTGTAAAATAGTTAGATACATATAAGAGTATCCAAAAGAACGTAATATTGTCAAGTCGTCGTAATAAGTATCAAGTATAAGTGTATCCTTTGAAATGAAAAAGAAGTGTACTAGCTAGGTATACAACTGTTTATACCTTTTATCACAATTCACTTCCTACAATGCAATAAAACTTTTCCCGCCTCCGATATACTTTCATCTCATCATGAATATACCTAATTTATATCGTGAGCAAAATGAAAAAACCACCCCTAGAAAGTTGTGTCAAAAATATACCTACTCTAGTATCATCAGCAACTCAGCCTTCCTATATCCACTGGTGGACACAGTAAACTTCGTGTGTAAATATATGTTTAACTATGCCATATGTGTTATTATATTAATTATATTATTTTTATACAAAAATAATGTTTTATGTATTTAAAAAATGAAGACCTATAAGAAAAGAACCAATGCCAAAAAGACCTTTGCCTTTAAGAGTATTTATGAAAATCACAATTAAATAAATAAATAAATCTTTATTGGCCAGAGAAAATATGCATAGTTACAAAAAGAATACAATTATAGTGTGCGAAAAGGCGAACTTATTGCAAAACCAATATCTTACAGTCAACCCGAAATTCATGTTTTGTGAGATCATCGGAATTTTTCTGCATGTCGTAGTTGAATTTAACAAGTAGTTATAAGTCAACAGATATACAGCAAATGATGGACCTTCCATCAGATTTATGACTGATCGTCGGCTGGCTTAATGTGATCACTGCCTGCGCGGCCGGGAATCGAACCCAGACCTCCAACCTCATCACGAATATAAGAAGGTTCATCCTTGCTGTACATCTGTTGAGATATAACCTTTGGCTTTATTAAAATGGATTGTGTTTGACAAATTTATTTAGCCAATATATAAATTGATTATTATTAAGTGATTTGCATAGACGTAAATGCAACATTGCTTTAGTAAACGATGCAACAATAATAGTAAATTCATTGGTGTACTTAGGCATAAGTCAATAAGTGTATGGTCTAAGTACCTACGTACATAGATTAATATTATTATAACAATAGAGGTAGGTAGTAGGTACCTACACAGTTTGTAAATTGTGTTTGTCTCCGCCATAATGCCACAGTTAGATAACTGTTCAGACTATACTTGGATGCAGGGACGTGGACAGAGCCGCCTTAGGACGATATGCCGGCAGATAAAATTTTAGGGTCCCGTGTCCAGTTTTAAAGTAAAAAAAGGTGAATGACTAGAAAAAATATTTACCAAGTAAGAAACAATACGTAGGTATTATTATGTTCACCGTTCACTTTCTGAAAAGAAAACTGAAAATCTGACGACAATTTTAATAGCTATCATATCTACTTGAAAACCGAAAAAAATATTGAGCTCATTTTTTTGTCTAAGCAAGTATATAAGCATTTCCTGGGCCCGGGCTCCATATAGCCTTACGATAACGATGTATCGGACGTGGGCAGCTTTGAAGTTGGGGCTAATAACTAATTGGGCATGCTTTTCTTGTTTGAATGTTTTTCTTATAAAAAAAGTATTAAAAAAGTAAAATCGCAGGCCTACTGTATTGGCCAATAGGTAGTTATATGAGGAATCTTGTTGTGCCTACACGATCTAATAAATAATATATAGTAACGCATTTGTTTAAACTGCATACGAGAAAAGCGACCGCGTAATTAGCGCCTCAGGGATTTTTTTATAGTTAAGCGCATTTTCATAATGTTGGTAGTAGGTAAGTATTAATATGATTTTTATCAAATTTTGTGATTTGGTAAATAAGTGCATACAATATTATACTTATCAGTTTATTTTTCTGGAGGAGGGGCAAATGCCTACGCCCATGCATGGACGGACCTACGTACTTATTTCCATGATGTCGCATACATTATTCATGAATAAATCACATAAATCACAAAATAGCATATCTTCTCGAAGAACAAGTAGGTGTATAGGATTCATTTGAATTGTGTATAGGATATGTTGTAGGTAGATATGTAAATATACAACCATGGCCGTCGCCAGCCTCGGAGCTAGAGGGGGGCAACAAAATTTTGAAAAACTGACACAGTATGGAAAACGCTTGAATAGCGCCGTAGGCGAATTTTTTTTGTGCGACAAACTTAAGAAGGCCGTGATGTGGTTTGGTTTATTTGAAAATCTATACAATAATTTGCACATATGTATGTATGTATGAAAAATGATTTTTTTTATAAAAAGAAATAAATAAGTAGCGCCCCAGGCAATTTTTTTAATGAAACAATTATATTTTTATGGATTTTCATACTAATTTTAGAAAATTTATGACATGATGAGAAAATGTGTGGTAATAATGTGATATTTTGTGAGGTTTTATCGTTTAGTATGAAAAAATATATACCTATTCCAATCTCTAGGGGTGCAGCTGCCCCCCACCCCCTGACGACGCTCATGTGTATACATGTATAGTTGTATAACTATGAGATGCATTTATTTGCCTTTCTGAAAGTAGGGTTTCCTCTTACATTCGCTTGTGTCATGATGCAAGGATCCAGCTATTCAATATTCAATGTTGTTTACATTTTGACTGCACTACCATGCATGTAATAAAATACAACTCTATTATCATTGGACATAATGCATAATATTGCATAGCTGTACTGCGGCTATCGTAGGATGTCTACGAGTATTCGTGTCTATAAAATGCGGCAGCGTATACCTATCCCGCAAAATCTCTATTGTGGTGCACACCGCATAAATAATATACCTTATAATACATGAATATCTAACAAAATATTTCTTGGAAATACCTATTCAATAATATACGTATGATCATGTGCGTGCAACCCATAGACGTGTAACCTATTATGACTTTATGACGAAAGTAGAGACACGGGCTGACACTAACGAACCAAAGGGTCAAAGACAACATCCGAAATGATGGTCCTAATATTTATTCCTGTGCAAGATATATGTGTTCTGTGTTCCTGTGACTGTGTCCGTAACATAAGACACAAAGAAAACCTGACAAACGTGGAAAAATATCCACCACTAACCAGCATATAATAAGTTTTAGATAGACGCTTGGTTATCATCCGAAACTGCGGTCGCGGAAAAAAAATATTTTTTATAATTGTTTACACACCTATTCTAAAACGCCTGTTCAAAATGCATAGGAACTATTATAAAAGTAAATGACCATTATTCTCTTCTCTGCACCATATCCCATTTATCTGAGGTCGGCGGCTCGGATCCTCTCTCTCTCCATCTGCTCCGATCAAAGCAGTCTTCTGGAGTAAGCGTGTTCAGGTGTTCCATGTCTCCTCAAGGGACTTCTTCGGCCGTCCTCCGAATGACCACCATATCAACAAAAATATTTTATATTAATAGGATGACCTATAATCTAGTTTAGCCAATTTTTAGGTCCTGATTTTTTGTTTCTATAGGTATTCGTTTTATTTATCTATCTAAACATAGAAACATAAAATTGTAAATAGTTTTATTTATAATAATAGAAGTTCGTTTCATATATCGTATGGGATTGGAGAGAGCGTAGTGAGATATCGGTTTGTGAGAGTTTCAGGTACTGAACTGCTTCAAGAGAAAAGCTGAAAATGTCTTGCATTTGGCCGTTGATCCTTGTGAACTAGCATTCCTTGACAATGTGGTCAACGGACTTCACCACACCAAAGAGAAAGTATTACAGTTTACGAGCAATAAAGAAATATGAAGTGATCGATAGTGGAAATGACAGAGGCATCGACCAAGGAGACACGGGTCCAACTGTGAACTAAAACAAGTGTTTTAATTTTATTTTACTACGAAATAATTCAACAAACAATGTCTTATTTTAGTTTAGTACCTACACACTTACATAATTAGTTACAGAATTGACCCCTCTCCAGAAATATTTCTTAGAATTGTGCCTAAATTAAATCATACCAAGCTCCTCACACACCTGGTATACTCGTATATAATTTTATTGAGGCCTATCAATCAGATTTGCCTCAGGTCTCTGGATGTCTTGCTGCAAATAGGTTTTCAATAAAATATTCTTGAGTAGATACAAACACTGCATCAAATACTTTTATTTTTAAAATAAATAACGCATTGTTGTTACAAAAAAAAATTATAGTTAAACATCAACAGTTAAAAGCCATTACATACTTGTATATGAATAATATGTAATTTATAAACCTATATACATACACTACTGTTGAGCAATGAACATCAACATGTCCTGTCCCAGTGAATATTACAGAAAAAAGTAAATAACCAACCAGTGATCTCAATTTATCCCTATTAGTTGGTTCAGTTGGTTGTTTTGTGAGTGAGAGTGGCATAACATTATTATACATAAGTATTCAAATCTGAGGTAATAGATTGAAGAGTTCTAATACGTAAGCCAATATGATTCCGATTTCTTGATTAGTCTACAGATTGACAGAACTATCAAACATTTAAACAGTAGACTCTCAACAAAGCTGCGTGACATACTCACAACAATGTCTGTTCAAATTAATCATTAAGAGATCATTTAAGATTATTACAAAAAGTAAAAATTAGTATCTAATTAGTTAACCTACCTACATTAAAATTTAGAAAAAACAGGAACATAACAAATGTTGGTCCAAATGAAACTGAGCAATTTGATAAACGAAATCACTTTTAATAAACATTTTAAGACTATATTCAAATTATCCACGTCATAATGTCATACAAAACATTAAATTAATAAATGCAACAATTACACACACATATACTTAACATCTATGTTTCAGTCTCATTTGAACCATTATATATAAATACATATAAATTCTATGCTATGTAAATACATCAAACATTTTTGTACATTTCTCGTGCTTTTTTTAATATTCATCAGGAATACAGCACATTTAAACGATATGTTATATTCAAAATACATGTATTGTCGCTAACCCACTCGTCTAAAAAGACAGTGATATACAACATAACTAATCCAGTGAAATTAAACACAAAGCAGTTCCTCGATGGAAAGTTGTGAGGTAGTACAGATTTCTTTCATTCTATACGTTTTTTGGAATGCTGCATCCGAATCTGAGGTTTGCCAACATAATTTCGTGATGAAACATGCCGAAAAATACAAAAAAATGCGAAAATATTCATATTTTCGCCATTTCTTTATTAGAACTCGAAAACTGACAACTTTTGTCAGTCACGTTTCCAATCAAAATAAATATACGCAAAATTTACTACAAATTTGGTTTATAAAATTTTTCTGAGAAACGAATAGCAACGGAACTGTCGAGGTCCAAAAAATGGCCAAATTTTCGTTATGTTTTAGCATTACGAAAAACGAAAAGGTGTTGAAAAGGTTCACCTTGTTACATTCATAAGCAAATTTTAACAATTATACTTAAATTCATGAGCCACATTTTACCTCGTTGGAATCAGGAAACATAAAGAAAGCTATTAACAAAAGTTTTATTTAAAAAAACATTTCACTATGTTTTTAAATAAAATTTATCCTGAATACATTATTCATATTTACTGATTCTAATGAGTAATATATGTCTCATAAATTTAAAGAATAATTGTTGAAATTTGGTTACAAAGGTAACAAGATGAACTTTCTCCATACATTTTCTATTCTCACTATCTAAAATAATTCAAAAATTTGGCTAGTTTTTGCAGCTTGACAGCTCCGTTTCTATTTATTAAACAGATATTTTTTAGAAGTAAATTTGTAGAAAATTTTATGTACGTTTATGTTTACGTAGAAAGAGAACTGACAAAGGTTGCCAGATTTCAAGGTTTAATAAAAAATTCACCATAAACCAAAAAATTTCGCCATTTTCTCATTTTTTCGCCATGTTCCGTCACGAAATTTTGTTGGCGAATTTCGGATTCGGATTTAGCACCCCTAAAAACGTTTAGAATGAAAGAAATCTGGGCTACCCCACAACTTTCCATCGAGAAATCCAATGGCAGCGTATTAAACCACCAATTCAAATATGAACGAACAAAAGGAATAATATAATACATATATTATTCAGTATTAGGTTGTCTTCAGTGACGTCAAGAAAAAAGGTTAAGGTGGAAACAGTCTTGCAGTAAACTTTATCTTTATCAGTTAACTATAATATGCAGTATTATACTATCCATGTAAGTGGTGTGCCCACACTGCAATAGCACTGCATACTTCTATCTATCTATCTATACCCTCACACCACGTCCCTTGCAGGGTAGGCAAAGAGGACAGAGCGCCAGACAGCCCTATCCTTACACACACTCCTAGCTTCCGTAACATTCATGCAATTTGTCATACACGCTCTCCGATTCCTTTTGCTCAAAACGCGTCCATCCTTGACTTACTTCTTTTATTGTTTATGAGTACAGGTGGATGCATGACACTGGTGTCACATGGTATGAACTTCTAACTTCATACAACTAACTTATGTACCAATCTACATATTATTTGTATTTCGTACCATTATATTATTATCACGTATTGCTTTGATGTTGCTCCCTGTCTACATTTTTTTAAAAAGAGTTCAAAGTATTTCCATGTAAAAATTTAATATATACTACTAAAAATATTTACTTTACCAAAAACTCAGAAAAAAGTTAATTGGATAAAAAAGAGACCAAATATACAACGACAATATCACAAACATCTGTAATTTCACACATAATACAGACACACAAACACTGAACAAAACATTTAAAACATATTATTCACCTAGTATATATTTCTTATACCTTAATTAAAATTACTGCCAAAAAGTCGTGATGCAATTGATACAACAATCACATTACATTTCAAAATAAACAGTAGTTTCTAATATAGAAATACAGTACACTTGTTATAAATCTTAGCAGAACGATTTATCATAAATCATAAATGCATATTATAATTAAACATTGAATCAATTGCATTTAACAGTTGCAACGATTTATCTGACATCATACTATGTATTTATTTTTTGATGTCAGTTAGAGAAGGTATTGCAACACACCCGCAAACAAGATTGACATTTAAATATCGTAGACAGATAACAAAGAACAAACAACATGCACAAATAACATTGAAGGATGTCTCCATAATATATCCATCTTGGTTGCAGACACAAGAGGCCTGATCCCTTGACATTTCTTTCAAAAAAAGCATAGATGGTAAAAAATTAACAGGAACAACATGCTAACCCACATTTTATGAATAAGTATTCTACCATACGGCAACCCTGAGGCAATTTGGCTTAAGTACATTCATCTCTCCTAAATATGAAAATTATAATTAAATTACCTAAGAGTATTGTGCACATGTAAATTAAATCCAATTTTCACAAGGCATTCAACATTTCAAAGATTATATATCTCATTATTTTATCACTGTAATTCGAATATGATACATTGTAATCCTGTGACCTCTACGTCCAAACTCCAGACAAGGTATATTAACAATTTACATTGCTTACAAAATTTGTTCTTAAACATCATTGTTTATATTGAACTGTCTCCAATTAGCCATTATTCATATCAACTGGTGATGGAATCGGTGCATCTTCTTCATAAATCATAACAAGTTTGTTATAGGAATTCCTTTTTTTGGGCTTCTGAAATTAAAAAAATAAACATCTGAGGATCATTAATATATCTCGTAGAATTGTAAGGCCAGAATCAACAATTATAATATGTAATACGCATTTATTTATCTCACTATCTAACTCTTTTCACACTATACAATATAGTGTTTGCTATAGGTACATAACTGTCTGAGAATACTGCCGTCCCAGGCAAGAACCGCGCATAAACCAGAGTGTTGATATATATAATTTCATGCATTTGCATTGAGTGGACGACTTGAAAATGATTTTTTATGATAGAAATAGGTGGATACAAGATTGAAATACCCATTTTCATAAAAAAAAACTCAAAATACCTAAAGGTGGCGTTTGCGCAGTTCTTGCTTAAGACGGCAGAATAAGAAGGAATTGCTTTAGATAGTTACTTACATGACCACTTTCTTCCTCACTTGAGCTACTAGTTAAACCTTCATCTAAAGTTAATTTTTGGGAAAGACCATCCAACTGTAATTCCATATAAAGTTGTGATAACTGCTCATTGACTAAAGTGGGCTGGAATTAATTAGGTAAGTTATGATAAATAATAATATTAAAAACTGTGCAAATATAATTCCCTTCTATTAATTATAAAAACTTTTTGTACCTGTGCTGTGGACCTCAAGAAGTTATAATCAGATTTAAGAGTGTCTTCAACATTTTGTGATGAAACCTGATATCTATAAACAAGATCTGGTGTAACCGAAACCTGAAACAGAAGGGATATTTTATAAACTCGTATGTACTTACATATATTGTAGTATAATTCTGATACTCAGTATGTATATAAGTTATGAATATATAAAAATATTATGGGGAAAACTGAAGAAAATTCAAACACACTTACTTCGTTCAACCAAGGTGGGTTCTGATTTCTTGAAAGTCTTTGAAATGGACCTCGGTGAACATCATTAAAACTACTCATTTCTGCATGGTTATCAGATACCATTGCAAATGTATCCCTCCCATTTTGTTTTTGGTAACATGGATGTCCATCCTGCAAAAAGAAGGTAGAATCATCACATAGAACTTTGATAGGTATTATAGTACCTTAATCTACCCCAACATATATTACATTGTGATAAATAATGAAACTGTATTAGAATGTACCTTTGAATTACAATCATCAATTGTAATACAAGATTTACTTTCATTGGATGACTCTCTATCTTTTGAAGACAAGTTTCCTGGCTCTCCTCCACTATCACTATTTGATGTTCCAGTTTTCAAAAACGAGGAATAAAATGAGGAGTAACTTGATCCATCATTATCTAAATCTTCTCTCCTTTTATTATTATTACAAGTACTATTTTTGTTTCGATGAAATTTCCCACGTTTCAAGACAGTTGGTGATGTGAGCTGTAAAAGAAATAGCTTGTTAAACTTACAAATCCTAAATAAGGCAGTGCAACAATCCACCAATGAATGGTAAACATCATTACTTACACTTCCCCTCTGAACAACAGTAGATGTATCTGTGAACTCCAGCTGTTCGCTACTTGGCGGCATGTTCAGCTTATTAAGATGACTTCGTAGAGCAGCTTTATTTGTTTTGCGCGGTGTTATTGATACCTGACAAGCCTAGAACACATTGAAGAACACAAGATAAAATTCATCCAAGCAACAAGGCAATATTCCTTTATATAGAAACATTCACCTGTTGATAATTATTGTATGGCAGGCCTATAGAAGGTATTGAGGATGTTACATTATCCGCTGCCACTGGAGGTTGTAGAGGATTACTGAGGGCCACTGGCTGACAAGGCATCGCCATGTGTGGAGCATACAAGAATGGCTGAGATGCAAACATTGCTGGTGGATACATCACATAGGGTACTGAAAAATACAACATTCCTTGTAAATAGATAGTCCCTATAACTTGTAATGCTTGCTGTTCATGTAAAAAAACATAATTTTACCTGGATATTGACTAGCAGTAGGGTAACTTGATGCCTCCTGAGTAGGATCTTGTTGAGAGATCAAATAGACAGCAGGATAGAGGTTTGAGTATGGATTCGCTCCATTATCTTAAAGTATACAAATAATGCAGATTATTGAGACTAACAAAAAATTATTGAAATGAAGCTGGAGAAATAAGACTGATGCAAGTGAGACAGCTGGACGTGGACGAGCCAACACTAGCTTTTGGTGTTCACGAGTAAAAAGGCGTGTGGATGGTTGACGTATACATAATCGACCATTGACGCCATTTTACTCATGAACACAAAAAGATAGTGTTAGCTCGCATGCCTGGTGGAGGCATTAGATTGTATAACTAAATTCTAAAAAACTGCAATAATTTATATATCATAAAGACATTTTGTCAACACCCTTGCAAATGCATAATGAAATAATAATTGCTGGTTTCATAAAATACTTACCAACATACTTCCCTAAAATGTAATTCACTGACTACTACTAAATCACAGTACTATATTGCTATCCTATACACCACGCATCTACATATATTAATGCGATGTTATTGTGACAAATTGATTATGTAGGTATATCTTTTTAACAGTTTTAAACCTAAATGACAGATGTTATGAATCAAATAAATTATTTAAATATGTATTTCTAATTTCCAAGACTCCATTATCTATACGAAAATCTACCTCATTTCAGAGTATCCCTTTTTGTTTTTATGCATTTTAATCAGATTCATGGGTCTATATTGAATCCCAGTTAATATTTGCTAAAGACCTTCATTACCATCCAAATTCAATGACAAAATAATGGCTTATCCTTCCAAAATTTTGTACAATAATGTGTAGATCTGATATCAGACATTCGCAATTTGGTTTCATCCAATATTTGTCTCCCACTGTTATCATAGTAATTTGATTGTTAACTTGTGCTATCTGTGGGACTGAGTCCAATGTGGCTAGTATTAACACTCACTGTGTTAATCACACAGACTGTAAGACTCCATTACATTTTTGTGAGTTAATGTTTTCTTAAAAAAAACACTGAAGTTTCAGAAAATCCTGATTTGTGATTAGTTTCATGAGTACCTACATATTTTCAAAAAAAAACACTGAAGTTTCAGAAAATCCTGATTTGTGATTAGTTTCATGAGTACCTACATATTTTTAAAAATTTCAGTGTTTTATTTAGCAAAACACTAAATCCAGTCATACGTCACATTTTGATTGTAAATTTCGTAAATACCCAAATAAATAATCATTTCTATTTAAAAAAACATCACCGATATTCAAACAAAAAAGCTTTTTATAAAACACAAGGCTGTTTTAGCAGGTAATGATTCTCATATCAATCAATGCAAATTATTGTAATTTGAGTAAAATTGTATAGAAACATATTGTATGGATAAGAACAGTTGTATTGTTTAAATCAAGATTTATTTAACTATTTATCTTGATATTTCGAATAATTATACAATCACAACAAAACAAGCATGCAAACTGTATTAAATTGTAAATACAAAATGAAACAAAATGACGCTTGAAAATGTTTAATATTAAAATAAAATAAATAATAACAAAATAATTTTAAATAATATTACAATTTATAATAAAACAGTCTTGTGCCATTCTACTACTTAACTGCCATTGTGTCCCTTTCATCTCATCTAAATCAATGACAATTATACTGAAGTGAAGAGTCTATTCACTAAGAGATATCCTAACAAGTTGTTCTTTTATCTGTCTCTACTTATTCCCTAGACACGATATTAACAAATGGTTTTAAACATTGTTTAAGAAGATAGTTTTTCACAAACATTGGTAAACTTGAAGACTTACTTGGAGCCATCATTGTAGGTGGCATATGTGGAGGAATGCAAGCTTTGGGATTTGTATTACTCATCATTGGGTAACCTTGCACGTGAGGGGCTGAAAAACACAATGAACAAAAGGTTAATCTTCATTTCTTTCACAAAATACTTGATTTTCTAAATCCAAAAAATAGATCAATGATTAATATGAATAATACCAACAATAAGCATCTACCAATTCTCAATATCAAATGAAAATACCTGCAACATTTTTCTGGAGGTTGCTGTAGTCACTTGGATTGTGAACATTTAATTTTGGCATTTTATGACTCTCATTTTGTTGATCCCATGGAGAAGATACAGATGGTTTCACTCCTTGGAGGAAAGTACTCTGAAATATTTATAAACACACTTATTAATTCATTGACAAATAAACCTTTGTAAATAAAAACATACCTGCATAGGTAATGAACGTATCAAGGCATACCACTACAAACTAGTAAATGTTAACTAGTAAATTAGTAACAAGCAACTACAAACTAGTATGTATTCTCTATGTTGGACACTGAAATGAATAACAACATACCCCATGTTTCAAGTAAGGGTGATTAGGTGGTATGATATTCCTTAAATTTGAGAGTTTCTTCTCCTTTCTCTCTCCTTTGTCCCGTTCTTCCGCCTTAAACAAAGACCTTTCGTCTCGATGTTTCTTCACTAATAATTTTTCCATAACGGTGTTGTGCCTAGAATGATAATTACATTGTATTATTTAAGGTGTGTCATTTATACAGGCAGGGGAAGGGTGACATTGTTTATTTTTCAAAATTTAGTATTAATTTACAAATGAGCTAACTGTGTATTGTGCTATCTACCATGATACACAATTGTCCTACACATGTTACAAAACTACCCCTTGAAATAACCAGTTACACCACAGACAATATGTAAGAATATCTTAAAGATGTTTATAATGTATTACACAATTAAAAAAATCTTGTTCTCTCCTCAAGCAAAATGGGTTTTTTGATTCAATACATTTTGTATTTTGCAGTACTGCTGTGGAGTCTCAGTTGAGATATTCTCTATGTCGTGGCATGATAACTGAAGTTTATATTTTATACTTTTTTTTAATTCGTTTTTCTTTTATAATCCAAGTATTTTTTTTTTAATTAAATAACTACCCGAAAAACACCTTTCCATGTTGGCTGTATGGGTTCAAATATCCTAAATGGATCAGCATTCAACGAGTTATAGGTACCTATAAAAGTGAGGCAAAATATCACCCACAATCTCTCAAACAGTGTTCAAGAAATAAGCTCTAGGAAAATTTCAAGTCTAATGTACACAATTACAAGTCCCAAATAGTTAAAATATAATAAACTTAATATGAAGACACAACGAGAGAAGAATAACTCAGCTGCACCTCTTCTGAACATAAATTACAAATGTAATATATGTATGAAACTGGCTGAACACAACAATCTGTACATCTCAATACATAAAATTTACTTACTTGTGAAGCAGTTCTTCTGTCAAGTAGGCTGACTTGTAGTCTTTGGGGTTTGCCATGTTTCTATGACTAGTAGGCTGCTCGAATGACGTTGAAGGATAAATCTTTTCAATTGACATTGCTGAGCTGCCACTTTCTCTTGAACCTGAGTTTTGTCTTAGTGCATTGCTATGAACAAATATTACAATTATTATAATACAACAATGTTAAAATAAGCGGAATCTCTAGAGTTTGATGTTACATATAACTTAGACATACATAGTATAGTATACAGTATAAGGTAATACTTGATAATTAACTACATATTAAAACACACATTGGGATGGTAAGTAGTAGTACTAAAATACTTATAGGCTTCTAAGACGTTGAACAACTAAAATAAACTGAAACTTTAATCTGAAACATTAAAAAAATAACATCAAGAATAAAATAAAATTTATGTACTAGTAATGGCTATCTTGTGCAGTGCTTTGGTTCGCGTCATTTGGGTCCTCCAGTCCTCCTCCTAATTTCTCATCACAAGTGTCTTCACAGACATTAGTAAATGGCCTGCTTTCAAAGAATCTGAATGAAAAACAACAAATTAATTAGTGGATCTGTACGATGACAGTTGATAGGTAATTTGATAAAATGTAATTTAAAATAAACAAGTCACCTTTGCAAATTCTCATTATAATTCAATTGATTATAACTTGGAGGTGTCTCCGTACTGGATTTACTGTCGCAATAATCATGGTGAGGTGAAATTTCTCCTAACATCACTGAGTCTCTCTCCTGAAAACATTGGACATAGATTACTAATCCAACAAACCACTACTTCATAATCATATCAGGAACATATCAACAAATGACAATTACACTTTTTCTACTTTAAATATGTGTGTGGCATAGTAAACAATAAGCTATTTATAAATTTACGGACTGGCAAGTTAGTTCAATATCAACAATTCATATATTACCGATAAACTAGTATCTTCAGGAACCTCTAACTTGAGTTCTTGATCTGGCTTGTCGCATTCGTTAACAAGTCTTTCCATGAATATTGCCATATCTTCGCACCGCTTGCTCGCTGATGTCTTCGTACAATCTGGTCTTTTCTGTGAATACTGACAGATATTAACATGCAACATGGTACATAATCTGTGATCTCAAATATAATATCACAATGGTATGAGTTACCAAGAAACAAAATGAATGCTTTAAATACCTCTGCCAAAATTCTGACAATTTCATCCTGTATTATTTTACCCTGCTTTACGACTTCATCGGAAAACATTTTTACTTGCTTGGTTCTGCACTGGAATACGTCTAAGTTACACGGAAGCTAGAAAAGAATTAATTTAATTAAGTATGTATAATATGTTGACAAATAAACCGTGATAACCAAATGTCTATAAGTCATCTTACCTGTAATATGTAATGGCAACATATCACAAACTCTATTTTTCTTGACCATGGGTTTATAAATGTGGACCAATCTGACTCTACTGTTAAATAATCTCCATTTTGTGTACCAAACCTGAAATTAAATTCATATCATCATTTAGAGTTGCCAAATAATTTGTTTTGGCTCATTCCTATAATCCTAAGGAAGCCACGCAGTGGCAGGAGCAGAGGTATAGTGTGGCTTTCAGCCGCCCAGGGTGAAGGCAATCCGCCGCTCCCTTATTTAAACATTTATATCCGAAATGCTCGAAAATTCACAAGAATTCTAAATAACTTAGAAGCTAGAGTGGGACAATAAAAATTTTGATACGGATATTCTAGAATAGAGCGCTGCAGTCTATTATTTTTAAGTTTTTAATGGGACAATAATGATTAAAGTTTTTAATGCAACAAACTTAATTTAATGGATTTTTTAATTTTGCCCAATAAATGTCGCCCTCTAAAATGCGCCGTCCGAGGCAGACCCTCACTATGCTACGCTACTGGGCAGGAGTCAACCAATAAATGCAGAATCTCTTGCATTTTATAAGCAAAGGTCAGAATATCTCACCTGTATGGTTTACTTCGAAATGTTTTCTCTGACTTCGTTATAGTTTCATAAACCTCTTTCAAATAAGGTAAATCATCAGGGTGATAAAAGTCAAAAATATTTCTTCCGAGTACATCTTGAGGTAGATATCCCAAAACAGTTACAGGCTCCACATGGGTTACCAAGCCAGCAACAGTGTGGCGAGTTGTGAACTTTTTACATTTTAGTTTTCCATCTGCAAAACAAATTGAATAATAACAGTAAGTGGTTTATGCAGGCAATGCTGCTGGTCTAAATACCTAACAAACTTTAGCATTTAAGACTTGTACGTGTAAATGTAATTAGCATTTAAGTCTCTTATATGTAAGAAATGAATTGTAACCTCCTTGGGTAAGGACACTGAAGGAATGTAATTTGGAGGTGGGGTTTGCCGGGGGGCTCCCTTAAGGCTAACCCTGGGCCCACCTCTTGATAAGATTTGCCTAGAGGTGCAGGTAAAGAGGACGCTCTATTTATGCGCCTGAGCTACCCGGGGATGTGGAGGGCCTTAAGCCCACAGGATTTTCCTTAAATGGTCAAAATACCGAGTGACGATGTCTGACTCCATATGAAAAGTTTCATTGAAATCACATTTCTATTAAAAGACAGATAGGCCATATTATTAGCGGTCATAGAATAATTAGATTAGAAAAACATATTTAGTAAACTTCTGATGATTTAATACTTTTATAATTTATCTTTCATATATCCGTCATACATGCCAAAGTTATTTATTTATCAAAAAAGCAAAATATAAAGAAAGCTTAATCTATTGGATAGAATTTAAGATTGGAACTAACCCGCATATGGTGAAACGATTGGACATGCTCTAATGACTAAATAAATATTAGAATCGTCATATTCTGCTGCATCTCTGAATGAGAGGTTAAGTTGAAAAGGTGTGTAAGACACATCTCTTTCCCTCACACCATACCCTGACACGCCTGCATTTGTAGAAGTTATTCCACGATATCTTCGGATTCTGCAGTACAATGTAACTCTTGGCAAAACTTCTGAAAACAATGGAGGGAGATATAATATTAAAAACTAGGATAATATAGCAGAATCCTTTCCACAAACGTCCTGAATTGTAATTGTAGATTTTGAACTTACAAATATGATGTTATGTTATCCTTAGATTCGCAATGATTGCGATTGTACATCGCACGGTTAATAAATAAAAACTTATGCATGTTGAGAGGATAATTCAATTAGTGACAAGCTTCAGATAATTCAATTAGCTTAACACAAGCTGCACTCAACAACTTCACTGAAATATCTCAATCAGAATCAGACAACATTCATTGAAATCGCGGGTATTGAGTCCATGAGCTGAATGTTAAATTGTTAATATATCGGGTATTCATTTCTTAAAAACTGTTTCTATTTTCACAGCCAAATCTTATATATCAACATCAACATGACATCAACCTACGAATTAGGAATTACAACACACACGGTAAATGTCATCTGATTATCATGACATTTGCCAAACATTGACGCCAACATTCGAAATCAACAGTGATGTGTTCGTTGTTCGTGTTGGTTTAACCCAACGATCTGAATAATACTGGACGAAAATCATCGCTGTTTGTCTATACATTGTGTGCGATCTCCCGCGCTAATGAGCAGTTAGGCAAAAGAAGCAAAATGGGCTCCAAAATCCATACTAAAAGGGCTATTTGGTTTTCACTGTTTATATTTTAACTGATAATGTATTATAGACAACATAAGAGTTTATGAGCAATTTTATAACCCAGCAAACGCCACACGATGGAAGTAAATTAAATTACTTTTATTATTTTTTCTTACTTTTCCAGATTATACCGTTTAAGAAAAAAAACTGTGTGAAAAAATGTGTTTTCACTCACCAATTTATTATGATAAGGCGTTTTAAATATATCATTTATTATGTAGGTATTAATTTTTTCATTTTATTTCATTTTGTATTCAAAATACACCATTTAGCTTCTTTTGCCTGACTCTCATTAGTGCGGGAGATCGCAGAGAATATATAGACAAACAGTGATGATTTCTATCCAGTATTATTACAGATCGATGTGTGAGATCTATCGCATCCAGTTTAACCAACTTGACACATTTCGTTTGACAACCTTTTTCTCGAAGGCGGTAAATTAAATACTGAATAATAAAGAATAGGTACATGATTCGCGTAAAAAAATTAAACGGAAAAAGCTCTGTTAACAATATTTTTCTAAGCAACAAATCCAAGATTTTAAATACTGAATATTAACTACTTTATTATTTTCATTCATTACTAATTTGTTTACCATAGAATTACTAAGCTTCATATGGGTTTCACATTCAAAATCGAAAAAAAAAATTGTATAGGTACCAGTGGCGAAGGGTGGATTTCTGCAAAAGGGAAGCCGGGGCTAACATTTCTTATGAGATTACGTCAGATTAGACACTATTAAGCCTATCATTTTTCCAAAAGGAAACTCGATGGGAATCGTGTTCTTAGGTAGCTTCGCGCCTGATAGGTACCTAGTACCTACCTACCCACCCAACGGTGTACCTACTAAAATACAGTCCGTGAGAAAAATAAATCCATGATTTTTAATACAATACCAACATTAGCAAATTTTTACGATGTAATGTGATTACTAGTTTGGATACCATACCTATCGATACCATACCGATCGTTCAAAATTCATGCGTTATTGGAAACATCTTGATTGATATAAATTGAAGTTTTTATTCTATTCGACTTACCTGAGTTTTCTGGTACAGATGTCTCAACGAAAGCGGATGCAACTCCAGCAGTAATCTGACTACCAAATATAGACCGGTCCTACACAGAAAATAAAACAAAACACATTAGGCAAGTACCTACACAATATATAGAAGAAACCTTCTAGTCTGCAAACATTTTCTTGTGGTAATAAATTTGTTAAATTAATTGTACCTAGTTAGATGGTGATTTTATTATAATATCTATTTACCTTTGGATGAATAAAATCTATGAAAGATCTGCCAAGCCACATATCTTGAGGATAGCCAAGTGCACTTGTGATGGAGCTATTCGTGTACAGAACCACTCCTTCACACATTGAAACGACGCAGGAAAATCCATCCTGAAAACAAATCAAGGGTAGGCATGTAGTCAATAGGTAACATTGAAGTACCTATTAGGCGTAAATAAACACTATTAACAGTTACCTATAGGTAGATCAAATATGATGAGAATGTAAAATTTCACTTACTGATGAGCATGTTGGTAGTTGCTGAAAATTCCTTGACAGTGTCGTACATTGCGACTTAGCACAAACGGATGTTTGTTCATCAGCTTTAACTGGGCTAAGGCCATCAGTGCTTATGTTGTCATATTCTTGCTTTTGTATAGGAAGCCCGTGATCTGCTGAAAACAGAAAATAACAGAGAGACAGAATGGAAGTACTGAAAACATGGTTCTTGATTTATAATGTAGGTGATTATATGTACAGTGGGGGTACCTTATCTATCTAGAGTACTTATTCCCACACTTTGAATTAATTGTGCACAAAAATATTGTTTCTATCTTGAACTATTTACGGACATGCCCTTAACTGGTAAATTTGAGCCTATGATGGATGTTAAATTTGAGCCTATGATGGATGTTAAATTTGAGCCTATGATGGATGTTAAATTGGAACCTATGATGTTTTTCAATATTGCATGCAGTGTTAAATTATTGTTTTTATGGTTTCATTCCTATTTGTTTTATTTATAATGGAACATTATATGTTTTGTGTGATATATACTTACTAGTTGTGTGATCTACATTGGCAAAATTATATAAATCGGGGGTTGGATTTTCCTAAGCAAAAAACTTATCACCTGAACTAAATCGTGTCTAATGTTTTATTTAATAATCGACCTATAAAACCCATAAAAGTAGACATGAGAGCTTATAAAATCATTAGCTGGCTTTGATTATTTTTGTTTCTTAAAATTAATTAAAATTAACATTTAATTATTCTAAAGGAATGGACGCTTATCTTGTTGGTAGTAAATTTGTTATATTATTATTTTAAAGTTATTACAAAGTAATATTATTTGTAGCTTCAATTAGATCATTTAATCAAAATAATTTAGTATAGTATATCTGATGTTTTATTTAATAATCTTGATGAGTACAAGTTATTTTATACATATATAGTAAATGATATTTACTCTATAACAACAGGAAATTTTGCAAATTATGAAATGGTTTTATAAATAAATACTATTATTTGCGTATGAAGTCATTTGAAGAATTTAACACTGAACTCTTGATGTGTCCCTGAAAGAACATAACTGAAACACTACACTCACAATAATTATTGGACACTGTGAACTACTGTTTTTGTTATTTGTAAACAAACACAGAAAAAATAATATAATAACCTACCTACTCACTCCTCTGTCTTGGTACACTTGAATTAAAAAGTAAGCGATTAATTTGCGAGACGAAACCTTTATGAGTGTAGATGATAACAGTTACCAGGTAGTTGTTTTCAAATACGAATTAAGTTGAGACGTACAAATACGTACAACTGTTGGGAAATTGTGACCAAAAGATGAAATAAACCTTATAAAAGAAATAATTATTGTATGAGTATCTAGTACTTATTTCATGAGTAGGTAGACAAAGTAGATCTGAATGCTGCTTTCAGGCTTACCATACGTAAGCTATTTAATAAAATTACGTAGGTAGGTACTTCAGATATACAACGAAAATAAAATATCCTTGGCACAAAAATAGTATTGGCTTAACTATAAAAGGCACTTAACTATGAGAAATGAGTAATCAAGGGGGTGGGGATGATATTGGGTATAAAGTGTAACAGGTAATTTTACTCTAAAAGTTGATAACACATGAAGTAGGTGAAATTGTAAAGAAAATGTTTTGTGCAAGTCGAAATTAAAAAGATATAGATTACATACCACATTTGTTCCTGAACTTTATGAAGCTCGTACAAGCATGAGCACCGCCTTTTATTTTTCTGGCTACAAACTCAATGTTCTTACCTAGTGGAGAATTAGTGATGCTGCTGTATCGGAATTTAAATATTAGTATTGGATTGATAATCTATGGAAATACGTAATCACATGGTTGCAATACTCCTACTCTCTGCCATCTAATGAACAATATTAAATATTCCCTTAATAACTCACCTTAATAACAAAATGATAATATGCTATAAAAACATTGTTTACTGTGTTAATTTGGTATCATAATAATTATTAACATAATATGACATCATGATAACTTATAATCACATCCAGTATAGTCAAATCACTCACTACAGCATTCTCGTAATTATTGACTATTCGATATCAATGTACGTGCACTTTGATGAACGAATATCACAATATTGTCAATCACTATCAAAGTGTTTGTGTAGTAGAATTCTCAATAAAAAGTGCATAGAAAACACAATGCTTGCACAATTATTATGAGATCCGATTGAATATTTACGTGCTTGAAAATAACATATTATTATGTGATACATCCCATCATATTTCCTGTGTTATAAGTAAACCATAATTTATATTATATTCGCGACGGCATATGCCGAAGCACAATAATTTATTTAATGTTTTCAAAGCTTCCAAAGAGCTTTAATCAAAATTATTATTAAGTGCATAATTTACAAATTGAAACACACATAATAATAATGCTCTTCAAATTATATGTAGTTATTATTAGGTTGATGTAAAAATTACTGTTATACCAACAAAATAGTTTGCATTGGATATGATATGGTTTCCTAGAAGAATATATTTCAAACCTGCGAGCATCCCATGTTGTTGTATCAAGTTTGTGGTAGAAATTGTTTCACTTTTTCCTGCACAATTAATATCTTCTTCATCCACTGCAGAATCTGAAATAGGAGTAACAATAATGTACCAGCAAATACAAACTGATTGGTGAGAATCGTAAAATTAATAATATGTGAATAATATATGAGTGCAAATCTAGTAACATAAATACGCACCACTGATATCATTTATGTGATTAATACAAGCATTCGTATTCTCCAAAGTGTTGGAGCGATCATCATTATCTGCTGTCCTATCATTTCCTCTCCCACAAATAATATTTGTCGATGTTTCAGTAGCATTTTTTGTAGATGAGCTACTTTTAGATTTTTTGTTCTTTTTCTCCTTCGCCCTCTTTGATGTTGGAGATTGTGTTGCATCATTGCTGTGAAATACAATTTAAAAACAACTACATAAATAAATGGGTCGTTATAGTAAGCTTAAGCTACGAGTAGGTAGGATATATACGTATGATAATTTGTGTCAATTATATTCTATACATAAGTCTATAAAAACTTACCTAGTTGTAGCTGAAGATGATCTTTTTCCTCCATAACCACTACTCCCACTAGAGTTTGATCCTGAGTGACGAGACTTTGAACTTCCACTAAAAATGAAAACATATCCTTGAACTAAAATACAATACATAATTTCATCAACATTTACTATATTTATTTACCCCTTTATCTAATTAAATGTCATGTTACATATACATATTGGAAGTAGGTAATAGTTTTACCTCCTGTGAGATTGACTGTTTCCGCAACTGTTGGAATAAGCCGAATCTGATATTTTAGTACCAGTACCCTCTGACCCCTCCATGTTTTCCATTGCAAGAGTCTGTGAAAATGGTAGGAGAAAAAAAAACAACATTTTGTCAAACTGTCATTTAAGATACATACCGCAAGCACAAATTTCGCAATTAATATTATTCAATTCGCTCCAAACAATCGCCAACATTATATTTTCTATTATACTTATAATCTTTGTCCTCAGGCTGGCAAATGGCAACGCATCGGTCCCTAGTAGTACGAGTACCTACCTAGGTCACACCTATGAAGAGAGACCGCCTAAAGAACCCTCCGAAGTAGACGGTTAGGAATGCCGTGACTTCGGGAACTGATTGCATAAGGAGTAAGGTTGGCCGGACCGACCCAGAGAAAGGCGTAGTTATAGTCATCGTAATGTGTAGCACCAGCATCCAATCCGTGTTGTTGCTGGCTGGACGATCAAATAATAGAATGTTATATCATCACACTCTGTTTCATGTATCCTATACGATTACAAAGTTTCATACGGGTTTTAATTTTAAAATAGAGAAGAACATTTTGTAGTAAAATATCCGAAAGGTGCGTTTGATTTACATAAATGACAGTAATAATCACAAACTAAATGTTTAATAAATAAATTTAGTATTTTTTTCTAATTTGTATTGTAATGTCTCAAAGAAAATACCTACTCAAAGATATCTACATAATGTGGCATGAAGATTTAAGATTCGTATTTATTTAGTAAGTAGGTATACACCCGTAAGAAATTGGGTAATTGCCAATAATATAACATGATATAGGTAATAAACAGCTATAAGTAGGCACCTGTAGCTTATATGACCTACAAGATATTATACAACAACAGGTAACTAAGTACCTTAAAGGCAGGTAGGTACACGTTCGTATCAACGTGACTCATTATTTTCAATCTATTTCTGTATAATAAAATATGTATGGGTAATGTTTTGGTTTTAAAGATTTTACACAAAAAGACCGCAGCATAAGTAACTATATATATATAATCGCTTTCCTATAGTTAGATTAAACTTTCATCAGCGAACTAGAGAGTCTCGGCATGGGCGTCGACAGAGGGCAGCTGACATTGGATTGGATTGGTATATATTTAGACATTGGAATAGGTAAATATTTTTTCATACTAAATGATAAAACCTCACAAAAAAAATACATTATTACCACAAGTTTTCTCATAATTACATAAATTTTCATAAAAATCCATCAAAATACAATTATCTCATGAAAAAAAATTGCCTGCAGCGCTATTTTTTTTCGCTTTTTTATAAAAGAGATTATTCATGCATATTACTGAGCAAACTATTATGTACATTTTCAAGTAAACTAATGCACATTACGACCTTCTTCACTACGACTCACAAAAAAAAATTTGCCTGCGGCGCTATTTGCGCTTTTTTCACGCTATATCGTTTTTTTTATTTTTTGCCCCCCCCCCCTCCTAGCTCCGAGGTTGGCGACGCCCGTATGTCTCGGTACATATTTCTTTGGTCATACGTAAAACCTTTTTTTTATTGAAAATAATCAAAGTAAAAGAGTACAGCCAAGACATTGTAAGGATACTGGCGATTTTTACCACCACTCATTGATAAAACTATTTAAGGGCATGGCACCAGGAATGACGTCACAGTCTTTTCCCACGGCATTAAGGTTCAAAATTGCGTGACAATCGCATGATAAAATGGTAAAAATAGCGTTTTTTTCAATTTTTTGGGGTCAATTTTGCGTCTATCAAAAAACTTTTACGGTTATTCCCTAGATTTTAATGCATATTATCAGTACAAGAAAAAAAATTACTCCGCGACTTTCGGGAAACGAGTTTCCGTCTTTCGGAAAAAAGGTCAGAGGTGTTTTTAAATATTTTTTTTGCGAAATCTATACAAGATATAAAAAATCTATTACGGTTATTCCCTAGATAAAGGTTCAATGCATCTACCCTATTTTGTTCCAAAGCATATTTAGTAACGGTTGTCGAGATAGAAGGTCTCCCGTTTTTAGAAATTTTTGAAATGTCAGTATGCACACTCTTAAGGAAAAAAAATCGCAATAGATCATAACATTCAGATGAGTGTTGCAATATTAGGATACAGATATTATCTAAGCGATCGAATAGTCAATGCATTGTTTACGGCTGGGCATGCTGACATTTAAAAAATCATAAATCTGGAAACCTTATAGATCTCGACAACCTAACTAAATATGCTTTGGAAAAAAGTAGGGCGGATACATTGAACCTTTATTCGGTAAATGACAGTAAAAGATTTTTTTGTATCTTGTACATAGTTCTCAAAAAAAAATGTGAAAAATACCTCTGATAGACAGAAACTCGTTTCGTGAAAATCGCGGACTAAATTTTTTTTGCGTTTATGAAATGCATTTAAATTTAATAAATGACACTTAAAGTTTTTTGAATGTAGCGAAATCAACCCTAATAAGTAAAAAAACTATATTCTTAACATTTTTTCATGTGATTGTCCATGCGATTTTGAACCTTAAGGCCTTGGTACCAAGAATGACGTCACAGTCATTTCCCACGGCATTAAGGTTTAAAATCGCGTGAACAATCGCATGATAAAATGGTAAAAATAGCGTTTTTTCCATTTTATGGGTTAATTTTGCGTCAATCAAAAAACTTTTACGGTTATTACCTAGTTTTTAATGCATATTATTAGTGCAAAAAAAATTACTCCGCGACTTTCGGGAAACAAGTTTCCGTCCTTCGGAAAAAAGATCAGAGGTGTTTTTCAATTTTTTTTAAGAAATCTATACAAGCTAAAAAAATATTTTACGGTTATTCCCTAGATAAATATTCAATGCGTCTACCCTATTTTGTTCCAAAGCATATTTAGTAACGGTTGTCGAGATATAAGGTCTCCCGTTTTTAGAAATTTTTGAAATGTCGGTATGCATGCTCTTAATGCCGCGGAAAATGACCGTGACTTCTTAGTTAGGGTGACGCCTTAACCCGGTGTTAAATAAATACTATTAGGTTCGCTTGGTTTTTCTTACATAATTTTGTCACAGTGCGATGCCTGACGTGGTAAAAATAAAATCGAAAAGTCTTGAGTAGGTACCTAGAGCTATCTCTTTAATTCGCATAAGAAAACCTATTCGGTTGACAAGTAGTTATCTCAACAAATAGGTATTTGAATTTTCTCCCAAGCGAGAGTCACTTTTTACTATAACTATTTACGGTCTTGTCAAATTATGTTGCATATAATGTTTGCGTAAAGTATATATAAATAAATAAAATATTGCATTAATTACATGTACGATAACTAAAACACCACTCAACATGCAAAACCATCAACCTCAATACATTTAAGTCCAATGATGTTGATATTGCATAAGCTATTATGATCGGAGATTGAATAAATAAATATTATTACGTACAAGTAAATAGTAAGTCGTTATATAATGATTACTCCAACGAATATATTACTTTCCACATATTAATATTCAAACGAAACCTTCATACTCGTACTATATTCCTACATCATCACGTGGACTGATACTCATAATGATATTTATACTGAAGATTTAGATTACCACAAAAACATAATCGATGGATATGTCACGATCACTGAACACTTATGCCCAATCCCACCAACTTCCATATATGCAGGGGACCTCTAAATAATTTCCATACAAAAACAGAGATGCTATTATATTTTATTATGTAGAGCACGTGCACCAATAAATTCATATTATGAAATTCTACATAAAACTATCCTAGTTGGGGAGATTCTGGACCGAGATATTTGGGCACCTAACGTAGGAGAGTTTTATGTAGAATTTCATATGAATTTATTTCTGCACGTGCTCTACATTATAAATAAATATGTATAATATTATCTCTGTTTTTATATGGAAATAATTTAGGGGTCCCCTGCCTAGATGGAAGTTGGTGGGATTGGGCATTAGACTCCCTAACGATGCAAAAGCTCGCAATGACATTAATTACACTGACAAAAGGTAAACGGAAGGCAATTAGGCTTTCAAGAAGCTGTGACATAGAAGTAGGTATACCATATCTACTATATGTGAAATCTAGATAAATTGAAACTAAAATAGGACTCGAAAAGGTTTTCAATATCATACATATTGTGTTTTCTTTATTTATTTATTTATCACGCATACACAGCGATAGCCTTTATAGTAATGAAGCATTGTGAGTAATGGAAGAAAAGAACGCTTAAAGTTAAGAATATTGTAGCAATTGTAGCATAGCGTTCATAATTATATGGCAGAACCTAACTCTTGTCTAATGTGGTTGTCAGATTATTTTAATCTTAATCCATTTTTTCTTAGTATTCATCAGCACAATATTTTAAGAAGTGATCTGTTTTGGAAAAAATGTATACTTTTTTAAGATGAAATTTCACATTCAGCTTCTATATTAATGTTGTTTGTTTCCTATCGACAGTCAATCAAACTCTAAATTTTACATTAGAAAGAAATGCGTGACGACGTGCCGCTACGGTGAGCTACGCTTAGAAAATATAGTCACGCAGGAAGACACACAGAAATAAATAGGTTTAACTGAGTTTGGTGGGTGTAATATAGTTTATTTATTTATAGTTTTGATGTCCACTAGGCCTTTGGAAAGTTACAATACAAAAAGTTTAAAATATCAATACAATAAAGGTACACAGCCAAACAATAGCAGCAATAGACAAAATAATCACAATTAAAATGGTATGTAAACACGCAATGTGGACAAAAAACAGTAAAATAAAAACCGTAAAACAATCGTAAAATCGTAAAACAGTAATAAGTGTTATTTAAAAAAATTGCCATTTTTTTATTGTTCGAATAAACTGGCAAAATTATTTTTCAAATCCATAATTACGGTTTAAAGGAAATATCGGATAATTATTTTCTTATTCCAACTCCCTTAAGCTCACTTGCTTTTAAAATGATTGCTCTAGCAGTGCTGTAATGTTTTCCGCATTGTAGCTTACTTGTAAAAAATGTGCTTCTTATGACAAGATTCAATAATTAATGTCAATGAAAGCATATTACTCACTAATCTGTAAATGTCACTTGCAGAAAACATCCGGGTTGCCAAGTAAGAAACAACTATAGGTACAGTACACTAGTAGGTATACTTATATTGAATGAATACTTTAGTATAATGTCTAAGATTTATTATCGCGCTCCGTCCTGCCTTCAACGTGTGCCTTCCTCGAAAGACATTGATGGAATGCCATATTGAATGCCAGGATTATAATAAACACAAAAAAAATAATCTTTAATGTGGTCCATAATACCTATTACAATTTTGTTTAAAAGTAAACAAAAGAAAATACTTTTTATTTTAAATATGGATTTCTTAGAAGTAAGGTTTCGACCCACAAAGTAATAGTTATGAAACATTATTTTTCCCCCTTTGAAGTATTTATAAATATAAAAGTTTTAAAAAGAAGCCGTGTATAAAGAATTAAAATAAATTTCTAGAAAATTATATTTTTATACTGATACTATTTCAAGAAATCGAGGAATAATAATAATAATAATAAATCTTTATTGTCACTAAATAAAATATAGCATTAAAAAATACACAATACATTGCCAAAGGGCGGGCTTATTGCCAAGGCAATATCTTCAAGCCAACAGTGAAAGAAACAGTATCAAATCTATACAAATAAAACGAAATGAAATAAATACAATACTTAGTAACAAATTTCTATCAGAAAATCTGGACCTAACCTAGATACACAATATTTTGCGATGTAAAAAAATATGAAAAAAAGATTGTTCCTCTTTTTCTCTCACCTAAGACAACTACCTGATGAATAGATTACGTATTACATATAATAAATAATATATCTATAATCAACCAAGCGACACTCCTCGCTAACGGGGTTTTTCTCCTCGTTTTCTCAGGAAGTGAGAGGCTGGGCTGATGATACACATGAGCACAATGTTGAAACACAAGAACTTTTTCAGAAAACCCACCCGCATAATTGTTAACTGGTCATGTCCAGTTGCATAATATGCAAAGGCACAAGCCGAATCTCGGCCAAAATGATTCACAGTGATTGATGTGATGATATTACGCAAAGGCACAAGTATATGAAAAAAATAATGCAGTACCACATCGAATTTAATCCTCTTATTCAGTCTCGATAAAAAAAGTACCTATTCTCCTTTTTTCCTTATATTTTCACGTCAATATTACGAGGTAGTTATTTTGTTAAATCTATTAATAAATCAAACAAAATGTTCAAAGGGTTCGACGAAAAATAAAAAGAGTAGGTACCTATTTTTATAGGTTCTTAAAGCACGTGGAATAAGCAAAAATAAAAATAAATAGTATTTTCTCTATATAGGTTTAAAAAACCTCACGTGTTCGAGCAGCAATCAATACACACGAAGTGAAGCCATATGAATCTCTGAATTAATATAGGTAATATGTATCTACAACCATCGGCGTCGTCAGGAGGGGGCAGGAGGGCCACTGCCTCCCCCCTAGAGATTGGAATAGGTATTTAATTTTTCATACTAAATTATGAAACCTCTCAAAAAGTCACATTATAATGACACGTTCTCTCATCATATCATAAATTTTGTATGAATGAAAATCCATTAAAATGCAATGATTTCATAAAAAACTGCCCGCGGCGCTAATTAACGTTATGTGTATTCTTTACCTATGTATATTTAAGTAGGTATTTTTCACGAAAAATAAACTAGATTTATATATATAAGTACATCACGACCTTTTTTGGTACATATTTATGTCTTATGACAAAATATTCGCCTACGGCGTTACTTATCGGTCACTTGCTTCTTACATTATATCAACATGGACCACTTACTATAGAAAGACGGCAGGTTCTTCACTTCACCCATTTTTCTTTAAAAAATTTCGCCTGAGGCGCTATTTCTCGGTATATTTATTATGCTATATCGCGACCTACTTCACCGTGTCTCAAAAAAATTTCGCGCTATTTCCACTGTATAATTTTTTTGAATTTTTGTTGCCCCCCTAGCTCCGAGGCTGGCGACGCCCTACAGCCCATCTAATATTTTATAGGTGGCAACTCCCTAGGTATAATACAAGACAATATTCTATTACCTACATATATGTAGGTGGGTGATCATCGGAACATTGTCCATCTCGCAACAAACGTGGAGTTATTTTCTATGGAAATATAGTCATATCGTTTAACATAATACATATGTAAAATGGACTTTAATACGTAATAGTGTCAGCAACGTACTCTTATTATTTAATCTCAGTTGGAATATTAATTTTCGTATGAATAATGCACATAATTGAAAATTGGTAATTCTTATAATGTGTTGTTTATATAAAAAAAACGACTAACTTCTCCTTCTTCTTTCGTATGCGAATACAACCATTGTACAAATGATCTGGGAGTCTGAGTCAGAGCTCCTCGTCAATATTTCTCAGATATTCAATTGCCCTTGGCGTCACTTCATGGATTTCCCAAATATCTCCCTCGAACTTCTTGATGGGACAGTGCCCCACAATGTGATCCACCGTCTCTATCTGCCTGCACTGGCATTGGGGATGTTCCCTTTTGTCCCATTTATGGAGGAGGTGTCCACATCTCCCGTGGCCAGTTCAGATCCTATTTAGGGATGCCCATAGTTTGCGAGGCAGGTCGAAACCAGGCTGTTTCACTGTGGGGTCCCGGACGAGGTTTCTGTGATCGGGATTCTTATAAGTACTCATAATATCGTTTTTGTACTGCTGATGTGAGTATATTTAACAAAGACTCAGAAAGTTATTTTAATGAGATCCTAAATGTAAAGTCACCAAGACAGGTCTTGTTTAAAGTCTGTACTGCAGGGCAGAGCTTGTGGGAGCGGGCAGGGAAGTTGGCCTGGGGCCATAACCCAACTGTTTTTTTATGCCTGTAACATAATAAGACTTCTTCACTGAATAATCGGATTGGAAGTCTACTATTTTTTTTTAACTGAAGTTCACTTAGTAATGTAATAAAGTCTTCACACACGTAATTCGTTTTAATTCGTTTGATCAAATCACAAATACGTGTTATATATGTAGATATGTACCAGACGTCCTCATATTGTTATAATAAATAAACGTAGGTAATTTAATCTCGAGCCTCGCTCAGCAGTAACGACTGGAGTTGTCGTTATATAACTTTGATGAAAGCTCAAAATAGAATTTCTATACAAGGGACTATAACAAACTTACATAACATTAATAAAGGCTAAATATAAAACCCAAAAGGTTTTGTTTGTACAGTTTACATCACATAATTATTATTATTAATATTAATGCTAAGCGAGAACACATTTATAATAAATACAGGGTGTTTCCTTCCGTGTGTTTTAAATCTCTTGAAGGGTGATGAAAACTACGAAAAAAAAGTTAAACGAATGCATGCAATAATTGTTTTATATCCTATTTCTAAAAAAAAGTTAAGTGTATACCCAAATAGTTAGGATCTCTGTGACCAATAACGTCTGGCAAGTTTCACAATAAAAATATTTCGATAAGTATAAAAAATCGCATAACCGTATTTGGATACCACTAGATGTGCTCTATCTTTGGACTTCCGTTTGGTTATTAATATTGGTACACTCTGTATAGTGTATATGTGAATAATATAAAACAGTACCTAACTGTATTTTGTGAATTTGTGGATATGTACACTTTGATGTGTGTTTTGAGTTTCGACAAGGGATAACACGCACTGAAGCAAACCGTCCTGAATAGTGAGGACGTACAACCTCCCTGTGTTCCCATGAGAAATGTTAGACCCGCCGACTTTTCACAGTCAGCAACGACCTGCGCGTCAAGCCATCATTTTGCCATTTGGCTGAAGGAAACAAATTTTTCTTCCAAATTGCACGTACAAAGATGAAAATGGCGCTTACATGAATCAAATGCAAAACCTTAGCGTTCGTCAAGGCCCTAACCAGAAATTCTTTTCGCGGGGGGGGTTCAGCTCTAGAAAATTTGATGTTTCCTAATGAAATAAAGACGAATAAATTGTGCCGGAAGCGAAAATTTTGTTATATAACATAAGAAGGTAATTTACTTTTATAAACAAACCATCACTATGAGTAGCGTCGCAGGCAAAAAAAAATAATAGAACAATTGTGTATGGAATGGATTTTCATAAAAAATATTGATACTTAATTCATGATGTGATGAAAATAATGCGGTAGTAATGTGATTAATTTCTCCTACGTATAAAACGGTATGGGTTAGCTAAGGAATTTCGGGAGGGGGTTGAATCCCCAAACCCCCCTGCCTACGGCCATGGCATTCGTTACAATTATTTTGAATTTATGATTTACGTTTGAATTACCAACAACCTTTTGTCAAAATGTTTACATCTGATTCATTGGGTGTTTTCTAATATTATTTCTATCTACATATCTATCTATAGTATATACCCTCACGCCACGTCCTTTGCAGAGTAGGCCGAGAGGACAGAGCGCCAGACAGTCCTATCCTTACACACACTCCTAGCTTCCGTCACATTCATGCAATTTGTCATAAACGCTCTCCGATATCTTTTACTCAAAACGCGTCCATCCTTAAGGATCTGGTCGACATGATTGGACCAGGCCGCGTTTCCTCACACCTCTTCGTCCGCTCAAATATTTTTTTTTGTCATTCTGTCACCCTTCATTCTCTCGACATGCCCAAACCATCTTAGTTTGTTCACTTTCATTCTATTTACAACACCAGTCTTGCAGTCACTCATTTTCCTAATAACCTCATTCCTTATCTAATCTCTCAACGTTTTCCTGTCATTTTTCAAAACGACCTCATTTCCACTGCATTTAACCCGGTTTCGTCCATCTTCAGCCAACGCCAAGTCTCAACACAGTCATCACAGAGCGCACCATTCATCCTAGTACCGGCCAGCTTCCTTCTTTCAAAGTTTCCGTCACAGCGTCCATCTCTAGTAAACAAACTTCCCAAATATACATATACCTACTCATTCACTTGCTCCAGACAGTCGTTACACAATTTGTTCTTACTTATCCTATCTTTCAAACGCTTCAACGTATTTCATAAATATGTGTAGCAGTACTGACTGTTATGAAACCATTCCTCGGAAAGATAATGTTATGTAATTTTATTTTGACTAAGATTGCTATTGTGACTGGGTTACCATTTCACTATTCGTCAAATCATCTCCTAGTCAAATCAACCATCTCCTAGAATATGGGGTAGGTAGTAGGTATCCTATCAACTAATTATATTAACGTGTCATAGTAGAGATCAAGGCATGATTGATCTTCAATCCCATAATACAGTTTTTTTTACGGTGCAGTGTTCTTGTTGCAAGTCTGTATTTTCTAAAGCATGCCTTACTGCGTGCTATAAGGAAAATTTGAAAATTTTCCCAATATCTACGTACTTATAAATCCCGTGGCCGATACACGTGCGGTATGAGGTGATGTTGAAACGTGGTAAAAGTGAAACTAGTAAATACGTCGCAGGAGAATAATAATGGTCCGCAACATTATTTAATCCTAATAATAATTATTGTTGTTACCAAAGTTTTTATAAAGACCTATTTATAGAACAATTATTTAAAAGGTTATAGTGACTGATCTAGGTACTACCTACGCTACAGAAATAACAAAGTAGAATTATATAAGCTCGCAACAAAGAAATTCTTTGTTCTAAAAAAAAACATTTAATGTAATGTGTTACATATTCTCTTGGGGTTTGTTCTGGATCCGTTGAATTTCACTCAGCAATTCGCTCGATTGTTTATGGTCCCATTATACTTCGTTCTATCATCAGTGTGAGTCAACTGGTTGTGCGATTCAACCTGTTCTATGTGCACAGTAGACACGCTCGGTTGTTGCGAATAACACCCAACTATTTAGTTGGGTGACATTCACTCGCCATAGATAATAGAGTGGTCCGCACGTGCTGTTCACTCACTCTCATTAACACGCAATATGTCTATCCGTTTCTCCCGAAGAAGAGTGGAGTGATATCGCTATCTCGATGCATATCTATCGACTCACTCTTATTAGTATTCTCATATCTCTATTCCTCATATATCTATATATAGTATTCTCATATATCTAATTCCAATTGGAACAATCACCCAAATGCGTTCTGCTTCGTGCGATTATCCCTCGTTGACTCGCTGAGTGAAAATTAACGGATCCAGAACGAACCCTTGAACATCGCTAGAGTGACGACGTTAGGTAACGACGCCAGTCATTATTGCTAGGTAAGGTTTTGGAGAAATATACAAGGCGTTGCACTGGGCTAAACTTTTTGTTAACGCACAGTAATGTTTGACTTCGCTACATATATGGATAGAGTGAAGTATGAATTATAGTAGAAAATTAATATGAAAGTATTGATTACTGACTCGCAAGATCGGGACGGTTACGAAACATCAACACTAAATTATGTATTCCGCGTATTATTAATTATCAGATGAAGGAATCTGTCTGTATTTTTTTTCATTCTGTGAACTTTTCGTTCATAACTGTTGAAAAGGTCCCCACATAGTGTATTATGTAGATAGAGAGATAGATATCTAGTAACACTGAAGGAGTTTTTACGTAGGAGTGATATAAATATAAAAATATAAATGTCAATGTTCCTGACAGAATTACTGGGATGTAACTAATTACAAACTATGAGAATTATGCAACAAGTATTAATATAATCGCCTGTTATTATTCAGATATTTATAGCTCGGGTGGTGACATTAACAAAAATAGTCATCTAAAAATCATTATTAGTGATACCTACCTATTGAGGATGAAAGAGTACATAGGTACTTACTTTATATTTAATTTTAATTATGTTGTGTAGCAATTGTTTCGCCTTACATAATACGTCTAAAACTTAAGAGTATGCATACAAGAATTTCTAAAAACGGGAGACCTCCGACAACCGTTATTAAATATGGTTTGGAACAAAATAAGGTAGATGCATTGCACATTCATCTAGGGAAAAACCGTAAAAGATTTTTTATATCTTGTATAGATTTCTCAAAAAAAAAATGAAAACACCTCTGCTCTTTTTTCCGAAATGATATAGCATCAAAAACGCGTAAATAGCACCACTGGCGAAATTTTTTGGTGAGACATATTAAAGAACGTCGTAATGTGGTTTGGTTTTATTGAAAATATATGTATGAAAAATGTTTGTTTATAAAAAGCAATAAAAAATAGCGCTGCAGGCAAAAAATTTTATGAAACAATTACATTTTAATTAATTTTCATACTGATATTTGGAAATTTATGATGTGATGAGAAAACGCATGATTATAATGTGATTTTTTGAGAGGTTTTATCATTTATTCTCACATCAGGGGGGGCAGGGGGGAAGGCAGCTCCCCCCCTGCTGCCTTCTGTGGGAGCTGCCCTCCCCCCTGCCCCCCTGATGTCGCCCATGGACGAGAAAAAAAAATCACCATAAATTTTTAGTAAGATTACATAGGTCGTCTAGTCCAGGAATCAGTTTCACACGGGTACACTCTCAGACTACATATCTGACTAATGATAGAGCAGACTCAAAAGCTATTAAAAAATCTAAAAACCTCTTACGGTTAGAGACTAATGATTTTTAGTTTACAATATGTATGTAATAGTGGTTGCATCAAACACAAAATCCAGGCGCAGGGCCGCCGGACACAAAAACTACTAAATATGGTATGTGAAAGGTAGGGTAGGTAACATTAATTTTACGAAAGATGCTATGTTATTAACGTACATTTTTTAAGTGCATAAATTTTACATCATAAAGTATAGATTTTTGGATCCGTATTGTTTTGTCATTATACAGGGTGTCCCGTAAGTCAACGATATCCCGTGGAGGTGTGATAGACCAACTCATAACGGACCAGAAAAACGAAATATGACCTTAGTAAAAAATCGCTCATTCTCGAGATATCGGCACTTTTTTTGTTTTTCGTGAAATTCGACACCTTCGTTCAGTTTTTCGGTCGCCACGGTCACAAAATTCAAAATTCTAAGATTCTAATTTTTGTTTCGTAATCCTTAATGATATAATCCAAAATAAAACTGACTGTGTCACAATTTTGAAAAAAAGGTCATCGTTTCCGGCTTTCGAGTTTTTTGTTTTTTATTAACAAATTTCGACTCCGTTACACTGTAAAAAAATTGTATCACATTAAGCTGACAAATTATATTAAAAACTTTCTCTTTTCAAAAATTTCAATCAAACGGGAGACCTTATATCTCGACAACAGTTACTAAATATGCTTTGGAACAAAATAGGGTAGATGCATTGAACATTTATCTAGAGAATAACCGTAAAAGATTTTTTATATCTTGTATGGATTTCTTAAAAAAAAAATTGAAAAACACATCTGATCTTTTTTCCGAAAGACGGAAACTCGTTTCCAGAAAGTCGCGGAGTAATTTTTTTTTGCACTAATAATTATATGCATTAATATCTAGGGAACAACCGTAAAAGTTTTTTGATAGAAGCAAAATTAACCCCAAAAATTGAAAAAACGCTATTTTTACCATTTTATCATGCGTTTGTTCACGCAATTTTAAACCTCAATGCCGTGGGAAATGACTGTGACGTCATTCTTGGAGCCAAGCCCTTAACATACATTTTTAAGCGCATAAAATTTTACATCATAAAGTATTGATTATTTGATCTGCATTGTTTTTGTCATTATATGTCCTAAATGGTTGATGTTTGAGAAGTGTACTAAAAAAATATAGAATAAAGGAGAATGCTCATAAAAAACCCAGGCCCGGCGCAAACGAATTGTAACTCAAATGATAGGTAAAAATGAGTAATTAAATACTGCATAGGGGGCATCATCGAAATCAATGGCTTAATGTGTGAAATACCTATTCGAACTTCACAGGACTCACATGAAAGTATTAGTAAAAGGGGCATCAAACAGTTGCAATTGCGGTTTAAAAGGGGATAATATGATGAGTATAAGGTAGCCCGTCTTCTTCGTCTTCTTCTTCATCAGCCTTGGTCCCTCCACAGCTGGATATAAGCTTTAAGGAAAATACTCATGAAATATGTAAAAATGAACCAAATGAAACGTTACTCAAATGATAGGTAAAAATGAGTAATTAAATACTGCATAAGAGGAATCATCGAAATCGATGGCTAAATGTGTTAAATACCTATTCGAAATTCAGGAGACACAGCGGTTGTGTAAGTTCAGGAATGATTATGTTGCAACGATATTTTAAAAATTACTATTTCTTGGTTCCATCTAGTATCGGAGGGACCAAGGCTGATGAAGAAGACGGGCTACCTTGTACTTATCATATTATACTCTTTTAAACCACAATTGTAACTGTTTAATGCTCTTTTTACTAATACATTCATGTGACCCCTGTAAACTTCGAATAGGTATTTCACACATTAGGCCATTGATTTCGATGATGCCCCCTATGGAGTATTTAATCACTCATTCTTACCTATCGTTTGAGTTACATTTCGTTTGTGCCGGGCCTGGGTTTTTTTTCCATACTAAATGAGCATTCTCCTTTTCTACAACTTGACCTTAAGTTATCTCCTCAAGTTAAATAAGTATTAGCCGAGATACAGCCATTTCAATGCAATCCTACTATATTTAATATGTAAGTTAAGTACATGTTAGTAATACGTAAACTGTTATTATTTATTCATTTATGCAGTGACGTATTGCATAGATAATGTAATTAATGCATTCGCTCAGATGTTCATGCGTATTAATCATTAATTAAATCCGCAATCGATCAAAAAGAAGCTGGATGGAAATAATTTGACTTCGTGAGTTATTCTATTATTATTATTTATTAAATTTAAGGGCTTGGTACTAAGAACGACGTCACAGTCTTTTCCCAAGGCATTAAGGTTCAAAATCGCGTGACAATCGCATGATAAAATGGTAAAAATAGCGTTTTTTCCATTTTTTGGGGTTAATTTTGCGTCTATCAAAAAACTTTTACGGTTATTCCCTAGATTTTAATGCATATTATCAGCACAAGAAAAACCGCGACTTTCGGGAAACGAGTTTCCGTCTTTCGGAAAAAGATCAGAGGTGTTTTTAAATATATTTTTTGAGAAATCTATACAAGGTATAAAAAATCTTTTACGGTTATTCCCTACATAAAGGTTCAATGCATCTACTCTATTTTGTTCCAAAGCAAATATAGTAACGGTTGTCGAGATAGAAGGTCTCCCGTTTTTAGAAATTTTTGAAATGTCGGTATGCATACTCTTAAGGTCAAGTTGTAGAAAATTTATGCTACAAGGTAAAATATGTCCCATAAATCTGAAGAATAATTGTCAAAATTTGGTGATAAATCTAACAACGTGATCTATTATCCATACATTTTCCATTCTCACAATTTAATATAACAAGAAAATTTTGCCAGTTTTTTGAGCTTGACAGCTCCGCTGCTAGTTATTTTAGAAAAAAAAATTGTATGCCCAATTTGTAGGAAATTTTATGTACTTTCATTCTGCCAAAAAGATGACCTACAAAAAATTGATAATTTTTAAGTTAAAATCCAGAATTCGCCAGAAAATGGATATTTTCGCATTTTTTCCCATTTTTCGCCATGTTCCGTCACGAAATTTTCTTGGCAAACCTAAGATTTTGATTCAGCATACCAAAAAACGTATAGAATGAAAGAAATGCTGAGTAACCCGCAACTTTCCATCGAACTGCATTGTGTTTAATTTTACTGGATTAAGTTAGATAATCAAAGCCATACATCAAAGCGTTGTATAATGTAGTAAGTACTTGATTTTTCCCACGAACGAAACATTTCGAAACTATTTTAGTTAGGAACTATTCTAAATTTAATTTTCATTCATAAAACTTTACTTCAGACGTATTGCTCAACCAACACTCCTTGTCCGATGTAAAGCGCTAGTGTAGAGTAGAATTCATCCTATTTGGCGCGTGGTCCCAGCGCAGCGATCGACCGTTTTTGCCACCGCGAGTATTTCGATGTAATTCACCGTTTTGCCACCGCGACCCAAAAGGGATGAATTTGACTTTAGAGAACATTTTCAAATTCTTATAAATTTGATTAATTAGTTTGCATAACAATCACGGTAGGTACTATTTATTTTCGTCGTGCGCTGCGAACAGACAGGCAGACAGACCGACATTTAACTATAGACATTTGAAACGTAAAATACACATAAAACTAACATTTAAATAGTTATTACTGTTATAAGTCATGGTCATTAACCCTTGTTGTAAATAAATGGTCTTCCTTTCTCTTTTCATGTTGACTTTATTTTACAGTTTTTCTTTCTATTGAACACGTACCTAATGTGTAAGTCTATATCAAATATTATAATTATTACTTTTTGATCCATATACATGGGCGTAGGCAGGAGGGGGGGTTGGGAGGTTTAAACCCTCCCCGAAATTCCTCGACCAACCCACCATTTTATACATAGGAGAAATGAATCACATTAATACCATATTGTTTTTTCATCGTGTCATGGATTTTCAATAATTATTGTGAAAATCCATTAAATCACAGTTGTTTCATTTCATTGTTTGTTCACAGAAAATAAACTGGACATTCAAATCCTTCTATTTTATCTAGGAATACCTTCTTATGATGGATGATAAAATTTTCGTTTATCATGTTGTAACCCAGAAATATATCCAGATGCGTTACTATTGAAAGACAACCATGTTTATGAATTCGCCCATTAAAAAAAATACCTGTGGCGCCAATCTTGTTGAGTAAAAGTTTGTTCACGAAGAATAAACTGAACTTTCAAAGGATTCTTTTACCTATTTTCTTCTGTTTTATGACAAAATTTCACGTGCGGCGCTGGGCCTTTATCATGTTGTAACCCAAAAATATTACCAGTTCACCCAATTGTGCGATAAAAATACGCCTACGACGCTATTTACTAGTTTTTGCAACTAAAATTTTGTAAACAGAAGTTAAGGTTTTGAAGTTAGCGACGGCCATGGTTGTTACTTATTGTCTCTGGTCCAGTGCTCGAAGCCCCCCCCCTTCCGAAATGAATTCCTTGCTACGCCCCTGTTCAGGTATACATATGCAGAATAATGATATTTGGTTATTTTAATGTACTTACCTACAGATATAAAAGATAAATAATATAATTAATATATACCCATAGGTACCTGATTATGGCCAACGATAAAGCGATATATGTGGCCGCATATTGAAGAGGGATCCTGTGTGACAAGTAATTACAGTAGCGTAGCGTTACAGGGCGGCACTTTTTTGGAAAGCCCGACATTTTTTGGGGAAAATTTAAAAAATCAAATAAATCACAATTGTTTCATTAAAAACTCGAAAAATCCTGAATTTTACACCCTGACCGGTATTGAGTCTCATCATATACATCGTACTGTGATATTTAATTAATTATTGTTCCATGTGTTGACTTGTATTGAATAATTGACGAAATGCTGGTCGGAACCTTTTACACTCCGATCAGCATTGATCTTGGATCATATTTTCTGTCTATTGATTTACAATCCTATATATTTATATACTAATGTGCTATTGTCTAATTGTAATTCTTATTTACATAACATGTTCAAATGACGATTCCAGGTGTCCGGATGGGCCTACGGATGATAAGCAACAATAAGCAACAATAAACAATAAACCCCCCCCCTCCCCCGAACGAGTCACGTAGTATGGGTACGTTCCCATAGCTGAAAATTCAGATTAAATTATAGGTAAATCAGATTTTAAATCATAATTTAATCATGGACAAAGGATGATAATATAGAATTCTTATTAACTAAATTATTAATTATTACATATTGTGGCAAGAAAAATTACATGCTCTTGTAGATAGATACGAGAACATGGAAATATTGCCTACAATTAATTTATTTTACTTTACTAAAAGTTTTCCTGCCTGACCCTATAGCATAAATCGCATACACACCGCTTAAATAATCAAAAATATGAATACCATTTTTAAAAATTAGATTCATTAAATAAATAAATCAATTTATTTATATCGCACAGAAAAATATGTAAAACAAAGTTATTTGCAATAAAAAAAACATGATAATGTATTTCAATTCGCAGGTAGCACATTGATGATCCAGAATTTCAGTCACAGCTATGCATCAAATCAATGTTTAAAAAACCAAATTGTAAACAAATGTAATATATTCAAAATAAATTTAATTCTCACCTAAAATTCCTTCTTCTTTGAAATAAGTATCACCACTAAATATAATAATTAGTATTTTATAAAGTTCAATAATCACTTTAATGTCTTTTGATTTAACGTTAATGAATACAGTATAGTGCTGGTGCAATAATTCATGATATATGCTTTAATTTTCAATATTATCACGACGTCTGCTATCAACGTTATCTATAAACGCTCTGAGTATACTGGACTGAACTCCATTGCAAAAGAACGGCGTACGGTTGTTCGGAGCAGTAGTCAGTTATTGAAAGTAGTATTATTCATTATTTCCCACACATCGCCAACCTTCAGTAATCGTTGCGTTCATCTACATTGACCTTATAAAATAATATCACAATGAATATTTCCTATAGTATAAATTTTATTGACAGAATACTTGTTTACAAAATCAGTCTTAAATGGATAGTAATTTTATTACTATAACTTGTAGGAAATAGATATTTCTACTGTAATTGCCTCATTTCTAATTTTACATTCATCAGAGCTGACCGTCCAAAAAAGAAGTTGTAGTCCCTTATGCTAGGAAAACAAAACATCTACTTACTAATATTTCTACAGCTAGAGAAACGTCGTTTTCTCATTCTACGGAGTACATTTACGCAGGTAAAAAGTATTGAACTATTTTAATAAAATAATTACTTAGCTGTTGTATTATTTTACGCCGTCTATTAATAAATGGTATAATTGACGACGGGGATATTGGATATTGTGGAGTATAAAATACCTACTGATTATTCCAACGGCGCCCAAAAATTTCGGTTTGCTACCAATGTTTAAGCGTAGCAAATGATATAAGAGCGCATGTACATACTTACACACTGTTACACGTTGTCCGCCACGTGAGTTTGACAATCTGAAGAAAATATTGCAAGTAATGTCTATGGAGTCAATACGAAATGTCATTCTAGACCAGAGTATAAGTTTTCTGTGATCTAGACATCATATTGTCACCTCTTAAACCTACTGCTGCTTAATCATTCCAAACCATTTATAATATAGCTACTTTTAATTATGATTTTCTCTATTAGGAACCTTAATTTGCATAAAATAGGCAATAATTTTGTCAGCAAAATAACGCGTCGGCGTATTTAGCAAGAGAACTCTGATTAATTTTGGAATACCTGCATCTACATCGTACATGTCTTGTAAGTCAGGGTTTGATGAAAAAATACGGAGAAAAATCATAACTCGAAAACTACAAAAAATCGCTGGGGGATTAAATCGATAGGTATTGAGGTCCCCAATAACCCTGCTTCGGTTGGTCCGTGATGACTGTCACACCGTGTATTTGTGTATTTTACAGACACGGAAATGCAATACAGTTAGCCATAAAGGCTGGAGACGTTGCGTCATGATAAATCATACCTTGCTCACTCAATCACTTTGATAATACTGGTACTAGGTACAACTATTTTATCATTTTCCGTACTATCCACAGGATGTAGTGTAGAGGGATCCATAAGGCTTCAGCACTTATAACCCGAATCGTTTCCAAAATGCGTACCTACAGGCTATTCTAAGGTTCAGTTTGCCCACTTTGGCGAATTTATATACTAAATAGTAGGACTACTGCCCTGTTCTCAATGACTATGAAGTCATAGTGTTTTCTAGCTAGACTGTACTGAAAAATCATCAACTTATTGTAGCATATTCAATTTATGTTTCATATAGAAAAAAGAAACAATGGATTATCCACAACATGTTGACACACTTAATATAAATGACGAACTAATATTTTTATACCAAGTGTCTTTCAACGTGACTGCGATCATTATTTGTGTACGTGTCGTGCAAAGCATTATCAACAACCTTTAGTTATATACCTAGCAGGGGCGAAGCTACCTAAGAACACGATTCCCATCGAGTTATCCTTTGATTTAGATAGATAAATAATAGTTAGAATGATGTATAATCAGAAATGCACTAAAAAATATTACATTCAAACTTTGTAGATTCGTCTCCGATAGATGGCGGTGCACGGTATAATAATATTAGTAGTTTAAATAAGCGCGGGAAACGTTTCCAATGGGCACCCCGTACTCTTTGCTATTATTATTATTATAAACCGTGTCGTCTTTAGTTACTGGTGCAGATTTTATTATCAGGCGGGTGTGTTCATATTCCTTTAAAATGACAAAAATATATCTTTCTCTCTCAGTCTTATGAGAAAACGGGAATACTACTGTCTCTTTCAACGTCATAGAGGAAAAAATTTACCATGTCTTAGCGGCAGTAATTTAGGAATGTTTTTCAAAAGAGACTAGTTCACTGCACATTTCTATTCTCTAATACAAAGATATTTTTACGAATGGGTCAAATTTGTAATGTTTTTTTAAAAAAATGAAGAGCACGAGAAGTATTGCTGTTTACAAATATTATCGCTAGATGTGACTAATAATTTGTTGTTTTTAGACCCTTTTTGTTTGATTACTTGAGGACAAGTATATTAATCTATTGCTAACTACAGGTATTAATATAAGGTTATTAACAAGTAGTAGATTTTCGCATATTCAATTTTAGAATATTTTAGATACATGTTTTTTTCTTCATAATATGACATTCAAATTATTAGCGATATAAAACTTTTCATATGGCAAGATTTTATCTGACACAAGCTGTCAAAACAAATGGAATATGTTTTGTATATTTTTATCTCCGGGTTTTGTATTTAGTATAATATTATATTGTATTTTTTATGTTTTAATACTCATATGGAGGTATTTTAGTGATAGTTGTGGAAAGCGGTTCAACTTAATATATTTTTACTAACTAAATGTAATTAAGTACAAACTTTTTCGATCGATGTTGATATACCTGATTAACCTTAAAGATGGGAACGTGCTTAATTATATTAGGTATGTATATTAATTTAATATTTTAGGTAATTATTATGTTCGACAATACGCTGGAAAATTGATAATATAGTAGAAGCGTGTTATTTTTTTTATTTTGCATAACGATAGAGACATCTGCATAATAAATTTGAAAGCTGCGTGTTTTGCTTCGATTTTGATAGATGGTGTTGAGTGGCCGTGTGTGCCCACGAATTACAATACATATATTGCAATAAAAAATATTGGTACCGGATTCCCTTCTACAGAAATCCACCCTTCGCCACTGATACCTAGTTGGTTATGAATTATTATGCACAATGTATTAGGAACTGTCTGCAACCACAGCATTCCCTTTGTCTTTAGCTGCACTCAAACTATGAAGTTATTTTGCAAACAATCGCATAGATGGCGATTCATATTAAACTAGTTTATTGTTGGTAGGTACATTTATAATTACCTAACTACCTGACTTTAATGTACGTAGGTATCTGAAAAAAAATTCAACGAAACAGTGATAATACCGAAGTATCGAAAGAGAGCATGTGTTCTGTGTTCTGCAAACTCAGACCTTATAGGGAACTAACTGTGACTGATATTCTGAGATTTTAACTGGCCTGAAGCTAACCACAAATTACATAGGTAATATTATTTATGCACTTCACCGTGAGCTTGTGTTGGGAAGTGAATTATTTCCACGCCTGAACATAGACCCATGTCTAGCCGATAGAAATGAATATGAGTTCCCAATCCAGCTATCAACCCTTTTTCAGGAACTATAAGGGACAGATAACACATTGCATTACCTTTTGGTGACCAATCAGTTGCAGCGAAGTATTATAAAAAAAGATAAAGGAAAACTTAATAAAACAAAAATACTATTATTGTGTAGATTACAATGTGTAATTATATTCTTTATATAGTTTGTACTAATTATAATGTTTATATATAAACAATGTCTATAGTGTGTAGGAGACAAAACAATAAATATTATCTATCTTAAACTATTTACAAACTTTGTTAATGTTTTGATTCTCGTTCAAATAATCCTTACTTACCATAAAATATTAATAGATACATATTATAAAGACTTCATACTAGTAATACTTCTACTAAATTAAATAGTAAACTACGTATAGTATTGTGACATCATTGAATTTTAATCGGTCGTTTTTAAATTCCTTGGACTGCCACTAATTATTGTACACACGTTTTCATATTGTGCACATTTTCAAACATTGTAGAGTACTCATACGTATTTCACAGATACTAATTTTGCTTATAAGCCGTAGTCATTTTATGTTTCTTTTTTCTCTTTCGGCAAGGCACCGGATCGCGAGTGAAAAATCCAGTAATTTCATGTTATTATTGTAATATGAATACTAGGCATACTACGTAAATCACATATTACTTCTTTCTTCCAAGGCATTACAAAAACGTTTCCAGTTGACTGTGACTCATACAAAGTAAATCTGATCGTACAGTATAAAATTTATTTATTCCGGTAGCGAGTCACCCAAAAGACCAATGCAAAACAGGGAGAAAGGTGGAACTCTGTAATCTGTATCCCAGGAATTACCCTTCAGTCAACCAGCTTTCAATAAACATATTACAATACACAAGTTCTAGGCAAACAACAATGAATACTATTTAATAATCTACAATACTACTATACTTAATATCACATTCGCATAAATACCATTCACGAAATATAGTTTATTTAATTAATTATTCTCTCCTGAATGAATACTGGATACAAAAATATTCCTAAGTAGTATAAATACTGCTTTATTCTGAAGATTTAATAGTTTACGTAAATTCATTATAGCTACTTCAATTTTTTTGTCAATCATAACTGATGACCTAGCAAACCGAAAGATGTCTTTCCCACCCAGCATACAAAAATGCTTACAATAATATAATCTAGTTCTTCACAGTTAATAGGGAAGTGTTTTTAAGAAGAGGGTTAATTAAATAAAATGTTTTCAAGACAATATTAGTCATTTTTGCAATAGATATAAAATATACGAGTATATTCATTAATTAAAGAATGTTGTATTGGTAACGCGGTGAAATGTAAAGACTTTCACACCTAATCGTAGTTATTTTTCTTCAAATCCGGTAGTCCTTATCTTAAGTGATTCTAGGTTTACCAGTATTCAGTATACCTACTTTAGCCCAGGAAATTTAGCTTTGTAGCGTAGATAATTGTCGGAAAGCTGGAAACTATTTTAATCTCTTCATTAACAAGCAAAGAAGGTTTCCTGAAGTTTGCACCAATTTTACGCTTGTGCTAAGTACAGGGTGTCCCAAAAACAAAAAAAATGAACTTTTTTCAGTTTTAGATTAATAACTCCTAAAGGAAGCATTCTAGACAAATTGTGTTCTTCTGTGAATTAAAGTAAATGAAATTCTTCGTCTACTGAGCATAAATACTACTCTCTACTTTGAAAAATAACTGAGAAACAGCGATTTAAAATTGTGATGTTTTTCTCAACAAATGACAAATTTCTTAATTTTCTTGAATCGTTGTTGCATATCTTTTGATCTATGCTACTTACAGCAAATTTTAGTAAATATGATTAAATGGCCGGTTAATTTTCTACAAACTGGCATTAAAATTTTACCTCTATATTAAATGATTTAGGATGTAGAGGTATTTAAAGACAGACGAGTGAAATAGAGAAATTTTTTAAATGCTAGATATCGGTATGTGAAAGGTAAGATAGACTTAATTTTGCGGCTCTCTCTTAATAACGTACAATTTTTTTAGTTAAAAACCCAAATTTCGCTATTGATACGCCACTGCGTAACAACTTATATCGTAAAGACTATTTTTTTTACCTTCATCAGTTTTATTAATATAACTCCTGAACGGTTGATGTTAGGGAAAAAATATTTTACTCATAATTTATCTAAAACTAATTTGCTATAACTTGATTTTAAAATTGACTCTGTAACTTATATAATAACTGATTTACAGTGTTTGAAAAAAAGCATTACTAAAAAAATTAAATTGCCTCGGCTATTTTTGTTGAATAACTCCTGAACCGTGATACAGAGAAAAAATTCAAGAGATTTAAATATAAGGTAAATAAATTTTCTATTACACAAGCGTAATAAAATAACTGTAAAAGTTATAGTAAGAAAGTTATGGATGATCAAAGTCAATATTTTGTGTAACCATTCGACGTTTGCTTATGAATTATATTTGCCAGTATGACTAAAAAATATTTGATTAAGTACTTCAATAATCAAAGTATTTGCCTAGTAAGCACCTCCGAGCTGGTGTAGTATGAAATATGTCTGCCGAATAAAGTACCTGCTCGCCATATAGTATGAAATATATCTAAACAAGCGTCGAATGGCTACACAAAATATTGACTTTGATCATCCATAACTTTCTTACTATAACTTTTAAAGTTATTTTATTACGCTTGTGTTATAGAAAAAATTTATTTACCTTATATTTAAATCTCTTGAACTTTTTCTCTATATCACTGTTCAGGAGTTATTCAACAAAAATAGCCGAGGCAATTTAATTTTTTTAGTAATGCTTTTTTTCAAACACTGTAACTCAGTTATTACTTAAGTTGCAGAGCTGATTTTGAAATCAAGTTATAGTAAATTAATTTTAGTTATATTTTGAGTAAAATATCTTTTCCCTAATATCAACCGTTCAGAAGTTATATTAATAAAACTGATGAAGGTAAAAAAATAGTCTTTTCGATGTAAGTTGTTACACAGTGGCGTATCAATAGCGAAATTTCGGTTTTTTACTAAAAAAAATGTACGTTAATAAGAGAGAGCCGCAAAATTAAGTCTTCCTTACCTTTCACATACTGAAATCTATCATTTAATAAATTTCTCTATTTCACTCGTCTCTCTTTAAATACCTCTACATCCTAAACAATTTAATATAGAGGTAAAATTTTAATGCCATTTTATAGAGAATTAACCGGTTATTGAATCATATGTACTAAAGTTTGCTGTAAGTAGCTTGGATTAGAAGATATTCAACAACGATTCAAGAAAAATAAGAAAATTGTCATATGTTGAGAAAAACATTACAATTGTAAATCGCTGTTTCTCAGTTATTTTTCAAAGTAGAGAGTAGTATTTATGCTCAGTAGACGAAGAATTTCATTTACTTTAATTCACAGAAGAACACAATTTGTCTAGAATGCTTCCTTTAGGAGTTATTAATGAAAAACTGAAAAAAGTTCAATTTTTTTTTTGTTTTTGGGACACCCTGTACTTAGCACAAGCGGAAAATTGGTGCAAACTTCAAGAAACCTTCTTTGCATGTTAATGAAGGGATTAAAATAGTTTCCAGCTTTCCGACAATTATCTACGCTATACCCCCTTTTTTAACGTTACTACACCGGTCTACTTCATGTTTAAAAGGACACGAAACTTTCCCGGCGTATACATAGTGTAATGATCATCATAACACATAATACACCCGATGAGGAAAATAACGGCATTCTATGAATCCATTTCCATGTTGTTCGTTCTTCGGGTTTCACTGGGGGTCGAGTGGTTGTTTTTATTTAAATTTATTAAATTACTGATACCTCGACGGACTTTTACATACCGACTTCACCCTGAAGATGGCAATAGTATCGCTGCCGAAAGTTCGGTTACTCGACCCGCAGTGAAATCCGAAGAACGAAAAACATGGAAATGGATTCATCACGCTGCGAAAGCCTACAAGATTATTTGACAAGCATTCTATGAAGTTTGTGAAAATCATATAATAAGTATATTGGACTATTGTAAATTATACGTCTATTTTTTCTATTGTATATATATAATTAAAATACGTATACCTATTGTTATGAGAATGCATTCAATGTCGACTAAATTACTGTTAATTTAATGTACATATGAATAAAAATAATAATAGCTTATCTATCATTGTATAATCTGTCACAATTATAATCTAGAAATAATTAAATAATATTACAACATAATTAAACACTAAAGATGTTTTAAAAAATAGCGTATAATTTATACTACTATGTTCCTAACCTAACTGCAATTTTTCTAATACTGATATCATAATACCAAAACTGCGAATATGACAGACTTATAAAAACTATCGTTACGTGCCTCCAATCTTGAATATAAATATCAATCTATGCATAGTATAATAATTATTAATTATACATAGATACCTACATGTGTTTCATACTGTAGAGAATATATTCCAAATAATACACATGTGCATTCATACCTGCAAGACGCACTCGCTATTTATAGATTTATCCTTATAACATATAGAACGTGAATGCAGGTTCTTACACTGGGGGCAGTGGAGGCTATCCAACAGGCAAATGAGGCACCATGTGCTGAAGAACCTCATAATTAGAACAAACCTACTTACATCATTTTTTACACAAAATTTGCAGAGGCACTTCTGGATGTATTAAAATAAGAACCTACGTGGTCCTATGTGAATTTATGTATGATCCATTTTTAAGGTTGTATGCTCTATCAACTTTTTTTTATAAATCAGCAGTTTTGCTATCAAAATACCTTACAATTTCGAAAAAAAAGGCAAACTTCCCGTGGGGGGAGGTCCTTAAAACCTGATAATGCCTCTGGAAGTCTCAATTTTTGGCAACGGTTGTATAAATTTACTATTAATCGAAAACTAGTTTTGAATTATATTGAAGATGAATTCGGAAGCAAAAAAAATAATGATGACTGAGCAAAAAGCACTATTTGAGGCTGATTTATTGAGTACCTACATACCTATTCAACTTCACATACAAGTGGTGCAACAGACTCCTTCAGCTTATCGATTGCAAAAATAAACATTCAAGTGTTTACTTTATTGAGTCATTAATATAACGCAATAATATGGTTTGGCTATAGTTTCAAATCAATATAAACTATTATTCTTCTAAAAACCTAGGACCTAACATTCGTCGAACAATTCTCTATTGCATATTGGTTATTAATTAATTAAGTAATCGTTATTTACCTAGTAGTTCTATATAATATTATATTAGTACTACTTGCTTCAATACAAACTAGTGGGTTAGATGCATAAGGAAACATTACCTTTTAATCCTATGTTTAAAATATTACTAATTACTTTATTAAACAATTTACTATTATTTGATTAATTTATTCATTATCTATCATTAGGGACCCTAATTATTACCTAAAAATATTGGGATTTTATTTATTTATAAATCTTGTGAATACTATGTATCACATCGAAATGTGGACATGCATTAAGTCACAGTTGTCTAATTTCTTGTGTTATTCCTGCCCAACAAAATCAAATGCAGATGGTCTGCTTTTAACAAAAGTGGCATAAAGTAGTAAATCAAGTTACGATGATTACGATGATATTTCAATTAGAAAATGTAATATATGTACATGCGGTTATAATTCAAATAATTACGATCGCCCTCACGAGAATTATTAATAAGTGTATCAGCACTGGACCCAAAATCAAAGATATGAGGTAGAATTTAAAGATGTGTAATAATTATGTTGTCATCAATGTCATCAGTTTCATCATCCAATTCTTCTTCTTGAGGTTTCTCTTGCATTACACTTGGCAACGTTGTTTTCTTTTCTTGTTCTTCCTTGGCCCTAAGCCTCAAAACCTAGAAACAGAATATAATTGCATATACACAACAGAAGACTGAAGTAAAACAGTAGAACTGTAACAGCTTTCATTATGAAATCCTAATATGATCAATTTCAATTCTCTGTATACCTTTCTCTTATGAAGATATTCAACAACGAGGTATCCAAGAAATCCGATAAGCAAAATAACCAACATGAAGTATAGCTTCATACGGGCGCACATATTTGTAGAGAAGGCGTAAGCGACAACGAATCCAGCAGACTCCCATAGACGATAATTTGAGAAGGCTGCCTCTTTGTTACGTCTGAATAGTGTACCGTAGAGACCTGAAACACACGTTATATCATAATGTTAACGTAAACATTACATTAAGGGTAAACCCACCTCCACCCCTTGATGTTTCGGGAGCTTTAGCTCCTATATCATCCAGTCTTTTAAGCAAAAACATTTTTTCAAAGGAGGTCTCAAGGTTCGCCCGAAGGGCTCCACTCAACAAACCTCTCCCGAAACTACTCTGAATACCCTTAATGTGTCTTGGAAGAGACTCTCACTGCAAGAATCTACACACTAAACATTGGAATAAAATAAAATAAATAAATCTTTATTGGCCCAAACAAAATATGCATACCTAATTACAAAAATAAAACAAAATAAGTGTGCCAAAAGGCGAACTTATTGCAAACGCAATATCTTACAGTCAACCCGGATGCGATTAGCGCAGTGCCTATTTCATATTAAGGATCAAAATTTCGCTATATCAATATACGATATACGAGTGGACATTTTATCTTAAGAGTATATTTCTAAAATGACGACATTTCAAACCACAATCATGATTCTTTGCATCAAAATGAGATTAATTAATTAATCGAATAAAGTGTTATATTTCTTCCGGAAAAACCGAGTCATAAATAACATGAAGTTTCATGTCACGTGAATAACGTAGGTAAAACAATTTAAAGGTATTGTTCGAGTGCATACCAACACACATACAATAATAAACCTTTGCATAATATTTATATCTAAACATAATTATTGCAATTATAATATAGTCATTCTTGTTACGGTCAGGGTTTTTATTATATGAGTGAAACCACAACAATATAATCAATATAAGGTATATTTTTTCCATAAGATGGGTAGGTGCATCTCTTATCGAACAATCCATCAAAATCTTGTCTCGACATAATGCTAAATGAGATATTATCTTGATTTGTGGCATTACTCATTATTGCAATTTTTTACAAATAACAAAACATCTTATTTTTTAAGCACGTTTACATACATCAAAATTCTTCTTATATACACCACATTTTTCTACTATACAATACAGGATCATTGAAAAAGATGGACCCTATGTTAAAAAGGTATAACTTTGGAACCATTCATGGTAAATGAGTGATTCTTTCTTTTACTGTATGGTAGCTGATGAATGTGAGTTTTGTTTGATGCATAATACAATCCAATAGCGCATACGCAGACTGACTGCGCGGTCAACAAAGCCGATCGGCGCTATTCACCTACCACCTTTTATTTATACTTTTTTTCCTCTCACCATTGACTTGTGTCTGCCATACTGCGTCTCCCACTCCCCACATCCCAGAAATGATGTAGAAGACGTATGAATGGTCTGGGTGTGGTTTCCATATTAATAATACGCCAATTAGAGTAAGATGTACAAAGAATCCTAGAATTATGATTGGTGCCCTTCCAACGAATTTCATCATTGATCCAAATAGTACAGAACAGATAGCGTTAATGACTCCAAAGCAGATCATTACGTATCCAATTGAATGAATACCCAAAGCGCATGAGACGTAAGCCTGAAATCAAAATATTTCAATTCTTTAGTAAGTGAAATACCAGTGCAGTTTTTTCATACAATTGGAAGTCTATTAGTGCACATCAGTTTTTTGAACGCAAAAAGCATTGTTTAGAATTTAGGTAGTATAGTACCTACATAATACTTAGTTACCTGTGTGAAGTCAGCTCCGATAAAAGCTTGTTCCACACCAATCCACAAAGTAATTGGTATCAACAGTTGTTGGTTATGTTTCTTCAACTGATAGCAAGTGGCTGATAATAATTGAATTGGTGTCATCTCTTGTTGGGGATCAACTTTACGCTGTCGCTCTCCATACCTGGAATAAATTCAATAATTATGTACCGCACACACATACCAACACATATTATGTACCGCACTTATAAAATTAGTGTGTAATAAATGCTTAGAACTTCGGAAATGAGAACACTACGCGCTATTCTGGGAATGACGCTGAGGGACAGAATCAGGAATACTATCATACGTGAAGCCTGCAACACGGAAGACATCGTGAGATGGGGCAGGAAAAAAAGAAGATTCTGGCGCGACCACGTGGAGAGAATGGACAATAATAAACTTCCACATGTGGTGACCAATAACATCCCAGAAGGCAACCGCCAACCAGGAAGACTAGCTAAGAGGTGGCGAGATAGTTGGAGTTCGCTGTCCCAGGAGGCCCCTGTGCAGGAAACAGATCCCCGGATCTAACACAAGAGAAAGAAGAAGAAAAAGACTTATAAAATTGCTAGGGAAAGATATACAACTTGTGAATATTATACTATAACTAACCGGCTTTCTTTAGTCTTTTACATTTTCTTGCAATCGAGTTACATAAATAAAATGAGTCAAACATTGTACCTATACTAGGTGAGTTTCTATTATACAAACCCAAATAAATATATGTATTATGAGTCTAAAGAAAGACGCAATCAAAACAGTCGTAGCGGTCAAAATGATAAGTGGGTTCAGTCCTGCCTTCTAATCAGCAACAATCTCCTTCATTAGATACAATACTCCGTAATTTGTTATGATCAATTGACATAATATTGTATTACACCAAAACATTAAAATTATTAAAACATAATTTATTCCATCATTGAACATACTGCTGCATCTATATAGCGAATTATTATATAAAAAAAAAAACATTGTTCATAATGAAAAAACGCAAATATTAAAACTTAAGAGATAAGCATTGATCATAATATAATATTTACTTATAAAATAAAATTTACTGATAAAAATTTAGCACGTAGTAATACGTAATTGTAAGATGCTAGCTTCCCACCCTAGATCCCCTCCGAGTGCTGAACTTCGTAAGACGCCTAGGACTAGAGGGGCTGCTCTAACTGGGTAGTTACCAGATGGGCAAAGTAGGGGGAGTACAATAGATCTTATAGGTCGCAGTGCATAATACACCCCATCTAATAAAATAAAAAGATGCTAGTGAGAGTCTCCTCCAGGGAACATTAAGGGTGTTCAGAGTAGTTTCGGGAGGGGTTTGTTGAGGGGTGCCCTTTCGGCGAACCTTGAGCCCTCCTTTGAAAAAAAAAGTTTTTGCGCGAAAGACTGGATGATATAGGATCTGAAGCTCCTGAAGCATCCAGGGGTGGAGGTGGGTTTACCCTTAATTTACTTATAAATACGAGTATACCCTAAATAAAATCGGCCAACAGTAAACTACATATTTTTACTATAACATGGTATCTTGTTTTTTAGAGACACCGCTCGTAATATTTTGCTGGCTAGATTTCTGTAAGAGGCTCTAGGTTCTACGGCTAATACAAATAATATATTAACATTCGATGATTGCGACACCAATTAGTAACAGCGGTATTTCATTCAATACTTAGTAATCCTCTGAAAAACTAGAATAGGTACGTACATCAAACGCCATGCAAACTACGCAGTATTTCAGACCATGACCAGCCACGTTTTCTGTTAAACCTGTAAGAACCGTTAATTCACCATGTTTATGCAGATAGTGTCCAAAATGTTAGTAGCTGTGGGGCAAAGGGATATCATAAATACTTATAGAAAAGATAACATTTCAAATGTTTCTGGATACCCAATACTGGGAAAAGCCATGATGCAATAGGTGTGTCTCAAATATTACACGGAACATAGTAACTTCAGGATCGTAAAGGCACTTTTGGTACTTAATGTTGGTGGACGTTAGTAATAAGACTATACCATGTAACGTTGCAGACCCATTTTTACGTAAGTTGTTGTGTACGCCGCTATAGGTCGGTAATATAAAGCAATGTGCAGTTGTACGCAAAACCGGAAAATAAGGAAGTAAAATTCTGAAAGGAGAAAATAATCATACAATTTTTTAATATTATGTGTGTGTATTGGTAGGTAGGCATGCCTGCGAATTACAATTCATTTTACTAACAAGCAGACATTGAATTCAACTTTATGTGAAGTGGTTTCTGATATAGCAAATCCATAATCATCGAAATCATAGAAGCATATCATTATTCCATACAGTTCATGTCATGATGCTGTGAATCTATACATGCATATTATAACTTTATTATTGGCAAGCGCTGTTACACCGGGTACTTAATAAATAGCCACACAATGTACGTAACATTACCGGATGTTGAGCTCTGACAGGTTTGAGAATAATATAATTACATTGATACAAACAGACATGAGAAGATAAAATAATTATAATCATCCTAACTAACTAACATCAGATCCATCAAATCATAATACACATACGTACCTACCCGTACCTGGACACAATACACATTAGAGATATTCTGTGTAGCTGCAAAGTTACTACTAGCAACTATTATTTAATACCCAAGTATTAAATAATAGGCGGATATCCTGGCTAAGAAAAATCAGAGGAAGTGGAGGAGTTATTCCGGCTAGCACAGGACAGAGAAGCCTACGTCTCGGTGACAGTCGGTGGCGCAAGGGCCAAATATATAAATCTTATTAGACACAGAAGTATGCCAAAATGCGGATTTATTGCAAGAGTCTTGCAGTCAACCCGTAATGGTAAAATAAAAATGCCTAACTATAGATTATGACCTCTGAATGAAACAACATTATACGAATCAAATTAAGAAAATGCAAATCAATTCCTGAAATTAATTTCATGGTACCTTATGGACATTATTAACTAAAATCAATTTTAGAGGGCCTAAATCACAGCATCACTCGTGGACAGGTGGATGCTACCCCAAAGAGAAAAAGTAGAGGCTAAATGAGATTGCATGAAATAGGTGTAACTTACTACCAAGCGAATTGATCCTGATTCCTTGTATAAAGTGGAAAGCGTCTATTAAAACTCATATTATCTACCTAACACAAAATAGAAAATGAAATATAGGCAGTTATTCGTTCAATAAAAATCCTTTAATATGTAACTACAACGTTTACTTTGCATTTGTGCCTTGATTTATACGCGATCAATTCGTTGAATAGTATAAACATTAAACATCCAACATACTAAACACAGAGCAGATAATGCGTTCGTTTAAAAGAAGGCGCACGTAGACTAAATTACAGTACAACATTATCTAAAGAGCCAACAGTGAAATTCGATATAAGAAGTCAATCATTGAAAACATTTCAATTTATCATTTATCTTTCTTTATTCTCTTCACCATATCCCATTTATTTGGGGTCGGCGGCTCGGATCCTTTCTCTCCATTTTCTACGATCTCGGCAGTCTTCTGGAGTAAGCTCCAGGTGTTCCATGTCCCCTCTGATGATCTCCTCAAGGGACATTTTTGTTTTTGTTTCATTATGTTATGTGCGAATACAATAATACCAAATGAACGCATTTGCACAAAGCATAAATACGAGTACGTACAACAAATTTTCAAGGAAAATTGTTATTATGCAGAATAGTTAGTAAAGCAGAAATTAATGCTATAGAGAGGCGGTACTACAATTATTATCATAATATCAATCGTCATAAAAAAATATTTGAAGAATGTGTTCCTTGTGTTATTGGGAAATAATGTGTGCAAAACTTTTTACCTTGACGAAGAATACTATTCAGACTAACTATCTATCTCCTTCTAGGCAGACAGATAGAACAGAGCGACACGTCCTTTTAACTTCACACAAATCACTCGCTTCCATCATGTTCATAACATTAGTCAAACACGCTCTGCGATTTCTCCCATTCAACACTCGTCCTTCCTTGAGGATCTACTTAATGTGTAATCATGGCTCTTTACGACCACGTTCCCTCATGTCCTCTCATTGATACTTGTTCATTTTTTATATAACTCCAGCCCCTACATTCTCTCTACATGCCTAAATATCTTAGCTTGTAGCCTAGCACATCCAATCATATCTCTAATTACCTTATTTTTTAATACGTCTCTAAGCGTTTTTCTTTACATTTTCCTCAATGACATCTCCACCGTCTTTATTCCACTCTAATCAATACATTTGTATGCGGGCACCAGAATGCGGCGTTGTACACCAGCCTCTTTGATTCACCCTACCTAGTCTCTACCTAATATTGAATATTGATCTTGAACTTGATAATGTATTGTTACAATTATATAACAATAATAACAATTAATCAGTATGTTCATCATTACATGATCTTTTTTTTTTTCGTGTTGACATTTAATTTGACAGACGTGTAGTGATAAGCTCATTGAATTTAATTTAATTTACAGTGCTAAACTAATCAAATACTTGATAGAGTGATACTAATGGATGCAGAAAGTTGAGGAGTGTACCCTGACATGTTTACAGAGACAGATGTTTCATGAGGTACAGAAATTTGCTGATTTTAATATACTAGTGTTGTACTGGACAGCTGATTGATTTGATTTCTATTCATGACAATAATACCTTCTGTGTGGGTAATTCAGCATTTTTTCCCACTAATTGCGACTTTAAGTACTGAATTGTTGACGGCGGTTGCAAGTGCCTGTCTAGCCTAGTGGCTAACGCACTTACCTGTCGCTATAGGCAGTGGATGGGACCCAGGTTCAAACACTGGAGGAAGAATACTTGTCTTTTTTTTTTCTGTTTGTAAGAATCTTCAACAGAGCACATAATGAATAATGTACAAGGTAGCAACAGTGGTTCTAATATTAGATATCAAACCAGGGGAAATAACACCTCCAACAAGATTAATTCAAGATCTAACTCTCCAATAATAAATGATAAAGCGCCATCTGTTGTGACTCAAAATAATCAAAATAAACCAACGGGTGATTTAATTGGAATGATGAATGAACTGCGAAAATTTATTGATGATAGATTTGTTGCTTTGAGGGAAGAGATGGCGCTGGCCAATCAATCAATAATTAATTTATTGGAAGCCCAACTACTCACTGTTAATAAGAGTATTGAGACTTTAAGAATGGAAAATTCGGCATTGAGTGATAGAGTTAAGAAATTAGAATGCAATTCCGACTGCTCTGGTGTTGTGCGTGAGGTAGAGGAGCGTATGCGGCGACAGAGAAATATAATTTTGTATAATATCGAGGAGAATAACTGCTCCAATCACTTAGAGTCTACGCAGTTTGACAAAGTTATCATTTCATCTCTCCTTAATAAGGTTGATGATACTCTGAGGAATGAAAATAACATTAAATGTGTCCGATTGGGAAAAAGGATCGAGGGAAAGGACCGCCCCATAAAGGTTTACTTAAATTCCCGGGAACAAGCCTTGAACATTGTTAGGAGGAAGAGGTCACTTGATGACAAGAAAGTAAGGGTATATTGTGACATGACACCACTCGAAAGAAATGAGTTGAATAAACTGAAGGAGGAGCTAGATGAGAGAAGGAAGAAGGGTGAATGCGATCTGTTCATTAAGTATATTGATGGTAAGCCCATTATATCTAAGGCCCGCTCGTCAAAAAACTAAATTTGTATTACCAGAACGTCGGAGGTATAAATACTAAACTATCGTCAGTTAATAGAAATATCCAGTGTATGAGTCACTCAATAATTGCCTTGACAGAAACGTGGCTGACACCTAACGTGAGGTCTTCAGAGCTCGGATTTACCTGCTATGACATCCATAGAAAGGACAGAGACTGCTTTACTAGTGAGAAGTCTGCGGGTGGTGGCGTGCTTGTTGCATTGAAGAGGGAGCTTAACGCGCGGTTGATAGAGACAATACACAAGGACGTCGAACATATATTCCTGTTGATTAAACTTAACAGAAGTGTACATTTCATTCTCGGTTGTGTTTATATACCACCAAGATCACCTAGTGAGGTGTATCAACATCACTGTGAGGAGGTCGAGAGAATAGCTCTTAAGTACCCAAAAGCCAAGTTAATCCTTGTGGGTGATTATAATATTCCAGAGTTGAAGTGGTGTGGCGTTGGTGATGATGCTGCTTCCTCTGGATCGACCGGCAAGGCCATGCATATGTTGGACATGTGTAGTGTTGTGGATCTTCATCAGTATAATGGTGTTTTAAATGAGAATAATGTAATGTTGGATCTTGTACTATCGCAATATAATAATGTATTTGTGACTAGGTCTTTGGACAAGCTGCTGCGTGTTGGACGTCACCACCCACCTCTGGACATCCGCATTGTGCTGAATGATATGCCCAAGCCTATACCTAAACCAACTACTTATAAAGATTTTAAAGGGGCAGATTATTACACTATTAATAACGAGCTTGCAAATATTGACTGGATGTCCTTGTTGGGTGGTTGTAGCGTTGATGAAATGGTGGCAAAGTTCTATAGCATCGTCAACAATTCAATTGATTTGCATGTACCTAGTAGACTTTTTTTCACTTCTACATACTCAAGGTGGGTGACTCCGGAGTTGAAGCGGCTCATTGAGCGCAAAAAGATAGCTCATATAAGTTACAAGTCAACATTGTCGGACGATGATTACAGGGTTTTTAGTGACCTACGAAGGGAGTGTAGGAGGTTGTCTGAAAGGTGTTACAATGATCATGTTGCTCAGGTCGAGGGCTCACTGGTCCTTGGTCACAGTCCTAAGACTTTCTGGAGGCATGTATCATCGGTTGGTTCAACCTCTGATGGTTCTCTTCCAGGTGAGATGTTTTTTGATGAAGAGACAGCGAGTGAAGATGAATCGAAAGCGAATTTGCTCGCATCGTTTTTTGGTGCCGTTTACTCCCGTGCTGCAGTACCTTCAGACATTCCCGGGGCGTCTCGGTCTCCGACGGGTTCAGTCAGCCTCCCTCCATTTAGTTTGGATCACGCTGATGTAGCTCGTCGGTTGAGCTCACTCGACGTCAGCAAGGGTTCCGGCCCCGATGGTATCCCTCCTGTGTTTCTCAAGAATTGCTCGGTCACGCTGTCCTTTCCACTCTACTTGATATTTTATGAATCGCTCATCACTGGCACGTTTCCTGATTTTTGGAAGAGGAGCTTTTTATCTCCAATCTACAAATCTGGTGACAAAGGCAACGTTGAAAACTATAGGCCCGTTTGCATACAGTCTGTGATGGCCAAGATTTTTGAAGCTGTTGTCTTGGGCAATATATCATCGGGAATTAGCTCCTACATCACGCCAGAACAGCATGGGTTCATGAGTGGTAGATCTACGTTGTCGAATCTTTTGGTTTATAATGATTTTGTGTCTGAAGCTCTGGCTAAGGGTCATCAAGTGGATGCTGTATACACTGATTTTTCGAAAGCTTTTGACACTGTCAATCATGATGTGTTGCTGGGCAAACTTCAGAATATTGGCATCGATGGCTTTTTATTAAAGTGGTTGGCTAGTTATTTGTCTAATAGGACATTGGTTGTGAGGGTTGGTGGGGTTCTGTCTGGGGAGTTTAGGGCAACGAGTGGCGTACCTCAGGGGTCTCATCTGGGCCCTGTACTTTTCAATTTGTTTGTTAATGACATGACGGAGGTATTTACGGATGTCAAATTTTTGCTCTATGCGGATGACCTAAAGATATTTCGAATTGTGCGTGAGTTGAATGATTGTGAGATTCTCCAACGGAACCTGAATACTTTGAGTGTCTGGTGCTCCGACAATGGCTTGACACTGAACGCAAAGAAATGTAATTCTATAAGTTTCACTAGAGCAGAAACGCGTATTAAATTTACTTATTGTATTGGTGGCTGCAATTTGGAATCGTTGTCGGTGATCAGGGACCTTGGTGTGCTTTTTGATGAGAAGATGAGTTTCATCGATCATATAGGTAATATAAGGGATTCCGCGTGTAAAATGCTTGGTCTGGTATTGAGAGTCTCCAGGGACTTCAAAAATCTGGAAACAGTTAAGACATTGTTTGTTGCGTACGTCAGAAGTCAGCTGGAGTATGCATCTGTTGTATGGTCTCCTTATTACGCAGTACACTCGAACTCCATCGAATCTATACAGAATAAGTTCCTCAGACATATTAATTACAGATTGGGTATTCCCTATGATGAGATTAACTACAATAGCCTCCTATTGAAATTAAACCTGCTCAGACTTAGTGATCGTAGGACTGTCACCGATTGTATAACATTATATAAAATTGTTAATCATTCTATTGACTGCATGGAGCTGCTGGGGCTGATCAACTTCCATGTCCCGGGGAGAAATACAAGACAGTCATCCTTGTTTTCGATCTCAAGCTCTAGGACAAATTACCATTATCACTGTCCCATCAATCGAATGCATGTTATTGGAAATAAGTTTGGGCTGACTGTTGATTTTTTTGTTGATTCTGCGATGTCCATCAAGAGAAAGATTTTTATGTATTTTGTGTCTCAGTATGCTGAGGGTTCGATGTTGTGATTTCTGCTTCTGTCATCCTCTTTTCTATATGTTTTACTGCTTTCTGTTGTTGTTGTTTTTGTCATTATGTGTATTTTATATATGTTTTTTCTATTATTGTTTTTGATTATATTTTGTATTTTTCAAAGGCCGTATGGCCGTTTATGTCATAATAAAATAAATAAATAAATGAATGCTCAATATAAAAATGCACAATTAGTCACAAATATGGCTCTATGACCCAGACCTCCATACGTGTTCAAGTGTAATAGGTACGTTCTTATTATTTAATAAAACTATTATGTGTACATGTATATAAAGTAGACAATCATTATTAAATTTATCAAGTTATCACGATAAAGAGTACTACTTGTAATATAACATGTAAGTTTACGTATATGAAATGATTCAAATTCATTTATTACTTACCGTGATAGTGGATCCACAAGAAAAGCCATCATTGCTACAGCCATCAGTACGCATGATAAATATATAGCAGATATCTCATATATTTCAGAATCAGGAGGTCTTTCCAAATTGTCATTACCGTGTGTAGAGACGACACAAAAGTTTGCTCCGCATATGTTGAATGCATCCTCTGATGCCGTAGCATTAGCTGGCGATATGAGTTTGCTCCCTTTGCCATGACCATGAACACCAGAAGAGAGAACTGCAATAATTTAAAAGAAAGTTTTCTTAATGGGTAATTTTTATCACATCTCTCTTGATGTCATGGAATTGTATTTTCTTCAGCGCATGAATACTACTATACCTAGTGTTGTAAAAGAAATATTATACGAAATATTATACGAGATTGTTCAAATATTACAACTTTAAGTAGCGTGAAAATGACTGATAAATGGTTTATTGCAAACTCTCTGAAATTTACAAAATGACAAGAATAATAAATTATGTACATCCATTAGTCTTTTTAAAATGTATTCATAACATTGCAACTATCTGTTACGAGTACACAGGTGGTTAATATGAATACTGAATAGTTTATGAAACTCCTCGTGGAACAATACATTTTTATGAAGTTAAATGAGTTTATTGTTCTCTGAATATCGATCGTAATGGATTATTATTATGCATTGTCATCAGAGTACCTACTACCCAGTTACCTAGTACCGAAGAGTATATTCGCTATGGGTTTCTCGAGACAATATTGAACTCGTTTGATTTAATTAGTCATATTAAATTGTATCGTTTTGAGGTATAAGTTGTTCGCCGATGTTCAGTTTACGAAATAGGTATCATAATCATAATACATTCTTACACAGCTGATATGAAATACTGTTTTCGGTAAACATAATATGATGAACACTTAATTCAGTGAAAATGGTTCGACTGCTTATATTTGGGTATTATTAATGTACTTAACATGTCATTTAAATTATATATAGTAATATGAAAGGTATATTATTATCGTTCAATTCTAATTGAACCCGCTGTAATTCGTTGTATTTCAGTATAAAAAATATGTAACTTAAACATTTTATTAATGAGGGTAGGTACTATAAAGTTTCAATGATGTTATAAATATGTATTTGTTCGACAGAAAAGTAGTACACCCTGTCAGTATGTAATATGTTTGAATTAAGTAATGAAAACTGCATTCATGAATTAAAAAATGTATTATTTTTATATATTTAGTTTATAATTGTTATTTTTAAGTTTTACAACTTTGCTTCTAATATCTTATTCGATAGGCCTTCAAGTTTGAAGATAATACAGATATTTCAAATTACCGAAGTACGATTATACGCTAATAAATTATTCATCTCTGTGATCTAAAAAACGTAATATTCAATATGTTAATGAAAGAGAAACATAAGCAGTAAGTAAAGATATTGAATATAGATATATCCTGTCGTTATATTTTGAAATTATTATCAATTAGCGATTAAATATGTCATTAATTGGGTGAAGTACTAATCGTTGCTAGTAGGTGGGAGACATAACCATTAATCATTTATAGCAGTTGTGTATTATGGCTAGTCTCATACAACAATAGCCATTAGTAAAATCTAATGATCTTACAAATAATTACCAGTACAGTGAAAATATCTAAATTTATAGTGGAATTAACTTTTTCTTTAAGTATAAGTACTAAGTAGGTATCTATGTATATTATGTAAATTTACAAAAGAAGTATAGTGAATAATCTTGCTTACCTAAGCTCGAGATGAGGTTTCCCCAAAGTTCAGCAGTTTGCCAAGCAAAAAAAAAAAATCCGAAAAATCTGACTATGATTGCGTCAACTGGTTGATCTGTCAATTTAGCGTAGACACTTCCCGCTTGTGTCAGATATGTCGCCTGTGCGGCCCACATAGGTGCAGCTCCAATACCCAGAATAATTCCAGAAGGCACTAGGGTATAAAACCTTGGGTAGAACTGAGATGCTATATACGGGGCGTAACAAAGCATAGACATGCATAATGTCCACTTGGCAGTAAGTCTCTTAATCATCAGTGTTGGCACAAATATACACGAAACAACTAAAGCAGCGTATATGGAACAAAGTGACACAGTACCCAACCCGTCAGCCGCGTTGATAGAAGATTGAAGATTTGCAGTTCCTTGAAATGAAGTGAACTGTACCATAAAAGCTGTACTAACGAACATTATATTTTTCAAAATTCTCCATTTTTCGCTGCGGGAGAATTTTAACTTTTCGTTGTTATTGTCGTCTTCGGGAAGCGGAGGCGGTTTGATAGGAGGATCTGAAGCCTTCTGTAATGATAGTTCGTCGCCTTGAAAAGATTCATTGCTATATCCAGTGAGCCCTCCTTGTAATTTGTTTGACTTATCTGTTGACCGCTCATCCACCGTTGCGGTCATCGTAGTCCACTATTATCTGAAAATCAAAATGATAAGTATGTATTGGCCCATGGAGTAATTTAGAATCATATTTTACACAATTTTTCCTCTAATGTACCATATAACAAATGCCTTTTTTGCTCTAAGATCGCCGTGCACGGAGTCTCGGGCTATTTTATGTGTAGGTATTGAAAGAATGAGGTATTCGTAAAAACCCACAAGGCGCTTTTCATCTTATTCAGTAATGAGATTCGCACCTATTCTTAAGTCACATTAACGAACAGGGAGTCCAATGGATAAGCAAGATGTGTCCACAAATCAAATAAACAATCATTATACCTATATGTAACACATACTATTATCGAATCGTTTACTTATTGTGCAAATTCATTTTCGTAACCTTGAAATGTCCGAAAAACGTGGCAAAACGAAGGATTTGTTTAGACTGAATTAATTTCCATATGAATACGTATGCAAAAATAGAATGAAATTTTGATGTGCTCCGCTACAAAACGATGTAGGTAGAGCAAATTAGTATTGGAGCACATATATTATTAATAATATACCTTTACTAATAAAGATCAATGCTACCGCTTAATGATGTCTGACATATAGATATAGTATATGTAGGTATGAGTACTAGTATTATTGGTCTTTGGATAACGACGTGTAAGAACAAAATAATTTATCCGCCCTTCTGGATTTAATCTCTTCTTAAGATAAACATGTCTGAACATCTTTTTCTTCATTCAAATTTCAACAGAACATCTTAAATTCAAATAGAGAGTTTTATAGGTATTCAATTTGCAATAATATAGTTAATAAATAAGTCGATATAAATATACCATCATATTAACTAGCATAATGATTCAATTTCCATATACATTAAATTGAAACAGAGATTATGTTTATTGATAGGCGTATAAAATGTGCACAACAATATCTTAATGAAACCTACAACCATTCAAACTTAATGGCAAATAATTAATTAATTAATTGTGTGATTATCAGAACATCATCACTATTATGTGGTGTTTACTATAAGCCGAATGATAATTATATTATACCTACATTGTCATTGTTTAAACACGTGAATCGAGCTTCAGATTTTTATGAGATAGAAGCTCCGTAATTAAAGTTTCTTAAATCATTTGGGACGAGTCATGTAATGACTTTCACTAGTTAGGCCTTCGCTTTGGTTTGTGATCTGTGTAGGTAATATCAAATTAGGTACTCACATAATTTGTAAGGTGCACAAGAGGTAGTCTCAATCGCTAAACGATGCCAAAAATGAACGAGTTACGGAACTGTTCTAGACAACTGTATAGTAACTCACATTTTGAACATGCTGTTCGTAAACCAAATATCATGAAAATGGAGATCTTGTAGTACTCATTTATAAAAATTATTCAGGATATACGTAAAAGATAAGCAAGGAACCGGTCATTAAGTTTAATTGGCCGGACACTTGCATCTCATTGTAAGTCTTATAGATTTCCCATGAGGGCGATCAGCATACAATAGTCGCATCTTCAATATTCGCACCTTGAAGTTTATTACATTTTAACTCAGTTTGTAATCAAACAGCTGATGAATAACATTATGAATGAATGACGCGAATATTTACTACAACTTACAATATCGCTACTTAACTTACATACATATTATTACTTTACTGCACAGCATAAGGTAGGTTTATAATAGTAATCTTGTGTATTCATTGTAAAATACTACCTACATACAATGTACATACAGCTGGATGGTTTTGAAAAATGCGTTTTCAATATGATCTCAATAGTGAAGTTTCAATATTTTTTTAAACTCTCTTTAATTGAATTCATTGGATAGTAATTCAAATCAAAACTGTTTTTCCCAGTGGCGTAACTAGCATTAGTGCCGCCCGGGGCGGACTCTGAAAATGCCGCCCCACCCGACCCCTAAAGAACCTATACAAGTACATACCTACCCATTGATGTCTGCAGTTTTGAAGCTAAGCGAGAGCAACTTATTTTTAATTTAGATATGGCATAATAAAGCGCGTAAATAGCGCCGCAGGCGAAATTTTTTTCATAAAACTAAATGAATATGAAGGTCATGTTGTAGTTTTGTTTACTTTCTTTAAATAAAAATATAAAAAAATAAGTACATATCACAAAAAAGATATAAAATATATCAAGAAAATAGCGCCGCAGGCGAAATTTTTTGGAAAAATGGGTGAAATGATGAACCTGGTTATCTTTCTGTAGTAGGTAACACATATGGTTACAGGTATTGTATAGGGCCATAGGCGACCATGCACGAAGTAACGAAATTTTAGCCATAAGATATCGAAAATCTAACTTATTTGAGCACCTATAATAATAATATGTACCTAAGACGCGAACATGATTAATTAGCGCCGCAGGCAAATTTTTTAATGAAAATTATTGTAATTTAATAAATTTTCATAATAATTTTAGAAAAATCAGAATTTTTCTTAAATGTGTGTGTTTTATCAAGATTTTTTTTATTATGTTGTGCCATTTTGCCGCCCTCTGAAAAGCGCCGCCCGGGGCGGACCGCCCCCCCCCGCCCCCCCGCCCCTCCCCCCCCCCTAGTTACGCCACTGGTTTTTCCATAAGTTGATGATTATTTTATTTTCGTTTTTCTTTTATCTAATACGATATACTACGATACTAATACCAAATTTTTGCATTCGTAAAATATTACTCTCCCAAAACTTAATATTTTGTACTTACTACAAATCATGGCGCATTATTGGATCGATAGCCGAAATTTGGTTAGCAATATTAAACCACATGTGTAATTTGAATTGATTTAAGATTTCCTATTTTACTTAGAAATAACACAAGTATGACGTACCAGAAAAGATTTTGTAGCTAACACTTTTACGATTTTGAAATAATTGCCTTTTCTATATACGTACGTGAACTTTTATCGTTTTCAGATAAATGAACAATATACTATTCTAATAAATATTACATGCATCAGTAGATTATAATGTACCAATAGGAGTGTATAATTTTCCCTTACACTAAACGTACGAGCATTTATTAAATCTGGACGACTGTATGAATATTTCACATACTAAATCTCTTCTTCCTCTTTCTCTTATATAAGATTCGAAGATCTGTTTGATGCACTGGGAGATTAAGCTCCAGCTGTGTCGCCACCTCTCTGCTGGTCTTCCTAATAATTGGCGACTGCCTTCTGGTATGTTGTTAGGCTACCGCTTATGAAAGCCTGTTTTGTTCATTCTCTCCACGTAATCGAGACAGAATGTTTTTCTTTTCCTATGTTCCTTATTTACAGATACATACTCATGTATGTATCTGTAAATAATTGTAAATATGTTTCCATCCTTGGACAAAGACACTGAAGGAATGTAAGTTAGGGGTGGGGTTTGTCGGGGGGCTCCCTTCTGGCTAACCCTAAAGCCCACCTCTTAAAAATATTTTGCCAAGAAATGCGGGTAGAGAGGACGCTATATGCGCCTGTGCTACCCAGGGATGCAGACGGCCTTAAGCCAGCGGGATTTTCCTTCAATTTTCCTGCCCCATCTTACAATGTCTTCCATCTTGCATCAGGCTACACGTACGACAATGGTCCTCATTCTGTCCTTCGGCGTTTTTTTTTTCAAAACAGCGCGTAATGTCTTCTATTCTGTTCTACTGTTTTTATTATATTAGTTTCGAAAAAAATACGTATGTGTAGGCATGGTTCAAAATTACGCAGATAATGGCGTAAACATTTCTGCTGTGGATATGTTTTATTTATCGCACATAAATTTAATACCTCGCAATATAATATAATAGTATTAATATTGTTTTATTCCATATCTACACAATTCTTACTTCGTGTTTACTATTTTACTTCCTTATCATATAAAACGTGACATATGATTTGTCGTACAATAGAAAGTTTGCTTTTTACAGCATGGTTTGTCCCCATCATACTCCGATGCACGTTTTTGTTACTCATAGTCTATTTAAAAATAAACTACTTAAAACTGGGTCACATCAGAACTAAACCAACTCAATCAACTGCTAGTCTATTAAAAATGCCCGAATCTCTCTATCTCTCCCTGGGCAATTATTATTCCCACATGATGGTGGGGTCTGCCATTCTTGTCTTTCGCCGCCACTCGGCTCTATCCTGTGCGTCCTCCGGGGATGCTCCACAGTCTCTCACGTCTTGCCTCACAACCGAATGAATTAAAAATGCCCGAATACGAAGATAAAAATAAATAAATTGAATCATTTTTGATTTACAAGAATAAAAATTTGTAAATCAAAAATAATTCAAGTTAAATTCACGTTGGTAATTGTTAGGTATAAAAACATAAATATGGTACTTAGTTGCCTCTCCTGCCATTAGCGAAGTTGATTGTGAACTACGTTTTTCGGCTAAGCAATAAAAAGATGGCGGGTGTGTTAAAAATACCACCCTCTCCCTTCAACAGTAAGAAATGCAACAATACATAGATACTTAATGTACATGAAATTCGACAACACAGCCGTCGCTCTTCGTGGTGTAGTGGATATGATCCCTACTAAGCGAGACGAAGGTCTGGGTTCGAATCTCAGCCGGGGTGAACTGAAATGGCGAATGTTTCTCGAGTGTAAAGTGATCACTTAAGCCAGCCGAGGTCAGTCGTAAGCCCGACAATGTTCATCCTTAATTCTTCATACTGTTGTGGGAATACTTCAATAAATAAATTGTTTTTTAGTTTTTTTTCTAATGAAACACTATGGGAGCACATTTACGTTTGAAATAAAAATTGTAATATACGCATAAAAAAACACAAATGTATATCTTCCATAAACGAGTTCATTATTCATTAGCACAGATCTTTAATTTTAACCTCTGAAGATGAAGTTTGTTAATTAAAAGATCTATGATGACTAATAATAAGTAAACTCGTTTATGGAAAATATAAATAAGTGATTTTTATTTATATTTTACAATCTTATTTAATTAATTTATTTATTTATTAATCTCAACATACACATAACATAAATCATACATACATAAACAAATCTATACACAGTTTAGTATATAGGTAATTACCAACCCCACTAGGTTATGACCTGTATCGGGGTTGACAATTAATCACAATGAAGACATCTTTATTCCACAAATGCACAACAAAAAATAAAATGAAATATGGTAGTCCTCATTATGACCAATTAATAACATAACATACTAAGAAATACTAAGTTGCATATTGGCAGAGTCGGGTACTTGGCAAATTTCTGCAACAACACATCGAATGGTACATCAGGTGCATTATTGTTGCATTAAATTGTTTATGTTGAAGCATTTCTAAAGTTCTGAACACGTTTGGGTTGGAGCTGATTGCTTAAAATTAACCATTATTATTGTGACTATGAAAATATTAATGATTTCCTTAGGTAATATAACTTGCAACACTTTTGTCCTATGTACAAGAAAACTAGCAATTATTATGTCCACTACTACATAATTGAATGGTCGATAGTTCCTCATTAAGAATACCTTCTGGATAATTTTCCCATAATTACTTGTAAAATATAATGCATAATCATGAATGGAAACTATACAGCGTACGATGTTATCAGAAATCACCATTGTTCACGTGCTTGATAAGGTTGCATTGTCAAGGTCATATCTTATAACTCTACAATACCTACTGCATAAATAGCAACTCATAAAGAGCTTGATTTGATGGTACTTACAGCTTTTGATTAGGTGTACTCAGCATCACGTGCTATATTCTTTGCGCTATAGATACATATAGACTATGTAAAAAGTCTCACGTCGTTCTACCTGTGAGTTAAGTAGACAGGTTTATTTTGGCATAATGATACGTGAAAATTGCATAAATACAGTTTGCAAACATGTATTTAAATATAGTTCTGTTTAAAGTGAACAAGTTCAAAGGGTGAGAGGGGCAGTAGAGAGAATAACTAAAAAAATATGTGGGTGCACTAGCGGATCCAGGGGAGGGGCTAGGGGGCTGAAGCCCCCCCCCAAAACCATGAGTCATAGTACATTATACACAACTGGTTTCCGAAGAATCACATTATTACCACATCGTTTTCTTATCGTGTCATGAATTTTCTAAAAAAAAATCGCCTACGGAGCTAATTAAACCTACTGTTCGTTTCATATCACTTCATCCATTTTTAAAAATAATTCGCTTGCGGCGCTATTTTTGGTACTTGCTTTTTCAGTAAAAAAAAATCAAAAGATAGGTATCCAAAAAAAATCTCCTGCGGCGCTAGTCACATTTTTTATACCACAATGTCATATTTACGTACATGTGACGACTTTCAGCCACCCCCAAAATTGAATCCTGGATCCGCCACTGTGTGGGTGTAACGAAACAACCGTCCAAGAATTGTTCAGCTCATTCCAAAGGATTGTATGAATTACACAGTGTATGTGTTACGAATTGGGAGAAGTTGACGGAAGAAAAAAGTGTACCTACGAGTAAGTGACGGGAGGTCTGGCACCTTCTTCCCTCTGCTTACCGGCGAGGAGCGCGGCGTGAAGGGAGAGAATAAAATATAATATTTTTATGTTAAAATTACACCCATCATGGCGAATATGTTCACACACCGCAGTATGGTGGTATAATTGTATAGGTGTACCGTGTACTTATATAATAACGTCATTGAATAAATTATATGTAAAACATGTTTTAAAGAATTACAGAGTACACAGACCTCGTCAACGACTATCAAATAAATGAAATTTTAATGAATGATTCTGCTCCTCAATTACGCCAAATAATATTATAGCGAACTATTACTTCCGATGTTCCGAAATAATAAATCAAAACACATTTTCAGCAGTAATTTCATAGAACGATCCCAGCCTAAAAATATTATAATACTAGCTACGTTACCCGTACTTCGCAACGGCAAATTTGATAAACCAACCCGGCTGGAGTTGGACAAAATGTGACTTAAGATCTGAATTTCTTTTCCAACGCCCTTTCATACGATACCACACACAACCCCACACAACCCTTAAATCCCCTCATCATCATGGCATCTCCTAGGAAAAGCTTTTTCTCCAAAAACCGTAATTTTTTAACTACAACAAATCAACAGTAATCAGTATGTAAGTAAGTATGTACGTGAGATGTTGTTGTTTCTATTTATTTTATTTGCATAATTAATAATTGGCTTCATCTGCGTTAAGTGGTAAAACCAGCTAAATGGTACCATCCTGGAAGGTTGGCAGTATTCCTAACTGACAGTCAAATGTTGTACCGTATTGTGACATGCAAAAAAAAGTCTAATTGTCTACGAGCTTTTAAAATAAGTACGATTTTTTAAAATACTTATTACTTGTTTCGGTTGGTCATCATCATACTATGTACAGCCGAATGTAGTAGCAAAGTTTTTCTAAAACTCCAGTGTTTTTAATTTAAAATCATTTTTCACGTAATAGTAATGCAGCCTTTTGTGAAAAATTCAGGTCAAATTAAGCAAGAACACGATTTTTTTACCTAGCAAGTTTTGGCGACATGAGTTATTGAAATATTATGCAATTGCAACATCTTCAATACTAATTGTACGAGTAGGTATGTACCTAAATTAACATTAGATCTTTAAAATATATATTCTTTTCAATTTCCTTAAATTTATTATATAGACAGGTACAGAATTAGAACGAAAATGTGATGCAGTATTCCTACAACAGTGTAGAAGAATTAAGGATGAACATTGTTGGGCTTACGAACGACCTCGGCTGGCTTAAGTGATCACTTTACACTCGAGAAACATTCGCCATTTCAGTTCACCCCGGCTGAGATTCGAACTCAGACCTTCGTCTCGCATAGTAGGTGAACATTCGGTCGTAAGCCCGACAATGTCCATCCTTAATTCTTCTACACTGTTGTAGGAATACTGCATTGTGTATACTACGGAATGTAGAAATCCAACGCTTTACAAGGATAATTTGTAAACCAAAAATAATTCACGAAAATGTGATTTTGCTGTGATTTACAAATAGCATGTGCATCAATTGATTAACATAATACTTCCTACTAAGAATAATTTCCGATTGTCATACGAATTAACAAAGACTTTAAATTATTGTTGTTAATGATAATAACTCACTAGACGTACATTATTATCCACCTAATTATCCGACAGATGTATCCATGACATTCTCAATGCCAATGAATTACACAGTAGCTCCCACCGTTGCTGCCACTGTTTCACATGTTTTAAAAGTATATTCTTTTATGTCAGATCACGTCAAACTGTGAAATAATGATATGTTTCAAATACAAACAGCAAGAGAACATAATACATTATAAGTAGCCAATGGTAGCTGCTGAAAATGTAATTGAAATCTAAGCTTTGTTAGTAGTAGTCAATAATATGGCACAGTTAAGTATTATCTGATTCAGAATGCAATCATTGTTCGACCATAGAACGATAAAAACTAAGTACTTTGTTGCATCTTACATCCCCTTTTATATTTTCGTGTACCGAACTTTACAAAAGGAAAAGATACTATTGTTTCTAATACAATTATTGCAACTGTAACAAGTAAAATTTAAACTAAATATGAAAATCTATTTTCTTTAGATCGCTATTTAACATTTCAGGTGCACCCTTTCAATATAATAAACATTTGAAAATATTTTTCCCAACGAGTTTATCCAAATATTTCAACTAGATATAAGTTATTATTTTTATTTACATGAAATTTAAATACGTAGATATCTAGTATAGCAATGTTAATATATATTGTAATCGTTATCACAATCCCCTACATATTATACTTGTATTATTATAGTCGAAAATAGTTTATAGTCATGGTTTTGAATGGAATGACCTACGTGATTAAAGTAACTGTTTTGAAGTAAGGTTTAGTGTTCTACATCATATTATAAGTACCGTGTATTTGAATTAAACGTGGCTATCAAAAGACTATTAACATACTGTCTATAATATATTCAATTTTTCATTTTATCTGCTCGACAAACACTAGGAAAGGTGAGCAGACACACAAGGAATCGTGATCATCGAAAAACTGTAATAAGTGTGTATTATAAATATGTGTAAAAAAATACATTAAAAACAAACCTAGTTGTGAGCCAGCAGATTCATATGCAGATATTAACACGTTCCATGAAATATAATATGTGGCCACAGCTGCGCCTTCCCCTTTTCTTCCTATAAGGAGGATTAGTTTTTCTGTAGTGTCGTTTTATGAAAATGTTTTTTTCTTTAATTCGCACGCCGTAACGACACCACCACATTGGACATGTTTAAACATCGCTAGCAAATTATTAAACACATTAAATTCTATCAAAATAACGCAGGCTGTGTGGAAAATATTTGAGTAACATTACACTATTTTTTGCTATGAAAGTGTGATGCTTTGTAGTTATGGTAGTGTACATATATGCTCCCAGAGGGATCCCCGGGCAGTAGGAGAACCGATATTTTTATATGAGCATTCACACCTTTTTCAGCAATGAATAGGTATCGACTGTAAGATATTGAATTGACTGATATCGGGTTGACTGAAACTACCTACACGAAGCCATTCCTTCCCTACCTTCATACCTGATATCTGACTCGTTTTAATTGACACTCGGTTCTAATGACCTCGGTCTAACCCACCTGGTTGGGAAACTCAGCTGATTTTTTTTTATATTTATATTTATTTAAACAACAAACGGAATGAATACATAACATAAAATAACAAAAAATAATTAATAAAATAGGTATTTTCCGATTATATGTTGTGATGTAATTAGTATGTATGTAAATAAAATATAATGAGAAAAGGTGGAAGAAGATAATAATTAAAAGGATCACTACAATACAACCAACGTGAGATAGTAGGGAAGGAAAGGAGTAGGGATGAGAAAGAGAGAGAGAAAGGGATTAAGGAGTGATCATCTGTGTGTATCCATATGTATTATGCTACTGCACCTCATCTGAGTGCACATATCCCCTATTTTTATTTGCACCACGTATAATTAAGCCCGATGATATTTTTGACTCTCTGTATTTTTCTTATCTGATACACATTCGGTAAAATCGAGGAGGCAGGAAAATCATGTGTCGAAGAAGGGAAAATAAAAAATATTTTTTGTATACCTGCAATAAAAAGTCAGGTCAAGCAGGGCTGAACTTGTTGTGGAGGCCACGGTCCAACAAAGGAGTGGAGGCTCCCTGGCCCCAAATTATTTTCCAAATAAAATGGTTATTTTTTTTTCAGTCGAGTTTTCGAAAAAATATTTTGTGGTGAAACCAAGTATAGATTATTTTTAAAATTAGGAAAAGTTGTTTACTACTCTGAATTTGTTTTTTTTTTTCAAAGTCTTTATTGTGGGGGGGGGGCACTCTTTTGTGGAGCCCCGGTTGTCCTCCCCTAAATCCGGCCCTGAGGTCAGGTGACAATAAATAAGTATGACAACCTGTGTGATGAATTTTATTTGATTATATTATGAATTTTGTCACACTATATTATTACTCATTCATAATATATGCATTTGTATCGCTCTGCTATACCGGATAGAATAAAATTATTTTTTAATGATTCTACTAATAACATATATTTTTAGGGCACAGTTAATAATAATACATTTTTATGTACCACAAGCAATTTATGTTTCATTAAACTCTATTCTATACCCTCACGCCACCTCCCTTGCGGGGTAGGCAGAGAGAACGGATCGCCAGACTTTCCTATCCTGACACACACTTCGGGCTTCCGTCACATTCATGCAATTCCTCATACATACTCTCCGGTTACTTTTACTCAAAACACGTCCGTCCGTCTGGTCAACATGGTTCAGCCATGTGGTTCTTGGACGGCCGCGTTTCCTTACACCTCTTCAAACTCAAAGAGCCTTATTTATACTTAACTGGTAGCATATGTATTCCGCCCCAATTACCTCCTCGCATAAAAATGCTTATTTTACTGAACAACTTAGGGCGAAAATAAATATAAGTAATATGTGTCCGTGATACGTTCCTTATATTTTTAAAAAAAAGATATCTGTTTACCGGCACTGTGTAAAGCTAAATACTTTCCGGCACACTTCACGAGAAGCTATGAAAGGTTGTGTCGTAAAGTGTGAAATGTACATAGTCAACATCAGGATTTAAACCTGGCACCTCCCACTTTCCAGACACCCGTTCCAACCCACTGCGCCAACTAAGTATTGTTGATTTTCTATAGTAATCCAAGAGTTAGGATATTTATCACATCGTAATTGACTTCCCAGCCTCGTAAAAATAAAATTAGTATAATAATTAATACTTTTAAATAAAATTTATTGCACTTGAAATCTTCTGCTACAGTATGTGCAAACAAACCTTCATAATAATATTTTAAGTATATCATAATTCAAATGACCGGTTCAGAATATTCAAAACAAGTTGATGTCTAAAACAGACTAAAATGGGATAGGGACGTGGTCCTTCTGGGGACAACATATTTCACTACAACTCATCATATAGTAAAGAGCAATTTAGTAGAACCATCTAAAAAGTTTTCCAGGTGAGGGATAGAGAAAGATCTCACCAACGTCTAACATCGTGTTGGGGTGGCCTGACAGGGTGCCTGGAGAAAAACGTATGTTGAACCTGCTTTGTTCTCATTTGAGTTGATAGAACAAATACTCGTAGCAGATTAGCTGATAAGTAAAGATTGCCCACCTTTCAAGGAATGCGATGAGATGGAAGCTGATGATTTATAAATATGCACTATGTAACAATTACTTAACAATAATTATAATTATGTACAACACATCTGTCGTTTCTGCAATTTTAGCGACTCGTGCATACTAACTAAGCATGTAAAATATTAATGAAATATGTGTGCCTATTAATAACCGTATAATTTACATTATAATAATAATAGTCGCTTTATAATAGTTAGGTATTTCTTACAATTGTTTCAAAATTTCGGTGGCTAACTAATTAACATACAACTGAGTATAAGTTTCCAAACACGCAAAATAAGATGAATAGAAACCTAATGAGTCAATGCAAAATACAAAACAGTAATAACCCAAAATTTACAAAGGCTAAATGGATCGTAAAATGGACGACTCGTAGGAATTCCAGTTTGTTCTGGTCTTCACCAGTGTGAAGCAGCTTCTCTTACAGTTAGGTAATACTGAATAACTTACAAAGTATTACAATTAAATCAATTTACTAATAGGTGATGACAGTATAAAGCCATCTGCAAATGAAATTGAAAGAATTATTGGCACGATAGAGAAGGAAACTTAGAGTGTGTTAGAGGAATCGCAGAGTGACGAATTGCATGAATATGACGAAACAACGAAGGGTACGTAAGAACAGGAAAGTCTGGCGATCTCCCCGCAAGGGATGCGGCGTTAGAGGATAGAACTGAAAACAACTTTTATAAAAATATTAAAATGACTCTTAGTCCTACGATGGAAGTTTGATTATGCACATTTTCCGACATACGAGTATGCATTGCGTAACTAAAATTATTTGTGTCATAAAATGCTTGCACACAACTACATGATTTAATTTTATTTTCGACAATTTGTTTCAAATAGGTTTATATAGCTACCTGCCTACCAATCTTAGTTGTATAATAAAAAAGAGGGCGTTTTAAAATAGTGAAAACCATATAGTAGGTAGGTAGGTACCTATTCAAGATTAGACCAAACTAAAACATTATCTTAATTCCATCTTATTTCACATGAAGGCAACATATAGAAAAGTCTGAACAATTATAATATACAATTACAATTAGATATATTATTCACCTACATAATATTACGTACTAATTATATTCTATTGGCGTTATATTTTGATCATGGCTAAAGTTACAGTAATTAATTTTATCGATCACTGCTAATAAACAATCGATAATGCGTACGATCAACACCAGCCCTTTTCCAAATCGTTTTTCATTGTAATTTCTGCAGCTTGGTAACTAGTAGGTAGGTGGGTAGCATACGACTTTGGGCCGAAATACGATAGGTTTTAACAACTGTCGCATTGTCGTTTTTATCATGCCTATCTATTCGGCATTTTAAAAATACTCAAATATTTTCCGATTAAAGTACAATAGCATCAGCAAATATATTAAAAGTAGGTACATCTAATAAATAAATTAAACTTACGTTTCTCTTGGAAAACCGAAAATCGTCGCTATGTTTAGTTCACAGGTAAGTTTTCTGGAAAACGCCGAAATACTCCAGATCAAAAAAAATGTATGTAGCAAAAACCAATATGTAGCAGTATGTACCTAAACTTAGACAAGTAAATCACGAGTATTACGCGATGTGAACGGCGTCAGGGTTCGTACTGAACTGAGAGCGCAACAAATCTCATGCACTTTTAATACCTGAAATTTTGTTAAGCACAATATATGTACTTCTTCAGTTTACACGGCAATATAACGTTTTCCTGTGATCCCAAAGCCATGATACGTGTGTATACTTGAATTCGTAATCCACTCGTGGCCAATGCTTCTGGTAGTTATATAACCGACACATAACAACAATGTTTTAACCCCAATTAATGTTTTTTTGCAGAAACAATGAACACGCTCCCAGAATGTTTAGTTATAATCGCTAAATGTGAAAACTGAAATTATCAATACTGCATTGGGTACATGAATTCAGCATAGTAGTTTCGATAGTTTTCCTCGATATTAAATTTCGCGCCAGTTTTAGTTTCCCCAATCGCCACTCGCAGCGATTGCGCCATTCATTTGCTGAAAATGGAAAACAATCCGCTAATAAGAGAATCAATCTTCTAATCTAGTTAGGTCTGCACTATTTTTATGTATTAAATTAATGCAGATAACTTTATTTGAATAAAATAATGTAGATAATTGGCTGGTTGAAATTAAAAGTACTTGTTTAATCAATAAAAGTTTTTCCATTTGGCCCATAATATTTTTTTCATTCATGATTATTATGTTCTTCTGTAACTTTACAGTCGTTTTTCGATGTAACATTTTTATGAAATGTATTGAGAAAGTAATGGTATTTAAAATTTTATTTTTTATTTCATACATTTTTGACGCTCTCGAATACAAAAGTAGAAATGCAGTGTATCGCTTTTTACCAGTCACTTCATTTCTTGATAGCACAGCGCACATCTTTGATCACCTGGGATGGCATTTTGTAACTCTACTTGATCACTATGCCATGTCTATAGGACGTACAAATAATTTTACGAGTATAGTTTCAAAATGTCATCCCTGATTTAGGTAATTATAATAGGTATATTTATGCTGTATTTCACCAACTCTTTTGGTGAAGATTATCAGAGATAAGAGCCACTTAGCACAAATTTTATATTGAAAATAATGATAAGTGGCTCCTATCTCCACTATTCCTAACTTAAGAAGTTGGCGAAATCCAACATTAGCTCCTCGCTTATGGTGAAGGGTCGGCCTAGATTAATAATGATATGGCCTATCAGATTGGATCCTACTTGGGGAACTTCTTTACTTATGGCTTTATTTAATATAATGTAGTAAATAATTAGGAGTGCTCTCCTTTCCCAAACCCTGCTGGATGAAAACACAGCAATGTAGAAAATCTATTAGGTAAACTCCAAGGTGAGACAGTAAACACCTGTGACATTTTGACATATTCTCTATGCGTATCCAACAAGCTAAGATTCTCCAATTTGCACTAGATTATTCTGGTGAACCAAATTGCTTCCAGGGTATTTTTAATGACTGTTGACAAATCTCATTATGGTACTGCTAGGTATTATTTTTGTCTGGTGTATTCTATTATTAGTTCATAACAATGAATCACTAATTAAGTACCTACATAATCATCTACTTATACTATGTTGATATGTAAAACAAACATATTTCTAGAGTTGACTTCTATCATATTGTGTATCATCATAACACTAACAAGCTGATGAGAAAATATTTTAAAGTTGGGAATGAGTGACATATTATTAAAATGCTAAATAACATAAAAAACTTTCGGGTACTCAAGACTATTTGTGACATCTTCACCAAAACAGCAGGTCTCATAGTGTTTGTTCCCATAGAATGCAGTTGTAGTGAATTATAAAATATGTAGCACCTAGTTTGGAAACAACACTGTATGGCCGGACAGCCAGTTGAATTATGTAAGAGATTATCTTATAAAAAACGGTTACCAGAGAACACCCCGTAAGAATATTGCTCAACATGAATACAAAAGCCCTTTATAAAAAAATATCCTCAACAGATAAAAGCCCAAACTTTCTAGTTTGATTTCAGTAGATGAATTATTTATAACATGTTGAATATTTTGTTGCCTTTCCTATTTCAGATCCGCATATTTATTTATTTTCTAATCTATGGTAGTTTCTAACACGCTGGAAGAAATCATATGCTAATAGCTAATAGATACAATTAATTTTATTTTCAAAATACTATTTGATTTAAATTTGATACAAGCAAATTTCTTAAGGGCAATAGTCTTTTTTGGGATTAAGTTATGTTGAGCAATATTCTTATGGGTTTAAGTCATGTTGAGCAATATTCTTATGGGTTTTTGTCCGGTCATGTATAAAAACACAGTGAATAATGTTATATTTCATAATTATTTATTGTTTTCTTTTGGTGACATTAACAAGCCAAATGAACATTTGAATGTACAAGATAAGATATAATCATTATAATTAACAGACTATGTATCTATATAAATATATATTATTGCATATTAGGTAGATTTCCATAAGGAACTCTACCTATTCGTTTCTCCCGTGATGTCGCAGAATTGAAAAATTTCTACTCAGTATCACTAATTAGGACCAGGAGAACCCGAATCCGACCTTGGTTTAAAAGTTTATATATATAAGCCATATATATATATGTCCCTTTTCTTGTGCGCACGTTTGCGGCCAACCTATGCGTCGCAGAAACGTGAAACTTGGGTGGTAGATTTTTGGTAAGGGGTAGATGAACTGATAGGAGATTGGGTGAAATCCATTAAGAGGAAGGTTCACTTTTTAAGGCTTTAAATACAAAAACAATCATTCTGAGGGGATCCAATGATTGTGAGGGTCCGTGTCTGGTATCGTATGAAAGGGCATTTAATAAGGAATACAGATCAATTTACAGATTTTGTCTAGATCAATTCCTTGGACGACAATGATCGATCGAAAGATCTAGTTAAGTAGTTACCGCATAGGTACTAGCGTGTTTGTTGTCTTAGAAAAGTGCTTCACGATACGAGTAGAACTCACATCTTTTTTCAAATTTCTAGTGCTTAGGTACCGGTACTAATCCATATTATGTGTGGAATGAAAATAATTTGATTATTGGATTAGGTACTTCCTTTAATTATTGAAGTACTTAATCAAATATTTTTTCGTCATACGGTACTTCGATAATCAAAGAATAAACTACATCCATACTACTTCATCACTTCGCTGGTTTATTTGCTGATAATATTGTGATTGTTTTTATTGTACAGATGTACTCTTAAAATTAATAAAATTAATAAATCACTTGGAATCTACCTATGCCTGTGGCGTGCCAAAGGAATTTTTTTTATATAGTATGTATAATGTATAATAGTTAGGTAGTCCAAATGGAAACACTAACTGGTAAGTATATTATTTTACACAGTATAAGGTAGGTATTAATTTATTTTGAAATTCCTATTTTTAGCAATAGTTTAAGTATTATAATAATTACTAACATTTATATAAAGCAGTGTAGAAAAAATATTATACACTGAAAAATTCCCTCTTTGGAGTCGGGTGAATCCAAATACTTAGGTCACTCTTTGCTTAGCCATTATTTATACAAGAAAAATATCTTTCATAATAATATTATGTACTACCACTTATATTAGGTTCTCATGTTTAACATCACACCCATTCTCAATAATTACAACCTTAATATATTAGGTCTTTGATTTGCAAGACAATAATTATCTATGTACTTACATAAAAATATAATAACCTTGGCTTTAATTTGAAAATTGATTCAAATGTTTGATTTTTTTTTAATATTATTAGTAACACCATAATATGTATGACAGAATTTATTAGCTGATTTCACAGTACGGCACACTCGAGTAATTGTAAAAAAATATATAAATTTAATTAAAAATCAATGTAAAACAGATTCAATGCAAGCCCTTGTCCTCATCATACTCAAGAAAAATGGTGATCCCCAATCCCATTTAGTTGGGGTGCGAAGAAGGTCACCAAGGCACATGTCTATTGTCTCTTATGAGTCAGTATGTCCTTTTGGCCCCAAACACATTCCAGTTTTTATTCAGAGGGAGGTAAACATAAACCCATGAGTGCATTAATTTGCTATGCGATGTCATATTGATATATAATCTGTCCCAACCTCAACCTTTACTGTAGTACTCTGAAATGCATATTGTCAAAATTAAAGGAGAGTGACCATACCATGAACATGTCCTAAACTGAAGTTTGTGAATGAAGGATTTCACATGTTCCATATACATATGCTATGTCTCAAATGCTACCACCAGGTAGGTGACTGCTTAGAGCCGAATGAAGACCCAAATTACACGGACCTCAGAACAAAGTGGATTTTAGTGTAAGAGTATAACACTCTATAAATCCTTTCATTTATAATGCACTGATTCATTTATAATCACATCATTATGTTAATATAGAAGATAATAAATATGATACAAAAACCATTAATTACCGATAAAATGTAAGTTCGTGTCCGGAAGCTTTTAAACAACATTTAATAAGCGCATTGATTTAAAAATCTAATAAATATCAAAAGGAATGACGTGTATAACATGTGTCACCTTTCATCATGTAAGCATGATGCATATTAAGATAAATACAAAAGAAATTATTTAAGAGTAATGTCTACCTAATATCGTATTATAATAAAATTCTAAAAGGCTGGATGGCATACAATATATCTTGTTTTTAAGAAGCAGTATAATTAATTACTACCTTAGTACTACAAGCACTTTAGATTATGTTAATAGAAATTATAAAAAAATACCCATAAATTTATTTGTCTTCCATCAGTGTTAAAAATGACACCAGTAAAGAGCACATTTGAACAAATTGTTTAACAAATTACTTATACTAAATATGCATTTTTACAATTGTAACAAAATAACATTGTTAATTGCAGAAAGCCTCGAAGTATTGTCGAAAGTCGCTTGAACATGTGTATATTGTATCTGAATGCAGCCTTAGAGCATACACAGGGAATTTCAAAGACTTCTTACTAACGGACACAGGGATTGAATATACATATTTTAAACATTGACCTAAACCTTTGACAATCAGACCTATTATTACTGTTTTATGTCCTTATTCTAGGATTTTACGATGTGATGTAACAAAATGCCATACAATAAATAGAAATAAATAAATTTATTAAAATGCCGCCTTGGGTGAGCGATATAATTGAATTTTAATGTTAAAATATCTAATTTTAATCACATTTTGACACTTTGAAAATTGTAAAAGTCAAAAATCTCCAAATGAATATTGTTTTTTGCCAAGAAAATAGGAGTCACAATTATTTCCATGCTGTTGAATTGAAACAAATGAAATATAGCGAATCTAGTCGAGTGGAATGAAAATAATTTTGGTTAGGTACTTCGATAATCAAAGGTAGTAAGTAATGTTGGTTGTATTTAATTCTTCAATACAGACTTACCTGTTACTCACAAGTAAGTGCTTAAACAGAGCATGTTTATACTATTTAGTTATTCTGATGCCTATACAAAGATGTGAAGGTAAAAAAGTAATATTTTTTATCAGTAATTGTTGTAACAATAACACATATCAAAAAGCTTTTGAAATGTTTAACACTGATGAATATTTAATTAATATAAGAATAACATACATCAAACAGTTTAACAATGAAATCACATTCAAATTGGTACTAAAAAGTATTTTAATAAACTTAACAAAACCTATATAAGTGTTGAGTAGAGCATACCTCAACATATCCTCACGAACATAATAATGAAGGAGCATTACGATAAACAAAATACAATGTAGATCGTAGGTATTATACAAAGCTAATTTATGGCATCTCTGCCATATTTATTACATGTAGAGTATAAATGTTAACAAGATTACACATTACTAATAAAAATTAAGACAAGAAATTCACCACAATCCGTAAAGTACAGACAATATAGCAAAAGAAGTGACTGAAAACATTTGATTACATCACTCTTCATAGAGTTACAGTACATAGTTTGAGAAACTAAATAATAACCTCCACAACATGGGTGTGAAGGATGAAGCTTCAATCGAGTCTTTGTTAAATTGTTTATTATAGATGAGTTACAGGCAGTTCTCAAGTTTGGAAAGGTCAGCGCAAAGCCACTACCAAGATAATGAATTGGAAATTAACATGTTACAGTAAAATTATAAATGGTACCTATATAAAATACCCATTACACATTCTTATGTGCATTATACACTGGTATGTATTACAGTTTTCCAATATGGAATAATTATAAAATCACAATGAAAATTGATGGCACAACCCACGATGTCAAAATGGAAAGAGTGTGAAGAAATGTTCCAACAAAACTTGCCTCTTTTACTACAATAACTTCCAATGTTATTGGAATCAGTATCATCCATATCATATCCACCACACCACAGGTGCTGTCTAAATATTTTATGTAATAGTTTTCTTTACCTTATGTAAGGTCTGCTTGTTGCTGTAAGGAAATTTAAGTAGTGTGCAAATTTCTGTTTCATAAATCAAGAAATGCCTGTATACATGAAATGATAATACTTAACATATGAATTAATGAAGGATCAGTGATTCAAAAGATAACAGAATTAAATAAATTAAATAATTTTTACAACTACACTATTTACATTATAATTTTAGCATTAAGAAATATAAGGCAAAGTAAATAATTAAAAAGAAATAGCTTTGGACTTTATCACGAAACACTGAATGCGCGAATTGATTCATTGTGAATGATTAAAGTTACGAGTCTTCAGATTTGGAACCATCTTCTACTGCCACTTCACAAGGGTCTACTGCGAGGGATGAATCAGCTTCTGTTGCTACCTCGTCTGCTTCTGTTGTTTCCTCTAACGGTTGTGACACTTCGTGTTCCTCCTTTGGTTCACTTTGGTCACCATCATTTTCAGACTTAACTTCCGTGTCAGGTGCAGTTCTCAGAACTTCTGGGCCCTCTCCTTGTGGTTTCAAAACAATATACTGGAGCAAATCTGATAATGAAATGATTCCTACTACTCGTTCGTTCTCATCCACAACAACTAATCTATGAACCTGAAAATGTTAATGTAAAAAACATCTCAATTTTTTTTTAAATACATAGCTTGATCGTTTGATTATAATCTAAAAGAAAAATATTTACTATGGGAGACAATTTGAAACCATGGTCATCATTAAATTTGATGATTTTTTTATAAACCGTTTTATACAATTGGTCTACATTTATGCAAATGATTAGTATGTCTTTTATTAATATAAAAAGCAAGTCAATTTTTACATATCATAAACAAACTATTTATACAAAACACTTGAACAGATTAAAAAGTATTTATTTTAGATTAACTTACTTCAGCTCTTACTATTCTCTCCATAATTTCATACAGAGTTTCATCTAATGTACATTTCTGAACTCCTTCAAACCACTCATTCCTATGAGAGTTTGCTTGTTTTAGGGTTACATCTAAATCATTGTATGTCTTCTCTGCTGCTAGGTTCTGAAATTACATTACAAAAATATAATTTAGTAAATAGTTGATGTAATGAGAGTGGTGTAGACACTACATACTACAGATACTTACAATGACATCAAACTTAGCATAAATGTCTTTCAATTTCCCCTCTCCATCTACAAGGGGCAAAGCAGATACTCTTCTATTGACAAATTTCTTCAGAGCATCGATAATTGACGTATCTTCATCGGCAGTTTCAATATTCTCAAGTGTTCCTATTTTCACATCTCTTAGTTTTGAATGCATGTATGCTGGTTTCGGTAACTCATTTATCTGAAAAAGTACATTTGATAATTATCTTATTCCTTAAATTTCACGAATGTCGGATAGATTGTAACTGTTGCTTTTGTAATAAGTACGCCTTTTGCCACAGTACTATTGTCTTGTTTTGTAACTCTGCATGTTTATTGGCTAATAACGATTTATTTATTTATTAATGTGATAGAAGCAAGCGCTTTTGTAAGGATAAGGCAGTCTGGCATTCTGTCGCAGCGTGGGGGGATAAATGTAGAAATGAGTATTGAAATGAGGTGCTTACATATAAGAAAAGGAATCGCAGAATTCTCTTGTGTGTCAATATGTACAACACATTTCCTGTTGAAGGATCTATAATGGGTAATCGATGGATCCTATTTGTTATGAGCATCTTGATTGCATCATACAGTGAAGCATCTGGCGTTATGTGAACCAGTGGAATTATAGACCCCTTGAGTACCTCTGAAAACATAATTATACAATTATTAAACAAACTATGAAAATAATTACACTACAGCCTGCAATATTATAGAGTATTATATCCACGATATTTAGAGATAGTTTATAAAGATTATAAGTTATAAAAATAAAAATCAGCGATCACAGGATTAAAAATATCAGTAAGTAGAATATTTTGTTATGATGCATAAAAAACATAATTAATATGTATGTAAGTAATAGATTACATACACTATGCAGTATGTTAAGCAGAAAGTAATATTACACCTAATTCTTAATAAAATATATTTGACACTGTGCCAGAGCACAGCGTAAATATTTTTTTAATAATAACCTTCTTCTTTCAGAGTAAATGGACACCATTTTGGCAGACATCTAAAGACATTATAAATTCTAAACTCACATTTAATGTGTACTTGTCATACGAAATGTTTGCAGGTTGAAAATGACCACATTTCTTATATTTTTGTATTATATGTTATTTGTTTTATATTATAGTCAGAAATTTAATACGGTTTAATATAATTAAAAGGTTCTTACTTCTCCATGTTTCCAACTTATGCTCCTCTAATTCCTCCATCGTCACATTAGGGCTCTTGTAACACATCTGAAGGATCTTTATAAAGTCAGTGATTGTCAGCATACCAACAAATTCTTGCCTCTCTGAATCCCACAATGGGGCAGCTCGAACTCCTGTACCAAAAATAATCAAATCTGTTTTCTACTGCACTCCACAAAGGAAATACAAATCACATTTTAAGCAAGTGAATAAAACTAGACGCATTATTGCAGATCGCATAAGCATTTTCATAGCCAACTGATGAATAATACTACTATTTAATGAATACTGTGGATTCAACTTATCATAGTATGAATATTGAATCGAATAAACTAATAAATTTAACGCAATCTTTAGTTTACGTTTTGATTAGTATTATAGAGATTATTCAACAGAAGTGGCTACATACTTGACAAACGCAGCATTGATATAAACAACTTAAAGGATTTAATAGGATGTGCAAATGAATAGGAATACTGTTGTTGAAAGACAAGTGCCCAATCCCACCAACTACCACCTAGGAAGGAGAGCCCTAAGAAATTTCCATACAAAAACAGAGATAATATTCTATTTACTCAGTTATAGAGTGTGAGCCCTGTAATAATTCCATACGAAATGCAACATGCGACTCATCTACGTTAGGTGCCCAAATATCTCCGCCCAGAGTAGGCGAGTTGCATGTTGCATTTCATATGGATTTATTGCAGGACTCACACTCTATAACTAAGTAAATAGAATATTATCTCTGTTTTTGTATGGAAATTTATTAGGGCTCTCCTTCCTAGATAGTAGTTGGTGGGATCGGGCAAAGATATTTCAAATAATTTAGGTTAACTCATCCATATAGAAATAGTAATAAGAGGATCGCTATACTAGGTTTTGTTAAGGTTTGGGTATTTGGACTGATGTATGGAATAGTTGGTATGTTGAAACATAACTATTATGCATGCCACATTATTACAATTTGATAACTTCGCATTTATTGCATTATGCAGCTAACCTAATATTATATAGAGTAAGATTTAGATTACAATATTCAGCCTTCAGCAGTGACTGAAATAGCTGCACGATTTTTGGCATCGTTGCTGCTTTCAATTAATGATTGTCTTGTCATATAATTCTTATTTATTAATTGATAAAGTGCTATCAAAAGTAACAATCAATTACCATTGTACACGAGTGCAAAGAAAGCTTTCTTGACCAACAGCTGGGTGTCGAATACAACAAGCTTAGCAGATGTTGGAATCAAGTCGTAACACTTATGAAACTTGAAAAACTTGACAAATATCTGCGACTCATCTTGCTCTGCAAAAGAAATGAAAATATTGTCATTATTAGGAGTCCAAAATAAAATTAATACAGTCAGTATTAGTATAAACAACATAATTTTCACATATTGTCAAACACCCTTCTGAAGAGGTGTAAGTCTGGGTCTACTGAACAACACACAGGTCGGAACAACATTAGGTATAACATTTCTCTATAATGTTTGAACACACTTACATGTCTTTGGGATAATGTTACTGATAAAACTAACAATGTTTCTGAATTTCATTATATTTCTAACTCACAGAGTCTAATACATTATAGTTTTTATCTTCATGTACACTTGTGTTGTAATAAAAATAATACATTCTTCTTGTATTGATCTGTCACCCATTTGTGCTTTTTATTTATTCAGACAAAGTTCTACCTCATCCATCATTCATGTTCTGTCACGGAATGAGTATAATACATAGGAATATCCTACATCCCACACCAAGAAACATGATGGGACAAAAAACAGAGAGGTGATGATATGAATTCAATAGATGGTTCAGGACAACTCTTTCCTTTTCTCTTAGAAATTGCCTTCACCATTTAAAAAAACCGGCTCCTATTTAGTTTTTCATCAAAATGTTTTCATTAAAAACAAAATACAACTCTCTTCCAGAGTATATTTATGTGTATACTTGAAAGAAAATGTATTAAATAAAATGCAAAAGTTTGTAAAGGCACATACCTTTTATATGAAAATAATTGGCGTCTGTATCAATACATACATTGATCAAACATAACCAATTCCCCGGAAAACGTGGGATGTATTAAGCCTGGAGGCCTGTCTATGTTTCTACAAGAAGCTAATGAGAGAAACTGTTTACAAATTGTTCAAAAAAGGCTAATTTGATTGGTAGATGCCTGAAGGCTACACTAAGGTTGGTATTATCAGTCTCACAAATAGAAGACTTGAGTAGTAATAAGGAATATTGTTTGAATACTACTCGTAAATATAACTATGGCTATGCGTAGTAAATATAATTATTTCTCCATTTGCTAGAAAACAATTGTAGTAATAATATAATATGCCTTGACAATCCATAAGTACCTAATGCTAATAAGTTAATAACTGACTACATATAATTATGACAGGTAATGTAGGTATACCTAGATACAATTAGACCATCACCTGTTTGTTTTATCATCAATGCAATGATTGTGTGTTATGCACAATAGTATTATGTCTATCAAGTATATATACCAACCACTTTTATTACTGTTTTTGTACCCAATATGTACTAAATAGAGAATTTAGTACTAAGTACACAAACAAAAAAATATGTCGTGTATAAATAAAGAGTGCTGTCAAAAAAATATCTGTTCGTAGTCCAAAGTAACTTGCCTACATCCAAGTGTTTCCCTTACCAGTTTAACCTAATACGATATTTTATCAATAACTCAAAAATCCTTGAAATAACAGCATTGATAAACTGTACAATAAAGTAGCTACTTCGTTATCTTGAAAAGGTTGTATAGGTATATCTCGTAATAATAAAATAATGAACAACTGGAACATAAGAATTAAACCTAGACCTGTATTATACATAGACTGTGGAAAATTGACAGTTAAGTATTAATAGGTATACAGCACAACTTACACAAGTCTAAACAAATTAGATTATAGTATGTACGTACATAATGTTCTAAAAGTTTATTCAAAGTAAACAAATTCCAAAAATTCTTGAAATAGTACTTCTTCTCTCCCAAACCGCACAAACCGCAAAAGTAAAATGAGGCAGAAAAACATTCGCGAAATCGTCGCCGGTCGGTCAATGAATATAAATACATATCTAAACATCACAAATGATTAAAATGTTTCAAGAAATTACTAGTAGGTACGTGGAATGGCTTGTGTTTGTTTCAAGATCTTGGGAAATTTATTAGAAATAAAATATAGATATTAGATTGTAGAAGCACAGGAAATCTTGTAATAATAATGATACAATATATATTGTGTTTGCAGCAGTGCGCATTGACTGGGATCTTAAGAGAAGTCTGGGACAGTTTTACGATATTAGCGCCCAAAAACAATGTTAAGCTTGAGAACTATCCCTATGGTTGAATATTAATTATATTTATGTTTAATTAAGTATCCTAAACTCTAGTGAAATTAATATTCCACATAACATAGCTCTGTCTCGATAGCACGCTGAAAAATAATAGTTGTTGTCTTGTTGCCAAATTATGCAGAGGTTGTTAAACTGTCCCGCGAACGATAAACATGAAAACAATATTTGACACATAAAAAACCTACACAATAATCAGAATGTCTCATGTGTGCATATTTTCCACAGGAATGTTGACATGTGGTGATGTCTGATATTTTATATAAAGTGTTTAAATACCTATCTACAATATACCGGGATGTACACACATTGCACGGGTCGTCTTGAATGAATTATTGAGGAAGATAATGGACGATTTCATTTTAGACTAAAACCATTTATCATACGGACTAACTGACTGTATTTTAATAATAAACTCTGATTCAACGTTTATTTTTGTATGATCATTTTATCCACATAGTCGGTATATCATTTAAAACCACGTATTCTCATACAAACAGTAATATTTCAGCACAATTATAGAGCAATTGAGATGATTATGGATATATAAACACACAAGTGAGTAGAATTACCCCTGAAATGTTTACACTTGATCAATATCGTTATTCAATTACAAGGTACACCTGTAAATTATCCCCGACACATAAATTAATAAGGTAGGTAAATATCACGGAGACAAGAAAGTAATCGGTAAACAGCTAGGTTATAAAGCATGCAGTAGTATTGTAAGATATCACGACAACCTTTGCTGAGCACATCTGCCAACCAAGCTTTCCAAGCGCGGCTAACTTCCTCAAACTCCTTGATGAGGTCAATGGGGTACACGTCCCACTGCGGTTGCCCGGCGCTCAGGGGCGCGTGGTCCGAGTAGTACACAAGGTGCGGTGCAGCCACGCTGGCCGCTGCTCCCAAACTGCCAGATGTTACGGATATAGACCGCCCTCCTTTGACGGACGCTATTTCCGACTCCCCGCCGTCGTACTACTAGTTGTTAATACACAATATTACATTCGAAGCACAACTTGTCGCTTTCGTACAACGTTAGAGATTCGAGTGTGATCAACTCATAATGAAATAAATAAACTGTCGACTGTCTCACTCATCCCGTCTTCTGAAATAATAGTACCCGGCATCACCGAGTCTACGTTCCCAGTTCCCATTCGTAGACTAATTCATTACAAGTAATGAACCGACTACGCCAGTAATACTGAACACTAGAACACTTATCTACCAGAACATCTCATCATGCCGGATAGGCAGAGATATATGAGCGCCGCACTTATATCCTTACATACATATCTCGCTTCCATCAACTTCCAACAACCTTCATAACATTCGTCATACACGATCAGCAATTTCTATCACTTGACATGTGTCCTTCCCTAGATATCTGGTCAATACATTCAATCCTCGATTCTTGGACAAACACGTTTCCTCGCACCCTTTCTTTCAGACTTCCAGATATATTTCCTCTCTCATTATATCATTAGCATTCGATCCGCACGCAACTTATTCGCATTCATCCTGGTCGTAACACACTCGTCCTTCATCCGCTCATCTCTCTAATTATTTCACCTATCCGCCTATCCTATTCCACTTTATCATTTTCAGATACGTTAGACCGGGTTTGCGTTGTACACTAGCCTCTTTGACTCGACGGAAATGTTCGTCCACTCAAAATGATATCGAAAATACATTTTACTCACCTAAATCGGAAAAACTGACTTTCTCTAGGAACGGGTCAGCAACAGGTAACTGAAAAAAAAGAGAAACAAAATTACAAGAAATTCAGTAAATACTTGAGAAATACAGTAGGTACATTTAACATGTTGCAGAAAATACTTCTTGTGAGTTTGTGGGGGTAGCATATTTTATAATTAATATTATTTATTATTATACCATTAGAAGTCTCTCATCCAAATATTAATACGCAAAATTATACAAAATAAATCCAAACGTGGGCCTAAAAATACTAATCATGGCGCTCGTGTATATTAATTTGTATTGGGGCAGTGTAAGTAAATAATTCAGAGTTTCTCTCCCACATTATTGTAAAATCATGTACGCTAAAACGTTAAATAAATGTTCGAAAATATTAGTCGCTCATTTTTGGGAACCTTGAAATTATGACTGCAGTACCAGATAACAGATAGAGAATCGAGAATTCCGTTTGCTTTTCGGCAACGGTTGAAAGATACTAAATAAAAAGTTACCCACAAAAAAACATTTTCAATTGGGAAGGACCTGGACATTGGACAACAATGCAGTAAGCCTTGGACAAAGAAATAAGCATAGTACATCTTCAGAGTCGGTACTCTTGAAAGTCATAACCCCAACCGATCACATCACTTATACATATGTTCATATCTATATAACTAAAGGAAAGTCGGTTTTTTTGTAAGTGTTCGCATAACTCCCGCATTTTACGATGGATTGCTGTGAAAATTCATATGAACACTTCTACCGATCCGCTTCAGGTTTTAACAGCGCCATTTTTGGAAAAAAATACTTATTTTAAGAGATATTTAACTTTGACTTCGAAATACGGAGGCAAGTACCAAAACACGGCGGCCATGTTGGTCATGACAACGTCACGTCACAGCAGACAGACCGGGCTTTAAGCATGTGCAGATGATTGCCTGACGCATGCGCAAAGCCGACAATTAGTACCAATCTTAGATTAACGTGGGTAAGTTTTCTTAATTCCACAATATGGCAACATTTTACATATAGTGGTTGCGAACCAGGGTATTTTATACAAATTTACAGAAGTAGCCGAGTCGCAAACCTATAAATTTAATTGTGAGGAATGGGTAGTTTTTTTCCCGGGCATCGCCGGGTAGCTTAGCTAGTTCCTACTAAGAATCAACGGAGGCAAGTGTGTAACCTTGAAATGATCAATCGCACTGTTACACTATTTTAAAAAAAACATTAAAGAAGAGCGATTCAAATAGATAGATGTTTTGTACAAATTGGCGTAATAACACACATTAAAATACATTTGTATAGTTTACAGTTAATAAATTGATTGATAAAGCATCAATCGCCCTAAGATAATTTGTTTTATCTGAATTGACTTATAAAAGACTTGGAAATTGGCCAGACAAAATAGATGATTGACGATTACCCAAATGCTCGTAAACATCTTGATACATACGTCATACACACACACCATGCATGTAGTTGTAGGTGTAATCATTTTATATTTTTACGTTTCCGTATGAATGAATCAAATAAATAAACATACCCACGATACTTTCTTCAATCGTCCATAATTTCTAAAAGATGTAAAGTTAGTGTCATTTGCATCGTTTGATGTTTTTACTACAGGCGTCGATTTTATGGCAGAGGCACCCGTCTTTCTTTGTAAACGTGAAGTCACTGCACTATTAGCATAGAAACTTGTAAGAGGCGAAGAAAATTTACGACTTGTAGAATGCATGGGCTCTGCTAATTTTTCCGGAGTCGAGTGTTTGCGAGAAGGTATTAACTTTGATACTTTCCTAGTTAACGGCGCAGAAAACTTTCTGTGAGGCTGTTGGTTCCGAAAGAATTTAGTTAATCCGACGGATATCTCGTGTGCCATACTCTCGGGAGTCATTATTAGACCCAACTCCACATTCGAAGGCACAACCTATTTGATCAGCTTCTCACTTTTCACTAAGCATCTCAAGTAGCTTGACACTGATTAACCACGACAAGTAGGTAATGAATCAGTGATATCGAGTTTTTCATAGTCTATGAACCCACTAGATATAGGAACTTCATGTATCTACATACTTAAGTACCTGTGCCTAATAGATAAAACAAAGAATCATAAAATTAATATGAAAATGGATGAAGTGAGCAACAATCCTACACATCATTTCATGGTTAATTTACAAAAGAGAACAACTACTTAGATACCAAATAAAAAAATATTATCCAGGTATGTAATCTATCTCATATACTGATACTTAGCATTATTACTATTAAAAAAGTAATGTAAATATAATAAGGAGACATGCGGGTCTGGTTAAAAATGATGCGCAGTATCACTGCTGAAATATGGAACTGAAGTAAAGTGAGCATTGTAGTCAATTCTGAAGATTAGACAGAGAACTAAAAATATATACACAACTTAGAGAAAAGTATCTGGGGGGTGGGATTGGGAAGGTGTAAAAGATGACACAAAATAAATGCGGGGGAGGGACTGCTTAATATTACGGAAGACAAAGATGTGTGTCAAGAACGAAATAGGCGACACTTAATTCTATCCTTTCATAGCTCATAACAGTAATTCGTACAAGAGCAATGTAATGCTTATACAGTATTTTTATCCAATACCTAGATATTTAATGTCGGTACTTTGAAAGCCGTGAAAGATCGCGAGGTAATCAAATTAGTTAGATACTTGTAAGATTCAGCAAATCTTTACACTTTTTAAGTTCAAGCAGAACCAACGACATAGATAACACACTGGTAAGTTTGTCATGTGAATGAAATGGCATATTGAATCGACACGTTTTGAGTAACTTATGCCGAGCTCACCAGACATACAGGGTGATTTAGTTTTACCAAAATTGCACTACGAAACCACAATAGTTATAGGTCTTTGAAATTGTTCCTTATAAATTGTTCCTGCAATATTATATAACGTGATGTTGTAATGACAATATAATCTGCAATTATTAGACCGTTATTATTTATATTATTCACCCATTTTCATAATAATATGAATTTAATGCATCATTAAGTGTGTTTGTGGGAACAAACATTATTAGCACTATACCATGTGTGAAGTCTAGCAATGGCATCATCTACACAACTGATAACGATAATTCGCCCACATAATATGATTGAAATAATATGTCGATCAAATAATCCATTACATATTACTCGGATATGTTAATAGTATCGACTAGGTATGACAAACACCAATCAACATACCTATACTCTTTTCACATTAATGACAGAAACAATAAGAGCAGTTAATGTTAAACCATTGAAAGTAGCGGATTTTGTATTAATACGGTGCTTTTAGATTTCTCGATGGAAAGTTGTGGGGTAGTCTGTTTTTCTTTCATTCTATACGTATTTTGGGGTGCTGAATCCGAATCCGAGGTTTGCCAACAAAATTTCGTGACGGAACATGGCGAAAAATTTGTAAAATGGCGAATATTTACATTTCCTGGCGAATTCTGGATTTGAACTTAAAAACCATCAACTTTTTGTGGGTCATTTATTTGGCAGAATGAAAGCACATAAAATTTTCTACAAATTTGGTGTATAATTTTTTTTTCTAAAATAACTAGCGGCGGAGCTGTAAAGCTCCAAAAATTGGCCAAATTTTCTTGTTATTTTAAATTGTGAAAATGGAAAATGTATGGAGAATAGGTCACCTTGTTCGAATTATCACCAAATTTTGACAATTATTCTTCAGATTCATGATACATATTTTACCTCGTTGGAATCAGTAAATATGGAGAAAGGTTTCAGGATAAATTTTATTAAAAAATATAGTGAAGTGTTTAAGCTAAAAAGGTTTAAACATTTTTAGCCTAAACAAATTACTATATTTTTAAATAAAATTATTTAAACATGTCTAGCTCAAATATTTCACGGTGTTTTTAAATAAAAATTTCGTTAGTAGCTTTCTTTATGTTTTCTAATTCCAACGAGGTAAAATATGACTCATAAATTTAAAGAATAATTGTTGAAATTTGGTTATGAAGGCAACAAGGTAATCTTTTTCAATACATTTTCGATTCTCGTAATGTAAAACAATAAGAAAATTTGGCCATTTTTTGGACCTTGACAGCTCCGTTTCTATTTATTTTAGAGAAAATTTTTATATGGAAATTTTGTAGTAAATTTTACATACTTTCATTTTGCGTAAAAAAATAACTTACGAAAGTTGTCAGTTTTCGAGTTCTTATGAAGAAATCGCCAGAAAACGAATATTTTCGCCATTTTTTGTATTTTTCGCCATGTTCCGTATCGAAATTTTGTTGGCAAACCTCGGATTCGGATTCAGCATCCCAAAAAACGTATAGAATGAAAGAAATCCCTACTACCCCACAACTTTCCATCGAAAGACTGCTTTGTGTTTAATTTCACCGGATTATATATCTTGTAGAGAATTCTAAAAAAAAGTTAATATATCTCTGATTTTTTATACATACATAATACAGAAACTGTTTTCCCGACAGTCGCAAAGAAAATAATATTTTTCGTTTTGATAATATGAACTGAAATGTAGTAGATGACTATATTTTTTATTGAAGCGAAATTAGTCCCAAATAGTGAAAAAAAAACAATTTTTAATATTTGATTATGCGATTTTGAACCTTAAAGCCGCGGGAAATGAAACACAGCCGTCCTCTTAAGTAAATAAATATAAGGATAGATGGAGGGTGGAGGGTGCGGTTCGACTCGACGACTCGACCGTGGTAAAAAGTGCCTGGTGAAGAACCCTAAAAGCGTAAATAAATAAATCTTTATTGGCAAAAGAAACATACAGAGAGAGAGTTACAAAACAGGAGAATGGTAGAGTGCCAAACGGAGGACTTTTTGCAAATGCAGTATCTAGTATCTTATAGATTAGTACACAACTTAGGTCGGCGCATAATATCTTAAATCTCAATATATCATATTCCACATCTTGTACTCGTAATACCGTATTGATAAATCTACTGTAGTATTCTTCGATCCAGCAACTTACGTCCAGGATACACAGAAATTTTAGAATTTTCAAGATATCCTAACGAAAGTGGAAACGATCCTAGAAGAAAAACAAATAAACATAAAACATAAACAACAAACAAAAAGCTTGTTTTAAGTAAATACGAATATAGTACATACTGAAAACATGAATAATAGGAATACTAAGAAAATGAGGAAAAGTATTACCGAGAAAATCTAATCAAAATAATGTACGATAGATTTTATAAAACGTAATTTATGAAGGCACTATGTATATATGCCATCACCCTAGTGAATTTCATGAAATGAAGACCAGGTAAAACATCATTCTGATAATTGTACGTACTATTAATGGTACCCTCTTGGTACTTAATCTATAATTATGTATATCTCATTTTTGTTTCTATCTTGGGTTGGCTGGCAGAAATTGTCATTTGGAAATAAGTCCGCCCGTTGTATGTTTTTCTGTACAATAAAGTTTATTTAATTTTTATTTTATTTTATTTATTTTAATTGAACGCTTTTAAGTTAACAATAAATTACCTAGTAAGCGATCTTCATCTTGTCGCATAAAATAACATTCTTATAAATATTATAGCAATACTCGGTCCATTTCACTTGGAACTGATCGCAATTTTGCGTAGATAATGGGGAAAAGTTTACAAATTGGGTCAAAGTAATCGATCAATAGAAATTTGAATGCAAACTACGCAACCGACATCTTCCTTAATAAGAGCAATTGCAATTGTATTTTGTTATTGTTTTTATTCTTTTCTGCTGTACAGAGTGATTGACTTATTCTTTGCAACCTTTTATAATTGTGTTTTACTGTCACTTTATTTTTATCTATTATGCAGAGACTGATTGTTTTTAACCCCTTATAATTGTATTTTATTGTTGTTTTATTCTTTTCTATTATACAGATTGACAGATTGATCGTTTTTAACCTTTTTACAAAATGTGTTTTAATGTTATTTAATTCTTTTCATTATATACAGACAGACTGATTGTATTTAACCTTTTTTTATAATTGCACTTTATGATTATTTTATTATTTTCCATTATACACATTGATTGTTTTTTAGCCTTATATGACTGTATTTTATTATTATTATTACTTTATTCCTTTTTAGTACACAGATTGATTGTATTTAACCTTATATAGCTGTATTTTATTATTATTTTATTCATTTCCATTATACATCAGACAGATTAATTTTATTTATTTGACCTTTTTATAATTGTACTTTATTATATTGTCTTTTTTTACTATACAGGCTGAATAGTTGTTTTTAACAGTTGTATTTTATTATTTTAATCTTTTCTATTGTATCTGTGCTGAATATAACTGTTCGTATTAATGATTATTTTGCCTTACAATTCTATATCATTTGTGTATTTCTCATTTGTATTATGCCTTGTTTTATATTGCTTAATTGATTATGATCAAATATTTTATATTATATATTGTCAAAGGCCGTAGGCCGTGAATTATATATTAAATTAAAATTAAATTAAAATTAAATTAAATTAAATTAAGAGTAGTTTCCATCAATTTTACGTGACGGATATCGAGCGACTCAGGGGTTCAACATTCACTGAAAATGTGTGACAAAAAAATTGTCTTCAATTCAACCTATGATTACCAGGGACTGTTATAAACGTGCAAAGTTTGAAACATCAAACCTTCGTAATCTCATTGCTGCTGTCAAATACCTACTTGCTAAATACACATTCTCGTTAAAATCATACAACGTATACATAGATAAATTAACAATGTTCAACATTCAGAGAACTCAACTTCAATACATATTAATAATACTAGTGGAGCTAATTCATACTTCCCATTAAACGGTTTCTTTCAAACTTCTGTGTGTATAGAACCCTACCGACTGAAATAACAAGGATGATAATACGGTACATCACGTTCCACGAATACTTTCTACGAGTAATCTTACCAAAGCAGCACATTTCGCGGAATACCTATTATTAAAATCTCAAATACAATACATATTTTATAAGTCGCTCCATTAAACACAAACACGACACGACAAAATTCGACTCGTTGAAATGCAAGTTGGTGTAACAAGTAAATAGTAATATTCATAATGTAATTACAGGTGGGTAACAACTTATAGGATACATGAAAAAAAGTTGTATTAAATACTAAAAAAAGTATCCACAGGGACAGCGATGGTTATTTGCTTTCACATAAATTGATAAATATATTTAACGTCATATTATCTACTGATCACAAAAAACGTCCAGAATCTGATGGATTACGAAATTCTACACATTAACTACAAACTGGAAACTTGCTGAATCTGATATTTATCAGAAATAAATAGGCACTTCCTACAATTCGGAAATAATGCCTTGTACTATTAGGCGCGTACGATTTCGCCGAAGCAATACGGATATTTGATAAATCCTGACCTGAGTAAATTGATGTTAATTCTACTTGCCCTCAGGTCAATTTCTCAAAGATCTATTAACATTGTCTATTGTATTTTAAACCTACTCTGCTCTTTTATAGTTCAGTCACTTTAGGAAATCAATGTATGGGGAAGTTGGCAAAATTAATAACAGATGGGACTCTATGCAGTATGATACCTTAGGGTGAGGTGTTTCAGAATATCAGGCGTCCCCCCCGCCACACCTGACGCGTCACCCCCCTGGCCCCCCGAATAGGTCCCCCTACGTGGTTTTCCTCTATTTATCAAAAAACTGTAACAGATAGAAGGAAAATGTTAAGGACAAAAATAGTCCTTAATAAATTCTCTACAAAATAGGTAAAGCACATTTTTTGATAGGACTAGTAATTTACCCGCAATAGCCGGTGAAAGTATCGTAATTTTTTAATAAGAACCAAATTTTTTTTATTTTACTCAAATTGCTGAAAATTCATAAGAGCTACAAGAAAATGGTCAAAGAATGAATTAATTGCTATAGTTTTAGCTATAAAATGAGCTATTATTTATTTTTGCACGGCTCATAGTTTTTGAGTTATAACATAAAATTCCAATGACAGAAGTCTTAAAAATGGAACTTTTCATACAATTTGTATTGAAATGCTGTGATATTAAAATTTAGGTTAAGCCTGTTTTTCACAAGCATGTGAAAGATAAAAAATGTATTGGAGTATGATTGGGTCTTTTTAGTATTTCAAGATATAATCCTTTCGAAGTTGAATGCACTTTTGCCAGTCATGTTTCAAAGCCATTATCCCAGTTTTCCAGAAGGATTCCTCAAGGTTAGGATATGGGTCAAAAGCATTGGCACCCGGCGATTCGAGGGTTTGTACAAGTCCTGTTCTGAAGTTAAGATGAACACTACTGATTAAAATCAGATCACTGGAATCTCTGCTATCACCTAACTAATAATTCCGCGATCTTTGAAAAATTAATCCATGTCTTTATCGACGTTCTCCAGAACTACTGCATTTTATTGCTTTCCGCTTCAAGGGTTGTGTTTGACACCTTGCTGTGCCCATTCAAAATCTGGCACTTACTTTCTAATCATGGCATATGATGGAACAGACTCCATTAATGAACCCGATATTTCTTTTATGGTTCGTGTCGGTCTATGACCTTAGATAAAATAATATTTTATCACGGATCGCAGCTGACAATTTCACATTTTCACAAAAATGTCAAACACGTTGAAATAAAAATGGTGCCAAGAGTGCCAGCGTCGTCCTATCGATCTCAAATTTTGTAAATAGCCCTAATGAAGTTTAAATTATCTATATCAATAATGAACTTAAACTGGTCTGTACATTTTTTTCTCAGGGCTACGAAGTGTTCAGCCGAACCTCGTATCTTACACAGACATACACTAAATTTTCTTCTTTAATGATCTTGACGAATCCTTCTGCAAAACTGGGATACGGCTTTGAAATATGGCTGGCAAAAGTGTATTGAACTTCTAAAGAATTATACCTTAAAATACTTACAAAATCCAGTCATACTCCAATACATTTTTTATCTTTCACATACTTGTGAAAAACAGGCGTAACCTAAATTTGAATATCACAGCATTTCAATACAAATTGTATGAAAAGTTCCATTTTTAAGACTTCTGTCATTGGAATTTTATGTTATAACTCAAAAACTATGAGCCGTGCAAAAATAAATAATAGCTCATTTTATAGCTAAAACTATAGCAATTAATTCATTCTTTGACCATTTTCTTGTAGCTCTTATGAATTTTCAGCAATTTGAGTAAAATAAAAAATTTTTGGTTCTTATTAAAAAATTACGATATTTTCACCGGCTATTGCGGGTAAATTACTAGTCCTATCAAAAAATGTGCTTTACCTATTTTGTAGAGAATTTATTAAGGACTATTTTTGTCCTTAACATTTTCCTTCTATCTGTTACAATTTTTTGATAAATAGATGAAAACCACGTAGGGGGACCTATTCGGGGGGCCAGGGGGGTGACGCGTCAGGTGTGGCGGGGGGGACGCCTGATATTCTGAAACATCCCACCCTAAGGTATCATACTGCATAGAGTCCCATCTGTTATTAATTTTGCCGACTTCGTGCTGCAAAAGGACTGAGCTATTAATACCGTACCATTATAAGATTCTAAAATGTATTCTGAAATTAGTAATAAAAAGTTATATAGGGAAACAGTAACTTAGAACAAAATTGACATATCGACATTATCTTAACTTGTTGACTTTCGTGATGGTGACAATATCCGTCTGCTTATTGACGCTTTCCAATTCCCACGAGTCTTATTTTATTTCATAGAACGAACTCTAACAGTTATAAAGACTAATCTTATGATGACAAATACTAAAGTAGGAATGCGACCAGTTAGATCCGTTCATAACAAACAATTTACACCAACATTTACAAAAAAACACAAACCAACATAGTATCAATTACATTATAAACGAAAGAGGAAAAACTGAGTCTAATATTTATTATTGTCCAAGGGATTTATTTGAAGGGGAAGGGAAAGGATTTCTATCAATGTATCTCCACTCCCTAATATATTATTCTCCTCAAATACTAAAATACTAGTATGTTATATAATATCATGAGTTACGAGTACGACGCAGTTACAAAATATTCATCGCGAAGGTGGGTATGATGTACGACTATCAACTCATTGAAATACCTACTTTAAACTGATAACGTGAATAATAAATAATTTTATGTGTAAACACCCGCACGAAAAGTACAATTATTACACGACCTGTACTACTAACGTTCAATTAATCACAAAAGACTGAACAAAGCAAATATGTATAGGTTGTACTAATTTATTCTCAAAGGAGTTCCTTGTAAACATCAAAAATACCATCATCAAGCTTACGTAATTAGACACCTATAAGAAGCTTTCGCATAATGTAAGTAGATAAATACTTGAAGAGCAAATACATTATGAAGATACTTAAATATCCCAAGAGATTAACATCATTCTCGGTAGAGATACTCTGATAATCTGACGAAAGCAAATAATCTTTACATGCTTAACCACCAGGCGCGAAGCTACCTAAGAACACGATTCCCATCGAGTTACCTTTTGGATAAAATGATAGGTATAATAGTGTCTAAGTTGATGTAATCCAATAAGAAATGTTAGCCCCGGCTTCCCTTCTGCAGGAATCCACCCTTCGCCACTGTTAACCACCTACCAATATTGTGGTTTGTCTCTACATCTAATTTATTACTATGTATTTCCTCCTCAAGCCAAATAATCCTCTTCAAAGAAATGAGTGTTTTACAATTTCGTATTTATTTTTATTATGATTCATACTACCTTCTAAGTTTATTGTTTCACAAAACATTGTGTTTTTTTTTTTATTTCTGATGTATTAATGAACCAGTATATTGTATTTATAACGATATGTACTAGAGGTAGGAAGAACAGCTGCAAGTGAAAGAAAATAACGATGGACTTATGCCAACTTACCCCTCTGGCGTCTCTGAAAAGGATTGCGGCACGGTGAGGGTCTATGGAAGGATCAGCACCCCTATGGCGAGCTCCCATACGCATTCCTTCACTGCTGTTAGCGGCGCGACGCAATTTAGCACCTGAAACAAAAAGCAATACGCATGTTTAATATAGCATTCAATTACAAAACCATCATTCGGCTTCACGACGTGAAAACAATAGGGAATGTAACAATACAAAAGGATTGAATCAATACTTTGTTTTAATTCTCTGCTTGTTTCACTAAGTTAATAAAGGATTCAATTTCCTAAATCAGTGAAAACATTTTCCTGAAAGTGAAAAACCGCAAGATAATAACACGAAACCTAAATATTATTGTATTTTTATAAAGAAGTGTTTTAATGCGCCTATACCACTTTTTTAACCCTATAAAGACAAAGAAAGTACGTACCTAATACTTCGGGAATCTGACTTATTGCTTTTGTTCAAAACTATCGACGTAGCAATCAGAAGTAAGAGTATACTTTTAATAAGAATCGTGACATGAATTCAACATTCAACAATCTTTAACAACAGGAGTAAATATTTTCCAATTATTATTAAGCAGTAATGATACTATTCCCCATAGGGGGTTAGAAAACTTGAACTAACAGAAACTTGAGCTACTGGGAGTTACGAGGTGTTGCGTTGGCACAAATTTGGGCGAAATACCAGCACTTTAGATATTATGTTGTACAAACGATCGATAAAAACCAACATTGTATTTCTATATTATACAACGTAGGCCTTGTAGGAAATAACTGGAAAGCTTGTGATAGTGTATGTGAATCCTAGTGTTCCAACAATCATAAGTTCCTGGTTACTCGGTTAGTTGAAATGTTAGATTTATCTACATACATACGTAGACGTCGACCTCGATGGCATTGATGGTGGTATTCGCTATTTGGGGCATTTCTTTTCTGTCTATAATGTAGTGTTATTATAGAGTAAGTTTATTATAACTCGATATTCAACTACTCAACCTATCCAACATCAACACAAAAAAGAGACTGATGGAGACCCTGATATTTTTTGTATCCCTGTATGGAGCGGAAACGTGGACAATGCGTGCCTATACTGGATGAGAATTTGCGTTTGAAATGTGGTGTTGGAGGAATCTCCTCCGAATACCATGGATAGAAAGATGAACGAATGCGTCAATCTTATCTGAGTTACACATTACAATTCTTTATCTGCAGTGTGTCTGAGGAGATTGTTTGGTTTCTTTGGGCATATTGTAAGACGGGAGCCAGACAATTTACAAAAAATAATAATGACTGGCCAAGTTGAAGGCAGGAGAAGTCGCGGACGTATACCAATGAGATGGACCAACCAGGTGACTGATGTCATTGGAACAACGTTTGCAGAATCATTGCGGCGGCCTGAAGACACACCAGGGTGGGTCAGACTGCTGCGAGAAGTACCGCATGAAGATCACGATCCTCAGCATTAAGGGACAGATTTGGAAGAAGAATATCCAACCATTATTTTATTATTAATCGTATCGAAAATAGTTAGCATAAATAAAAACAAAATACTAAGAATGAATTGAAATAATTGTGGCAAAGATTAAACTAAAGAATACAAAAATACAGTATCAACCTGCCTACATAATGTTGGTTTGTAATTATTAAGCGAGGAGACATAGCACGAAGGTATATTTGCATACCTAATAAATATGTGTATTTACATAATGAAATAAGACAAATGTTGATACATATCTGCAAACTTATTATAGGATTATAAATGATTCGTGTGTATTAGAAGAAGACGTCGCGAAAATCCTTGTACTATGACAGTTGTATGTAAATATTAGATACATAATTTATAGATGTCATAGTACAGTCTGCATGATTTATAATATTTACATCGCAATGTTTTGTATAGTAGTTATCAATTGGACACATGCGGTTTAAATATACAGAGTTACGTACAGCCATAACTAACAATAAATACCACTACAATACAATAGGTACAGTGTGTCATTCATTTATACATAACATTCATACGTCTATATCAACTGTTGTCGGTCAAGGAGACCAATAAATTGCGATTACCATATTGTCTTATATAATGTTACAACATATTATCTACTAATATTTTAACGTAGCCACAGCTAGTACAAAAATAGGCGCATCTGCCAGCGGATTAAGGCGTAGATACGTACTTATCTACTGTGGGAAATGCAAGAGGAAGTACACTAAATTGCTAGTATGACGAATCTTCATAGGTGGGAGGAAAACTTATATAAAATAATGGGTAGTATAGGAGTATCAAACATTTAATAGCGCCATCTCCCTAACGTACGTGTAAGTAATAAAATTTAATTTAAACTTACTTGGATCCGATTTTTTTAAAAACATCAAGCCATCGTACTATATATAGACTAACAAAGTATCAAAGGTGAATCTATAGAAATTCATTCGAACAACATGAATGTCAGTCTGATTAGAAATACAGCTGAATTCCTACATGAAATAAAATTATTACATTAATGAGTAACACAACTCTCTTACTTCCACTTTACCTATTTACCTATTTATTTATTTGCGTGGATGAAAAACTCGGGGTTTTAGAAGACTCTCATTACTTTTTCTGCAAATATTTATTTAAAAAGAAGAGTAAATATCCTTAAAAATCGTTTCAAATAAAAACATAAAGTTCCCTTTGGCAACGAAATAAAAAGAGATTGTATTTCCTGGAAGTGCGGATCCGTCATTTTATTTCAAATTAGCAAAAATAGCGGAGTAGAGACGGAAATATTTTATTGAGTTTATTTATTCAGCCTGTGTAAACATCGGATTAAAGATGAACATCTCCAAGACCAAAATGATGAGTAACACAGAAATATCCTATCCCGTCCAGGTAAATGGAGTACAAATCGAAAGGGTGGACAAATATGTGTACCTCGGACATACTGTGACGCTAACAAGAGAAAACCAGGAGGCAGAAATAGACCGAAGACGTGGCCTTGCCTGGGCAGCATTCGGAAATCTCTCATACATCCTGAAGTCCCCTAAATATTCGCATTATTTAAAAAAGAAGCTCTTTGATGCATGCATTCTCCCAGTACTCACCTACGGTTTAGAAACATCGGTCCTAACAAAGCGAATAATACATAAGCTGTTAGTGACACAAAGAGCTATGGAGAGGAAGATGCTGGGCATTTCTTTAAGGGACAGGGTACCGAATGTTCTTATCAGAGAGAAAACCAAGGTAACCGATGTGGCGGAAAGGGTCGCTAGCCTTAAATGGAGCTGGGCTGGTCATATTGTCAGGTGCCAAGACTCCCGGTGGACCAAGAAGATAATAGAATGGATGGCCAAGAACAAGCCGAAGAAGCGTCGGGAGACCCCAGGCAAGGTGGTCTGATGATATTAGGAAGTGTGCCGGTGGTGGATGGATGCAGTGTGCCCAAGACAGGAAGCTGTGGAAGACCAAAGGGGAGGCCTATGTCCAACAATGGACCTGAGGGGCTGCAGAAGAAGAAGAAGAAGATTTATTCTGTAGGTAGGTACCTATTTATTCTGTAGGTAGGTACCTATATAAACTGATTTTAGATTACGTTTAGGTACATCTTACTTATGGACCGAGCACAAGGTCTAAGTAGAAATCATTATTGGTAGATAATATCCTTCTTGGAACTTCCTCTGTTATCCTTCAAAGACGAGCAGAATTATTGTTAATAATACAGATCTTTCTGAATCAAAGTCTTCAAAACAACATGACAAAAGTAATGAAGAATAATACAGATGAATGATTTTGTCCCTAATGATGAGACTTCCAAATAAATTTGAATATTAGTAACACTTATAACAAAAATAAAGTGTAAAATTAAATTACAAAGTCACTTTGTAACAACTCGAAGCAAACTCGGCAGGGCATAAAATGGCGTAGGTATACATTATTTAATCAATTACTAAACTCACATCCTCAATAAACCTACGCGCTGCGATATTTATAAGTCCCTAGCTTCAGGGGGCTCGTGTTCATTGTGAAAATATTGAAATTCAACTAAATTTAATGTGCCTGTGTACCTTTTTTATACGAACGAATAAATTACATTGTTCAACAATCATATAATCTCGGCGTACACCGCAACACGAATAATGAGACGAACCTCCATGTTTAATACACATACATAGTTGAATTAGGGCATTGAACTTCATTACCGAATACCTATCTAAAAAGTTCATCTCAAACCTAAATATTCTATTGTTTGATCGTCTGTGCTCACAAATGACTCGGTACACTGGATTCGCAACAAAATTCTACTCCACTACACGATACAAAAATGTTTTTATATCTAAATCAATATCTTTAGTGGACAATCAATGCATAAATAATTTGATTCGCTAACGAGAATATTGTATAGGAGATATATAGTGCCCCATCACAGACATTAGTTTCAGCAGTGGCCTTTCCTTCTTGTCACGAGTAAACCATTACTTTGAGATATAAGAAGGGATCGGCAGAGGGAATATAAATAGGCATCTAAATTAGCTGTTTTATTTATATACAACAACTCTCGTCTTCATGTACCTCAAAAAATACGATTTTTTTTTTATAATAGCACTATGTGCAGGTTCCAACTTCTTTCTTATATGAATATTCATAATCATAATATGTATTTTGTTCATAGGAACAGAACATGAAAATAAAATCATATATTATCATTATCTACACATACCGAAATATATTTCAAAGGATTAAAGTAGGTGAGTAATTTCAAGATACGACAACCAAATAGTACCTATTCCTTAGTGTAGGCGTAGTAAAATACAGAACTTACCTTCTCTAAGTATAGTATCATAGATCTTATAAGTTTCTCCACAATCTTCCAAGACCATCTTAGGAGGAGGGGGGGCGCCTAACGACTGAGATCTTGATCTAAACTCCTCGTTCCTCACCCCAATGTCTCGTTCCCCTATACTGTTTCGCCTCCAGCCACCCACTTTCTGTCCAAAGTGTCTGATCAACTCTTGAATAGAATGGTGATGGTGGGAATGATGTTGTTGACGCGTTCTTTTCGTCTCTGTATCGGTTTCATCATTACTTCGCTGCTTTAAAAGTCGTTTCGCGAAGCCTTCACGATCAAATCGATCATGATGGAATGTAGTAGCACCACCGCTTAACCTAGGGTTTGAGATTTCTCCATATCTATCACATTTACTGTAGTTATGCTCCTGTATATCCTCCATAAGATTTGACTCGGCCGAATGCCAGCTATCTCCACTATCATTATGTCCTATGGAATGTTTCCGTCGGCCGGCCTTACCGGCCAATGCATAGTGATGGTTCAACATATTTGCAGATAATTGATTATTTCTTAACAATACGTACTATGATTTAAAATCATTATATCACATGCGAGTATTCATGAATTTACACAACACATTATCTTAATTATTGCAAAGTTACATGGCATTAATATTACTTTAATATCACTTTATTGACAGTATTATTATCCACAACAATAATTATTTTTTTACATACAATTATATTTAACACAGGCAAGTACACAACTCCGAAGTTCAATTTTATAACAACAATGAATTATCATCTGTAAATATATTATTATACGATATAGGTACCTACAATATTTATTTACTTACATAGTAGGTCTGATTCTCTATCTTTTAAACATGAGCTAAACTAAAATTAGAACGCACTAACTTGGATAAGTTCATTTGCTATTCTGTAACTTTGATTTTAATTTGTTAAGTCTCAAAGTGTTCTCTTATTTGAAATAATACGGCCACTAGTTCAACATAAGCTCATATCGTATTCTATAACTTATTTTTGGAATAGTTTTCTGTCAAAATGTGCTTATTTAAGTTAATTTTTAACTTATTTTAGCCGCACCTATGTTGCATGCGGCTTATTAATTCTACCTTCTGATACGTGTGTTTTAATATCGAATTTTATACGTTTCACAAAAAAATATGCTAAGTACTTATGTGTTACGTTATTTTAAAGTTGAAAATCAAAAAAGGGTAGCAAAATAAATATTCTACAGCTGCCTACACCAAGACCTTCGTGGAAGAAGTTCATTTCATCCCAGCTACGTGAAAAGTAGCTATTCCAACTGTATATCTAGGCCGCGTCTCCTGCGGGGTTGTCAGAGAGGACAGAGCGCCAAACTGCCCTTTCCTTACACACACTTCTTGCTTCCGTCACATTCAAGCAATTTGTCATTTGCTCTACGATCTCTTTTATTTAAAACGTGTCCGTCTTTGAGGATGTGGTCGACATGATCAGTCCAGGTCAGTCTCGGATGACATCATTTCCTCACGCCTCTTCTATCATCCATAACTACTATACATTAAGTCCTCCTGTTATTATTCATTCTCAACATACGCAAACCGTCCAATCATTGTAGTCACTACACCCGTCTTCCAATCACATTTTTTTAATAGCCTCATGGGATTGAAAATGCGCTCAGACCAATTGTTAGTGTCTACGAAAGAAAAAGTGCTGGTGCACAGTTCTGTCTTGGTTCCAACCCTAATTATGCTAGTGAGACGTGGACGGGCTGAAGAAGGACGAAACAGGGTTGAACGCAGTGAAATTGAAGAATGCGTGCTTAGAGAAATGAGTAACTGTAAAACTGGGGTTGTGAAAGTTAAGAAATCAGGGAATGTGGATAGAATGAATGAAGACAAGATGGCCAAAAAGTCAATAAAAGAAGAGATGCGAGAAAGTGAGACCACCCGAGACTGACCTGGCCGATTATGTTCTCAAGGACGGACGCATTTTGAGTAAAAGCAGAAGTTGAAGGGTGTATGACAATATTGTATTAATGTTTTGGGAGTAAAAAGTGTGTGTGTAAGAATAGAGCGGTCTGGCTTTATGTCCTTTATGCCTACCCCGCAAAGGATGAGGCGTGAGGGTATAGGAAGATGGGTAAATAGATAGGTTTCCTTCAAATATACCTATCTACGAAATTATTTTATAGTAAGATGAAAGTGATTTGAACAAAATTAGTTTAAAAGAAAAACCTACAAAGGTATTCATTTATTCATAAGAAAATATAGCAAACAAAGAAAAATATAATAAGTATTATTTTGTAAATATTACCCACAACACAATTAATTATTACAAACGTATTATGTACTAAATAGAAAATTCAACATGTAAATGATTCTGATAAGACTTTTTCTTCTTCCGTCTGCGAATACGATATTTGTGCAAGTGATCCGACACAAAGCATTATTTATTTATTTATCGTTTGGCAACGTCGAAGTATTGTCACATCGTTAAAGTCTGACATCCAGCGCCTCCAGCCACTGGAGGAATTCAGGGGAGAGGCTGGCAGCACTAATAACACAAAGCATTAATAAAACTTTATTACACCCGAAGAAGATGAAACTGATTGACCATCAGCTGTCGATATACTTTTATTTAGTCCAGGTCGAAATATTCTTCTCATCACCCTCTTTCTACCAACTGCCTAGCTACGGATATAGCCGTCTTCCAGATTAATTCCACATCTCCGCATCTTCTCTCAGAATCCCAGGTTCACATAGAGGAGTAAAGCGTTTTTTACCCGTGATTATCTAATATCTATCCCTCCACGGAAGTTTTACAATGATCCTATTTGAATTCCTCGAAATTGCTGGGAATTTTTTGAAGAGTTGCTTTCGATTTTATGTTTCATTTTGTAATATTGACAATACCATCTGTCAAGTCAAAATAACAATAATATTGTAACTAATGGATACATAACAACGCGCATGCCCGATGTACAGTAGACAATAATATTGAACTAAAATTGTTTCTGGTTAACTTATTTTAAAAATTGTTAAGAATTAAGTTGGGCCAACGATAGAGAATAGGGTATCAAACTAAAAATGACTTAAATTTAAAATTTTGGAACGACCTTATCTAAGTTAAAATACTTACAGAATCAGACCTAGTATGTAAGTAAATGTAGTTGTAGAGAACAAACGACATCTAGTAACACCAACAATGTTCATATCTAACCTCCTATACATAATGCTTATACTATATTTTGTGCCGAACTGAATTTATTGTTACAGTAGGTAGGTATATCAATATTATGTCCATATGTCTTGTGTGCTTAATTCACGATAGATACTAAAACTTTCTGTAACTAAATCATTTGCTTCTTGTGTCAAACTTCATATCAACTTATAGGTATGAAGCTTCAGAGTGAAACAATAAGATATGGTTGTACAATGTACAAACAATGTATCTAACTAATTACTATCTTCTACAGACGGCGGTGGTACAGTTCGTAATTGACAGAAAAATACGAGTAATAAATGATTTATGAACGACGGTGTCCGCAAGTGCTCAATGAAATTATGTAGGTATGTGCCTAATCGTACTACGTCTTATACTACGCACATTCGATGATAAAGTAATTAGATACCTACTGAATTAGGCAAGCAAGATAACTGGGGTATGCCTAATTAAAAGAAAATTAAAACGCCCGTAGAACATTCTAGGAGAAATCAACCATGAACCGCTAGACGAAAAAATGTTTCAGCATTGAGAAAAGCACATCAGATGCATCGACAAAGCTAAAAATAAATGTTGCAAAGCTATCTAGATATATGTAAGTTCACAACAATAATATACGGGACAATGATATCGTCACGTAGGAAGACCGCCCAGACTCAGGCAAGAGTTATTATTTACTCTTATCATAAATGAAATGGGTCGAGATTTTATATATTACAATACACAAGTCCTACTTTGTGGCGCAACATTTTGACGAGAATCGGGAATAAGCATATGTATTATATTGAACATCTATTACTAGTTCAACGAAATAGTAATTATGACATCCAAGAAAAATATAGTATAGGTATACCTACGTTGTTCTAATTATTTTGCCTACATCAACGTACATCTATAATAAATACCAACTCTCTTTTTCCTTTGTTTCATAATTTTAAAGAAAATATTCAGTCAGTGCGTATCATATTGGAGGCTTCTATCAATACACACGAAATTTTCAGTTATATAAGAGGTGAACAGCAGAGTACAATTAATAAATTTGCTGTACGTAAATCTTGAACCACAGACCTTCATATTCTAAAGTGCAATTATTATGTAACAGCAACAATATAATGTTTAAATGATTACAATAGACTCGAAGCTAATCTCTGTCATGGAAATGCACTTATAGGTTTAGTGTATTATACCTACTACACGATGTAGAATACCCACGGCATAGCTTTTAACGACTGCGGTATGGAGATTATTATAATGTGCCATTTATTCAGACACTCTTCTATAATATTACCTACGTACATCTATTGTGCCCTATTATAAAACTGTTAGCACAGTCAGGACATTCATTTATCTCTATGCAGAGCCATTTGATTAGTTGATTGTGTACATATTTGCATACTTTATTAATCTATCAGTTGGTACAGACTACACGGACATTTAAACGCTTTTTTATTGATGAATCGAATCGATATAATGTAATATACATACAAAACATATAAAAAACGGTGCAACTACAGCAAAAGTTTTTACTTTATTTACTGATAAAAAGAATTAATAATATACCGAGGAAAATAGTGGATTTCCATGAGTACACATGATAATTTTGATGAAAATAAATTACACTGGAATGAATTTATTGAATTGATGTTGGTGTACGAATGTACCTTATATAACATGGATGTTATAATTTATCGTCGAGTAGAATGGAATAAACAGCGTAATAGGTAAAAGTGAACGTAAATTGTGTATGTTATAAGAATATAACCTTTATAACCGGTATATAACTAATCTCTAAGGTTGTCGCACATAAATAATAAAATATTACTTAAGATAGTGGGTAAGTCAAACAAATAAAAAGACAAAATCTCAGCTCAGAAGATTAATGTATGTATATTGAAGTAAGTACTGCATGTACGTACGAAACACAAAAACTCAACGTAATGTATAATCAGTCTTTATCTTCCTCCCGGCATCTCTATCAAAATAAAAAAATATCAACAGAGAGTTCCTTTAAAACGTGTGTTCGCTTTTAGGTGACATAACTAGTCAGCTTCCGATACAGAATATCGTAGGTGGAATCAGCTTATGAAAAAAGAAACATCTTTTATAAGAAGCTTCCATCGTAGATATTTTGCACTATTTTATAAATAAATCTGAACTATGATTATCACTTTTTGAGAAAAGTTATTTCCAAAATAAAAATATTGTATATCACGAAAATATTTATTGAAAAGATCCTTCTTTGAAAAAGAAACTATTCAATGATACCCCCACGGGACCCTCCTTCAAGATTGGAAATCGATAGCTGACCCCGGATACAGCTCAATTCGGTCGATATAGAAAACCAAAAATCTTATTATATAAAAAAATATTTAAATCAGGCGGGTTATAATCCGAAAACAAACCAATGGTCGTGATTGTTTTTCCTGGAAACATAGTAGACAATAGTGCCGGATAAAGAGTTTAGAACTAGAAAAGTACCTACCGAATACTACCCATTTTAACACAGATTTTTACATTACATTTCACAAAAGTACCTACATCTATGTACCAATAACTAATTCTGCCACATAAATCTTAAGCGCAACATGGTCAATGACAAAAATTATCTACTGTCAAGCGTACGCGAGTCCAATTTTTCAGTTAACTTATCGCAAACAATACAAGATATATATTTTTAAATAAAAATACGCATATTATTGTTAATTAGTTATTGTGATGGGTATAACGTGAGATACCTACTATATAGCATTATTACAGACGATTATCTGTCAGTCCACCTTACCCAATATCAAACGAATAGAGAAGTCAATTTGATTAGATCAACCGACCGACGTGTCACACCTCGTTTCGAATATAAATAATAATATCTATCAGCTACCTATAAAGTAAGTACCTTCTTTATCAAATTACAAAATCATAACAATCACACACCAATAGGTATATTAAGCTGAATTATCATATATTATTAATACATGCAGCAGGTACAGACATATACCATACTATACCTACAGACATACGACAAAACAATAGCGAAACCATACCCAGGAATGATGTTATGTTATGACTAATTACCGAATAGGTAAACAATATAATGAACTAACAACGATCGCTCCAATTTTCAAGGCATAATAACAATATTATGTGTATTCAATACAAACATCATTACCTACTTAATACATATTACGTAGGTAAGGCATAATTTCCCTCTTCGCGTCGATCATTACTGTATTCGGACACTATTGTGCTGACAATAATGCTGTTCGTTTTAGTTCCCCCTTCTAAAACCGGTTGAAAAATAATAATACACTAACACTCACGTTGAACGAATATCAAGGACGCGAGACACAATAACATAACATGGAACGATGCATCGTAAAAAGTTACATCACCGGTAACTCTCGGAAGATGCATTTGAACAACGAAAATGGGTTAACTCAACTTCGATGTAGGTATTCTTCTAAAGATGTCGCACAATAATACATGGACTCTATGTGACGTGTATTAAATGAAACCAAAAGCCATGCAAAGCATTAGTAACCACTATTATCCAAGCGATATTCTCCACATAGGTATAAAATGCAGATTGTATGCGCATCATAAATATTTATCTCTGCTCTTGCAGATACGAATTTACAATGACACATTACCATTTGAGATAATATGTATCTCCAGCCATATTATGACATAACCCAAACAAAGTTGTATACTTCTTTATATTTGTAATTAAATATGCAAGTGTACTGTGTACAATACATTATGGTTAGTCGCGATGATACCATGCTTATACTTTGTACTTGTATCACTTCATAATTATATTTAAGTGTACCTAATACCCAATAATTTACTTGCATATTTTAGTCTAATACCTATTATGTACACATATTATGCTTGCATATTTTAGTTAGTGGGAAGAAAAATGGAGGCATAAAACTAAAAGACTACAACGAATTTTAAATGTTAGTACAAAGATTAGTATTGTAACTAGATTGAAAGTAAAATAGGCTTGAAAGGTCTGGGCATGATAAAATAATGGATGATGATAGGATGACTAAAAAGACATCTGGTGAAAGAGGCATGAGGATTGAGGAAGCACAACCATCCCGAAATTGTCCTCACTCGATGGAAAATCAAAATATTCGCGAAAAATTATCATGATTCCTCTAAATGGAAAAAAAAACTGTCCTAAAATGGTGTTAAATTTTGTACTCAGGTCTTCTATAAGGAACCCTTCTGAAAAAAATGTAGTTAAATAATGCTATAGGTTTTTAATCTGTTTTACAAAAACTAGAATATATACCTAATAATGTATTTCTTGAAGTGTAAACTGTGAACCACAGTACCAATCTTTAAACATCTCCAGCGTAAACAATTTACTATATTTTTATATAAAAATTCTCTTGAAAACTTTTTGCTTGTTTTCTAATTCCAACGAGGTAAAATATGTCTCATAAATCTGAAGAATTGTCAAAATTTGGTGATAAATCTAACAAGGTGACCTATTCTCCATACCATTCCATTCTCACAATTTAAAATAACAAGAAAGTTTGGCCAGTTTTAGGAGCTTTGACAGCTCCGCTCTCCGCTGTTATTTATATGCCTTTGTAGGAAATTTTATGTAATTTCATTCTGCTAAAGAGATAACCTACAAAAAGTTTATAGTTTTCAAGTTTAAATCCACAATTCGCCAGAAAATTGAAACCTCGCCATATTTCCCATTTTTCGCCATGTTCCGTCACGAAATTTTGTTGGCAAACCTCGGATTCAGATTCAGCACCCCCAAAAACGTATAGAATAAAAGAAATCCAGACTATCCCACAACTTTCCATCGAGAAATGTATCTAATAGACTGGTCTAGAAAATATGCCAGTAAGTAGGTATGTTGAACAATATGACCCATGTGCATACAGATAAAATGAGTTTGAAGTTCCAATTGCACTCATCAAGTCATCACATTGCATATGTATTATTTGGGTTAGGTTCCGTTTCCAAACACTCTTGCTGTCATTACATAATAAACGATGATCCACAAGGTTGGCTTATCACGTTCAATGATAAAATTGCATTGGTGTATATTTACAGAGGTAGGTACTTTATGTAACAATATGCGTGACTAAATGTGCCTCAGAGACAATTACATATTTACATGAATAGTGTCGCGTTACGCTCTTACATTATCATCCACTTGTACGACACTAGATTTTAAAAAGATATTAATCTAAACCGTCGGGATATGTGGCCAGAACCAATTATTACTAATGGTAAAAATTACGTCCGTAACAAAAAATACGCAGTTAAAAATAATCTACAAACCATTATAATATGTGTAGAAAATAATATTTTGCTAGAAGTAATGGTAAAGTCAAATCCCTCTGTATTCAATATACAGGGCGCAGTAAATCATTCTTCCCAACACAAATCCAATAAATTGCACAAAACAATAGTGTACGGTCTCCAGCAGGTAGTCAAGCAATGCATAAAAAATAAAATACCTTAGGAACCCGTGCAGACTACCTATTACACAACTTACTTACAATAATGGCTACCGTCTCAAGGACGAGTTGAAATAAAGGGAATACAGTATAGTCTAAACCGCGACGCAAAAAAATGTGTAAAGAAATACAAGAGCGAGTTAAAAAAATAAAACAAAGCCTTACTGAAGTAATAAAATGAGTTATGAACGTATTTAAACAAACAGAATCAAAAAGCTTACAAACGATGGCAATAATATTAATATTCACTGCGCAGTGGTATTCCCTGTGAAATTGGGAGAGATGAGAAAGAGTGTGAGATTTTTGCGGTGTAGGGAGGCATTATTTTCGTTAATTCTTTTGAGACTGGGGCCAGTAGAGTAGATAAATTAACAGCTGCTCAATGAGCAGAACCAAGGTAACGATAATTTCCACTAAATTATGCAATCAAAACATTACATTCCCCCGTGGTTCACACGGTCATATTTGTTCCACGGAGTATACATACCTATTATCTTACATATAATAAAAATGGATGTATGTGGGTATGTGTGTATGTGTGTATGTTTGTTCCAGCATAACTCTGGAACACCTGGAGAAATTTCGACCAAACTTGGTATACAAATACCTTGCTATCAGGAAACAAATACTGTGTGATTGAAACTTCTGGAAATCCAGAACCTTCTGAGAAATTTTGCTGATGAGGGGATTCACGGGTTGTATGGGGCCGTGTGTGGTATCGTATGAAAGGGCATTGGAAAAGAAATTCAGATCGCAAGTTATATTTTGTCCAGCTCGAGCCATCGGGAGACACCCAGTGATCGAGAGGTTCCGGTCACCGCATACCACCGTGTTTGGTGTCTCATGAAAGATCTTCACGAGCAGAACACAGATATTTTGTCAAATTTTGAATCGGGCAAGTGATAGTGGGAGACTTTAACAGAACGATGGAATCCGAGCGCTCAGAGAATTACATAGAATCTTATAGAAGGAAGTGGAAACAAGGCGAACTTTGTAGAACCTTCTAGAAAATTGTAGAGGTTAATCGAACATTGCAGAACCTTCTAGAAAGCTGTCGAAATTAATCGAACATTGCGGAACCTTCTAGAAAGTTGTGACAATGAATAGAATTCAAACCTTCTGTAAGGTTGTGGAAATGAAACGACCCTTCTAGAACCATTTGAAAATTTCAGGGTATTAATCAAACATTGTGGAACCTTCTAGAAACTTCTGATAATTAATAGAATTCGGAATTCGGACATTCTGGAAGGTGAAACGAACTTTGTAGAACCTTGAGATAGTTGTGCAGATTAATAGAACATTGCTGGATGTATGTGCGTGTCATACTGTCGATTTACTTCACCGATCAAATTTGCCGTTACGAAGTACGGGTAACTCAGCTAGTTACACAATAAAATATGAGCTCCAACTCAAATATTGAATATGCATAATACGCAGAAAAATTGCGTTATTCATCATTATTTATAACACAATCTCACGCATTCTACTTACTAAGGAATAAACGCAAATGATATTATGTAACACACCGCTTTATAGAAACGTAGCTAATACATATTTCGATCCCTCCCCAATTCTACAATTTATTACTATCACGGTGACCCAATTTACACCCCATTTCTTCGTGTTCTTAAATACAAGGTCTTCGATACGTGATCACTGCAAAATGAAAAAACTGAAAATTTAAAAAATAGTAAACCATGTTTTCAGTACGTATCTAAAATATTATATACCTCGCTAGGTGCTGGTGCTGATCCTGTGAAAATGATTCATGGGAATGACATGGGAAGAGGTAAGCAGCCCCGCACGAAACTGCTGAGTGAAGGCTAAGTATTATTAGGATTTAACACCATGCGTCCCCTTCAACAAACGTTAGTTTTACAAATACCTAGGCATAGTATTATTAATATTTTACATTATACGCATAACGCAAATGTTACAGGTCAATCTCCTATTTAAAATCTTACAGGAAAAACGGTAATATATTCATTCCATAGTATGAATAATTTTGTAAATTGTAAATTGGTGTTATAACTTGAATTGAAAGTAGATAAACTTCGGTGGTTTGGTCATGTGGTCCTAATTAAGACGACAGGACGAATAAAATGATATATTTGGGTGAGGAAGCGCCGGGGATGCCCAAGGTTAACCTGGACGAAATGAGAGAAATCGGGAGAGCGTGTATGACAAACTGCATGAATGTGATGGAAGCAAGGATGGTGTGTAAGGATAGGGTGGTCTGGTGATCTGTCCTCTCTGCTACACCGGAAGGGACACGGCGTGTGGGAATGGGTAGATGAATCATTATTAATTTTATTAGTAGTAAACTCGTGGAAAGTCACGCCAGTTTAAAACATGTTTTTCTCAGACTTCGATCAGATATAACGTGAACGTGATACATATCACCGAACCCTGTTTTTCTTTTTATCAGGCAAACTGGTCGAAAATTAGTAACATCTAACGAAAATGTAGAAACATATTATTTTATATGTTTATTAAACGTTTATTTTGCGACAAAAACAATTACTTTTAAAAGTTTTACTACAAAAAAATGTTATTGTCACAGACGTACTTGCATGAAACTTTGTACTTCCAGATGAACTAAGCGTATCAGAGTGAACAGACATTTAACTTTTATTGATAATGAATTATTGCATGTTGTGAACAAAATAATGTCACTGAGCGAAGTCTGTGTTTACAAAATATATTATCTACTTGCTACATAAGTCTACAGTGATGTATTGATAGGATAAATTATGTTTAGATAAATATGTATTATAAATTAATAAGCAATATGAGCAGACACTAATGATAAATTACCTATTACATTGATTTTTCTTGTATTCCGAGTGGGTATAGGTAAAGTGTAGGCCCTACACTGTAGGGCTATTGTCCATAGTTTCGTGATTTTACTTCCGTAAAGTATAGTCACATTGGATGTTGTTGAATGCTATGAAAATTAATTTAAAAAAGCCTTGCATTTGTAAAGTCTTGTGAAAGCCTTAAAAATAAATAAAGAGCCGAATTCCAGTTATCCAACACGTGGCCTATTTTTACTAGGTACAACCTCCTATACTAGTCAAAAAGTCAGAAATATATAAATTAAAATTTGGAGGAATAAATCTGAATATTTTATTAGACGATATTATGAGCCTAACGCACTTATAAATGTTATAATACCTATCAGGTACCTATATTCAATATGACAATTTAACTTCCTGTAAACAGCAATCATTAAAAAATATTTTTCGTCTCAGATTCCAATATTATAGATACTATAACGTAATAACGTAAGATTCACTAAACAAATCTTTGTCACGCTGGTAGAGAAAAGCCTACCTAATTACTAGTAATAATTATGTACATATTGATTTTGTTTGTTGACAAGTTTTACGTTGACGTGTAAAGTCTGCCGTATAAAATAACGAAAAAAACGTATGAAGTATAAGGTAATCGTTCGCCAAAATGTTATTGTTTAAATTTTTCAGATTTGAAGTACTTATTAAATGTAAAGGAGTCAGTCTTATTCCATGGTCTTATTATGTTGCTTTCGAATAGTCCCTCGCTGACTGATGTACACTACCTACTTGAAATTGAACTTTAGTGGATAGTGAGCTGAGGGCTATTACTGATCCGAAATCATTCAAAATAAAGATGAAAAAGGTGATCTGTGAAAGGTATAGAGAGAGAGATTTGAATTGAATGAAAGATGATAGCATGAATCCAATTTATTAATGAATTTGTTGTTATTTTTTTCTTTTATAATTTGTAAAAAATGTGTCATTGTCTTGTTGTTGATGTTGTGTGATGAAATCGATGAGAACTCCTCTCCAATACACGAGGTCTCCTCACATTGGAGGGTAGTATGGAAGATTGTAAATATTGTAATTAGTTTTATATGTATGTATTAAATGTAAGATATTAGTTACTAATAAATTTATTTGAATTTGAATTTGAAATTTGAACTCAATACCTTCGCAAACTTGGTAGCAGGAATAGAAAGAATTCACGACGCCCAGCTAGGCTTTGACATTAGGTACGCTTTGTGCAATCAATGTGTAAAATGTGTAAACACAATCTTATGCACGTTGCAGCCTACTTGACATCGAGATGGTGTGCGACGGAAGAGGATCTCGCAGACCAGCATAAATCTCAAAAAGTGAACTAGTTCGCACAACTCTCAATAATTTTTCTAATTTATTAATATCGACTAAAACATTATCTGTGTCGCAAGGGATGCAGAAATAAAATAATACTTTAATGGGTAAGTAATTAGTCTAATTATTTTTATATCTTACCTTTCTTCGCGTTATTTAGAAGCGGGGGAAGGGAAGGGCGGAGCCCATGGTGTGAGAGACGCATGCGCTCTTCAAACACGCACTAACCCCATACACATGCATTGTGATGTAGATAGCTATTCATATAGTAACAAAACCCGCATTTTGGGTATGGGGATTGTGTAGTATAGACCAAGCAGTAGTAAGTTACTAACGCAATGTAAACACAATGAGTTTATGTAATAATTACGAATAAAATGTAATGGAATACATACATTGGAGAAGTACTACGTATTTTAGAAATAATGGTGTTTATAGGTAACGATTCTGGGTCAATTTGTACGTGTGAATTTCCTTGGTTATATTTTAATATTATAACAAGTATGCATTATTATAATACAAAGTAAAGTAGCAAATATAAATATATTATGAGTAATTCCAGTGCATTGACATCGAAGCAAGTCGATAATTTTCTAATACATATCTTCAATGCAGTGAACTCTCCAACCAACGAATCAAATACTATATAGTCACTTTCACTATCATCGACTACAACGTAATCAATATTAATATTAGATTCAGTTAGATAGTTGCACAAAATAAAGTAAACATTTCAATACTACACACATTGTTGGTGTTACTTAGTTTTACTAATAATACCTGCCTGGAATGTTGACTAGTCTCAACTTATTTTTTACATCCTGTCTATATGTAAATCTATCTGTGGACAGCTTTACACACGGAAGCACATAAGAATATTTATAGGCTATTCATATCCATACAAAAATGAATCTTATTTGAATTACATAATAAATTTAATAATGAATAAGTAGATATAAAATACTGTAAATTGATTCAGAAAAACATATTTAAGTATAATTACACGAATAAATATTTGATTAATTTGCTCAACATGTAAATTATTATGAAATAAAAGCACTATCACAGCACAGTATTACAAATAATTTCACACATAGGAACCCACACACGTTAACAAAGAGTACTCCGACAAACAAAAATATATAAACAAAACCACGTGCTTTGTTATTCTAAAATTAATTGCATTATTCACTATGCGAGAGTCATACTTTTAAAGTTTCAGTCACAATATTATGTAAGTAGTGGTCTCTCATCGCACGATCGCCGGTTATCTCAAGGGATACCGGATCAATCGGCGTATAAGAAAAAAATCCGGGACAATACCAGGAGGCACGATAGAACAATATTACATGTGAGAATATGAACCGCACCGTACCGTACGATATATCGCGCACTAGGGCAATGGCGAACTGTGCCGTGCCGGCTTTGGAAGCAAACTTCACTACGATGTTTATCCTCACCTCGCCTCCTTCCACCACAAACTAGGTACATTCCAAACAGAATAAAGCGGCGCATTTTATCACTAAATTTATACTTAGATACATTAGATATGTATAATGTATATATACACATGATTATTTACCTACAAACAACTTCTAATGCGGAATTTGTTTTTGGTAAAAAAGACATGACATTACGCAACATAATTAACATGACATTACATCGGTAATATCAAGTTCTTTCCCTGTTAGGGTTTTCTCTCGTAGTCACGTATCTACGCCAAACAAAGGAATATAAATACCTTCAAATACTTCCTATATTATTAAAATAAAACTACCTACTTACATTTTGTACGTATCAAACTATTACAACACCTGATATCCCAAGTCACATACAAAGTAACCTAGGTACATAATATCTACAGAGCGATCTAGCTAGAAGCAGTTTAAAATTAAGTGATAAGAAGATTGTAAAATAGGCAGCCGGGGACATTGCGATCTATTCTGTCTCATTCTCAGTTTGTAAAAGGGTAAATCTCGGTACAGTTAACAGACAGTAGATATAGGATATAGGATGATGTACTGTAGATACTTACCTAATATAAAGTATTTAGTATGTAAAGTCGTTAATATTAGTCATAGTATTTGGGCACATTGTTTAACTATACTTAACCTGGAAGATGGTGCGTTAGATAAGGCCCTAAGGGAAACATTTTTCATTTCATGTATGTTTTAATTATCCAAAAAAATATTCACGATACTACAGTACATATTATATTTTATTTCCCCGCTTGACCATAACCTGTTCTGGGGCAATACTAGCCACAATACTCAAAACACAATGCTCAAAGCCGCAATAAATACTAACTCGTATATGGGACTGGATAATTTCGTTTCCAGAGAAGTTTCCTTCTTTTTGTTCAACTTTCTCACCATAGAATACAGGTAAGGCTAAACATTTTGAAGATGTACCTATGTTAGGAAGTGGTGGGAATTTTGGAGAGAAACTACGAGAAAAAAAACCTACCAAAAGGATGTTTTTTGCCCTCCCTAGAAATCGCAATGAAAAAAGGTATGTTAAAAAAACATTACTCGTTTCTTAAGATTGAGACTGAATAAATTATAAAACTGGAGGATAGCACGATCTAATATGATGTAATCAATACTACTTTACGTGCTTGATCTCAAACTTCTTGACTCGAATTAGTACAAACACAATCTAACTAAGGTTAAAAATATATTGAAGGAATTGATTTCTTTAAAAATTTTATTGTCGACCATGGAACTTTAAATTTAGACAAGTTTCGAAAACGGATGGATTGCAAAGAGAGATGTGCCAGTGAGGTGCTAGCCATAAAATAAAATCGAGGGACAACCATTGGAGAATTAATACAACTTCGTTATGTGTACGTTAGAGAAATAAAACATGAACGACTGTAACCATGTTGGTAATACCCGGGGAAGTTTTATTTACACGATAAAAAGAGGCTCCGCATATCCTACGACAGTTACAATGAATGGTAAAGCTTTACATATAAGGCGTATAAAAATACTTTACTCTTAAAATATATAATGTCCATCTACAACCTACGACAAGTGGCTCATGTGATAATAAAAGGATACAAAAAAACTTGTATTTTTTCATTACCTAGGCTTCTAAAATAGAAGCGATGCCGTCGCGCCGGAAGCCTACACAGTTGTTACAATATTAAGTTAGTACCTAATGTCTAAAATACCTACCTATATTTTTTAAATTTTATAAACGCCTTTGTCACCTCAACAAAAGCCTTGTGAGATAACAATGATTGATACGTCGGTCGGGAGGTACATGCTTTATTAAAATTTATATTAATGCAATTGTTGATTTACATATTATTTGTATAGTAGTCACACGAATGTAAACGGGTAACCAGACAGAAACTCAAATGACAAAATCTCAACTGTCAAAAGGGTAACCTACTATTGACAGAATCGCAACTCATCGCCGGAAAACCTGTTGCCGCCAATTTCAATATTGTTGGGTTAGGTTCGTTAGCAGTGGCGGATCCAGGATTCGATTTTGGGGGGCTGAATGTCGTCACATGGTATAAAGTACTGTCACTCAACGTTTGGAGGGGGGCTAAGGGGCTGAAACCCCTAGATTTGTTGTATATAAAGTACTGTCACTCATGGTTTTGGAGAGGGCTTCAGCCCCCTAGCCCCCCCCCCCTGGATCCGCTAGTGTTCGTTAGGTTGTTTTTTTTAACACACAAAAACAAAACAAAAAAAAAAACAACGGCATCAGATTTTCCGGTGTTGAGTTGCGATTCTATCAATAGTAGGTTTCCCATTTTGACATGTGCGTTTTTGTCACTTGAGATTTTGATACACGACCTTTTGATACAATACGAAGTCATTTTATCGTTTGTAACTTCTTTACCTATTACATCCCTAAGAAAGTAAAAGGAATCGATAAGAAAACGCAAAAGCTACTATCACATCATGACATCACTCATCCGTCATAACAGACTACTTGCTGTCTGGGGACACTCCTGATAAGAAAATATTAAACTACCTACTACGTAAATAATGATAGAAAATATAATTACTAATAAAATATCATCCCTATTTGTCATATATTAACAGATATATATTTCGTATACTTACTTAATAAAAACAAGAATCAGTGAAAAATACAATACAGTGAAAATTTTCATAACAATGTAATAATTAGCTATGGACACTTACAATAGCGTTGTCATGGGCCGTAGTACCTTGAGAAAGCTGTGCACAAAATATGAAATTCTCAACCTATAATAGTTTTTCACTTGTTTTCGGTCAGTCTGAATGATGGCCTGTCTGTCATCAATCATCACATCACACACTGTTCCCAATCGAATACTATATAAGAATGGAATGGAGAAAAAACACATTGCACAAACTAGTGCCGTAATGTTTTGACATCTCCCAGTGTTCCCCAAAAGAACATAAAAGGGACGAAGTATTTTAATCAATTATTGAGAAGTGAAAACAGTAATAGATTTACAATAAATATACATATTATTATAATACAGTTATGTTTCGGTTCTCGGAGAAAAACCCACGTGAATATTGCTCAACATGAATAGATACCAAAAAAGACAAAAGCCCTTCATAAATATCCTCAACGGATAAATGCCCAATCTTTCTAACTGGATTTCAGTAGACGAATTATTCATAAAATGTTGACTATTTTATTGACTAACCCATTTTAGATCCCATTATTTATTTGTTTATTTTCTAATCTATGGTAGTTTCAAACCATAGCCTCGAACTATTTTCGAGCGTCGTTTCCATTTTCTTTTTCTTCTAATCTTTACTGGATGATTTAATGTGATGTAAATGCTCAATATTAACATCGATATTGAATACCATCGATACCATTTTTTTTAACATGTTGTGTTGTGTTGGTAAAAAAATAAAAAGGATTAATTATATAAATAAATAAATTTGTATAATATAACTCATTAACTTAATATGCTGCCGCTAAAATTATTGATAATTAATTTCATTATATATATTAAATGATTTACATAAAACGATTATCATTTCATAATTTATGATATTCCAGAAATTCAAGCTGTCTAAATGTCGATCATATAATTATATATTATCCTGCTTAAAAACAATCATTTCGCCCACCCAAGACAACATTGAAGGTAATAAAAATATACTTTACATGCCCAAATGTCGTGTGGAAATGCGGATTACGCTAGAAAATGTAAATATATATTTTCTCCTTCGTTAATATCATTATTAATTTATACGTAAAAAATATTGGAAATCGCTTATAATTCGTAAAATCCCGGGAGCGAATTTAAAATATCGATGGCTCGATGTGTGATTCGATGATGATATCACGTGCCTATGGCAGATGCAATATAATAAAAATATATTATTTGCGATGTTATTTTAAGCGTAAAAATAAGTCAAATCACTAAATAAGCCTTACTTGTCGCATTTTTGTCGAAAGGTGCATAAATTAACAATGATATCAACCAAAATACGGAAGCTTACCGATAGAAAGATACATTACAATTTGAGGCTAAATATATAACCAGTCCGAAAAACCACGTTAGGGGATAATAAAATGTTTTTTTAAATTAAAATGTATCCTTAGATGAGCGAAACAATTGGATATTAACGTTAAAATATCTAATTACAATCACATTTTGACACTGTGAAAATCGTAAACGTCAAATATCAACAAAAGAATACTTATTGAATTACATGAAAAGGAAGAAATGACCAGAAATGACTTCACACGCATTTCATAGTGTTGTATTGAAACAAAAGAATTTGAGCGAATCTATGTCAGTATGTGTTTGATTAGGTACTTCAATAATCAAAGTTTCAAACACATTGAATCGTATAGGTACTAATAGATACAATTAATTTTATTTTCGAAATCCAATTAGACTTGAGCTTTTGTCTCTTGAGCAAATTTCCAAAGGGCTTTCGTATTTTTTAGGATATATTCATGTTGAGCAATGTTATTATAGGTTTTTGTCCGAGTTATATTCATAGTAAACAACTATATAATACAGATAAAAATATACATACCTCACAACAACACTAAAGCAGGTATTGTTATCCATAATGTTATAATAATTTATTGTAATAGGTATATTATTTATTGACAAATAATAATAACAACTGCCTACATATCGTCAACATAGGCAATTCTACGATAACAAATTAACAATGCTGTCCTCATTAATACATAATATATTTCTGTGCATAATGGAATCATATATAACTATAGAGCCATCTATGGAAATGATAAGGAAACTAACTCTGCAAAGTCACCATTTCACCAATAAACTCTCTTAGTACTACGCATGAAATAATAATTATTATGAAGATGCATATTTATCAAAAAGGAGTGTTTACTGTTTAGTCTAACTATATTTGCCCGTATTTAGGTTATTTTTTCACCCAATGTAATAAAGGAATTTTTGAAAAATTACCTTTAATACTGGTCTAAGATGGAAACATTCTCTAATTTTTAAAAATAAATGGTTCATGAATCAATAGTTATTGGAACATAAAAACCGTATGTGTTCTTATTTCAAATATTGCAGATAAGGTAAATAAAAAATTACTCACATGCTGCCATCTGTTGTTGATGTTGTGAAATAGCTCTCTGTAAAAATAACAAAAAAAACAGTGTTAATCAACAATACCTATTAACACGATGAATTGGCAGGTTGATCCATTAAGCAACCCTATAGTACGCGACTTTTAATAGTCTTACTACAACTTGTGAATGTTTTTTGGCTATTAAAGATTTATTACTACATTTTTTATGTTATTAATATTCCATCACTGTCGTAATATATGTGGAACTCATATTTCTATGCATACAATAAACGTTAATCAGGTTCTTATATCGCGGAATTTTTTCACAACAATTTTATTCTTTGTCATGAATAACCGTGTGTAGGTTTCTACTGGTGTAATAACTAATCGTTAACAGGGAGCTGTAGTCATCTATCAAGGTCCGGAAGATTTCATATCTGGGTCACGTGCTGCGTGGAGAGAAATATCACCTTCTCCAACTGATATTGAAGGGGAAAATTGAGGGACGCCGAGGGCCCGGTAGAAGACAGGTGTCTTGGCTGCAGAATATAAGAGAATGGACCGGCATCCGGAGTGTAGGGGAGCTGTACGAGCGGCGCAGGACAGAGACAAGTTCGCCCAAGTGATCGCCAACGTTGGGTGGACCCGGCTGGGCACGTGAAGAAGAAAAACTAATTAGAGATATATTTGGGCAGGTCTGAAAGCAATCGATAAATATTCGGTAGTTTTTAAAAATGCATTTGAACCCAATCATACCAAATAATATATAATCGTCCAACAATGGTGGAAGGCACGAACTTACTTACATATTCTTAAGCATTTACTTTATCAATTCTCACCGCGTTAATTTTAGTAAATGCGACTTTATTGTGTAAATACCTACACAATAAGTGCATATTATTGTCATAATATATAGATAGCCCACGATAATCAACTCCCATATTCTGTTTAAAAGGAGGCATATTGACATTTCAAATATTTCTAAAAACGGAAGACCTCAGATCTAGACAATCGTTTCTCAATATGCTTTGGAAAAAAATAGAGTAGATACATTAAACTGTTATCTAGGGAATGACCGTAAAAGATTTTTTGTAAAAATGTAAAAAACATCTCTGATCTTTTTTCCGAAAGACAGAAACTTGTTTCCCGAAAGTAGCCAAGATTTTTTTCATTTGTATTGATAATATACATTAAAATCGTTTTTTGAAAAAAGTTTTTTGATTGAAGCGAAATTAACCCCAAAAAAAATGATTTTTTTCATGCGATTTTGAACCTAAGTAAGTACGTACAATTATAATACATTGTATAATACCAGCATCTTTCAGGAACACGTATAAACAAGCGATACAATTATTCACTTGCTGCAATAAAGGACTGTATGTATAATCAATAACGATATGTGTACAGAACAGATACAGATGTATTTCATACGTCGTAATCTACATCGTAATTCCTTATGAAAGAATGAACTATTTACAAGTACTGAAGTATTCCAACTATAAAAAAATTAAGTAAGTGTAAGAAAGTAACATTCCTGAAATGTTTGTAGGCACATAATACACAATTCAAGACCGTGGGAAAAGCTGCACGTTGTTTAGGATAAATGAGATTACGTTCTAGTTTGGTGATTTTCGGCTTACGGGGGACCAGATAATATGACACACTGAAAAGATTATATGCGAAAATTGTTCAGCAATTAATACCTTTCAATCAATAATAATGGGTACCTACCTAAGTATGTAAGAAGAAAATACATATATATTTTTTTCCTATGCGAAGGTAATTTAATATTTTCGGGATGGAACAAAATGTACCTACTTCGATTTCTACGTAACTAATATCGTTATCTACTTATTCCTTGAAATGGCTGGTTATATTGTTAGCCGAAGGCGTAGGACGTTTAAAGGAGTTTCAGGAGAAAAAAAGGGTGATCGATGGCTGCTTGGCATTTACAGAGAATATTGGGGAGCTACTCTTTTTTAGACAATAAATCATATATCATTACATACCTACTACATAACTGTTATAAAAAAATCTATTTCAAATAACATTAGCACTAAATTTAATTTTCAATAATATGATGTTATTCTTATGAGATAGAACATCTCATGTAATCCATTTTAATAAAAGCCAAATACCTGTTCGCTTTGGTATTTATTTCCTAAAGAATAACAAAGTTTCTTTAAAATAAAACACGAACAAGTTTAATTGCAGCGAAATTTTCTAAAATATTTTTACCTATTTTCGTTAAATGAATGACTTATTTTCTTCTCTGTGAATTTTGACGGATATGAACCAATTGGTGCTGTTAATAAGTTTTCTATTTATACGTATTCGATTGTACGTATATTCATAATGTAGGCATTATGCGCTATACAAATATTTCACAGACGTCACCGATTTCATTAACGAGAACACTCATATCACTGGATGGGAATCAGATTACAATTAAAGACTTCTCATTAAAATGCAACATTATTATTTATCTCATTGATTTCCAAAGATAGATATGACAACTGAGTGAATCAGATTGATAATAACAAGGTACATATGTAGACAATATTACTTTGTATTTCTTTATCACAGCTTAGTAACAAACTTTTGACCGGTCTTAATTAAAAGTGCAACCCAACGATAAGCCGCACAAATTATTCGTAATGTATAAGATACGTATACTATTATACCCAGCGACCAGAGAACTGTCGAACTGTGCATAGAAGATGTAGATTGTACCTGTTCATTCGAGAGTACGAAGAAAGATCTCTAACATTTCAACTTATGCAAGTGAAAGAGACAAGAGGTTTTACAGTTATTAATACAACTATTAAATAACGTGGTACTACAAGTATACGTACTTGTATATGATTTAATGGTGATTGTGATTATTATCCGCTTACACAATAATTTACGGATTAGGCTATAAAACATCTTAGAGAAATGGGAAAAAGAAATATACCTACGTATTCCCCAACGAATTTGCGACTATTTACAAGTCTTGATTCAATTTATCAATACCGTATTTGAGAAACAAGTATATATTAATTATCCCATTATACTTAATATTACTTAGAAATGTCCATAACAAGACCACGACGGATTCTAAATAAAACAACTAATTAGGCAGTAGGCACACCTGTAAGTAACTATTTTTACAACACCACAATGATGTAAAAATATTTACAATAATTAATTTAAGAATATAGAAGGTGGTATGTAGCCGGGCTGGTGACGCGATTTATATTTTGGGTATATTTTCGATACGCACGATAGCATGTAGGTGGGTTCGATACTTAAGAGTAGATACGCATATTGACATTTCAAAGGTTTCTAAAAAGGGGAAAAAATGCTATTTTTACCATTTTATCATGCGATTGTTCACGCGATTTTGAACCGTAATGCCGTGGGAAATGACCGTAACGTCATAGTTGGGTCGGGAGCTTTAAATAGGTTGTAATGTGTGACTCAAGGCGATATGTCTGAATTACACATGGTGCGGGAAGCAATGAAAATAAGGGAGAAAACTTATGCTTCTCGCCTCTCGGTACAACTACTTACTTGGGAATTTGTAAAAACCTATTTGGACTAACACGAATTGATAAGTCCAGTTCTAATAGGACAATTACGTTTACGTATTATATTACCAATAGAGATTACTAGGTTAAAGTAAGTAAGTACATATTGTGATAAGGGAATTATCTCGTTATGAATTTCATAAGTATTTAATATTAAATAACGCATACCTGTTTACCTTACATAGATTACGGCTTAAGATTAAAACAATGCAAATACTAATCATAGAAACGCATGTCTATACCTACAATTTTATGAATATCGACAGAGGGCAAACAGAATAATAACATGGGAGAGGAAACCTACATAATATTTGATATGGAAATATAATATAATTAATATACCATACCCGATGCCGATAACAATATATAACTGAAAATAATTCAGCGCTTATCGATATGATTTGAAGCAGGGTGAATGAACCTAAGCTCAGTACGAATAGAGACGCACATTATAAAAAATACATGTGCAAATATAGCACATAAAAACTACCAATGTAGGTACACTGATTTTAACGACAGGCACGCATCAATTTTAAGACAACATCCAAAGACAGTATTTTAGGATTGAGAATTTAACACAGAACTACGTACATAAGAAATTACATAATATGATTAAGGTATCTTGAGAAATTACGTAGATTACAAGAAGATTAAAATACCATAAAGCTATCAAGGGATTAATTGACTGATTTCGCCAACAATCAAGTTATAGATATGGAGATAGGTACTACCTAAATATCACTTTGCTGCACTAATACCTTAATACCCAATACCCTATGCATATTAATTATATCATTCCAAATAGTTAACCGAATAAATATAACGATTTTAAATAATACAACAAATCTCGCACTGCGTATTTCTTCAGATATCCACTGAGAAAGTAAATAATGTCGAAAAAGAAATATTCTCGGAAAGGAAAACCTTCAATGGAATCTTAAACCCCCCTAGGTGAAATATTTTACTTTGATGTTTATTTAGTGTGGTGGGAGAACTTAATTATCTTAAGCTATTTTAGGTATGGAACCGGATTTATCTGTACTTACCTACAGACGGAATTACATTAAGTTTTTCCCCTCAACAGAGACGAGAGGCATCTTCATTCACATAATGCACGAATTACAAAAAAATTACAAAAATTACACGATTGACAGCAGGATGTGGTGGAATGGGTGAACGTTGCCCTGGGCATAAAGTGATCACTTAAGCCAGCCAAAGCCGACTCGTAAGCGTCGGAACACCCATCCTGCTTCCTCCCTAAGGGAGTTCACATAACGCTGCATTATGTGAATGAAGATGCCTCTCGTCTCTGTTGAGGGGAAAAACTTAATGTAATTCCGTCTGTAGGTAAGTACAGATAAATCCGGTTCCATACCTAAAATAGCTTAGGTATACCTCCAATCAAACTGCCAGCCGGTAACAGCAACCACAAAGTGGAATCATAGTATTCCCTGCGCCGCCTAGAGTGGAGTAGATGAACCACAGTGTTCAACTCCATCTCACACACAAAAAGGTGGTTGCAAATGTTGCATCTACTTCTCAACGGATGGCGTTAGCATCGAAAATTAGGTTAATTGTGAAACAGTTTCCAACCGCAGCATATATACAACTTTAAAAAATTACACGATTGACAGCAGGATGTGGTGGAATGGGTGAACGTTGCCCTGGGCATAAAGTGATCACTTAAGCCAGCCAAAGCCGACTCGTAAGCGTCGGAACACCCATCCTGCTTCCTCCCTAAGGGAGTTCACATAACGCTGCATTATGTGAATGAAGATGCCTCTCGTCTCTGTTGAGGGGAAAAACTTAATTAATTATCTTAGTTCATCAAATTAATAATAAGGCAATCTATAAAGCGGGCTATAAAAAGCATTGGCAATTGGAATAATAATTTAATAGGAAGAGAGAAAAAACTTATATTTTAAAACTTCTGAAACAAAAGTACAAAGAAAGAAGAAGCTACAAAGAATACCAACTTACACAATCATCGTCATAAACGGGTATGAATGTAACGCAGAAACGTCATCAAGAAAATCAATGCAATTTGTTCGAATATGTATAAAATTTAAAACGTGTCGCAATCGTAGCTCCTTCAGCTATTGTCGGAAACTATTTGGCCACGTCTCGAAGTTTATGTTTACGTCACCTACTGAAATCATTAAGTTACGAGCCTACTACGTATTATTGAATCGAATTCGAACAATTTTAATAACCATTCATAGTAGATTGTAGGCATGTATGAGTGTATTTCAGTCCTCATATTCTTCCATAGTGAAACTTTACAGTAAGTATCAGATGATACATAGTAACATGAGAAAAGAGGAGCCTTCTGTCATCCCTATACAGTAGTAATAGTTATTTTGTAAAAAAACGTATTTAACCATCCCTCAGTGAATTTTCGCAGGTAGGTACTAGCGTGAAATAACGTTTTCTACCTAATATGAAAAAAAATATAATAAAAATATAAGTTTATGAAACTCCATTGTTCAGGCGATCGTCAACGCAGATAAAACTATTTTGAATTAAAATGTCTACCACATAATAAACAATGTCAAGTCTTCACGAATACTGAATACTTAATACAAACGACCTATGACCGTAAGACACCTAATAATCTATAATAAGAATTAATAAATTCATAGTAACGTGTATTAGAATTTCCCAATATCACACATCCACACATAATGATAGCTATATGTACCTATTGCAACAAAAAATCCGCGAATATACAAAAAGTACCGAGTAAATAGGTATACCGAGTTTGGTACTATGAGATTGAAACTCAATTATATCTGTAAATTTAATAACAACATCAGATATCGGTACACACCACCTATGAACAAAACAAAGTAAACAATAAAATTAGATAATAATAGGTATCTTGTGAAGATAATTCAATTTACACTCGTGGGAATATTCTAATTGATTTTCACGGACCAATAATAATTTCAACTTGAAAAAACAATGAACAATAATAATTATTACTTGTTGTAATAGAGTTCTGACACCGCTAAGTTCCAAAGATCGTGCATCCAGTGATCTGCTCCTGGGCTTTGTTGGAACCTCCAGGAAATCGTCTTCCTTTCGACCACCTTTGATCCAACGGAAATAAGCCGCCATTATAATAATTATTGTTTAAACTTTAACATCAAAACCACACACAAAACAATATTCAAAAACATCGCCCAAAAAAATAAATTTGAATGTAATAAACATTGTACCCAACATTCACAGTTCACATTACCAAACTAACCACTGATACAACAAACACAAGTTAGAATCGCGTAAACGCAACCTAATACACAATACTATCTACATAGGTAAGCACAACTTGAATCTAATGAACATCGTTATTTGACAACATCTCGGATCGCAAGTCATGTGCTCACGAAAGGTAAGTTAAATATCACGTTACGTTATGAATGCGCGCGGAAGGTGTGCGATATTCGTTTTCAATTCGGCTACATAATATTATGTGATAAGGATTGTATTGTGTAGATAGGTGTTTAATACACATTACAGCGCCGAAACGAGCTCGCGCATAGCTAGTTAATCTTATGATTACCACACAACAATTTCAATTTTAGTCCATTCATACTTTGATCACAATTACGTAAGTATAGTTATATAATAGACATGGATACACCAAATGCTGCCCCATGGAAGGCGCAGTACTGTCATTGTATCGATACCAATGAATTAATCGAGAGTTTGTGTTAGGACTCGCGACCCAACTATGACGTCACGGTCATTTCCCACGGCATTAAGGGTCAAAATCTCATGAACTATCGCAAGATAAAATTGTAAAAATAGCGTGTTTTCCATTTTTGGGGTTGCTATCTTTCGGAAAAAAGATCAATTTATCAACATTTTTTTTGTTTTGAGAAATCTATACAAGATATAAAAAATATTTTACGGTTATTCCCTAGATAAAGGTTCAATGTATCTACTATTGTATTCCAAGGCGTATTTAATAGGGTTGTTGAGATCTAAGGTCTCCCGTTTTTAGAAATTTTTGAAATGTCAATATGCATACTCTTAAGATGGTGATCATGTCATCAATTAAAAATTGTATTCTGATCCATTATCGTATGTGACTGCGTGCATCATTCCTCTCTACCTAGAGTAAACTATGATATCGACAAAACATCACATGTCTTTGGTCCCCATATGGATCAAATTATATTTTCACACTCTATAATTGAAAAAGTTTTTCCTTAACTCTGTGTCCACACAACCCATAACTCCACCCACGCGTACTAATACACCAGAGGGAGGAAAAATATTTTTTGTCTCAATATATTTTGTTCATTTAATACTTTTCTCGTTTAATATACTTAGGTACTTTATTTTTTAATTAAAATTTTTAAACTTTTTTTTTTCATAAATTTTCCCAAAATCTTATGGGATACGGAGTTTTTTTATTTGAAAAGCGGGTAAGAAATAGTTGACACATGTGACCATGTCATATTTGATGACACATTTAAATGATCTACAAAAATGTACTTAGTAATACGTTTTATTTGTTTACTGTTGACTGTTAATCCAGTAGGCGCGGGTTCGATCCTTGATGCCGACCTACTCCAGTTCACGACAGAAGCTTTTTAAGCTTACTGTGAAGTGTACAAAAGTGAATAGATTAATTTAAAAAAAAAATGTTTTTTAGGTCTTTAAATGCCCCAGCCTAAATTACTTCACAGTCGGGCCCTGTACATACCACATTGAACCAAAGATACATATTTAATTTGCTGGTATATGTGAAAATTCATGGAGGGCAAAACATGATTTTTTATTAAAACCCGTTGGAAACAAGTGAAATCTATGGGAAAATGTCTGTTGTCAATCGTCTTGAAACACTACTTTTGAAATGTTGTACTTAAAAAAAGGGTCATCCTATTTTAAAAGTAAAATGTGCATAAGATACCCAAATAATTCTATTTTTTGTATTTCTACACGATTTTTGGCTCATAAAGATTTATAACAAAAAAATAGTTACCAATTTTCTTCTACCAAACCTGTCCATCCCATCTCCCAAAAATGACCTAAATCATGTTTTTCCTAAATTTTACGTAAAAGCATACAAAATATGTGAGGAGTACGTATGGAAAAAACAGACCTTTATAAATTTTCTACAAATCATAACGACTATCTTTCTATCTATACCCTCACGCCACGTCCCTTGCAGGGTAGGCAGAGAGAACAGAGCGCCAGACAGCCCTATCCTTACACACACTCCTAGCTTCCGTCACATTCATGCAATTTTTCATACACGCTCTCCGATTCCTTTTACTCATAACGACTGTTCAAGAGAAATGAATTGAAACCAAAATCGTTCATATGAATATGTAATATGTATCTAATAGATGTGTATTATGAGAGGGGTTATCAGGTCAAATATACATTGTATTCTCTTTGTTATGTTCAGCTTCAGATATTTAAATATTTACCTACAATATAATTTTGTTAACACTAACCTATTAATACACACTATAGATCAGTGCTTCGCAACCAGTGTGCCGTCAGCCTCATCATACAGATAGGCCGCAGTCAAATACAATCCATTTGACATTTTACAATTTTTTATTAAGGGCCTATATGCATAGAGCAAAAATCGTTCTATTTACGCAACAACTTTTTCAAAATTTGTATTATAATGTTAGCGCAAAATAAGAATAATGTAAGCGACAAAGTAACCAGTGTGCCGTCAGCCTCATCATACAGATAGGCCGCAGTCAAATAAATCCATTTGATATTTTACAATTTTTCATTAAGGGCCTAAATGCACTGAGCAAAAATCGTTCTATTTTCGCTTCAACTTTTTCAAATTTTGTAGGAGAACGTTAGCGCAAAATAAGAATAACGTAAGCGACAAAGTAAATTATATATTTTTAAAAGAAACCTGGGTAAAAAATTAAAAATCTAAAACAGTCAATTTATTAATTCAGTCAAATTATAATTACCCGTATTTTGGCTAAATTATACTTTTACATCTGAAAAACTGAATAGAAAATCCTCAGGTCCCGTAAATTTCAGGGGTACTTTCGGAATATTTTTTTCAAGGAATTTCCAAATATTGTAATTTCAAAATAATCAATCTGTAGTTCATACTTTCATCTAGCACTGTCTTCAGTTTCAAGACGATTCTCTCAGTATTGGCTGAGAACAATTCAGGGTGCCAAAGCTTGATGACAGCATATAGGATTATTTAATACACAATGACAAATTATTTATCATATATTTCATCGCCGTAATCTCCACACCCTCTCTCTTCTATACAATGTCCTATACAATCCCTCGTCACCTGATTATTTAAAGTCGAATTTCACTCCACTGGCATCTCATGGTCTACCACTCCGTTCTGGTGCACAACGTATGCTTTTAATCCCTATCCATCATATATCGTTTTTCACTAATTCCTTCACCGTACAGGCTGCACGATTGTGGAATGACCTTCCATTATCCATCAGACTCGCACCAACTATTTCCGCTTTCAAGAGTAGACTGAAGCAGCATTACCTTTCTATTTCAAATCCCACTACCAGTCCCTCCTGAACCCAGCTTCCCTCCCTTACCCTATCCCATCCCATATACCATTTATGTATATATTTATATATGTATAATATGTTTATCTATGTATGTATTTATGTATTCAATTATTGTTAAGTTAAGGTAGAGATGTATCGCGAGGATAACGGCCTTTTTTGTAGTGTTCGTGAAAGGACGGGCATACCTGCCTAACGCATCTGTGTGCATTCTTGTTCATTGTGCGCTCACTAATACTACTATAACTCCGTGTACGGACTTGCGTGTAGTTACACTGTCTCACACTACAAAAAAGGCCGTTATCCTCGCGATACATCTCTACCCTTTTGGTACTTAATATATTATTAGGTATATCTCATTTTAGTCTCTGTTATGGGTTGGCTGGCAGAAATTGCCATTTGGCAATAAGTCCGCCCGTTGCATGAATATTTTCAGTGCAATAAAGATTATTTTATTTTTTTATTTTATTTTTTATAATTCACCTATTTCTCATAAAAAAATTTACCCGCTGTGCTATTTCTTATTTTTACTCTATTTGACAAGATCAATATGTATCTTAGTTGCCCCTCCCCAGCTTGGAAGCGGGGGACATCCCGATGAATTCATGGTTACACTCTCTCCCACGCTGTCTAAAATTAATTGGTGACCTTATTATAATTTGATTGCTACATATATATTTTGGCTTTTGTGTGTGGGGCAGAATTTTAGGGAAAGAATGTTGGTGTGTCGCAGGTGAGAAAGGTTATGGAGCACTGATACATACTATGCAAACTAGACATAGGTATATATGTAGTAGCATAACAACCTCAGAATAAAATTATGTGCATGAGAGCTTTGGATGACGAAGAGAAAAAGTTTCATCTGAAGTTAACTTCTGAAAAATCCCAGATAGGCCAACTTTACAAAGCATTTCACAATCATCTGGCTAAACAATCCATCATAATAAAAATCTAAATCTACAAATCGATTACATAATACTGATAGAATCAAAGTCCTGTTTGTTTGTAACGCTGGGTCTTCGGAAAATTTTGCAAGTTCTATGAATATGTAGGTATGTAAATTTAAAGCAGCAACACATTTAATGTTCATGGGTGGTTAAAAATGTTTGTTGAAGGCCCACTTTTTGTGTCGCATGTTTGCAGAGCTTGGTGAAATCGAATAGACAAGTTGCAAATAATGGAATTAATATTTATAAAACTCTGAAGGGCGTGGTAGAGTGGCAGTATGAGTAGTTAATAAAAAATGACAAATTTCGTGAATATAATTTTCATGGGTATCCAATAGTAGACATATAATATCTGATCTCTTGGGTACCTGTTTCCTATAGAATTACAAAATCTTGAATGAAACTGTACTAGGTATTATCGTTTATTTAATGTACATATCTGTAAGTTTGAATGTCCATGCTAAGAATGTTTTCCAAGGCTTAGTTTAAGGTGTTTAGGAGTATCTAGGGATGTGTACACAAGCTCAAAACTTATTTTTAATAGGTTTTTTATTTTCCTTTTTTTGTCGCTGAGGACGCACCGGCGATTAAGGCCTATTGTCAAAATACAATTAATAACTTCAATATTTTTCAAAGCATAATAAGTCCCATGGAATACAACCTAAAATGAGCAAAAGGAGAGTATGAAGACCTTAGAATGAGCAAAAGGAACGTATGAAAACTTCAGGCAAGATGATCTGACGATGTGAGACGAATCGCAGGAGACAAGTGGATGCAGCATGCCCAGGATAGGGATCTGTGAATAGTCAAAAGGGAGGCCTATGTCCAGCATTGGAATCAAAACAGTTGAGAAAGAAGAAGAAGAATTTCTTTGATTTTGAAGGTTTTACTTTGTGGCGACATTATATTATAATTAAAACAATATTAATTTGTTTTATAATTAAAAGAATATTAAATTGTTTACATTCTTGTATAAGTCCTGAATAAGGGAACATTGTTCCCGAAACATGTTAACTCTGGTCAAAATAAAGGTGGTGTAAACAAATTAATATTGTTTTAATTATAATAGAAGAAGAATTGTTTACACTGAAACGTGTCAAATTATAAGAAGACCTCATTGTGAATTTTTATGTACAATGTGTCTTAAGATTTGGTACTATTATTTTTAAAATCAAATACTAATCATTTATGTAAGTAATATCTTAGTATAATCATGTACTCATATTATAAAAAAAGGTAATTAGGCATACCCAACAATATACATATTAGGTTTTTCCCAAAGTTAGGTTTTACCCATGAAATTGGGTTTCCTTTGTATTTTAATATCATTAATTCACAGGTGTGATTTTTTTCTCATTTCTCAAAACAACAGGTTAAAAAATCTATTTGCATGTAATAAAAAGTTACTATATCATATGGCGACGTCTTAGAGCTACACACGCTCGCATTTGCTATTAAATCATAGATATTCTATTATTATAATATATTGTCACCCTGGCTTCTTCTGGAAGGAGTCCGTTATGGCCCGAGTACAAAGAGAAAGAAAATTACTTAATTTCTTGTTTTAGATATTTGGTAGCTTGATCAATATTGGTAAATTACACATGTCATAATATATTCTCGACAACTTAACTCATTTCTCAATTCAGATGATCATCAACAATCTGGATAATCCAGATATTAGAATAACAAACACAGTGGATTATATTACAAATACATGTTGTGCGTAAGTGGTAGTTGGTTCTAACCAGACCGTTCTCAGATAAAAATTATTACGAGTTATTTTTTTTTCTATTTTCCAATTGAATATTTTCTTCCTCTCTTATATTCTTTTTCTTTGGTAGATCACTGATAAATCATCCCGTTGATGTTTTTCTTGTGTAAATTAACATTATGATACTAATTAAGGTATTAGGTTGTAAAATTTTCTTATATTTTCAATTATATAATACACAACCTGTGTTAAACGATGTTCCTTCATCAAACAGTGGACTTCGACTCTATCGAGAGAGAGACAACATTTCATTATATATTTTTTGTTCTGTATTATACGTTATATTTTCATTACTTCGAGTTTCGTGATTGTAATATGTGATTGTTTGAAACAATTTATATACATACAAAAGCGTCCCTAGACATATATATTTGGGTTGACTGCAAGATATTGCTTTTGCAATAAGCCCTTTAGTATAAAACTATTTTCTGAATTTGTAACACTTGATTTTTAGCTAAAAATGATTAATAGTATTAGAGATGTGCCAACTATTGTCGCCGACTATTCGGGAAAGCCGACTATCCGGTAAAAATGCAGACCGACTAATTAGTCATTGGAGTGCCGACTAGTCGGCCCATCACTAATTTTTATCATGATGAAGTGGACAATTCGTATGCATTTTACAAAGAAACTCGCAATTTTGATTAATAAGGCAATTAGTAAATAGTTTTTAAATTTTTTTTGAATTCGACAGTCTACATTCACAAGTTGTAATATTATTATGGAAGCAACACATACCTGTCGTCGTTTATCTGGTTCTGTACTGGACACTGGCTTACTTCTGAATATATCCATCACTTTGGTCATTGTACTAGGTCTTCTAGAAGACGATGACGCAGCTGTCACTGTATGGTAATACTGTATGCAAAATAAAGAAAATATTATGTACTTCCATTCAATAATACAACGGATTCAAAAATATATATAATCTATTAGTTAATTATATACTCGAATTAACTTATAGATTATGGCCCTGCACAAGAGGAAATTGTTCACTTAGGTCTGCCCAGTTGAAGAACAGTTCTCAAGCTACCATATCCCCTTTTTTTCATTAGTATGAGTAATTCCCACATGTTGGATAGTTTGTGTCAAAAAATTACAAATTTATTTTAATTCAAAGAACATGGAAACTAGAAGAAAATTTTAATGGACTACAAGTTTTTGATCAGAAATTGGTTATACAAAATATTGTAAACTGTTCGGTTCAGCGATTAACTGAATTTTCTACAAGAAATGTAACACTAATGAACTATTTCTTGAAACATTTAATAATATTAAGAGATGTCTATGTTTTGAAATACAAAGAACCTGACTTTGATATGTGTACAAGGACAAAGATGGACCTTCAATAACCAGAGATACCATTTCTATATTTGTTACACACTAAATATGCAAGCTATGATTTGTAATTTATGTACATTTAAATTCCTAATGAAATCTAACACATTTATACGACGAACCAAATATATGCTCAAAGCTAATTACAGTATATAAACATATAACCCACCTTAACATCACTACCAGCATGGGGATGGGCAGAACCGTCTTTTGAGGCAGAACGACCAGATCCCATATTCTGGAAAAGAGAAAATAATATGATTATCCCTTGTCACATTAAATCTAGAAATAAAATAGTAGCATGCTTGGAACTTTTCAAAAATGACAGTTCATTCTAGTAACAAATTATTTATCATCATAATAATATTGTGTTTGGAAATTTCTATCATGAGGAAATTTAGTATCTTACGAGTAATATGTATTACTATGTACTATACATATATTATTATTCTATGGCTATTACATTATATTCATTATAATATGTATTAATGTTACCTGGACAGCTGCTTTGACTTGCTGCATGAGTGACAGATTTTTCTTGGAATCACTCTTCTCATTCTTCTCACTCTTGACTTTAGGTCTAAAGGCACCAAAAAGAGCTGGTCTTCGGCTCACGCCAGAAGTACCTGTAATGTGAATTTTACATTTCAATGGTGACAAATTTTTGAGATTGTTTTTTTAGGTGGCCGGTAGCCTGGTTGGTAACGCGCTTGACTGTTAATCCAGTGGGCGCGGGTTCGATCCCCGATGCCGACCTACTCCACTTTACAACACAAGCTTTCTGTGAAGTGTACAAAGATGTATTTGGGTTTATTTCGATAAACACAGGTTCATTTTATAAAACCATGTGACTAAATAAATAAAAAAAAGTATTTTGTAAATTTGTAGTTGCTTAAGGTCCTATATGCTGTCATCCGGCTTCGGCGCCCTGAATTTTACTCAGCCAATACTGAGGGAATCGTCGTGAAACTGAAGACAGTGGTTGGCTGAGTACAATTCAGGGTGCTGAAGCCAAATGACAGCATATATGTAGGACCTTAATGCAGGGGCACATAACTAATGATAGTGCTTAGCTTGCAGGCGCGAAGCTACCTAAGAACACGATTCTCATCGAGTTACCTTTTGGATAAAATTATAGATATAATAGTGTCTAATTTGACATAATCCAATAAGAAATGTTAGCCCTGGCTTCCCTTGTGCAGAAATCCACCCTTCGCCACTGTTAGCTAGTCATAATGCACTTTTTAATTATGTGTATTTTAGACTCGTTTCATACTGAACTTAGTGTGACTTATATTAATTGACACAATTTACATATTTTGACTTATTTTTTCATTAATATTTTGCTGTTTGTTTGCCTCATATTGCAAATTATTATATTGTTTGGATTCATATTAGATTTGGTTATTTTCTTTACAGTGTGTTTGATTTTTATTATTTTGTTTTATATTTGCAAATTAATCCTATATTAACCACAAATTTGTTAAAAGCACATTGATACCATTTATCTAGTAATAAATAAATCAATGAAATGACAAAAACCCTTTATTAAGTTGGTACCTGAATTTTAAATGCTGTTAAGAAAGATTGTAAGGTGACGATATTTTTCATGAGTTTCCTTGGGCAATGGTTTATAGAAATACCGAAGCTGCTAAGTAATAACAAGTGTATACCGTGAATGGTTTGTTGATAATAAGGCTGCTCCTCTTCTGAACCTCTTCTCTCCCTTGAGCTGCTGCGTGATCCACCTGTGGAACGGGAACCAGCACTGTTTCTATCACGATCCCGAACATCTTTATCTGTAAATTAAATAAAACATATACTAGTTAGAGATTGATTATAAAAACATCTGCGAGAGTTGATGGTCCCGGTTGGGGCATGATTTGATGATTAGTTAAACAAAGTGCTTTTTTCCTATAGCAACGACATCAAGCAATCAGGTACGACATGTTAGAGAGCAAAATAGCAATGTTATGTACTCTGTTCACTTGAAGAATGAAATTTGAAAACAACTCATAAAAAAAAATATTTCGAAAGCTTTTCCACTTTTACTCCTGATTTTTGCAACCACTACAACACCGCTGAATATAATTTTCGTGCCTCACAATCCAATAAGTTTTTTTTTAAATACCTCAACTCTCGAATTCATCTTCATAATAAGTTCAAATCTTATTCAAACCGGTACTCCAGACTGAACGACTGACCAAACAAACCGAATCAACCAACCTCCACAATGACTTAAAAAAGCAGAGCATTTTCTGTTACAAAGTTGGGCAAGGATTTTCCCAAGGAGAAACGAAGCTTTCATTTTATCTGAAGTGCATAGTAAACAAATTTAATTATATGAACTATATATATTTTAATTGATCAAAGGCTGTCTCCCGGTTCTACCGGCAAAGTCTTAATTGGCAGTATTTTACAGGTACACAACTTAACAATGTCAAGACACAAATAGTAGGTAGGTACCTACATATTTATATTAGACTAATTTTGTCTTGAAAATATGTGAGCCAAGATCTAACCAGCCTGCCAACCCCCATTAACATCAAGGTTTGTGGGACAATGTTGCAATATTTCGATTAAAAAGTGACCCTTATACTAATCTTCATAATAATTACATCTATGTAACTATAATCGACTACAATAACTTCGAATCATGCAAAGATAACAAACAGACAGGATCTCCTACCCTTGTCCACGAACTATGCATACATTCCCCACATAATTAGTAATGCACACAAAACATCGTAAATTCCATTGAATGCCAGTAAAGTGTACCCACCTACCTACGTTTATAATTTTCCACAGCTATCCCGCATTGGCGTGAAGTTCGAGTTATTAATATCAACAATATGCAATGTTTACTTGTGTGCATACTGAAGGTGTGTGTACCTCGCGGAAATGTGCCATAAGGGTAAAATATGATATCACCATTCGAGGTTACCGTAATAATATCATGTGTTCATAAATATGTTTACTTTTCTATTCGAAATATGGAGAATAGATGGATTATGAGGAGCGTTCCGTTAGATTACTCTGGGTGCTAGAATAAGTTGATTAAATTATCTCGCTTTAATTGTGTACATGACGTGAGTAGCCATATTATATCTGTAACATGCGTTGAAATGACATTAGAAGTTGCAGACTGCTCACACCCCTAATAAAATGCGACTATGTAGGTGTATCTGCACACACGCGCAACGCATAAACCCTTCCTAGGTACATATATGTTACATTCATTACCTTGATGAAAACAACCTGACTAGCATAACATTTTACAGAGTGTAGTATGTAGGTAAGCAGGTAACAGAAGGTACCTACTCGTTACAGCATCGATGGACGATACTCTAATAATAATTACTAATTAGAGAGACATACGACTAAGGTGAAAAGTACGGAAGCAGTTGTAATCTTAGGTTTTAGGTGCAATAGTTACAGAATAGGGAAAAAGAAGTAAAAATATATCTATCAGCCTACCGATCTATCAACAAACGTCGATTATTTATGATTATTTTTAATTTCCTTCAAACTTCAACGCATTCAAATTAAATCACAAATCTCAACTTCTGTTACGACCACACACGTCGAAATAACTTTTCTTATCGCTAACCCAACTCTAATAACACACGTACGTGTGATATGAGTATTGTGATTAGTAATTTCGCGGAACGAATCTGCTAAAGAGATGTCATACACTGCATACTTAGTGCATAGTTTATATAGTATCAGATATCACCTACATAATCTACTAGCAAGTAGCTATGATTTTCATGTAGGTAGAGTATGTATTGTGCGATGGCTAAATACATACCTGAAGATTTTTGTTTGGCAGCCTTATCCTTCTTCGATGACTTTTCTTTATCGCGTCCAGTGGTTCTATCTCTTCCATGGTTGGAAGTCGGGGACTTAGATTCGGCTCCCGTTGATGTCTCCTAAAAACAAACAAAAAATGTACGTGAGTCACCGTTAACAGTTCGTTTACTTAGCGAAAGCAGAAATATCATGTCAGTATTTACTACGAGACGCAAAACTTTGTAAAACGGTAGCAAGATACCTACATATATTACAATGTAACGAAAAACGTATAGGTGTATTGTAGGTATACCTACCTATAGATGTTATAACATCACCATGCAAAACAATCTCTGTATGCATCGATAATTTAAACAAATTACTCAATTGTTTTCGAAGGAAACTAGGTAAATGTATGACATAAAAAACAGAGTAAAGTTTAAGTTAGGCGTATAAAGATTAAAATAGGATAATAGTATGTACATGTGTCAGTCCTTGCTAGGAATGTTTTCAGACAAACGATCATATTACCCTTAGGTACTTTAATATCAATAGGAACCGGTTTCACTAGAATTTCAAGAATTTCTGAGGCCCTGAAACATTACGCGCGAAAGATCAAGAAAATCCGACTCTCTTTGCTATATACTCGTACATATAGCTGTATACAAACTACCCAAAAGTGAATGAAATTAGTAACCGACTATAGATAAAAATAATTTATGAAAGGGTGTATAGAGACTTTTACCAGCTACATGCAAGACGCTTAAACTAAACTAAATAAAGATCTAGCAGGTAATCGTAATTTTTAATCGAGAACATGTGTTTTTTACTGAATTATAAAATAGGTAGTAGAATTAATGATCAATAACAAAGTAATATAATCATCCCCATAGTTATATATAAAACATTACAGAACCACATAACTACTGTAGTTGTGTGTACAATATATCCCTAATCGTGCTCTACGATCAACAGGTGAAAACTAGACGAAGTCGTTATTAACACCAGTAAGCATAGAAAGCACATTTCACGAATTTATACCAAATTCTTACAATCCAAAAAGAAAAACAAAAAAAATGGGTAAATAAATTACATTACCTCATCCTCTTCTAGAATTGTTAAAAGTTTTCTACGGACACACTTAAACATTTTCTAATTAAACTCAACGGTTATATGGATCATAAAAGAAAGTATTATTACACGTAAGATGACTTATAATTAATTAACAAATTTATAACATATAGTACAGGCATACAATATGATAATTTATTTGATAAACCTGTGCAATACTGAGAGAGACACGGTTATGTGACGACTTGTATGCAACGAACTGATGGGATAGAGTATGTACATTGTACAAGTATGGAAACATACAAAACTAAGGGCACAATAGAGTGCTTGATGTTTAGACGTATCATTCTACATGTATACGTAAAGAAAGCGTTCAGTCCTGATTGAAACACAGGCAAAATCTGTACACACAATATTAAGTCAGATGTCATGATCGCTATTAACATTATCACCCCGCTTTACTACTACCTCGCACTTGTACGTTATATACCTAACATTGTTTTACAATAGTCAATACAAAAGACAAGCTTTCGTTACCGAGAAGCAAATAATCTTCATGCGCCTAAAATATATCGTCAAGCTTTTCATTAACACTGTTAAAAATTTTTTTACGTAGTTACGTAGTTAGCCTCTAGAACAGGAACGCGGATGGCAATTATTAGCAGTGAAATCATTAATGAATAACGAACCTACCCCACACAGTAAGAAAATATTTACAGTTGTGTCTGGTGTGTGGAATACATCGATATGAATCGTGTGTATCGACAATAATTGATAAATTACATGGTAAATTAAACATTTATGTGTATATTGTGTACACACGTAATCAATAACTAAGTTATACACACTTTGATTTTTTTGAAAAATGAACGAATAATCAAAATTATAATAAATAGATAGGTTTTTATATATATGTAACTTCCATGTATAATAAATATTCTTTAGATAATTTTGGGAACTCACAGATGAGAAAGAACAACATGATCAGTTGGAACTACTACGCAAGCCACGTGAATAACATTTTTCTTGCTAAACCGCCATAGGTTACTCCCCTGCTTAAAAAATCATAGTACATATCGGTAAAACGGAGTTAATACTATGAGATGATTGGAGGAATTCACTAAGATACATTGCAAAGATGAATGACAAACTTTTGCACATATCTATAGAAGAATCCTTTAATAATAATAATAATAATCGGACAACTTTAGGCGCCGTTTAGCGATAAAATCGCCCCAAGGGCACCGTACATTTTTCTTTTCACCATATAGGATCGTCAGAAACAGTAAAAATGATAATTAAATCACCACATAGGATCGTCACAAAACAAAATAATAAAAATGAATTAATCTAATCAGTTTCGGCTAACTTGACCTATCATTGGCTAACCAGTGACTGATCCGTAGGTACGCACAAAAAGGTGAGTCTTTAGCAACCTCCTGAACTCCTCCAGGCTTTTGGCACACCTAACATCGAGTGGAAGGGCATTCCACAGGCTTGGGCCCGCTAATAATTAGTTAAGAAAGTGTACGGTACCATGAAAACAAGAAAAAAACGATAGAGCTATTATTTTATCGCACTTAACGTAGAACATAATATAAAACTTCATTAACACTTGATAAACTAAAATTATATCGAGGAATCCAAACTCACATTATTAGTGTTTTCAGTATTTGACGATATCCAGAATGCATCCGAAAATGTTGTCACCATAGAATAATAATATATACTGCACTAACACTTACGTCATTGACATATTTAACTAAGAGTAAACATTGGCACATGCCTTCCCTATATGTTATAGCGAATTGGACAGTTTGATGTTTGATATACCTACCTAATTAAGAGTTTAGCATTAGAAACAATATTCCGATTTTAGCCATAAATGCATCGCATAGTCAGATTAAAGTGGCAATGAGGGGGACACATAGCTAGACAGGACAGCGATAGATGGGCATTAAAAAGGAGACCACTAACGAATAAGACAGGTGTCGAAAGACCGCGAAAAATATGGACTGATGACATAACCTTGGTGGCAGGAAAACGATGGATCAGAAGAGCAAAAGAAAGAGAAGAATGGGAAAGTTTGGAAGATGCCTATGTCCAGCAGTGTAGAGAGAGGGGCTAAGGAAGAAGAAGTCACAAAAGTGGGAACAATTTTACCACTATAGAGGATTTATGACGAATGCGCCGATATGAGAAATTACAATTCGTTTTTTAGAAATGGGCTCTGCAATGCAACAATTGTTTTTTTTTTAAGTTTCTTCAGAAAAATATAGGTGTCATCTAGAAAGCAAAAAATTAGAAGGGACGTGATAAATCAACAAAACAATGATAGTATTAGGTAATGCAAAGTTACAGTCAGAATAGATTTTGTTGCCTAGAAGCAGGCCTACATCACTGCAATATCTTCCAGGCAGACCGAGAGAACAAGTGAGCAAAGCCTAGATACCTAATAAACTAGTATGGAAAACTAAAACGTCATGTCACTTGACATTTTCCCTTTAATTAGTTCTCGGCAACAATCATGTTTCATCTAAAAAACAAGTTTTAATAAAATACATAATAAGAAACTTTGATATTATACCTACATTGATTACAATACAATACAACATAACATCTCCTGTACGCAATTTCAATGTACGACAACGCCATCTCTCGTAATTTTCATTAAATTCGCTTCTAATGCAAGTTTAGTAAGCGCGTTGTTTTATTACGTACCTAACCGACAACTCCTGTTTTGAACAGACAGATGGACGCCGGCCGTAATTATTATTATAACAATTATAATTTAACTAATTATCAAATAATATTATAAAACAGAATATAAAACCGCAAGTAAATATTCATATTGCTCGTCGCTAGTAATTATAAAGCAGTTGTATACAAGGAGAATAGTGATTAGATTTGCAATAATGCGTATTTCTATTATGCAATTATTACACTCACTGTTCACAATAACCAAAGAAAGGAAAACATATTAGTTATTACCTACTCACTAATACTTAGAATCACGATAGATATCTCAATAGACCTACCCCTAACAGGGTTACAAAGTGGAACCAATTCCGATACGATTACCTCTCCGAATATTTATCCATTAGAGAAACTATAACGTTGAAATTTTCAGAAAAAAGAAAACAAAATTTACTATCTAGTCTAAAATGCGCAATGGTGACTTTTCTTGTACGCGACTAACATTCGAGGAACTGCAAGAGATCGCAATAAGCTTTTTAGGGTTCTCAATATTTTGTAAGTAATGTTCACTGTAAGAACAAATATAAATATTTTCCTATGGAGCCACAAATTACATGTTGTTTAGTTTTTTCTATATATAGGTATAATAACATAATCATCTATATTATCACATGGACAATGAGACAGGAGAGGTTGTGGCTTTCTGAGAGCGGAGGGGATCTAGTAAGTGCTGACCGACACGATATAAGAAGAAGAATAACAAAATTTTCAGCGGGACGAGCGGGACCCTAGTCAGCGATCTCTTCAAGAAGGTACATATTTAGGAAAAGGAAAGTACACCATCGAAATGGATTGTTGCTCTGAAAATCAGGAATCGTTATAGGTGAATATACCAGAAAATTTTATTGGTATTTTAGAGTTAGACGCGATTGAGAAGGTTGCAAAATACTATCGAGTGATAAGATGTTGTAGAGTGTAGAGGATAAGCTTACATAAAAGCAGTATAATACAAGTATTATTCAAATTTGTTTTGATTAAAAACTAGTTTGACCTTGAGTGAATTATCATAATATTGTATATTATAATATAATTATTAGTAGGTAATGCAGGTCAGATAGCTCAGTATCATCAGGTAGGCATGGTAGGTAGTCGTGTTATGTTGTACATAATAATAATATGTATTAATAGGTAACCTATGATAATACACACAGTAATAGTCACTACTTACCTACCTACACAACACATGTTATTCAAATAGCATTTCAGACATACAAATGCGAAAAACATTATCAGCATTCAAAAACACTATTAAAATATACCTACCTACTACCAAACAACACAGTCCTATTCTCTAAGTTTTTTTGCAATTTTAATTATTGTTCTAAAATATATACAGCCATCAAGCATCTTTCTACATTCCAAATTAGGTAATAATTAAATTACGCAGGTATATATAACTCAAAATTATGATGTTTTTTTGTATCATTTCACGACTACAGATGACTAGCTGTATTGATGATAGAAGTATTATTGGGTATTTATCATAGTTAGAATCGCCTATCTATTTATCAGTATTACATAATGCGTACGAGTATCGAAGTCTACAGATGTCTGATGTAGTGCATTGATATAATATAATAATAGGGTAGGTATAAAAGTAAATACTTAGTAATGATAACTCAGGCCAAGCATATGACTTTATATCTGGTGAGTCTCCGCTACCTAACCAACAATAAAAGAACACACACTAATAGCACATCCATATAGGAAGCAAGATAACATAATTTTATAACACATAAACGATTAAAGCTGATTGAGATAAGACAAGAAACATAATCGACACGCAATGTTTAGAAATATTCACTGATATGATTAGCCTTTCATACTTTGCCGACAAACGCCAATGAGATTGTCTAACCTAACCTACGTACGTACATTGTTCTCTTCTAAACTACCTAATCTCGTCCTATTTCACTACCTGTTGATAACTTTTCATTCTACTCGTATTTTCCCAAGTGTAGAACTAGTATGTAGCTACTACTTATTTTCTTGCATACAATCATAATAAAGTATTAACTGAACTAAAAATACGAAATATAGATACATCCGTGTAGATTTAGATAAGTACATTGTACAGTATACCTGGTACGTCCTTGTGGATGGAAAAAGCATTTTCTGGACGCTTTAAAGTTTACACTAAGCTAAAAGCCTGTATCGTGAAGTGATGGATACATCATCAGCGCCAACCAACTGTGCTAACCATGTCCTATCAAATTAAATAGCATATGACTGACAATCTCCTTACTCCAGAAGACTGCTTCGATCGGAGCAGATGGAGAGAGAGGATCCGAGCCGCCGACCCAGTGGCGTAACTAGGGTGGGGCGGGGGGGGCGGTCCGCCCCGGGCGGCGCATTTCAGGGGGCGGCAAAATGGCACAACATATAAAAAAACATCTTGATAAAATACACAAATTAAAAAAATCTCTGATTCTCTAAAATTATTATGAAAATCTATTAAATTACAATAATTTTCATAAAAAAATTTGCCTGCGGCGCTAATTAATACTTATGGGTACTCAAATAAGATAGATTTTCGATATTGTGATATATTCGATATATATATTGTGCCTGCAAATTGGTCTATACAAAGAATTTCTCATGTACTTTTGATCTGATATTTTATGTTTTTTTTTGTTTTGTCAATGTTTCATATGTACCTACATTAAGTAACTTATTTTTGTTGTTGCTTGTATTGTACTTGTACAAAACTATTGTTAATGTTAAAGGCTTGCGCCGTAAATAAATAAATAAATAAATAAATATCTTATGACTAAAATTTCGTTAGGTAGATACTTCTTGCATGGTCGCTTCCCCTATACAATACATGTATCCATATGTGTTACCTACTACAGAAAGATAACCAGGTTCATCATTTCACCCATCGTTCATCATTTGTCCAAAAAATTTAAGCTCCTTATTTGATGTTATTTAATATCTTTTTTGTGATATGTACTTACTTTTTTAATATTTTTATTTAAAGATAGTAAATAAAACTACAACATGACCTTCATTTACATTTAGTCTTATGAAAAAATTTCGCCTGCGGCGCTATTTACGTGCTTTATTATGCCACGTCTATATCAAAATTTTAGTTGCTCTCGCCTAGCTTCAAAACTGCAGACACCAATGGGCAGGTATGTACTTGTGTAGGTACTTAAGGGGTCGGGTGGGGCGGCATTTTGAGAGTCCGCCCCGGGCGGCACTAATGCTAGTTACGCCACTGCGCCGACCCCAGATAAATGGGATATGGTGCAGAGAAGAGAAGAGAGAATGACTGACAATCTCCTCACTCCGAAATACAATAACCATCCAGAAATTGTGAATAGAGAGACTCATTTAGTGAGAGACAAAGGTGTGGCAGTCTGGAAGTTATTTAAAAATACTAATTTAGTACAGTAAATGTAACGAAGAATTCAGATAGATTACAATCTTAAATATCAGCCGAATATTTCTATACGTAGACTACCTTGATGGCTAGCGATGATAAATTGATAAAGAAATATACCTACTACATGAAGATTGTAGGTACATAAAAAATCTTTATAGATAGACAATATTATAATGTACCTAATAGACTAATCTTCACTGTACTTTGATTCCCTGTAAAGGCAAATCTTCTCTGCGAATCTATCTAAATACATGTGTGTTATATATTTGTGTGTGGGTGAATGTATTAGGGGATTTACGTGCTGAATTGCTTAATAATATTGGGCACAAATAATTCTCAAAGACACACATGGTAAAAGAAAGAACCTCGCGCTCGCTGGTTTCGGTTGCACTACCTAATTTTACAGATAAAATGGACAACTTTTTTTAACAATAATATCAGGATACAATTGACAATTACTCGTATTATCAACTATTGATGTAACAGTATTTAAATAATATGTTTGTTCTTACTCACCTCTGATGTGATCGATGCATCCACGTCATCTCTCTTCACCCAAATATTTTCAAAGTTTAAATTAAAATTTTCCTCTTCGGCTTTAGGAGCTCTAGCTTCTACATCCGTAGTCCTTGATCGCATCTCGACAAGAGACTTGTCAAAGAATTTTCTATCCACGTGTAATGTGGGACTGGTGACTTTGGCAGGAGTGACGAGGAATTTTCCAATAACCGTTGCATTTGTTGTTGTCGTGGGCGGTGGGTCCGCCGCCTCTTCATCTTCCTCGACGCACTCTGAAAGTCGTCTTCTTTGGGCCAAATATCGCATGGCCCTATCATCATCCATCACCTCTTTAACCTCACTCTCGTCCTCGACCTCATCACCATCGTATGGATCAACTCCATCAATCTTCTCGACGATATAATTCATTTATTTTATGTTGCACTTTTTTTGTGACCGTTCGTTAATACACAAAATTTTACAGCGAGCATACCGTGACAATATTTGTTACACAAATTAGAATCATGTCTTCTAAGAAAATAATGTAAAACAATTAAATATAATTACCACTCGTGTGTCGTTTAGCCATGTGCGTAAGTAAATTAATACATACCTACCTCGCAATCTACAAAATACCCTACCTACTATTTACGTAGACAAGCATATCCATCGACAGCAAGAATATTTACGAGAATAATTTAGTAGGCGGGTATTCATAGTTTAGGACTGTGGGAACGAATAACATTTTACTATTGATGAGATCAATTACTACACATCAACATACCTGCCAAAAACTAGTTTATTCTTTAATGGGATTTCAACTCTACTCCTGATTTACTTTGAATGTTATCCACTTTAGTATTACATGTACCTAGTAGAAATACATCCCTGTTTAGCAAATGTGATGATTTCAAATAGCAAGCAATATCAATACGGTAATGTATCACAATAAAACATACCTAATTAAAATAAGGAAACTACCTAATCACAACATGATAATAAGTTAACACACATCATAATGTTATGCGGGATTATCTATGAATAGGTAAATTACATTTTCAGAACTATGTACTTCGGTGGACGCGGAAAACCAATGCAATATTATTTATCATAGCAAAACTCTATGAAACACAATATTATTATTATTGTGCCATTAAACAAAGCATCGAGCGAACATAATAACAAACAGGACTATAAAAACGACGATTAATTATTTCTAGTTATATTATCATACATGTAGATCAAATGGATGAACGATCCCTTAAAAGTTCCTCAAGAGAACACAGGTAGGCCCAGTACAGGGTCTTTCGAGGTGATTCTCAACGCTCTGAGCTTCTTCTATCGTGAAAACGGCATGATATGGACAAACAAGGATCATTGTCTGTCTCTCGCATCCAAAATTAGATAATTTACTGACGTCTATCGTATGCACTGACGACAGTGTGATTGCGCCACGTTGCACCACACATTTTGTTCTTTCTGTAGTACGTACGTATACTATAATCACGACAATCACTATTTTAGGGGCATTGTGGGATATTCATATTGATATTACATATAAGCCATTCAGTATAGGGAATACCTCGGTATAGGGAATAAGATGTGAAATCTGAGGATAGAAATCTGAGGAACACCCGACTCATACAATGCATTCATACAATCTGGGTATCTGGTAATTCTTGTATTAGTTTATGTCAGAATATCTATAATCTGCACATATAATCGTAAGTATTTTGCATTCCAGGTACGTAAGCAACCACCCAGATGGAACTTATCCAAGATTGAGTAATTGTCAATGAGACAGAGAACCCACTCATTGATGATTCGTTAAAATTTAATATACTTTTGGATCTTAGTACGTGTATCCAGATACTTAGATATCATACGTATGTGTATATCTCAGAATGATTTAACAAACTAGCACTCGCGAATATTTTGTTGGCGTTCAGAATTGAGAGAGAACTATCATGTAAGCATCAAAAGAGAAAGAATTTATGTAATGGAAATATTGAGAATTAGATCGATGCTGAATAACAATAAGACAAAAAAAAAGAACTTCACGAGACTGAAGAACGAAAACAAATATTGAACAATATTTTTGAAAACCCTAAGGAGTCACTGAAATAAGGTCATTACTGCTAGATTTCACCAACTCCTTACGTGAGGAATAGCGGAGATAGGAGCCACTTACTATTATTTTTCATACAAAATTTGTGTGTTCATCAAAGGTGGCTCCTATCCCCACTATCCCTCACCTAAAAAGTTGGTGAAATCCGACATAGGAGTGATAGCAGGCAAAACACTGATGAGAGCGTCGGGTGAGGAACACCAGAATATAAGAGATTTCCGTGAGGCAGAGAGCATTGTTCAAAGGAGTAGACCCTAGACAACGAAGGGAATCTTGGTATCAACGAAGACAGCCAGGAATCCACCTCACAAGAGTAGCCTTCTTAGAAAGCAGACCAACATGGTTTACAAAGGATGAAGAAGAAGTCCAATATTGAAAATATGATGTAGATATTCCTATATCATTAATGTAAAACAGTAGTAGGCATCTGATATGGGTTAACATTGTCAACATTATACAGCAAACAATTATTTTATTCATATTATGTAGCTACCATGAATACTACGAATTTTCCCTCAACCTGAATATATTATATAACCCTGAAAATCAACTGTTGATATATAAATCTGTTTGATACTGCATATAGTAAGTAGGTACTTATTAGTAAGCTTAAGCGTATGAGTGGAAATACGTACTCGTAAGTAGGTAATTAAATGCACAACTCTGATAAATTATGCGCTTTACGTTCTTACACGACAGATATACCTAATAATATTAAAACATATACAACTATACGACTCTTTTAGTGGAATATATTTACATTGAGTGCCACTGGTCACGGCTATTTTTATGAAGTGAGATTATCACGCAGCAGAGTGCCTAAGCACCGAGTAAGCTCGAGATAAAGGTTCACACCAAAGCGGTAAAGAATAATTTGTTGCTAGTAAAAAAACTGACATTAATTCATAGTTCCTATAATAAACAAGCATCACATATAGGGTTACCGGACGTCCGATTTTGGACCGGACAATCCGGTTTTTCTTACATCTGTCCGGTCGAAAAAATCTTGGAAAACCGGACAAAGGGCTGTCCGTTTTTTTTAATCGGACCTCAAGAAGTTCAACAGTCACATATTTTTTCATAAAGTCCCTCAAGTGAATATAATCCTTGATTATTACCATCATGTCTTTATACATAGGAGGCACCTACTTGTGGAAAACCCGAGTGTTTTAAAATAGGTAACATTTTTTTTTCTAACTAATTTCGTCTACTTAGTAAACACTGTTTTGAAGAACTTACGTTATAGTATATTTTTTTATATTTCATTAAGGGAAAATATCACTCTTCAGAACTCATTACTAGCAAAAGAAATCATGCATTTTTGAAAGAAAAGAGGGGGGGGAGGGAGGGGGGCGAAGATTATAAATTGTCCAGTTTTATTGTCCAACTTATCTGGAAACCCTAATCACATATAACAAGCAACTTCAGAGTAAGAGTAATTCTAATTAAACAAAACTAGATATTAATGTCGAATTCCGGTAGTACATTGTGTGATGTGTCTGAACAACTTTTTGAGAAGGATTGGTATCTTGAAATATCTCATGGGGGTATGTAGTAAATATTGAGTATGGGAAACATTGATAAGTATAATGTATGTTTTGACCAATTTAAATTCATTTGAATTGCTCCTTTTATGTAGGTGTGAATCAGACTACATAATAGGACCTGTCACTCATATTCATTACTATCAACTAACATATTGATATTCTTACAAAGTTTATTAGAACATACGATAATAAACACACAATGAGAGTAGCTACATCTGGGTACTTGTCAAGTTACTAACCGCTTGTACCTATGTAATATAAATGTACGTATATTAATGTACTCTGATTATGAGCTTACATAATATCACCTGAAATAACCATATTTACACTACCTACTACCGTCATACCAACTATTCACATCTAGCCTCTCTAAATAGCATTGTTTTCTGTAAAGCAAGTTACTATGTGTATTTGGATAAAACATTCGCACTGTGAAAGTGGGTACACATTATTATGTACTACACTAACACTTTAATTACTTTCATGTTGAGCACACTGTAAACACATTTACAATTGTCATTATGCGATGACTCATATAACAATTTTCCATGAATTTTGTACGAAGACAACTAACTATAAGTACTAGGTCTTTTTATGAGCTATGCCCCTTCAACCAAGTAACATCTACTATTTATTGAGCATTTATCCTGTGACATGCTACACCATCTGTTATAATTTTATAAATATTCTATATTACTTTAGAAAGTCATGCTGTAAAGAAATTTGTTCTCGTTCGGTTTTACAAAATGATTTTGTAATTCTATAGGAAACGAGTATGACATTTGGCTTTTATTAAAGCGGTGGATACATTTAACCTTCCATGTTCCATCCATACACATTATAATATGCCATGGCAACCTATTCAAGATTTTGTGTTGTGACACGAAAATTGCTTTAATATGTAAATAAAATTATTGTTTTAACATCTAACATAACAATATAATAGGTAATAAAGAAATACATACAACTCCACATATATATCAGCACAATAATACCTACAGAGTGACATAAGAATGGCAAATTTGAAACGGTACATCTGAAATGTTAAAAAGTTATTTCGCTAATTTAGAATGACAATTATTATTGGTTAAAATCACAGACAACTTTGTGTCGGCCAAAGTGAACAAAAAATCAATATAAAGACAAAATTATATACCAATAATGGATAGTAGAATAAACAGATCTTGCCGAACATTTTTTTTAAGAACGCTTTGATGATTGTTAATCAAGAAGGGAGCTGATTTTCAAATTACACAATCTCTGAATGCTCTTGTTATGATAATAGCAACAAAGCATTTGGTATGACATGGGAAAAGACAAAATGCACTGTTCTGAACAGAGAGGTCTGATTATCTCACTGTGTTTATGAACAACGTTGAATGAGTGAAATCAGTAAGTTATGTAGTTATATTTTGAGTGTACTACTATTTGTAGATTTCAAATCATAACTGCACGAGTTCTATGTAACTTGAAAACAATGTTGAAAGTAATGTAAATATTTTTACAAGGCAGTCCAAACCTAACAATCAACAGCTTCTAAATAAAGGCTAAGAATATTTAACAATCCCCAAACATTTACAATTTGTTAATTAAAAACAGAAAATACTTCACACCTATATAGAATTAAATGTAATATTAGATTAACAGAATAAACTAAAAAGAAGTGACTTAATTCTTCTTCTTCTTCTTCTTGTTCTTAATATAGGCCTTGTGGCCTGTTATGAAGATGGATTAGCCTCCTGCGATGTCGACTCCCAACTGTCAATCCATAAGCTTAATGTGTCTAAGAAATTCATCATTACAGTTAAATACTTTTTGGGGTCCGAATAAACCATCATAAAGAAATACAGTAGATGTACAGTATGTACGGAAACAGTACATGAAGGAGATGAGATATTAACACACAGTGATGTACCTACATATGTACATAACACAAACATTTAATTTGTTGTTTAATCATCCTTTATTTGCTTTAATTAGTTCTGTGCACGGTGTCAGTGTAGGAAACTAAGGTATACTATATCAACCACCAGAGTATAGAACAACATAACTATATACTAATATGTAGATATACAACTAATATTATCCAACAATAGAAAAATGATAAACGATCATGGAATATTATCAAAGTAAAACAAGGAACTACTAACATTCCCCTCTCAGGTTTTATTTAATCTCACACACCTGCACTCGCTAACCTAATTAAGACCAAGTATCTATAACTAAAAACTTCAAATAAGATTTAGAACAAACTAGATAATAGAGCAACGACATACTGAATAATATATTTCTATGTGACACCTAGAGCAAAGTATACTTGCTAATATAGGCAAATGTTTACTAGGAATAATTTTAGTATTTAGTCGAATTTGCACATTATGACAAATTAAACAATAGAACGTATACTAGGATAGAGCAACATACTACATAAACCTCCAAGTGTAGTAATGCAAGCAAATTATACACACACCTAGTTTAGAATTTCTTACTACGTAATTATTCACATGATTCGCCAACTTCGAGTTGAATCCCAAGTGAAACTATCAGATCCTAAATTCCCCATATTAAATCTACATATAAAAGATGTCAACTACATTGCTGAACGAATAGTTGCATTATTACATAATACAAATAATACAATGAGTTGCTATTCTGAAAAAAGTGAATTCTTATTGTGTACTACGATATCATCAGCCATGACTCAACCCATTTCTAACTAGGGAATTGATTCTCAGTGTTAAGACTAAATCAAACTGTCATCTCATTGCTTACGAATAAAATGACAAGTCAGTTTCTTTGGTTCATATTATTACTACACAAATATCTATTTCAAGGTATAGAATGGAATCCCTCACATAAATAAACATTGAGGTTATCATGAGTAGGTAATTACAACTAAATGAAATCATCACTCTATGCTGCACAAGGATACAAAAAACTACATAGTAACTATTTACCTGGGTAATTAAACGAGTCAACTCAAACTATATTTCTCAAATTTTATTGGGAGTTGGTGATTAAATATTGCCAACACTAACAGTGTGATCAATGCCAAAAACTCATCATGACAGGGCTTCCGATACAGGAACACTTCAAAACTTGATGCTGAATCTGTTAAACAAAGTTAATGCTAGCTAATTGACACAAAATAAATCATTTAGCACCAAGTACTACAGAAGAATTTATCATCATATTGTTATATACCTTGGTACTTCAAATGAGATGAATGAATAATTTGACTGATGACATTAGATTTGACAACAAAATGTGTCAAAGGAATTTAATTCTCATTTCACAAATTACTCTAAAATATGTGATGTTGCGTGGTTTTTAAATTATTTAACACTACACACAATAACTTATATATTAATTTTGGCAACGGTTTTATACTTCAGATTATGTTAAAATATTCGAATGAATACTTCAGAAGCGATTTGCAATAAGAAATACCATTAGGATTTCTAACGCAAAATAAGCAAATACGCACAAGATACGCCAATAATGTTTTAATCAAACTTTAAACCACCTTTTTTATTCACAATTTTTAATGAACACCATACAATGAATGTTAAATCACAACCAAACTGAAAACAAATTGATAACTTTACAAAGGCTACCAAAGTTTTACTTTACGATGATTTGCCCGGTGACTGTCACTCACTTCAGTCACTTCACTCATTCCACTTTACATCGCACTTTTGATGTACGGGCGAAGTACGGGCCGTATAACGTACGTGTAATATTGTTGTATCCAGTACAATATAGTACGTTCACTCACACACAACATGCACATAACTAACACAACACACCACACAGCTCGCAACTCGCAATGAACTACCTAATCTATGGTGATACCTACCTACAATACAATTACAATATACCAATACCACACAGCACAGTAGATAGATACATAATATGCGATAAAAATAATATTGTTTCAAATGTATAAATAATATGTTATTAATATGTGCAAATGCATGATACAATGTAGGTACATACACTTGTTTTATCTGACCATATAGTACCTATTTACTTTGCTAAAACCTATGCAAGGAATAAGTTGGTAGTCGGCAAGATTAAACGAATACGAAATGTCTTTTAAAAGTTTCAGAGAATGTTGTGTAGTGAAAATTATAAGCATACCCAATAACCAGAGGTGGGCTGAAAAGTGTTAATCCGTTAATCGTTAATTAACGAAGTTAACATTTTGGTTAACGATTTAACGCTTTTCTCACCTCCAAAAATTCTTAACGGATTTAACTTCCGTTCATTAAGTCCCTTAATATTTCATCGTTTGCATAGACATCATCCCAGTGGCGGATCCAGGATTTAATTTTGGGGGGGGCTGAAGATTAAAAAAATTTTCCCGAGAATTTTTTTGTTGACCTTTTTTTTTTTTTTTGGTCCTCGCCTAAAATTTTGAATCCTGCCGTAATCAACTGATGACCTTTTTTTTTTTATTTTTTTAGGTCGTCGTCTAAAATTTGTTGACCTTGACGCCTAAAATTTTGTCGAGCGGGGGGGGGGAATTGCATTCACTATACTACATTTTCAGTTTAGTACTCAAGGCACTAGAAACGTCACTCAACATTTTGGGGGGGGCTAAGGGGCTTAAGTCCCTACATTTGTTCTATATGTACTACTGTAATCCATGGTTTTGGGGGGGGGGGGGGCTTCAGCCCCCTAGCCCCCCCCCCCTAAATCCGCTAGTGCATCCAGTGGCGGCGCTGGCATTAGATAATCCAAGGATTGTCTGGGGTTATGTGTGGTATCGTATGTGGGTTGGGAGTTGGAAAAGAAATGTCATTTTTTTGGGATACATCGCGATAGTGTAAATGTGATAGCAGTTGTACTTATGTAGTTCTATTTCATGCCATATAACCGCGATTTTTTACATTAACGCTTTAACGCAGTGGTTCCCAAACTTTTAATTTCGCGTACCACACACGAAATTATAAATCAGTAGCGTACCACTGAACTGTAACCGTTAAAAAAAAACCTTCAAAATGGTTAAGCGCAATTTGGTGTCTACGTTAAGCTTTTTACGATATTTGTTTTTTATTATCAAAATAGCAGAAAATCCGCTCTCACAGTGATACGTGGTTGTAATGCTGGTCTATATAATTCTGGTAATAATGGTCAGAAACAAGCGATGGATATTCATTTTTAACTTTTAGCCAGAATTCACACAGCTCTACTTTGTTTTGAATTTTGAAGAAAACGTTTTATCTGATTATTTACTGTGTAAGTGTGTATGTCCTATGACCATGGCTGCTTGCGTACCACCTTAATCATTGTCGCGTACCACTGGTGGTACGCGTACCATAGTTTGGGAATCACTGCTTTAACGGATTAACTCCGTTAAATTTTTCAAAATGTAACACTTTAACGATTAACGAAGTTAACTTTTTAGTTAACGGATTATCGATTAACGAAGTTAACTTTTTGATTAACGATGCCCACCTCTGCTTATAAGGTACGGAGGTTACTAATATTTGATTCCAACCAGGGCCGCAATAAGACACATAATAAGGTTTTACTCACTTGAAATAAGCTGGTGCCCCAAAGTCTATATTGATTATCGTTTTCTATCATCCAAAGCAATAAATCGCTACACTACCGGCAATGTCACGTCACAATACGTGACTAATTTTAGAAACTTTATGATATGATGAGAAAGATTGTGGTAGACATGTGATTTTTTGTGTGGTTTTAAGGTTTTATAAACATATACATATTCAAGCTGGGGCAGGTGCCCCCCCTAGAGATTGGAATAGAGATTGGTGACGCCCATGATCTCATCCGTGTGAAAATCGAACAGAAACACAAAAATAAACCCTCCTCAAAATACAGGAATGCTAAGCCACTGTTCAAATTTCTCTTACCCCAGTATCATCGCCAAAATCCCATGCTTGTGAATCATTCTGTTGTGCGGAACCTTCTCCGAGTGCAGTGTCTTCCGGTATAACAGCGAATCTGGCTCTCTGCATGCATGGTGAATTGGAAAATGTATCTGTAAAATAAAAATATCTACTTATAGTTTTTTACTAACTTTACTAACAAGAGCTGCCCCTGGTACAAACCGTCTTATTATTGACAAATGATAATGATAAAAGGCTAGTGAAATGTATGCGTTACGCGAATCTCGCGTTACGAAAACTTTTCGTTGTCTACTTCGATTATAGAAGTAGGTACCTATAGCATAAACCTTATAATCTTGTATGGATCTATCAGTACCACTATTTTTTTATTTTATTTATTTATTTAAACTTAAAGTAAACAACAAACACATATAAATATACAAAATGGACATAGTACAGATTATAAAACGCTGTTTACTAGGGCGAACTTATCGCAGAACTGCGATTTCTTCCAGTTAACCCCAGGACAAAACAGAAAAAAAGGAGTTGAACAAAAATATAGGAAAAAACAGAAAAAATTGAATAAAAAAAGAAATTGAATAAAAAAAATATATACGAAGTAGAAAATATATACATACATACATATGTGAGATAAAAAACAAATATTATTTAACTGCAATGAATGCACAAGAATTTCACACTGAAATACGAAATTCTAAGGCCTAAATAGGTATATGGTAGGTAGGTATGTATATTGTAAATGGTATGTATCAATAAGGTTCACTCACTTTGTTGATGTCGCCCCCTGGAATTTTGATTAGAGGCAGAGACAGGGGATGTGGGACTGCCATCTCTTGCCTCCGCAGAGGTGACTTTGAATCTACCTCTCGCCTGCATGTTTCTACAAAAAAGACAGATAATAAAAGCTTGGTCCATTAAAAATAATACCATAATAAGAGCGGAATCAAGTAGCAAAATTAAAATATCTCAGAATAAATCATTTCACGTTTTCTCAATTTCATTCAGTTTGACTTCAATTCAATCAAAATACGTGATCAAGGCGCCAGTAGGTCCGCCGAAACGTCAGAGCATCTGTTCACTACACGATTAACCCGAAAATCAAATCTACAATATTAGCTACGATTATTTTTTTTAAAAAAAGCTTGGCGTCATTTATATCCTTCCTCTAAAAACAGATCCCTTGGGGGTTGTTTATTTTTAAAATTCGTGACACTGGTTGTCCTTATTTTAAATCATATCTACACCGTGAGAAATTTTGTAGGTTGGGTATTTGTAAATACTCACGTTATTTAGGTTATGATTGCGTGGTTGGTAAAGCCGTAAGACGGCTTAACTTCCCTGGAGGAAGCAGTGTGTATAGTATATGACATCGAGTGCTTTCTAATAAACTGTTGTTGAAGTTATGGTCACCACTGACGTGACCACAGTAATCTGGAACATTCACCTGTAAATAAAATAAAAGATTGTTAATAGTGTTAATCATAGAAATAGTACCTAGTAAGCAAATATCGACGATTTGGGGTCGGTTCTCAGTACACTTAACCCAAAGTGCCTTGTTATGGCCAAAAATGCGGAATGAAATACAGTTAAGTTCGCTGTCTTAAAATTTACGCCTTAGCGAAAGCTGATTTCAGAATAAAAAACTGCACCTTAAAGTTAAGTGAGCAAATAAACCACACAATCTAAATACAATTCCTACTCCCCCCCAACAAGCCCATTTGCAAAGGAATACTTTTTGACCTTTCGTACTATCGTCTTTCAAACCTTCGCTCTTCATTTAATGATAATTTTTGTGTTGGGATAAAGAAAGTAAATACGCAGCAAAGCCTGTAGGTACCATCATTTGCATCATTTGCTCTTGTCCATGACGTGATTTTTATCGTTTCAAAGTTCTGACCAGTTTTGCAGTTTATTCAGAACAACTCATTATCTAAGATTCCATTCCATAATATCGTGCGATGGTAAACTAATTTAATAATATCTATTTATCCTCTAGTCAGATCAAAATACCTAGTATTGATTAGCGATCGATAAACAAATCTATTTTATAATGATTTTATAGTCAAATAGTATTGTTCACCTTATGTTGAGCAGGTGCCAGGTGCAGTACTAAACTAATTAGTATTAGATAGGTTGTGGATAGCTAAATATTTAATTGACATTGCGTTGCGTGGCGATGCCGTCATCGAGGGGGTAGTGCTAACGTTGTATTGTGATTTGATTATATTAGATATAGACATACAATAATGAAAAACACTTCAACCTGTCTATAAATTACAAAACATATAATTTTATAAAAAAAAATGGACTACGTATAATAATTAAAATTGCCTTATGCGTAATGCAGTCACATAGGTTCTTTAAAAATCATGTGGAAAACTAATTATATTCATAGACTTAAATTTATATAAATTCGGGAACAACTTGGTATTAGGTATTAAGATTCGTATACCTTTCATTTTGTACCATACAAATAGAAAATGCTTGATGCAAGAAGTTTGATTATCTTTTAACAAAAACACAGGTAATTTTGTGACTATTTTGTTATTTTTACAACTGTTACGTAAAATTTATTTACAAGATTTCTAATGGAGCTAGCCTAACATTTTAAGCCATTCTGCATAATGGACAACAAATAAGTACATATTATATTTTTCTTAGCCATTTCTTGAACGAAGTGTCAGTGAAAATTATTGATTACTTATATTAATAAATCGTTAAAAAACACATCTAAATAATTCTTGAAGAATTGTTTTCTTATTCCAGCTTCCAATTAGGTAAATACAAAACAATAGCAATGTATGCCAACAGTTCTCTATATAAATACTTACGTACTCAGGTTGTCTCCGAGATTTTTTACCAAATTGAAAACAAATTGACATTTTGTAATGGAGAATAATGCAACTTTGTATCGCTTTTTCTCCGTACGAAATATTAATTAATTGATAGTCTGATTGAGCTTTCGGTCCATTAAATTCTTACCTTATATAAGGACCCAAACTGGTCTATTAATGTATTGTATAATAATCACAATGAAAGCAATTTATATGTATCACTATAACATATGTAATTTGGGTGAAAAACACTGCAAAACGACAAACAGTTGCGAAGTACATTCGATGACTATAACATATCCTATATAGTGTTAGTTAACGGCATAATAGTTCGACACGTTACACTTTTCTCTGTCATTGATTCCCGGTGTAAATTTTCCTTACAACTTAACCTAAAAAAACTTTTAGCGTGCACAATCATGTGAGAGCAGTCTTCCTATTTATAGATGTAAGTTGTATTTATTGTAGATACAGATACCTACTTATAATTATAATATTACATATATGAACTGCAAATCAAAATGTCATTGCCAAAAGCGATACAAATTATTAGTTAATCAAATAACATGTACTCCTTCACATTATAAGTAATATTATCACAATACACATCGTAGCACTTTTTCAATACTAATAACCAACGAATAGAATATATACAAATATATAGTAATTATGTCAAATAACTTTTAATAGTAATTAATTATACATGCCTTTTTCGAATCGATACCCCATCAAAATAAAATAATTTATGTTACAAGCGAATAGGCCACCCGCCTCAGAAACTAAAGTGAAATACTAACATAAAATGGATTCTACCACCAAAGTGCAGACCGAGGAAAACGAATGGCGTCGAAATCGAACGAGTGGATAAAAGCGTCGCTGGCGTCTCGACGCCGCGCCCCCTAGCGATACTGTTTTCCTAGAAGCGGATACATACTTAGTACCCACGTTATCATCTGTACAATCCTAAGTTCATACAACGCGCAAACCAAAACACAACTATTTCGTCCTATATTCTGCAAATGTCCCTAGTTGCAACATGTTTATAGAAAAATATAGTTACCACTAGACACCCCACAACGTACTAAGGGTAGCGGACTTGTTAATTGTTATATTACATACTCACCTCTCCTAAAATAATATTACCTACTTACATCTGAATTTTACATTATACCTATCTTTTGTGAAGGGGGAATCCGTCCACCGTCATGGACACCGCTTGGGTAGTACCGGACTTCTTCCTGACAGGTGTGTACAGTGGCGGATCCAGGATTCAATTTAATTTTGGGGGGGGGAGGGGCTGAAGGTCGTCACATGCAATTGTATGACCTCGTGGTATTAAAAATGGAAATAGCGCCGCGGGCGACTTTTTTTATGAATGTGTGAAGAGGGTCATGATACCAATACCTATCGTTTGATTTATTGTCTTAAAAAAGTAATAACAGCGCAGCAGGCGAATTTCATTTTAGAAAACGTAGTGATATAATTATTATATGAACCTCCTTGTCTTTCTATAGCAGTCCTGTGCAAACTTTTTGGATGAAGGGCCATTGAAAACTGTAAATGAGTGAGGGGCCGCAAGTAAAATACAATTTTAGATTATTCATCAAGGTTAGAATAATGCGCCGTAGGCGGTTTAGTTTTAGAAAATATGGATGAAGTGGTATGAAACACACAGTAAGCGTAATTGTTTGGCTGCAAGTGGGTCCGAGCGAAAAATACCGTTTTTAGCGCTTTTTAAAAACAAAATAAGCTAGACATTGAATGGGGCCGCGCTTCGACAATAGTTCCTATTTTTTAGACCCGCTCCTCTCCATCGACGAAAAAATTTTTGGCACAAAAAAATCGAACACTAAAAAATTTTTTTTCGTCGACGGGGGGGGGGGGACTAAATGTCAGGGCCTACTCCCGTAGAAGTTGTAAATCCGGCTCTGCCTACAGGCATATACAATCACTCGAATAATAATTAATCGATCAGTACAGTAAGCAGCCTTAATTGTTCGGATGCATCGGCGTCGTCAAGGGGAGGTTCTATGATAATCCCCCGTTGACTCGCGAACTAAAAATTAACGGCAATAAACGCAGTCCAGTTCACGTAACACGTTTCTATTTACAAGTGTGCATCTATGGTGACAGCTGACTTTGACGGTGTTGCGTTAACCTAACCTTAAAATGTTTGAATGTATTTGCAATTTTTTTTATTTTTGACTTATATTGTAAGAATTTGTTGTAATATTAATCGAGGTTATTGTAAAAATAATTATGAATCGTGTACAACATGTGAGAAAACTTTACAAAGCAATTTTAAGACTGCACAGAGCCTTGCCAAGGGAACTTCAAGTGCTCGGGGATGAATATGTCAGAGATGAATTCAAAAGACATAAGAAGTGTGAAGAACAAGAAGCTTATCATTTTCTCAAAGAGTGGACTGTAAGTATCACCATTAATGTAAAGTACTCGCAAATCTGTATTACATCTATATCAATTATCCTCATAATGCCTCATCTCCTTGTGATCCATGTTTTGTATCCTCTTTTTAGCAATATGCCGTGAACCTAACACAGCAACTTAGCACCAAAAATTTAAATCCAAAGAGTGGTGTAAAATTTGGAGAAAATATTGATCCCACATTATTAGATCACATGTCGGATGAACAAGTAGTTCAACTCTATGAATTAATGAAAGCCGCGAAGCAAGAGAAGGAATGAACTATTTTATTTGCACCCATGCAATAGGTATTACATGCATTTGAAGAGGTGAGTGGCAATCATCGTTCTTTGGTGTTTCAGAATTGTGTCTAGTTGGCTTAGTCGATATTGTAAGATGTATCACCATGACTGTATTGTTTAATGAAATTATTATTATAGTCTTTATCAATAAGCTTTATCAACAATCAAATACTTAGAAATGTATGTACATAATAAGCAATTAATTTACACGATACTTACAATGTAACATAAGCATATTATATTTTACCTAATTTGTAGTAAAATTTATTTTGTTTGACTTCCCTTGTTTTTCTTATCAAGTTCACTGTTGTCATAATTCAACTTATGATAATATCACTGTAAATCAGACAGGTAGTACCCCTTTGACAAAATGTTGGTCTCTACTGGGTGATGTTTTCTGTAAGCCTTCTCGTAGCTGCCCATGAAAAGCACCACTTTTGATGGCCTGGAACATCCTTATTCACCGCATATTACTCTTGTGACAATAAGACCATAGCATTAGGTACATTACGGGGTGAAGATGCTTGGAATGCTTTTCTGTGTTCTGGAGGTAACTACTTGATGGAACCAGTTAGGTGTACCCTGTCTTACTTGTGAATACGAAATCTCTCTGGCTCGATACGGGTATTAGAAAAAATATACCAAAGTAGGTATGTAGTACGGAGTATATAATTTCGGAGAAAGTTTATTTACATAAAGATTCGAATAATATTGCAAACACACATAATAGATCTTCGCTTACACAATTTTAGAGCTATTTTATTTGATTTGATTAAACCTAAATTAATGTTAGATGAAGTCTTCAGTCATAATCATGACTACTTTCTTGAATAAGTGGCTGCTGATCCTCCTTGGTTGAATCACCCCTCTTTGACAATTTGGAGACATTTTCAAACAGTGGACTTTCGGTCAACCTAAAACATAATAAACATTATTATTCGACACATATTTACCAACTAGTTTCTCATCTTATCCAATCTGTAATACCTAAATTATTTTTTTTAAACACAGAAGAAATCTGCTATTACAAAGAACCTATGGAATGTTGAATATGTTTCAATGACAGAAATTGGGAGAAGTCGAAAACAACATATTGTTTGTCAGGACAATAGTTTACTCCACTATTACTATAAAATAGATATCTTACACTTCTGGTTCAATATCATCCATGCTGGTTGCAGTAAAATAAGGATTTTCAGATGCGGGTCTGAATTTGTACCCAGTCAACACAAAGAATGCAAATGTCGCCATCTCTTTGAACATCTCATCTAACCACGAGTATTGGAATGCAACAGTAGTCTGAAAACAAAACAATGTGTTAACAGTGTGCACTTGAAATCAAGGACAATATTAAACTAGTTTAAAGCACATATTTTGTAATGATTGTCACCTTCAACAAATATGCAATTATCCTAGTGAAGTATATGTATGAGACAACCATGATGTAAAAATGACGGAACAGTTTCAGTTTCCTGAGACTAATTAATGCTTTCCCACTGGTAGTTGATGCATCTTGAAGGTGACGGATGGACCTAGAAATATGTTAACTCATCATTACATTTTCTAAATGGTATCAAGCATAAACTATGTATCACTGAATGTGGCAACTTTCCTACTAAGGCCCGGTTGCTCAACAAATAGTATCGCCTACTGGTAACAGTACGAAGTCAGAAATCGTTACTCCAAAACAAAAGTAACATGCTATCGTAAGTTTACTTACTATCCGGCTACCGCTGCCGCCAGGTCCAGTAAACGTGTAGTGATGCGTACTAGCGCGATATGCTGGTAGATGCGTCCTCTCTAATCTAATATTGCTATCTCATTTGAGCCCCTTATAAAAAGCGAAGTGGCAAACGAAACATCAGTGCATGATAATATAGTTAGCTATTTTTTACCTGGCGTCATCTGTATTTTGAAGCAGCCCATTTAATATGTTTGCTGATCAGTAACGGAAATGGTAACCTGTTACTATTGTGTTTCGAGCAACCGGCTCTAAAGCACTATTTTTTTCAATTATTATATATCAATGTTAAACTAAATAACTGCTTGTCTGATACTGCATAATACATAATGTAAACTCTTACCAAACAACGGGAATTAAAATGGCTGCACAGCAGAGTAAGTCTACCAGTGTGAAAATATATCTCCATGCATTGTGTTCAGCTGCACCTTCTTCACTTTCTTCCAAAATTATTTCAGCAACATTTGCTACAACCTACATACAATTAAAGACCAATTATTAACAAAAAGTATTAACATTGTCAAATATAATATAAAATATAATAAACATTTCTGTAGATTTACCATTTCTTAAAAACCTATTTTTAAAATCACATTTACAAAACTAAAAAAATCATTCTGATATGTTGGAAAACGACTGAGTTACAGAGATTCAAAGTGCCATGCAAAAAAAAAAAGTATCTGAAACTATTTTATGTATTCTATTCTATCCACTCACTCCGCATCGCGGGTAGACAGAGAGAAAAGATCGCCAGGAAACTAAAAAACAGCCCCATAATGCGTACATTTTTACATTTTACAACCAAGGCTTATTGACCTCCCAATAATTTGGATTAAAAAAAAACTAAATTTCCCAGCAATGGGGCTACAGCATCCGATCCAATAATAGTCAAGTGTATTCGCGAGGAGGTTAAAATAATACTTTTGGCCTAAGAGGCCACCACTAACTAAATGTCATCTAATCGAAATGTGATTTAAATTAAAATTTGCACAATTCCCAAATGGGAAATTTTCATGCTTTCCCTTTTTTAAAAGTATAAAAGGCTATAACTCCAAAATGGTTGATTTTTGGTTGTACATTCATTGAACTTTTAATTCATATTTTTTCATCCTCTATCACCCCTCAAGAGATTTTACATGCGCAAAGAAACACCCTGTATTATGAAATTGAAGCACCAATGTACGATCCATAATACTCATCGATATACGAGGGGAGTTCAAAGTATTCTCGGTATGGATATGAAAGAAAAGGCAGAAAAATCTGAAATAATTTATTTTTTAATATAGACCCTTGCAATCTTAATACTTTTCTTACAACACGAAATGATCTTCTCAATACCCTCCAAAAAAATAACTTTCTTCCTTCTCTGAAAAATGAGCGTTAATTGCCGTCTTGAGTTCTTCATCGTCGGAAAATTGCTTTTCACTAATCTTTTTTTTCAGCTTCCGAAACAAAAAATAGTCACTAGGTGTCAGGTCTTGGCTGTAAGGTGGATTATTGATCTCTCAGTAACCATACTCCTGAATCTTTACAACATTCAATTCGCACTTGTTTCTGCGGTGGTGCGAGCATTCGTGGCACCCATCTTGCACTGAGTTTTGGGAGCTTTAAAAAGTCATGAAGTATTGAGTGTGTGGTACCAAAATATAGCTTGGTCATCTCTGCTAACGAATTGATTTTTATTTGAGCATCTTCGAGTACAAGTTTCTTGGCTTTTTCACGTTTTCTTCCGTAGTGGCAGAAAAAGGAACAGTGTCATCTTCAATGCTTTCTCTGCCCCTTTTAAATTCACTTGACCACTTTTGAATGGTAGACAACGAAGGAACAGAATCCTTGTAAACGGCCACCATCTCTTCCTGGAAGTTTTTTTAGAGTTTTTCCTTGTTTCGTCAAGAATTTAATAACAGCGCGGTGTTCGATTTTGGTAAGCGTTTTCGCGTCAAGACATTTAGTTCCACTCAAAACACAATTGTGACAAAACTAATGATGGCAAACCGATGAAATTTTCTAATTTTCACCATAGAAAGTGCCATAACAGAATCATCGAAAAAAAATACTATCATTACTAACAAAAAAGTTGCCATACCGAGAATACTTTGAACTCCCCTCGTATATACTATACTAGTAACTTGATTACTCTCTTCGCAACAAATCGGAAGCCGAGCGAAAAAATATTTGTATGGAACTTGCCTAATTCTAAATGTCAAATTCCATACACTGTGCCTAATTGGAACTGTCAGATGGAAACAAATGCGTCGGATCACGCAACATTTATAGGAAAGGACTCGGGTTAGTAATCAAGTTATTATAGGACATCAATGATAATACTTGATTAAATTGTTTTATGATTCAATTCCTATTGTCCAGTACCTACATAGTCATTACTTAGTATAAATTATGATCACCTGCAGTGGTATGACAACCATGAATAACTTTTTGTCTCTATCCGTCAGGATGTATTTTATAAAGTTCCATCCAGTTCCAACCAAAACCAAAGTTACAAACAGTACAGCTCCCTTCAACCTATAAGCAAATATCAAAATACAAAGGAAAAGTACCATGATAATTAACAATATGAAGGTGTATAATTCGCGTGCATCACAAGTGAACACAAATATCCTTAGACGATAATTTACCCTGGGCTCACAGAATCACATATGTATATAGAAGCTATATGTAAGATTATTGGGAATTGAAATTATAAAAAAAATCTTAATTGGGAGAATTATAAAATGTCATTTACTACAAAGTTTTAAATGAAAAGAGCAAAGTGTTGACTACAATGAGATCGAAGATTCAATATTTATGTCAATCTCGTTACTTACAAAGCTACCCCACTTTTAATATTTGTGTTCATATGTCGATTGTGTTGTTACTATCAGATGACAAGATATTCAACAGGAAACAGAAAGATCCTCCCAAACTTCCCAGTATACATCAACTTTGCACTTTGGAAAGATTGGGAATAAAGCTACTTTTGGTTACTAGGTGAAGGTGTGTTGGTGGTAGTTTACATCACACACCAGCAGAAGAATGTTTATACAATTGTCAGCTGTTTAGTGTGTGATCTAACACTTGTAATCACCATAATATGCCACCAATGTTTGTTTATTAACTCTAATACTATTTTTCATCTAACACAGCATAAAAGTTGACTGAGGGTTATCTCAAGTGGGTTATGTTACTTGTTGGTACAGTGGTTGCTATAGTTGTGACATTACTTGAACTAGTAAAGTGTTTAATTGCCGCAAGCAAAACAATAAAAGCACAGCAGAAAACCTACCATAATAACATACTTACAAATGAGTGATGTAGTAAAGTATCGCCCACGCTGGGACATGTTCTCCTTTAGTCTGTATGAAATGATAATTCACTCCGTGCAATGCCAGCGACAGAGATTTCAAGTAAACCAGCACGCACATGATAATGTGTATTTTGTATACGGGGTGACGACTAGTTCTTAGAATGAAACACCAGAAACATGCACTTAAAAAGAAAAGTATAGACATCATTGCGTATAACGCAGGAAGAGGTAAGTCTCCGGCTGATAGAAAATTATTATCTCTATTACTTTCAAATATCTCAACCTGAAAAGAATACAATAATATTATTAACATATTAACACATCTGACATACTTGTGTGTTCATAACTGCATTTGTATAAGACGTATAGTTGCAGCTGTACTTGTTACACTAATATTTTTTAGATACGTAATCATACATCATTAAAAGCCACACAAGCAAACACAAAACATGCAGAATCTACAAACACACCATTCATCAAACAAGTTTTCATGATCATGATTTCTTCGAGATATAGGAAATACCTATATTGTATAGAAAAAATTAAGATACCATGAACGACTCTAATTTGGTTCAGAATTGAGAGTTATGCATTAAAGAACTTACTTCAAAACTCAATGGTATGGCGCGACAGTTATGAAAATATAGGTTGTAAAAACCTTCCTCTTGCAGGGTGGCCACATACATAGCAAACTGTAAAATCAATATGCAGTATAAAATCATGTTTTGTTATAAGAATCATAGTAAACTACATCAGTAATCATAGTACAGATGGTGTGAGTACTTACACTAGTATTGTAAAACACACTGTTATCACTTTTCATGTATTTTGTAATGGATAGATTCGTACTTGAACAAGAGGAGGTAGGGTTTTTATTCACACTGCTTTCACCACTGACAGATGGATTCTTGGATTCTGAAAACATGTTTATTAAAATGAATTCTTATAAAGAATTATTCATGAACTTATTTCGACCTAAGAAAATATATTACATAGCTGATTCAGTGTTTACATCATGACAAGTGAATGAACAATATTTATCTCACCTAGCTCTCTTCTTCTACGGTGTAGCAACACAAACGATTGCCTTTTAGATACCTCCATAGGAATCTGTGAGCGATTGGAATACAAATGTAATGGTCCAACATTTTCCCCACAAGTGACGTCCACACTAGAAAACAGTTACGAAATTGACTAAGCACTTAAAGAATTAAATGTATATTAAGACAGAAAGTTATTGACTTAATGAATATTATCAACTTACCGCAGTTGAGTGAAATTTAATTTGAGATACACCACAGCTGGGTGTGATCCCGTGACTACTTCGAAAGGTGATATGAAAGGACAAATTTCAGTGTGAGAATCAACATATGGATTCAAAGCATCGTTGACTGTCCTATCCAAAGTGAATCCAAGCTAAAATTATAAATACAATGACAGACTTAACAATTTTGCACAAGGGTATTATAATCTATTAACCTAGATTCGAGAAAAATGTTTATTGATATGGAGATGTTCAAGGTATACATTCATTGAAAGTATCTGAGATGGTATCTGCACTAACAAAGACTACATACACATATTTATACAATCAACCATAAGTTAAGCGTTGGATACATTAGTATAAAGTATGTAAGAGAAGTAGATAAAGATTTATGGGAAGCCTATATCCAACTGTTCCAAGGAGAGCCAATGATAATGATATGATTGCAGCAAAAAAAATGTGCATCTAATTGGAACCAAGGAGACTTACCAAAGTTGAATCACTATTTATTGGTAACTGAAAGTCTTCAAGTTTAATATCCAAAATGCCTCCCTGGTAGAAACCAAATTTGCTCAATGCGATATACTTGCGGTCATCATTCTTAAAAAGGACAACAAGTATTAGATGATAATTCTACGCAGTCTTTGCTCATAATAAGAGAATGCATGTTTAATTTAATTTGTGGATTGTTTTCACTTACCGAAATAACCAATCTATGTTTTCTGCACAATATTTCTTGCACAAACAATGCAAAGAGGAAAATCTGAATGATCGTATGTTTCATGATGATAAACCGAATATTATTTATTACTTCGATACAATCAACTTGTCATTGAGAAAGAAACTCGGTGAAAAATATTATCTTACACCATTTTATTCGCACATAACAAAATCTTATAACCCTACAGCTGAACGATGAGATTCTGATATATCTAAAGTATTAACCATTTACAATTCTATTAAAATACAGGTGCAATAGTGATTATGTCGCATTTAAAAAGAAAATTACACACTAATTAAAAAATGCAGCCTCGCAATAAAATAAAATTGATAAAAATTTATCGCAGGCAGACCTACGGCAGAGAAGCGTCAAATCGTAGTTTATGTTTTGTCTATGAATTTATCAGATTTATCTATGCAGTAAAGCAATGTGACCAACCACACCAACCAAGTAATTTAATAATAGCTGATTCACACTATTATACCATGATTATACCTGCCCATTTTTTTTATTGTTCTCAATAAGGGTATCAATTAATTTATTTTGCTTTTATCTTAAAACACACACTACACTACATTACAGATATTTGGGTCGTTTGTTTTAGCTGTGTTTGATTATTTCTCTTTATTGTACATTTGCTTCAAAATTGCAAAATATGAATACGCCGCATTTAAAACCTGAAACATATTTTTAATAATTAAAACATCTCGGATGATACAGCATCTAAGTACTTAGGCATACATAGATTAAAATAGCGTAAAATGATGAATTACTTACGCTTGCGTACGCTTGTGTTGATATTGGTACAAATCCAGCAGCTTTTAGAATAATAGGTTTCTTTCCTCTTGCCATTATTATAGACATGGATCGTTTGTATGATTCATTTTCATTTATCCAGTCACTTTTATAAATTGCATCAGACAGCAAATTACTCTTGAAGGAAATTGGAGATTATAAGAAGTAGATATTGGAATAGGCAGTGGCGTATATAGGGTGGAGGGGATGAAAGTTACCGACTTCACGAAATTTTCAAAAAAAAAAATACTGCTGTAGGTACCTACTTACAAATTTAAAAAAATGTTAGCTTAGCTCCGAGGCACCCCTATTAGCTTCAAGGCTGGCGACGCCTATGGTACTACCTCGCATATTTAAGGAAGGTTCAAATTCCAACCAAATTAATAAATATAAAAAATGGGGTTAACTGGAAGAAATCACAGTTCTGCGATAAGTTCGCCCTAGTGAACAGCGATTTATAATCTGTACTATGTCCATTTTTTATATTTATATGCATTTGTTCACTTAAAGATTAAATAAATATATATAAAAGGCTTACCTCAACAATCAATTCGTTTCCAAACCAGCAATACAAAAATAATTGGCATGATATGGTTATTAGATATGCCAACATGTAAGCAAAATCTAACGATAAAGGTCTCTGAAATGAATAAAAATATGTTTTTTTTTGCACAACATGTAGATACGAAAAAATATGGAACTGGGTCACTGCTTTGAGTAAAAGAATTCGGAAATAAATTATTTAAGGGATAATAAATTAAGTTAAGACAGTATGCAATACGTTTAAGGATTTGTGTAATTTATTCACATTATTTTAGTAAACTTACCGTTGCACATTGAAATAGTGAAACGCATATAATAATGGACCCCGTAGTGAACTGTCCGATAACATTTATATTGAAAATACTCTCGACTTCTCGACTCAAACTAAAATGTTGGAATTTTTATGTTAATAATTAAGTAAGATGTTGTATAATCCAAATGTTAATAGTGCGTATTTGAAATATAAAATATGAAAAACCCACTTCAGTATTTTTTGATGATGTAACACGCACATCTTTAACTGTTGTTTAATTTCAAATGAAAGAGTCGACTGAAAAGATCCTTCTTCACTGCTCATCAAATTAGCTGCAAGAAAATGAATCATCAAAGAATATGTGTGCAGATTATTGCATAATAACTACTATTGAATTTGAGTATTAATCGGTAGGTATAATAAGAAATTTATTTGCCTTACATTTGTAATGCATCGTAGAAGTTCTCCTTATATTCTGTTTCACGATTACAATAGACCTTTCCTTGATTGTTATTAAAGCTTTGTTCAGTATTTCTGTTTGAGCTGTTAGCTCTACCACCACACCCACAAACAGATTGTCCAATGAAGCGATCATCCAAGATATACCCAATAAACCAAATACCTAATATAAAATATAAAACAATACAAAATATAAAATTGTTATGAGAAATTTATAAGAATTTCCAAAAGTAAATTCAATCAAGTGCCATTAGTTAGTACAGCGCCAGAGACGTAACTAGCCTAGCATTACTTAGTGGCGCCTGGGGCGGAAAATGCCGCCCCACCTGTAAGTACCCGCGGATGTCTGCAATATTGAAGCTAGGTGAGAGCAACAAAATTTTAATATTGATATGGAATTATAAAGTATAGAAATAGCACCGCAGACGAATTTTTTTTATGGAAATAAGGTCGTGTTGTAGCTTTGGGACGTTTCACAAAAGAGCGAGGCAGGCGAATTTTTTTAGACAAATCGGTGAAATATAAGTAACACATCTGGTATTATAATACAGGGCAAGTGATCATGCAAGTTAGTAGCGAAATTTTGTCAAAAGATACTCGTGTATCTGAAATCTATTAATGTTAATTTTTTGTGCAATAATTGTACTTTAATAGATTTAGATAAATATTTTAGAGAATTCAGATATTTTATTGATCTCTGTGTTTTTTGATAATATGTTGTTCCATTTTGTCGCCCCCTGATATGTACCGCCCAGGGCGGACCCCCCCCCCCCCCCTAGTTACGTTACTGGTACAGTGAATCTCACATTTATACGAAGACCGAGAAGCACTTTTCCGTTATCTAATAAAAATAACACAACTGTGTTTGATATAGCTTACCTGGTATGCAAACGCAAAGTAATAATTAGGTAACGTGTTTGTATTGAACGGGAACCAGGAGCTCATGGGTAACGGTCTGATTACATCAATTGTATTGTTGCTGTAATACTCGTAGTTGCTCTAAAAATATCAAATTGATAATATAAATTAACGTATCAAATATTTAAGAATTAGATAATTGTTCTTATAATAGTCATTACCAACTGTGTGAAAATAGGTGCAAGAGCACCGACAATAATGAACGTCGATGCACAGCCAGCCAATATGAATGTTGATTTTGTTGTCCTTCTAAAACCTTGTTCAGTAATAGCATCTGGATCAAAATTTTCACATTTCTTGTATTTAACAATATCTTCATTTCTCATTTCACCAATCACTCTACGAATACGCTCTCTTTTTGTGAGATAGTTGACATGCTTAATTACACCCAAGGCATGAGATACGGCGTGTGTCAAATTGTTAGTAATTTTGTTAACATCTCCTTTGGTTAACATTAGATGAATGAGATCTAACCATTCAGATGTTGCGAATACAATACTTATGTAGAAAGCGGCCTAAAATTAAAATCTACAGTTAGTATCAAGAAAATAGAAGTTATAAGTAGTAAAATTATCTCATATTTCCATTACAATATGTACCTAAATTGGGAATTATTTTTTCATACTTACAATAATGTTATACCCTGTGTATAAAATTCTGAAATTTCCACTCAAATTCTCCGGTGGCCATTGTCCCAAATACATCAGAATCTTCATTGGGGTTGTCTTATAATCTTTACTGATCGCCATTGTAAAAGTTCAATTAAAATGGCTTTTCAATACTGAATACCGCCTTTATATACACTGAACTTATGCGTAGTTAAATATGCATGCCTAACAAATTAAGGTAAGTAAATTAATAAACCAAACTTTATTTGGAATACAAATATTTGCATTTCGTACATTAAATGGAATTTAATGGTAATTTACACTAATGTTAATTCTTGTGAACTTTGACTCACGTGTTTACATAAAATATTACTTGGCTTTTACAAATAATTAATAGAATACCATTAACGGCTTTCAAATTCATGAATGCTAGGGAGTATAACCCTCGTATGGTAATCCTGAAATTATGCAACAACTATATCATCGATACGTAAAGAAACACTACGTACATACGACTATACGAGTAGGTATAAGACATTTTATCTGATACGCAGATCAAACTTTTCATTAGAATGGACAATGATACCTAAATATTTACAACCTATTAATAATTACGTTTTATGTTCTGAGGCATCGCACGTGTAGGACGTGTAGGTATAGATATAACTTTCCAGTACTTAATACTATTAATAAAAATTAGATTAACAAAGCGCCCTTGTGGTGGGTCCATACTCACAAAACGGCGCTATAGAAATTATCCTTTATTATTATTATTATTACTTAAGAATTCAATAATGTACGAAATACTTTTTGTAGATAGTTTGGAAAGGATTATGTTTGTCTTGGACTATTTTCCTAAAATATGCGAAAAACTCCGTTGGATGACCTATTTGTGGGACCAGGGGGGGGTGACACGGCAAAATTTTGCTAGGCAATCCTGTGGTATGTATGACCCTATGTGCAAATCACAATTCGATTAAATAACATTTAGTTAGTGGTGGCCTCTTAGGACAATAGTATTATTTTAACCACCTCGCGATTAGATCTCACAGCATCCGACAGGGTCCACGCCCCATCGTCTGAAAATTTTGTGTGTTTTGTAGCCTAAGTTATTGAGAACTTAATAAGGCTTCATTGTAAAATCTAAAAATGTAGACATTATGGGGCTATTTTTTATAAAATTGATGTCTATTGGAAGAAATATGCGTTTATTTCACAAAATGAATATTTGATAATAAAAAAAATGCTATATTCAAAGGTGATATAGTCTTTAATTAAGGTCTTTGTAGAAAGCCTGAAATGTGAATGAATGAATGAATGAATATTTATTTTCTTGATAAGTACATAGGTATAATACAAACATAGAGTAAAATAAAGGTAAAAATAGATAAATAAAATAAATTTATATGCATATATACACATACACACACATACATACATATACACATACATACATACACACATACATATACACACACACACACACACATACATACACACACATATATAAATAGAGATGGAATACAAATAAAATTAAAAGTAGAAATAAAAATATAAATAAATATGAAAAAAAAATAAGGAAAAAACAAAATCAAGGTTTATGTACACAGGAAAGCAGGGGTCGTACTTATCACTGAAAATTGTACTGCCTCACTAGACTAGGTCTGTTCCGAGGCAGTAACACAGAGGTATATTATTAACATAAACAAGATATTATAAACTTTCGTGCTTCTAAGTTTTATGAAGTCGGCATCAGTTAAATATTACATGTGGATCATGTGACTAAAGGGAGAGCAATTTAGTATCCAAATATTTTGGATTAGACATATCTATCATGTTTGCAATGATTTTGTTTTTTTTTTTTGGTCAAAATCGCATCAGAGTTTGTGAGATCGGTAAGTATTAAAAAAAACCTAAATGGGAAATTTTCATACTCTTAAATTTTCAAAAGGCGATAACTCCAAAAAGGTTGGTTTTAGGTCACGCATTCATCAAACCTTTTTTCATAGTTTTTCATCCTCTATCACCCCTCAAGAGATTCTACACACGGAAGGAAATACCCTATATGTACACTAGTTGAATAAAGTATTGAATAGAGTGGGTAGGATATAACAGAAAATTGATCTAGGGAAAAAGAGCAAATGCCAACAAACAAGTTACTGGTAATAAATGTATGTTTATGTCAATTAAATAAAATTCTGACTATTTACTTTCAGTACGTGCATGGCATAGTGGTTGCGTCAAACTGAAATCCAGGCGCAGGTACAGAACAGAATAAAGTTTCACACAGACAAGTAGGTGACTAAGACCAAATACATACATGCGTCTTTTATTTAATTTATCGGAGTTTTATTCATAACTTTATTGGGTGGGTTATCATTCCTCCATACCGCTTTCTTTGCGGCGTGTGCATTGAGAACGTGCCTGCCCCTACATGTTCATCTAATTTGAAGCAGATATCCTTTTCTGAGCCATACTTACTGATTTTTCTAACTACATATTTTGTATTTTTAGGTACCCAGCAGGCGCAAAGCTACCTACGAACACGATTCCCATCGTGTTACCTTTTGGATAAAATGATAGGTATTATAGTGTCTAATCTGACGTAGTCCAATAAGAAATGTTAGCCCCGGCTTCCCTTCTGCAGAAATCCACCCTTCGTCACTGGTACCCAGTAATAAAATCAAAATGCATTTTCTAAGTTAAACAGTTTAATGAAATAAACATAACATGATTTTCATAAAATATTAATACATATTCTATTCTTTAACAAAGTAAAACTATACACGTAAACAATATGAAACATGATATTAATACAGGTACCTAATTAATATGTAAAATAATACTAATTATTACGCGACGTATAGATAATATAGGTAGGTACTATAATTCTAAATTATTTCACATCAAAAATGGAAACGAAATTTTGATATTCATTATACTAATATTTTTCTAAACGGATTACACAATAAAAATGTTATGTGCAATACTTTAACAACTTAGTAATCTTAATCGCGAACCATGAATTCATTTTGTGAAATTGTGTCGCCGAGTGAAGGCTTTTTAAAATGGTACTCTTAATGCTCTATCAATAATCGTATCTATTTTACAGGTGGTAATATGAATGTAGGATAAAAGTCAAATGGCGTCAATGTATTAAGTGGATTTATATTATTGTAGGTACATATTCTAAGATAACAATATGTATCGTATAAACGAGTGCAATTTTATATACAGAAATCCCAATTAAAACAATATTAAAAAAATTACGAATATTTCTATAAGTTTATGTATGGTTGCGGCTCTCTGAAAATTCATTGTGTACCTATGGTATTCTAAAACAATAAAGTAGGCCAGAGAAGTTGTCAAAGGGTTGTTTGTTTTCCTTAAGGGACTATTTTCAAATTTAATCTCAAAATTGAATTCATAACCCCAACGTTCATACTAAAGGTTCAACGCTTAATGTTCACAAGTCGCACCTATGATTTTACAATACAGGTACTAGTAATATCATAATGTGCCCAACTGATATAGTCTACGTGCATGGGCGACGTCAGGGAGGGGGAACAGGGGGCAGAGATTAAAATAGGTGTATAATTTTTATACTAAATGATAAAACCTCACAAAAAATTGCTTATTACTTTTTCTGCAATTGAAATTCAACTGTTCCGTAAAAAAAATCTCGTATAGTCGTTTTCTCTTACAATATAACCGTATATGTACTACTTACTACAGAAAGATAACCAGTTTCGCTACTGCACCCATTTTTCTATTTAATGAAATTAAAAAAAAAAAATCTGTCCCCCCCCCTAGCTCCGAAGCTGGCGATGCCCATGTCTCTGTGTGTCACCCATTCGCGGGTATTTAAACTGGTGTGCATTGCTGAAAGCTGATCAGAAAACAACCCGTTATCCGACATTTATAATCTCAAAGACATGCTATTATGATATTTTTGCGTGCTAGATAGGCAAACACCAATTAGGTATTATTAGGTAAGCAGGTATTAATGAATGCTCATTTATACCAAAAATTTAGTTTTTTCAAATTGAATAATAATTTATTAATATGACACCGAAACGTTTACAATATCATAGAAAAATATTGTTCTCAATGACTTGTTAAGTTAAAGGTTTATTAAAAACGAGTTAGTTTATAAATTTGATAATCCAATAATTGTAAATATTGGAGAATGCCGCATAATTTTCTCCTTACCCCATAATTGGAATGATCCGCGACGATATAGTAGTCGTAAGTCCTGGAAAATTACAGAAGATTTTTTCTCCATCGTTCTTTGTGTTTTTAAGGGTGCTGATCCGAATTGCAATACCGAATTATGAAAAAATTCGAAAACACAGAAATAATGCTACTTTTTCAGATTTTTGCTCATAGCTTGAAATCAACAACGCACTATTGAAATAACAATCAGTGAAAATCTAAAAAAATACGTTTTTCCTCTGTTTCTCAATTTTCTCAGAACACATAATTGAAATTCAGGTTCGTATCCTATAAAATTAAGGAAACATGGAGAAAAAACTTCTAAGCTATTTCATCGCCAAGCCACGGTTTTATTGGACTCGTATAGGTACTATATATTCTATACGTATATGTATTTGTCTATACGATCTCTCTTCGCTTTTGTGGAAGACGTTGTTTAACATTTAAGTAACAATAACTTTACTTGAGGTAGAGATGTTTAGATTGTTAAATTATTGCGAGTGTTTCTAATATCGTACATTATTAGCATAGTTTTACTTTCGTCACTAATTCGAATATATCTAATTTCACAAATAACTTAAAAAGGTACATAACACAACTGCGTTTTTTGTCAATATCATTTTATATGAAAGGTACGAATAATCACAAAAAAATGTCAAATCTAGAATCAGGTGCGTTACATTACTTAAACATTTCCTTAATGTAGAATTTCATTACAACAAAAACATATCAATTATTATGTTTGTGGAATGCTTGAATGTATTTCCTCGCCCTAATAACACCTAGTAAAGTGGGTTTCTATACGTCATAAGATCAGTAAAATGCAGGTGGCGTTAATAGGTTGGGTAGGTACCTATATTTCCATGTTACTCTACTTCTACAGAATGAGAATCTGGGGGAACATCTATAGATATTACGATATAATTTCTAATACCTATAATCATTTAATCCAACAATCAGGATGTTTCATTTATTGTACCGTTTTTATATAATTTGTATACACTTATTTAAATTTATTGCTGTCAAAACAACCATTGGGAATAAAATATAAATTGTCATTTTCTACTAATAATAATTCAGTTCACACACAATATATTTGGTGGTACATTACATTGTAATACTAATTAAGTACGCATTACTTTATAACTAAAATCAAACATGTATCTCACTTAGGAACCGAATGTACAGCTTAAAAGTAAAACACGATATGTAAGAATGTCAATTATTTTTCACTAAATTGTCTTGACCGCTTAACAATAATTATAATAATAATATCGTTTTATTACTCAATACACTTTATAATAATAAATACTAGTAAGTAGTATTTGATATTTGTATTGTATAGGTCGATAACTAATAATAACACCGGAATGTTTGGTATGTTATCCATAGTTATTGCTGTGGGATTATTTTGTCCACAAATAAAGTGTAAGTATTCTCTACTTACATGTGCGCAATATTAAAACAAATGATTATAATTATTGATAAGACATGTAATCCACCTACAACGACTTACACCAGTCTTCACATATAATATCTTCAATACGGTCTTCATATATTTTATAGCAATAGCTAATTAGATTGGTACATTTCAACTTAACAACTCTTGTATTGAACTCATACAAAATATTGTTTCTAAATTCATTTTATAGATACATACATACACATTCAATGTACCTCCTGCATATAGATTCTGCTTTCTATTTGAATTCAGTTTAATCAATGAATTATATTATTCTTAGAACCAAGATCTCTAAATCTACGACTCACATGTTACTACAGGGTGAAACATTAAAATGAAATAGGTACTATTAGGCATCCGTAGTGTATATAAAGAAGACTTGATTCCTCTTTGGATTATTTCATATAAACTGGTAGAATAATGTGAAATCCATAAAGTTTAAACATGAGGATTACACGTAACACGAACAGGCGAGTATTTCTAATTTCACTTTGAAGATGTAAACATATCAAGTCATGCGTATTGCACATAATACATATAAACAAATTCAATATTAAAATAATATCTTGAAATAAAAATTACTAACCCAAGTAAAAGGTCTCAACAAAAACCTACAATTATAAATGATTCCATAAGGTAGGTACCACACACATTATAATATAATATCCAGTGGGATTTTTATATACAAGAAGTCACATTAATTAATCAGGGTAATGAAATATTGATTTCAACTAGTTATTAATATTTCCTAATTTTAAGCATTACTCAACATTCACTTAGGTAGTCGCCTACATTACATATATTCATTACAAAGTCAATATATTAGGTATTATGAGTACCTATATTTATTACATTACGAAAGCGCGTCTTATATTTGGTACAAGTTAAAGAAACTTGATAAACACATTCGAGCCCAATGATTAATGAAGGTAGGTAAGGAAGTTCATTACATTAGGTGCGTTGGTGGAATCGAAGTGAAATTTGGATGAAATATTTTCTTGGAAGCTTTTATGTAGAGTATTGTTTGCTTTGATAATGTAGTATACCATTAGGCAAGTATACTATATATATTAAATAAGGTATTACTTTCCCTATATTATATGCAGGCTACATTCCAGAAAGAGGTTAGTTTTCCACCCATTTATTATATTATCTCATTATAATTCTTCTGGATATTTTATTTCTGTATATTTACTAGTAATATTTAGATATTCCGTTCCATCAACTTTATATTCTGCGTAAACCTTAGAGAGCTTTAACAATATTCAACAGCACAAAATACGAAAATTCATTTGAGAATTTGTGTAACTAGGTGTACCTAATATATACAATTCATTATATATATATATAGACAATTTCATGCGTTGGCGAGTAAGTATAAAAGTGTAGATTAGTATGCCACATGAGAATTCAGTTTACTGTTATGATAATAATTTCTTTCATTTAATGCATAATTTGCCGTCGAATATATTGAGTATTTTCACCTTAATACGATATATTGTACAGCGATTTTTAAGTAGGTATAATTATTTAATCCCTTCAATAGATATTAGTAGGTAATGTAATAGTTGGTTTACAATACAATACCTATTACTTATTATACTTTATATACAACAAGAAATACAATAGTTACATCTCATAGACGAGTAAGGCTAGATTGTGAAGACTTGAACACACATTAAGGAAAAACCGACACATTTGTGATTATTTTCATTAACTTGCTGAAGAACGGGACGTACTATATGTTTTATTCGTTTATTATTAGATAGTGAATATCTCAAAAATGAAAGTACTATTTAATTTAGAGATAAGTGGATAGATATATGAATACAGGTAATTAATACAAAACTAAAACGAATATTATAGTACTTAGAAAGTTACATAATAATTATAAGTAGGCATTGTATAAATATGATGAGAGATACGTGTTTGAGAAACATGAATTTAATCTGATTCAGTTACATATAATGATGAAATCCTATTGATAATAAAATATTATACAAATACAAAGATGCGCAATGCTTTGTTATATCAGTTTGGTATAGTATTGACTAGGACAGGTCGGCAGTCTAAGTATTGAATAATGTATAGGTAAACATAGGTACATATACATTACATCTACTCTCACTAATTAAATGTTTATTCATATAAGTGTTTTTTTTTTGCAAGTAGGTATAATAATCATATTGTCAATAATACTGATGTTTTGAATCAGAATCAAAACGGTTGAATTTATAAATTTTCTAAAATAGCTTTTCTAAAAGACATACGAGTATGTATGATAGTTTTCCAGACGGATGCGGTTAAAAAGTGGGTATATATATTAATTGTAACGTAACTGATGTAGGTATGTAACAATATAAACAAGATAAAATATGTAGCAATAACGAACACATTAAGCATTAGATTCCTTTAAATCTTGAAGTCTAGCAAGTTGATCTGGTTCCAATTCATCGGGGATACTGGCTCTTCCTCCTTGGACTTGTTTTGGAGGTGACTGTCTGCCATCTGGTGAATCACTTTCTTCAAATTTTAATTCATCTTCTTCCATTGGCTCTTCAATCACTGGTTGAGGTTCTTCCGCTATATTCGACTCAGATTTCTTTTTGCTCTTTTCAGTTTCGCTTTCTTTCTCATCATCATTTGAATCAGACGCTGGGAAGGATTGTTCAGGCTCCTCATGCATGGGTGTAGCAGCCGTAATAACTATTTGGGCAACGCCCAGACCAAAGTCAGGATCATCTGGATCTTCACACTGCTTTTCTTTGGTGTGTTGTTTTGTAATTTCTTCTAATTCCTATTGTCATGAAAACAAAATATTATTGTATGTTAGTTGTGTGCGAACGTATGTCTTTTATTCATACATATACCAACCCATATAGCAATACATTGCAACACCTTCTTCTTCCTTCAATATGACACCCACCTAACTAGGGGTGATCCTGCCATTATCAAGTATTTTGATTATGTGTTCTAAATTAATTGACAAGTGTTACAATAAATGCGGTAGGGATACCTACATAACCTATGAATATTCAAACTTAACACATTGCGACATTGATACGAATATTTAATATGAACATTTATTTTATATTCACCTCTTCCTCTTCGTCTATTACTAGAGTTGGTACTTCATCCACTGGTAGCATTAATAATAGAAAATATATTTTATTAAATACATATGTCTTCTATGTCAAACGATATATAGTGTAAATACATACACTATTCAATTTTAATTTATATTTACAGATAATTTAGATTAAACTTCATTTGCCATTGTGCAAATAGTATAGAATGATAACTTTGATACGAATACAAAAAATATAAACCTGTTATTTCAACTGCGGGAATTTTAGGAGGTCCTCTCTCTTCGGGGTCTTGAAATTGTGTCCCGTAATGTTGTTGTTGATTATGACTTAATTCCATGTTAAACCCTCCATCGCTATCAATGTTTGGTGGAGCGGGGGGCGGTGGCATGCTAGGCTCCTGGATATCCTCATCCACTGTCCATAACATTGGAAAACCAGTGATAGTACAGATCGGTGGCAACATAGTTGAGTATTACAAAATATCATCGCTAATGTATGTGTACGTTACAGCATAATGCTTATCAAGAGATAATATGCAGGTACGTTCTGTTTCGTGAAAAAAATTGGACAAGCTATTGTACATACATTAAAAAAATCTCATTAGTCGAATAGGAATTATTAATTCGCAATACAACGACGCTGCACATGATATAATGATTATCTCCTTTTTTCCCTAGGAACTAAATCATTACATACTAGGTATAAGTTTGGGAAGGAGTACAGAAGACATAAGAATGTGCGTGTCAGTTTTTTTTGCAAACTACGTCGACGAACCGAAACCAATTTTCTTCTATTGAACACTGCTCAGTGCATGCAGCACTAGTGATTTGAGAATTAGTGCTAAATTATCGTACCATATTTACTTTCTCAATGTTGCGCTCCCTTACAATATGTTAAATCATTTCGATCCAACAAAATGTATGTAGGTACAAATTAATTCTATTTCAAAAAGTGCTTTCATCTTTTGGTTAGGAGTGTGTGTAAGAATAGGACAGTCTGGCGCTCTGTCATATCTGCATAGCCTGCAAGGGACGCGGCGTGAGGCTATAGATAGATAGATAGCCTTCATCGTGTGGACATATCCAGTTCAGATCGATCCTAGTAATTTAACTAAAATTAACCTATTTTCAAAGACTTTTTTCACTCACCCAAAATGAACTAATGACTTGCTCATTTGTATCAAATATGTTTATTTTATTTGGTAGATGCACATACGATGAATTTAAAAAAAAACATATCTAAGAATCTATCCAATCGCGCCACACTTTTATTCTTATTTGCGTCTTTTGCTTCCACCTCGTTAAAAGTACATAATGTTTTAGTTAATAAATATTTTACAATAAAAAAAAAAACATATAATGTTCGCAGCCAAAATTTTCTGTACAAATCCACTATCTATGTACAATATACATAATAATCACAAGGTATACTTCAGTTAATCCACTCGTATGTACAACATACGAATATGACTGTATGCGAATATGATCGTATGAGAGCTTTATGTTCATAGAAACATAGCATTATTTTTAATATGACGAAGAGACTCGCATTACTTGATGTGTTAATAGGTCCTATTCTGTAAGTTTTTTTTTTTTTTAATTTTAGGCATTCCACCCATAAAGAACGAGTGATCTCTGATTCTGTAAGTTATAAGTGTATTTTAAATTTATTAAAAAAATAAATAAACGTTTTATTTTAGTTAGTAGGTAAGCACTTATACTCGAATTACAGAATAGGACCTAATAGGTATTTAGTTTTTAGTGATACTGCTTACCTATTTTTTAGTGCAATCTCGTTTCTCTTATGAGTTTATTAATCTTCTTTATCAATCAATAAAATTATTATCATTTCATCTTCTTCTTAATTTGATCATTGAATTGCAATTTGTTACACATCAGTATTAGTATGTAGCAGAGCCGGACCCCTCCCCCCCCCCCCTCCCGTCGACGATATTTTGTTTAATGCATTATTTATTTTAGAGCAATTTTGTTTTTGCATCCAATTAAAACTGTTGTGAAAACCAAAAAAGATAGGGAACTCACAAACGTATCTTTTTTTATGTTTTGAGTGAGCGAATGCCGCCCCCCGAGGGCTGCCGCCCATAGTCCCAGCCCTACTCGGCCTTTTGGCAAATCCGGCGTTGGTATGTAGGTAGTATGTACATTGTACACATTGTTTTTCACAAATACGTGTTCTTGTGTTTCAGATACCTACTGGAGGATTGGAGTGGATATTAAGTTTTTCAACTATCTTCATATGTAGGTGCCTAAATTGTGATTTTCTATGCTTATGGGCAATTATTATAAAAAAAAATACATTTTATAATGATACATATTTCGCATGCTGAATCATAAATTTAGAAAAGTCATAATTATTTATCATTACTTCACGCAATAGCTTGTCCAATTTTTAGTTTATTTAAGTAAATTTGATTAACTTCAGTTTTATTAAACCTGAGTAGGCAAGGTACTCTATAGGTACCTATGTGTCTATGTCTTTTCACAGATTTTTTTCGCGACAAACGCTGCATTTTGTAAATTTAGATGTGATTCAACATTAATTTAAATGAAATAGAATTCGTTAGTAAATTAATGTAGTCACATCTAAATATTTATCATCTTTTCGTGAAACTTACATTCATCAAAGTGAACATTGCCATTTGTAATATGATCATCCTGATTGTGTCCGTGAAAAGGTACCGGTGGGATTCCAAAACCTGGAGGAGTGGCTGCTGGAGGAGCTGATTCTGGAGGACTCCAATCCTCACCAGCAGATAACGGTTCTCCATTCTGTAATTTTAGTACCAACCATTGTAAATTTTACGCATTATTTTAAAACTGTTTTGATAAATTGGCAGCAAATTGTGTTAGGTTACCTCATCGCATTCTTCAACGACTAGTGATGGGAAATTTCCTGTGCATCCGTCCACTTCACCTCTCCACCAACCGTCGTCTACGTCGTGAGCACACTTTGTTAAGATACGAATAACCTGAAATATTAATAAATTTATATAAACAGTAAATTCCTAGTTGATATTTTGTAAACTATACATGCCGCTTATTTTAGGTACCTACCTGTCCTTCTTCGAATGACAGTTCATCGGCTGCACTTGCTTCGTAGTCATACAGTGCGCAGCAATACTGAGACGGTGGTGGTTTTTCACCGTTAACCTGAGGTTGCGCCGTTGGTTTTGTCGCTAGTGGTGCTGAAATAACTGAAATTTGATCAGGAGACTGCGCGGTGTCTGGGTCCTCACCATCCACGGTATAATCAACAGATGAGAAGGATATTTGCGTCACTAGTCCAGGAGTTGCGGCATTCTTATGAAATAATGTATAAGCATAATATTAATCATACACTTTTAATAAAACATTAAATCAATTCAATTTGTTGCAAAGTATTTCTCTATCCAGTAAATGATGTAATTAATTATTACGATTAGTTAAAGTTTGCACAGTGAGTCGATCAGGGTTGCATTGCAACTAATCCAAATTACAAACCAATAGTAACATCAACACATATTTATAAATGAACACTGACTAACACAATTACAATAAAAAAAACATTAAAACTCAACTATTTGTTTGTTTATTTTTGTAGTGAGTGAATTCATGTACTACGAACAAAATACCTTTTATTTTTTAAGTAGGTAGTGTGCGTCAGAATGTATTTTATAATTGTTATTCCTAAATTTCTAACATATACCTAATAAATAATATTATAAATTTAATTATTAACAATAATATATTTTTGCCAAAAGATTTAAAATATTACTACAAGTACATATGATCATGAGCACAAAATATATAAAAGGTTTATTTTATGTTTTAAAGGTGTTTCGTGTGAATAAGAACTTGTCAGTGGATGACCGAATAGTGAATGGTTGATGCATAATAAAATTGTTCTGTATTATGCTAATATGTCTCATTACTGGAGATGTGTACAACTGTACAGTACATCCACGTGCTACTAAATAGAATAATATAACCATCAATTCATGCACCATACATGCTGATACAACTATTAATTTATCATTCAATCTACCATGTATGTGTCATCCAAGAACAGTTATTATAATAATTAGTATGTACGACACCCAACAGGGATGATTTGTATAACAGTAAACTGATGATAATTTGATGAAATGATAACGATGTTTTGGATGAAAATTCGCATGAGGAACACCTACAAACAACACGTATACAAACCATACATTATAATATGGATGTAGTCATTACTTATTCTTAAGTACTGATAAGTTGTCAGACCGCTTTGAATCAGATTCTTATGTGTCGACATAAAAAAGGCTCCTTATTTTCCAAAGTAGAGATCCATTATCAGGAATTACTAGGTAGTTACGTACATGTTTGAATTACAAATTGACCCTGATGTACATCAGCGCACCCAGATTCTCTTATTCTGGACAGACTGACTGTGGTCCCGGTTGGGCCATGTTTTAAGAGAAAAAAAGAATTCCACCAACAGCCTCGAGGGTTCTCTTTTGCTACACTGTTCCTATGACAATGAGAATACGTGGAACGTTAAAGACGGTGTTAATTAGTTATCCATGATCATGTATACAAAACTAATTATCTCACGAGACAGATGATGTGTTTAGTACTTTTATTTTCATCTGCGTTCGTCCAAGAGGATATTCGTTCATATATTCTGATGTACATTTTATATCGATAAAAACTTTCACCAAATACGCATGTGCAATGCGCATCTTAATTCACCTCATGACCACGTTATGTCGTTCATAAACAAATATTTATCCTAGCGACAGTGTCATACTTTAACATATTATGTACTTACAACCACCTTGTGCTTATTTAGTAAACCAAAATGCAAAGGTATCATACCTTCTCTAAGGTGCACTAAATAATAAGAAACAAATCAATACTACTATATATAGGTCAATAACAATGCAGGCAAATATCATAGCATTATTATCTCAAAGTGTATTTGACTTAATTAGTTCAATTTTCAATACAAATATTATTGGAAAATAAATAATTGATAAAAATAAAACTAACAATTAGATTTTGTAATAAAGTGTTTGCTCTACTGTTAGGTACAAAAGCAAGCAATTTATAGAGTTTACATTCTATTTGACACCGACCTGTGTATTGTTAACGGTTGTGGTATCGTATTCCTGACAATCGGAAAATATCGGCAGCAAAAAAATAGATACATTATAAATTTTCATGCCGGGATATATTATTGTCACTAACATTAGGTATTTTGTAACTACATACAAAGAAATACTATTAGGATAAAATTTTCGCTCAAATTGATAGCAAATTAATTCTTACTTTGGTATTGAATCACCGTATAAGAGGAATCCTACACTCAAAACATGCTATGGCGAAGCATTTGGGTAGGTACTGGAATCATCTCCGATTATTATTTTCATGCACATTCGGGTTGTCATTCAAAATCAAATCTAAGTATATCTTATTTAAACCTTGATTATTAAAAAAAACTTGGATTAAAATTGGATAATTGTTATATGTCGTAAAGTAGGTACATTCTAAATAATAATAGAAATATTACTTCATAAATTTATATATGTAGTGCAGGCGCTGGATGTATTTTCGTATGAACAATATGAGGACCGAGTTCCATCAATTGATTCTTGTTGGAAATAGGTCAAAGATAAAGAAATCGGATGTTGCCGCCACCTATTTTGGTCCATTTTTTTTTACACCCCCTCAAAGTTAGCCGATGGGGTGCATTCTATGAAGTCATTTTAATGACTATGTCAGTTTTTATTTTAATTTTTTTATAATGGAAAAGTAAAGCTAGGTTCTTTAGTGAAATAAAAAAATAAAAATAAGAAAAATAAAAAAAGGCTTTGTTGTTAATAAAATAATAGAGAGAAAAAATGATGGATTTAGTTCTTCCATCATTCAGATCTCCTAATTGAGGATGCAAAAGGTGAGGACCGGCAATCAAGCACGGATTCTTATTCCTGAGACTCCAAGCAATGAAAAAAGCCATGTTGCCGGCAACTGCAGTGGTCCCTTCTAGTCACTTTTCCTCCCTTCTTCATCCCCTAGGGTAATTCTAGACAAATAAGTCGTTATTATAGAGACGCAATATTCAGGTTGTCGTGAAATTTTGGTATGTTGTATAGGTCAATACGGTAGTGAATAATCCAGTTTTTTACGATTTTCCTCCCACCGCCCCCTCCAACACCCTTAAAAATCCTTAAAAAATCGCACTGTTTCATATTATGCTATGTATCTTCATCGTTTCGCATTTTTGGCCAAAATAATCATTTGCTCATTTGTTAAGCATAAAATATTCTAAAAATTGTTCCTAAAAAATTTTGCTCTAAAGTACATAGCAGCGGAACTGTTAAGCTCCAAAGCTGAAAATATTTAGTATATTTTCAATTTAGAATTTCTTACCTTTTTACGCTATGATAACTTCGTTATAGTTGGTTTTAGCTCGAATGTCCTCATAATTATTCTTATAGAGAATTTAATTTACTTCAAAATTCATGTACTAAATTCCATATTCCTCTAAAAATGACGGAGTAGGAACAGATTTAAGAAAAAACGATATAATGATTTCATACATTTTCTAATTTCATCAACTAATTCCATACATTTTCGAACGTTCCGTGAAAATGTATGAAGAATATTCGAACATGTATGGAGTAATGACAAAATCACTATTTAATTTTTTCTTAAATCTACCCCTACTCCGTCATTTTCAGCGGAATATGGACCTTAGTACATGAATTTTGAAGAAAACTAAATTGTCTATAAAATTAATTATGAGGACTTACGAGCTAAAACCAACCATAACGAAGTTATCATAGCGTAAAAAGGTAAGAAATTCTAAATTGAAAGTATACTAAAATTTTTCAGCTTTTGAGCTTGACAGTACCGCTGCTATTTACTTTAGAGCAAAATTATTTAGGAACAATTTTTGGAATATTTTATGCTTAACAAATGAGCAAATGATTATTTTGGCCAAAAATGCGAAACGATGAAGATACATAGCATAATATGAAACAGTGCGATTTTTTAAGGATTTTTAAGGGTGGCGGAGGGGGCGGTATAACGACTTATTTGTCTAGAATTACCCTAGGGGATGAAGAAGGGAGGGGAAGAGACTAGAAGGGACCACTGCAGTTGCCGGCAACATGACTTTTTTCATTGCTTGGAGTCTCAGGAATAAGAATCCGTCCTTAATTGCCGGTCCTCACCTTTTGCATCTTCAATTAGGAGATCTGAATGATGGAAGAACTAAATCCATCATTTTTTCTCTCTATTATTTTATTAACAACAAAGTCTTTTTTTATTTTTCTTATTTTTATTTTTTTATTTCACTAAAGAACCTAGCTTTACTTTTCCATTGTAAAAAAAAAAATAAAATAAAAACTGAAATAGTCATTAAAATGACTTCATAGAATGCACCCCGTCGGCTAACTTTGAGGGGGTGTAAAAAAATTGGACCAAAATAGGCGGCGGCAACATCCGATTCCTTTATCTTTGACCTATCCCCAACAATAATCAATTGATGGAACTCGGTCCTCGTATTGTTCATACAAAAATGCACCCGGCGCCTGGTCTAATGACAATTATGTAAATTATCGAGAATATTTTATTTTTATTTATTTTGCATATACTGTACATTTTACGGTAGATTTTTGCGACGTAGCTTGTATTAAACCTATTTTAAAAACAATTGATAGAGTAGATTATATCATTACGTACCAAAAACGTAGAAATCAAATTTTATATTACAGAATATGAAACTAGAAAAATTCATCTCGCCGAGTAATCTACATATAGAAATTTGATATGATATATTATTTATTTAATCGTAAAATGAAAAAAAAACATTTTTAGAAAAAAAAACTGTAAGCATATAAACAAATTATGTATGTATCTAATACCTATGATTAGTTTTTGAGAATTAGTCAGTATGTTCGTAATAATATTTATGAGGTATGGTACCTGTTCATCTCTTTCAACATCTAAATAGTTGTGCGGTACAAAACCTTCCTCCCCTCGATAGTTTCTAGCTCGTAGCCATCCATCACCATCGCCTTCGCCAATTACTTCCAGTTGTTCGCTTTCAATAATACTCAGTTCATCGGGATTTCGTGCCTGGAAGAATATTGTACAAGATTGTAGAGTAATAGTAGATGTCACTTTATGTGTGATGTGCATATTACGTATGTATGACGTATATACCGTATATGAATACAAAGCAGTGCACTTGTACGCCTGCACCTGTTCTTGCTCTGGCTCTGATGGTTCTTCGCCTCCACCGCCACCTTGAGCACCCCAGTCGACTCGAGTTGGATCTTCCCATCCAGCAGTCAACTGCTCAATCTGACGTCGTTCATTCTCTAAGATGACTAATCGAAATAAAAGAATATTATTCATTATTAATACAAAAGTCACGAAGAACGTAATTTCATACGCGATACGATGTCTTAACTCACCATCCATTTCAGGATCTACTTGTTCTTCCTCGTGAACTGCAACTGGGTTCTCTGGTTCTGCATTATCGCTATCATAGAATGAGTCAGAGCTTGGTTGATCCTGAGGAAAATTACATACAACTTTAGGCCAAATCTCCAAACAATGTTTATCCAATACAGTTTTCTATAGAATGATACAATAAACTCACGGCCATTCCAGATGCATCGGTCCTAACGCTTAAGGAACTATTGCTTCGAGGCAAATCTTGTACCGACAATGCCTCTGCTTCTTGCATAACTTCTTCAACATTGACACCTCCGGCTTTTAAGCATTCAATTCTTGCTTCAGCCTTTACCTTAGATGTTTCTGCTCGTCTAATATTTTGTCTAGTTTCATCTATTTTAGTTTCCAAATCTGGTCCATTGGGGTCATTCGGGTCTACCTAAAAATACATACAAAATTATATTAATTCAGTGAATCCTGTGATATTATAAGTAAACTTATTATTTTTATAGAAATATATTGTAATCTCAGTCATTGTTTGTTTTTACCTTTTGTCCCGAATCTCTAAGCGCCAGCAGCACTTGTAGGCGACGTGTATTTTCCCTTACAGCATTATTATCTCTAGCTATGCGTGTAGCCCAACGTTTCGCTTCGGAACTTAGAGTGGCTGCCGCACTGTCATGGTCTGCGGTAACGTGCTCAACAGGATCATTGTCGCATGGCTCATATTCATACTGAAATGATTAATTTATTAATTCAAAATAATACATTTATTTGTATAGTAGCTACTAAAATAATTGAAAGTATGTATAGATGAACCTGGATATGTTGCTTCAGTACTGGATAAAATAGATAACAACATTGCAAATTATATTCCCTAGTTAATTGTTGAGCTTGGTCTCGTATTTTCCCGAAGGAATGTTGTGTGGCCGAACATGTTAGAAGTTCGGTGCGTCCCATGAGAGTTAAGTATTCAGCCACCCTTTCGTAGACAGCCGCCTCCATCGTGCTCATGCACCCTTGTAGATCAACCAGAAAATACCGATTCTAAAATAAATACAGATTAATATTGTGAAATAACTGCACTAGATATTTAACGTTTACGACAAAGATTAACATATTATGAACCTGATGAGCGTTTGCTGCAGCTAGACTTAGTAAATAATCATTTCTTGCACCGGTTGATTTTTCTTCGAGTTGATCTCGACGCGAAGACACTTTAGCACTATTCTTCTGCAATGACGTGATAGACTGGAAGAACGACCCTTTTTTCTTTTTCAATCTGAAAATATAATATACATAGAAATATATATATAGCTATACATATAAATACGCCAGGCTATTTTCAACTACATTCGCAATGCATATTATAATAAAAAATACACCAAGTCTTAGGAAAAATAATTAATATCTGAGAGAGAAGTACAAACACTGGGAAAAAATTCCAACAAAATTCGATTGCTTTCAATACTTATGTCTTTTTACATTTATTTCGTAAATTGATACGTAATATTTCGCTAAAATCCTCGCCTATTGTTTCAGACCGTACTACGAATACCGTCTGATCTGACGGTATTTAAAAATACTATTTGTCTGTCTTTGAGGCAGACAATTTATACACAATTATTATATCTTCATTACAAGGTCAGTTTAAGGTCACAGAACGATCATATTACGCGGAGGGCGGGAAAACACGTACGCAACAAAGACAGCGGCATGCAGAAACTGGATTCTCTCGATCACTCGCAGACTCCCGATGGCTTGAACTGGACAAAATCTAACTTCCGATCTGAATTTCTTTTCCAACAATCTTTCACACGATACCTACATATAAACCCGCACAACGCTCGTATTCACGCAAAATCTTAACATATTTTTTGTATCTGTATAGAAGGCCGTTCCAATGTAGCACAGAAACGCAGAATCACCTAGTTTACATAACTGGTGAAGGTTTCAGAGGTAAGCCTGTAAATGAGTTAAAATTCGATTGCAATATTTGGAGGCAACAACAACAACATCAACGCCAGATGATATTAAAAGCGTGTAATAAAACATTCGCAAGTACAATAATCCATAACAATTTCGTTAGAAACAAATATCATGTAGAATTTGATCGGGGTTTATAATATGTAACAGATGAAATAATAATTAGATATAACAATATAACATAATATTTACTAACTTTTCTTCTATATCCTTGGCCTTGTCTCGAACATCGTGTGCTGAATGTTCTTCATCAAAATATAGTTTTTTGGTCTTGTCAACATCTTGAACACACACTTGTAATTCTTTGTGGACATTGATTAGCTGATCAGTGCACTGGAAGACATGGGAGCATATCATTAATAAACATTAGGTAATATGTAGGTATAATACTGTCTTTATACCACAAATAATATTCTCCTGATCAAAATACTGTAGGTACTTATATGATGAAACAACGGCTTAAATCAAAAAAGTTTAAGTATAGATGAAACTTCGCCAATTACCTTTCTAGATGTAAATATTTTATGAGTCCTCAATGCCTTCGCTTCATCAGCAATCTGCTGCTGAAATACTTCGACTGCTGCTAATCGAGCCCTCGCTAGTTTTTCATTTTCCTCCAAAACCGTTCGCCAAACGCTCCACATATTCCTACAAATACGTCATCAGTATTTTTAACAAATAAACACTGTCTTACTAAAATTAATCAAAATTACATAAATATTTAGAAACTTCATTTTTAAATATTATATATACCCACCATTTTTCTTCCCCACCATCCATTTTTATGTCAGGAATATTGGGTATTTTCTTGTTCAAATACGCCGACGAAATTTTGAGAAGGGCCTGTTAACAAAAACAACAATTACGAATAATACAGAATGTCGAAAAATAGTGTGAATGTGAATGTTTTTTTTATTTATTTATTTTACATCCGTGCCTCCTACAAGAAAATGAAAGAAAAACGATTGGTTAGAAAAAAAATGTGTTACGCAATTTTATTTACAATTCAATTTGACTGGTCACTTTATTTACACTTCAGATTGAGACGCGCTGGTGTGTCTCAATCTGTTTTTAAATTTTAATTTTAAAGTCCCACAAAGACTAAGAAAATACCATAAAACGGGATAAGTTGAAAAGCTTGTGTTAAAAGGAGTTTTACTTTTTTTGTAAATTACGTTAAATAAATAACATAAAGATGATGATGTAAAGACATAGAATTCATTTTAATATTTCAAACAAACAATATTACATGTATTTTAGCTCATGCATGTTATCATTCATAATTGTCCTAAAACTCATCAGCCTAATACTGGGAAAAATTCACCTATCCAGATATCATAGGATTAGGCTCAACGCGGGGCCTAAAATACAAGCATTGTGCCTGAAATATCAGCATTTAGAAATCATCTCACAATATTGCAAGTATTAAGAATGACCGATTTTTGAGTTTTATGTATACATTTTCCGGAAAATCTTTTTTTTAATTATACATATATTTTACTTCTTATTATTATTAATTTTTATTTAGTTATTATTTTTATTCCTTAGGTATTGACATTTAACGGTATATTATAGCATAAAACTGCCTTTGGCTAAGTTTTGTAACTGAACGATTATTTAATGTTTCTCTATATTTTTCTCTTCGGAAAAGTGCTACATATTATCGAAAATCGCTAAATTACAGACGCATACGTCTATCATAAGAACAGAAATTATTTGTAAGTTGTATTTTTTTGTTTGTATTGTGGATATTAAGTACATATTGAACAAAGAAATGTAATGATTGTTAGTTTAGCAGTACTAACTTGATGTTTTCTTGGCAAATTACCGCACATGCTCACAGCACAATCATGTTTACAATGTGGCTATATTTCATCTCCAATACATACGTATGTTTATTGTTTGTATGAACGAACACATTATCCTAGTTTATAACTCATGCCTCATCTATTAATTACTCATATAAATTACCAACAGCGACTACAATGTTTGCTAGTAAATATATGACAACGTGTTCGTCGATAAACTGCTCATTTTTAATGTAATATAATATATGTAGGTATGCTTTCTTTTTTATATTTCTCATAACATGTTAAACCCAAAGTTGCCTAATTATTGTTAACTGATGAAGCGACAATGGTCCAAAAAGATTGTGGAATGAAAAGTTACATGGAACTGAAATGAAATTAGTACATCAAGCTCAGGTTGACTCAATATAAAACGTCTCAGATTGACTCCATACAAAATAGTTTTATGAAAAACCACATACGCAACTAAGCAAATGAATCTGAGTATTTTTTAAACATTCCTGATATGGGTTGGTTAGCACCTACTCTAAAGGAAAACGTTCGGGAAACTGAACACATATAGAAGCAAACGTGTGCAGTTCTTATAATGAATGAATTCTGGTTACCTCAGAATAAGACTTCTCGATGGCCGATCTTTTGATGGTGAACTGTCGAATATCTTCAAGGAGATCGCATTCATGTTGATTTTTGGCTTGGAGCTTCGCAATCTGCTCACCGTGTAGATTTTTAAGAAACTTTGCGTAATTTCCCTGAAATTGTATGTAATAAATGCATATTATATTTCATCATGTAAAAAAATGAAGTTTCAATCTTGATGGCGACTACTTTACAACACGACGACGGACATTCACTATGAAATGCTAGGAAATCAATAGAGCATTTTTTATTTATATACAATGCATTATAAATAAAGTGTGATATTTCTTTTCATAAATAAAGTCTGAGCTTCCAGGATAATAAATAGAAATGATGTACCCGCATCATGGTGCTTAATATATCTACCAAACCTATTGACTGCTTTCGAAGTCGAACCGAATCTACTCATCAAGCAACGTCTATTCTAAAGGTAGTATAAAAATATTCTAAATTCACAATTCATGCAGGAATATGTGTAATGCACAATCCTATATGGCATAACAATGTCCTACGTGTATGCCAGAATATAAAACAGGTTGAACCATTTGGTGGAATAGATCGCGAGATCAAACCATCTAAACCTTTTTTAAATATATATTTTTTAATTAGAAATCAATTTCCCGTATGCTTTCATGTAGAATAATAAAGGTTGAAATGATTATGTATGTGCGTTCATTCATTCATCCATTATGTAGTATGCACTAAATTGGTGATTAACAGTTGATAAGTACCTACATAATATAATTCGGACAATGAATCAGATGTAAATAATATTGAGACATGTTTTCGTAACGAAACAAAAACAGCTAAGCGGATTCGGGGAGATGTTTGAAAAGCAAGTTAATTATCATTGAACTACAGGAGAAATGAAATACCTATCCAACATAGCATTCAAAGCTTTCATTTCCGTGTCAGATAGAGGGCGTCCAGCAAATGGAAACTGATGAATTCAAACCAACGCCATGTTGTAATTCTCATTTCACATTTTTACTGTAATTTGTAATAGGTAGGTACTCGACAGAATAATCTCAATTGCATAGGCATACTCAACTATTATTTTCGCACATTATTGAGTTCCTCTACAAAAATCAATATTGTGACGTTGACTACGTACGTACAAGTATATAGACAACTGATTTCAGTTCACCCACGCGTTTTACAAAATATTAGGGTAAAATATTATCTTACTCACATAATATCCTAAAATAATCACAAATATGTACAAACAAATATTTTCCGATGTGCGCTTATTCTATATCGTTTTAATGCTAACTGATTTTTCTTTTTTCTAAATAAATTTTTCTACCCTGCATATGCATTTCCATTTTAATGGCGTAAAGATCAAAATTCAATAAATAAAATTATAACCCAGTGATGCAGCACAAATACAACTGGACAATGACATTTAAAATAATAATGGCTTTAGTTATAATATATTTGAAAACTTAAAATAAAATTTTACCTTTCTTGGGGGCGGCTGCATGGTGATACTATCACCCCATACGAGCGGAAACTTCCCGCTAAGTTGACGACTATTCAGTACACCCGACTATCGATTGTGCGCGCGCTTTCAGTACGCAAGCGCTGTTTCATACTATTTCAATGTCTACCGTAGGTACAATAATTTTACTATGCGTTTTTTACGTGATAAACTTATCACTGTCATTAATGATCCTTCATTTGGTATGTATCTTCAAAAATTACCCTTGATTCTTATGAGTACACACTGAGCTAGTAGTCGGTAGGTACATATACACGATGAATGTTAAAAACGTACGAATTAACAAGACTTTTATGATTATGTCCGTGTTTACGAACACAACACTCAATCTTGTGAAATAAAACGTAAGTATTAAGTACTAGTCATAAATATTTATAAGAATTAGTAGAGGGGTCGATGGGAAACAGAAAAACAGCAACAAGTAAATAGAGGGAGATGAAGTAGGTTGAATAAAATAGTGCACAGCTTACAGGTTCTAATAATTAAATAACTGCAATGAGAAAACAAAGCTATGAATAGATACCTTATGCAACAAAATCAATGCACAGGTACACATGTGAAATCATTTAAAGGGATAGATGATGGTAAAAGGTTTTAGTAAATATTTGTCCAAAGTCAACTGTTTCAAGCAAAGTTTTGCACAAATTAACCATTTTTTGACTTTCTTTCATGGGTGTTTTGATGATTTCTCATACCACGATTAGAATGAAGCAGCAAAAGGAGCGTAATGGAAATGAGTCAGGCTTTGGAGGTTTTCTTTTAGGGTTCAATTAGTATTTTTTTAAGTAATATCTCATAATAAAATCAACCGTATGATAAAATTCTTAAAGATTTCGAAGATTGCCTGTGCTATATGTACATATATCTGTCTAAATGCGTACCTAATCTTATTAATTAGTTTTATCTTATTTACACTTATACGAAATAAGCATCCTGGAAATGATCTGGGAGTCAGAGCTCTGAGTCAATATTTCTCAATATTCTGTTCTATTTGCATCACCTCATGGATTTTCCAAAAATCCGTGTTCAGCGATCTCGATCAGGCAATGCTGGTAAAGTTATAACACAAACACAATCAAATGATCCTATAAGAAAAATTGTGTTGCGTACAAGTATGAATTCGGTATCTACGTTATTCATTTTCTGTCTTGATAAAATAGATACGACATGCGTTTGAATTAGATACATACTTACCTAATCCTAATAAATTATCTTATCAATATTGCGGCCTACCAGCAGCTACCTAATTATGGATATACGATTGTGTTAGTTCTAATATTTCTCAGAACATTTCCCGCTGTATCAAATATTTGGAGAGGCGATAAAGAGATATATTACTGGCTTTTGTGTCCGGAGGAATTGTGACTGGTTTTTATGCAACCTATATTGCTCTAATTAAAGTAATTTTTATCTTATTATTAGGCAATAAAATTACAAATATATAAATTACGTAAATAAAACAAATATGTTAATATTGGATAAAACTACTCCCCTGAATTGAACAAATCTTGTGCTTTGGGGAGGAATCGTAACAAGTAGGTACCTGTTTCATTTTTTAATGTACTCAAAATATGTCGTCTGAGAGTTCTCCCGTAGTCCCGTGTAACATTAATTCCTGGACATAGGCAATTTAGTTTATTTTACTAAAATATTACAAGTTGGTGTAATCTATTTAAAACATCTCGTAGGTATCAGTCTTTAGAACGTACATATTTTATAAATAACTTATTTTCTCAATATGATAACCCCCTAGGGAACCTACGAGGGCTGTTTTTTTATTAAGTTCCGTTTGTGCTTTTAAGTAAAGTACGAAATGCCAAAGAGCAAGATATGAACATTACGCGATTGCGCAACTCTTCGACCACAACTCCTGCCATTTTCGACTACAATGCGTCACGCGAAGCCGAGTTACGGGCAATTGAACATGGTCCCCCCGATCGGCGCTCCCGCCAAATGTAAGTTTACGAAGGTTTTCAAAGAGGATTCATCAATCAGGATCAATCAAACTTTCTGAAAAATTTCCAGAAATTTCAAGGTTGCCTTTGTAAGCAATAATTATCATCAAAGCTCTAAGATACTGGAAGATGTTCGCTCACTCGACTCTGACCACCTAATTAACACCTGAGGTCCGCGAGGCATGCAGTAGCAACAAACTGCCGCCCTTGCCCATAATAATAATAAATAAATAAATAAATAAAACTTTATTGGCCAGTAAATATATGTGACAACAAAAACAAAACAAGATAATACAGTGTGCCAAAGGGCGGACTTATTGCAAAAGCAATATCTTACAGTCAACCCATACCTTCATCACGGACGTCAGTTTGCTTTTCTTTAAATTTTTGCACACCATTCCCGTACCTACCTACACTATCACCACTCTTGAAGTGTTCACCGTAATTTTTGGCCATTCAGCGATGGATTTCAGCAGAACTATACGTCCCTTTGTTTTGCAGAAATGAATTAAAGCTGAAAATGGCAGAGGTTGTGGTCGGAGAGTTGCCCAATCGTGTGATGTGCAGATCTTACTCTTTTGTGTTTCGTGCTTACGTAGAACCACAAACGGCACTCGAAAAAAAAACGGCCCTCGTATTTGGTTATCTATCTTATCATTAGTAGACAGGTGAGTAGGTACTTTCTATTTCATTGAACAATCAGCATATCTATCATTTACTATACAAAATCAGTAGCGAAAATTTATTTATACATAAAAAAATCCCACATTTGTGAACCTATGACGTTATGATGGAACCAAGGATAGAAGTGTGTGGCGCTTTTACTCTCTGTCTACACCGCAAGGAGAACGCCATGACTTTTTATTTACTATTTCTTTATAAAATCACACTTGAATGTGAACATGACAAAAAAAGATTACATAAAAAGTAGTTAATTCAAGGCCCTAATACCCACTTACTGTGTACAAAAGTAATTCATATTATAGGGACAATTACTTACATAGGTACAGCGGCGTAGATAGATAGATTCTAATATCTCTCATTAGAGTGATAGTTTAGTGTTGTCAATAGATCTACTATCATACTAATTTACACCACTATTATTTTGATGAAAGTTAAGCATAATACTTTATAATATATTAATACTATACTCACATATTTTGCCCTCAATGAATTTTCTGGTCTTCTTTTCCGTAACTTCTTAACTCTTTTTTGAACAAGTGTCGACGGCTCCATGAAAGATTAAATCGAATTGATCAAACAGAAAGAGTACTAATCCATACAACTGCTCTACACATGTGAAAATTATCTTGGTAGCTAATGAAAAAAAATGCTACCTTTACAAATGATAATGTAAAAAAGATAAGATAAAATGATTATGCCTGATATTGATAAATAATAAAATGTTGTATTGTTTTGCAAAGGAAAAGCACCCAGGTGTCCAAAACCCTACAAGGTACTAGAATCAACTAGAATGAAATACATGTTGTAGAAATAGGCAGATAATATGTGTAGAAATGGTTCCAGAGCTATTCCATTTTAATACAGGGGCATTCTTTTTCAATGACCTGTATTATCGAGATAGTGAAGGTCAATTAAAAACAGTTTATGATTCTAAAAAAGTTTATTATAATATATTAATATATATTGTAAGGGCGACTATTTCACATTGATGGAAACATTATATTACAATACCACCATTAATCTTAGGTACATTATAATTTATACATACATTAAATAAATTTTTAAATATTTAAAACTAAAATAGGTACACTAAAAACAGAACAATTGCAAACATCTTCTTTATTAAACCTAAAATAAATGTACAATTTCTAAGTAGTTTGTACAATAATAATTTACAATGATCGCGGGATATAACATACATAATTGTATATAATTACATAAGTAAGTATAGTAAACTCATATACACATCATACATATATTCAGAAATAATATTTAATCATGTTTATGTGCATTTAGACCTGACTGAAAGCTTAATGAGACTGTGACATCAGAAACATTAGCGGCTGTAACATGCAAGTAGGTACCCACTGACATGTTACACAGTCACGTTAATAAATTAGTTCATAGAATCCCTTAACAATTAGTGAGTATCATGTCAGATTATCAAAGCACATCAATTGAAGGCAATGTCTGGCCTTTGAAATGATTTCATAAAGAATACATATTATTTTACTTGAGATGATTTCACAAAAACAATAATGATCCCTTTATTTACAGTTGACAAATTAATTTAAGGTAGAGTTCACAACCATATGTAACATTGCCTTCAACATTGTAGTATCACTATTCAAGAATAGCTACTAAATAAAACATTACTTCCCATTAACTAAACAATTACATGTAATTATTATGAGGGTATCTATAAATAATAATATGTACAAAGTTACCTATTTCATTTACCTATTATAAATTATTGTTAACCAAAAAAGTAAACAAAAAATATATATTGTGATATTTTCAACTATGTAATATACATAATAATGTTAGATACTTTCATAAATACACAAAAAATATTTTTATCATAAGTTAATTGACCCTATATATTCCTAAATTAATTTGAGGACCAACCTAGTATGTAGGATCTATCATATTATACATATGACATATTTACATACAAAGTGTACAGAGAGGATAACTCTTATGTAGGTAGGGCCTACTGTCACAAAATATATCTTGGCATTCATAACACAAAGGATTAATTAAGGTCACATCACTTCTGATACAACAAAATAATAACACTTTTCAAATTACAACATCATTCCAATTTCTTCATAATAATGATTATATTATAATTAATATTAATCTCAAATACTTTATACATAAAAAATGAGCACAAAGTCTCTCTCATAATTTCAAATACACACTGCGTGTGAGTTAGTACGATAACAGATAACAATGTTACATCATTAGTGGTACCCTTAATTTCCTGCCAACTTACATTTGGTTAAGTCTAATTTCATACTATTTATGTATGTACAAATTATTATAATGTAATTTTTAATAATTTTGTGATGATTACAGAGATTGTATAATTCTACAAGTCAACAATTTCAACCACACCCAAGAGGTAAACAACAAACCAACATATATGGTCGCCTGTATTTACATATTTATTATATTTTTGGGCCTACTCAAATCACAAATGTAAACGTAGTCTTAGTGAAGACATTACAATACAATGAAAACTTATTACAATATCGGCAACATAACCAACACTTTAAAAGAAATATGATATTTTCTATAATATGTAAAGATCGTACTGAGGGCTACTTTTACTAATGTGTCAAATAGATACTTTTTCATATTAATATATTTAGTTGATGGATTTTGTGTTTAGAGGAACAATATAACATTCTGATAATAACTGCGCTTGGTGCAAGATCATTCTATATATTAAATATTCCCATACACCATCAGATAGATTTCTGAAACTATTATTATAGTAACTCCCAGATTTATTGTCAGATAACAAATAATCAACCCACTTTATGAATTTAATTTGCCCCCTACAGTTCAATAGAATTTTGGAAAAATTGCATATGTAAACGGAAGTCAATTTTGTTTGCAAAACCAAAATATAATTTAAAATCAAGACAAAAGGTCCAATTGTCAGTAAGTAAACTTGTACTTAGATATAGAACCAGTACTATATAAACAGGCAAACTAGGAAGCACCAAGGCAGTCAAAATTATATTTTTATGTTTACTCTTAGAATTTAAGACAAATACTTACTCTCTAAAAAATCAACAAAATCATAATATTACTTAATTGTTTCTGATTTCAGGTAATTCATTTTGTTTATTTTTGTCAATCACTAGGTATGTGAAACTATTTTTAAATAAAATGACAACAGATAAGTTATAATTTCTTTTTTGTTATTCTGATGACAGAGGGAATCATTCCAATAGTTTTGGCTTTTTAACGTGGAGGCATGACTTTGCCAAGACAAGTATTATGACATTTTTGAATTATGCATTATTATTATAGAGACGTCTGAAGCCGGGAACTTGAACTGAAGATGAACCCAAATTTTAGGAACTTAAACTCTAGTTGCAAATCCACATAGACATACAAAAATAAACATTATTTTTCTGTCCTAATAAAAGACTTTTGAATAACATTTTTTTAATAATAACTCACAGAACAATTATTACAAACAACATCAGTTGATTGCCATCAGAATTTTGATTAACTAATTGTAATCACTCCATTATGTGTGTATGTACTAGTTCTATATGTGGCCCTCGTATTCTATTACATATAAATTTTAATCGTAATGTTTAACAAACACTCTATGTCAGTTACACCAACACCATTTGTGTAAAATAATCAGTAATGATCTGTGTGTTCTTAAAGTATGTCTTATAAAACAAGATCAATGTTGTCATCTTAGATGTGGTCCTGCTCCCTAAAAAGTAACTGAATGTTTGTATCTACAAGTATGTATTTGTGTCTTTATATTCAAAATTCAAGTGATTGATTTACACAACATTCAAAGGAGTACATTTCCATCGAAGGCTGTATAACTATCCTGAACTATTGTTAGTTTAATTCTAACAAGCCTAACAACTTGTAAAAGATAAGGCATACGAGCTCAACATATCTGTAACAACTCAAATGATTAAAACGGATTTATAGGCAGAGTCTCTAACTTATAGAACACAATGAGTACAATAGGCACTATGCCTAAAGAGCTACCAGACGTTGATAAAATTCAAACGTTAAGGATGGATGGCTAAATGTGTGATGTATAAATAAAATGTTTAACCAATTAAACTACTAGTACAATCATTATTCGAATCTATAGAGATATTATTGCACAGAATGATCATAATATGAAACTACGTACATACATAATGTACTTGTTCATTTACTTCTGTTCCTAAACCTAATAGAATAAGTTACCCAAGATTGTTATAGCTGATTTTTTATGCTACATACATATGTACTAGTATATGTGGTCTTCTTGATTTCACTAATTAGGTACAACATAGTATTATGAAAACAACACAATCAAACTACGTAAAAATATTGCTTAAATTTTGGCAGCTCTTGAATTCCTCATTTGATTGCAGAGTAAAATGAAACCATCTCACAATTCATGATTCAGATACAATTAGAACATAAAGGTGATACATTAATTGATTTATTGCTTTGTGCACTTGATTTTTAATAATCGATTATGTACACTATAACTACTTAAATACGTATAATTAAACGAAAATAATTGAATAATAATATTATATACAAATACTCAAATTATTTACTCTCGTGTATGTTTTATTTGTCAATTTATTGATTATCAAGCAGTACAATATTTACATCTATCAAATACAAAAACAAGATAACTCCCATAAAGAAATGCTCTACATGTCGTAAGATTATTATGCATTATGTATTATCACTGAATGTTGCAACACATGTGCACACCTACAGCTCTGTATACTTTTTACATTTTTTGTTTTGTACGTATCTACCTCCTCATTCATCAATCCACACACATCTATAGAAATAAAAATGACTCAGAATTCAAGTGCAATCACCGTTAGATTTCAATTTAATTATGTACTATGTAACATTTAACACGAATCACAGGTATTTTCTTTTAATAAAAAATTTAGTCTTATACACAGTATAAACCAAAATATTTTCCTACGTACTTAACACTAAACACAACTTGTGTTACAAAGTGCAGAATAAACATCATTACACAATACTAAAAGACTAATTTATAATAATGTAAAAAAGCAACAAGTTGATGCATTCACATGCATAATATAATGATGATATGCTCATGATTGCCAAGGTTTATCTAGAGGCGTTTCACGTGACATCAATGTCATATTATATGTTCTATGTATCAATACTCTGCAATTTCATCTTTCACAAGTTTTACAACAGGAATAAAATCTCAATACTATGACTATGTAAAAAAAAAATCAATATATGCAGATATTAATTATGTTATAATAAATAAATATGTAATTGGTTTCTTGATTTTAAATAAAAACTTTTAAATAATTATGCTCTATATTTTTACTATACATATACAGATTTCTAACATGATTTAAATCTAAATAGAAGTTCATTACGTTTGTACAGATCACGATTCAAGCTTGTAAGTTTCCTATAATAATCTTGTGAGTACTGTACTGAATTATTATACTTCACATGTCCAAAACTTCTCTTCTGATGAGGTGATTTGTTGATTCAAATGCTGAACATAATAGCTCAACAATATGCAATTGATTTGTATTAACCTCCAAGGTAGTATGAACGCACGGGTGCGTTGACAGTTCCCAATGTATAAGAGAGTATGAACGCACGGGTGCGTTTGACGTTTATACTTCGATGGATGTTTCTTTATTCCGAAAACGGTACTACCATCGACATCTAGGAATGAGTAGCGATAAGACAAGCGCAAATTCAAAACAGTTTTCATTTTTGTAAACGCGTAATTTCGAGATAAAGAAATCATGTGACGCCGCCATTTTGAAACATGAGATTCCGTGGGGTTCATAACCTTTTTTACTCGAACTTTTTGCGGGTTAGAGATTTTGTGTCAGTTTCGTAACAATTTAATGGAATTCGATATTTTTAGCGCATATTTTGTTTTTGGCATAATATATTAGGTGTCATATGATTATAGGCATTGTAATAAAAGTTTTTTTATTACTTTTTACGTGTTTTCTTTAGAAAAATTATTAGATTCGGTTGAAAAAATGAGTTTCGGTCGGACGCTAGACCATGGAGAGAGTAAATGAATAGATATGTTTGATTTTTACAATTTTTCATCCAACTTTTCAAATATTTTTTTTTCTAATTTCTTATTATGTAATTTACATAATTTAAACGCCCGTAACTATGCGACCTTGAACATGAGTAGAGTAAGTAAATAAATTATATCGCAATTCTGCAATTTCTAATCAATCGTATCATTTTTGTTGGAAATTTCGTGTTATAAAACTAAATAATTTGATGTAGGTACTTTATGACCTTGATCATGACTAAAACAAATAAACATAATTGCTTTTTGGAATCCCATGGGCAATGTTTTGTTTAGTATTCCTATATTTATTCTAATAAAAAGATGTTAGTAAGTAAGATTTATTTTACTTATTTAATTTCCTAGTAAACCAAAGGTTGGTGAGGTGTGATTTGTTACGATATCTCAAAATAGTTTTTCCCGAATTACTCAGTAATTATAAGATTTTCAGATCAGTCTCCATGGAAACATATGAATAAAATATAGTGATCTACAACAATCCAAAAGAAAAAAAAAGAAAAAAAATGTTTGAAAAAATTCACTCTGGGGTGACTGAGAACCGCGAAATAAATCACTAACAAGGAGGTTAATAAATAAGAGGAAAAAATATATATGTATCTATTCAGAAGTAAAAAAAGTATATGAAATAAATGTAAATAGAAAAGGTGATTCCAATACTAATATTAATACAGAAACACATTATAAAAAAATAAGATACATAGTTGGTAATGGTGGGCTTAAAAATACTATAGGAAAGAAAGCAACGTAAAAATGTGTTGAAAATTAATAAATTGTACAAAATATATAACAGGTATATGAAACATTAAAAACAAATACATATATTAATACTCTATTAGATCTTGTATATAAATTTCAAAATTTACAAACAGTTAAGCATACTCTTATTTATGTAGGCGTTACCATCATACAGCTACCGTCATACAGAGGAAGGCCATTATACAATTTGGAGATTTTCACCTTTAATAATACCTGTACTAAGAATTAAATGCCCTATCGATCTGTCTTCGAAGTATTTCTTTAACCCTCATTGTTTTTGTTATACATATATAGTTGGCTAAAATGCTGTTAATTGCTCTATTTATTGTAAATTACTAAAGTAAATGGCAGTTACAGAACTAAAATGGCGTTAAGTAGCTTTAACGGCCTTTTTATATACATAGTAGTTTGAAATCTTTATCATAATTAGTTTTAGTTACCAATTCTTTTCTAAAACACAGTCTAGGTACTTTAACGGTGTATATGTGGATAACTCTACCCTGTTTCTAGAAACATGTTTATTGCTTTTTCTCTAAACTTGCCTTTGTCGTGTAATGGCCTTCTCCCCTACGACGGCAGACAGTTGGTCTATTGCAACTCTCCAATAATATGTACTTTGTCTTTTAAAACTCGCAGTGTGTATTGCATTTGCCATCATGGAACTTTCTATTAAAAAAGCCTATGGCACGGAAACTATTCACAAATACTACCTACTTCCAGTAACATATTAGTGCCCAAAATATATAGCACTCGTTGAATGAACAAGTAGACTAATATTATACTTTGATTCATGACTTAGTCAAATTTGTTGTACATATGTATATAATTCAAACACAATTAATTTGATGAAAATGAAAAGAAGGTACATTACATTATTACTACTATATTATGTACTTGACTTTGGACAATAGAACATACCTACTCTAAATATAGAATAGTGTAATTGATATTATGCTTGGTATAATAAATGAAATAACTTTTGTATACACACGTAACAAGATCCAGGCATCCAAATTGTGAACACTTTACACTCTGAGTCAACATTACATACATACTACTAGAATCTAGTGATTAACAATGCACATGCGAGAATTCAATACAACATTCTTGATTTTTGGTCCAATCCTTAGTAAACAGTGAAAAGGATAACCTTTTTAACAGATGAACTAAAAATACATCTTTTATATCAAATGACAATACATTACACAAAAAAGCAAAATCATAGAACACAAAAACATAATACTTATCATTACAAAAAAGAATAATTTTATAGTACATAGTTTGTAGAATCAACAAGACACAAGATCTAGCATCATCTGACTTGACAATGTTTACTAGATGGAATAGAACAAGCAATTGGTTCATCACTATCTGGACTCGGAGAATCCTTCATAATATAACCAGAGCCTCCCGCACCACGAGACAGTTTGAGGCGAATAGGGGATACCTTAGATGAGCTAGCCTTAGAGTCAGCCAGAGAGGTTGATAAAGGTGAATCTATAGCCAAGGGATCAGGTGCAGAAGGGTCATAATCATAAGGATCAACTGGAACTACTGGTTTCTCGATACACTTCAATGACTCCTCTTCAGAATCATTTCTATTTGATTGCTCTTCCTTTCTTCTAGCTATTCGAATAATTAACTTAGTGGCACTTTCAGTTTTTTTATTAATAACATGCATTTCAGGACGTTTATCTCTTTTCTTCTTTCTTTTTTCAGTTCTAGATTTCTTCTTTTCTCTTTTACCCTCTTCAAAGTCAGCAAATACCATTTTTCTAAATTTCATACTCTCTCTACGTAAATCTTCAACACTTGGCTTAGGAATACTCGTGAGCCTCTTTTTAGGAGGTTTAAATTGTACTTCAGGATCGTAACTAGGATTGGTAGCAGGAGACGCACTGCTCATATAATTACCTATTTTAATTTTTAATTTAGGTGCAGGAGCAACATTATTTACAGAGGGGGTGTTAGGTAAAGGTTTTGATATTCGTCCTCGCCGCTTGTACGATATTTCCAAATGCCTGAGCATTGTCGATCCTCCCGCATTATCATGAGTGTCCGTTTCATTATCATACAGGCACAAATCACGTCCTAAACTGTTTGATATTTTTCTTCTCTTCTTCTCCATATTAGCATCAACCACAGCTTTATAATCCTCAATGGTAGGGAAACTAGTCATTGAAGCTACTGCCTTTGGAATCGTAATAACAGTTCTACTAAATGTTGTTACTGGAGCAGGTTGTGACACTTGGCTAATAACATTGGCTGTTGCAGGATCATCCATATTCATGTGTTGAGTACAATATTGTCTAAGCAATTCCTTTTTACGCATTCGTCTTAGATTCGATGTTCCCGATATCATTGCAGATGTAACAGAATTTACAGCACTCGGAGCTACTAACATAGGAATTCCACTTGACTGATCTATAATGGGTACATTTGGCTGCTGGCTCGCTGGGGTTATTGAACTTGTAGAATAATTTGCATCTAAAAATGGTCCCTTTATCTTAACTTTCAATTGATTTCTAGAATCAGATAACGACACTTTTGGAATCGTGGGTTCATGATTTGGAATAACATCTTCACTGAATTTCTCTGTAGCTTCTGTAATCTGTGGATCTTGAGGAAGAATGGGTTCCTGTGATTTGCTACTACTGGCCATCAGCTGAGAGTGGAATTCTTTTTCCATTTCTTCGTCTATGTCATGTAATTGCTGATCAGCTGTACCGCTAGCAAATGCACCAAGCAGGTGATTATTGAAAACATCTGTACCAATAGAGGGTTCAAACGCACTGTATGTACGCATGTCCACAGGTCCAGGAAGAACTGGTTGCACAATATTAGTGAAAGACTGCTGCGTTGGTTCTACTGGTAGTGGGACGGTTACTGGTGATTTACTTGTTTCTACTGTTGGTGGTAAATCAGATATTGGAGTAGGAGGTCGAAGATCCCTAACATCTGTTGAATAAGACGGTCTTTTTCCTGGTTGGCTATGCTGTGATGAAGGACTAGTAAAATTAGGAGAATGAGACGAGTCTCTAAATACATCAAATACAAGTTTTCTGTCATGCACATCAACAGATTTTCGTCGTTCTCTCATAGGTTTTAAATCATTAATGCTATCATTGGCTATATCTTCATCAAAATCTAAATCATAAACAGTTCCAACTAATTTAGTATGTATTGTATCACCAAAATAGCTCAACTCAATATTAAAATTTTGATTTCCTCTACCCCTGGGTCTCCCTCTTGTTCGGGATCCTCGACAACCTTTACCGCCACCTCTTCTGTGTGTTTTATTTGCTGGATCCAAATGCCTTGGAGATTTTCCAGGACTTTTCCCGGGAGACTTTCCTTGTTGTGTGACAAATCTGGATGAAGTTCTGGTGGGCTTAGCTGGGGATTTCTTTTCCTGAGAAGGTGAATCCCCAGTTGGGGTCGTAACTTTTTCAGAAACACTTTGACTGTGTATACTCGTGTTAGCTGTAAACTCGGGTAGTGACACTGGTGATGGGCGAGTATTGTAAGCGTTCTCTACAGTCATCTCTGGGACGACTTCATGGGCTGGTGAATGTTCACTAGAACCTTTTGGAGTCTGAGGGGCCACCATGGCTGTTGTGATTGCCATGTTGTGGGATGAAGATGTAAATGCCGCCCCACATGGTGTGTTGAAAGCTAATGATTCTTCATTTGACTTTGGAACATGAGGCATGAGGGAACCAGTGTTTGGATATGGTAATGTTACATTGGGAGGGAAAAGAGCGGTGCTTCTAGTAGACAAAGAATTTTGTGATCCCGCAGCAGTCGAAGGAAATAATGAAACCGGACCCCCGACAAACTGCGATGCTTCTGAGGAAAAAGTGTTGTATGTATTTGACTCTATTGCACAATTATTATTAAATCCGTAAGGCATATTCTGTAAGATATTTTCTTGTTCTGGAACATTATCAGTTGTATTAGAGTGTTCATTATCGTCTCTTTTCAATGAATTGAGTGATAAATCTGATGCAGAACTAGAAGTCGAGGATCTTCTGGCTGGTATCAGTTCACTTTCAGCCCATTTTGGTTGCTGTCTCATACTATTAAACGGTGATGGAATTGGAGTACATTCAGGAGCTTGTATTAATAGATTACTATCGTAATTAGAACGGTGAGATTCAGACGACAGATTGATGTCACTGGATTGAGAAGAAGTAATTTGTAAATGTCCTATATCACTATTTGTATTGCTCTCCGCGTGACTATCAAAGTGATTATCATCATCACTGTGTAAGAATTTATTTTTATCTGATTCATCTTTGTCCTCTAAATTGCCTTGTGGTTCACTATGATCAACATGAAACTGCATCTCCTTCTCATTAGGAAACTGCTTGTAGTTAGAACCAGTCCTCTCCCATGATTCATTTGCGTCTTGACTTGGAAAAACTGGCTTCTCATCAGTAGGTGTCATCACTTCCGCACTGGATTTATCTTCAAGGCTAGTTTCACTGAATTCAGACTTTTCAGGCAAATCATGTGAAATTGATTTCTCATCTTTACTTTGTGAATTTTCAGGTACATTTTCTTCACTAGGTACAAGCTCCTCGGGCTCTTTACTCAGACTACATTCTTTGGGGTTGTTATCATTCTCTCCAAAAACAGAGTCTTGGTCCTTATCATCACTCAGAACATTGTTAGAAGAATCTTTTTGGTTTCCAGATGTCGACTTCATCTTCAATCGTAATTTTTCTACTAAAAATAATGTTTCACGCACACTATCCTCCTTAGAATCTTCCTTCAATGAAACAACTGAAACATAAGGTTCGAAGAGTGACAAAGGCGGTTTCAGCATCTCTTCATTAGTGTGAGGAATGTTTATATTGATAAAGGCATCATCTGTGAAGATATCAAACAGCTCACACCCTGTATCTTTTCCAACAGGCTGAGGTGAAAATATTGAATGATTTTGATATGCTGGAGGTTTACTATAAGATCTTTGATCTATTTCATGAATCTCATTAAACTCAGATGGAACTATTTCGAAGGTGGATACTTTTTCATCAGCAACTGAATTAGATATTCTAGTATTGGCATCACTTATATCTACGTGTATTTTTGGTGTTTGACCTTCACATGGTTCGGACATCTTATTTTCTAGAGTTTTGGGAGATTTTACCACATGTTTTCCACTATATAATTTATTTGGAGATTTATGGAATGATTTTTCCGGAGTAGTAATTTTCTCTTTTTGAATACTATCACACTCACTGCTAATATTAATTTTGTCTACTTCTATATTTTCTACTTTGAATTGTTCATTATTGGCTGACAAATGCCTTTGTGAATGGATTTCTGGACTTTTACCATGAGACTTAAGTATATCAATTTTATGTGATGTATTGGGAGAAGGCGGGAATGGACTAGTTGATTTTTGCAAAAGTATATTTTCTTTATCTTTACTATTGAGAGTTGATCTTTTCGGGCTATGAGTAACATCGTCGTGTTTTATTTTGGAAGATTGATTATGATCAACTAGATCGTCTTCTACTTTCTCTTTCTTCTTGATTGTTTGAGAGACATTATGTTCTGAATCAGCCTTCTTGGATGATCTTATCTTCTTGTCCGTTTTCCATTGCGTAGATGGAAGTTGACTGGGCTGGTTATTCTCTTGGGAACTAGAATCCTGGTTTTGTTTTCTTGACCCTGGGGCGTCAAACAAATCTCTCGCCCCTGAAGTAGAACTTCTGGTCCTAGCACGTGTGGAAGCACGCGACACCGGTTGACTGGCTCCAGATGATTTCTCTCCCTCAGATATCCCACGCCCCGATGATTCATCGGCAACTTTAAGCTTCTTGTCCAAGGTCTTGCGGGGAATTGCCTTGTTACAACTACTTTGGGGAGTTCCTTGCTTCTTCTCAGTACTGGTGCCCAGCGAACTGTTCTTTGACACATCTTCACGCTTTGATTCTGAGTCACTAGAGGGACTAGAAGGAGAGGTGACCTTGGATCCCTTGTCAAGAAAGGGCAGGTTATCATTCCTTCTTCTAGGAGAGGAAAATAGGGATTTGACCATACTTCTCTTTTCAGCAGAACGACTTGCATTAATTTTACCTACATCTTCCTCACCTTCTGAACTTGAAGAAGATGAGGAACTAGAAGTACTGGTACTAAGGGTGGAACCGGGACTGGATTTACTAGGGGATTTTTGTTTCTTATCTTCTTCTTTCTTAGAATCCTTCTTCTTATTAGTTTCATCGACAGCAACAGCGTCATTACCAGGAGCTTTCGTCATACCACTTTTTATATGCTCAGCAGCTTTCTTTGCCGCTTTACGCTGTGGAACGTAAGCCAAAATATCATTAGCATCTTTATCAAACTCAAACATATCATTTCCAGATGAAGATACTTTTCTATCCTTTTTGTCTTTCACTTTGGGTTTTCCTTTACTCTTGGATTCTTCTGCTACAGCTTGTGGAGGTTTGTTTTCACTGCTATCACTTTGTTCTCTCTTTGTATTTGATGTATTAGTTCGCATATTCTCTGAAGCTTTCTTAGCTGCCTCTCTCTGTGGGACTATCAATTCGGATGGATTATCTTTATTCTTCGATGATTTAATATTTTCTTTGTCTTTTACATCTTCATCTGAATCCTGAATTTTACTAACTGCACCAATCTTCTTTGTTCGCCGTGTGTTCTTTGCTTCCCCTTTTTGCAGAGGTACAAATTCTTTTACTGCGGCTTTTGTCCTAAATATGTGCTGTTGAGAATCACTTGTAGCATTTGAAGATTTGTCTTCATTAGCATCCTCAATCTTATTATTGTCACTATTTTCACTATCCGAATAAATATCAGCAGAGAGCTTCAACTTCTTCGTTGAGCGAATTGGCATCAACTCATCACTATCTGACCCTGAGAGAGGCCTATCACCCATTTCAAGTTCCATTTGTCTCAACGTTCTACTCTTGGGCCAACTTCTTTTATCTATTTTATTTATATCTTCCTCACTAGAACTCTCCAGTTTGATTAGCCGCCTAGACTTTTTCTTGTCTAACAACTTATTACTATTGTTATCTTTTGAAAAGAGTTTCTTCTTTGGTTGCTGATTAGAGGGTTTCTCTTCATCATCAGTAGTAAAGTACGTAGGTCTTCTATACTTGGAATCACACTCCGCTATGCTTTCACCTCCACTTGAGATTCCACTATATAAACTAGCACTTCTTCGAGCAGATCCATTTATGTACAGACGCTTATATGGATTCTCAGCTGATTTTGACCCTTTCATCAACCCATTAAGATCTTTCTTCTTTTCATCACCCGATTCTATACCAGCAATTTGAACTAAAAGATTCTCAAAGTCAGAAGTATGATCAACGGCATTGGGATGGGAATAAAGTCTATCATAAATAGAGGGGCCATGATTAGCTTCTATAACTGCTGTCATAACAGCGGGAGAAAGAGTATCACCCGATAAAACAGCAACTTGTTTATGAAATGTTTGTTCACGCATTCGAAAGAAGGACCTAGAGAATTTCTCTCTCCTACTGACCATGTAACAAAGATTTCTAACCCGCTCGAGGTCTTGACGTAATTGCACAAACATTTTCATTTTATCTAAATCGGCCTGGCCTTGTCCATCAGTCAAAATATCATTTTCGTCAGCCTTCGGAGGCAAAAGCGGACGATTATGACCTGACTTACGCTTTAATTTCCAATAATTGTAAATATATTGTATTCCATCTTGATCGACGTCAAGCACATGAGTACTAATATCTTTTATACTAACATGCTTATCAAACTCTGCTTCAATTTCGTGAAGTCTCAAAGCACGAGCTTGCGACTTTTCTTCAGATGTCATATCTTTTCTTCTTTTACGTTTACTATCATCTTCTTCCGAACCAGATCCCGTACTTTTTTCTTTCTTACAATTAACACTATGCTTTTGACAATACGATCTAAGTTTTACACCATCGTCTGCATTTTCATCTTCTATTATGGCACGCATTTCTAGTGCATGTTTAAAAGCACAAGTAACATGATACGCTATTTTACATGTCCTAACAGAGCACTGTATACAGGCCCCTGTACGTTCACGACACAAAACACAAATAAGTGACCATCTGGATGACGGAATAGCTGATATCTTTGTTATTGGCTCCATTTTCTCTGCGCAGCCAATCGACACTTCTGGAATCCATAACACACAGCTGACATGTGCCCACTTATGTCCAGCTGGTGTACACTTCATAGCACCTCCTAGGTTGGGGCACAGCACACACGTGGGTCGAACTCCATCCGCACAAGGACGACACAACCATTGCCCTGAAACAAGTCATTTCACAATCATTAAACCTAAATGTCATCATACATAATGTATATTCTGAACCCGACGTATGACATGATGAACCTACCAGAGGGTATGGCTGTGATTCCATAACATGCCTGATGTACACAAATATTGCACGAGTCGCAGAATACCATCTCATTGCCTTCTTCTGAATCAGGTGACCTGCATACATCACATATGACATTCTCATCATATTCAATACCCAGACCTTCTTCAGACTTGAGGATTGCCTGAATCTTGTCCCAACAGCGCACCTGTAGAATAAATAAGCATTGTAATTGTATTGTTATGTAAATGTGTATACATCTGATACTGATATACATGTACTGATGCCTACCTCAAGATCCTCAATGACCCTCTCAAGTTGTTCTTCTCTAATGGGATGGGCACCAGCTCTAGCTCGCTCCCCATTAAGAGCTCTGAGCCACGCAAGGTCACAAGCATCCAAATCATAAGCCGCTTCATTTTTGTTACTTGCATTACTCAAATGATGTTCTGATTCTGAGAAGTTGGCATCTTTTGATAATCGTACATATTTCTGCTTAGGCCTGAGGGAATAAATTTATAAATCATTGGTAAATATGGAAAGAAAAATTGACAATGTTAATCAATCCTAAAACAAAAGTAGAACAAAAATACTAACAATTTAAATTCACTTCTGGGATAATTTGATGCTTGTTTAATTACATTTACGGCTGGTTCGGGTAAGGAATCTGGATTTACAGGAACTTGTACACCCCGCTCCCACTCTTGCCGCCATGAATCTGTTATTACCCAATATTCATCATTAGCTAGTGGTTCACTATCAGGTAATTTCATGGCAGAGATGAGGTCCTTCCTGTAAAGAAAACAGCAATAAGCATATTCCATATTGCAATCATTCAACACAAATTACAAATTCAATCACTCAAATAATTACTTGCAACATATTTTACAGTAACAAAGTTAAGTGCACTTAACATACAAAGTGTTGCAAAAAATATACTCTATTCAGTTGTTAATCAGAGGTTTCAATATTCGAAACAGTCTGTAAACCACATAGCTCACATTGAAAGAACGATTCAATTAAGGTGACTATCAATAATAACTTACTTGCAAACTCACGACTAGGGACGTCACTTTACAAGTAAAGTATTGGTACCAAGTACTTTTTGTACTCGATACCTTCCTTCAACCATTTTTTCTTGGTTAAGGTCAACAGTTTTACTGTTTCGATTTTTTCCTAGTGTACCCCCGCCATAAAAAAAAACATTTTTTTTTTTAAATGTCACATACTTAGAACTTGGAAAGTATTCATATGAGTATCGATAATTTCTAGGTACTAATATGGGTAGTATCGAATGATGTTGCGAGTACTGCTCATGAGCATATCGTGACGTCCCTACTCACGACAGCTAATAACTGTGTACTTTAAACCCACCTTGCTTATGCATGTTCTACACCTGCCTATATATGAACACTATTACGTAGCTTCTAAATTGCCTTGTAACTTTATTTACTCATGGACGAAGCACTTTGGTTTTTTTTTAATTAAGCACTGTATGGTACAAACACTATGGAGGAATAAACACATGTTAACTACCAGCAAAGTCCGAATACACAAGACATGCGTCCGTCCCATCATGACATATGGGATAGAAGTGAGAGCCGATAGCAACCGGACAAAAAGTCTTCTCAGAGTAGCCGAGATGAAAACCCTATGATCCATCGCGGGCAGAACACTCAGAGAAAGGATCAGAAATGAGACTAAACGCTCTGACTGCGATGTCGAGGATATAGTAAGGTGGGGGAGAAGTAGAAGACACTTCTGGAGGGACCATGTCGACCTGAAATGGATGACACCTGTCGAATCAGACTTGCAAAGACAGTCAAAACGGAAAACCCCACTGGAAGAAGATTTCCCGGAAGGCCACCCAAGAGATGGAAGGACAGCTGGACTTTTTCATCCCAAGACAGCCCGCCGTCACAAACAGGTTACCCGACCTAAAACAAGAGGAAGAAGAAGAAGACTGTATGGTGTCTGTATATGAGTATGCTGGTTGTCTCCAGACCTAATAACATACAATCAGACTTTAATTCCCTGTGTTGAGGCTAACATATTAGAAATTTGGGATACACTGTGATCTGTAATCACATCAAATCACAGTTTCATTGTGTCTATCAAACAATCTTTGTGAATAATCAAAATAATGAGAATTAGAGCATGTGCTACGTGCAGTTTCGTATATTTAATATGAGCAACGAATTCCATCAACTGATTATTGTTGGGGACAAGTCGAGAATAAGGGATCAGGTTCTTGCCGCTTTATTTTCCTGTCCAATTTTTTTTTACTAAATGCTTTGGTCATTTTAATGATTCATTCAATCTTAATTATTAGTTTATTATAATCGGAAAATGAAGTTGGGTTATTAAGTGAAATAATAAAATTAAAAAAAAACCTTTGTTATAAATAATATAAAGATGAAAATGATAGATTCATTCATTCAGGTGTCCTATTGAGGCGGCAAGATGTGAGGACGGGCAACTAAGTTCGGATTCTTATTCCAGAGACCCCAAATAATAATAAAAATAACCTGGCCGGTAACTCCGGTGGTCCCCTCTAGTCCCTTCCCCTCCTTTTTTTATCCCCTATGGTAATCGTAAACAAATAAGTCGTTTTATAGACACAATATTCAGGTGGTCGTGAAATTTTGGTATATTGTAAAGGCCCCTACGATAGTGAATAATCCAATTTTGCAGGATTTTCCTCCCACCGCCCTCTTAAAAAATTGCACTGTTTATATTATGCAATGTATCTTCGTTGTTTCGCATTTTTGGCCCCAATAATTATTTGCTCTTTTGTTAAGCATAAAATATTCTAAGAATTGTTTATAAAAAATTTACTCCAAAGTAAATAGCAGCGGAGCTATCAGGCTTTACAAACTGGCCAATTTTTAGATTTATTCAATTTTGAGTTTCTTAGCATTTTGCGCTATCATAACTTCGTCATGGTTCGTTTTAGCTTAGGTCCTCATAACTAATCTTAGAGAGAATTGAATTATCTTCAAATTTCATATACAAAGGTCTGCATAATGTTGAAAATAACATAACATTCTATATTATCCACAGAAACAAAACTGAACCTTACGACACAACTTTAATTATTTTTGTACTTATAATTGAGCAATAGTATTTTCTTAAAAGAAAATACTATTGCTTTTCCCACTGTTTTTCTTCGAGGAACAAAAAACAAAGTACCACTAATCGTAGTGGTTTTTGCGGGCATATTACCTCTGCCATATCATTAACTATTTGGTAAAAAAAGTTACCCAGGCATCTAGGGCCTTGTGAAATGAAAAACAGCATTATTTTCAGTTAACCGTCATCTGACATTCTCAATGTATCTTTTTTTAATGTAAACTATGTTACTAGTATATTTACATGAGTCATAAATTTGGAGAGCAGGTGTGAATATCTATCCCTAAACTGTGAATGGACAAACCGGCCTGAGGAGTAGTGAGAAAATAAATATATAATATCAAATCATAACAAATCCCGAGTGAGAATACGAATAACTGATGAAAACTGTTTGCATGTAGGAACAATTTTACTCAATATCGATATTTATGAATTAACTTCTCATTAATTTATTGTTTTTATATTATTTTTTATTATTTAAAAAAGTCTAATCATATAAATATATTCAATTCTCGTTATTGACTAATATAACATCCACGGGCATGTGCCGCTACTTACGGTCTGAGCCTTGTACAATACAATCGCACGTGTTTTAGAAAGACAATCAGATTCATCACTTCACCCATTTTTACTTAAAAAATTTCATCTGCGCCGCTATTTTTGATCTCGTCGACGAAGAAAACGTTTTTCATACATATTATTGTCAGCCTTTTCCACTCAACAAAAAAAATTGTCTGCGGCGCTATTTACCCTATAACTATATTTAACTTTTTTTTGCCCCTAGCTCCGAAGCTGGTGACACCTATACTAATAGTAGTATATTTATTCCTTGTTTTGTAATACAAAAAACATAGGTTGTGCAGCCCGGTAGGCAATCTCATTTTTGGAATCTGGTCCGGCTACTGTAAAGGTTGTCCAGCCATGCCGTAAGCGAATGAAAGTCAAACAGATTTTTGGAAAGTATTGGGAAACACATGTTTCACTTAAACGTCATATACATCAACAATACAACAGCACCCCCAAATGAAATGTATGTATCAGATAGTCTTACTCACAATGACTTTTAAACCGTTCAGTACTAAAAAGCTGCCTATGATTTATTGAAATGAACAATATAATTGAAACTACGGTATAATAGAATAACTATTCACGTACGTGAGATTGTCGCTGACCCAGCAAACCAAGGTATCTACTTCCTAGCCTAAGAACAAGATAATAAGAATTGCATAATTTAAAATATTACCGCGAGGATACTAGAACACAGCTTGAAAAAATAAAATACCAAAACTAATCCCTCTAATAAATGGCAATGTTGTTAGACAACTATCCGGAAGACCCAAGCGGAGATGGTGTGAGGTTGCGAGTCAAGATATGAGAAACTTTGGAGCATCCCCAGAAGGTACACAGGATAAAGCCGAGCAGCGGCGGAAGACGGTAACTGTTCAGAGGGGGGCAGTTTACAATTATGCAATTAGTTATCTCCATTGGTTGAAATGCAATTTTACAAATGGCAGGTTCCGTGTTCAGAACTGAGTAAAAAAATAATTATAAAATTGAGCGAAACAGTACTAATATGACCGAGAGACAAATTTTTACATCCCTTATCGACCTGGGTGTTGTAAAAAATCAGAACAACTATGAAAGATCCATTAAATGTAAAAAGTGTTGTGGTTTGTTTGTGTCATTGGATGTTCGACACTGTGACTGCCATGCTCTGTCGTTGGGATCTGTTGTTGGGATATCTTAAATAATCATCTGAGAATGGTAAAATGTGATTACACACAATTATCGGGTCAACATACCTAGCACGGATGTTTTGACTTGTTGCATGTTGAAATGCACTTATTTCGTACATATTTTTGGAAAATGGATTTATTAATGTTATTGGGCAAGCCGTCGACCCCCTCCCCTTGCTTACACTACGCAAACAGATTTTATGAAGAATAAGATTTTAAAATTTACACTTTGGAGTAATAATAAAGTTCATGCTCATGAGTCAAGGTGGATAATAATATTATTGGTATATTAAGAGTATGCATACCGACATTAAAAAAAATTCTAAAAACGGGAGACCTTGTATCTCGACAACCGTTACTAAATATGCTTTGGAACAAAATATGGTAGATGCATTGAACATTTTTCTAGGTAATAACTGTAAAAGATTTTTTATATCTTGTATAGATTTTTCAAAAAAAAATGTGAAAAACACCTCTGATCTTTTTTCCGAAAGACGAAAACTTGTTTCCCGAAAGTCGCGGAGTAAAATATATTTTTTGTGCTGATAATATGCATTAAGATCTAGGGAATAACCGTAAAAGTTTTTTGATAGACGCAAAGTTAACCCCAAAAAATAGAATAAACACTATTTTTACCATTTTATCGTGCCATTGTTCACGCGATTTTGAACCTTAATGCCGTGGGGAATGAGCGTGACGTGACGTCATTCTTGGTACCAAGCCTTTAAGATACTATTACCCTTCAACGTTCTACAATGGGGGGATTCAGTTTAGAACTTCAAACTGCGTAATCATCCACCCTTACTAAAACTGACCGCTTGACTCAAATGTTATACAATTCCCACTTGACCATAAGTTAGGAGGCAGTTAGACACATGCATATACACAAGTACATAACAAGTGTTATAGTATGGATTGATGGACAAGAATGAATACTAATCCATAAGAGCTTCAACCATCCGAACTGTCTTACAAAATACGATGGTTGGATTCAACCACTGGTTGGTGCTACCAGACTCAGAGGTCCACTATAAATGCAGTCAAGATGAACATCACCATATACAGGGTGTTTGATAGATGGATACAGATATCTTCAGGAGTGATAGTAGATGTCATTTAGGATCTTTTGAGCCAAACTTAGCTTAGTCAAAAGTCACACGGTTCTCGAGATATTCGAGATTTTAACTATTTTTCGAAATACCCCGAATAACTCAAGTTTTAGACCGATAGCATCGTAAGTAAAGGTACCCACTTAGTTTTATCATTCATTTTTGTTACCTAAGTATGTGTTTAGTCTTATTTGAATCATAAGTTTCAATCTGAAAAACAATCATGTTAAAAAAATATCACATCAAAGTTTCGAGAAAGAAATATTTCAAAAACGAGTGACGACTTTGGAGAGGATTTTAGATAAGAAAAAAATTATCTAAAGATTCAGAAATCTGGTAAAAACTTCTCTGGTGTATTCTCTTTCAAATGATATACAAAACATTATAATAAACATTATTTTCGTAGATCTATGATACAAAAACTTAAATAGATCACTACTGATTTAAGCAAATTTCCATACAAATTCGGAAACAGTAAAATTGCTTAAATCAGACGTGATCTATTTAAGTTATCGTTTCATAGATTTATGAAACTAATGTTTTCTATAATGTTTTGTATATCATTTGAAAGAGCATAAACCAGAGAAGACTTTTCCAGATTTCTGAATCTTTGGACTATTCTTTTCTTATCTAAAATCCTCTCCAAAGTCGTAACTCGTTTTTGAAATATCTCATTCTCGAAACTATAATGCGATGTTTTTTTAACATGATTGTTTTTCAAATTGAAACTTATAATTTAAATAGACTAAACACATACTCAGGTAACTACAAATAATGATAGAACTAAGTAGGTACCTTTACTTATGATGCTATCGGGCTAAAACTTGGGTAATTTGGGGTATTTCGAAAAAAAATTAAAATCTCGAATATCTCGAGAACCGTGCGACTTTTGACTAAGCTAAGTTTGGCTCAAAAGATCCTAAATGACCTCTAATATCACTCCTAAAGAAATCTATCTATCAAACACTCTGTATAAGATCTATAAGGATTGACAGATGTGTTCTGAGTAAAAGGAATCCTAGTGTGTACCATGAATTTCATGAATGTGACGGAAGCCCCAAGTGTGTGTAAGTTGAGGAACGTCTGGCGATCTATTCTCTCTCTCTACCCCACAAGGGATGCGGTGTGAGGGCATAGAATATATCACGAATAATAATATTAGAGGAACATACAACACTGCAAAGACAGAGAACAAAAAGATGCACCGTATGGCAATCACATGGACTATAAAAGCGGTAGATAGGAGAAAAATCGACACATTCGAGATGTGGTGCTGGAGAAGAATGCTTTGTGTGTCCTGGACAGAACATAGAACAAACGACTCCATATCACGGGAGCTCCGCGTAGATACTCGGCTCTCCACAATATGCCAACAATGTATGCTTCGTCTTTTCGGACATCTATCAAGACGCGAAGAGACCAACCTAGAAAGAACGGTAATGCTAGGCAGTGTACAAGAGAGGAGACCGAGAGGCAGATCGCCGATGCGTTGGAGCGACCATGTGAGGGCAGCCACAAACACCACTCTACACGTGGCCGCACATCTGGCCATGGATAGAGGCTCGTGGAGGAGGATCGTAAACTGCGGGGATGAGAGTCGCGACCCTCAGTCGTGAGGATAAACGACACCAGCATGGCAATCATTAATGATGATCAACAGGACAAGAATCAATTTTATTTACACTTATCAACTTTCATACAAGTTGTACTATAGTATGACCGTCATAATCTAGGGGATCTAAGAACCAACAAAGCACTCGACACATTCCTAAAATGTGTCTACCCAAATACAGAAACAACATAGGTTAAACCTATTAAAGATTTGAATAAAAAATAAGGAAATTACAATACTCATTGTAATTTGACAATAACAATGTTATATTTGTTGTCAATGGAGTTGAAGAAATAGCAACACAAGCTATTTTGAAGACCTTGGTCGATGGAAGCTACTTTAAAGACCCTGACTTATAAAATTATGCTGACAACAACAAAAACAAAGTCAATCCTCTTTTACCTTGACAGTGAAATATGCTAAGTCAGCTGATAGTTTATAATGTTGATAAACAATGCTAGTAGTAAATTATTAAGAAGCACGTGGTTAGTATTGAATGAATTGGCGAGTATCCCCTAAACCCTAATTCTGTCATCGCACATTGCAGTGGGGGGGTTCAGTCCAGAAAGATATGTACTGCAAACATTCTTATTTTCTCTATAGGAATATACATACATCTAAAATAACTATACTACATAAAGCACAAATAACCACTCTCACTGTTATGCTTTGGTGAAATATTATTAAGGCATCTACCTCCGTATTTCTTTAATTGTACACTGTTATTAGCACATCTTTAAATTGTACAGTTGAATCACTGAATCATCTTTACTAATATGAGCTATCAGATTTACTTTCAAGTTGTGTAAAACCAAAATATTTTTCACACGTTTGTCACACTTGTTTAACACTCAATTGACTACATTTTGCAGAATTTTTAAACTGCAAAACCACTTTATTTGTTTTAACACATGTACTGGGTTATCACTGAAACATTTTAATGTGAGTTTAGATCCAAATTCTTGTTACCTCTTGCAAGGCTTGAGATGGAAAGAAAAAAGAGTTAATAAAATAGGCAATTCGCAGCGAGTAAATTATATCCGCAAAGTAAACATTATAGACTAACATATCATAACAAACATATGCGCTTTATACAGAGCATCAGTGATACTGGCACAGGTATGTAAGTGGGTACCTACTCCAGTATCAAGGATACTATAAGACAAACATAAACAATGATATCCCAGTAATATGTTACATGGAATATGTAGTAACATATTACCAGGATATATACAACGCAAGCATCATGTTAAAACTGGCATAAATACGTTACCTGAATAGCTCGGCAGGAGCCTCGGGTGCACTTCTGTTGTAGATGGTGGATATTTTGAGGTCGGATAAAGGCCGCGGTTGCCATGATGCTTCGTCTGTATCTGTACGCCGCCTTTTACTGCAACCCTCCTCCCCGCGGCTTAGTGCCCTCTTGCTGCCGCGCACTGACATCCCTCCTCCACTACATACTAACCCTCTTGTGAAACTTATATGTCTATCTCAACTGTAACAAAACACAAACAAGTGTGCTTATATTATTATCAATATATCCAACACTAGTCAATAACACAAACATTCACATTCTTAATGTCTTGTCTATGTGAGGTGAGATCACTTGACAATCCTAACTATTTGTGTCTTATCAACTTTATTTGGCATTAATAAACAACACTGAGAGTAAAACTGTTGATATTAAAAGGTGAGAGTGCATGTACAACTACACATTGATGAAATGCACTCAAGATGAGAAAGCAATGAACTTTCTTAGGATGAGGAGTCACTCTCCTCTGGGATAAACGAACATTAACACACGCATTTGTCAACATTTAGTAACGCGGAAGCGTATAACAATTGACAATATATTAAATGGAAGCTCACTCCAAACTATTCGATGTGAAAATGACATTTGCGGGATGCAGAATGTAAAATGTATGGCGGCGCTATGACGGCTATTCACTCTATCCCTGTAAACACTAATACCCGCCCAAAAAGTGAAACGCAAATGAATTATTTATCAAAGAAACATGAATAATGATCACAACAATATTACTCACAGAACTATAAGATAAATAATGCGATAATTCATATCTACAGGGATTCTGTTTTGAAGAGTATATCGCAGAATCTCGTTACTCGCAGACTCCATTTGGTAAGATACCACTGCTAGCACAAGCTACAACAGAAATTGACAACACAGATAGCGCAGCACTGCGAAGCGCCGTGGTTTTAGACAAATAAATAAACGGTACACACATCTAGGAGGAAGATCTGATTCAACTATTTATAATCCTTAATCCTTGAATTAAATACACAACGATGTGTGAAATGTTATTAAATTCTTATTAATCTATATTAATAATAAGGTCACTTTCACTATGGAAACCTTTGGCGCCATTGTTGTAAATACACGGTCACGTGACCAACTACGATTCACTTGCGCAGACGAGCTAAGGGAAATATAATTTTGAAGAAAAATAAAATATCTTGGTGAACATCCAATATCTCTTTGGAAAATAAATTGTAAAACATTCGAAATTTACATAGTTACAATTTATATCACAAACCTAAATCTTTTAACATTCAATAAACATAATCATCACAATAAATTACAACTACAATGTAGTACTTATTGACACTACCTCACAGAACACATATACTCTAACGAGAAGAACTACAACTACATAGAAAACATATGCATACACGGAAAATGTATAGCACCGCAGTTGTGGCCAGTGCAAAGCTCCTTGAAGAAATTGGCGGCAGATTTGAATGTATCTCTAGACCATAAAGAATATTTTGATACCACTAGTAACTAACTAATTCCACTCCAGTCAAAAAATGATGTTGATCAAAAATTTTAACTGAAATGAAATCATTTAATTACTAGTGTGCACCAAGCCCAATGTTACTGAAATGTAGAATAAAAGACACTAAATTCATCAAACTATTTATTGTTCAAATGGTAATAACACAGAGTATATTATAATATATATTTTAAGTGAATGTAGGATTTTTGGGATAACTGTGTTTCAAAATTTCATCAATTTCATCAAAATCAAAATTTTAAACACTTAAAAATAATAGGAGTCCTTGTCTCAGTGCAGTTAGCAATAAAAGAGTCTATTTCTCACAGTTTTAACACTTAAAAATAATAGGAGTCCTTGTCTCAGTGCACTTAGCAATCATCATCATCATCATGTGAGCCCCCCCTGCGTCCATTGTCGAACATAGGCCTCCCCCATTGATTTCCACAGCTCCCTATCCTGGGCAGACCGCATCCAACCGCCTCTCGCAACTCGCCTTACATCGTCCGATCACCGTGCTTGAGGTCTATCAACACTTCTTCTGCCTGTTCTAGGTCGCCACTCCAGGACTTTCTTTATCCACCTAGAGTCTGTGGTTCTGGCCACATGACCAGCCCAACTCCATTTCTGGCTGGAAACTCTGTGAACGACATCGACGACCTTGGACCTCTCTCTGATCCAAACATTAGTTTTCCTGTCTCTCAGTGAAATACCCAACATTCTCCTTTCCATAGCTCTTTGTGTCACTGATAATTAGCAATAAAAGAGTCTATTTCTCACAGTTTTAACACTTAAAAATAATAGGAGTCCTTGTCACAGTGCAGTTAGCAATAAAAGAGTCTATTTCTCACAGTTTTAACACTTATAAATAATAGGAGTCCTTGTCTCAGTGGGGTTAACAATAAAAGAGTCTATTTCTCACAGATTACACCTTCTAACTACAATACGAAAATGATGGAGTCTTTCAAAATGAACATTTGTTTCAACCAGTGATATATATCACTGGTTTAACGCATAACAGAATCGTCTCATACACATGTTTACTATGAGGCAGTAATGTCCACGTGAACAAAACGAATAACAATCTACCAGTACGTTACACTTTAAAAGATATGATCTAAAAGTCTATTTCTCACAACACATATAGTTTATCTACAACACAACCATTAAAAACAACACGAAAACACGAGACGCCGATTCGCAAAAATGGCTGACATCAAAACAACGATTACGAACAAGCCGGAAAGCCGTCATTTCGTGTGCGTGTTGCCAGCTGTAAAATTTAAGATAACCTCACGAAAAAATTCGCCGTCAACGATTATTAGGCAGTAAATACAGTTTTTGTTCCCAAAATATATAACAAAATCTTATAATTATTATTTAATTAGGTTAAATTTTTATTATAATCGTAAGAAAACAAGACTTCTGAAAACCAAAAACACATTTTTTTCATATGTCCACATATTCCCATATGATTGTGTGAGAGTAAAGAGAGGCGACTATATTCTTATTCAGTTCATCCGTTCATGCCAAACGGATCCTATACCTAAGTATGCAAGTGCCTAGAACAAAGTCGTACCCCCGTGCACTACCTACTGGAATGCAATCTTCCGTGACTTTAGCCATAGAATAATACTCTAGCCGCAGATATCAATAAGCGCACGAACCTCAGATGCGGAGTCACTGGGTTTTTTCCGTTTCCGTTTCTCAGTGAGCCATGTTGGAATTAAATACCTAGTATGAAAATTTATTTAATTATTGTATTATAATAGAAACGTAAATACAAAATGTGCAGCATATTAGACAGTCAAATTTAATGTGGCGATATAACCAAAAACATGATAATAAATAATACATATGCTGTTATATTACATCTAATTCATCATCATCGCAATTAAATAGGTATATATTATGTATAAGTACCTACTTTTTGTATATACGTCATAGGGAAATAGACATCAGGGCCAAATTGTACCTCTACTAAACCTAAATCTTTTTGATGAACTTGGAATTTTGTGGGTCGACCTCAAATGTACTTTCCTTTGTGAAAGAGGATAATACCTATGTGATAGGTACACCATCTATAAGTTTCAGTGGCGGATCCAGGATTCAATTTGGGGGGGGGGGTGAATGTCGTCACATGGTAAAATGTACTGTCACTCATGGTTTTGGGGGGGCTTCAGCCCCCTAGCCCCTCCCCTGGATCCGTTAGTGATAAGTTTGTGCTGCGAAGGCGATTCCGAGAACTAAACAACGATGACGTCACATTTATTTCTAGGGAAACTCTAACATTTGTTTAGATAGGTTCCTTCCTTATTTATTTCCACTAGCTGATCCAGGGGGGGGGGCTAGGGGGCTGAAGCTCATCCCCCAAAACTAGAGTGGCAGTACTTTATATCCAACTAGTTTCCGAAGAATCACATTATTACCACATCGTTTTCTCATCATTCATAAATATTCTAAATACTAGAGGGTACCTACCCGTGAAAATCACGGAGGCTTGCTTAAATATGTTTTTGTGTAGATAACCACCTATTACTATTCCACCCTTCAAAGTTCCTCGAGTAAACACAGGAAGATCACAAGGCTCCCTCTTTTCCCCCTCTCTCCAATATCGTCATGAAAGTCGTAAGACCAGATTCATATTGTCGACTTTTTTAGTTGGTACCCACCCCTGAAAGCCACAAAACTCCTCTTAGATGTCTGTCTACATACATACATAGGTACTTTACACACATATAGAAGGTGGGTACTTTAAATAGTTCGATTTCCAATCTTTACATGTATAGGTACGTACCATATAGTATGTATGAGAATTCGATTTTCATATTCTGTTACGTTGTATAAAATGGTACTTACTTGATTATTTCCACGAAATAAATATTTCAAAACTATTTTCATTCATAATTTCATTCGTAGGTACGGTACCCTTCGATAGTTCAAATTTTTCATTCATAAGAGTTTAAAAAAGTGAGATTTCGACGAAAATTTCTAGCTACCAACAAAGGCGTCGCTGCTTTAAATTTACATACATATTCATCGAGCTTGCAAAATTTTCCAATGGGCAAGCGTTACATACCTACATGACTTGGATAATACGAGTATTATGTAATGGAATAGTAGATATTGTTTGGTAAAAAAATTCGCCTGCGGCGCACATCTGTTGCGTTTATCTTATCAATTCATCGATTTTTTTTATGGATCAAATTCGCCCTCGGCGCGTATAATCTTTGCTCGGCGCTATTTTTAGATTTTTTTTTTTTATTTAAAGAATGGGTATCATAAAGAATCAATGGATGGGTATTGGTGTCATTACATAACCCTCTTCACTCAGTCTAAAAAAAGTCAAACATACTCGTAGTTCGTCACCGAGGTCTGAGAAACCTAGTGGTTTTGCATCTGAGGTTCGCGTCCTATAAAAGTCAAGTAGTCGTAAAGTTCACAATTTTTCATATTTTTTAGCAATAAAGTTCTCCACCCTTTCCGAATATCACAGAATGAATATAATATTCTTCCCACTGTGTTGGGAGCTTGATTGACCCTCTTAAACACAATAATTGGAATCGGAGCTGGGATATTTCAGAAATGTGGCTAAATAATGTATTATTATCAAACGTACCCTACCTACTATTAATAATTTAAGATTTAAGTACTAAATTAAGTACACCAAAAAGAACATCCTCTCTGTACTTTTTAATAATAAGTACTACAAAAACGATCGGCGCTAATAAAATAAAACATTTCTACAACATCACTAAAACTTTTTACCAATCCAAAATTGCTAGTGTGGACCTGAACTTCTCAAATTGTATTTATTTTGATCGTCGTTATTGTTGGCTGTGTTGGCTGTCCTGAAATTTAGATCATAGACAAAAATTATTATTTTATCAAATACCTAAAGCTTGACCTAAAGTGCTTTGTACCTAATTTGTTGGGCTTTGTGTAAAATGATTTCAAAACGAAATTATTCTAAATTCAATTCCTCCTCAATTTCTTCCTATTTCTTTACCAGCCTTTAATATACCGAATGCCATTTGGCCGGCAGAGACAAATAGCCGACACATGGCCGACACGACTAAATGGCCGAATGGTAAAAATCACCAAAAGGCAAAGGGCTGGAATCCAAATGGCCGAGATGGACAAATGGCCGAGATGGACAAAGTAAAAAGTGTAAAATTTCTATTCTGTGCACAGGAATAATAGCATAGTTTTGACTTATTGGGCATGATCGCTGTTTTGTAGGTAATGTGTTATTTTTGGGATCCGGACAAACGGCGGACAAGACACATGGCCGACAAGGACGAATGGCCGACACGGACAAAGAGCCGACACGACCAATGGCCGACTGGTACAAATGGACGAAAGGCCGAAATCCAAATGACCGACAAGTACAATAGGCCGACACGGACAACTGGCCGACAAGGACGAATGGGCAACAGGACAAATGGCCGACACAAAAAAAGATTGAAATAATGATCGCATCACAAGTTTGAAAAGTTGCCCGTTTATTCTAAAAATCCAAAATTAGGCTAGTTCTTTAAACAACAGTTCAGAAATATAATTTGAAAGTAGCGAAAAAACGTAACCATATCTTATTATCACTAAATCAAGTTTTCTTCGTTAGACTTCTGAAAAAAAAATAGACTGTAATAATGGTAACACTGTTTTTACCATAGATTAGCCGCTACCACGAATTAGATCACCACCACTAAGCAGACATGGGGCATTACTTTTTGAACTTTCCAGCAAACATGCAGGTTTGCAATTTTTATGAAAAAATGGTTTTCAATTTGTTTCGGCTGCAGGCGCCCTATAGCGCTCAATTTAGTTATATATTTTTTAATAAATTCAATAATAAAAACCTTACTAGCACAAATAAAAAACAACCTAACCGGTCAACATTAATTTTTACGGTGTTTATTAATGTCCCATGTCTGCTGGGCGATGCTTGTTAACTATTCAATCTTGAAAACGTCATTGTCGGCCAATCAACCTGTCGGCCATTCGTCCTTGTCGGCCAATTATCCTTGTCGGCCAGTTGTCCTTGTCGGCCAGTTATCCTTATCGGCCAGTTGTCCTTGTCGGCCAGTTGTCCTTGTCGGCTTATTGGATTTCGGCCAGTTGGTCATGTCGGCCATTTGTCTCGGCCGTATGTCCAAGTCGACCATTTGGCATTCGGCCATTTGTAGTAGACTCCAGTTATTTTTATTGTTACCACAGAACTAGTGTCCGACCGAATGTTCGGTTTCGGTTTCGGTTTCGGTCGAGTTTCGGCAAAAAAACGGGTTTCGGTTTAGTTTCGGTTTCGGTGGCAAACCTGCCGAAACTACGACCGAAACCGAAACTGCATTTGGGAGTTTTCGCGCTGTGATCGGTCATGTTCGGCGCGTTGTGACGCGATGAAGTGTATTCATGTCGCGACTGGCAAGCGTTTGCAGGTCGTTTTGTTTTGTTTGTGTTTGTGACGTTTTGTTTGTGTCGTGTGATTTATTTTGAATTTGGTAAGTTATATTACGTGATATAGGCTATACCATATACATTCATAACTTATGAATGTATATGGTATAGCCTATATATAACTTATGAATGTATATGGTATAGCCTATATATACTAATAAATAAATAACCATTTCAGATACCTACTTAAGCATTAGTACCTAGTCTCGCCCTTTGCATTCGTTTATAATTAAGTCGTTTGGTTTTTGTTTTTTCTTACTGAAGAAGTGTCATACAAAATGACGAATTAAGTTTATTAATTATTGTTAATTTGTTCTTAAGATACAAGTGATTTATTTTGTTTTGTTAATAATTCAAATATTAAAGTACATATACGTATTGTGATGTTAGGTAACAACTTAAATAAGTAATTTTATGTTTAATATTAAAAAAAAAAAAAGAATAATATTCAAAGGATGAATCTACCTACTCAAATAAACACCTCACCTATTTTAAGTATTTTTAAGGCGCAATCAATAATATTTTCTTAAAAAAGGGGTTGTTATGTTGATTATCAATAAGTGAAAATATCGAAGACTGCATAGTTATGTGATTTAAAAGTAAAAAAGTAAAGTCTGACTGATTATAATAACGTTTTCTTTATTTTTCCCTCAAAACATGTTCTTGTAAGAAAGTTTCGGTTTCGGTTTCGGTTTCGGCCGAAACTGAGACCGTTGCCGAAATTCGGTTTCGGTTTCGGTTTCGGTCATAAAAACCAGTTTCGGTCGGACACTACACAGAACATATATACTATTGTTACAGCTACGTGTAGTTTTAAAATTCGCGTTCGCGCTCTATGTTGGGGATTTATGAGTCACTGAGTCACTATTATGTCTATTTACCACTGTGAGCGACTGTGAAGACCACAGGTCACAGAACACATATACTCTCTGTGAAGACTGTGAGTGGCTTAAGTTTTATTTAAGTTAAGGTTGTTTGTGAATTTTGTGATGTTTTCATGCTAATGTTGTTTGCCTGTCGTTTCCACTCGCCGCAGTCGTTCGTTACCTACGTTATGTCATTTTTATATTTGTTTTACACATACGCTGGTACATGCGTTGCCGAATTCCATTAATTTCTGGTTGTGGCTGAAATATAATATATTGCGTGTTGGAGTTTCTTTTACATATATCGTACAGTCGTTACATTGCTTCCTAGATATTTGTGCCGTTTTTCAATTTGTTACACAAAATTAATGTAATTTTTATTTGTCTGACCTTTACAAAAGTGAGATACAAAGACAATATTGGTACATATATTATGGCCTGTGAAGTGTGTTAAAATGTTTTAAAGAGTTTTGGTTTAGTCGTTTCATCCTATAATGGACAGGGGACTTAGAGATGGTAAGTGCATTTTGACATTTAAATCAATGACATGTCCATATTGCCTTTAATGTTGCCTTTATACACTTCAGTGAAAACAATTTTATATTATTTTCGAGCTGTGGGCACAGGTATGTAAATCTTTTTGGATGGGCGTGTGATGTTATATATTTATATATGTACCTTATTTTTTTCTTTAGTCAACAATACTTCAAATTGGGTTCCAATTCCTGTGACAGACAATGATTACCCTAGTTTGTCTGATAATCATGACTATGAACCTGGATTAGAATTTGATGATTCTGAGATTCTCAATTCATCAAGGGACTTGAGTAAGTTTATTATTTTTACTTGATTTTTAAAATCTCTGCTGATTTAGATACACTTGATTTTAACAATTTTTCTCTTTAGCTGTTTTGCCAGAAACAATTTCATTGGATAAACATTGTGATTATGCCGAAACTCCTGTCAGTGATGGAACCATTGAAGAGAACTTTGAAGAAGAATTGGCTGGAGCACCACAAGTTTATCCACAGGTAATCAATAATGAATATATTAGAAAACAATATCCAAGAGGTTTATTGATTATATGGTAGGTACATACTAAAATAAAATGTTCATAGGTCTCTGGTGAAAGTGACTCCATTCACGAACAAGATTTTCATTCTGACAGAGAGATCTTTGCACAACTTGATTGCAATGGGTTAATTGAAGTAGTTGGTGATGATGCCGTGGGCAGAAGGATTATTGTCGTGTCTGCATGCCGACTACCCAGTAGCCAAGAATTGCACCAAGATAAGTTACTGCGGTGTGTACCTAATATTTTATCATACGACATCTGTATCATCTGTGTACACTTAGGAATATAAAGACAACTGGACTTGTGTATTCAGATATAGTGTTTCAATGAGAGCAGTCCTAATTAAACTGTATTTGTTTATTGCAGGTATCTCATGTTTACGCTTCATAAATATGTTGAACAAGATTATAGTGTAGTCTATTTTCACTATGGACTTTCTAGTAAAAATAAACCCACTCTTTCATGGCTGTGGAAAGCCTATAAAACGTTTGATCGGAAGTATAAGAAAAATCTCAAGGCACTTTACTTAGTCCATCCAACAAATTTTATTCGAATAGTGTGGCAGATGTTAAAGCCAGCAATTAGTGTTAAATTTGGAAAGAAAATGATGTATGTTAATTATCTTCATGAGCTGAGACAACACTTGGATATTGATAAGATCTGTATACCAGAGGAGGTCAGAAAGTATGTAATCATTTCTTATGTCTTGTATAGTTTTAATATTTTATATCGTAAGTCAGAATTTTAGACGTTGTTTGATTATTCTAGACATGATGAAGCTCTCTTGGCCAGTAAAAAAGGTTCTGGATTCATTCCAATGACCTCTAAGGCTACAACCACTACGCCAGTACCAGATCCACAAAATATTCAGCCAGTTAAAAACATCCCGCCAACACAACAGTTTGGTGTTTCATTACAGTTTATAAAAGAAAACAACACTCGTATGATTGACTCAATACCTCCCATTGTTCGTCAATGTGTCGAGTTTTTATCACAACCTGATGGTATGACTTTGTTTATTATTAGCAGTCATGCGATATTTCAAATTTAGATATATTATATAATGCAGATGTATTAATGGTAAGGTGAGTAATCCCTTGGTAAATTATTTCACAACATAATTTGTCTTCCCATTAATACAACTGTAGACATAATATATAAATACTTGCTTGCGAATGTACTGAACTTTGAGAGACTACCACAGATCATTTTGAACTCTTTCATGTCTATCGTGATTATTGTAAAACGTTTTTTAAGAATTGATGAAGACTAATTTTGCAATTATAATAATGTGCACTAGCAATGTTGGCACTATGTTTAAAACTGCTGTTCAAATATAAGACAAGTGTTTATTGTTTATATTGTGTATCTCAACTTTTGTGTATAAAATAAGCCATCACAGTTGTTATCAAAGTCTTCTCATTTTTCTAGTATCTAGATAATTTATGTTTAGGCGTTACAATGGATGGTAATGTATCGTGTCTTGTATGTTTCATAATAACTGCCTCTTGTCTCAACACGAATTCAGTAAGAATGGAGTTGAAAATAAAATGAATACAACACTCATTGCAAGTTACAATATCATCCATTATAGACATTGTTACATACTATTATTCTTGCCATTTTATTATAGGTGTGTATTGCGAATTTTATGTATTTCTTTATTATTTAGAATCTATAGTGTTTTGGTGAAAACATTTTAGCTCTGGAAACGGAAGGAATATTTAGAAGATCTACTAGTGTTGTTTTAATTAAAGAATTACAAAGTCTTTGTGATGCGGGCGGTGAACTGCACTTTGATAATCCTCATATACCAGCTGTTTTATTAAAAGCATTTCTTCGGGATTTGGATGAGCCACTCATGACTTTTGAATTATATGACGAAATAATTCAATTCCAATGTAAGTGTCAAATATCTGAGGATATTATGCAATTGTATGATTGATGATGAATATAGTATTGTGTATTGCATGTGAGTGTATTGATATTCTCATGCACTTGGATATTGAAAGAATTTATCTAGCGATAGATTTCCAAAAATGGAATTAAATTCTCTCTTTGTTTACAGCATGGTCAAAGGAAGATAGGCCTAGGAAAGTTAAAATTCTTATATTAGAAAAATTACCAATGGACAACTACAAGCTCTTGAAGTATGTTATGCAATTCTTATGGAAGGTATGTATTTAATTAAACATCACTCTATAAGTACAAGTTATATAAGACAGGTACATCTTGGTACCTTGATACCAACAAGTAGCGGGATTATTTTCCAAATTTTTGAAATATTCTTCCAGGTCATGGATAGAAGTGATTTAAACAAGATGACCTCTAGCAATCTGTCTGTTGTGTTTGGACCTAATCTAATATGGCCTCCCAATGGTCAAATGTCCCTTCAAGCTATCGCACCAATAAATAGTTTCACTGACTTTATTTTACAAAACCAGGAAAGTATATTTATAATTTAAACATAACACTGTTATTGTTTATACATATTACTTTCGTCTTCCTATTTCTGCATTCCAAATGTTATTTCCTTTATTTATTGTCACCTGACACTTTAGACTGCTGCTTAGGTTTCCACTATTATATGTGTAAACATACATATTGTGCTACATATTATCTTCCATTTGTATTGCGAGTACAAAGATAGTAAAATTAATATGCATAAATACATACAATACAATTTTACGAATATAATCGGCTGTAACCTATTGGTATGAAGTCAAGATGATTATGTAACAATTACTAACATTAATTATACTACTGACCTTGACAGCCATTCTGTCATTTCCATGTATTACTTATGTTGTTTATTAGACATATCAAAATTTTGAGACAATATTATGTGTATTGTTTTCTTAAACATATTGTTTTGTGCGTAGTCGTCTATGAAGTACGTACTATAATATGTGTAGTGTAATATTTTTTACCTTTTAAAATGAACTATCCGATGTGTTGTATATTATTAAGTTGGATTCAAATAAAAGGGAAAGGTATGAGGCGAAGCCGAAATTACCTCTCCATTCGTTCTTGTTTATATACTACATATTATGCTTTTACGTATTATTCATCGGTTGAGAAAAAAGTGTGACTGGTTTTAACGCTTATTTCTTTTCTAAATATGGCTTATTCACGTTAAGGAGTCGTCATGCACCGTTGGTTTCTGTTAATCACAATGAATGTACAGAAATGCTTTTCTCCAATGGTGTATAAGCTTGTACTCTAACTTTTCTTTATTATAATTACAAATCCTCTTCGAGGTGCAAACATTCTGATGTCTGTGTATGTGTAGTGTGTAGAAATACTTAGTAATGTAATTGGGTTGAGAGAAGTATCACTGGATTTTCAAAATGTGAAAAATTATTGCAAAGATTAACTGTGAGGCATAAGGCAGGCCAAGTGAAAAATAATGATGATAATAATGGAAAATTAAAAAAATATAAAATAGGAAAGTCATTTCAAAACGCAGCCGTGCAAAATGCTTAAAGTGTTTTGTTCACTTCTAATTTGACTGTTGCATTTACCTAGTGGCTCTATCATCTGACATCAGATGTAACAGATATAATAATGTGTTCTGTACATGTTTTGTTTTCTTCCGATGCCAAATATTTCATTGATATGCCAAAGAATCTTTGTATGTACTACAATTTTCAATTTTTCATTGTTAAACCTGAGTCACTTGTCCAAAATGAATTAGCAACATTATAGTATTCTTTTATTTAGTCAGACAGGTTTTTCATAAAGATTGAGGGTATTATGAGGATGGTGTGTTAGGTAGAAACTATTTATTTAATAAGAGGGTGTTCAAAAAGTCTGTATTACATTCCATTAAACTATTAGAGAAATTGTAGAACTGATGACTATTAGAAATACATGGATGAAGCACAAGCAAGGACGACATGTCTTGGTCTTCTATTGTGTAAGTGACCGTTGTGATACATATCATGTTGTCAACAGGAATCCTAATCTCCATAATATTTAAGTAAGTTTGCGTAGGTACTAAATCGCATATATCCAGGAATCAGTCAAACACTACACTACACTTTTCGACTAAATATTTTGAGTAAAGACAGCAGAATCCTGGCTAGGGCGTATTAGAGTTAAAGAGAAAAATGACTTTGATAACGAAACAACATGAATGCAACAGTGGTTGCATCAAATGTAGAATCCAGGCGCAGAAGCAAATACACATAAAAAAATCAATGATATAAATCTGCCAACGCTGGCTACCAATCTTTTTTTGCAAAAGTACACAAACATTGTATGCTACCTGTGAAATGGTGCTTCTGTTACAAACAACACCTTTGGAAATGTATCATTGTGTGTTTCATACTTACTTCCTTGTTAAAATGGTTGAGAATATTGTTAGTAATTTACCTTATTGATGTTTCTTCCATTTTGGAAATATTAGATTATTTTATGTAGTTTTATTATTTGATATAAAATTTACTCTGAGTACATTAAGTTGTTTCCAAATTCTTCCAATGATTACTTGTAATTTGTGTAATCACACCGTGTATTTGGTTGTTACTGTTGAATATTAGGAGTTCATCGGATGGACAGTTTTATAGCCATTTCTATGTAACAAATTTAAGTTGCAATCAGTAGCTACACTTTTGTGTGAGCTGTACATTTAGAACCAATGTTCTGGAGAAAAATATCGAGCTGGAGTAATATTGAGATTGTCTATATAAGTTATTAATTGTATTGACATCGTGGATGTTATAGTATTAAATGTATACTTACTATTAACTTATATCAATATAGTAAATTAATTAATATATACGAAATAATATTATGTAGGTAATTATGTATTAATTTTGTGTAAAACTGTGTAGAGAGTATTCCACACAGACCATCTAACTCCATTATGAGGTACTAATTGTGTTCTACTTGTTATAAGTACATAATTATTGAAATAAATCATTTATTAATTCATTCACTATTGTAATAAACAGAATACAGTATAGTAAATAAATGTTCACCAAGGCGAATTTCAAGCAGTTTTTCCTGAAAGCGTCGAGATAATTTAACTGAAATTCTTATTAAAAATAAACCATTTTATTTTAAATTAATCAGAATCTATACAGGGTGTCCTGTATAGACTCTGACTGGTGTGGAGGTGATAATTAGAAAAAAAAATATTCTGCGATTATTTTTTTAAAAAAGTCCTCAAACATTTATTAGTATTTTTAATTGTGACTAATTTTGAGATTCGTCATTTTTTTATGGCGTGAATCAAATAGTATCAGATAGACCCATAATTCTTAATTATACAAGGTATATTATTCACCTATTCTAGAAAAAAAAACAAGTGTGTATCTCAATAATTGGTGTCTCTGTGACCAATAACGTCTTGCAAGTCGGGGTTTGGCGAAAAAATACTAAAAAAATTCATAACTCGAAAACTACAAAAAATCGCGCAACATAAATTGGGGTATTTAGGTACCCCCAGAGGTGCTCTATCTCTGGACTTCTGCTTGGTCGTACTTCCTGGGACACCGTGCATAATTGTTTTCATTTTGTGTATTGATCGTGAAACTTGATTTTTTAAAGAATTTTGGTCATTGATAGAAATTGAGCTCGAACTCTTCCAGTTGCCTAAAACTCTGTATCATACAATTGACAGCCTGTATAGCAAACTGGCCTAATGTATGTACCTATATTGTATGTCAGCACACCAAATTCTTCACAGGAGTATATATATATTATATTTAGTAAGTATGGAAAACACTTCACACATACCACAGCAACTTAATGAGTACTAGTTAATTGAAACATAAGATAAATTTTATCAACATCTAGTATAAGTAATAATGTGTATGCGTTGAGTTACAAAAAGAATATAATATATGTATAATGTTGTACTTGTAATTAATTTAGAATATAGTGATCATTGTGTATTTAAAATATCCCACAACATCTCGTTTTGAAAAGTTTTAAAAACTAATGGCAACATACCAAAGTTAATATTTTTACATTTGATAAGATAATTATTGTTTTTAATTACTATATTTAAAAATAATATTATATTTGATATACAGATTTGTTAAATGTTGTAAATATGAAATATTTAATAAGCATTTAATAACCAAAACATTATTTAATGTAAACTACTGTGTAATGATCATATTTTTATTAATTAATAATATGTACTATTAAATATTCATTCAAACTATGAAGTCGTATGATTTATCCTTAAATTTTTTGTTGATTTCTTGTTTGTGAATATTCTATGGTTTATTTTATAGTTTTCCATGTAAACACTCTTTAGCCTTAGTTTTTCCTGTCCGACATTTCGGTCCTGTTAAAGCTAGGCTACAAGCAAAACACAGAAACCATAGACTTCTATTATAAGGAACCTAAAATGGCTATTTGTATCTTCATTGTTTGACAAAAAGTTGGAGGGTGATTTGACAGAGAAATGTAGACATGGAGTTTTACATTAATGTGTTGGTCGTTGACACTTTCTTCTTCTTACGTTCTACTCATGATCTGTGTTAATGCTTATTGATGCAAATTGCTTGTATTGTCTTTCATCATGCTTGTGTCACCAAAGTAGACACTTATATGAGTCTTAATATGGGAAATTTTAAAGGATAAATAAATTACTCAAGTTATGTTTAAACTATTACATTTATTTCTATTCATGACTACACATTCAACTTTAGTTATCATTTGACAGCTACATTTATTTATATATCTACTACTAATTTATAAGGGATACTGACAGATAACTAGCAACATATAATCACAATAACAAATATAATGTATGAGAAACAGGCCAAACTTCCAAAAGAAGTGCCCACGTAACATACTTATGGATTAGTTTTACTTATTTGAAATAACTTATGCAGTTTAAGTTTTGCTTACAGAATTAGCACTGCGAAGATTTTTACGAATACGCACAGTCTTCCACTTGTTTTCTGACTTGAAAATAGTTCCTAGTGTATTAGCAGGAACACCTTCATCTATATCATCAGCTTCTGTCTTAATTTCCATTTTCTGGAACACATTAACAGTTATGTAGTAATTGGATTTTATTAACAGTGTGGGGACCAACCAACTTTAATTTGGTATCTACTTAGTTGTAGCGCTTATACAATCAAATAATTCGGAATCGCAGGCCTGTCATCCCGTATATAGAGCATATTTAAAATAAACTGTGTTTTTTTAGTGACTTATTTTTAATTTAATATTTTTTTAAATTCTTGTGGGGGTAATAAATAATATTATGTCACCTGCAGTATCAGGCGTAGTAGTTTATTTTGTTCTGTCATCAGATTGTTCATCTCTTTCATCCTACGTTTTTGTTTTTCTAGCTCAGATCCTACGAAATCTTCATTGCTTTCCAACACCACATCTAATCCTACATGAAGAAAATTATGTCTATTACTTTTTGTCTATGGAATTGAAATTTTTAAACACTTTGTGTTAAAAAAAAATAGAGTAAATAATTTACCTTCTTCTGTGAAAGGACTACAAAGCCATTTCTGAAGAATAAAATCCAGTATTCCCAACTTGCACTTTTTGTCATTAGGATATTCAATGAGTTCTTTTTTGTCTACTTTTTGTAAGATCATCGTTGGTAATTTCCTTTCCAACTCCGTATGAAGAACAACCTGGAATTAAATCAATTTTTGTATAATATTAATCGTTCTTTATAATTGTAAAAGGTAGGTACACTTAAAAATCTAATTAGCATAATTGTCTACCTGCATTGCAAGTCTCTTTAGCTGTGCATTACGTCGTACACTCTCTATATCACCAACAGCCAGACCAATCAACAAATTCATGAGCAATATTGGCATCAAAACCATAAAAAGACCCAAGATGAGGAATGCTGGTAATGGATGTGGTAGTGATCTCTCTTGATCATCCATATAGAATGGTTGGACATATGTACCAACAAAATCTATTTCTCCAAGCATCATGGTAAATGTCCGAAATAGTGACATCGGAATTGAACTGAACGCCATATGACCTCCCTGAAAGCATTATTTGTGATATTACATTATGTCATATTTTAGCATTTTCTAATTCCATTAAATTAACGCAATACTCACTTTGGATAAAAGTATGTAGAATGCTAGTCCAAATGCAATGAACAATATAGAAAAGACCAATAATACTCGTATTAAAGTTTGCAATATTTCAAGAAACATCACTACGTATAATCCAATACGGTCAAAATGTTGCAGCAGTAGGAGTAATTGAAACCAACTTAGGAACACTGTTATAGAAGCAGCTGAGTACTAAAATGCAACAAGAACACAATATGGGATTACAATAAGTTTATAATTCCCAAGTTAAGACAGATAATATTACAATACATATGTAGCTGCTGTACCTGTATATCATTGAAGCATCCGATTCCAACTGGAGATATCATGATCAAGGAACATATGGATAAAAGCCATGAAACTAAGTTTGATGGGTCCAGCACATAGTGTAACTTTTGCTGATAGATGTTATATGCTTCTCTGATAGTACATAGTGCATTATAAATTACAATTCCCATAGCTGTTACATATATGACTGCAGTTGTACGCATAGCTAAAATGTAGACTTATTTCGTAAATTGGGTCGACAAGTAAAAGTTTTGTAAATTGAGAGAAAATAATGAAACTTTTGTTCAATGTGTAAATATAATTGATTATAAGTTACATACTTTCTCGATTTTCTCCTTGCTCCTGTTTCACATTCTGTATGAATCTTGCCAATGTAAGATTCAGATCCTTAAATGGTGTCATTTTGTATTCAGTTATATTTTGGTAATTATCGGTCATGAGTATGGATGAGAAAAGAGTTACCAGAAACAGGAACACACAGTAGAAAAACAAAGTGGCAATGTGAAAATATTTTCCATATGAATTCCATTTCATTGCTAAATATTTCTGACTTAGCGGATGTGCAAGTAACTCCACTCGTCCATGTGAAACCATTGCCTATGAATTACAACAATATAAATATCTATTTCATATTATGCAGCCTAATTATTCTATCAATATTACAACATTATTTTACAATGTCACAAGTTAGTAAAGGGTGCATCCTTAGATTATTATAATTCTATGGGTGCATCACAATAAAATGAAAATTAAATAAGTGGTTACACATAAATATGTAAAATGAGTAATGTGCGTAAGTTGAGTGTAATTGAAAGATTTATTTAAACCTCGATATATGTAGGTAGGTAGGTGGCAGTAAGCAGTTATAGTTAGGATGAACCTATATTGTTACAATGAGTATGTGTTATTAGGCTTATTATTATATTACAGTTATAGTTAGAATGAACCTATATTGCTACAGTTACTAGGCTTTATGTTACAGTTTGGCATTTACAGATAATGCTTGTGTGCAAGTACAGCAGATTTTCATTAAAAGTAAATGTTTTAAACTTACATTACAAACACAGAGTGGTTTTGGAAGGTACTTTGGATCATTACTAGTTTGCTTTAGCTTGATAATTTCTGCTTGAGATTTTTGGTAGAATTTGAAATCATATTTGATCTATTGTTGAAAATGAAACACAAAGATTTTATATTTGAAATAAACACATAAAATAATGGACTTACATTAAGTGCTGGCAAGGGATCTTGAAGAGACTCTTTACTTTCACAATCATCACTTTTATAAGGGCCAAAACACCAAAATATGTACTTGATCTATAGTTTGAAAATAAAATTTAAATTTAAACCATACCTAGGTATATTATTAATGCATAGGTAGAAAATGTTGCAACAAAATTATTGCATGTAACACCTATGTATGTTCTTCAACATTATATTATTGTTTAAACGGCCTCAAGACCTTTGAAAAGTTTACGATACAAAAAAGTTAAAAATATCAGTACAATGATGGTACACAGCCAAACAATATGCAAAATACAAAACTTACGTAAAATGATTTGGAATCCTTCTTGCAATTTGCTTTGGTGATACATCGATCTTGCACCGCTTCAAATACTTTTGGCATCGATGCAATTAGTGCTAAGGTGACACAAGGATGTTTATCTGATCTTAACGCCATTACTTCTGAAGCTCTAAAAATCAAATATGTAAGTACACCCAACAACATGTAATAATAATTACAATTAGACCCTATTCGATTTACCTTTTTTCATGTGTTACCATTGCGAGTGCAGATTCGGGAAATTTGTAATAAATAGCATAATCAATAGCACTCATATCCATCTCATTGTATGTCAACTTACAATTCATACTTAGAAGAAGAGTAATTGACTTGGGCTTATTCTCCATTGTGGCTAAATGTAAGGCTGTGTTCTGGAATAAGGTATTAAAATAATTGTTTTTTTAATATTATCAATCAGTGTCTTTCACACAGGACTTCAATTATTATTGACTACTTACACCATCTTTATCAGACTGATCCAGTAAATGTGAATGCACTGAATGTAACAGTTCTATAGTTTGAGTGTAACCAGACATGGCGGCCAGCTGTAATGGATTTCTGCCATGATGGTCCCTATGCAGAAGAGCGCCTCTGGATAATAGAAGTTGAATGACTCTTGTGTGACCCTGCTGGGCGGCAATATGTAATGGGGTTAAACCTTCTCCATCACTTTCGTTGATAATAAATGCACCCTTTTCGGAATCTAGCAGTTGACATACTGTATGATATCGTCCATACCTGAGGAAATATAAATTATAGTATGCAGGATTGAGTATTTGGCGGGCTGTAGGCCGTGGTAGAACGGGTTGTTGTTTTTTTACCAGCCACACAGCCCGTAAAACTCTCAAACCTGTATAAACACTGGCCGTGAAAGCCTGCAAGCTTATATGCATAAATATTTTTAGTAAATTGAATATTGTAATAATTCCTTTCTTTCTGAATTGAAAACAAGAAACATTTACCGAGCTGCAAAATGAAGTGGACTCTCATTATTATTGTTTTTTAAATTGATGCAAGCACCCAGTTGTATTAAATTTTCCAGAGAACGAATATGTCCTTCTCTGCTTGCATAATGGAGTGGAGAACAACCCATGTTATCCTTTTCGTTAAGCAATTGTATGATGTTCTTGCTCTCATCATTCTGAAACAAGTAGGTACATAAAGTTAACGTGTTTTGAGAAATAATAGTTACAAGTTATATAAAAGCATCAGTGGTACCTACACCTCCCCAGGGATCCCTTGGGGGGTCCCAGGAAAAATATAATTGATTTAGGGGAAAATTAAAAAAGAATTATTTCATTAAAAAAATTGCCCGCGGCGTACTAAATCCCATGTTTAAGTTATTACTCTATTTACTTAAGCGCTTTTTGATCTTCTTTCTTCATTCAGTTTCACAAAAAACAATTCGCCTGCGGTGCTTTTTATATAGGTTTTAAGTGTACATTTATTTAGTTTATCCATTGGGGGGTCCCCGGAAAGTTTTAACTATGAAAAGTAGTCCCTGAACCAAAAAAGTTGTGAACCAATTTGTAAAGAATATTATGATTTTGTACAGACGTCGTGTTTGAAATCAGGACAGCAAGCACTTTACATAATGTAGCTGTATATTTTTCTACGCATACTGTTTTTGATCTCACTTGTATCAAAAGTCAAATAGTCGATACCGTACCTAGAGAGTAGATAGGTACCTATATACAAGTCTGTGGTCGATACATAATATATGGACTTACTTTATACATCTTTGAAAAGTCCTCCAATCTTCCTCCATTGAGAACGACTAAATGCAATACGTTTCTGTTGTTGGTATCCTTTAAGGTGATGTTTGCATTCAATTTTATCTGAAATTTAATACATAGAATGATATTTGCATGTATTTTATTAGGGATCTTTGGTCTTCAAGTGGTATTGCACAATAACAAATCCCACGCACCAGTGTATGAACCGTTCTCCAACCTCCTCTGGATGCAGCTAATAACAGCGGTGATCTATTTTCCTTGTCTAAAGGATCGATATCTGATCCCTCGTTGATTAGATATTCCACAATTTCTGGATGATCAAACATAGCCGCGCAGTGGAGAGGAGTCATTCTTTGCACATCACAAGACTGTAGGCAAGCTTTCTTTTCAGATGGTTGCATGCCAAACATTAATTTAATTATATCAATAGACCCCTAAAACATTTAAACAAATTATTTTTTGTCCAAAACATTGGACATGGGTATCTGGAAAATGATCTCGGCAAAAGTGAATTTGTGCTATTCCAGTGTCATTCCTAATACATATCTCCTACTAAAATAAAATTGGTAAGTATCAAAAACCACAAGATGGATCCCAAAAATCCTAAAATGGAGACCTTGGGAGAATAAAAGAGACGTCGGAAGACCCCAAAAGAGGTGGTCCGACGACATAGCCGCTGTAGGGGGAAAAACTGGCTGCAAGCAGCAAACAGCAGAAAGGAATGGAGGAGGCCTATATCCAGCAGTGGAGAACAGAGGGCTGAAGAAGAAGTACTAAAAAATAAAGGCTGTTACAGTAGGTACTTATCAAGATTTTTTTCTTGTAATGAATGCACCAAGAAGATAACCCGCGGCGGAAATTATTTGGGAAAATGGGTGCAGTAATGGACCTGATTGTTTTTTAATCAATGGTTACTCAACTGGATATTGATATATGACACAAGTAAGTACCGTGTCTAGCACGGCAGGCGAAAAAAACAGGGATAGTTGGATATATTGTCACAGAAGTAGTCCGAAATCAAGATCTGCAAGAAGACGTAGCGCCTAATTAATATTGAATACTTGGGCAATAAATTGTAATAAGTCATACTTGAGAACAAGCAAGATGAACTGGTGTTGATAGATCGTGCTGCTGTGTTGATATTTTAGCCCCGGATTTTAGACAAAGTTCCACAGCTTTTATATCTCCCCCATGAACAGCCGAATGTAAGGGAACATTGCCCTCTGAATCATAAAATGATATCATTTCTTCTCTGGTGCAGCCCTTAGATTCTCCCCACTGTAAAAACACTTCCATTGTTCTTGATGAAGCGTTCTTGGCAGCTTCGTGTATTGGATAATATCCATTATTGCAAGGTCGTCGTGGACATGCTCCAAAGTCTGTGATCTACAATGTTTCAATTTACTTCTTTATTCATTAAAAAATAATTAGGGATAAAATTGATACGCACATTGGTGTGTATGCGCGAACCTAGGTAGCTATTTAATTAAGTCACGTAATTAAAATATTACCAGTATTCTAGCACACTCTTCGTGGTCGTATATGGCTGCCAAATGCAAAGCAGACCTTCCATGTTCTCCGCCTTGCTGGATATCAATCGCGCTGCTATGCTTACTCATGACACGTAAGATCTCTGGACGGTTCAGTTCTGTGGCTAAATGTACAGGTGCCTGTTTTTTGTCATTCAAAATAGCTGTGTTTACAGGCCTAAGGAAAAGGATTGATAACATTATGAAGACGACAATTATTTCATCAGAATGCAGGTGCAAGAAAATTAGTTTGTAGAATATAATTTATTTTACCACGCTTATCTTATTACACACTTACTACAATTGATAAAATGACCAAAGATGAGCAATGATGATATTCTACCTATACATTATAATACAATTAATTAGAGGAGACGGTCTACAAACTTACACTTCTAGTAAGTAACTTATGACGTCATATGCATTATTCTCTACTGCGATGTGTAGTGGAGTGTTCCCATTGTTATCTTGTATATTCAAATCTGAAAATAATACTTATTTATAGTTATTAAATCAATTATTGTATGAGAATCCCAGGATAGCATATTGTAATGAATTATCCCATATCGCTCGTTGAGAGTTCTCAAGCAAGAAATTCATGACGAGAGGAAAAGGACGAAAGGAAAAATTTTATGTGCGACGTCCAATATGTTATTTTATCACAAATAAACGAGCTAACTAGAAATAAACAGAAATATTGGAAATAATTTAATTACTTAGGTTAATTGATAAACAAGTTCTCGAGAACGGAAATGAAATAATGTTGCGGAAATAAAATTCATTAAAAAATAATATAACTTCGCTCGCTCAACAAACGCTTGCATAAATAAATTAAAGTAGATATGTACAATTTTATTATAAATTAATACATTAGTGAACACAATGTCATTGAAGAATCGTATTATTATGACGTGAAAATTTTCCATACGCACCTTCGTTGGTCGATTGTAAGAATGCGATTATGGCTGATCGATTTTTAGCAGCGGCCAAATGTGCGGCACATCTCCCTTTCGAGTCACAAATATTTAATCTTCCTGGTTGCTCTCTATACAATGAACGAAATTCTTCAATATTACCGTTTTCAGCTGCCTATAAGATGTCACAAGTATGAACAACTTAATCAAAATATACCATTATTATGAAATATGTAGTTATTTTATAACATTTAATTAATTCTAACCCTGAGTATTCTGAAAGGACTTTCAGTCATGAAGCAAACATCTCCAAACTTCTTTTCTTCAGTTTTATCGTCGTCTGTTTGAATCATATTCTGCAATTCTCCAGCCTCTACGTTCTTCTCGTTGTTAGACTTTTGAGCTGATAATTCAAGCATTCGACGAAACAATGTCTAGAAATATTAAGTAGTTAAAAGTATATTATTTCAAACATCTTCAATGGACCTACTGACTAAAGGTTGTCTGTACGATAATGCAACTATAATAAAATATTTTAGAATAAGTAGGTATTGATCATCTATATGCGCTTTTCGAAGTTGAAAAATGGTTATCTACCATGAACATGAAGCTGAGGTGGCCCCGGGCAACCGCCCGACTCGTCCGATGCAAGGTCAAAAGCCAATAAGTAAGAAAGTCAAAATACACAACCATACTTACATGTATTATCTTGGAATTAGTGATACGTGCCTCCAACCTACGTCAGTTGTCATTTACTATATCAAGATTAATACATATTTGGTATTTAATTACTAAGTTTTCCCAGCATCTTTCATTACGAAATTCTTTATTCACTTCAATAGCGTCTCAGAAACGATTTTCTAATAAGAAATATTTGCGAATGGTCCATTTAAGTAATTGATAATACAAATGAATTATTGTTTTTATTATTACCGCAGTTATGTCGAAGTTTTAATATCAATTAAGATTATAAGAATTTAATAAAATTTTTTTCTATTTCATTACACTATTTATTACGTACGCTATTATGGAATAATGCCGAATATCGAATTAATGTCGGGAACACTTTGTGTATATTGTAGGTATAACAAATTAATATACAAGTCAAAGAAATCTCTAAATTACTATTTGATTACGACGCAGGGATATTATTGACTTTAGTTTTACTTTAATTAAAAAAGCTTTTCAGAGACTGACGTTTGCATAAACTGTTTTACTCAATGTAAATTGTATATGATTTTCCCCTGTCTTTTTATCAAAAGCCGTTTTATCAAATGATAGTAGATAATAGGATTAACAGTTAACACTAATGCATTATGTATAAAATCACATCAATTAGTCAATCTTACAAGTGTAATGTAAACATACCAAACAGAAATAGCGAGAGTTGGAATCTCCAATAATAATGTAGATACGTTGATATCGTATATTCTAGTTGTCAATTGTGTTATTTATTACTAGCTGAGTTACCCGTGCTTCCCAACGGCTAATTTAACAAACCAACCCGGCATACTTTATAGGCTTGAGCTGGACAAAATGTGACTTAAGATCTGAATTTCTTTTCCAATGCCCTTTCATAGGATACCACACTCGACCTCACATAACCCTTGGATCTCCTCATCATTATGGCATCTCCTAGGAAAAGCTTTTATTTTCCAAAAACCAGTGACGTTAAGACACAGCCAATATTATGACAAAGGTTATTCTAAATTTTCGCAGCAATCCATCGTAAAATGCGGGAGTTATGCGAACACTCTCAAATATCAGACTCTAATTTATATAAAAAGATTATACAGATTATTCGGTTGAAGGGAGATTAACTGTAGCGGTATAATATTCTCCAGTGAAAACCGTGAAATAAGAGAGAAAAATCTTAACTTGATCCTGAATTTGTCAATTTCATTCAACGACAAAAATTACCTATGTAGGTCACATGATATAGAAAATGTTCTCTGGCATAATAACATATTATTATTTTTTGTGAATCGCTCATAAAAGACGGCTAATGAAAACCCATAAAAGAGAACGCTGAAACGTTCTGTACGCATCCAGCAGAGTATTGAGATTGCTGAGGAATATGAAACCGAATAGATATCTTTAAATGGTCCAGGTACCTGTATATAATCAAATAAGCTGATAGTAGGTATACCTACATTACTATTAGGGGTCAAAATGAAGGCAGAATCTATAACGTTATTTGTTTTGTATTTTAGTATATTTTGTAGGTGTGGTATTGAATACACACAGTCAATTCGTTTCTGAGTAACGACCTGTAATACGATATTGAAAGAAAATGGCACCTAGTATTTATAAATTTGTGTACACTATAGGTATACGGGTAACATACCATTATACACACAAATTAAAATGAACAACAATTGTGTCTAATAGGTTCAAAACTCTTTACAGAATACTTACATTTTAATGCAAACAATAAAATTACAGCAATTCTTACCCTGGGTTTACGGTCTTCCATTGGGTTGGCCGTCAATGCTTCACTCCGTGGTAAGCCGAATCCAGACTTGCGTAGCAGGAACATAATCTGCAGCTGATGCTATAGATTAACATACACACAGAATTATTTATTTATATTTACAACTAAGTACAGAAGAATATTAAACTAATGGTAATGAGAAATCATGGAATATGTTCACCGGGGCAAGGTATCTCTTTCAGCTAACCACAGGCATTTAATTGTTAGGTTGCCAATAATATTATTTTTTGAAGAGCTCAGCAATGAATTTCACTGCAATAATATGGTACTAACGATATATGCACAAAACTCCTGAAAAACATCTACGGAGATAGCTGGTCAACTGTAGTTCACATTATTAGCGCTGAAATTTTAAAGATTCAGAAGCACAGAACACATATACTCTCTAACGAGAGCGACCTCCGTTTGGAAGATCAGCGCTTCAACAAACTGCGCTATCAGGTACTTAAGATTACTTAGGTAAATTTTCTTCCGTTTTTTAATATATTTTAGGTGTAGGTATACAGGTAGTCAGATACAGAGATATTAGTTAAACAGAAAATTATTTGTCGGTAGTCGGTCTCGGTACCTACACAAGTAGGTATATCGATGAAAGAGAATTATTAGTGAATGCAAGCAGGTAGCTAAAGCTTTATAGCTTTATGGACGTTCTGAAGAAGATGGAGTTCAATATGAAAGAGTATACTGTGACCTAGATGTAATGAAGCAATATTACACTCAAAGGATATAAGGAAAACTTTATAGAAGGTAGATAAGGTGAAGTACACCGGGAAACATATTTGTACATACTTATTTTATATCGCTCACTAACGAATATAAAGAGCTAGAACGTGTTAAATAAAATTAGTGCAGACAGGAAACTAGTTTAAACCGAGCGAATGCGGTTATTTCAGTGTCAGGCTTACTAAGCAATCAAAGTATAGTACCTATCATACAAAGTATACCTTCAACCTTTGTTACAATTTATATAAGCATACCTATTTCATTAGGGCTTTGAGCAACAAGTAACAAGATGGCAAATCAATTATATTCAATCATTATGTGTTACGGAAACATGGAACCTTTTTATGGGAAGGATCGGCGGAATCGTAAACTATAAGCAAAGCACAATTGTATCATTTTTTTAGATATAACTAGATAGATTCTTTTATATAGTTTCAGCAAGAAATTGTTGATTTGTAAGTATGTATTATTAAGTAGGTAGGTTATCTTGTGGTGATGGGAGGTAGTTTCGTTGTATCTGAATAAAATAATGATTTATTTATTTATACATCAACCGAAAAAAACACAGAAATAAAAAAATAAACAATACAAGACTATCACATTTGTTTAATAGGGCGAACTCGTCGCAATGCTGCTATCTCTTCCAGCTATACCTGACCCAAGAAATTAAATAAATACAGACTTTAGTACATAATAATACGCATGTAAAAGACAGACTTATCGCCTATTGGCGATTTCTTTCCATCAATCCTAATAAGATAAGGATAACCCCAATGAGATAAATTGGGTACCATAAAATGGATATAAGATTTAGTTTTGGCCCCGATCCAGTTAAACCAACTCTGAGTTGAAATCATCGGAAGTTCACACTAAAGGAAACACGTTGGTCGTGGAAATAAATTAAAAGAATACGATGAAGATGTTTGGTGCCTAAACTGCTTAATTCAAGTCTTAGATTTAAATGTTAATAAAAGTTGTCAATTTGTACAAGCTTCGTCCATAAATCATAAAGCTTTGATAGCTAATTTAATATTCCCAATCCCACTATAATATTCAGTGCTATAGATGTTGCATACCATCAGGAGTATGGGTAATACATATGTACGAGTCATTGAAACTTCGATAGTTAATCAAAGTTTATCAACATAATAAGTAAAAATACATTTTCTCAGTACTGAATCATTTGTGGTGTAGGAGACATCAGTGAATGATTTAGGTATATAATTTGTAGCACTTTTAATCTCATGTACTTTGAAGAAATTCTTGAGCTTGAGTAAAATTTGTTCGAATGAAGTAATGGTCTTTGAAGAGCGACAGCCTGTATCCAATGAAAAAAAAATGAAAAGAAATGACGTCTGAATGTGTACATTGAACATGTATTCCTATTGATGTATGGAAAATTACGTAGTTTATAAATTGTAAATTATTTAAATGTTTACGACTTCATCAAATAATAACAAAAAATAAATTTTAAATTAAATAGTCCAGTACCCAATAATTTGTTACATGTATTTTTTAACAAGATAGTACGAGTATGTAGATAGCAAGAGGATTCATAAAAAATAAATTTATTCATATGAATATACAATGCATACATATACTCGTACACATCCAACATAGGTTTATGCGTTGATTATTTGCCCTATTCTATGTAAATTTATTCATAGAGAATGAAAATTAGTGCGTGCTAGTCGTGCTATACAGGGTGTCCCGTAAATCAACGTCATCCCGTGGAGGGGTGATAGACCAGCTCATAACCTACCAGAAAATCGAAATATGACCTTACTAAAAATCGCTCATTCTAGAGATATCGGCACTTTTATGTTTTTCGTGAAATTCGACACCTTCGATCAGTTTTTCGATCGCCACGGTCACAAAATTCAATATTATGAGATTAAAATTTTTGGTTCGTAATCCTGAATAATTCAGCTATTTGATTGCTAACTACACTAAATGAGAAAGTTTTTAATATAATTTGCCAGCTTTGTGTCATACTAAATTTTTACAGTGTAAAGGAGTCGAAATTTGCTAATAAAAAACAAAAAACTCGAGAGGCGGGAACGATGTTCTTTTTTTCAAAATTGTGAATTAATAGGTTTTATTTTGGACAATAATCAAATAGCTGAATTATTCAGGATTACGAATCAAAAATTTTAATCCCATAATATTGAATTTTGAGACCGTGGCGATCGAAAAACTGATCGAAGGTGTCTAATTTCACGAAAAACAAAAAAGTGCCGATATCTCGAGAATGAGCGATTTTTAGTAAGGTCATATTTCAATTTTATGGTAGGTTATGAGCTGGTCTATCACCCCTCCACGGGATGACGTTGATTTACGGGACACCCTGTATAATGGTACCTAGTACGTAGAATTACTATGGATGTCCTCATATTTTTTCACGTTAAATACACCTTACCCCCACACCGCTGTCTTCTAATTGAAACCGAAACATACGCAATATGCGTGTTCATAGCACAGATTTAAAGGCTTGGTACCAAGAATGACGTCACAGTAATTTCCCACGGCATTAAGGTTCAAAATCGCGTGAACATTTGTACAATCGCACGATTGAATGGTAAAAAAGCGTCTTTTCGATTTTATGGGGCCAATTTTGCGTCTATCAAAAAACTTTTACGGTTATTCCCTAGATTTTATTGCATATTATCAGTACAAAAGAAAATTTTACGCCGCGACTTTCGGGAAACGAGTTTCCGTCTTTCGGAAAAAAGTTCAGAGGTGTTTTTAAAGTTTTTTTTTTGAGAAATCTATACAAGATATAAAAAATCTTTTACGGTTATTCCCTAGATTCAATGCACCTACCCTATTTTGTTCCAAAGCATATTGAGTAACGACGGTTGTCGAGATACAAGGTCTCCCGTTTTTAGAAATTTTTGAAATGTCCGTATGCATACTTTTAAAATAAAACGTATTTAATAAAATAACAAAGTTTGTTGATGGTATTAGGTACATAATATCATCATAATATCAACCATATTATCTAATAGATTTTAATAATACCGTATTGACTTATAGTATTGCCAATACCCTTTATCTTTGATTAGATAAATGTGTAAATGACTATCCCATGTTAATTGTTGGAACAGAATACTGAGTAAACTTACCTATACAGTAGACATGCCCAAGAGGAAATAATTATAATTACTTCCTAGAAAATATGTATTTATAGTGTATACCAGTATCTACATTCGTAAATGGTGACGGACACGCAGTATATAGTGGATTAAGAAATCAGGCGACTGAGGCAATATTAATTTTGTTTCCCCCAGTAGACTATTTTTTTCAAAACAATAAGGTATTTTGATTAGTTCCTAATAAATTATTGTTGATTAATATGAAAAGACAGATCCTAGGTATAAGTCTTAGATATAAAATAAGAAATGAAGACATTAGACGCTTAACAAAAGTCACGGACTCCATAGATCGCATTGCAAAGCTCAAGCGGCGATGGGCAGGTCATGTAGACAAAATAGTGGTAAATGGACGTCCAGAACCCTCAAATAGTTGCCTTGCAATATGAGAAGAAGCATCGGTAGACCACAACAAAAGGTGGGTCGGAGACAATATCTCAATCGCGCGACGAAAATTGATAGAGAACAGAGGACACAAGATCGAGAGGAGTGGAGGAGGTTGGAAGAGGCCTATATCCAGCGGTGGAGAGATGGCTGAGGAGTAAGTATAGAATATTGATACATTTTTCTGGATGGTGCTACAAGAGCACAAACAATCCTGAAACCATTACATAAGGATCAAATTAAAATCAATTGACTTGGACTAATGTAATTTTACCATCAGTTAACAAAATTTCAAACCAAATCCTTTTTTGTAACATTAGGTTTGACTTTTGACGACTAGCACTATAGTGGTCAGCGCCGTATGCCAATTTTTTTGTAAAACTCCTGAAAATTATGTTTCCCTTTACAGAAAACATTTTAATCAAGAAGTGTCGCTCTAAACCATTACCCATATTACACGAAATTACATACATACAATTAAACTACAAATTACTACCACAAATGTCGGAGCGAAGAAGCTTTGCCTCAGAAGGTAGTGGTACATGCTAAATCAACAATAGTTATGGCGAAAACCTTAAAAGATTCACAGTTATCCTTACAAAGCGCAGAAGTCATAATTTATACATAGGTAAGATCAAAAAAGTGTTTGCCCTAAGAAACAGATATAAAAAATTAAATAAAATTAAAAAAATACCAAATACTTATCCAATGTTTCATTTTCACAAAAAATATTTAATGATATTAATATCGTAATTATGAAAATAACTCTCTTGACAAGAATTGACAATGAAAGTGTGTGCGTATACATGTATTTTTTAATTTTTTTATTGCTGATATGGTTGGAAGCGAGCTCCCCCTCAGAGCACGAGCTTTGCTCAATTCTGAGGGAAGATTTTCCTTATATAATTTTATTTGTATGTTATATGTATCTTTTAAAAAAGTTTATTATGAAAAAAATGTTACAATACGAACACACGATAATACGTCACTTGCTCATTGCTCAACTTCCGAACCTCCAGATTAACTTAATTAGTTAGATTAGATTAAAGTTAATTGATGTTGTTACTGATTCCCATAGGAAATTATGTATATGAGTGTCCATTTTTCGAGGACAAGTTAAAATGATTGCGTGACTACTTTACAGAACAATTCACAGTATTTCGTAACGAGTTGTTTTGAAGTTTATGTAACATCCCACCCTAGGTAGCTACGCGAGTTACTACCTTTATTCTTTCAAAAATATTATTAAAACGAAATATTGATTCGGAAAGTTCTAGAAGGATTTATGAAGGGTCCTTAGAAGCTTCTAGTGTGCAATTAAATTAATGTAGTACCTAATAATAAATTAACAACAGGCGGTGATTATGAGTAATATATTATGATGCAATGATCGGCCAAATAGATGGAAAAGTTTCACAACGTAGGTAGTCCTAACCACTTACATGCACATCAATCCTTTTGCACAAAGAAAATTTAAAAATATTTTGTAATATGTGTTTATGATGTATTTCGAGTGCCTGTCTACAGTAGGTATATTTTTAATTATTTGCAACAATGTTAAATTAAAAATTGGTAGAAATACATGAGCCAAACGAGGACTGGAGTCCTGGAGATGTGGTACTGAAGATATAAAAGTATGATAGATTCAAATTAGTGACGCCGAAATGATAAAGGTAGGTACTTTTGTGTAAATAAATCGTATTCAATAATAAAATATTTCTATATAGAAATAATATATGATTTCACTTACCTATATTTTCTCTCCCTTATCGAGAGCTTTTTACACTGATAACAGCTTGCTAGCCTGCGGGAAACTGAAATGGCGATTTGCTCTCTTCAGTGCGACACAAATATAAATGGCGTAAATTATTCGTAGGTAGATAGTTCCCTCTTATACCTACCTACGATAGAAGAAAAACTAAATATAATTTTTATATTAGTCAGTATATCATTCTCCCCAGAAACTCTCAATAACAATTTTTATTACTTAGCATTTTATGGGTGTAAAATAATTAAATTATTTTTATCCCAGGAGATATCCATGACATTTTCATGTCAAATTCGAGTTTTTTTACTATTAAACTAGCAATTAATACTTACATAGGTTATAGGTACCTATAGGCATAATAATTTTACAATAAAAATAGCTGGTAGGTACTGTGCATTTCTATATTTTATTAACGGATGCTAAAGATTGCGTTAAACTCGGTATAGTTCAAGACTAAAAGATCGCGATGTAGATGGTTTAAGTGAAAACAAAGAACACCGTCCACAATAAAATCGTTTCTTAAAAAAATGTAGGTATACAAGAACTCAAGAACTAGTAGCGCCGCATGCGAACTTTTTTTAGAAATACGGGTAGCGTGGTCCAGGTAGAAGGCAAACGTCTTGGCTGCGCAATATAAGGGATTTGACCGGAATGAGGCGTGTGGAGGAGCAGTTCCGGGTCGCACAAGACAGAGAAGCCTTCGCCAGAGTGATTGCCAACGTCAAGGGAACCTGACAGGGCACATCAAGAAGAAGAATGGGTAATATGATGAATCTGGTATAGAAAAGCGTTTTGCTAATATATTTTTTTATTATTTTTAATAGACTTTTTTATTTCAACTTGGACGGGTTTGCCGCCCCTCTGGAGAAGCCGCCTGGTGCTGAGGCATCTTTGCCTCAATTCACCGCACGGCTCTGAACTGTCCCACACTATATGGACGGTAAGTGCATATTCTGTGAATACGCGGCTCAGAAAGTCCCATGTAACTGCGAAAATTCTTTCATTCTTTTTGGCCTGACCAACCATAATATTTGATTGGATGACTTCATGTATCTTTGATTATATATTGTCGTCATAAACGAAGGAATTAAAAGAAGAGTAATTTATTGCAACAGATGATAGTTATAGTCTTTTCATATGTTTTTTTTAATTTGTTTATTCATAAGGCCTTGTTACCAAGAATGATGTCACAGTCATTTCCCACGGCATTAAGGTTCAAAATCGCGTGAACAAACGCATGATAAAATGGTAAAAATAGCGTTTTTTCCATTTTTTGTGGTTAATTCTGCGTCTATCAAAAAACTTTTACGGTTATTCCCTAGATGTTAATGCGTATTATCAGTACAAAAAAATACTCTGCGACATTCGGGAAACGAGTTTCCGTCTTTCGGAAAAAAGATCATAGGATTTTTCCAATTTTTTTTTGAGTAGTCGACACAGGTTATAAAAAATATTTTACGGTTATTCCCTAGATAAATGTTCAATGCATCTATCCTATTTTGTTTCAAAACATATTTAGTAACGGTTGTCGAGATATAAGGTCTCCCGTATTTAGAAATTTTTGAAATGTCCATATGCATACTCTTAAAGTAAACTAGTCATGCGTACCTAAGCGAACTAAAAAAATAAAGAAAAAAAAAACAAACTGTATAAATAAAATACTGATGCCACTACACGTTACGTCAACTTGTTCTTGTTCTAGATTTTATTGATTGTGTAGACGATTTTGAAAGGGATGAGGGAGAGAATAATGTTATAGGAAATAAATCAGAGACACTTGCTACATGATAGAAGCCATATTATGACAATGGGTACTTATTATGTATATTGCTTGAAACATAATTATTTTTGTTTCTTTTACTGGAAGCCTTTTTCAGAACATAATATTATATGTGTAATTATATACCTAATGCTATTGTAGGTACCTACTATGAAATTTTTGTTTGTTCCAATAAAATAAAGAAATTCAGTATCTCACTGATGGGCGTTGTCAGGGGGGCAGCTGCCCCCCCCCCCTAGGGAGTGTATAGGTATCAGTGACGAAGGGTGGATTTCTGCAGAAGGGAAGCCGGGGCTAACATTTCTTAATTGGATTACGTCATATTAGATACTAAAAAGTAACTCGATGGGAATCGTGTTCTTAGGTAGCTTCGCGCCTGATAGGTATCTATTTTTTCATACTAAATGATACGTCACAAAAATCACATGATTACCATACATTTCCTTATCATATCATAAATTTTCTAAAATTAGTATCAAAGTCCTTCAAAATACAAATGTTTTTAAAAAAAATGCCTGCGGCGGTATTTCTTAATAACTTAAAAAACATTTCTCATACATATTATTGTTCAAAGAATTATATACATTTTCAAATAAATCAAGCCACATCACGACCTTCTTCACTATGTCTCACAAAAAAAATCAAAGAGATTCATCACTGATGAATCTTTTTTATTCTGATAATCATCACTTTGGGAAAGAATAGAGATAGCGAAAAGTCGTTGATTAACTGGACATTTTCTTGTAGGCACCTAAATCTATTAGTGATCTAATCTTCAATTGGCAGCCGAGAACGCATTTCATTTGCGGCTTGTGTAATACAGTACCCAGAGGAAATACTCGTATTGCGTGGTAGGTAGGCGTACTATAGTAAAAAATATAGAAGTCTTTTCTCAATCATCCTTTGTTTGTTTTTGGGGGCGCTGAATCCGAATTTCAGCTCTGCGACCTCGTAGGTGTGATGGATTCTGAGAAATCCTATAAAAATTAGCGATCACTTCAATATACTTTCTGGCGCCTAAGCCGTCGGTCCATTGAAGAAACTTTTGGGTAGCATTATTACCGAAAATTAAATTAAAGAAATACTTTTTAAAAATAAATTAATGAAATAAATTAATGTTCTTTAGTAATTTTTTTGTACATTTTTTAGTTTTGTAGTAAGTTAACATTTTCCTCTAAAAATTTGTAGGTTTTGAGCACAAGTGAAATGAAAATAATTTTGATTAAAAGTACTTCGATGATCAAAGGTTTTGAGTTATAAGCGAAAAATTACAAATAGTGTAATTTTTGATCGAGAGTGGAATTTACGCCCTTTTGAAGGCCGCAAAAATGAGTTACATCACTTTTTATAGAAAATTGAATGGTTTATTTTGAGATTCTTTTCTTTAAAATAAATACCTACTTTTTGAGTTACGAGTATTAGTAAAAATCTGTAAAAAGATCATTTTTCTCGCATTATTCTGAGATTTCTTGATTGTATACTATTGAGAAAAAGACTTCTATTCTTTTTCCCGGATTTTCTACCATATTACTGAGTTAGTAGTATTTTACATAAAATCGGGATTTTAAATTTTGTTTTCTAATTGGCGGGTAAATTTGCGGCTAGCGCACTTGCGCGTTTCGTCCATAGAGATAGGGTTTCGTCAGTTTCGTGCTTGTCACTCATTAGGATTGCCAGAAACGTTGAACAAAAATAACCCATTCAGTCGCCAGATTCTAGAACACAAAATTATTTAAATACTCATTTTAGTTTTTAAATCTGCCGATGGCGTTAGTAGTAACATGGTAGTAACTTTTTCTGGTTGATCCAATGTTCATATTTTAGTTACATTAGATCGCACACTATCAATTAATTATACCTACGCCAAATAAAATTATATTGCCCAGTCCACACCGAACCTCACGAAAATATGAACATTTTGGGTTAACGAGGAATGTTACTACTAACGCCATTGGCAAATTTTTTAACTACAAATGAGCATTTCAAGGTTTTTGTGTTTTAAAATATCTCACCTGATAGCACAGAAATGGGGAAAATTGTTCAATATGGAAACACTGATGGGTAATTTGGCGAGTCGGTGGTTGTCGTTGTTGCATATTTTTCCAATACTTTTGATATTTTTAATGTTGCGGTTATATTAGACCAATATTTCTAGTGTGATTTTAGTGAAATAAATACCTAGTTTGTATCACATAACGGACAATGATTGTTAAACTTTTAGATTCCGTAATTAATGCACAAAATTTCATACAGTATTCGTAAAGGCGTCATCGAGTAGTATTCAGATTCCTTGCCTATTATTTTTTTATGGCACATTCTTGGTGCGTTAGTATTATTTACATTATGTACAGCTCTGCATAGTTATCTTGCCTCGCCAATCGCTACGCTTTCAAATCAAATACAGTTGTGGTCGGGGGCAGTCGTGAGCCCGCTGGGTTATAAATTCGTATTTCGCATCTGTTACGCTTCTCAGTCTGTAGAGTTCATTCCGGCGAAGGTTCATATTGAAGGCGGCTTCCATTCATTTTCCAAGATGATGATTCGTATGTTTCTTACATTCTTGTGTTTCGCGCTTTGTAAATCCGAGGAAAGTAATGTGACTTTAGTTGTAACAGTCTTCAGACATGGGGACAGGACACCCATTAGCTTTTATCCTAATGATCCTTGGGCTGCCAGGAAATGGTGGCCTGTAAATTTTGGCCAGCTGACAGAGAAAGGGATGCTGCAGCATTATGAATTGGGGCTCAAATATCGAGAAGATTATGGAGTAAGTAACATTGCAACATACCTACTTTAAATTTAATTTGCAGAGGTCAAAACTGGTCAGTCAGTTTTTTTATAATTTGTGCTTTTATTAATGCAATTTGTCACACACCCCACGATTCTTTTAACTCATATCACATCCGTCCTTGAGAATCTGGTCTACATGGTTAATCCATCTGGTTCTTGAATACCCCCGTTTCCTTACAGTACCTATTCTTTCTCCCAGGTATATTTTCATAGTTATCCTGTCATTCATTCTCTCAACATACCAAACTACCAAGGCTTATTCTCTTACATCCTAGTTATAACGCCCGTCTTACAGTCAATCATCTCCCTAATAAAGAACAATATTATAAATAGCAATTGTTGCTAAACTTATGTTCTATCAATATCTCTGAAGATGTTTTAATCTCCATGTGATAATGAGATTTAAGATTTGTATGAACAGTCTATTGATCTTTTATTTTCCATCTCTTGCAGCATCTTCTATCAAAATCGTACGATTCAAATGAACTTTATGTCACATCCACGGATTTTGACCGAACAATTATGTCAGCTCTATCACACTTGGCCGGTAAGTGATTGGAATTTACTGAGCGTATGGCGTAATAAGATTCAACAAGTTTTATGATTGTATTGTTATGTAATATTTAATCAATTAAATGATAGCTTCACATGGTGGACGACTCTAATAATATTGGTGAATACCTACTCCAAAATCATATAATACATTCCTGTTAACTTGGCGGTACAAAAGGTATGCTTAAGTTGATGTAAGTGATATATATTCCATATTGTGTCTTAGCCCTAATGGGTTAATAGAAAAAAATACTTAAATAATTCTGGTAAACTACGTACCATATTTAGTAAGTGCTGACGACAGCTTTAATTTGCAATCCTAAAAGTTTATCATTAAAAATAATACATCACTTTCGTCATAAAAAAATAATTCATTTTGTAAATTGTTCTTCAGAAATCTGATTGTTGTAAAGCATTTTTGATTAATATGTCATGCAACATTAGACTTAACAATGCCAATTTCGCATCTATCCACCAAGGTCTGTAAAACCATCGATAATTAACTTATCTATCATTTGATTTATTAAATATCATCATTGATGATCATGCGAATATTTTGTTTTGTACATTTAATTGTCAGGGATAGGTGAAAGTAAGAAAACTTACTTCTAAAAAATAAATAAAAATAAAAATTGATTGGAAATGAGGAAAGGATACAATAGTTATAAATGATAGTGCCAATAATAGTATCATTTTATCAACGCAATTATTATGTATTGTTTATGTTTAATTAACAAATTACTTTCACCAATTCAATAAATATCTGAGGCCAATTTAAAAAAAAAAAAAAAAAAAAAATTCAATAAATAACGTAATATAACAGTACGTTTATGACCTACTAATAATAAGTAATTCATATTTAATAAGATAATGAGAATACCTCATTATCTATGAATGCGTCATGTAAATTAAGTTGACTATATGATGTGTATTGTTGAATATAGCGACATAACTAGGGTTGCCAGATTTCTTGCATGTCAAACCGGGACACCCCCCCCCCCCACCCCCGTCGACGAAAAAGTTTTTTGGTGATTTATTTATTTTGGGGCTCTAATTTTTTTATCCAATCAAAAATGCGTCCTTAGTTACGTCATTGGGGAGAAGTTTCAAGTCGAAAATTTTACGAACGTAGTAGTTCCTTACTTTATACATAAACTGTCAAAAATAACACAAAATGATAAAAATCGTAAGAATATAACAACATTTCCGAAAACCGGGACATTTAGGCGTCCCGAAAGGTTTGTTCGGGACACCGGGACACGAGGCGTAAAACCGGTGACAGTCCCGGTAAACCGGGACATCTGGCAACCCTAGACATAACACCTAATAAAGGGGTTGCCAAGTGGTCAAATCTTTTGTCAACTGTAGGAGTTTATTTACCTATTCTTCTTAATTTTTTGTATGCATACTGTCTAGGAGTCATAGTTCCGCAACAATATTCCGCGTCAGTATTCTACTGCCTTTGGCATCACCTTGTGGGTTTCCTCATGAGCCCCTGCAAACTTCTTGTCAAAACAGCTCTCAACTACATGTTGGACATTCTCGATCTGGCCACATTTCCACCTAAGGGGGAATGTGGCCCCTATTGCCCCACTGCAAGTACCCGCATCTACTGTGACCAGTTCTGACCTTATTTAAGGTCATCTATTGGTAAATATGCATAGTTAAGATGAAACATGATACACCACCATTACAGGAACATGGTAAACCTTCAGAATGATGCAAAGGGAGAAGATGTCTCGCAATCCTGTCTACATTTAAATGAATAATTCACATATGTTCTCAAGGGGAAATGCATATTCTAAGAGAGGATTATAAATTTCATAAGGGTTATTATATAGTAAAGTATTATATTTGTCTGGTAATATCACGGATTATAAATATTAATATTATATTCCTGTAATAAGACAACAGATAAGATTATTGTATTATTATGTTTTTGACATTTCTTTGTTTATTGACCTCAGTGTTATCTGAATGTCTCACAGGGAAACGTAATATGTACTACATTATCACATAACTACTTACTTGTTTCTTGTTTCAACTGGTTACATTATTATGGTATTGTGTTTTATGGTTTGTGATAACACAGACAGTATCACAAACACTGAATTATTCCTTTCTTCGTTCTTTGACATCCTCTTTGTTTGTTTTGAAAATGTAAACACTTTAAGTAGGTACCTAGATTAAAAAAACCTCAGCCATATTGTTACTGTCTTCTTCAAATATGAATTGGTCTCATGTTTAAATTTAAGTAGAACTGTTTTTGAGATTAATTCTCATTATGTATTGATGTCATTTCATGCAGGTAGTGTGGATGTATCATTACGTCAGACTTTTCTATCGGAAAGTAAATAACGGAATTGATATATCAAGGTGAACGATTGATATTTGTTTTTATTGACAAATAATACCTACAGCAGTACAAAGTATTGTTTCTAATGTGTTAAATATTTGCATTGAGTTGTGTACATATGACAATGCTAAGCGATTATTATAGCAAGGTGTTCATTGTTTCAATTTAATATTGTATCTATTATTTACATATTTATATGCAGGTCTCTATAAAGTGGATTCAGGCAGTGAATTTATTCCCGGATTGATGTGGAAACCTGTTCCAATTCGAACCATTCCAACTTACGTCGATGATTTGATAGGAATGAAAGCACCCTGTCCAAGATTTGATTGGGAGTTGACAAAGTTCATGAGAACTAAATATTTTAAAGATATTTACGAGAAATATGTACCAGTGTTTGAGTAAGTTTGTGCCATCATATATTACCTTACAGTAAGATTATTTACCTACCAAGCTGAAACACTAAGCTGACTCACTATCATACAATGAAATACAGCATTAACATAACATAATATCGTAAATCATAATTAATCCAAACAATTAAAATACATTCAATTGTGTTACAAAATCAAGAACCACACCAAGGCTACCTACCGTATGGCACATTATGTAGCTGTTATTTCTTAAAATTCTTTGTTTGGTTAGACCTTGGCGGTCTCCATAAGTAGCTGATTAAATAATCTAGAGACAGTTTGTCTAAACGGAATAAGATCGTAATATTTTATTTTTAAATGATTTCAGGTATTTAACTGAACACACCGGGAAGAACATTAATACTTTGCTAGATGCGTCTTATATCTATGATGTATTATTCATTGAAGAGATGTACAACTTCACCTTACCTAACTGGACATCGTCAATCTATCCTGATGTACTGAAGAATATATCAGTTGACAGGTGGGCTTCCAATCATTCATATTCATGTAATGCATATAGTCATTGATAGGTGAAATGTAGGTACATTTGGGTATGTAAATTAATATTACAATCGTCTGATTTGTATGGGTTGGAGAATAAAATGAATATCTAGCACCTGGTAATATGTATAAGTTCATTGTTTCAATTTAATATTGTATTTATTTTAGTTTTAGAAAAGTGGATTCTAGAGATAATTTTTTATTTGCATTAGGTAGCATTATACAATATAATTTGTTATAAGTGAATGAATCAGTTATATTAAAACAGACTGTTTGTGGTGACATCATTATAACACATGTGACATGAGTGTACCTACATACATAGTATGCTATATCAACTGATATCTGTTTCAGCTTTCGTTTAGAGACCCACACTCCAGAATTGAAAAGGTTGAAGGGTGGTCCATTGATGAAAGAAATAGTTCATTACATGGATAAAACTGTTTCTAATGATTCCGCATACAAGTTGGTAATGTACAGCGCCCACGATACAACTATTGCAATGTTGCTCAACTCTTTAGGAATGTTTGATTTACAACTACCCCCGTATGCGGCACATTTGATATTTGAACTATTGTTACCAGGTAATGTAATATTTACTTATTTGTTCTTTATTACATGTGATAAAACATAATCATATTTGTTCCGTCAATACAGATGGTAAAACTTATTTGAACAGGGATATCGATAATATAAATAAAGTTCTTTATATTGACAGTTGTAGGAATAGTTATATATGTATTGTGTATGCAAAGAATTGGTTTAGAATACATTGTCTACTTTTTGGCACGGCTCCCAATGAATAGAGTATTATCGATTGTCACTAAGAAACAGGGAAGAAGATTGTAATCTTTAGTACCAGGCAATCATGTATTTGTACATATTACAGATGAAAGTGTTCCCGAACACAAGGTTCGTATAAAGTATCAAGGAGAAATTTTGGAAATACCAGAATGTGGCAAGATATGTCCCATATCTGAGTTCAAGACTCTTTATAAATGGCTAATTCCAGATGATCACAATGTAGATTGTCAACTGAAAATATATCAAACAAATGTAAGTTTTATTGTTTATTTTTGCTATTGCTTATTTTCATTCAATATGTGATGCTATTCATTGAGCATTTTACAAACATAAAATTATGGAGCCTTGCGCGGAGCAACCTGTGCTCTTGATGAATTATGTTATGAAGATTACCATTGTCCCTATAAATTTATATTTGTCATTGCTACATAATATAACTGCCATGCTTTTTCATTACTCATGCTATCATTAAAACAAGAACTCTCAATCGATGATAAACACCGATGGTATGAAACATTGTATGTAAGTAATAAGCTTTTAATAATGCTTTGATTTTTTCAGCATTGGAAACTGTTGGGTGGCGTTATATTTTTACTAGCTGTTTTTTGCTTGATATCTTCTGCTGTTGTTGTATTTCGCACTCAGAGTAATTCAAGATACACGCGCTATAACAATGCCCATGTAAAGATAGTACCGCCTGGTGAACCAAATGAAAAATGATATCTTATGTTACCCATTGTTGGTTAGAGAACACTTCATTCACTTAAATGTGTCTATTTGTAACTATAGTAATGTGTTAGGTCACAAAATTTTATATTACAACTTTATAAATTAAAAGTACAACACTACTACATTTATGTCCATTTACTGTCTTTTTGCGCAGATTTATATGAGACATGTCTCAATGGGCAGATCTCAGTTCTTTAAAATTTAATAGAATTAATTTTTATGTATTATAAGTTAATTTGTTCTTGTTGCCAAATAACATTTATGTCTATTAATGAACTGAACATAGTACATATTTTTGATGGGATATTGTTTCTTTATCCAGAGTTAATTGTTATTACACTGTTTTAATAATAAGGAAAGTATGTACATATGTGGGTTCGTGTAGAGAAGCCCAGATCGTTTTAAAGAAAAATATTTTTATAGGTATTTCATAACTTTTTCGTAAGTACAGTTTTAACCAAATACCTGCACTGTGAAATGAATATGAGAACAACTGTAGATAAACTGGGAAGGTTATTTTAGATATAATTCCTTTCATAGATACTACATTAGTATATGGATACAAATGACTCATATCATTATGTGCTAAATAAAGCCTGGAATAAATATGCCAGTAATATACTTATTCAATTGATCAGCCGCAATTCATAATTGATAATTTATACTGGGATAATAAATTCCATCCTCCTATAGTGAAGAAAGCACAAGTATGAAATTTGCTTGGTGAAAAGCTCACAGGTTTGCAGTTTTTTTTTTTCTTGGTTATTGACATGTTTATCTTAGTCTTAAGAACTAGTGATACATAAAAATGTGACAATGTGTGTTATGAAGTATTAAAATCGGACTAGTCAGTGAATATCTACTATGATTATGTATCTTTAAGCTATAGTTGTGCAGCAAATATACATACATCGTCTCTATTTCTGTAATGTTGTTATAATATGCAGTGCAGATGTTAACTTTGCTATCAGAATTTGGACCCATTTACTTATATGATATTTGTTATTGAATTAAAGTTATTGAAGATTGTGTGAAAAGGTATTAATCAAGAGTGAGATATAAGTTATTATTTTTATCCTAGGGTTTGTTTGTGGTAAAAAAATATTGTATTTTATAAGTAAAAGCTTTTTACATAGGGAGCTAATAGTTTTAAGTCTTATGATTGTGATGGGAAATATAAAAGTACATTATCTAGCACTCGTCCTGTGCTAATAGTTGTATTCACAAGCTTAACGATGTACTTGAAAGAAGTACAGTGTTTTTAAATATCAAAGTGATGATAAAATCTCTTCGTAGAAAAAATTTATGTTAGTATGTACTATTTTTTATGTTACTTTTGACCGTTTCATTTAGTGTTTGAAATTTGGGACTGCCTAAGAAATGTTCAGTTGATAAGGTGGCTTTTATTGGATAAGTTGGCTTATAAAAGTTTTTGATTTGAAGCTTAGTGTTGATGAATCCTGTACTTACATAAATGGTTCAAAGGGTTAAAAAAGTGTTTAGCTATTCTCCGTATATCGGTGGTGTATATAGGTTTTCATTTCGGGGGGGGGGGGGGGGAACTAAGCCGGACTCTTCAATCCGATTTCTTCAAAATTCTTGAGACGAAAAAACTTCTGGAAGAGTCAATTAAAATTGTAACATGGACGCAGTAAACAAACAAACAAACAAAAATAGCGCCGCAGGTGAAAATTTTTCATGAAGGCGAGTGAAAAATGACGTGTTTTAGGTTTGCATTATAAGTGCTGTGTTATAAAATGTAACAAAAAAAAAAGCGCCGCAGGAGAAATTTTTTTGAAAGATGGGTGAAGCGATGGACCTGGGATCTTTCTGTAATAGATGGTAAATCATTGTCTGACATTGTCTAAACCCCTCCCCCCCTATATATGCCACTGCAATATATATGAGGGGGTACCCAAAAATAACCGAACTGACGTTGTCGTGGGTAAAGTTTTTGTAGTACCGCGTTCTAACTTTAAGAGTGTATTGAGCTATCATTTCTGAGTCATTATACCAAATATCACTCCCTTAGAAGGTTCCATTCTTATGCCGTGGATTTTTTTAGTGACTATTGTCTCAAGTGCTGCTCGTTTTTTCAATGGCTCTCATAAAAACCACGTTGCAGTTAATTTTTTGCTTTACGTTTCATAAAACCATCACAGAAACTCTTAGAATATTAGAAACGATCTACAAAACAAGTTTGGATCTCTTCTTTCAAAGTAAAGCATGCTGTAAACTGATCTTGTTATTGTTCAGTAGTGAAAAATCGAGGCACGAATTTGACAGTCACCCTATTCATCCCCAATTTTTTTTCATAATTCGGTGCACTGAACTCCAAGTCACTCCAGGTTTTTTCTGCAGCGCCCCATTCTCAAGAATCAGCCGTTGAAAAAAAAAATGACGAATGCACAATACAATGGCCATAAAAAGTCCACATAAGCTGAATGGAACGTTCTTTTAAACGTTCTCTAAACTCTCCTAGAGTTAGAACGCGGTACTACAAAAACTCCGCCCACCACAACAACAGTTTGGTTATTTTTGGGTACCCCCTCGTTTATATATATTTAATGTAAGTTTTATAATAACTCCCAAGTTGCATTTTATTTTAAATACAGATAAGTTTTTAAATACACTGCTGTCCTATAGCCATGCTAGATTGAGAAAATGTAATTTTAATATTGCTATTTGAAATAGTAACACCATGGTTGAAACAGCCGGACTTTTGTATAATTCAAAATAAACTCAAATGTTATTGTACTGTAATGGGGATTGTTACAAATTTATGTCAATGAAAAAATAGTGCACTGAATATAATTTTAGGAAGTGATTTTTCTTTGCAATTCACATAAGAAATCAATAAATGAGATATTTTGATAGAGAAACATCTATGTAACTTTAAACATTCATATTTTTTTTATAATTGTCAATTTCATAGATTAAAAAGCCAATTATTGAAAGGCTCTCAAGGTGTAATTGATCCTTTTTCCTTATTCCCCTTTGTGAATGATACCCATTACGTGTATTTTGTAATATGCCTTACACTAATGTGAAATTTTAATCAAGCATATCATTATTACATAAAGTTAATATTATCAATAAATATATTCTCCGATTGCTAAGTTTTTATTTGTTTTTGCTTTTGGGATCTGAGTTATGGTAAGTATATTACAAACTAATTTTATGTTACACCTACATATTTTTATACATAGTACATATCTACCAATGCTTTCATTCTGTTCAGGGAACTTGGAGATGCAAATATCATAATTTGAACTGTGATGTTAATAACCTTCCACCACTATTTGACATGGAAGATGCAACTGCTAATGAAGAAGAAGTAGAAGAAGATTATCAAAAGTTGGATGAAGAAAATCAAGAAGAACAAACTTGAATTCAATTCAAATCATGACATAAATAAATACATAGAATAATTGAAACATCATTAGGTAAAATAATTGTATGGGGAGTTTTTGGAGATTAATACATTTTGAGAGCATATTATAGTCAGTTGATCCCCAAACTAAACTCGTTCATCCCCATAATGTGTTTCACTAGTAGATATGTTTGGTGTGGGCTTAGACTACTACCACATTATTAGTGTTACAGTGAGGTAAGAATAATGGAGAATTTGTAGAAATCATTAGTGAGTCAGTTTACATGATGAGGCCCTTTGTGGTGGGGAAACACCCACAATATTATTCTGTTAATACTATTAACTATATGTCTACAAAATTGAGGTTTCGTTTCATTAAAACTATAATCAATCAAATGTTACTTTCTTTAGCTGTTCAACATTACTCACTTCCTACACAATCTCTTGTGTTGCTGTTCCTTGTAATTGTCAAGCAATTATCCTTCATTCCAACATTATGAAAATGTAGTAATGATTAGTTGTTATGTATTAAGTTTTCTGGACATTATTCGGCCGTAGAACACTTATAACTCTCCACTTCCGATGATTTTATAATGTGAGATAGTACACTAATAGTTGTCAGCAACATCCAGACGATATGTTGAATATTATTCTTTATATTTTTAATTGACATTTCAATTAAAATCTGTTTAAAGACACTGATTTCTGTAAATAAATTACTACTATGTCTTGCATTAATGTTGTAGAGTTCTTGCTTCAATACTGATGCTAGAATAACTATTAAAATGAAACAAGTGTGTTTAACTACTTCTGTTTTATTTATATAATAATAGTAGAACTAACATTACATAGATAAATGTCACAGCCATACTTGATTACGAGTTAAATATGATCAAGCGGCAGTCCTATTAGTAACTGCAAAATACATGTTGTGGGACTCAGGATAAATTGGATAAGCTGCTTTTGTCTATGATATTTGAGTCTAATACTGATAATGAATTTAGTCCAACTGATCGCTTTGTATATACATACTATAAGGTAATTTGTTGGCATATAATGGATCCGTAGTAAACTTGTTATAAATATTTGATACATTTAATGTCCATATCGCTTACACTTCGTGTTTTTTATTGTTTAGCAAAATACTTTCCATAAATCCCTCTTTATCATTTAACATTGTACTAGCCCTAATTGTGCCTTTTATTTCAATTCGTTGCAAAACAGAGTCTTGGTTGTTCAAACAGCTGTGGATTTCTTTACAAAAATCCAGTAGAAACGTCTTACACATGATGGAACCAATGCATTTCATCTTCTGGTTTTAGATATTGACGAGATTACGAGTATTCGTTAAAAATGATTAGGTTTAAAAATTTACTGTAAGAGCAAGAAGGTAATATAATAATTAGTATTGCGTCTAATTACCGCATGACTAATAAAAGTACGTTTGCCTTAATAGTTTAGTTGGAGTGTGCATACTCTGCATAATAAGAACCTTGAAAGGTGAAATTTACTCCCAAATTCATTTTGTGGAAGGTTTCAGATCTCAGTGCAACCTCTGATTCAATTTTTTAACACATACCTATTACGAAAATATATTTATTAAGACAAGAAAAAACCTTGTGCACTTACTTACTGGTACAAGATTCCATGGGAACCACTTGTAAGCTAATAATTTATTAGAAAATAATCACTGAAATAATCAATGAAAAAGTATTGATGTATAAAACGTCGACTGACCTTCAAACTCAATAAAATTTTGTTGTGTCATGCTAGAGAAAAATAACTCTTGATTAGTATTTGGGCTTATTTCTATAAAATCAACTTGGAGGAAAGTATTTTGAAGAAAAGCAAGTGAATTTATAATTCTTTTTTTACTTGTTCTGCGATCTGCTAGATATAGGTATGTCAGACACTAACATACCAAAAAATGTGAAGTATCTGACCCGTTGTGTAGCAAAATGTATATTTTTACCGAGCTGTTCATAAAAAATCATATTTCCTCTCAAATAAAGTAAGAAATGTAAAGTGACTAATACCTAGATATAGCTTCGGATGTCCTGTGTGTGTGTACAAACAGTAGTTTACTTTTAATATAATTCGCAAAGCAGGTGATGATACCTTAAAGCATTGTTTAAATGCATGTGGGTGGGAGGTAATGTTTTATTATTGACTTTAAAAAGTCCAAATCATTCATAATATTATGTTCCTGTGTTTAACAAAGTAAAAGAGGGGTGCAGTTGTGCTCAAAGGTACTTTAAGGCATCAGCTTTTATAATAATAAATAGGTAGGTACATAGGCATTCAGATGTTCTTCACAATCCCAGGGGTCAAAATTGTCAGTAAATCAGGAAAAGTCAGTTTTTTTTGTGACTGGTCAGTAAAAGTTTTTTGAAAAATGGTCAGTTTTTTAGGGTTTGGCACTCAAAATTTTCACGTTGGAGCCCTAAAAACTATTCAACCCCCCCATTATTATTTTTTTATACATAACACCTACATTTTTAAGTCTGGGTAGTCAGTAAAAGTCGGTATTTTTAGACTTCTGGGTCGGTAAAATCTGCATATTTTAACACTGAACCTGTTTTGACCCCTGCGATCTACAATGTACTATAAACTAAGGAATGGTTATCACAAGTTCTTAAGTGGAGCTATAAGAGCAAAATAGTATTAGTGTGCATCATTCACAAGTTATCCGGTGTTGTGCTATAATAACTAATCCCCTGACATGATGAAAAAGTAAAACACTTGATTGAACTATGTATATTATCTTCTATATTTCATTAAACAACAAGACCAGAGAAAAAGAAATAATAAATTCTTAAATAATTATAATAGCATAGAGCACAATACATCCACCATGGTGCAATGGTTAACCAAATTTACTTAGTATTTACTTATTAATTCAGTGGCCGGAAATATCAAACATTATGCTTGATGAATAATGAGATTAAATGCACACTTAAAATATTCACACTCGACAATGTCAATCTAAACATTGTGTGCCTTAAGGGTGCTTCCATTAAAAATTATATAACTAGTAATTCATTAATGCAACAATATTCCTAAGATTAATTATTCAAGTAAATCGAGAAATTGACATGTAATAAGTTCAATACACTTGATAACATTATTCATATTTCACGGCAATATAAATTATTTACATATCATAATAATGTTCATTCTTCATAACAAAGAAAAGGTGCCTATCTATCAATTTTCTTATCTCAACGAAGAATAATAGACACCATATAAGACTTATGGGCCCACTGAGAATATTTGTAAGATTAGTTAAAAATATGGTAACCTTATTCACACTATTTTATCAGTAAAATTCATCTCTTGTACCACAATGTGCAGTAAATATTATGTTCATTCTCTGTATACATCAATATTGATATAAAGTATTAAAGATCTGCTTCGAAAATTCGAGACAAATTGGGGTGTAAAACAGGCAGACAAATAAAAAATTCTTTCTGTAAAATGAGAAAGAATACTTATTATATATGATACAAGTGCAAAGAAGAAACTGTGTAGTATGATGTTAATTTTGAGATTCTTAGATGGCAAAAATATTTTGGGAAATCAATGTAAAATTATGAATGATAAAGTATTGAAATTTGTGGACAATAAAAGTGATAGGGCCAATCCAACCTTGGAACCTTTTGAGCAAATAAATACTGAGTGCGACAGAAATTAACTATGCATGCAAGGTTAGGAACATGACACCCTATCCCACAAGGGATGCAGCATGATGGTATAATCGTTGTATCATGGGCTTCGTACCAGAAAAACTGCTGATAAATTTGTTCCAACTGAAGTTGATTATTCTACACAGTATATTTATTTATACTTATTATAATTTATTACAACATATTTCATCATATTATTCTGGTATGCAGCCAGTCTCATAATAATTGATAAAGAAATTCGCAAGCGAAAGTATCTAATTACATGGCTCATTTAACTAGTTATAATAATTAATATATTACTCTACAATATATTCATACTTTATATCTAGAACGATTAAATAAAACAAAAAGGACAAAGTCCACACAGTATGTAAATACATACTTAATAATTAAAATATTAGATTAACACAATACTATGTATGTGTATGTACATATTGTAATATTCGTATAGTATTGCTTAACTTGAAATAGTGCTGACAAAATAAGAGGTTTATTAATAACAAAGAAATGCAAAATAGATGAGTCACTGATTCGGGGAATTTTTCGGCTAAAACCGAAGCCGATTAATGAAAAGGGCTTAAACCGAAAATCGCTGATGCGACTGCCACGGAGGTATGGATTGTCAACCCCACAAGAAACGTTGCAGTTAGCTTATGTAGCCATCATACTATTTGCAATGGGTTGTATTATTCCTGCCACAGCCCTTGTTTTTATCAAGTTTAGATATTGCCATTATATTTTCTATTGTCTGTTACTAATACATTATATCTTTGGCCAGACTAAAAGAAACACACTGTAATCATTTATTAGTTTCTTCTTACTTACGCTATTTATATCAATAAAAATCAAACTATAATTTCACAGTGGCTAATGGACCCTGATTAGGTAAAACAATACATGAGATGGTAACATTTGCCTTCTACATTGCGAGTTAACACAATGAGTGATCTTCTACAGTACTATAAAATGAACTGAGTAATGAAATACACCAATTAAAACCTCTTAAATTACACCTTCCCCATTCTAGGTATACTTTCGTGTGAGTGCAGTATACTTCTAATTAACTGCTTATCTTGTACACTGATTTGCACATTTCAGAAGAAAATAAAACAACAATTCATAAGAAATTGAGAACTATTCATCCGACAAATTATACGGACGTGTACATCCGATCCAAATTTTTTTATAAGTATGCTATAAATATATCTATCTACAAAAATAGTTAACGAGAGGCTTCAACGGGTTTAGAAGGCTTAAAAATGGCACGAACAATTGGCTTGTATACAAAGGACCATGGGAAGAATAATATAAACCCTGAGAAGTAGAGTGAAGAGTAAGCCAGCCACCACTTACTAAAGTTAAGTAACGCAAATGGAATCAAACAATACCCCATAAACACTGTCACATAGCATTTAAGTACAACAGATGATATCACTTTGAATAAAAGTGTGTTGCAAATATTTACAAATTTGTTATTCTTCATAACAATGCTTTCAAATTCTTTCTCCATGACCATAATTGCAAATTCTAAAAAGAATGTCATATAATAACCGCTATGGAGACCATGCCACAATGCAAGGAACAATAAAGTAATGATTTGACTTGCGTAGCGATTGCCAAGGAAGGCCATTCTTTTATACACATATTGGGCTGCCCAGGCGTTTGTATTAAGATTAAAACTCTCAATGTAATGCCCAAATCTAGTGCAACCTTCATAGATCTTCAAATTGATGTTACGACAACCATCCCACAAAGCATTTCCCTTCTCATCTTGTCCATTGTAAGCGAGACCAATTGTTATGCAAGCACCTGAAACACAAAATATATTCATAAGAAGCACCTGATATGTATGTAGGAGTAAGTGTATTACATTCGTAAGAAAGAATCAAAATAAAGGTGGGTAAAGTACCTTCAGTAAGCAACCAACAGGACAAATATTTGCTCAGGAATATTTTCCCCCACAATCCAACAATCAGATGCTTTTTGATAAAAGACAGATCATTAAACTCTTCAGTTAAAAAATAATCAACTGAAAAGTACGAGATTCCAATCTGATAGACCATCAAGTAAACAAGTCCTATCAAAGCACGTTGCCCACCAGCCGCTACACTAGATTTAAGTTTATTTTCATTCTTGCCATCAACAAAATTCATAAGTCGCAACATGGAGAATTGTGGTCCTACTAAATAGCTGGCTGGGAAAAACACATGAGCTGATATTTCAAGAAAAGTGGGTTGCCGGCGCAGGGCTGTCTTGCGGAAACTGGATGATAATGTGTCTGGATCTTTAGATCCATCCCACAAATCAAAGCATAGTCCAATCAATCTTAGAACCAACACACAGTGTGGCATAGTCCACTTGATGTCGTAGGTATCAGTTTCAGTAGCCCAGTATCCCACAACTAGGTAGGTGACATGGAAGAATAGGTTCGCAAGAGCAGTTACTTTCGATGGTCCAAACAATTTTAGAGTAACGAATGTAAACACAACTGCCAGTAAGCTGTGGTACACATCCATACCAAAATTAAACAGACTTATTCCAACACCACAAAGAAAGAAGAAGGCATTTTTGATTAATGGACTTTTCTCTCTAAGAAAGGCCAGATAAAACCACGACATAGGATAACTAATTAAAATAGAAAAAAGCAAACGGAATGCGGGTTCCGACGCCCCGATAGCGTCGGCAAGGTATTTCATTAAATTAAAGTCCATTCTTCTTCACTTAATCACCAAACACGTCACTACAACACAAATTTTCCGAAACAAAATGCAAACTGCAAATGCAATGAGATTCCTTTTCTTTTCTTCCACTTTGCTTCATCTTTGCATTGTGACTTGTGAGTTGGGTCGAAAATTTAGGGACGTCACGAACAAGTGATTCTGCACATAGATTCTACATTCGATTCTTTTCATCGATATCAAATACTTTATTTTATATTCGAATGCATAAAGAATCGTCACAAGACTCACAAGCTTGGAGAGGAGGCAACAAAATTTTTAATACAGACGTAGCATGAAGAAGTGAGTAAATACTGCTGCACGATTTTTTAGACTTAATGAAGAGAAGAGGGTTGCGATATGTAAATCCGGTTCATTTTCTTTATGTAAAAAAGCATACCTATTGTAGTATTGTATTGTACTAAAGAAATTTCTATTAATTACATACATCTTCTTCCGCTTATGTCCTCGGTTGGATAGGGGTGAGCCCCTACATATCTTCGCATCTACATATCTTCTCCAGAGGCCCCTGTAACTTGCAGCTTTTAAGACCTCTGGCGACTCCAACCACAATTTCTCCTCGCACACCTTTGCCACCTGCTTCTCCTTGCTATTTCTGGAGTGACCCATTGGTCTTCTGGCTGCACGGCAAACGTTTCTCTGGAATGCGGATGACGTGTCCGAGCCATCTCGGCTGGGACCTCTCTATAAAGTGGGTATGAGTGTGGGTTCCACTCCGAGAGTCGTCCTTTATTTTTATTGATTAATGAATTTCAATACTCTATTAGGTTCTTACTTGATAGTTTTAGGAGATATAGGAGAGTCGCATACTTTAAATTCGGAAAAGTATCGACACAAGTATTAGTAATTTCTTGTTAGGTATTCAAATGAAATAAATACTCAATATCGAAAAATGATCAGAATACTTGTACTTCTCAAAATGTGAGTATGCGACATCCCTAGTCGAAATAACATAGACGTCTAAGCGAAAGAAAAGAATAATATTCTCTATGGTCGAAATTGACACGAGGCCGTCGCCATATTGTTTATGGAGGCCGGGCCCAACTGACATTTGACGATGATTACGCCATCTAAATTGTATGGGAAAAAATATTCCGTAGTTCAAGTGTTTGTCACCGAGACAAGGTGTTTGTCACCAATACAATAAGGAAATACAGGTTCCCTACGATACAAGGTGACGTCACCACTCGTGGCGGTGATAGAATTCGAGGATGTAGGCTTGTACTCTACTATCGCAGGCTTCGATTGACACATTGACACTCGACGATGTGTGAGACAATCTGCTTGGATAAAATAGGTCTGTTTACCATAGGAGTAAAGAGTGCAGATATAATACAATTATAGGAACGGCTTTTCGTCTCATTCTCACTCATGTAAATCGTGCGGAGATTTTCATCATGTTTTCATGCCGTTGGATCTGAGGAAGGTTCCCTAGCTCAGTGGCGGATCCAGGATTCAATTTGGGGGGGGGGGGGGTTGAATGACGTCACATGGTAAAATGTAGTGTCACTCAACGTTTTGGGGGGGGCTGAAACCCCTAGATTTGTTCTATATAAAGTAATGTCACTCATGGTTTTAGGGGGGGGGGGGGGCTTCAGCCCCCTAGCCCCTCCCCTGGATCCATTTCAATTTTAATTTGAATCCTTGATTCATAAAAAATAATACTAGATAGGTACAGTAGAGCTGTAAAGTAATGTCTCCTGAAACTCAGTGCACAATTTGTTGCTTTTACGTTTAGGAATAATTTACTCTGAGCATTTTAATAAGTTGTCAGCATAAAGAGTATATGTGTTCTGTGAATGGGACACAGTAGATACATTTAGGGCTGCCACCTTTCAAATAGGGTAGGCCTGGAGATTTCGGAAAAGATCGTAGGCCCTGCCCTCTCTCCACCCCCCTTCGATGTAGTATTTTTTTTAAATGCATCCAATTTTTCGTCCACGGGGGAAGGAAACGTTACAAAAACTAAAGTTGTTGACCTTGGGCAGCATGAAAAATTTGTCCATAGTCCCCGGCCTACTCAACCTTTTGGCAAATCCTAGTCTAACCCGGAGATATACGATACTAACCCGTAGCCCGGAGAACACCACTCAAACCCGTAGACTCCGGGTCAAACCCGGAGAGGTGGCAGCCCTAGATACATTACATGTACCTACTAGCATTATACATTCTTCATAAGATCCTGTGCCACAGGTAACCAAGTTCGGGTGGAATACCGAATTATAAAAAAAGGAATAAGATCCAATGATCCAGTGAAAATTATTAGAATGATCCTAAACTTTGATTATCGAAGTACCTAATCAAAAATTTCTTGCAGCCTTAGCTAATTTTAGGGCATTCATGTTATGTAACACACCTTTGTAAAACCCACAGATTAGTAAGTAGGTATTATGGTAAAACAAAGCGGGAAAGCGGCAAGATGGTGTTGAACTGGTTGAAACCAAAGCTGTCCCTTAATTTTTCTTTTATTAACTAGTTTAGGAAGATTACTTACATCACCTCCATGCCGGAAGAACACTCCCAAAGCATGAAACTTTATATTATTTAGTTCTTAACAGTGGTCACAAATTTTTTTCTGCTAGTCGGGTTCAGTTTACATTTCAATAAAACTGTAAAAACATGTACAATCACATTGATTTCTTCCACAGCCTATTAATACACCTGTGGCAAACTCACCGTGGAAGAAATATACCAGTGTCTGTTTCTTTTTATACATTTATATTTTGAAAGTTTCTTGTTAAAATGGTCTTCCACAAAGCAACACTTAAAAATAATACAAATTTCAAGATATTTCCAAGCATTCAACTCCTCAAGTCAACATACTTACCATACATAGGTACTATACTACAGCATTGGATAATGTATCTATGGGATAATTCAAGTCCTAATGAAGAAACTGAGTGTTTCTCTGAATGTGACGGAGTCTAGGAGTGTGTGCTAGGATAGGGCTGTCTGGCGCTCTGCCTACCCTCAAGGGACGTGGCGTGAGAGTATGGACAGGTAGAGATAGATAATATAACCATAATACGTACATTATACAAGGTAACTCCTGATTCAGCTCGCAATTTTGGCTTCTTTGTAGAAATATGAGTCAGTTTCCTGGGTGTCGGAAATCCCATGAGATGAAATACAGCATGATTTTTGGCCAAGAATGTCATCATGTATTGATTATTATAATGAAACCAGTTTATATAGAAATAAAGGTTTATTGAATAAGAATATATATTAATGCATATTAAAAATAATTCATCAAGAAGTAAAAATATAATCATAAATCTATATAATATTTAAACTATAAATAAATGTTACCATATTATGGAACATAAATATATTAATCAACTGAAAGTTGAATATCTTATTGTATCTAATATAAAAAAACTTTACTGTTTCACAAACACCTAGTTTAGGGATGCCATAATTGTTGGACTGCGAACCACTACACCTCCACCTCAAAAAAACCCTTGAATATTAAACTATCAATATTCGTTTCGTAGCTTAGTTTAATAGGCGTGAAAATTGTTTCCTTACAAAAAATGTCAACAAAAAGGATTCGCAGACGTTTTTTTTTTAGAAAAATTGATGAAATCATGTACTTGGTTTTAGTTTTCTTTGTTTACCATGCAAGTAGCGCCACAGTCCAAATTTTTGTCATAAGACATGAGCGATTACCTGTCTACATAAAAAAGGAGTGGTGTAAATCTTGTTAGTTTTATCAAAATAAAAAATAATAGGTACTGATGATATGAACGCAGAACATGTAAAAGAAAAAGTGGCAATTTTTTTAACGAATGAATTGAAAATTTAATGGGTTTTTTACGTAATAAACTCTCCGGGAATAGTTTTCTTGAACAATTAATATTAAGAAATCCCTGAATGGGACAATGACTGTCGGACCTCAAAACCAAGACATGTCCTGGGATGTATGGCGGCCCTAACCTAGTTACAAAATATGTATGTACAAATTAGACGGGAACACAATATATCTTAGATGTGATGAAAACTAAAATCTGAAATATCAACTATAACGAGTATTAAATCCTTTTGTCTCTATTCGACTAGATTATATAAATAATATCACAGAACTTTATTGTTACAATAAAGATCCTTTTGAGATAGTATACACCCACCTAATACAGTCTATATTTTGCAATATTGAATAAAATAATACATTTGTGTATGTGAATAAAAAACTAATGCTTTGCTTTGCTAACAGCGCCAAGCTTAAACATCTACATAGATGCTAATATAATACTGAAATTAAAGAATGGTAATAAGACAGTAATACAATAAAATTATCAATAATTAGTAGGGATCTTATGTAACAATACACACATCTGAACAATATCATCCATCCATAAGTAGGTATAATAAAGAGAATCAAATTAATAATAATAAAAGGTACAATAGTATATCAGACAATAATGCACTTGAACCATAGAAAGACTTCTATATTTTCATGCAGTTTCATGCTGCTCACACAAATAAAACTTACTTTGTAATTAGGGAACTATGAAATGTGGGCAATATGAGTGGTGTCAAATGCATGTACAACATAAATAAATCAGTAGTTATACCGATTATAACCTCCACGCCTCCCACCCCTGCCACGGCCTGTATCGTTGGTAGGCTTCTTCTTGAATCTCTCCGCCATGGAAATAAGCTCTTTAGGCACGACTTGCCCCGCTTCTTCCAATATTGCAATGAGACCTTCAGCTTTGTCCCAATCCCTACGTGACATATACGTTATTGCTTTGCCTGTACGTCCAGCACGACCAGTTCTTCCAACTCTATGGACAAACTCTTCCAGACTCGTAGGGAAGTCAAAGTTGACTATATGCGTGATGTTCTCTATGTCTATACCTCTACTTGCGACATCGGTTGCTACCAGAATGTTAGCTGAGCCATCCCTCATGTCTTCTAGTGCCTGCTCTCTGTCAGACTGTTCTAGTCCCCCATATATGGATTGGAAGTTTACACCTTTTAGTGCCAAGTCCGCCGCAATTGTAATAGTCGTAGTACGTTTACTACAAAAGATTATTACTTTATCGTCATCATTTAATGAGGCAATGAAATCCAAGAGAATTTCAAACTTCTCCTGGAGGTCATCATTCACAAACAACAAAATTTGCTCCACGCTATGTACGGCTGCTAAGTCCAAAGAACCAACAATTACTCTAATAGGATTCTTCATATACAATTCAGCTAAGCGTTGAACTCCAGATGGCCAAGTGGCTGATGTCATAACCGTCTGACGGTTAGGTCTGATTTCCAATAGAGACACTCTGATCTGTGGTCCAAAACCCATGTCCAGCATTCTGTCGGCTTCGTCCAGCACTAAGTAGGTGACAGCTTCTACGTTTATATGCTTTGCTTTGACTAAGTCATTTAGCCGTCCTGGTGTAGCAATCACTATTTGGACTCCTTTGGAAACAATTTCAATCTGATCACTTCTACTAGCTCCTCCATATATACAAACGGATTTGTAACCTTTGTATTGATACTTCTTCACTTCCTTATCTATTTGTATGGCCAACTCTCTAGTAGGTGCTAGTATAAGCACATTAGGCCCATTTCTCTGATGTACGGGTATCGGTTGATTATCTATATGAATCAGTGCTGGCAAGAGAAATGCCAGAGTTTTTCCTGTTCCGGTTTGAGCGATTCCAATCAGATCTTCTCCACTCAAGAGTACTGGCCATGCTTGAGACTGAATAGGAGACGGTGCCGTGAACTGCTGCTTGTATATCTCATCCAAAACTTCAGGGTAACTAGCAAATGCTTGTTGGAATGTGTGTACTGGATTGGGTATTTTTTTGCATGGTGAATTATCCTGTTGAATCCTCTCCACAGTGATTTTATTATTATCTTCTCTCCAGCGAGTCACTTGCCAGTCACTCATCCCTGCAATTTCGCTATCTTCAACATAGAAATCTTTGTAGATTGGTGGTAAGGTTGCCCAGTAAGCTTCCTTGGCCCTCTTATTTTTCTCTAAAATACCTTGCCAGTCATAACATTGTTCGTCTTCCTCTTGGTTATTTGTAGGTTCCAGTTTTGGCGGATCACAGTTATTTTGGCCATCAGAAAATGTATCAGAGTATTTCGTATTATATGAGGCCTCTCCATTGTCACGCCGTTTTTCATAGACTTTCCGAGGACGTGGTCGTTCTTCCAGCAACGCTTCGATCATATTTCTAGCCTTATCCTTGGCATCTGGCGATCCAGACAGCTCTATTGTGGTCATGTCAGAGCTCCCTTGATTCTTCAAAATGTGGATTTTTGCTCGGCTCTCTGACTCCAACTCCCTTATTTTGATCCCTCCCCGACCAATTATTCTGCCCACGAGGTTGGACGATATTTTTATGGAATCACCATTATCTTCATCATCACGTTTCCTCCAGTTGGAGTTGGATACGACCCTGGATCGATTAAAATCTCTCTTTTTATTGGACCCTTTATAATCATTTGTCGATACTGTGTTGGGCACATAAATATCTTCTTCGCTAAGCCATCCATCATCTGCCATCTTAACAGATAAATAACAAAATTAGAATCTAGACAAACCGCTTGTTTAAAATGATAAAACTGAACTCAGAACTGTAATAACTATAAAATCACAAGGCGCACCATCACCACCCGGTTAAAACCATAGAGATACCATATATCAGAGTGTCACACGTTTCTATTTTGGTGTTCTGCGCATAAGCCAACATCTACCACGTGGAGTGTGGCAAAACAAACACGTTTGAGGAGTGGGTTTGTATGGACAGTCCAGTATTATTGATAAAGAGGCAAATAATTGATTTTTAATAGTAAAATCACGGATTATCGCTGAAGGGAGTTCAAATTTCGTACAAATATTAGTACACAAAAATACGTTTTGCCACACTCCACGTGGCCGCCCCATACAAGATGTTGGCCTACGAAACTGTCTACTGCGCAGGTTGTCAAACACTCTAACTATTCCTATCTCTATGGTTAAAACAGAAAAATTGTTAATTGAGTAAAGCCACAGAACACATATACTCTCTAAAGGCGAAGATACACACGAGAGATTTTGGCCTCCCGGATACCAAAATGACAGGTCTCTTGTGTGTAAACACATCGGAGACGCGAGATATCTCTCGATACCGCGCGCCTCCTGAGACGGTCTGCGCACGCAAGTCTCGCGTCGTGTATTTTACATATTTTCGTCTCAGGGGACGCGTCTCCGGTCTTTTGACATGTTCAATTTTAATCTGAGGTCTCTTGGAGATGTTTGCAACTGAATTGGATTGGCGCGCGTTGGCACGTGGTTTTTGTATTGATATATAATTTTAAACATTCCTGCGATTGTGACGATATTAATACATTGTTAATAATAAAATTGTTAGTTGATTATAATTATAATATTATTTTTAAATAATGGCGGATTAATAACAGAGTTCCATTTGCATTTGAAATATTAATACAGTTGTGAAAAATACATTAACATTACGTGTTTTGTTATTCCCTTCATGTCCTACAACATTTATAGCAAACTATGTAGTTACCATTTCACCCTTTAATATTCATCGAAGGAACATAAGGAGGAAACAAAATTTCGCTACTCACAACGGTTTCGGGTATGTAGTGCATACCGATACTTGCTTTGGCTTATGTCACTGATGTCATAGGAATGGTGTACATTAAAAGAAGGTCTAATTAAGTATTCTATTTCATTTACTAACGCAGAAAAGGAAATATACACATACGCATATAAGTAAAGTACCGACCGACATATGTACATTACTGAATCGATAAATAATTTCAAAGCGGTATATACTATAATTATATTTATTAATCACAATACTCGTAAATACATGACACTACATAGAGTATGTACACAAAACCAAACGCCATTATGGCGCCAAAAATACTAATAGAATGTGTACGGTACAGCTACCGTACAATATCGATGTAGACGGCTGTAGTGTGGGGCTGGTCTGCTCTGCGAAGCGCCAATGCGTGTCGCCGCCTTGCGTCGGGGAACTTCTCTCTATTGCGCCTGTAGACAGCGGTGGATACACGATGAGCGGGTTGTAAGGCTGCTCCGTGTCGTCCAGGATCCGTGTCGTCTCCTCTACTCGTTCAGGGGGCGCGGTTGACACACGGTAGCAGGTTGTAAGGCTGCAGCGTGTCGTCCAGAATCCGCGTCCTACTCGTCTTCTTCTTCACCCGGCAGCTCGTCTGCTTCTTCGCCCGGCGCCGTCCCAGGTACGATCTCTACCAGCCAGTGAGGAGTGTTTGCTGAGGGCACCCAAGGTCGCACCGTCAAGCGGTACTGACCTGCGACTTATACCAGACAAACACACACACACCAGTAGATAGCGATCGCTTACCACCCTTACAATAGTCACTACCCGCTAGCGGCGTGATATGTACTAATTAAATAGTACAGCTCACTGCAGCCATTAGGTATCGCGCAACTATTTGCAAGGCAGCCTGCGGTCCGTGGTGAAAGCGATGGTCAATGTTGATGAGCTGCGTAGTCCAATATCCAATCCGTGGTAGAGGCGAAGGTGATCCAAGAGAAGTCCAAGGTGAGTAGTAGAAGAGAAGGTCAGAGAGATGTAAACAGCGTTGTGGTCGGTTCAAGACTAACTTTATTTTCCGTTTGTACTGCTTATATACTATTTCTGTGTGGTAGGGGTAGCGCGCGGGTAGCGGGGAGGTACGCAGTCGTCGTACACGGCCCGTGCGCCGTGTACGCACGCCTGTTTTTGTGCTATAAATCCCTCGGTTTTTTCGCGCGCCGCCCCTAATAGCATCCGTCTCTCGTCGCAGACGGTCGACTGGCGATGCGGCCACACACATACAATTTAACACAGGAAAATAAATCATACATATTACCCTATGCACGGGCCTCCTAGCGACGGTTACGTATATTTGACGTTCTATTTATTGGTCTGTGGAGGCCCGTGCTTACAAAACTACATATTTCAATACATATCAGCATAATTATAATTCTATAGCCTACTGCACGTACTTTGAATATCGTATCTTGTAGCTGCGGGTGTTGGGGGGGAGTATCATCTGGATCCCGTTCGATACACTCCCCCCGTGAGGGTTCCCCTTACTAGTCCGAGGACGGAGATCCGGTTGGTAGTACGATGATTTTGACCGCTGGGCGGGTGTAAGTCCCGCGGGCTGTCTTCACTCGTGCTTGCCGTACCTGTCCATCGGCTGCTGGGAATACCTCCTCTACTCGGCCCAGCGGCCACACGTTCCGTGGTTGGGACTCGTCCATTAGCAGCACTAGGTCATCTACCTTGATTGGTGCTGCCGGCGTTGTCCACTTCTGCCGCTGGGCCAGCGTCGGTGCGTATTCTCGAAGCCATCGCCTCCAAAACTTGTCTGCTAGCTGCTGTGATATGCGCCATTGCTTGCGTAGGCAGACCTCTTCGTCTTCTGCTCCGTAGTGGGCTAGGCGAGGCCGCCGGCTTGGCTGCCCCAACAGGAAGTGGTTGGGGGTAAGCGGCTCCTCGTCCTCTGGGTCCACCGAGATGTGTGTCAGCGGCCTGCTGTTGACGGTGTGTTCCGCTTCTGTTAGCGCCGTCGTCAGTGTTTCTTCCTTCAGCGGTTGACTTCCGATGGTCTTTAGGAGAGCCTTCTTTACGGAGCGGATCAGCCGCTCCCAGGCTCCCCCCATGTGCGGTGCGCCTGGCGGGATAAAATTCCATCTGATCCTCTGCCCCGTCAGCTCGTCCAACCACTTTGCGTCCTTCCACAGGGCCTGTACTGCTTCCCCTATCTCCTTCTCGGCCCCGTGGAAGTTTGTGCCGTTGTCCGAGAAGATCTGTTGGGGTGTTCCTCTTCTCGCGGTCATCCTCAGGAGCGCCATCACCATCGAGTCGCTGCTGAGGCTGTGGGCGACTTCTATGTGCACCGCCCTTGTTGTTAAGCACGTAAACAAGGCTCCGTACCTTTTCTCCCGGCGGCGTCCGATGGCGACGTTCAGGGGGCCAAAGAAGTCCACCCCCGTCTGCGCGAATGGCTTGGTCCCGTGGTCGAGTCTTGCCGCCGGGAGTTGTCCCATCATGGGAGGTGCCGGCTTTGCTTTCTCTTGCCGGCACCTCAGGCACGAGTATATCACCTTCCTTGTCGTGGTGCGTAGCTTGACGACCGCCAGGTCACGCCTTGCATCGGCGATCGTCTTCTCCGCACTCTGATGTCCCCCCGCCTCGTGTAGGTATTTCAGTACGAGGCGGGTGTACGGGTTTCTCCCGTCCAAAATAGCAGGTTCGGCAGGGCTTTGGGCTGCGTCTAGATGACGCAGCCGTGTCCCCATTCTGAGGACGCCCTGCCGATCTAAATACGGGGACAGGCTGGTTATCCTGCTCCCGTTTTGAATCGTCCCTTTCTGGGCAAGGCTTCTGATCTCCATTGCGAAGTCTTCCTCCTGGGCTTTCTTCCCCCACCACTTCTCGGCCTCTGTCACTTCACTTGCGGTGAGTGTGGCTGTGGTGGGTCTTTGTCCTCTGCATGCTCTCGTGAACCTCTGCACCCAGGCGGTGACTCGCAGGAGTCGGGTCCATGACGAGAATTTGCTTGCGTCCAGTATGTCTTGCTTCTGCTTCGACACTGTTGTGCCCACAAACTTCTTGACCTCCGCCTCTGCGTCTGGATGGTTCACTGCAATGCTCCTTTCTTGTGGCCAGTCTTCTTCCGGCCCCCTGAGGAAAGAGGGCCCGCTGAACCACAGTCCTCCTGGACTGAGGTCTGGTAGGTCCCCGTCCCGGGTTCCAACATCTGCCGGGTTCATCTTGGTGGGAACCCATTTCCAGTTGGCTACCTCCGTAAGTTCGTCGATTTCACCCAGCCTGTTTGCGACGAAGGCGGAGTAGGTGCGGGGGTCGCTCCTCAGCCAGCTTAGAACTGTGGACGCGTCGGTCCAGTAGAACGTCTTGCCTATCTTTGATGCCATCTCTCGTCTGATCGTTGCGGCGAATCTGGCCGCCATCACCGCCGCCTGCAGCTCCATTCTGGGCACCGACATCGGTTTTAATGGGGCCACCTTTGTCTTTCCCCCGAGGAACGATACTGTTGTGTCCTCAGGGGCTCTCTCGACGAGGTAGGCCACGGTGCAGCAGGCGGCCTCTGACGCGTCGGCGAAGACGTGTAGCTCCACCTCGGCCTCTCTGTGGTGTCGGCAACATCGGGGAATGGCACACCTTACTTCTCCTATGTTCGTTGTCCACTCCCTCCACCTGGCCGCGTGGTCTTCTCTCAGCTGCTCGTCCCACCCGGTCTTCGCCATCCACACATCCTGCAGGAGAATCTTTGAGCGGATGGTGAGGCAGCTGATAAAACCCATCGGGTCGAATACCTTCATTACTTCAGACAGCATTTGTCGTTTGGTGGGCCAGGCAACTGTCTCTCCTCGCGCCTGGCCCCACTCGAAAATGAACGCGTCTCCTCGGGGGTCCCACTTCACGCCCAGCACTTTCTCGTGGCTGGGCTCGGGACCCCCTATTTCCACTAGGGCTCTTGCCCTCTCTTGCGTGGGGATGGCCCCCAACACTGATGGGCAGTTGGAGGCCCAATTCACTAGTTGGAACCCGCCGGTCTTCAGCACATCCCGGACTTCTTTGACGAGACGGGACGCGTCCTTTTCATCGTGGGCCGCGTCCAAATAGTCGTCCATGTAGAAACGGGTCTTGATCCTCTCGGCCGCCGCCGGGTACCTGTCCGCTTCTCGGCTGGCGACTTGATTCCTGATGTATTGCGCGCTGGCGGGCGAACACTTTGCGCCAAAAATAACTGACGTGAATACGTATGTGGTGGGTGGTTTTTCTGGCTTTTCCCTCCACCAGAAGAGTTGCGCCATCTGGTCCTCCGGCTTCATCCGTATCCGGAGGAACATTTCTCTGATGTCTGCCGCTATCGCAATTCTGCCCTCCCTGAAGCGTAGTATGTTGCCGACCAGTGATGACAGCATGTCTGGACCCGTAAGTAGCTTGTCGTTTAAAGATGTGCCGCAACATCTTGCGGCGGCATCGAAGACTACGCGGATCTTCCCTGGCTTATTCGCATTCGTCACGGCAAAGTGGGGCAGGTACCACCTCTTCCCGGTGGCACCCGCTTCAGTGGGCTTCAGTGGCCTGGCGTAGCCCTTGGTGATATATTCTTCCATCCTGTTGCGGTAGGCGGTCGCCAGCTCCGGATCCTTTGCTAGCTTCTTCTCCAGGGATGCGAATCTTCTCATTGCCGCGTCCCTGTTGTCCGGAAGTGCGCCGCCGTCTTCCGCCCACAACAGTCCAGTCTCCCAGCGGCCGTTTCTCGTCCGCCGGGAGGTTGCTTCCATTAATGCTCCGGCCCGCTCATCCGCGGCTGATGTCCGGTGGGCTGCGGTCACTCCTAGCGCGTCCACTGAGAAGTGCCCTCTGACGAGGTCTGTGAGCTCGTCCCTTTCCGTGGTGAGGTTGAAGGCGTAGGCTCTCGTAGCATCGACGTGATTCACTTGGGCCCCGTGCACCGCCCACCCCAGGGGCGTCCGCGACTCAAGGATGGGGTCGCCTATCACTTCTTTTACCTCCCGTGGTGTCACCAGGTGCGCATAATCTTGCCCTATCAGGAGTAGGGGCTTCACTGGGGCGCCTGGTTTCTTCAATTCTTCTCTGGATCGTGCCACAATCTGCGTCGGTAGATCCAGGTCTTGGATTGTGTTTGCGTGTATAGTGTACACTGCGTCCTTGTCGCCGCGCACTTTCAGTTTCACACGCCTCGAGTAGTGGGCGGCGGCTGACATATCTTGGATTCCGAGAAGGGTTAGCGGCCTCCCCGGCCCCTCAGCTCCGATCTCTTCAGCGATGCATTGATCCACTAAAGTCTGTGTTGAGGCCGTGTCTAGGAGCGCGTAGGTATCCCTAGCCCCTGCAGGCCCGCACACTGTAACTGGAACCACTGGTAATAACACTGTAGAGTCTACGGTACACGTAGTTGCCACTGTTACACTCTCCGGTGGGTGGAGGGTGGTGTGATGTGATTTGTCACACCCCTCCACCGTACACTTCACTTTACACTGTCGCGACGAGTGAGCGTCACTAAGGCACGCGAAACACAGTCTTTTCGCCTTAGCACACGCCCAGCGTTCGTCAACACTCTTTACTGTCCAATCGCGACACTTTGCACTTGCATGTCCCTTACGCGCACATATCACACAGCACTTTTGACGTCCTTTAGCCGGCGCGCCCGCGGTCGGTTCAACATGGCGGGGGGCCGTTGTAGCACTTGGCCCCTCCTCATCGACCCGAACGTCCGGCTCAGCATAGACGGTCAGCACTGTCGCTTGTTTGCGGCCCTTGGGTAGTTTCTGCTTCCTGACGAATCCCGCCTTTATCATTGACGAGCGCCATCCTCGGTACCACTCACACAGTTGTGCGAGGGTTGGTGATCCTGGTTTGGGGGCCACTGCAGTCATCCAGCCGGCGGCCTCCATCACTGTCATCTTCGCTAAGAACAGCTGCAGGATCCTGGGACTTCTCAGCAACTCTCCATCCTTCACGGGGGCGAGGGTGGCTACTGCGTTCTCAAGCAGCAACCCGAACTCGTAGACTTCGTCGAGGCTCACAGCATGGTGGGTTCTCTCCGGGAATCTCTGGACCATGTCCCGGACGACGCTTTCGGCGGCATCAGCTCCTCCGAACGCCTGTTCCAGTAGGTCCATGATCTTTGATGCTGCTCCCGGCTCCGCCCAGTACAGCGTCGGTCCAACTGTCCGCTTGGCCTCCCCTCGTAGAGCGTTGAGTAGACGTACCCTGTTTTCGCCGTCGGACATCCCAAACATCTTGGTGGTGTCTGCGTAGACCAGCCGGAACGCCTGCCACTCTGCGGGGTTTCCATCAAAGGGTGGTAGGTCCTTGGTTCCCGACTGCCGTGCCAGGATAGCGTCCCTCCACCTCCGGTCAGCTCTGTCTTCATTGATGTAGCCTGGCCGGTTGTCGTAGAATCTGTCGTAGCCGCCCGGTCGGTCGTAGAACCTCTCGTAGGCCTCCGGACGCTCGTTGATTCTGTCGTAGCCGCCCGGACGATCGTAGAACCTCTCGTAGTCGCCGGGCCGGTCGTTGCTTCTCTCGTAGGCGCCATGGTTGTCACGAATCCTCTCGTAGCCACCGTTGGGTTGATCTGGGAATCGCCTGTAGCTCTCGTAGCGTTGGTCGTGGTCCCTCGGGTCTCTTGGTGGCTCAGCGTCCGTGGTAGGCATCGTGCTTTGTCCTCTTGTAGCAGCTGCAGTGGTTGTTGTGGTGGGCTGCGTTGCGTCTGCTTGCGTCGGGGCGGCCTGCATCGTGGAGGCTTGCGTCCCGGCGATACGCGTCGTGGCGGCGACCATGTCGGTGTGGGTCTTCGCCAAGGCGTCGTACCTTTGCTGCAGCTCTGCCATCTGTTTCTGCATCTGCTTGAGTGTCTCGTCTGTGCACGTCCCACTGGTACCGGTAGTGCTCCTCCGGTCACCATCCTGGCTGCCTTCTAGGGTGACGTCTGCATCAATGGCGCCATCCCGTTCTTCCTCGTCTCGTGCTGTACCCGATCGCAGCGACATGGGCATCTCGCGTCTTCTGGGGCAGATCCGCGGTTCGAAGGACCAAATGTACGGTACAGCTACCGTACAATATCGATGTAGACGGCTGTAGTGTGGGGCTGGTCTGCTCTGCGAAGCGCCAATGCGTGTCGCCGCCTTGCGTCGGGGAACTTCTCTCTATTGCGCCTGTAGACAGCGGTGGATACACGATGAGCGGGTTGTAAGGCTGCTCCGTGTCGTCCAGGATCCGTGTCGTCTCCTCTACTCGTTCAGGGGGCGCGGTTGACACACGGTAGCAGGTTGTAAGGCTGCAGCGTGTCGTCCAGAATCCGCGTCCTACTCGTCTTCTTCTTCACCCGGCAGCTCGTCTGCTTCTTCGCCCGGCGCCGTCCCAGGTACGATCTCTACCAGCCAGTGAGGAGTGTTTGCTGAGGGCACCCAAGGTCGCACCGTCAAGCGGTACTGACCTGCGACTTATACCAGACAAACACACACACACCAGTAGATAGCGATCGCTTACCACCCTTACAATAGTCACTACCCGCTAGCGGCGTGATATGTACTAATTAAATAGTACAGCTCACTGCAGCCATTAGGTATCGCGCAACTATTTGCAAGGCAGCCTGCGGTCCGTGGTGAAAGCGATGGTCAATGTTGATGAGCTGCGTAGTCCAATATCCAATCCGTGGTAGAGGCGAAGGTGATCCAAGAGAAGTCCAAGGTGAGTAGTAGAAGAGAAGGTCAGAGAGATGTAAACAGCGTTGTGGTCGGTTCAAGACTAACTTTATTTTCCGTTTGTACTGCTTATATACTATTTCTGTGTGGTAGGGGTAGCGCGCGGGTAGCGGGGAGGTACGCAGTCGTCGTACACGGCCCGTGCGCCGTGTACGCACGCCTGTTTTTGTGCTATAAATCCCTCGGTTTTTTCGCGCGCCGCCCCTAATAGCATCCGTCTCTCGTCGCAGACGGTCGACTGGCGATGCGGCCACACACATACAATTTAACACAGGAAAATAAATCATACATATTACCCTATGCACGGGCCTCCTAGCGACGGTTACGTATATTTGACGTTCTATTTATTGGTCTGTGGAGGCCCGTGCTTACAAAACTACATATTTCAATACATATCAGCATAATTATAATTCTATAGCCTACTGCACGTACTTTGAATATCGTATCTTGTAGCTGCGGGTGTTGGGGGGGAGTATCATCTGGATCCCGTTCGATACAGAATGAATGCAGCAACAGACCAAAGTCTCGCGTCTCGAGATAGTCCCGTGTATTTTAGAATTTGATGACAGGAGGCGATTGTCGGCCATTTTTACTAGAGATGCCGTCTCTAGAGACGAAAATCTCCCGTCGTGTATTTCACTGAAGAGACTGACGCCATTTTGTCAGTGCCTGGAGGCGCGTCTCCTGAGACCCCGTATATCCACACCTTAACGAGAGAGTAAAGCAAAACTAAAAAAGCATGGATGGCGATCCGCGAATGGCGCGAACGGCCAGTGTTGCCACACTTTTAAAATCCAAATCTGTATTTCAAAGTCTAGAAATCTGTATAAATCTGTATGAGATTGTAATAAGCCAAAATCTGTATAAAAAGGCATAAAAAGCCAAAAAATCTGTATAAATGAAGTTTGTAAACAAACAAAATATTGTAGTTTATTGAAAAACTAACCTTTGTGGTACCTTTTTGAGAAAATAACAGTACTCGTGCTTAGATAAAATATACTAATTTCTTTTTGTACATATTTTTACTCATTCTACAAATAAGATTTTCATCTATTTACTAATTATCAAATGACAATTGAGATCGAATCTGTTTCTTTTTACTTTATTCTTTAGATTCATCATAGGAAATTTCCAAAATCCCAAAAATCTGTATAAAACAGAGTAAAATTTATTATCTGTATTTGTCTGTTCCCGTTGCCTAAAATCTGTATAAATACAGATAAATCTGTATATATGGCAACACTGCGAACGGCCAAAGCAACAGTGTTGCCGTTTCAAAATAATCAAAAATACTAAACTGATCTCGAAAAAATATTAGAATATATCGACGTCGCAAACGTAATATAAAAATACCAGATATTTTTTTTTGATAAGTTTGTTGGAGTGTTATGTTTGAGTACATGGTTGGCGCAGTTTGTTGAGGCGGCAGTCTCTCGAGCGGGAGGTGCCGGGTTCAAACCCCGGCGCTGACGATGTATTCCGCACCGCGATACAGGCAGCCTGGTGCAAGATGTGCAGGAAAGTATTTGGGTTTGTGTATGCAAGCCCTGGGGTCCTGGGGGCAGATCCTTAAAAAAACCAAATTCTCTCTTAGCGACCTCAAATATCTGAAATAAGCCGAAAACTATTCTACTCATGGGCGTCGTCGAGGAGGGCGGGGGGTAAAGATTAGAATAGGTATATATTTTTTCATACTAAATTATATAACCCCACAAAAAATCATATTTTAACTACCATACAATATTTTTTCATTATATCATAAATTTTCGAAATTTGTACGAAAATCCATCAGTTTCATATAAAAATTGCCTGCGGCGCTATTTTTTGTATAGTTGCTTTTCTTTTTCACTAACTTGTATGTATTGTGTATTTCTCATTTAACTTCTTGGTTCAAGTGACTGGTTAGCAGACATTGCCAAACCCGGAATTTGAAATTATTTTTTAACAAAGATTTTATTTATTTAATAATTGATGACATTGACCGCGAAATATTTAAAGAAGAAAAAATTTAAAAAAAAAAGAATAACAATTTAATGATTAAATTTTACGAACCAGCAAAATTGGTACAAAATTTGAAAAAGCAACAAAATCTTTTAAAACATACCAAAAAAATCATTACATCAAAACATACTAACGAAATCTAAAAAAATACTATAAATATACCAACTATTCATAAAATACTAGTTTAGTACTAAAAATACTAAAAACGGCAACACTGAAGGTGTGGATATACGGGGTCTCAGGAGACGCGCCTCCAGGCACTGACAAAATGGCGTCAGTCTCTTCAGTGAAATACACGATGGGAGATTTTCGTCTCTAGAGACGGCATCTCTAGTAAAAATGGCCGACAGTCGCCTCCTGTCATCAAATTCTAAAATACACGGGACTATCTCGAGACGCGAGACTTTGGTCTGTTGCTGCATTCATTCTATTAGTTTTTTTGGCGCCATAATGGCGTTTGGTTTTGTGTACATACTCTATGTAGTGTCATGTATTTACGAGTATTGTGATTAATAAATATAATTATAGTATATACCGCTTTGAAATTATTTATCGATTCAGTAATGTACATATGTCGGTCGGTACTTTACTTATATGCGTATGTGTATATTTCCTTTTCTGCGTTAGTAAATGAAATAGAATACTTAATTAGACCTTCTTTTAATGTACACCATTCCTATGACATCAGTGACATAAGCCAAAGCAAGTATCGGTATGCACTACATACCCGAAACCGTTGTGAGTAGCGAAATTTTGTTTCCTCCTTATGTTCCTTCGATGAATATTAAAGGGTGAAATGGTAACTACATAGTTTGCTATAAATGTTGTAGGACATGAAGGGAATAACAAAACACGTAATGTTAATGTATTTTTCACAACTGTATTCATATTTCAAATGCAACTCTTGTTATTAATCCGCCATTATTTAAAAATAATATTATAATTATAATCAACTAACAATTTTATTATTAACAATGTACTAATATCGTCACAATCGCAGAAATGTTTAAAATTATATATCAATACAAAAACCACGTGCCCACGCGCGCCAATCCAATTCAGTTGCAAACATCTCCAAGAGACCTCAGATTAAAATTGAACATGTCAAAAGACCGGAGACGCGTCCCCTGAGACGAAAATATGTAAAATACACGACGCGAGACTTGCGTGCGCAGACCGTCTCAGGAGGCGCGCGGTATCGAGAGATATCTCGCGTCTCCGATGTGTTTACACACAAGAGACCTGTCATTTTGGTATCCGGGAGGCCAAAATCTCTCGTGTGTATCTTCGCCTTGAGTGTATGTCTAGTGATGGTCTAGTGTGGTCAAGTGGCTTGATTTGCTTCTATTGAAATTATTCAAGTGTTGCCATTATAATTGCGAAAAAGCTACATGTGGCGCCAGGGCCGGATTTACAGGTGTGGGGGCCCCGGGGCAACAAAGGAGTGGAGGCCCCCTATCCCCAAATTATTTTCGAAATAAAATGGTCAATTTTTTTAAAGGGAAGGCAATTAAAATTTTAACATAGACGTGGTACCTATAGAAACCAGTAATAGCGCCGCAGGCGAAATTTTTTCGTCGAGATGAGTGAGAAAGGTTGTGTTTTAGGTTGGCATTATAAGTTTTATGTCAAAAATGCAACAAAAAAGAAGCGCCGCAGGCGAAATTTTTTAGAAAAATGGGTGAAGTGATGAACCTGGGATCTTTCTATAGCAGATGGCACATCATTGTTTGACATTTTGGGGGGGGGGGCTTGGTCTCCCCCTCTATATACGCCACTGCTTTGATCCCTTCATCATCATGACATCTTTTGGTGTCTCCCAATGGTTAGAGCCGGACAAAATATGACTTAAGTTCTGAATTTCTTTCTGAAAACATATGAAACATTAAAATCTCAAAATATCTCCCCCCCCCCCCGTCGGCGATTTTTTTTCACAGAACAAGGCAATTTCACGTGGATTTGCAAAAAAAAAAAGTTCGAAAAAAAAATTATCTGGTATTTTTTTAGTACTATTTCAACGTCATCTAGTATATTCTAGTATTTTCTGGAAAAAAATCTACTATTTTTGCAAATTTTGAAACGGCAACACTGCTCATCACTGTACATCATGGATTTAGTAATACTAGTAAACTGGATACTCTTCTTGGCCGACTATTGCGGTTCTAGGGAAAATGGGCAGTTAGGCAAAAGAAGCAAAATGGAGGATTTTCCATACTAAACGGGCTATAGAAAACTGCGGTTTTCACATGGATTTTTGGTTTTCACTGTTTATATTTTAACTGGAAATGAATTATAGACATAATATTGACATAATTATAGGACCAAGGGATGTAAATAGTCCGTTAATCAGGATTTATAAGCATTTTTTTAACAAAGGAAACGGCACACAATGGAAGTAAATTAAATTACTTTTATTTTATTGTCATTAATTACAACATAAATTAAACATTGCACAAAAATTCATAAATACATACACATTAGCTTAAAATGACAAAAAATATGAAAAAATAATTCCTACATAATAAATGATGTATTTAAAACGTCTTCACATCCGTGATATTCAATATCATAATTAGTGATAGGTAACTAATGAAAACTCATTTTTTCACATTTTTCTTCTTGAACGATGCATAAGGTTTAATTCTTGAAGAGAAATCTGAAAAAAGAATAAGAAAAATAAATAAAAGTAATTTAATTTACTTCCATCGTGTGCCGTGTGCTGAAAATTGCTCATAAATTCTGATTAATGGACTATTTACATCCCTTGGTCCTATAATTATGTCAATGTGATGTCTATAATTCATTTTCAGTTGAAATATAAACAGTGAAAACTAAAAATTCACGTGAAAACCGCCGTTTCCTATAGCCCGTTTACTATGGAAAATCCTCCATTTTGCTTCCTTTGCCTAACTGGCCATTTTCCCTAGAAGCGCACCATAAGCGCACATAATGTATAGACAAACAGCTATGTTTTCTATCCAGTTTACTAGTATTATAAATCCATGCTGTACATAGTCGCCATTTTAGTTTTTTGACGTTACGTAAGGGTCGGTGTCGTTCATAATCTTTAAATTTTCCAGATCATTAGGAATAAATAAACATGAGCGCCTGGAGGCAAGCCGGTTTAAAGTAAGATCAGCTGTTTCATTTCTTCTGTAAATATATCATGTAAAGTGGACAAATACTAAGAATAGAAAGTTAGGTTATGTAAGACGATTTTCAATTCAACCCTTGTTCTTGTATTAAATGAATCATATTTAATCATTTGTATTAGCGATTATGTAATTCTTTTCAATAATGTACTCATATTTTTTATTGTAGATATTACAATTTCTATAATGCTGAAGCTATTGTTGTTAGTGGATGTCAGGCTCGGGATTTGATATTGCCACAGATATAGGAACTATTGTCGAAGCGCGGTCCCATTTATTTACAAGCTTATTTTGATTTAAAAAAGCGCTAAAAACATAAACTTTTGACAGGAGTGACATTTCAAGTCCAAAACATCGTAAATTTACGAAATTCGTTTAAAAAAAGACATTCTGACATTCTGTGCCCTCCTCCAGCCCTAACTGCAGTCGAGCCAAGTGAAATAATATCGTTGTTAGCACTTTTTTGAATAAAAAAAAAATGTTTTTCACTAAAAGTGGGGCCGCGCTTGGACAATAGTTCCCAGATATAAACTGTTCATTATGTAAATAATCACATTTAGCAATTTGCTTCTGCTGTCTCCTAAGTGTTATAGTTTCTCGTATTATTTCAAATCTTATATAACAGGTGTTTGTAGGACTAGCATTGTGTCATCAATATAATACTTGGTGGATATTTTCATTCAATTTTCATTTACATAAACTGACATGATTTCTAAACTGCAAGAAATAGTTGCAAAACGTCCTGGTTTACCAGGATTGTCACCGGTTTTATGCCTCGTGTCCCGAACAAACCTCTCCGGACACCTAAATGTCCCGGTTTTCGGAAAAGTTGGTATATTTTTAGGATTCATATCATTTGTGGTATTTTTAACAGTTTATATTCCAAATAATTCTTCCTTTTCTTCTTAAACTGCGTCTAGACTCTGCGAGTCTGTATTGACAGGATTATTCTCCTGTGATGTGGAACTCCAGCTATCTCTCCATCGCTTCGGTGGTCTTCCTGGATAAATAATGTTAAAAATTCCACCTGGGGCGCTATTAACACGGTGTTTGTCTACTATAAACAAACCACCAGGTTAATCACTTCATTCGTTGGTCTAAAAAAGTTCACCTGCGGCTCTTAACTTTTTGGTCCGTATTTTGTAAGATAAGAGTTTTATGAGCGGGGGCGTCCATAAAATTATTTCAGTTGTTCCAGTTTGATTTCCAAGAAATCTGACAACCCGAGTTATGCATGAGTATTTTCTTCTTCTTCAGCCCAGACCATCAATATCATTTGAATTTAAATTATGCCATCTAATACTAATAATTTTATTTTTTAGCTACATTAACTATTCCACGATTGCTGCCAAGATTTTGAGGAAATCTTTGAAGCCGGATTTACGTACTGAGGCAATGAAGAGGGAAGCTTCACACATTCGCTTCACAAAATGGGAGGAGGGAAAACCAATTAGTAAGTGATTAGAAATATGTTCTTAATTTAGAAAATTTATGACTCTGAAATAGTTCTGAGAGGCAGAGAAAAAATACTGACTTGGAATTGAGAATGTTGAATGTAGAAAGTACTGTACAATACTTTGATTGAGATTATCAATTATGAGATTGTTATACCAACCTGCGTTCAGTAGGAAATATAATGTAGTGACGCATAAATGAGTTGGCACGATATATTCTTAGTTGCTTGTGGTTCAGCGTAAGCGAAGCCAACGATAGTATACAAGCCTGGACATACGAATAACATCACCACCCTGATTGGTGACGTCACCTTGTCTCTGTAACAAACACTTGGGCTACGGAATATTTTTTCCCATACATTTTCTCCCAATCGTGGCGACGTCATCATCGTCAAATATCAGTTGAGCCGGGCCTGTATGATAATACTATTGTATTCGGCCTCAAGTAAGTTATGGTAGGAAGATTGATTGTGATTATAGTATTAGTATGTTTATTACTACTATACCCATCCTAAGTTAATCTTAAATTTACAATTCTTAATTAAGTGATGTTGTAATTTTTATTTCAGCTGCTAAGTAATTTTGTCATCAAAGTGAGTACAAGTTTACAACTTGTGGTCGCCTGAATTCCAATCCTTGTACACCAATAACACTCATATTAACTAGCCTGATCATTGTAAATTTTATCGTATGTGTTACCTCTTGTATAACTGTACAACAATCTTTACATTTTGCAATATGTACTAACGGTCCATAGAAATTTTTAACATGTACCTAAGCCAGATGTTTTACTGTTGATCCTTTTTTTGCATGTTACAGTCATTAAAATGTTTAACTTTTTGTATACTGTCCATAAAGTTTGTCAAAAACTGATACGATTATAAAGATTAGATTTTGTATTGTATATCCCGATTTTGTAACTAAACCTATATTTTGGTTTTCACTGGTCCATTATCTTTACTACATATGTACATAACTTTGTTAGTCACTACTAAGTGCTTGATCGAGAGTCTTAATTGATTTAGCTTGGATCAGCAAGCCCCTTTTTTCTGTATGAAACATCAGTTATAAGTGCAGGTTTCTAATTTGTATGGATAGCTTGTCTTTCTCCCCTGAGCTAGTCACTTTAATTCTCAGTTCACTCTTGTAGTGCAGTAACGAGAGCAAATTTAATGGCATTTTCAGGAAAATAATACGGTAGTCTACTTCCCTTTCATACTTTACGTATTTGGGGGCACTGAATTCGAATTTCAACTTTGCCACCTCGTAAATGTGATGCGTTCTGAGATATTCGAGAAAAACTCAGAAGAAAACGTTCTTTTTAGAGACTTTCGCTCATAACTCGAAAAGTATACATTTTAGAGAAAAGAATCTCGAGACAAGAATAAACTAGAGTAAATTTCCTACAAATAGCGATGATACTCATTTTTCTGAAATAAACTGCTTACGCGCTACTATGCGCTAAAAAAGGGCATAAATTCCACTCTTTTTTAAAAAATATTTTCTCTTTTAATTTATTGACTATAACTCAAAATATATAGAGTTTTTTGGAAAAATATGTTGTACATAAATAAAGTACACTATATTTTCTACAATTAGTGCTAAGAAGGTTTCTGAGACAGACTAACCTCTATTACGTTAGAGCGCATTGAAGTTCACTATAGTACATTAGAAGCAAATTCTTCATTATTTAAAATGAATATATAACATTAAAAAAAATAAAAAAATCTACTAAAATTTTTTGATGCTATAAACACAAGGCTGAAATTTTTATATTTAAATGTTTGCTACCCCTCAATAGCGATGGGTTGGTAGAAATTTGAGAATTCCTTAGAAACAAAAGCTCATTCTCCAGTTTTTTGTCCATAATGTGAAAATTAAAAACAATAGGGACAATTATACTAAGACAAAAATAAAGTACATTTTATTATCTATGAACTACCTTAATAACTTTTTTTAGTCAAATAGAGGATTCAGCAGCCAGAGTCCGTTAAAAATTTTCCATATCTCGAAAATATTCTAAAATTTCTACTTATTTTGGTTTACCGCCTGCAAATAAGAATCTAAACATTTTTAAGAAACAAAATGTGAAAATTCATCAAATTTCCTACAAATTATGTCTCTTGCGTTTTCGCCCTCGCGAACTGGTTCGATGTTCAGAAGCATCGAAATTTGGTATAGCGTGTCATATTAATTAAGCGTTGATAATACGAACTACGACTATAGTACGTGTGTTACATACCATAATGTACAACATATTTTTCCAAAAAACTATATATTTTGAGTTATAGTCAATAAATTAAAAGAGAAAATATTTTTTAAAAAAGAGTGGAATTTATGCCCTTTTTTAGCGCATAGTAGCGCGTAAGCGGTTTATTTCAGAAAAATGAATATCATCGCTATTTGTAGGAAATTTACTCTAGTTTATTCTTGTCTCGAGATTCTTTTCTCTAAAATGTATACTTTTCGAGTTATGAGCGAAAGTCTCTAAAAAGAACGTTTTCTTCTGAGTTTTTCTCGAATATCTCAGAACGCATCACATTTACGAGGTGGCAAAGTTGAAATTCGAATTCAGCGCCCCCAAATACGTAAAGTATGAAAGGGAAGTAGACTACTGTATTTATTTCTCCGCGAAAACACCATATGACTAGACTATTGCTAGTTTCTTGGCGCTTAATTGATTAATTAATAACTATCTATGAGAGCCATGACGTGTGATTATGAATAGAGTTTTGAGGATCAAACAATAAAATATATTGCACATTTTAATAATTACTTTATTATTAATAGTGGGGTAATCCATTTTATAAGATCCAGAAACATTTATTTTTGTTGCTTGACATCTTTTTTGCCTGTTGGTCATTTGAAAGATTCAAATCTGTTAAAATCATACTTAGCAAAAACTATTATAACTTTGTTATTTATCGGATGTCAAATTTTGAGTTGTACAAAGGTGATATAAATTATCTGTGTTTGATTGACCAATTTATTGTTTTAATTTAGATATATGTTCAGATTGTGTGCTCATGTTTTTGAGTTATTCAAATAACAAATTTATAACACGCATGACTGAATTTTTTTTGTGTTATTTTAAGATTCATTTCCCGAAACATAATTGGCACGAACTTTGCAATTTAAATAATATTATACTTTCCTAATGTCTGTAACTTTTTTTTTTCAGAAAAAGCTGCTGAAGCCAAGTGAACAGCTCAACATCTACTTACATAACTAGTATAAGTGATTATGAATAATAGGATTCACAACATTTATCCATTTTCTTCAATGATAAAATATTTAATTTAAATAAACTTTAATTATTATTTGAACAGAAAATCTTTTGTTTATTAAACTAGATACATATTATTCCTTGTGAATATTTAAGTACAGTGATACCTCGGGCCACCACCTAGTTTTTTTACTCTGTTCGTAAACTGGAGCAGTTTTTCTATTAAAATTAATGTAAATGGTTGTAACTTGAGGTACCATTGCATCTGCCACTTAATATACACTATAAAAATTTGATGAAAATCAGCATACAAAAATATGTACATATTAGAATCTTAAAAATATACCAAGAAAATATATTCTTTATTTGTAAGAACCAAACACCTGAAGTTAGTTCCACGAGATGTTGATGAAATGATTTTATTTTAATTACTATATCCGTAGACTGAAAGAATGTCAGTTTTACCAATATTAAGCGGTAAGCAGAACTTCAAGGATGTGTTGGATTCCCACTACATACTTTCCAATTACTAAGTCACTAATGCTGGATTTCACTAACTTATTAGATGAGGAATAGCGGAGATAGGAGCCACTTATCATTATTTTTCATACAAAATTTGTGCTAGGTGGCTCCGCTATTCCTCACTTACGAAGCTGGTGAAATCCAGCATAAGAGCATCATACATAGTAAGCTTCAGGTGGGGCCTGCCATAAAACTCACTACATTGTGTGGGCGGAGCAAAGGTGTTTGACACAAATGGTGCTCAATACTATTTCAACATAAATTAATGTCTGTGTGTGTGTTGTGTCTACAAGGTATAAAAATATATAAACATTTTTGGACTGCATTTTTTATGAGTTTTCAGTACATGGTATTGCCCAGAGGCCATATTTTACTTAAAGTTCTAATTATGGACTAACATTCACGACATTTATAAACTAGGTACCTACACGCTAACGCATTTTGTAAATAAAATGCTATATTATGCTTATGCATAAAAAAAAATGCAAAAAGTTATACTCTCAAATACTAAGAGAAAAAAAAATTGCAATGTAAAACATTGGTATACTGGTTGCGTATATTTGTGAACCTTTTTTATTGTATTGGTGAAGGGATGGCTGCTTATTGCAGGTATGAAATGAACAAAGAAAGCGCCTGTGTGCATAATACTACTATAACTTCATATACGGACTAGAATGTAATTAGGCTGTTACTCACACTACAAAAAAGACTCACAAATATATGTGATTTCTGTAAGTACCTGCTTATTCTGTAATTATGGTATAATACCACTCAATCATGTTTGATTGATTACTTGTTTTATATTTTTAGTTTTATTATTTAACTTTTTTTAAGTAGTTTAGTTTTTAAGTAAAATAGTATTATTATTATTTTTTTAAGTAGGTAAGTACTTTTTTATTATAGTTTTTTTTATGTATATTTTCTACGTTAAAAAAAGTGAATAATAGTCCAAAATACTTTTCTGTACTTGGTGCATATAACACAGTTTTTCCTAAAGTAAATGTACTACCAAATATAACAATAACATAATTTGCTATAAGAGTAAACTTGTGAAAATGTATTTAGTCATCATGAATAGTATTACTATCCTTACAAAAAAGTAAGCTCTAACTAATATCGATATAAAAATATTACAAAGATTAGTAATAGAAACGTATCTCCACTGGAGACAATGCTAATAGTTTTGCATCTTGCATGTTTTGACAAGAATACAAAATACAGTAGTATTTATGTTCTTATATCAGTAATATCTTATAACTAGTAGTATGATTTATTAAGGAGATAATCACAAGATACATACATATTAAATTATACACTATAGCTGCTGCCTGGTGGCTGTTTTGCTACTTGACTATGTATTTCTGGACTGTTGTAAGCAGATATAGTAGTACCAATAAATTAAGTACTACTACCATGGTGAACAAATCTGTAGTTATCCTTAGCCATTATTGTAAATACATAATCTATAGAGATATCTCTACATGTCATGTGGTTTTGTCTTACAATTGGTTTGTGAAGTTATACAGGGTCATCGTAAAAGAATGCCCTTATTTTAAAGTGGAATAACTTTAGAACCATTTACGTTAAATGAGTGATTCTTTCACTGTATGATAACTAATGAATGTAAATTTTATTTGATGTATGATACAATGTGTAAGAGCATGCGCAGAATGGCTAGGCAGTCGATACAGTCAACTGACGCTTTTCATCTACTTGCGCCCTCCAATGTAATGGTGATCGTGAACAGTAATGCCCTCATTTTGAAAAGGTATAACTTTGGAACCACTTATGTTAAATGAGTAATTCTTTCACTGTGTGGTAACTAGAAAATGTAAATTTATGTTTGAAGCCTGATACAGTGGTTGGCGCATGCGCAGAATAGCTGCTTAGTGGAGAAAGCCAACCGGCGTTAACTATCTACGTCTTCCAATATTCCAAATTGATCGTGCAACGTAAAGCACAGTGCGTTGATTTTTTTGCAATTTCGAAATGTAGATTTTGTGATTTGGTCAAAAAATTGATTTTTGTGGGTTCCTAACACCAGAATTCCGCATACGTTAAAAAATTTCTTCTGATGTTTGTAGTCGGCCAGTTGAGTGTTTTTTATCCACGCTGCCTGTTTCTCTATTACGTACGGTTTCAGCTTAATAAGTTTCTACAAAGAGCCGCTGTACACTGACAGTTGACTGTGACTTAGCGAACCAAATAACGCATGGCTTACAGTTGCACGATCACCATTACATTGCGAGGCGGTAGATAAAAAGTGTCTTTCGCGTTTGTCGATTGCGCAGCCATTCTGCACATGCGCTAACGCATTGTATCATACTTCAAACAAAATTTACATTCATTAGTTATCATACAGTGAAAGAATTACTAATTTATCGTAAATGGTTCCAATAAATATTCTATTTTAAAATAGGGGCATTCTTTTTAGATGACCCTGTATTAGTAAGTTTTCGATAAAAATGGATATTAGGTGAGTCTTTTGTAGAATTTGTTACTTACAATTACAAATGATAACATATAAAAGATTCACACGCACTCTGATAGGCAGCCAATAGTTTTTTGTCTCTGCAACCATACAATTCTGGATTGTGATCTGTAATTAAACGATTCAGTGATAATTGTTTATTGTTGTGAATCGTTCCTAGGCCATTTGCAGGCACTTGGACTCGTCAAAGTTACATGTTGACAGTAATATAGGTATACAAATAAAGATAAAACAATAAATTTACAGGGAAATTCAATGCCAAATAGAGTGCAAAAGGGTCTATTGGCACTTCGTCATGGTCGTAAAACTAGGTACATATTCGACAACTAATTCCTTCTGTAGCTAGGTAATGGTGATTGCATTATTTTTATAAAATTTCTTCATCGACCAAAGTGCCTTTAAAAAACAGACAATGGTTTAGCAGTTGGATCTCGGGCTATAGTACTTATTTATTTCTTTTGATAAAAATGAAACAGTGAGAGACATTACAGCTGTAGGCGTTTTCGCCACTCACTGCGATTACAATCAAACAATACCTCTCAATAGCGTACAATAACTCTCAATTTCCAAAAACTCTATTTTCTTTCAGTAATTTTGTAGTATTGGTAGTGTGGTCTTGTAGATGTAATATTATTCTAATAAGTTATAGACAGTTATGTTACGATAATTAAAAGTTATTTACCTATTGAGAATTGGCACAGCTCACGGATATCTGCAAAGGCATAATTGTTTTCACCAAAGTACTGTAGAGAGTAATGATATATGGAAGGCGGTTTGGTCAAACAATCGGGACGCATTTTTAGATTTATTAGTTGGGCTGGCCACCAAGGGTAGTTTGCAAGTTTATGCCACACAATGCCATCAGTAGAAATCATGTTGCCATTTTTACACTGTGGACAGTTTTCTGTAAAAGATTTATAACTCATTAGTCATGAGTTAAACCTATGATGAACAACATGGATCGGTCATAATGTGTATCTACTCAGTGGGGGTTCCAGGATTCTATTTTGGGGGGGGGGGGGCAGAAGGTAGTCACATGTAAATATGACCTTGTGTCAATAAAAACATGAATAGCGCTGCAGGCGACTTTTTTTGAGACTGAGTGATGAGGGTCATGATATCTATCGTTTGAATTATTTTCTCTAAATAAAAAAGCGAATTTTTTTAGAAAATGTGTGAAATAATGAACCTGCCTGTCTTTTTATAGTAGGTTTGTGCAAACTTTGGATGAATTCATAAAGAAAGAGTACAAGTGGTGTGTTAGTTATTTTAAATTTTCATGATTTTAAGGAAAGCGGTCGGTTACTTGTTTTGAATTAATAAACTTCGAATAATACTAAGATTACTGATTCACTCACTCTGTAGACGCTCTGAAATTCGATAGCATACGAGTATCTAGGAAAAAAATAGTGTTTTTTCACATCGTCCCGTATGCTTTTGGGTGCGCTGAATCCAAATTTCCACTTTGTCAAAGTTGACCAGGTAGCGCTTTAATCAAAGTGAAAAATGAGCGGCGATATGACAAATTTAGTTCTATTAATTAAGAAAATGTACCATTTAGTGAATTTTTTGGAGAAGGGCATATCCTGTGGTATGACGCAGTACAGCTGTTGCATTTTGTAAGTGTGTCCTTTTTACCACACACATAACACCAATGAATGTTATGTTTCTTGAATGGGATTATCTGTGAAATAAATAAATATTGTATGATTCATTTATATGAGACTGGTAAATAATCTTAAATTACAGAATATTTACCTTGGTATTGTTGTGCTCAACAGTCTTTTTCTTATTCGCATTTGTACTTGATTTCCATCCAATAAAAATATACGGCTTCTCCAGTCTTTGCCCAGCTTCATACATCCTCCAGAACTTTTGGATTCTGTTTTTTATTGTGTATTGAGTCAATCCTTTACACTCGACATTTGCACACCAAAGTGCTTCACGATTGTTGTATTTGTTAACGCAAGAATCGTGTTGCACAATGCAGGGAAGGGTTTCCAAATAACTGTTTTTAATAATTCTGTGGAAATCTGAATACGTGTCAAAATCTGATTGCTGAAAATCTATTTTGTCGTATTTTGAGACGAGTTCATTATCAGCACTTTTCTTTTCCATGTTCGTGGATTTCCTCCTGTTTTTCTGTATTCCTGATTCTTTGATCTTCTGTTTTGCAATGACCTTTTGTTTTCGTAGTGTTGCTATCTAATAAGACAAATGTTGTGTTAGTAATATCGCAGTAGTGTATTCTTCTGATATTGTAAGAATAGTAGTATGGATATGATTTACTATTTGCAGTTACATACTTATATTGTATTAGAAATTAGCAAGGTCAGCTTTTTATTGGTATGCATATCATAGGGATTGAATTACCAATGGTGTCATAATACATAGAATGTGCTATTTATATTCTCATGGAATGTACAGCACGGAAAGACCAGAATGAACGAAGGTAACATAGGTTTTAAATTAATAGAAAATGTTACCATGTTTTGGGCAAGCATAGTATCCTACTGGTTAGCAAATAGTAACCAGGAAAACGTGTGATAGCTGTTGGGCGAACAGACAGTGTGCTTGTAGGTGATCGTAAAAAGCTAACAAAATAAATTGGAGAAATTAAATTGTGATATGAAAATTATACTTAGCTCACCATTTTCTTTCCGTTTACGCCTGGATGATTATTGTTCTCACTGTCGATCTGAAATAAAAAAATATATATTTAGGCGGAAGAAATCTGGTGACAATATGCAACCACGTACCTTAATTATTTAATACAATATTACGTTTCAATTATGTGCATTTGAAGGAAATATCACTAAAGAATAGAATAGTCTACTTACTTCCACGATACCTGTATCAGTTAGCAATGGAAATAGCAGGCTTGCATTGCACCAGCCTCTGTCTTTGGTGATGTGGTTGTAGATATGGAATTCCAGTATGTCATCTTGATTTTGCTTGCCTGAAGCTGTGCCTAAAATAGTGGGTACAGGACTATAATTATACAAGAGTACAGGTATAGGAATTTGTTTTTAACATATTCCTGGTAGGAATAAATACTAACAGCAGAGAAAGCCTCTGAAAAATATGAAAAGTACTGGATGAAACATGAATGTTTGAATAAGTTTTTATAAGAATTTATAAGTAGATATTTATTATAGTAGGTATACCTAACATGTACTCACTTTTTTTTCGCTGATATTTCCCTTTGCTGTCTTTCACTATTGTCACTTTGTGTAAAGTATTGGTTGTAAATTGAAAATGATAATCACCTCCAAAAACAAATTCCATCTTGTTATAGATTCTTTTAGTATGATAGCCGTGTATCTTATGCTAGAAAGCTGAGGTAGTACCAAAACTGTTTCAATCAGTGAGAAATACTGTAAGTAATGCTGACAATGTTACTTACAGATCTACAATAATACACACTGTTTTAATTTATTATTATAACAACAAAATAATTATGAAAACTTTTGATCTATGTGTTAGGAATGCAGAATATAATAAAAAAAATATGCAGATGTCTTCCCGCAATGATATCACCGGCTACTGGAAGCGAACTGGACAGAAAAAAACAGAGGATTGTAATACACTATTATAATAATACATAGCAAGCAATATCATATTTTGTTTAGGTGCACATAATACGGAGGAATAAAGTAAAAAGATCAATTTGTAACACTCTGCCTCAGTTTGTCATAAATATAAATCGAATGGACATTTTTGTTAATTGACGAGAAAATTTAAAGGGTCAGGGGTTCCCACACATATGTAGGATAAGTAGGGGGTGTATGTATAAGCAATATTACCTACAATTTATAGGACGGTGGTTGTATAAGGAACTACAAGTTAGGAAAAAATCTTCAACAATAATATGCCTACATACACAAGGCATACATTTATAATACCTACTGTCATTACCTTGAAACAGTGTTTCTTTCAAGTGCCCTAGTGCCCCCCCCCGTAGAAAGAGTTTTATTATATACTAATTTCAACGGTAAAATGAAAGACTAAAAATCCACAAAAATGACTTTAGATTACGCGACTAGTGTTCGAGGGTTTGCAGTGGCGTAACTAGGGGGGGCGGGGGGGGGGGGGGGGGCGGTCCGCCCCGGGCGGCGCATTTCAGGGGGCGGCAAATTGAGCCGACAAATAAAAAAACATCTTTATTAAAAACACAAAAACAAAAAAAAAATGAGCGCACGCCGCTCGCGTGTAGGTGTCACGCTCTTATCATGCTCCGATTCTTGTACTAGAAATGCGTGTATGCACGTGATTTTCACGCACTTCTCGTCCTAAAAATTATCGGTCAAGGAAAAGTTGCATCCATCCTGTGACCCCTACATTACTCGCACTATGAACTGGCGAATAGGTAAAAAGGTCGTTCAAAATTGAACGCGAAGTTTAGAATATCTTCGATTTTTTTATGAATGTGAGTTAGTTTACGTTCCACTTTGAACTTTGTCTCCGAGATGATCATCTGTGCAATGTTTGTTTCGTTTTTTTATTTCGCATTCGGATTACGGAAGAGAGATTTTACGTGATTATAGATTATTTTTAAATCTTATTCAATTAAGTATTAATTTACTCAAAAAGCAAGTTTATCTTTGAATTGCATCATAGTATTTGATCATATTTCGAAGAATATTCGGTACTTTATCATTCATCAACAGTTTTTAGTGCAAATTTCTGTGATTGACTGATTTTAATATTATCATTTTATTTGCACTTTTTTTTGTACAGTGCATATTGTGAATACTGAATAGTTACCTACGTAAAATAGAGTGTGGATAATTATAATAAAAAAATACATTTTTGCATGATAAAAATATTTATAAAAAGTATCTACTTTATCATCTATCATAGTGACGTTTACTTATTACTTATATATTTCTGTTTTTTCACTTAAGTAAGTAGGTATATTAAATTGTGTACATCTGTAATAAAATTTCACATGTACAGACTGTACATGTGAAATTTTATTATTGTGCAAGTGCAAATGTGCAAGAAACAATCATCAGCCATCAACAATCAACAGCTAGACACAGGGGAATACTAGGACACTATAAGCAAATATATTATTTAATTCAAGGTACGCACACATACATTATGCACACATTAATAGTAATAATTATAAAATATATTATCCTTGGCTGTATGAAGTACCTACTGCTTATGTAACTTTATACGATGGGTATATTACATAACCTAAATAGTTTGTATGTACTTCCACATAACGAATCTACCTACTTATGAAATTAAATTATATATTTTAAAACATAATAATAAATAAATAAAACTTTATTGGCCAGTAAATATATGTGACAACAAAAACAAAACAAGATAATACAGTGTGCCAAAAGGCGGACTTATTGCAAAAGCAATATCTTACAGTCAACCCGAACATACCTTTTAGTTTCTAATTAGATTGATTTGGATCTAGTCTAGGCATACTGGAAAAGCATACACTTAGAAATATACCTAGCAGGGATTATGTATCATACAACCGACTTTTAGCGAGCGGTTTTGGATTTTTTATCTAGGTATTATACGATAGTCTGATATTATCACTCTGATGTCCCGATGACTGATGATTATAATATAATTGTAAGATCTTTCTTTTGTAGCGTCGTATTATGACTTATGAGTCATATTTTTTTGTGTGAAAAAAAGAACCCTGTTCCTTGGTACTACTCCGAACTATTATTACTAATACTTACTTTTTACCTAACACTATATTTTCGCAAATGAAACTACCCATGGGCGCAAATCAATGATTGGGAACTAGTACATTGTCAGACCTTATAGTCCGGGAAAAGCTTATACTTTGAACCTTTTATACTAATATAGCCTATACGAAATATTTTTATTCTCGGTAAGAACCACTCAATTTCTCGAGATATACTCGTACTTAGTTGTTTTTTGTTATATTGATTTTCTCAGATGAAGCGCTTTAAAGAAAGCGGTGCGTCATACCGAAAAAAGAAGAAGGTAAGAGAGGAATATATCAGAAAAGCTGAGGGGTCAATGCAAAAATATTTGAGTCGTGAGAGCAGAAATTCCAGCGCAATAAAAAATGAAGAAACGTGTACTACTCAAGCAGCTGCTATTTTTGAAACCGCGTTAGAATGTAGTCCGGAAATAAAAGCAGATAATGATAATTTGGGAACCACAAACGCTACTATGGAATTTCCTAGTCCTGCATCAGTTGACCACGGTAAACTGCCGATAGTATCAGAAGAAATTTCGGAAACTGAAAAGTTGAAACCAATTAGCAGTTCTAACCCAGATCATGAGCTCGAAACTGAAGAATCACCGAATGATGCGGACTTGAAGGATGTCGGACTATGGCCTACGATAATCTCAAATCATCTCCGTATGTTTCTCGTACGTCAAGGTTCCAGTGTCGTTCAACATATTGACTGTGATTTTGCTGAAGTAACTAGGTCTGGTGAATCGACGAAAGGCGCTTCTAGAAAACTAACTCGAGACTGGTTTTTCCGAAGGTTGCCAAACGGAGAGAGGAAGTTACGTTCCTGAATGGTGTACTCTCCTTCCAAAAGATCATTATATTGTTTTTGTTGTAGGTTGTTTGGCACTGTTGCATCGGGATTTAATTCTGGAAATGGATTTTACAAATGGTGGAAACTTAATCCTAAGTTGGAAGAACATGAATCTAGCACTGCTCATTTTGAATGTTTTACGGAATGGAAAAATTTAGAGATTAGGATTCTACATGGAGTAACCATTAATAATGTAGAGCTTAATGCCATTCGAACTGAAGATAAAAAATGGAGAGATCTTCTGACCCGAATGTTGGATATCATCAAGTTTTTAGCGAAACAGAACATAGCCTTAAGAGGACATCGGGAATACGACGATGCCAGTAGTGGTAACAGAGGAAATTTTCTGGAATTGGTTCGGCTATTAGCAAAGTATGATCCAGTCTTAAGAGAACACTTCACAAAAGTCCAACCTAAAAACAAAAATTCAATATCTTATTTATCGCCAAAGATTCAGAACGAATTTATCAACCTTCTTGGCAATCAGGTTCGAAAACAAATTATCCAGCAAGTAAAGGAAGCCAAGTATATTTGTATTATTTTTGATAGTACTCCGGACATATCTCACATAGATCATACTAGTCAGGTGTTACGGTACGTAAGAATTGAAGGTCCAAAGGTCAGCGTCGTTGAATCTTTCATAGATTTCATCGAAACCAATGGGAAAAAGGCCGACGAACTGACACAGTTGATAGTGGACAAAATTCAGACAGATGGACTTGATATCCAAAACTGCAGAGGTCAAGCTTATGACAATGCTGCTGTAATGTCCGGCGTCCACTCTGGAGTCCAAGCACGTATCAAGGCAATAAATTCGAAAGCTCAGTTCATTCCCTGTACCAACCACTCTTTGAACCTGGTTGGTGTTCATGCTGCTTCTGTTGCTGTGGATTCCGTTACCTTTTTCGGAACTCTAGAGCAAGCTTTTGTGTTTTTTTCGTCATCAACCCACAGATGGGATGTGCTCACAGCTGCAACTACTAAAGGAGTGAAGCGATTAGTTGAAACACGCTGGAGCGCAAGATATGAAGCCGTTGAAATGATGAAAAATAACTATTCGAAAGTTTTGGATGTTCTGGATCAGCTTACTAATGCTTCTGAAAACACAACTACGCGGTCAGATGCGGCTCTAATGCTGAAGGCGATGCAGTCGTTCCCTTTTTTGTGCTACCTCAGTTTTTGGGAACAAGTTCTTCGGGAGATTAACGATACTCAAATTTATTTGCAGACAAAAGGACTAGATATTCACCAATGTGCGATTAAAATCCGTGCATTAGAAACGTTTCTGAAAGATGGCAGGGAAGATATTATATCAAGCAGCTTTAGTTATGCCAAAAACCTCTGCGATGAACTTGAAATTGAAATCGAGCCTCGTCGGAGAAGAAAGCGTAAGCAACATTTCGATGAGATATCGGCAGACGCCCATTTAACATTTGAAGAAGAATTAAGGAGAGGAATGTTCGAGTCGTTTGACAGGTTACTAAAGGAAATCACTTCGAGATTTCAGCAGCTCCAAGACTTAGATAATAAATTTTCATTTTTAAAACCTTCCAAGCTCCTGGATGCAGATCAAACCTGCGACTTTAGCAACGCACCTGATGATATCAATAAAGATGAGTTCATGATAGAACGAAGGCGACTTCGGGAATTTGTGAATGCATCGCAAGAGCAGACCACAGTAATAGAAGGAGGGCCGCTTGAACTTTTACAGTTTATTCAAAAATTCAACCTCGACATCTGTGTTCCTAATGTAGTCATATTGCTGCGATTGTTCTTGACGATTGCCATTAGTGTCGCCAGTTGCTAAAGAAGTTTTTCAAAACTAAAGTTGATAAAAAACTATCTGAGATCGACTATGAGTCAGATGCGATTATCGAACCTCGCAATACTATCGATAGAGAGGGAAATGACGGACCAGATAGCAGGGCCGGTTCGTCCTACAGGGCAACGGGGCGTCGCCCACCCACATTTTTGCGCTTAATATGTGTATAATATTCTTAAGTATATAATATTTTAAAACAGATTTTTTTTCCCTAAGAATGGCTCTGTTCTGTATCTGTAAACAATGTGTATTGTGTATATAGGGACGTTAGAAACTATCAACATGGTGCAAGTGTGCAACACGTGTTACCTTACTACCTACGAGACCCTAAGCCGTAACATTACGAGAATGAAAGGTCTATGACGGGAACTGCAATAAATACTGCCGACGGGGCAACGAAGATTTTTGTCTCGAATTTGTATTGTACATATTACCTGCTTCATGATGGTTTCAAACGCCCAAAGTATAGGCAGCCTTGGGCAACAGGGATTTCGCCCGTACGGGTCCCCAGAATTATTGCGCGAGGTTTAGCAGATGGTCATAAACAAAAAGGATACATTTAATTTCTTAGCTGCAATACAATGATGATGCTTTTATGAATGGATGCTTACTTATAGTCTAACTTTGACTCCCAAAATTGCAAAACTCGTAAAACTGTTGAATTTCTACAGTACATATTGTGCATTTGCTTTGAAAACAATGCAGTCATAATATTCCCGAACTTTTAGATCACAATGAATTAACAGTCTTTTGTAACAAGTATGGTAGAGAGTAGTGTAAGCATTTCGTTAGTTATAGCGTATGCGTCCCATAGGTTTCTATAGTATAGGTACATAATGTGTAAACGAAACCTATGATATCCTTGTTTATTTTATGTTTTTGTTAATATTTAAAAGATTATGTATTATTAATGCGTCGATGTTAGTGTGATACTGATAAGTGCTTTTCTGAAGATTTAGTGATTCTATACCTAAAGCCACGAAAACAAACATTGAGTATTGTCAATAATAATCAGTTTTGGAATGACCACAGTTAAGAACGAGATATATCTGAACAATAATAACATTTTTAAGAAACACCGTGGATCAAGATAGGCTATGCAAGAAATGCGATTTTATTTATCAGTGATTAATTTGAATTTTATATATCTAGTGTTTGGTGACCTGTTTCTTTAATAATAGTATTGAAAGTTCGTACCCATTTCTTCTTCTTAATGACCTCATTTCCCCTGCATGTAGGAATAGTCGTCTCACGCAAATGTAAGGGTTTGGTACCTACCAAGAATGACGTCACAGTCATTTCCCACAGCATCTAGGTTTCAAATCGCGTGAAAAATCGCATGATAAAATGGTAAAAATAGGGTTTATTTCTATTTTTTGGGGTTAATTTTGCGTCTATCAAAAAACTTTTGCGGCTATTCCCTTTATCCCCTTTTTTAATGCATATTATCATTACAAAAAAAATGTACTCCGCGACTTTCGGAAACGAGTTTCCGTCTTTCGGGAAAAAGATCAGGGGTGTTTTTAAATTATTTTTTTGAGAAATCTATACAAGACATAAAAAAATATTGTAAGGTTATTCCCTACATAAATGTTTCTAGCCTATTTTGTTCCAAAGCATATTTAGTAACGGTTGTCGAGATATAAGGTCTCCCGTTTTTAGAAATTTTTGAAATGTCAGTATGCATACTCTGAATCGAAATATCTATTAAAAATACTTATGGCGATGCGAGGAAAACACGCAGTCTTCTATTCTATCCAGACTTACAATGAATGGTGTTCGTGGAGGGGTCCAAGTTTTGATTGGAGAAGTAATTGGTATCTGCTAATAAGTATTCGGCAAATTTATTCTAATTAGTACCTATCTTCTAATAAGTATCTGCGTGGTGACTAATTAGTATATTCTAGTTAGTATCTGCCTGGTGACTAACTGGTAAGTCTTTTAATTTACTGTTGGTCTTTTGTTTGCTTATCAAAAAAATAAAGTAATCAATTATTAGTTGTACGATTGCAGTTTTCGTCAATAGCGTTTCGTTTATATCATATTTATATGTAATATTACGTAACAAACATAGTGTTACGGCTTGAAATGTATGTATTGGGAGAAAAAGTGAAGGATTGCGCTGGTACTAGGTATTTATCGTTTTAGGTAGGTACATTGGATTTTAGTATCGCCCTCCTATCCCTCCAAGGCACGAGCCGCCACTGCCAGATAGAATTTGATGAGGTTATTTCTGATTTCGCCTCTCAGAAAGCTCGAAGAGTTCCGTTATAGTTCCATAGACACTCACATCACATCACAGTCCACGTAGCTACTATTGCGATGTAAGGTAAGTGCTTTTGGTTTTTACCGCTTATCCGTATAGGTACTATACGTAGGTAGGCACTATTTATTTTAGCAGGTATGTACAATTATAGACGGCCCTATACAAGTACTTCTATAGCTTCGGTGGTACAGCAGTACGCGCAATTGGGAAAAATTGTATATTTACGTTTTTATTTACTAACATCCACTTTGTCAATAACAATTTTAGTCTCAAGCTTCTTCTAGGAACCCCCCGCTCAACAAAAACATTCGGTCGGCCGACGATACATACTTTTTGGGTCGGGAAAGGGGCGGCATTTTAGTAGTCCGCCCCGGGCGGCACTAACCCTAGTTACGCCACTGAGGGTTTGCACCCTCATCATCCGGCGATTGTGAATGTTAGTAACTTATTCAGTAGTTCTAGCGCCCCACGCCCCCCCCGAGATCAAAAAAGTCCCCTCGGAGCACATTGTCTGAATGAAACACTGCATTGCATCGGCGTCGCCAGCTTCGGAGCTAGGGGCCAACAAAAAAAAATATAGCATGAAAAAACGCGAAAATAGCGATTTTTTTGTGAGACATGGTGAAGAAGGTCGTGATGTGGTTTGTTTATTTGAAAATGTATATAACACTTTGCACAATAATATCTATAAAAGTGGTCTTTTATAAAAAAGTAATAGAAAAAGGGTCGCAGGGATTTTTTTCATTACACCGATGGATTTTCATACAAAGTTTAGAAAATTTATGATCTAATGAGAAAATGTGTGGTAGTTCTGTGATTTTTTATGAGGTTTTATAATTTAGTATGAAACCATGTATACATTCCAATCTCTAGGGGGGCAGCTGCCCCCCTCCCCCTTTGCCCCCCTGACGATGCCTATGGTGCATTGGAATCTCGACTTTGCGCAACTATGTATTACATACCTTCCTACAAGTAGTGCATACATTTCCAATAGGGCCACCTTTACATTGAGATTGAGATATTAAAATAGGTCTATAGATACTTAAAATGTCTCCATGCTGTATGCAACGATCGATTCGTTTTTTCTCATTCTTTGAATATTCGCAACCTAACTAATTTTTGTTATGACTTTTATGCCCAATCCCACCAACTTACACCTAGGAAGGGGAGTCCTAAGTAATTTTCATACAAAAACAGAGATAATATTATTTATTGTATTAACAGCAACACGCAGAAGAGCATTAATTCATATGAAATTCTACATAAAACTCTCCTACGTTAGGTGCCCAAATATCGTCTCCGCCCAGAATCTCCCCAACTAGGAGAGCCGCAGTTGGGAACCTCTAATTAACAGGTATTCAATATATTATTATATGATATGATATATATTTATTCCCACATTATTAATTATATAAGAACCTACGTGTGCAATTATAATATGTATGAAATAAAAACGAACTTCTTCCCAATGTTAGGTTTACGTAATTAATAACTCCTGATCTACTGCAAACGATTCAACTGTGCTACAGAGGATGATAAACGCTAGGAATCGGTTCCGTTTTGCGTATATTGAAATCCCACATATGTATTATGTTTGTAGGATTTTCATTCAAGGAACTTTTGCTATTTTTGGAGATGTTTTATTTTAAAATGTATAAATAAATGTCAAAATTAATAGAAATGTTCATTTTTTATATACTTAATAAAAAAATAGCATCAAAATTCGACGGTAAAGTTGTTTTAGAGCAAAGTAATTGGGAACGGATAAATAGTATAAAATATTTTAGTACCCACATATACTTTCAATTTAAACAAGCCCAGACTTTTTTTAATCTTAAAATATAATTATTCCATCTTATTTATTTGTATTTAAAGCTAATCGTAAGCAATTGGCGAACAGAAAACATTTTTGAGATTGATTTCTTATTGCAAAGCTTCTGTCAAAAACATTCTACGTATGTGGGATTTCAATATATTCTTCCGTTTTCACTTGTCATCTCTATCTCGGTGTGGGCACGTTTCTTCCCCTTTTCAGATTGTTCCACCCATAGAATTATAATCTATCCACCTTTGTCGAAAAATTCTCTTTGGCAGAATTGCCTTCAGACTTCAGCAATTCGATGTATTTTCCTCACTTGCATACTACTCGTACCTTTAGATACTACTACAACTGTACTAATAATTATTATCTCAGGATGCATTTGAAAAGGTCACCTTTTTTAATAAATAATAATACCAATACCAATATCAACATTAATTTTTATTTTTACTTGTAGAATAGTCATGGTTTTACAATAAACGCCTGACTTATCCTCTGGTCTATTCGCGTACATATGTTAAATAAATATTATGTTCACCAAAAATACTAAACTCTTCATAATATCCCCCAACCGCAATGGCATGTGGGCATATTAAAGAACAAAGGCCGATAATAAATATTTTTTCAACAAAACAGTTGAACAAGGGATCATACCCTGTAGATAACAAATCTGCAACCTACCTAATGTTATCAAAAAAAAATTGTCCGTTTATTCTCACATTATCGCTGTTCTCAAATTTATGTGTTTTAAATTGTTGGTCATTTAAAAAAAAGGGGTGTAACAAAATCTTTATAGTAAATCATTTCATAGAATACCTACTTGTTGTTTTAGAATTGTTGACAATGGTAGACATAGAGGTAGTAGATAATAGATATGTTATTTTATAACTTCTTGTCCCAGAGGCGGATTAAGTGTCGAGAGCGCCCCTAGGCAAGCATCTCATCGGCGCCCCTCTAGCGTCCATAATACATTATAAATTTTAACTAGCACTTATACGAGGGCGGATCATTAAGTACCCGTGTTAGGTATGAAGATGAAAGTTTTTCCCATTTTTTTTTTCTTTTTTTCAACGTCATCTTCTTTTAGGTCGATCCACTTATCCCAACACCTCTGCCATTTATTAACCCCTCCAAAAACGCGATCTGCCAAACTCCTTAAAATACACCTCTTTCTCGGGAAAAACCTCCTTCTTTGAGCTGATTTTCACCCCCCGAACCACGTTTTCATATGGGGAACCGAAAAATTATTCGCAGAAAGCCAGGTTGGAAGAATATGATTGGTGCGGCAGCAAGTCGCGGCGTATTTCATCCAATTTGGCCGCGACAGCCCCGAAGGAATGTGCTGGTGCATTACCGTGGTGGTATAACACTTTTTTTCTTAGCCAACTAGGGCAATATCTCTTTCAATTTTCTTTCAATTTCTCATCGAATCGCTCAAATAATTCACCGTAATACTCTCTCATGATCGTTCTGCCTTTCTGCAAAAAGACCGTGGTGATATTCCCTTTCAGATTATTTCATTCCCGATCGGACCGTCTTTTCCTCCTTTGAAGGAGATTCACCCGGAAAAATACACTTTTTTGCCCATTTCTTGGTCTCTGTCGTATAATTATGTATCTAGATTTCATAAACGGTGACGCTTGACGTAAAAACTCCATCGAATCTCGCTTAAAAAGGTCCAGAAAGTGCTTGGACTTTGACACCTGTATCCGCTTGTTGTTCAAAGAGAGCAATTGTGGCAGCCATCGGGCCGACACCTTTTGCACACTGAACTTGTTATGAAAAATATTAATTTCCGTTTCGTACGGCACGCCTATGGCCTCAGCTACTTCACACACTTTGGTTCGGCGATCAGCAAGAATCATCTCGTGGACTTTTTCAAAGATTTCCTCGGTAACCCCTTCTGCCAGGCGACCTGGCCGCTCCTCATTAAAAACAGTTGCACGACCCGTTTAAACTCGTTGAGCCAAAATTGTATCTTTACAATATTTGGTGAACGGTCTCCATAGACAGCATCAAACTTCACATTTATTTTATCTCATGAAGAATCTTACTAACTTCTATTATAAAATCATGCGATGTAGAAATAATCATGAAGGCGGAGCAGGTTTTGGAAACTCTACATCTCTATAGAATTATATAGTCTTTTATATTGTGTAAGTAGGTGCATATTTACTTACACAACTATTTTTTTTTTTTTTTGTTTAAAAACTTCATCGCGCGGCTCGCGCGCCCCTTTGTAACCTCGCGCCCCTAGGCACGTGCCTACTTTGCCTTATGGGTAATCCGCCACTGTCTTGTCCTTTAATCTTATCAAAATGGAGTAAGTACCTACATGGTTCTCTCAGTCAGTTATAAATAATGCTGCAATCTGTTTCTGGGGTCGAATCTCGAGGTGGATTTTGCATACAGCAACCAAAAAGCAATTTGCGTGCTGTGAAATGTGAAAATGTATTTAGATACGTATACCTACCCTACCTACCTTCTTACATGAATCGGTGAGGATTGGTGATAAGAAATAAAGAAGATTAAGACAAGACTATCTATTTGAAATTGTGTATTATTTTATGTTGAACCAAAATGAATTGTTGTATATGTTTCTCTTTACTTTACAGAAATAAAGAATTTGCGCTTGTTCTTTGGTTCATAGCTTGTAAGTAGATAATATAAGGAGGCTAGGCTAATATTTTTGTAAACTGTGCAAGATCCGACACAACGTGATATTTCGCTAAGATAATCGCGAAACTTTAACTTTCGATCAAATCTTTGGGGATGCTTCAGTTGATGAATGTTACAAAAAAACTTTGTTAATGAAGAATGAAACGATCTGAAGTTTGTTTAAACATCTGCTATAAAATAATCTGTTTCATTCTATCTAGTATATACTAGTGCCAAGTGGAGAAACTTAATCCACGATTATCATCCAAAGGATAGAGGACACCAAGGCCCACCTGCGGGAGAGCATCCATGCTCCAAGTGTGACAAAGTGTGCCTGTCTCGAATTGGCTTATTTAGCCATATGAGATGGCATAACAAAATGGATACTGTACGGTCCGACCCACCGTGAACCTTTCGGCGCTCACAATACTCGCCTTATCGAGTTGTTGGCATGTATATATATATATATATACTAGTACTTACTTGCAAAAAGTAGCGAACAATGTTCCTTCTCATCTTTTGGTGACAAAATATTTATTTCAGGTATTTATTGACAACACTTCATAATAAAAACATATTGAAATGGTAAGTACGAGATATACTTAACTTACTCTGCAATTGCTTGGCATATATTTTTTTTTACTTGTCTTAGTCATGCCAATACCAAATTAAACATTTCTTTGTACAAACCACCAACAGCGCCGGATCAACCACTTTTTGCGCTCGGTGCAGTAATAATTCTGCGCCCCCCCCCCCCTATTATTTTTCTATAAAAATATAGTGTTTTATAAGTACTAGGTAATTGTAATAATAATAAAGCGAAAAAAGGCTGAAATTTCGACGGTTTTGGTTCGCCCTAGTGAACGCACAAGGGTGAGGAGTCGAAAATTTGGATTCCGAATAACGGGACCAACCTATATAACTTGTCAAAAAAACAGAATTACCATTCATTTGGAAAAGTAAAAGTCTCCATTCCCTGGAGGGGTTTCTATTCTATTCCAACCCCTCACGCCGCATCCCTTGCGGTGTAAGTAGAGAGAACATCCGCCAAACTTTCCTACACTTCTTGTTTCCGTCACATTCATGCAATTCGTCATACACACTACACAGTCTACTATTCCTTTTACTCAGAACACGTCTGTCCTTGAGAATCTGGTCTATGTGATTAAGCCATGTGGTTCTTGGACGGCCGCGTTTCAAAAATAAAGTAAGTAAGTAAATTATTTTTTCTGTAATTTATGCTATCCCTGGAGCGGTGCATAGGTATAATTTGTCAGTTCAATTGTTAGGTATTTGATATTTTAAAAAACATTAGATATAAATCAATCAGAAGAAACAGAAATTTTAGCGCCAAACTTTAAGAACTTACTTACTTCCTTCTTGTAAAAACGCAATCTACTCATAGTACATACATATCGATATCTATTAAAATAAAACAATATAACACTAAAAAAAAATAACGAAGAAACACTAAGGTACCTTCACATAAAATGATAAAACAAATCTAAATTATTAATGTACCAGTATTTATTAAAAGTTATTAAAAATATGTACCTATATAGTATCATAAATTCAATCGAGTAGTAAACAAACTCTGAACACCCTGAACGTGCCCTGAACACTGAAGATGAATAGAATCTTAACAGTGGGATATTATGGTTGTAAAGATAACGGCAAAATACAAAAACATCCCACGGGTCGTATATTGCATATTCTAGCCTAGGTAGTATTGACATTGTCAACCAAACCAAAGTGGAATCTTTGTTCCAAAAAGCGCCCATACTATTCTATAGGCCGCCTATCTTTCGATGAGTTTGTGTTAATATGTATAGGGAATCTTTGACCCACCTTTGTATGTATTTTCTATACTCAAGAGAGCGGTTAAGGGCGCGTTTGGAACACACATACATATAAAGAAACCATAACTAATACTATCTCATTAGTTTATATCATACACAAGCCTTGTTTTGTTGGCAAGATGATGATGTTTACAAGTAGGTACCTGATGTGGAATGAATGCGCGGGTTTTTTAAATTGCGTTTACCAACAATATTCTAGGGATGGCGTTGGTGAAATACCTTCATTATAACCGTTCATTACAGTCAAGTGGTGACTGGGACTAAGTGCGCGTATTATTTTAATAGAATTTATACGCATTGTGTTTTTATGTGTTTTCTCTCAGGCATTATTGTAATCCAATGTGGCGCCCTTGTACTTTCGGCGCCCTGGTGGGCCAAACCATTTGAACCTATGGGAGATCCGGCCCTGACCACCAATGATTCGTACGTTAACTTCTTTTCATAGCTAAGTAGTGAATCGTAAAGAGATTGTATTTTTCTACACCCACATGGTATGTATTACATACATCATCATGACCCAATGGAATGCATGTAGTGTACAAGTAGCTAGGTATGTGAAGTTCTCTGGGGGTGATTGAATAGGTATGCGAGTGGAATTACAAATATCTTATTACAATTAATTTAATACATTCGCGTATTTTCCAAATTTTGTTGTAGGCTGTCTGAATTATGTTTGAACGGGAGGGTCAAAGCAATGTAAATGCTTAAGGGTAAATATTTTATTATGCTTCAATACTTACATGTATGATGTAGGTTAGATATGTACTTGGTTGAATAAAAAATACAACCTGTTGTAAAAAGATTTCTAAATGCTGATATTTCGTATTTTAGGCCTTGCGCATCTGAGCTTGTAAATCCTTTGATATCCATATCTGAATGGATTTTGGGGGCGGTTTTGACATTCAACATTGGGAGCCACTGCAGTGGTGTGGAATTTATTGTGCCACATGAATTTTATTGTCCAGTTGGGTGTCGAGGTATGTATGCTGCTAGAACATATTCAGTTGCAAAAAGCCAAGAAAGAAGTCTAAAGATTATAAACACCAGCTTCCCAGCTTGTCCCCGTTAGCTTCTGGATGATGTTGTTTTATGAGTTTGTACCTTCGCGGCTGTCTCTTGCAGATGTTTCTTGTACGTCAGAGTAATTTTTATTTGCACGTATAAAGTAATTATCTAATCATACAGGTTTCACGTGAATGTTCTTGAATATTGTGAGGAACTATACCATGTATCTCAGTATCTATATGAACAATTTATAAAATGAAATATGTACCGTATGTTTGTAGGTAAGTACCTGAGCTACATATGTATATGAGCTGGGGATGTGTTTATGACATATCACTCAACAAGAAACTAACATGACATGTCCAAGGTATGTTACGCAGTTAATTAGGCACTACGCACGCAGTCTCTAGGTAATATGTATACATAGTAGGGAGGTATTAACCTTAGACAAACCAACATAATGTACCAATTATTGCAGGTCACTGATGCTTTCAATTATCTATTGTAGAGACGTAAGTATTTCTATAGAATAAGTAAGATAATAATATTCACCTAAGTAACAGACTCAATTTGTATGGTAAAACACTTTGGGTAACGACGTGGTGTCGGCATAACTTTCTATAGAAGGTTTGCGTGTCTAGAAAAGTAATTGGAATTTCGCCCAAACTTTTATAATAGCTTATCATACAGTCAACAATAGGTATACGTATATTGAGTTTATAAGAAATCATCAAGCTGGTCCTTTAATCAAAATAAATACCAATATTTTCAACGAATTTCAAAGTGCGAAAACTTTATTCAAAATGTGGTGAAATGAGACAAACTCTTTGAAAAGTTGCTTCACAAAGATTTTCATATTTAAGCATTATTTTCATTTAGATATTTCCAACGAATTTCTCATCTAAACGATTTTCAATAAAGCGAGTACTTCCCTTGTCTTCCCTTGTGGTTTAATTCAAAGTTTGTTTTTAATAATTAGGTAGGTACTTAAAACATTTGAAGATTAGATATTGTGCGTTAAAATATTTAACTCACGAATGAGATTATATCGCAGACTAAATAATTTGGATTATTTATAAGCAGGTTGAATCAACTAAAGCTCAAACCTCAAAGGATTGATATATACTTACGAGTAGGTACTTAACATTACTTGTAGAATATACTATTATTTGTATAAGTATACCTATAATATCCCCGAAGTTATAAAGTGCAATGAACTCAATGTCAACTAAGTAAAGTATGTAGGATGTAGGTATGTAAATGTAATAAGAAAGCAATGTTTTTACATAAAAATACATATGTCCCACAGTCTTGGTTCCTAACATTCGCAAAGCCTCTATCCTTATGTCTACATTAGTAAATATAAGTATGTAGTTACTGAATAAAAAAGCAACACAACAAAAAAAGCGTCGGTTCTCCGTAGTCCGTACGCCCTGTTGTCAATACTTTACATATTTAAATTTTATTTTAAACATTTTACTAGATAAAACAGCTTAGTTATAATTACAACATATTTATATGCAGTATATATTTTACAACGCTAGTTAATTTATCTATCAATTTATCTTAAGCAAAAGTATAAGTAATATAAATAATAGATGTCTTAGCCCTATTAAGTTTCATATTTCAAAATTATAAAAACATTAATTTCTCTTGGTTGTTTTTTATCTCTTTATAAATTTGTTGCAATTTTTTGATACCGTGTATGTTTTATTGAAAGACAGATATTGTAATAGCGTTGATTTATAATTAGAGAACATTATTAAAAGTACATATACATAATAAATAAATAAATTTATATTACCTTTTATAAGAAACTGATTGCATACGTCGACAATCAGTAAGTATCAACTAAATTGTGCTGAAACTCAGGAAGAATCTTGCCATATACATATATCTCGCCGACCTCAAAATGACAAAGCGAAATTTTGGACAAATAATAATGACGTTGCTACATTAAGTCCAATAGCAGGTTTAGAAACTATTATTTTTGTTAGAGAAGGCCACTGCAGATATTTCTAGTGAGTAGGTACTTTCCTACATACTGTACACAGAGTTGAAATAAACTACTACTATTTAAAATGTAGCAGATAAATTTGGTTTTGTAGGTACCTATCTAAAAGTTTCCAGACTGTCAAAACCAGAAAACTAAACTAGATTATATTGCAAATTGTAATAATAATAATTGCATGGAAGTGAACTCAAAGTTTTCTTTGGCTAATTTACATTCCCATCTACGTAGTACCAATGTACATGATGTTTATATAGGATGTGGTACATGATATAGCAATATTACATCTCATGTGATACCTACAATCTACATATCAGTAAGTTACACATGGTAGTATCTCGCATACGAGTGGCGAGTATCTACATATACCAGATACACCTAACTTGTCGCATGGATACAAAATTAATATCAAGTTTGGTGTCACTAAAAAGGTTTTGGTTTATTTGCTATATCCTGGGATATTTTTAAGGAACAATTTACAAAATAAATAGAAAATTAAAATTATATAGAAAATAAACCTATTTGCATTCATCTAAATATCATTCTATCACCTTCACAAAAAAAGAATGCAAAAACTTCGTGTAACCCAACGACCAATGGAGGGAAGGATGCTAAACATCAGTCCACGAGATAGAAAACGCGACGAGTGTATTATAGAGAGGACAAATGTGACAGATGTGGCCCATAAAACGGAATTGAGCGGGGCATGTACCTAATCCGGCCAATAGATGACCAGTGGTCCAGATCACCCAGACCAGATACAGAGAAGAACCTTGGAATGCCGATTGAGAACCGGAAACAGAAACCTAGGGAGACTGCACAGTCAAGATCCAATTATATAAAAAAGTGGCAAGGGCAACAGAAAGGGAGTTATGGAAGTCAGGAAGGGAAGCCTATATCCAAGTTGCAACACTGAATTGCAGAGGGCTGAGGGTGATGCAACATTCGTAATAAATCTCGAATTCTTTTAAGAGTGAGTGGATCTAAAGTCATCATAAATACTCCCTCTAATTATTGTAATGGTGTGAGCCGTATAGTTAGTTTAGAAGTAACAATGTACGGGATGAATGAAGATCGATTACACCACAATCCTGTGGAACCATTCAATGGACGAGAATGTATGCGATATCAAGAAGGGTATGAATGAAGTGGTGCTGGTTGAGACTAACCAAAGGTCCACATTGGACTGAAAGTTACAGCTAAAATAATTAATCAACATAATGGGTTACGAAAATAAACAGACCGAAACGCCATTACTATATTTAAAGGAACGATATAACCTGTTTAATAGTGGGCTGATACATTCAGCCAAGTTAATATGGTGATAAAAATTCTGAAAACGACCTAAAAATTACCTAAGTACTTTTATTTTGGGTAAATCCCTCCTTTCAAATAGGTAAATACTTACATATATTTTCGTGCCTTTCTAATGTTCTTGTAATTTTATTGTGACCTATTCGATATGTGTGGTAGATATGCTTTATCTAGAAAAGTGCTGAATGTCCTTATGGGAGGTTTAGTAATAACACAAAACCAGATATGAAACTATTTACACCATGACCAGACAGGTAACAGTTAACATGCAACAAAACTTTTGAAGTATCTAATTTACTACCTGCGTTCTCATAGTCTTAATGTCTGATTCTGGCATCTCAATACATAGATTCATTAAAGAATAATCCATTTTGTTATCAACATATCCATTTTCTAAGAATATTATATCAACATCGTGGATCATTATATTAATTACTCTATAATACGATAATCAAAATGTGGTGGAAGGGGTTGAAAAATAATTGTTTGGAATCTCTGTACTGCAATGTCACATCTGTACCTTACCATAATTATTATCTCTTTGTAAATTTTATTTGTGTGTGCTTATTGAGTATGGTAGAATATGTACCTAGTTTTACGACCATGACGAAGTGCCAATAGAGCCTTTTACACTCTGTTTGGCACTGAATTTCCCTGTGTATTTATTGTTTTTATCTCTATTTTTATACCTATATTACTGTCAACATGTAACTTTGACGAGTCCAAGTACCTGCAAATGGCCTAGGGAGGATTCACAACAATAAACAATAAACAATGTAAATAAGAAATTAGGTGTAAGTAGGAAGAATATACTTTATTTAATATAAAAATATAAAACTTAGATACATAGGTGGACCTTTATAAAATTAGATTAATAAAATGCAATTCTTAACCTACGTTGTACATTACAGTTTACTGCTTATTACTAAACGTAACTTATTGATACTTCACTGCTTGAAATTAATTAATCTGGTTTGAGTTTACTTTGACTGGACTATTACTCGTATCTTAAAATACGAAATACGTTTAGAATGAAGGTGAAGGGAGTGTGGTGGCAAGAAAAATAATATTAATATTTGGAACAAGTGTTATCAATTATGTGTACCTTATAATTATTCATTTATTTACTTTATGGTTGATTAAGTACTTATGTATAAGTTTTCTTTTCTTTCCTCGGGCTGACTGTAAGACATTGCTTTTGCAATAAGTCCGCCCTTTGCCATACTTCTGTGTCTAATAAGATTTATTTATTTATTTATTTACTTACTTAATTACTTAAAGGATATACATTTTAGTAATAATATTAGTTGTAGTATAAATGTCCAGTCTTTGCTTTTCTACAAATATTGAGATAATGAGGTAAAAATAATTATATAAAGATACCTACTTACAAACAGCTTGTAGGTATTCACTAGGTATATTATAATATACAGTCACTTTAAAATAATGTCTTAAATCTCACTCGATCAACATTACTTGATATGAAATAACTTTACAAGCGAGTAAACGTTTCATTGACTTTCAAATTTCGTTGATCGTATTCAAGGTGGAAAAAGGTGGAAATTAATTGTTAGCCGGGTAAATATGTTTTCTTATTTTTCTTTCCGTTCGTAGTTTTGTATCATAATAATGATTTATCAGCAGAATTGAAAATCATTTACAAATAATACTCTTTAATTTAACGTTTATATCTAATTTTTCTAATTCATCTTATAATAGTCCAATTATGTCTTCTACAGAGAGACTCGAACTGTCAGATTTCCTAAAATAATTTGTTTCAAAATACCACAATATTTAACATGATTATTTCTTATAATTATTACTAGTCAACTTATTTCTATAATACTTAGGATATAGGTATACGTGAGTACTGTTATCTTAAATCTGTGTGTACGAAATAGACTCGAGGAAATGTAACTCAGCAGGTTTTCAAAACTCTGGTCAATATATTTTTAATTTGCATTAACATTTTATTCATGTGAGGAGACCTGCTTCTAATTGAATTATACCTATATTTATTATTAAAAATTTTGTTATTAATTTAGAAAATTTCATATAAATTTTATTACCCGTAATTTTATCAACTTTCTGACACCCGTAAAACGAATTACTAGCTATATTTTTATGGAAAATAACTAACAAATATTACAATTTGTAACATTTAGTTGAAGACTGCAGAAAGCGAGGTCGAACCTGTATTTCTTTTGTAATGGGGAAGTAATAATAAACTTAATAATAAAGACATACCTGAGTATAAAAAACTTCGAAAAAAATGAAGCCAAAGTTTGTACAGAGACGCCGAAAATAAAATTAGATTGATAAAAATATTAATGTTGGATACTCTATCAATAAACACTAATCGCGTAGTCTGTAGATAGTCTTTTCAGTAAGATTGTCATAATATGTAAATATACGAAATCAATTATAAGAATATACACACTTACTAGGTAAGTTTAGATATACTACGTAAATAAATAGAACGATGGTTAATTGTTTTTTTTATATATGACACAAATTAATAATACCTAGGTTTTGCAACATGATATAGGTATATGGTTGGATATAAGAGGATTTTAGTCCAGGTAATTTATCCAGCGTGAACCCTCAGCGCTCTTTACCGATACAAAAATATAACAAACATTACCACTACACAAAATATGGGTTTGTTATGACTCAAATATTACGTGAGTTCATTCAACTGTGGTTTAAAACATTTGCTACGAGCATACGTGATGCAAAAATGCATCTTTGTGGCGTTCAACCCGCTGTGTGTGTAGTAACTACATGCGGAGTAGTTTGTTTACGAGAGATGGAAGCGTGTGAAGGTTATGTTGATAGTAGGAAAGTAGATGACGCAATGGGAACAATATTGGCGTATGGCCGCACTGGACGGGCTTAGGTAAGAACATTATTATTATGAATGCAATAAATACATATTATAATCGAGATAAATATACTGATTAACAAAACATTTCAAAAGCAAAAGATATAAACTTTATGGTATGGTTACATTGATGACATCTGAAAGCTGGCGCGTGCAGGTCGGATGCAGAGATGGTTGTATATTAAATGTATTAGTTTGAAGCATGTATCAATTACTCACACTTATAGTAATGTTATCCAAAGTCTTAGAGCTCAAAGTTTTTCAAATTCTAGGAAAACGAAAACAGCTTACTTCTTATTCTTGGACGCACCTGTAAAAAAATAATATAGGTAGGTAGTCAAAAATCATTGATAGTAAGTACCTAAGTCGAGTTTCATTAAAATGAAAGAAATTACAATAATTATAACGTCGTTATTTTTGAATTACGGTAGCCAAATATAATACGAAAACAAAACATTAATTAACACATAGGGTAAACTTACGTTTTTTGCACATTGTCGAGAATGCTCGTCGAATTCTAGACAGTGCCTTGGACAATCCTCTCATAAAACGTGTGCAAAGAGTTTTTCTCGCGTTCAAGGAAGACGAGAAATCCTTAGCGGATTGTACAGGTTTTGATGCTGCTAAAAAATATAAATGTATGAATTACTACAATTTACAAGAAGAAAAAAGGGGTTATCCGATGTGGAATGTGAAAAATATGCGTACAATTTATATGCTACCCCGTGTACAAACTATAATTACGGGTAGCTTCATATTTTACTATGCTCTTCTGCTTCCTCTTACTTAGATATGGCACGCACCCGTCTACGGGTGATTTCGCCATTGTCAAGTGTTTTATTTATTTAAATTAACTGACAATAACAAATCATAGTTTTATAATTAGGAAATAAACTATTAAATCTGCCCGCAAAACTAAATGCAGTGGGTACAATTCACTATACTCATGCGTACTGGAATATCATGCAGAAATGTAGCTGCTAGTAATGACAACAAAACTGTCAAATAGAATATCAGGGCATATAAAAGTAAATAACTCAATATTATATGTAGCTAACTACCTTTTACATTTTTCTTCCCGTCATTTTGTTGTTTGGGTGGAGTTCGTTTCGTAGAAAAATCTTCTGAAATAAATAATGTAATTGAGTTTATATTCGCATAGTGAGAACAGTACTTAGATGGCATACTACAGAAACCTAATTTGGTATTATTTTAAAATTAAATCTACCTATAACCATGGGCGTCGTCAGGGGGCAGCTGCCTCCCCTAGAGATTGAAATAGGTTTATATTTTTTCATACTACATGATAAAACCTCATAAAAAAAAACATTAATACTACACATTTTGTCATCATGTCATAAATTTTCTAAAATTAGTTTAAAAAATCCATCAAAATACAATTGTTTCACAAAAATTTTCCTGCGGTGCTATTTTTTTATTAATTTTTTTAAAAAACATATTTCATACACAATATTGTGCAAATTATTATGTACATTTTCAAATAAACCAAACCGCATCACGACCTTCTTCACTATGTCCCACAAAAAATTTCGTCTGCGGCGCTTTTTACGCGTTTTTCAATTTTGTAAAATTTTATTGCCCCCCCCCCCCTAGCTCCGAGGTTGGCGACGCCCATGCTTATAACTTATACATCTATCAAGACTCCAAAGCAAGACAAGACTGTCTCATAAAAAAATCTGTAAATATGTTATACCGCTAATTGTGTCACTGGCTTTAGAGAGCTTTCGACTAACATACTATGGTCTCCTTTGAAGAAAGCAATGATACATTTATATTGACGGAGTCGATCCTTTCAATTATTCGTTTTTTATATGGACAAGGATATGATAGATAAGGACAGACTTTTTTTAATGTAAGTACCTATTACGTCAAATGCGGATATTCTCTATTTTAGTGCATTCATTACTATCGTCAACATGTGAAAAAATTTACAACATGAGCTTTTTGAAATGCATTATTCGGCCGAGTTCTCTCATTTACATATTTCAGTGTCATTTTTCTAACTACAATAAACAAAGATAAGTCAGTAATTACAAAAACCATAAAATAAAAAAAGCTTGTTAGTAATTTATTGAAAACATTTGGGACAAATTTAAGTAACGATATTTTTTTTAAAATAGCCCTTTATAATTTTTTTAAAAATTTCGGATTTTGACTAATTTTGAGATTACATTTTTTTATAGCGCCATGGTCACCTACAATTGTTTTTGCAAGGTATGCTATTCACCTATTTTGGAAAAAAAATCAAGGATGTAGGTATCTTAATAATTTGTGTCTCTGTGACCAATAATGTCTTCCAAGTCAGTGTCTAACAAAAAAAAAACGTAACTCGAAAACTACAAAATATCGCGAAACATTAATTGGAGTATTTAGGCACCACTAGAGCTGCACTATCTCTGGACGTCCGCTTGGTCGTACTTCCTAGGGACACCCATATTTTACTATTTCAAATAGTTCTGTTGCTTTAAATTGCACTTCCTAATATATAAAAACAAAAAAATCCACTCTCTTAGTGCTTGCCAAAATGTCAGAAGTAGATAAAGTTGCCGCTGAAAGATTGATTTTGACACCATACATATACTTTACTTACATTAGTGATGATCAAATGAAAATTGTGAGCCTGGTATAGACTTAACAGGATTCTAGTAGGTATGTAATGATTGATATTCTAGGGAAAACCTACGCAATAAAATATAGCATAAGTTGGTACGAAATATGTTCTGTTTATATTCTATACAAGGAAATCAGAAGAACGTCATGATTATACAATTGAACTAAAGTAGTAGGACTTATTATTAAAATCTCACGTACAAAATAAAGTGGATGGTTTCTAGAGTGCAACATAATACTTATATATTGTTATTATAACGTACCGAAGTTATTCTATGTACCTACTGAAAGTCGTCAATACATCGGGAGATCCGACATCATATAATGACCTAGCGATGTGTCAATTACTATACCTACCTACTTACTACCCACATGTATGCATGCTATCCTACTTTTGTTTATTTACATTTCAATCGGATTTAAGATATTATGTAGATATCCAAGAATGTTAAGTGACATACTTAAATGACACAAAATAATCAGTAATCATAAAAGTAATGTAGATATCACACAAGTATGTGTGGCCACCTAGTATTATTATGAATCGGAAGTACTCCAACTAATTACCGGGAAGACGATATTTCAGACAACATAGTCTATTAATTTAATATGTAAGTACTTACCGAGCTCGATGTATTCCATGGGAACACGATTTGCCGGTAATCCAAAACGATTTTGATAATTGTTCGTTGTCGTTAGTGTTTCACCAGGTTGAAAAACCCTTCCTTCTCCCGGGGCGAACATATCTACAAATATAGCGAAATTTTTATTAGGCGCGATTTTACACACATCAGGAAATCTCTCTCTAAAATCATAACGTGATTGTTTGTAAAAAAGTTCAGAGAGATTTCCTGATATGTGAAGTCACCCATAGTTTCAAAATAAAAAAACGCAGGATATTAAGAATGTGTGTACCTACATGATTAAATTATCGTTGACAATTTCTATGCGATACTTCATTTTAGGTACATATATAATATTTGTAGTTGTGAGTATGTATGGAAGATAGACAAGACAATACATGTGTCGATTTTATTTCACGTAGATCTCAGGAAGTATCGGAATGAAATTGCATATAATAAAAACGAAGCTATGAATAATAAAATAAATAAAACAAAACGTTTACTTACGATAAAAATGAACTGTCCGATTCGGAAATTTTACGCATGATACAGATGACACCAATTTCTCGTCGATGGGACTGTTTCTAGGGAGTGAAAGCCTCCGATTCCGGTTGAGCATGCTCATTCTGTTTAATAAAGAAAACAGAAAAAGGTGAATAAAAGTGTTGTAAGTATACTGGAATCCTAGAAAATTGTAATAAATTTTGTCATTGTGGGATGGAGTAGGTAGAAAATATACGTGAAAATAATTAAGGGATTTTCATAATTTAGTGAATGTAGTGAATGACATTGCGCATGAAACAACATGAAATTATTACTGTTACCATTGCATTATTGTGGGCAAACATTTTACATACACATTAAGTTGCAATATTGCGACATAATATTATTATTGTGAAGTATTTTGACAGATTTATTTAGAGTGTTATTGGTGCAGTCAAATAGATATGGTACGAACAAGGCACAAGCCACATACCATGTAGCATGTATGCAATTGGCAATAGGCAGTAATACGCATGTCAATGAACCTGTAAGCGGGCTGCCTTACTTCCAGGGTTACTTCATCTTTATATTTTTTTTTTTATTTAAACTTAAAGTAAACAACAAACACATATAAATATAAAAAAATGGACATAGTAGAGATTATAAAACGTTGTTCACTAGGGCGAACTTATCGCAGAACTGCGATTTCTTCCAGTTAACCCCAATATTGACCTACGTGTATTATTAATCATATTTTATTATAACTTATTATCTATACTTATGACAAATTCAACTCGCATTATGTGTTTATTTTTTCATTAAATTCTTACCATCTGATGATTCATAAACATAGCATTTTTCTGAGATGTAAATATGTAAGATAAAAGAATAATATTAATACTAACATTACTATATCATGACGGTAGATGTCAATAATGAGGTAACCAGTAAATTCTGGGTATGCATAAAAACATAAGTACAGCATTACCTTCACGCAAACAGCATTCAAAATGGTTCAATATGCTAAAAACACATCGATGAGAAAGATGAGAAATATCTTATGGATATTATTTCAAAACTTAAGTATTAATATTATAATCTTTTCTATAAAGTATTTAGTTATGTTTTTTTTATTAATAACAGAAAATTAAATATAATCGTATATTCCTAGTTTACGTGTATTAATCCCAAAATTACTATTCTAGAAAAACTAATTTAATTTGTATAGGATTATATTTGTAACAACAACAATATAGATATATAGATAGACAATATATTATCAAAACCGATGAACATTTCTAGACTTTTATAAACTCGTCACATATAGTAATAAACGCAAAATACTATAACAAAACAAATCGCATGCGCAAGAATAAAACTTTTCAACTTGATTTCATATATTCATAATTCTTACCTGACGCAACAAGTTGTTTCAATAGAACTGCACTAGATTAAAAGCAGAAAAGTTAAACAACAAATTCGTATGAACAAAAATAAAGATTATTGTTAAATTAAGAAAATGTTTGTTAGCAAAAATGTTAAATTTAAGTTATTTTGATTTTTTATGTCTTTAAAATAATTTATAAATTAAAAAAAAATATATAAAAAATAATAATACGCAAAAGCTGCACCACAACGTACCACCGATCAACTCTGAACTCACTATACTAATGAACTGAACTCAAACTGAAGTCGCATGCGAATATAAGTATGTTTGTTTTCTATGAAGTGTATACTGTGATCATACGATTATGTCACGATTACTAAATACAGCGCAGATCTACGTGTTAACCAGTACAACTGACGCTGAAATAAAAATGTGGAATTACGAACGCCGTCTTCAACCTGTTGCATATTACCTGTAAGTACCAAATATTTTCTGGTAAAGTTGCATTGATTTAGTTCGAATTAATAATAATCGACCATGTGAGTATTTCGATGCTATGATGAATTGAACTTTGAATATTTCGTTAGATTATTTTATTCGACGATTCATCTGAAAAGTTCATTGGCCTGTAAAGTTCATTCGGCAACGCGGGTATACCTACATCTTCTATCTGCTCATAATAAAAATGACAAAACTAATCAATAAACGATTGACAGAAATTAGTAAGTCGGTAGTCAGGGAGTGGGTACATTAAACATAATAGGTAAGTTTTCAGTAGTTTAGAAAAACGTACCACAGTATAAGCGCAATGAAATAGAGTCGGTGCAATATAAAACTTAGCTCATTTGATATTAAGACTGAGATACTAATGTATCTTTTTGGATATAAGTTGACTCAGCCAATATATCTATATGAATTGTTTTTTTCTTATGTAATCATAACTTAATACCTCTTCTTGCTGTATAAACTGTAATGATTACAGAGATACAAAGATCCTGCGATAAGTTTAGTAATATATGTAAGATGATACAACCTATTGAATTAATAATTATTGCATACATTGTAAGTTGCCGTATACATCATGGACTACAGTATATTATCTGTTTATCTACAGTCGGTATAATATTCGACTGATATTAAGATAACAACAAAGATCAAATTGTATAATTAGCATCCTTTGTACCTTCACTAATTACGAGGATATTAAAATACGAACAATTCACGGGGTTGACTAACCGGCATCCAATTACTAAGGTAACTGAAAGATTTTGTCATATTTAATTACTGCAGAATGCGCGATTGAGCTTAACATCTACGTATGTTGTTTGACTAAAAAATCTTCTTAAGCGCAAGCCTTGCTTGATGTATGCAATATTCGACTTATCTTTTTGTTCTACCAATCTAGGCGATTCTACTTCCGACCGACAGTCATCACTTTATTTGTAGATGCATCAGCGGTCAGAGCAATGTCATCACGAAACTTCTGTGTATCGAACCTCCATGTGTATCATATCTCTTGCTCATGTATTTTTATACTAATTTACAACAATATATTACTAGGGAGCAGTGGCGAAGACTGGATTTCTGCAGAAGGGAAGCCGGGGCGAACATTTCTTATTGGATTACGTCAGATTAGACGCTATTATACCTATCATTTTATCCAAAAGATAACTCGATGGGAATCGCGTTCTTAGGTAGCTTCACGCCTGCTAGGCAGTAGGTATCTACATACGTATTATTTTACGGATGTTATGTTATTATATTAAACTGATGTATTTAAATTATTAAAGTGGTATTTAATTCTCGAAGTGATGTAGGTATAATTCTGGAAACTTTGACCACACACATGTACAGTGTGCGATAAGGAGCTATTGTATTAGCTTGAATACTTACTACCGCATATTGTGATCTAAAAGTGCGTAGGTACTGTTCTGTAACAAAGCTCATGCAAATGATAATAATACACTTGTGATTATTCATCAACAATCATTATCAAATAAATAACATTGAACTCATGTTATGATAATCTATATTAGTTATTAACGTTTAGTTAAGAACGAACACTTGTCATCATCATCATCATCAGCCCTCCCTCGTCCAGTGTTGAAGATAGGCCTCCCTTTCCGACTTCCACACTTCCCTGTCCATCCCCTTTCTGTGCCACTGCTGTCCTGCCACCTTTCTGATGTCGTCAGACCATCTCACCTGTGGTCTGCCTAAATTTCTGTAGCCGGTTCTAGGGTTTGCTTGGTCCACCTATCATCCGTAGTTCTTATGATGTGACCAGCCCAATTCCATTTTAATGATCTTTGTTCTACATCACTTGTATAACTTGTTAATCGCATATATTTGGAAAAATATTTAAGAGTAGGCATATTGACATATCAAAAAATTCTAAAAACGAGAGACCTTAGATCTCGTCAACCACACTAAATATGCTTTGTACGAGTGGGTGAATATGTGTAGGTACATTGAAACTTTATCTAGGGAATGACCGTTAAAGATTTTTTATATCTTTTAAAGATTACTCAAAAAAGATGCGAAAAACACCTCTGATCTTTTTTCCGAAAGATGGCCACTAGTTTCCCAAAAGCTGCAGATTTTTTAAAAGCTTTTTAATTGAAGAGAAATTAACCACAAAAAGAGAAAAAAAAATGTTTTATTTAACATTTTATCATGCGGTTTTGAACCTTAATGTCGCGGGAGATGACCGTGAAGTCATAGTTGGGTCGCGAGCTTTAACTGTCAAAGACTCAAAGGTAACTAATATATTTATTTACGCTTAAATATGACGTACTCCTTTCATTTCTCTATCTATCTATCTATCTATCTATCTATACCCTCACGCCACATCCCTTGCAGGGTAGGCAGAGAGGACAGAGCGCCAGACAGCCCTATCCTTACACACACTCCTAGCTTCCGTCACATTCATGCAATTAGTCATACACGCTCTCCGATTCCTTTTACTCAAAACGCGTCCATCCTTGAGGATCTGGTCGACATGATCGGACCAGGTCAGTCTCGGACGGCCGCGCTTTCTCACCCCTCTTCGCTCATTCAGATATATCTTTTTTGTCATCCTGTCATCATTCATTCTCTCAACATGCCCAAACCATCTTAGTTTGTTTACTTTCATTCTTGTCACTACACCAGTCTTGCAGTCACTCATTTCCCTAATAACCTCATTCCTTATCTTATCTCTCAGCGTTTTCCCGCACATTCTTCTTAATGACCTCATTTCTACTGCATTCAACCCTGATTCATCCTTCTTCATCCACGTCCACGTCTCACTAGCATACATCAGGGTCGGCACCAAGACAGCATTGTGCACTAGCACTTTTGCTTTCATAGACACATTGCTACTACTAACAATCGGACCGAGCGCACCATTCGTCCTAGTACCGGCCAGCTTCCTTCTTTCAATGTCTCCATCACAGCGTCCATCTCTAGTAAACAAACTTCCCAGATATACATACTCATCCACTTGCTCCAGACAGTCATTACCAACCTTTATCACACAATTTGTCCTTATTTCCTCTCTTTCGAACACTAATACTTTCGTTTTATTTACATTCATTTTCATTTCACGATAAGCATACACCTGTAAAATTGTATTATAACCTTGAGAATCCATTGCTGGGACTGAGAGTGTCTTCAGTACATCTTAACATATTTTTATATAGTTATGTTACAAGTCAACCTAATTTACTATATTGGTGAATCCAAACCCACATGGATTGTTTGTATAAAACTCTTAACTCCAAATAATAATGATAGGTGTGTCAAGTTGATCCATTTGTTTTAGATATAATATATATAAATGTACATAGGTACACTACATACTTACGATAAACCCTTGCCACGTAGGTAAACCTTATTTAGAGAGGATCAATGTTTGAAGTTACTATGACGGATCAAGCCACTCGCCTTTACTTCGTTAACTCTTATTTGGACGTGCTTCGCCTAATGATTTAACATTAGGTATCTACTGTTTACCAGCTACCTATTATTATATTATCGCCAGCTATCTACACCTCATGTTTATACTTAAAGACGAGAAGATTATAAAATCTAATAACGTAATCTAAAACACCCCACAGAGTATCTTAAGATTACTCGTAGGAAAACAAAAATTATCAGGAGGTTTCATCGCGAACAGGATTTTTTTACAGTGTGCTACTGTGCATTTACGATTTCCATCACATTTTTCAATTCAATGAGAATATTGTAAACTGAAATGTGAGTATGATTTCCAGAACGTATGGTATTAGTGAGAAGATGTACCTATCTGATGTTCGTTTAGAAGTACCTCATACATATCAATTTAATCAGTGCTGTCTTAGCCACAGAACTGACAGTAGCTAATTGTAGGTACAGACTTCGCGCCCAGGGAGAAAAAAAAACAGAAATATCAAGGTTACTCGTAAATAAGTAAGCGCAGGTAAATCTTAGTACCGGATAATTTGCCGTAATAGATAGTTCAAGGATACACACTGGAGAGCTAAGGGAACGAGCTTCTCTTAGACTTTTTAGAACTTAAAATACTGTTTTCGTTTTCTCCGATAGAGGGCCTCGGGCAGGCTTAAATCCGGCACTGCGTTTAATATGTAAATACGATACGGAGTAATTAATTAACGTATTACACAGCATATTTACATAAGAGTACCAAAAAATATTATTAAATTATTTGCTTATTTTAAATTTTATATACCTACACAAATCAAATTTTATTTTTTAATCTAGGTTAGCGCTGTCTTACAATAGATTTATTTTTCATTCCACAAGGTCTCTGATTCCCACAAACACCTTAGACATGATATCAGAGACCAGAGCGATATGAATGACATGGGTAGAGTAGAGACGGGTTTTTTCTTTGAGGGACTTTGAAGGGCGGAATAGTAGCAGTAGTCTAACATCAGAGTAAACCAATTCATTATGAATTTTCACGGATAGGTACAATAATAATATGTTATATTAAGGGCATGGCACCAGGAATGACGTCACGGTCTTTTCCCATGGCATTAAGGTTCAAAATTGCGTAACAATCGCATGATAAAATGGTAAAAATAGCGTTTTTTCCATTTTTTGAGGTTAATTTTGCGTCTATCAAAAAACTTTTACGGTTATTCCTTAGATTTTAATGCATATTATCAGTACAAAAATAAAATTTACAGAGGTGTTTTTAATTTATTTTTTTTGAGATATCTATACAAGATATAAAAAATCTTTTACGGTTATTCCCTAGATAAAGCTTCAATGCATCTACCTTATTTTATTCCGTATTAGTATTTAGTAACGGTTGTCGAGATAGAAGGTCTCCCGTTTTTAGAATTTTTTTAAAATGTTGGTATGCACACTCTTAAACACTAAATTCATACATTTTGGTTGTTATCCAATATTAAATTACGTTATATTATTAATGATCGACCATTAGTTACATTACAAATAAGCGGTAGACTGACCAGTATGAAACCAATATGCTGTTATTGTGATTCCCTTCACATTAATTATAATTTATTTTATTTATTTACATCGCGGAGAGAACAAAGGATAGGTTGACATTGGCAATAAAGGTGTTAAACGAACATAAATTCATTCTTCGTAGATTTGATAGAGTGGAACTTTGGCTTTGCTAGAAACTTGAATTCACGACATTTTAAAGTGGAAAATGTATTTAAGGTATGCGATCTAGTAAATTTGACAATATATAGGTAGCTATTATTCTATGTATTTACGAAGGAACACTAATTTCACCTAAGAAAGCTTTCCCTTTGTTCTTATCCCAAACTACTTAGTGTCAACTTTTCCATCCGCCTCTGGCACACACTCATACGAGTATTATTAGCAAGGTAAAGTAATCTTCACAATGACTACTATTATAATACCTAATATATTCATTGTTTCAATTTCAAATATCAACAAAGAATGTAATAATAAGAACACACAATATCCTTAATAACATAAGATGAATCTCTCGACGAAGGCAAGAACGATCAGGAAATTATTTCGGCTTGTGTATATTTATATACTAGTCCTGATCTTTACATTGATCAGTAGTATTTAATTAATTTCTTCTTTTTCCTTATACTTCTTCCTCAGCCTTCCTCCCTCCACTGCTGGACGTAGGCCTCTTCCATTTCCTTCCACTCATCTCTGTTTCTCCCCCTAATACTAATACCTATGTACCTAATACTAATGTTCCTATACAAATTATTTTTTATGTTACGAGTTCGTTTGTACCATTCTGATGACCGGTAGAATTCTACAATAATCTAGAGACTCTGCAGTGGAGGAAAAGCTTAAACATTCAAACGGTTGCGGTGCGTAAGTAAATATAATATTATGTACGAATAAATTATGGTAACACCCATGAAATAAATACCATATGCCTAAATACTTACACAGGTATGTTGTGTCATATGCCAATACGCTACACGAAATCAAACATTACACAGGTTTCAAAGATATATGTAGAATTATAGGAAGAAATTGTTGAGCAATAGAGGTTTTTATGACTAGTGAGTTATGACCTCGTTTTCAAAATGTTATAAGAGTATCTTTATTTTTATTTCATATTGTGATTTATTAATTAATTACATACTCTATCATAATGAATTAGGTAGCAACAACATATTTGGGAAACATCTTGTGAAAATATTACTTTATTTTCTTGCCTACTTTTATATATCTCTGTAGTATTAATGAAATAGAAGCGGACGTTTTCTTGTGAGCAATCAGTTGTTGTTACTTAATTGTTTCTGAAATCTCAGTAATCGTTTGCAAACATATGAAGTTATCATACGTGCGATATATAATACATGATTTACTTACAACCGTCTTTGTTCACCGTGGTTGATGAATGTTATTCTTATTAAAAAAAATCTAACAATTATTATGTATGCTCCACTGAATTGTTAATAAGTGTATCTGCCTTTCATAATGATAGATAAATAAATCTTTATTAGCCAAAAAAACATGCAGAGTTACAAAACAAGATAATGGTTGTGTGCCATAACATAAGTACGAGTATACGACATACACAAAAAATAATATATGTCATCCTGTGGTTTAGCTTTCACGCTTAGTATTGTTACAGGAAACGGTGCTGACATTCTACTTTTTTTATCAATTTTAATTTGTACGTATTGTAAAAAATAAATCGTGACGTAGGTATATTGAACGTTGAAGCGTGACAGAATAGATCCAAGTATAAAGATAATAATAAGAAAGAAAATATTTTATTAAAATATCTCAGACACCATGTTATGGAACAAATCTTTGACAATCAGAAGAAACGTAACTAAAATCCTACCGAGAAAATAATATTTTCGTCATTTCACTAACTGTTTCTCGTGGTTACGACATCCTGGAAAATTTATTTTATTTGATGTGACTATGAATTCTGACTGATAGGAGAAGATAAAGTAAGCTGCACCTACATATATATTGTAATAAGCTTTTGAACTGGGATGCCTGATTACACGCGTTATAAACAAAAATATTATATTCTCGTTGCCACAGGTTTTCATAAGAGAATAATATGAAAAACTATATATTCACATTTTTCATTAATCGCCGAATCGGCCGAAGTTGAATCGAAAATAGGAAAATATGAATTCGAAATTCCGCATATGACGGCATTTCTGTTTTACCTACGCACTTATTTTATCTTATTCTAGTGAGTGTAGAAATGTTTATAATTTTCCACTATAAAGTGGGACTCCGATGTAGAGTTACAAGTGTTACAGCACATTCACAATAAACAGACATAAAATGAAGTACGCGTCAACCCTCCAACTAGAACAACAAACATAAATTATTATTCACTATTAATTTATTAATCAATTAATTAAAATCCTACTGTAGGTTATCAAATAATTAAAAAACAACCAGCAAATACTATTAAATCCAACATGAGTGACAAGATTACGGGTATTGTTAGAGTAAACAAAAAAATGTAAGTAGGTATATACTCGGAAATCCATAAATCCAACACTATGAATGTGTTCGATACCAGAGGTGGGCACCGTTAATAAAAAAGATAACTTCGTTAATAGATAATCCGTTAACTAAAAAGTTTACTTCGTTAATCGTTAAAGCGTTACATTTTGAAAAATGTAACGGAAGTTAACGTTAATTCGTTAAAGCGTTGATGTGAAAAATCGCGATTAAATGGCATGAAATAGAACTACTTACACAAGTACCACTACTATCACACTATCGCGATGTATTCCTACAAAGTGGGTACACAAATACATACAATGTGCCTCTAACAAATAAAAGATACAGAATGGGTGGCGAGTCTCATTCTTGAATAAGAAGTAAAATGTCTTATAGAAATTTTACAAACACCTAGGTATATATTTATTAAACAATCAAATATTAACGGACTAACGGACAACGGAAGTAAAATGTAACGGATGTTAAATAATCCGTTAACTATTTTTGGAGGTGAGAAAAGCGTTAAATCGTTAAACAAAATGTTAACTTCGTTAATTAATGATTAACGGATTAACGCTTTTCTGCCCAGCTCTGTTCGATACTAATAAATGAATTGGGTACCTTAGATCTAAGTAATTATATTTTCAGTATTGATACCACCCTACCTGGTACAGCCCATGTTTAGTATTACAGAAATATAAATAATTAGGTATGTGTCGTATCAACATGACAATATGAATATTTGATAAGTATGTTATATATTCATTATAGTTCAGTAATAGTTTGTGTTTGAGCATGAAATCGAAACTAGGTATATACTTATCAAAGTTATCTTAAAGTTTCTTCCATGATCTTAGTCTTCTATGAGAAATTGGATATCCTTCTATTAGAATAATAATATTATTAATGTTAACAAATATTCCATTAACATACAAATGAATCAATTCAGTGTTTATTTTTGGATAAAATAAGAGAAAACAATTTCGTCTCTTTACACCTAGACCTATAAATTTCACGGTAAGTTAGGAAATGCGAAATATTTAAAGAAAAAAATCATTAGTATATGATGAATAAATCTGTGGTGGTAATGTGATATTTTGTGAGGTCTCATCATTTAGTATGAAAAAATATATACCTATTTCAATCCCTGGGGGGGGGGGGGGGGCGCTGCCACCCCACCACCCCCTCTTGGCGACGCCCATGTTTACAGACATTGTAATAAACAAATATGGTCAAACTTTAACACGACATTGAGGTTGCATATAACCAGGAGTATATATTAATTCATGAGTAGGTGATTCATAGCAAGAAACTAAGAAATAAGATAACGTGAGTTGTTTATTGCTCATACATAAATGTAATTGTCAGCTACTCATAATGTCTCTAGTTACAGCAAAAAAATATCTATATGTGTGAGGTGAACATTACTGAACATTACTAAACAACTGAAATATAATTTCAATTATTTTTTATTGATTTCACGTAAAAAATGCACTGCGAATCGTTATTATTTTTTTTATTTTTGCAGAATTTTGGAGACCTCAATGATTTTCTAAATCAAGTCGCACACCTTTCAGTATTAGGTATATAACATCAAATTTTATGACATTTACAAGATGCAATAAATCGAAAGTGTATATCTCGACAGCATTTACAACAGATACTCAGCAAGCACTTAGTGAAAGCAGTGAGTATGCATACACCTAATATATATTTACATTTATATTCAAGCGTCCATATAAAATCTAACATACTGACTATTAGGTACAGTATTAATACTTGTGTACTTACTCGTACCTATATGTGTGTATTATTCCCGAGCTATTGGTGGTTTAATGTTCCAGAGAAAATCAATTGCAAACAGAGTGTTAGCGGTGTCTATAACTGCCTAGTACATTTACATAGGTGTAACAAATACCAATTAGCTTCTGTCGAGTTAGTTGAATCTACGTATCGTGTTGGTATAACCAATGTCTGAAAATTAGCAATAGGATAATGAACAGTGAACACCATATAGACTACCTTTAATACACTATTCTGTACCATGTTTTTAATTAGACGATAGATAAACCAATATAAATGCGACAATAAGCAAGTAATACATTAGGATTATCTAACTTCTAGAGTTTTATTTTGCATATTTTATGAATAGTAAAATTTAAAGTATTCCTTAGCTAACTCACAAGGAGAATGTAATTAACAATCAACTTATATCGTTTTTATATATTTTTTTAACAAAATATTGTAGTAATAAGTAAGGAGAATAAAAGATAAATAAAAAAGTATACCTAACTGTTTTATTTTCATTTTAAAATACTTTTTGTAATCGAGATTGTATGAAACTTCTTCTCTATATTTGTTTAGATTCCTGGATATTACAATGTTTTTGGGAGGTGGGTATAAAAAGTGCTCATGAAATAGTCGAGTGGGTACAATATTATGAGGTAAATAAATGGTTTTAGATTCTGAATAATAACGAACCATTATTATGAGAAAATTACTTTATTTGTTGACATTATTATGTTTGAACACTTTTCATGCACAATCTAATACAATAATACGTAACACTGTAGGTACAATGCTCATATTTTTATACTACCGATTCCTATATAATTGGCGTCGGTTTGAGTTATAAAGGGGTAAACTGAGTACTGCGTGTAAGTTGTATTTTGTAATTTTTACTTACTCATGTGGTACACTTGACCATTGTTTAGACATTCCTTCGTACCTACTGTCAATTTCCACGTTCCATATGTCGAATGATTAATCCTTATTTTATAACTAAAGAATAGTTAGAAATATGCTTGAAGTTGTCAATGGTGCTTTTCGAAATGTCCCTTTTATTGCGCATTAGGGGAACAAGAGAGTTTGCGACGCTTCTCTATTCTATGTGGTCTTTTGGAAAGTGTTTTCCAGGCATATAAATATATAATGCTGCTTCATATATTTCTTGTTTAATTAAGTATTCCTGGTCTATGAAAGATCTTCTCTATGATAGATTAGTAAGATCTTATAATGCATTTGTGTAAAATCGATTACCTCTAAGTATATATAACTTATAATGTTATCATTACCAAACATGCAATGTACGTCACGTTACGTTAATTTTATGCTCACAGCTATTGGAAAACGTAGCTAACTCTACACTTAAAAGTGCTTAATTTAGCAATACTTCCTGAATTCTCAATTAGATTGCTTAATTTGTGTGATTTAGAGGCGTTCACAGTAGGTATATTATTATTAAGCTCAGCAATTTTCCATGCGGGTAGAAATAATCAAGATAAGAAATGTAAAGTCTGCGAACGCCGAAGAAATCTTGAAAATATATTACTCAAATTTAAACGCCACCGTATAGTAGAGAATAAAACGAAACCGCATTTGCTAAGTGAAATATATCTCAAATGATAGAAGAAAAATTTACTGGGTTAAACGTTATTAGATTAGAGCCCATTAAATGACAATACATAAACTGTAGATATGTAACAAAACTAGCATTCAATATGGCCAGAGATTATAGGGTTGAATTTTGAATGCCAATTGAACTTTTACATATTATTAAGTAAGATGATGTATTCTAGCTAAAACTTACCTGGTAGATTACATTTGAAAACGAACTGGTTTCCTTAAGGCTTGGTAGGTTGCTTATTAAATGCTGTACATTTTGCTGTCGTAAATTGTCTTGTAATTATACTTATTGTTAAATGACTTTACGAGTATATCACAATCAAAATGTTTATTGTGTATATAACAAAAAATGTCATAAGAAAGATATCTTCTTCCTCTTATAAATGTATTAAAGTTCGTATTGACACTCACACAAAGGTCATATAATAGACAATAAAATAACATTGAAAATGAAAAACCCTATGGAAATATGGAGTACATGGTTGGCGCAGTTGGTTGAGGCGGCAGTCTCTCAATCGGGAGATGCCAGGTTCAAACCCCGGCACTGGCGATGTATTCCACACTTTGCGATACAGGCTTTTAGCCTAGTGCAAGGTGTGCAGGAAAGTATTTGGGTTTGTATATGCAAGCCCAGATCCTTTTTTATAAAAAAAAATAAATAAAAAAATAAAATGTAAATGTTCATTTGTGAAATACAAGGTTGAGTGTTAAGGTTATACCTATTCGGGAGATGAAGCTATGAACAGACTTTGATAATAATTATGTTTCGAAAACAAAGGTCATAAATTTAATATTTGTCGGACTTATGCAAAAAAGGCAGCAGGCCTTAATTCTGGCAGTTGTTGGTGGTTAAACTGAACAAAGACACTACTAATGATTAGATTATTACTAAAGTATTACAGAAATATCTCTTTTGCTAGCGTGTATTCAAAGTTATGTAAGTATGTAAATATAAATATTGAGTAAATTTTATAGTAAAAGCTTATTTCGAAAAAAATTCTAACATGATTAATAAGCGATTATTCCAATATACAATACTGTCTTTCGTACCGCAATCGCTATGTTACATTTTTTAAACACTTCACCGATATTCGCGGGCGGCCCGGCGGCGGGTTTATTCTCCGGACTTGTCCCTGCTTAAAACAACTAGGGCGATATAAATTATGGCCAAGGACAAAATTTAAAAAAATTAAATCATATTACATATATAAATAGTTTTAATACATTTTTTCATATTACCGATAATTGTAATAAAATACGAGCTTTCTGCCTCGCAAAAAAAACTTTATAAAAATACAACACATACAAAACAAATAATATGTTACATATGACATAACACAACAGCGATTTTCAACGAAAAATAAAACATGTAAATGAAATTAACTTTTCACGTCGTTTTATTTTGATGCACGTATATTTACCTAGTATATTTTTCATAGACAGAACTGCGCAAAATATTATGTTACGAGTAATATTAAAATAAACGTGTTGTTCAAATATATGCATAATCCAAAACGCTGGAGGGCCACCTACTAAAATAATTAAAGTAATTATGTACTAGCAGATGCAACATCATTATTTGTTTCAACGACATGGGCATACGAATATTTATACTAGAAACGGATTCTCCTTTGTACATCCCACTGTAAGCATCGTGATAATGTTATAAGAATAAAATAAATACGTAGTCATATTCGTTCTTGAAATTATCTTCACATCACGTCCTTTGCGAAATAATCGCAGTCCAGAGCTGTCTGGAAAAGTTCCTTCAACTCTCTTTTCTGACCCGCTCCCTGGTCTTGTTATAGCTATAGGTATCCCTTCCCAAACCGTTCATAAGACCTCTGTATCATTATTAGAAGAACAGCGAAGAGTAACCATTTTTACATATGCCAAACTTTCGATTTTTATATCATTAAGAACATCAATCGACACAAATTAGGCTGAATATAATCGACGTTAAATAATATATAGGCAGAAAAAACAATATTTCTATTCATGTTCAACTGAGTTGTGATCGCATTGATGTAATATTTACGTACTAAAGTATATGCTGTGTAGGTTAGCTCAGTATTATGCAAATAATTTGGGTTCAATTATTCGTACTGTACGCATTAATTGCGAAATTTGATGTACCTATATAATAATAATGATTACAGCAATTAAAATTTATTAAGATCATAATAATATGCGCATCTGGTAATCGATATGTACTTCAATTAGTAGAGATAGTCTCAACTTCAGTAACGTTTGTCGAATATCAATAAAATAGAGAATACAATATACCAATTTTTATTATCACCTTGAAATAAAAGGCTCAGTAATGATGCGGCAAGATACAATATTGAAAAAATGTTGTTTTGTCATGTGAAGAAGACTGATGTTGCAGTAGCGTATAAGGATCGGAGAGAACCTTGAATTGTGCACAGAAAGAAAATAGGTAGATAGGTTTTAATCAATTCATTGAAGTAACGTGATCGCAGTGAACGATGAGGTCTTTCGCTAGCAGTACTCATATTGTAAAGGGTTTACAGATAAAAGGGTTTTTGTCACGTTTGTTTGTGACACATCTCTGTATTAGGTATTATAGATACGCCTTTTCAGTGTATTCTTCTTCTTTCGTATGCACACGACCTTTATACAAGTTATCTAAGAGTCATAGCTCCTGTATTCCATATTCTGCAAGTGATCTGCAAGCCTTTGGCGTCACCTTATGGATTTCCTCAGGAACCCCTGCAAACCTCTTGTCAGGACACCTCTCCACTATATCAGTTTCGATACGCTTAGAATAAACATAATTTTTCATTACGGGTTAAGACACGAATTGGTTAAGACACACGTTGTACTGCCTACTGTACTGTAATTTGAGCAGGAGAAGGTATTATTACAATTTTAAATTTTACATACATTTGTAATTTGTAGGAAAATATGATCATAATAAATATAATATTTTGTTTGACTATTTTGTTGAGTGGGAGATTAGACGCAGTTTCTTAGAGGAACGCAAATCTAATTGAAAATATATGTTAGTTTATATGAATTTACTCATCACATGGGGAATAAAATAATAATGTAAATATATGTTCTTATACGTCGTGATTGTACAAAGACTTGTACAAATTTCGTTAGTATTTGAGTCATCGTCAATGTCAACAGTTCATCGAAAGATAAATTTAACAATATTATAATTCTTAACGAGTATAACAAATACACAAGATACCAACATAGTCTATCTAGCTATTACATTAAAAAAGATTAGTGGAGGGGAGTTGGGGAGGGAAATACTTCATACTTACAGACTCGCACTTAGTGTTTAAAGAAATAATCTCACATTACTCGTAAAGCAGGTAGAGGTTTTCAATTACAAGGTAGATTTATTTATTCGCTTAATGCATGTTTGTACTTTATACAAACAAGGGGAGTTGTATTTTTATTGAATTACTCGTAGATCCCACGCAGTATGGTAGAGTACAAAATCATTTTACAGATTATGTAAATATTATATAAGTCAGTCATAGCTCGAAATTTAAAAGCCGTGTAGGTTTCCTGCGGGAGAGGATATCTATAAATTATGCTTAATGACTTCCTTGCATAGGACGCATATTAGCTTTACACATATTATTTATTCAGTTAGTCGCTATTATGTATTGATGATAATGGAGAATACATTATTGAATAGACGGTAATATGGAAGCACTCTTATACTATGAAATAGAGAGTATGTTTCTTTGTCCTTTATGTATTTCTAAACTTAAACCGTTCATACGATTGAGATGAAACTTCGTGGGGGGGGGGGGGGGGGGGGTACGAAATGAAGGCATGAAGGGAGGGGGGCATGAAAAAATCGAATCTGTAGCTTTCAGTGAAAAGATAAATAGTAAACTGAATGATATTATATTTATAGCTTCTTAGATTTGTGTAATTTAGTAATTTAATAATATGCTTCTTTAGTCTAATGATTACAATAATCTGTAAGAACATATATTTATATGGAACTGGGTTGTGTATAGAATCACGTAGATATTATGATATACGTTGTGAGTAATCAAGCTATCTTGTGATTCATTCACATCAGAACACGAAGAAATCACACCGACAAAGTTATCATTAAATCTGATGTGATACTTGAGATCATGAAATGTTATGTGAACACTTGAGAGTTTATGACTGGTCTCTATTTGTGACAGTAACTAAGTACTCAGCAGTGACGAAGGGTGGATTTCTGCAGAAGGGAAGCCAGGGCTAACATTTCTTATTGGATTACGTCAGATTAGACACTATTATACCTATCATTTTATCCAAAAGGTAACTCGACGGGAATCGTGTTCTTAAGTAACTTCGCACCTGCCAAGTAGTGACCTATACTGCACCATGGCACCCAGCTTAAAGCTGAAATTACGGTCCTTTAATTGCATACATCATTCGGAATTATTATGTTTGATTAAACACAGAACAGGTTTTGATAGGTGTTTTCGTCATTGTCAATCTGGAGTATTTTTCTGAACTGTACTGGAGTTCAAACGTCATAGCCGCTGGCCTCATTGTATTCCTCAGATACGCTGCAAAGTGAAGTTTATTCCTTCAATTATATTATAATTCTACATAAAAGAAAAACCTAGGATAGTACCTAACAATAGAAAATAAGTAAAACCTTAAGGCAATGCGCAACAGACTAGTTAATTAATTCATGTTTCTGCTCATTATTCTGCGTACCTAATTAGGCAAACTATATTATTAAACTATATTATTATTTTCATCTATAAATGTTACGTAAGTCAATTTTTTATATTTATATGTATTTGTTGTTCACTTAAAGATTAAATAATTGAATATATTGTTAAAATTGGTAAGGAAGTGTCCTAAATCGTTTATTAATCAGTAAAATATATTTTTGGCATCCGTTTATTTCAAATTCTTGAAAATGACAGTTTAATAATTTTTACAAACGGGAGACATTAGATCTCGACAATCGTTACTAAATATGCTTTAGAAAAAATAGAGTAGATACATTGAATCTTTATCTAGGGAATAACTGTAAAAGATTTTTGATTGAAACGAAATGAACCTCAAAAAATGAAAAAAAAAAACGCTATTTCTACCATTTTATCAAGCTCAATGCCGTGGGAAATGACCGTGATGTCATAGTTGGGTCGCGAGCCTTAATGCCAGCGAATAATATAGTAGTACCTATATAATAAATGAGTTTATTCAATTTTTTTTAGTTCGGAAATGTGGAAAAATTCTAGAAAAACTATAAGTTTGTAGGTACTAGGTAGGTACCTATTCAAATCTGTGAGAAAAATAGAGTTTAGTGAGCGAAGGAATAAGAGTTTTGGGTATATAATAATTATAAAATGCCTGATTTTTCGAAAAGAGATAAGAAATATATTATTACGCAATGGTAAATAAATTGTTATTGTTAATGTTTCAAACTCCTTTTCCGTTTGAATGAATTAAAAATGTTCAGATGTCAAAAATTCGTATTTCAGGTAGATGTACTCGTTGGTACAGATAGGCAGCTATAATATTATGATGTACTTGTATAGAAATTTCTTTACAGTTATTTGACAACAAATGTCTTGACGCGAATAATTCTGACGAAGATGTAATTTAGAAATTTTATTCGAGTAACATTGAATTCTTATGATTGACGTTTTGCTTTCTGTTGGTTATTGTAGATAAATATTACAAACGTAGAAGCAATATAATATATACGTAGCTACCTACTCAATGTACTATGTATAAAGAAAGCTAAAAACGCTAACAGAGAAAAGTAAGAAAAAGAATCGTCTTGACAAATCATAAATACAAACACCAAAGGCGATGTTTCATTTCAGTACTGCCATTTATTTTTATTGCTACCCACACCAAAATCCACCTCAGTTTTTTCCCTTATTGCAAAAAGTTTTCCATCTCAAATTACTACAGCATCAGAGATAGGTTGCGTAAGATTGCCAGGCAGTAAGATGTTTCTCGACTATTTAGCTCGCACGGCGTCTACAATTTATGTAAGCTTTCCATAGTAATGTTTAATTCAGTCAACTAGGTAAGTAGGAACCTGTCATTTTGTATTCCTAATATGCACATTGTTTGCTATATTGACGTTTAAGAGTGTGCATACCGACATTTCAAAAATTTCTAAAAACGGGAGACCTTCTATCTCGACAACCGTTACTAAATATGCTTTGGAACAAAATAGGGTAGATGCATTGATCCTTTATCTAGGGAATAACCGTAATAGATTTTTTATATCTTGTACCTATAGATTTCGCAAAAAAATATTTAAAAACACCTCTGACCTTTTTTCCGAAAGACGGAAACTCGTTTCCCGAAAGTCGCGGAGTAATTTTTTTTCTTGTACTGATAATATGCATTAAAATCTAGGATATAACCGTAAAAGTTTTTTGATAGACGCAAAATTAACCCCAAAAAATGGAAAAAACGATATTTTTACCATTTTATCACGCGATTGTCATGCAATTTTGAACCTTAATGCCGTGGGAAATGACTGTGACGTCATTCCTGGTACCATGCGCTTAATGCCTCGGCCACGCCTGGACCATTGGACAGCGAGAGTAAATGTTATTAATAAACTAACAGTATCAAAGTGTTGTCTTCATCGCTTACCTGCGAAGGTTCTTTTTCTTCTTCTGCTTGGTCCATTGTTGGACATAGGCCTCCACTTTGGTCCTCCACACCTTCTTGTCTTGGGCGTACTGCATCCATCCACCACCGGCACATTTTCTGATATTGTCTGACCACCTTGCCTGGAGTCTGCCGACGCTTCTTCGGCTTGTTTATCTGCCTGCAAAGTTTATCAATGTGATATTATAAGGCATACTTCTACGAGAATCGTAATGATGTTGGTATTTTGTTGGTAATTTTTAGTCATTTTCAAACACATCATATCATATCATAGAGTCGGATAGCGAAGAAGAATAAATTGTATTATCTAATTCCTATGTTGAATATAATGTAATATTAGGTTGCTGATATTAAGTATTTTGTATATTCTCTCCGTGTTTACTTTCCCATTCTGTAAGATATTGAAATATACGATCTTAATCTTGAACACTGCATAAGAAGGTAAAAAACGATTATAACACATTTTCACCCTTACTCAACGATAATTGTGAATATTAGTGTAATGGAATCTTAAAAGGAACATATGGGGATTGTGGATTAATAGATGTAATAGAAATTATAAAACATATTTTAAATTAATTTACAAACATGCAGGGAATATGTAGATACTGAAAAAGATCTTTAAGTAAAATTTTAGAAGATATTCGCTTTCACAAAACACGAGGGAAATGTCATTTTCCATTATTCATATAAGATGCCCCAATAAAATTTTCTAGTCCTATGGGAGTTACTTCATTGAATAGAATTTGAAAGGTTCTTCATTAGCTACTTTTTGAGCCGCGATTACGGCAAAAATTTGGTTCATTATATTTTCTGTAAGTTTAACTTACTCGTACATAGTCATGCATTATAGCCCTTCTTTATTCCGTTGTAAAATATTGAGGATCAATACCATTCAAATGCAGGTGTGCAACATATGAACAAAGTCGGAGGTTAAAAGAGGATAAGCAAATTGATGAAAATGTAACTTGATTGCAGATTTTGACTTCTGGTTATCCTTTTTTTTACGTCTTTCGTGGAACAGACAGTAGGTAGGGTAACACGGACATAAAATTGGTATAATTTGCTACCGCCATCTACCCTGGTATTGTCTAAGACTTCCGGGAAGCATAAAAATGGTTGGAACGTACACTAAAATACAAAAAAATAATCTCAATAGAGGGCCGTGTACAATATATACACGTTTTATCTCGACTCAACTACCAGCCTTCGTAGCACAGCGGCAGACTACCGGCTTGTCAGGTTGGAGGTCTGGGCTCGATTCTGAAATGATTGGACTGAAATTGGTGAATGCTACTTAGATACGTATAAAGTGATCACATAAAGCCAGCCGACGATGAAGGAACGAAAAAACGGAAAAGGAAAGTCCATCCTTTGCTGTGTATCTGTTGAGATAACTATTTATTCAAGTAAGATTGTATTTTTTCAAAACTATTTGACAATTTTCTGCCTTATCTATCCATCTATTATTAATGTTTTTACGCACTTGCTATAAGTGCAATATCTTGTATTTATTTGACACATTATTTACCGCCCTTCTTTTCGGTGTTCACAACACATACAATGTAACAATATAATAACATTGTTATGAACTATTCCCATCCCGGAACGAAGTATGTTTTGCAAATATTATTGAATGTTACTGTAATATCGGATTTAAATAGGGCAGTGAGTTCATTGTTGTTCTCAGTCGATGACCGCTGCTTACTTCTCCTACATGTCAACATTATGCGTACGACAAATTATTAAGCCACTTTGTAAACGCAGTGCTCGTAAACTATGTAAGTTTGTTATTCAACGAAATTTTGATACCTTCGCTCACATACGAGTGTCGAGTATGTTGTATGAATTATGATACTTTTTACCTCTTATTGTCGAAACACACACGAGATGTAAGAAGGTAATGACCGTCAAAGCAGTTTTGTATTGTGCATTTCATCTGTTCCCATATTATTTCTCAATCCTCATGCTCGTATATCAATGTCATGGAATGGTGTCAATATACAGCATCAATGACATTTTAGTTTCATTTTTTTCAATTAAGTATTTAATACAATTGATTACAATATTTAAGGATTATTTAAGGACTTTGAAAATTGTTCAGAAAGTCAAATGTACCTTTTTGGTTAATGTGAGAGAGTTGTTCTTTTCAATCACGCATTCCAGTGGGGACGGTAAAAATATAGCCCTGGGAAACAAAAAAATGGAGAACAAAGAAATTTCTCTAAGGAGTCGAAATAATATTGTAGAAAAGTTATTTAACAAATAAATGGAAATTGCTACAAGAGTATTCACGAATGTGATATGTTCAAATATTCCTTTTTGTTGTCGGACTTACTCTGTTTTGTAGAATGTACTTTTCTTTTCTTTTTTGCAATATTCATGTTCCCATTATATACAAATTACTGCATTGTACTTATGTTTTTGACTCCGAGATATCTGCTCATCGTGTGATGTAGTTTAGTATTAGGTACAATTTGTTCAAGAAACTCTTTAAAAATACGATGTATAGGAACTATGGCATGTCATAGGGAGAACAAGGATGTTTAAAGAAAAATCTAGGTTTGTCGAAGGAAGTTGATTGACTTGATGTATCGTCAACTTGTATACAATACATTAAAACATCACTTATGATAACACAGGTCTAGAAATTTTAACTATACGTATCGTAGATTAAAATTTTATGTGTGTATAATAAATATTTTGGTGTTCAATCGGAAATGATAATACGCGAAATACTCTAACACAGTGGTGTCCAAACGAATATGCACCAAGGGCTACTCAACCATTGCCATGCTTTGCGGGCACCTAGTTTAAAACTTAACTTCTCAATCCTTGTTTTACTCTTCTTACATTCTTTATTCTACATATTCTAATGAATGATCCTTATAAAAACACTGATTCATCAATAAAATTTATACAGCTAGGCAGTGCGACAGCGAGGTTTTCACACGCCCGGGGCGAAGGACAAATTCGCCACCCCCTTCTTTAGATAATAATTAAATATAAAGCCCCCAAAATAGGTATACATGAATTCTAAAGGACTTATCGACAAGAATAAATTTGGTATTGTGTAGTATATAATAAAATACGGAAGCCCGAAGTGTGTGTAAGGATAGGAAAGTCTGGCGATCCGTTCTCTCTGCCTACCCCGCAAGGGAGGTGGCGTGAGGGTATAGTATAGTAGTAGTATATATTTAGTAACGGTTATCGAGATCTTAGGTCTCCCGTTTTGTCAGTATGCGTACTCTTAACAATCATTTTTCAACGCTTGTCTTAAGAGTTTTAATACTGTACTCTATTCTACACAGCTTCACTCAATTTGAATTTACGAGACCAGACTAACTACATATGTATTCTCTTAAGGGCTTGGCACCAGGAATGACGTCACAGTTTTTTCCCACGGCATTAAGGTTCAAAATCGCGTGACAATCGCATGATAAAATAGTAAAAATAGCGTTTTTTCCATTTTATGGGGTTAATTTTGAGTCTTTCAAAAAACTTTTACGGTTATTCCCTAGATTTTAACGCATATTATCAGTACAAAAAAAATTTTTACTCCGCGATTTTCGGGAAACGAGTTTCCGTCTTTCGGAAAAAAAGGTCAGAGGTGTTTTTGTAAATTTATTTTTAAGAAATCTATACAAGATATAAAAAATCTTTTACGGTTATTCCCTAGATAAAGGATCAATGCATCTACCCTATTTTGTTCCAAAGCATATTTAGTAACGGTTGTCGAGATAGAAGGTCTCCCGTTTGTACAAATTTTTGAAATGTCGGTATGCACACTCTTAATACGTATATATATTGTTTTATTTTGCGTACATATAATATTATGTAGGTACGTATCTACAGATACCTTGTTGAAGTTGGGTGGATCGATGTTTGGTCATTTCCCTTGTGCTTACTTTGTACATGCCTTCCTTCTCATTCAGATATTTATTTATTTTATCCTATGAAATCATATTCTGTATTATACATACCAGTATGTCATATGCCCTTGTGATTTCTAGTAGATTTTTGGGTAAGTTCACTCACGCATACTTAATATTAAGTTTCAGGATAGAGGATTCCTCGATTTAGAGCATCATGTAAGGGATGGGTAAAACAGAGACTTTCAAAGGGAACTACATACAACTGCTATCATTTTTGTGCGTAGGTATGTGTGAAGTTGTGAGACAATCTTCTGGTTTAAGAATTAAAAATGATTTAACAGGAAAAGCCACAAATAGCGTCATCTAGATATTATATTAAACACGGGAACTTATGTCATACGTTAATATTATAAAGTATGGATGATAGATAAAATAATTATTCATCCTGCAATCTCTATAATGTAACAATACCTAATACAGGACAGAGCTGCGTGGCGGGGATTGGTCAAGCAACGGGTGTTTGGGTTTGGAGATCGCGACCCTCAGCAGTGAGGAAATCGACAGGAGAGAGAGATAGGTTCCTGACAGGATGCATAATCTATACTGTTGGTAATAAGTTCGACTGTTTACATGCTAATGAAGAGATTAGAATCGTTTCCAGCTTTCCTAGAATAAATTAGGCTACAAAACCTTATAAGTCTATTAAGGTGGTTAATCAAAAAATGTTTACTACAATTCATCTTTAAAACAATGCAAACACTCTATACATACTAGGGCAATAATATTTCAAAGTTCTTATTAAAATTATCGGTTGTTATTTCTGTAGATGGAGGTATTTACTTGTACTTAGAATGGTTTGTATTGTTTCTTCGAATTTCATGACAATATTTGAAGTCACCAGAGGACCTCACCGCTTTATTTAGTAATTATTTTTATTTATTTTAAAAAATACTACACATTACTTTAAAACAACAAAATAACTACATTGCCAATACAGGAAACATCAACATTAAGGTACTCTACCATTCAAATCAGGAAATGTGCAATACATTTAAACTTGGCTACCCATGGGTCACTTGTTTGTTTATTATTTCAGTAAAATAATAAACAGGTTCACAATTGAATGCTATATGTAATGGAGAACGTGTAGTTATGAAATGCAAGAGCCTTTCTTCAAGCTACATGAAAAATAAAGCAAGCGATATACAACTGAAAGATAATTTTATAAAACATGTCCGTAACACAGTGATGCTATGTGATGTTGCAGAATATTAATAACTGAATAATAATTATTCTAGAAAAATATTCAACAACATTCAAGCAAAATGAAAAAAAAATGCACATTCTCTCAAGTGTTCAAGTTTTGGCGCAAAGGAAATTCTTCCATGTTTTTAATATTATGCAAACTGCATGCTAATTGCATCGTTAGCCAAGTATGGTTTCTGTTGGTATCCCGTAATATAAATATTAAGCTCCTGAATAGTTTTGTAAGACTTATTTAACGGTTTTAATGATCAGATTATACATTATTACTTTAAAACCATTAGAGAACAATGTCTATTTTTATTATTATATTTATTATAATCACGGTATTACTTTTCATTGTGTAAGTTTTTTGCCTTGACTAATTTATTACTGATTTCGTAATATTCTTAGCAGAATGTAGGTACATTATTGCAACCAAGACATGTCTCTTATCGGATATGCTGAGAGAAGAAAATACTGGACCCAATAATATTTATTTATAGTCATTGCTTTTGTGTTTAAAACTCATTTTTATACACACATCATGATGTAACATGTTATATCATCCAGTGTGTGAATCAATAAAGAATAATATGAAACACAGGCTATGCAGCTAGGTATGCATGGTGGAGAATGATGTTTACGATTGTTGAAATAGTAATTATTATTCTTGGTTCTCTCTCTTATGTCTCTTTTTTAAATAATAATATACCAACCTTAAGGAGTGTATGATAAGTAATAGGTATGTTTATATTGTTGACTTGATGAAAAGACACACGTTTTTTGAGTGAAATGAATTGTAATAATGCGTGTATGATGAATTAAGTGAATGTGGCAGAAGCGACAGATGTGCGTGAGATTAAGGAAATCTGGCGTTATGATAATTTTGTCGACCCCGCAAGGGAGGCGACGTGAGACGCAAAAATACAATTAATTTACAACCAATATTAAATTACATTTAATTAGAAACATAAATTTATTTATTACATGTAAATGTTTTCTTGGCATTTTTCCTATTTAGGCCATACAAAATATAATTAGGTATTTTCTTAACATGTTTTGATATAGGTATTATAGGTATAACCAATTTTCCTTATAATAACGGTGCTAAAGGCGGAAGAGAAAGGTCTGTATTTTCATAATAGATAATTCAGAAATGTTGTTGATAAAATTGTCTGGACTGTTTGAGAAATGGAAGATCTCGATCGTTTTTTTTAATGTAATAATAGAACCATTGTGAGAATATTTTGCAGTATATACTTATTTCGCAATGGAATTTTCCAAGTGTCTTCTGGAAACGACTCGCTTTGTTAATAAACCTAAGGTCTTAAACACAATTGAGTTATTGAAGACGACTGAGGAGATCTTCTCGGGTTGAATTCTACTCTCCCTCTACAAAATAATAAACTAGATATCCACAGCTAATGTGTTGAATTTAGTTCCTCTCACAATAATTTTCACTTTGTCGAAGATACCAGTTAAGTAATTGGGAACTACTATTTTTGTTGTACTCTGCAACCGGTTCAAATATTTCTATCTTTAGAGTTATACATTTACTATGTAGTTATACATAATTCTTGAAATGTACTGCGGTGGATTTTATAGTATGAATAAGCTACGAATTTTGTATTATAATAAACACACCTTGGTAGTTTCATTCATTTTGGTTCTGTGGATCGAACAAATCTACGTCATCAAATTAGAGCCGACTGTGAGAGATATATTGACCAGCAAAAACATCACCGGTGTGCGACATGGGACTGGTGGAATTTCTGTGACTCTGTGATAGGAATCTGGACAGCACCGGATAGAGGTGAAATCATTTCTGTGAACTTTCTTGAACACATCCGAGTCCTAGACTTAGTAAGACGTCTGTGACTAGAGGGGCTGCTTTAGCTGGGTAATCACCAGTTAAGAGGGCAGAGAAGGGGGCGAACAATAAATCTTATACGCCACAGTTCACCCTGCATCCTTTCTAAATAAATAAAAAATCCTGAATATTTCATTATAATAGCAGAGTACCAGCATTCAGGAGCCACAATAGTGGTTTAGAAGAAACTGACTTCTGATGCCGTTTTCTTTACAAGAAAGATCAAGGAAAAATCAATTGAATATAAATAATATAATATGAGCCTGCATAATTATTTCTGCTTTGTAAACCTCACTAAAGTGCTCGACAGGTATTAAAAGCGATCATAAGAGCGATGCAAAACCTAAATGCCAGCAGCAAACAAGATTAGGACGAGTCATCCAATTCATTGATTTCGTAACATAGATACATATTATAAATTCACAAGTACCGTACGTTTTGTAGGAAAAATATTTTTGTTTACCTGGCTAAGTTAAATTAAACCAAATACTTATTAACTCTGCACAGGGACAAAGGTTTTGTTTTTAGAAATCATAATAATATTATAGTATGAACATTTCATCAGTAAATAATATGAAGGTCAGTGTATTTGGTTATGGTATAATGGCAATGACAGATATTGACATTGATGTAGGTAAACCAATTTTACTTCTATACTTTTCATTCCTACTAGATGTTATTATAAGGTTCACAATAATGTATGTTACCACTATTAGTATTATTATATCCAAATTCAAATTTATCTGAATGCCTCATAATATACGAGGTATCTACCTATCTACAAGTTGTTATTAGGTCGTACTCCTGTCAATATAATAAACAGGAATATATTTGAGATATAGGAGATAATTTGATTCTTTGCTTTTAAATTCTGTATTTTACGTAAAATTTTGTTACAAGTGCGGTGGAATCACGATCTTTAGTTTTGAAGGTACGAGTGAGTCCTATAACGAAGAAAGAAAAAAGAAATGTCGGAAGACCTCCCAAAGGGGACGACATAGTCCAGCAGGCTGGTAGAACCTGGATGTGAACAGCGGAGCGGCAGAAAATGCTGGAAGAGGTCTGGCGGCCGAGGCTGGTGGAGGAAAGAGGGCTGCGGAAGAAGAAGTCCTATATAATGTGTCGATTTTATTGGTTATAAATGATTCATTTTTTGGGATAATTGTAACACTTGATGAATTCTTGCTGTTTGTAAATTGTACATTGTTAATAGGTGTGTTTGGGTAATGGGCAGTATGCGTAAAAAGGTGAATAAACATATTTTCACATTTCACTTAAATACTCGTAAGTGTGTATACTTAGAAATAAAACAATATAGTTCAGCTGTTTTCTAACTCGCCTTTGTTGGACTAATTTATTGGACTATTACATACATCCTTTAAACTACTTTAACAGCTTTTCAAGCAATACCGATATTGCTTATTTGTTAGTAAGCGAAGTATAAATAGAATAATTCACAAAGTAATAATTGTTATCTAATATAATTGAAACAAAAAGGGAAGCACTTATCTCCTTAATAACTATATTTAGAACCTCAAGTGAAGGGCACTGTGAAATTGAGCACTTAACAACAATAGTTTTGGATTGTGTGATAAACTAAATCGGTGAAGAGAATTTATTGTGGAACTTAGTACTGGTAGCTGTCTATATTTCATCAGGTTTCCAAGAGAGAATTCACATTGATATGGATTGTTAAATACATCATTATTCACAGTATTCATTCCTCCTATTCATACCGACAATACATCAACAATTTTCCGACATCTCTCACGAAGTTTGGTAGCAATTACATGATTTTGTAACTAAATTGGACCTCAACCATTTTGAGGGTAGAAAAGACTTGACAGCAATTATTACCAATCCCTTTTCGGTAGATACAGTATTATGTATACCTTATACCTATAATATGTACTTGGAAACTTTTGAATTAGGGACAATGATAATAATAAAAGTTGAAAGACTGAGTAGTGAGTATGTATCTACATACGTACCTATGTAGTATGTACAATACATATCTTTATTCTAAGCAATTCGTATTCATAATTTACATACTTTGCAAGTTTGTGAGTGAAAGGGTGAACCACATATTATTTAGAAGTAAAGTTTAACGTACCTACTTGAATTAATTTCATATAATTGAATTTCAACGACGCCGCGTTAATAAATTTATAAAGGGTGTTCCATAAGTCAGGAATCAAACGAAGCAGTCTGATAGAATGAATCGTTATTTTATAAAGTAAAAGTCGTAATTCGATTTTGAGTCTAAGGTCAAAATATTACGTGCACGTTCACAGTATTTCGATTTTCGTAAACTCAATTTCTATTTTATATTATTTTAGCGATTTATAATATGTATTACATTCTTAATTAAGAAAGTACATTGGCAAGCAAAAAGCTGCCATCGAATATTTTTGCCATACGAAGTACGCTATAAGATGTTTGTGTTTTGTTGTAATACATATATACGGGTACGTACTCAATATTTATTTCCTATAAAATGAATAATGCCTCCTCCCTCCTGAATATTTGGTCTTACGTAAGTTCGATGATATAGTAATATTTGGTTGTAATTATGGGGTGAAATCCTGGGACTTACAAGCGAGGGAAAAAGGCAGAATATATGCTTTCAAGATGTGGTGCTGATGATGAATTTGCGAACCCTATGCACATTGCACAACGAGAATTATCTCTCCTCTATCCTACCTCCAGACTAGGTATTATAGCTATATTGTTATCGCCCCTACTACAGGGGACAGGTCATGTGTGGCGAAGAATTGTTGTACTGCAATTATTTAGGGGACATGATCCTCTGCAAATAAGAATATGACGTATGAGAAATAGAATGGTATCTGCACAATAAAATTAATCGTAATTTCGTAAAGGCTGGCTTACACTGGCAATTTTTTGATCATTAATTGCTTGGCAACACTTAATTATCAATTAATTCCGTAATATCGAGCAATTGTTTCGGCAATATTTGATCCAATTAATCAATATTTCTATATTGAATTTCTTTATGTCGCTGACGCGAACTGCTGAATATCCAACCCATTTGCACTCAATACCTATCGTTGTCTCGCTTCTAGGAGGGGAAAAGGCCGCTGGCGGGATGTTAGGTGGGTTTCGTAGTCGGCAGCACCTGCGACATAGGAATTGTTCGGAATTACTCCACTAATTGCTCCACGATTTGGTGCCGAGAATTGACGTTAACCGCTGAATGGTACCGTGAATTACCGAAAATTGCTGCATGATTCTACTGCGTTTGCCGTATATTGCTTGATATTGTCGTAACGTTATAGTCGACCAGAATTCGGTTACCCGTGTAAGCGAACCTGAAGGGTTACATTCGTGTTTTTTTAAGCATTTCGTAGGTAGACTCAAAGTATAAAGTTATTTTTGAAGGAACTACTTAATGAAACAACCGATATTAAGATTTTTATTTTTTAATAACAGCACTTCGTATTAAATAACATAAAGGTGAATGAATCCCCTTTTTCCCCTTCTGTTTTTAACCCCGCACACATTAATAATAGTTTACTTCATAATTTGCCTTTTACGTATTTCGAATTATGTCCGTCGCTCCTCCAGGGCCACGGCCCTCGGTACCCGCATTCCAACAATCATTATTCAATGGCAAGCTCTGAGATGCTAAGGCAGCTATAGGCAGATCCTTTGTATGTTGGGGCGACTATCTTGCACCTATAACTAGATTTTATTATTCTCTCAGATACGGTAATGAATTCAGTTCTCTTCGATGAAACAATATTAAAATATTGTAAAACAATATGCAGAAGCCCTTCCACTGGTAGTGGCGTAGTGGGAAGCTTATTCATAATAAATAATTATATTTCGATGATGAAACTTGAGTAGAAATTAATACTTACCACAGTATGAATTTTGGATAGCAAACCCTTTTATTCTGTTTTAAGTACAGGCGTCGTGATATAATAATAATTTGAGTTACAACCAACAGGTGTAAGAAGAGGGGTGTAATCTATTTTGGTACAACAAAACAGGTAATAAACATAAATCTCAGGAGAAAATTAATAATTCTTAGCATGTTAATTGAATCATCGCTTCATTGATGTTATTCTTTTTGTGACGAGGAAGCTATTATAAACTAAGTGCTTACAAGAACAAAATGGGCCATGAATTTCAAATTATTAGCTTTAAACGTCAAAGGCAAAAATTAATTAAAATTTTAAATCATAACAGAAAATAGCAACATCAATAATTTAGCACGGTAGTTTACAAAAGATGAACCCTTGCTAATGTTTCTATTATGATCTTCAATGCATATTATTACCGGAGATAATTTATTTTCACCTACCGCCACCAACTGATGGCCATTTGCTAAAATTAATATAATAATACTTGATTATTTTTTGTAAAGAGTGATGGACGACTTTAATTATTTCGGAATATTCATACAATAATATATTGCAGGCGTTTATGAACTGTTGTGAAATTCTTCCACCAGACTGAGTAAATACTTTAACAAAATAATAATACCTATTCCTAATAATTTACGCACAGCAAAAACCTTGTTGCCTAACATTATATACTACCGCTTTTATTCTAATATTGTAACAAAATGTATTCTGTAGAAATGTAAAATATTTTCGAGAATATTAATTAAAATAAAGTAGTTACCTACATGCGGTGGTCCATCAAACAATAAACACTGTCCTTCGCATTCTACAAACAATAACTTTTATTTAAAAAATGTACAAAGTACAACAAACAGTGCTGTTTCACGAGACACCTACAGAGATACTTTAAAGTAGACTAACAGGGATTAGGCATATAAATTCGTAAATAAATTATTCGTAGATAATGATCAATGTACTGTGTACATAGGTTTCATATCTTAACCACTGCAAAAGACATTTACAATAATTAAAAGATAATATTTCCAATTAAATATGTCCGGAAAGTTTTCGTTTGTGTTGGATGTGATAAATGGATTAATCACGATTGTTATTTGCGATATAATAATATTATATTAGGAGGAAGGTAGAGTGTGGGACCTACTCACCAATAGACTTCGTAATGGGAACATGTTTCCAAGTTAATTGTTGAAACTATAGTTTGTATTGTTACTACAAAATATGGACGATAAAACACACAACACTAAATTATTACTAACAATATTGTTCACTTTGGCTACAGCAAAAACATAAGTTCTTGAACCAAAGTTTATAATATGAACTTTTGCATGACCTAACCGCATTTTGCTACATTGAGATGAACTTTTAAGCTACTTGTGATCTAATGAAACAGAGTTCTGTAGATAGGGAATGTGTAATAATCAAGTTAATTGATCGCTTGAGGCGATAAAAGTGTGGCCGGTGTTAGACAGTTGGTGCTACACGACAGGGAAAGTATAACTACGAACATTATACATATGAGTAAGTCAGTGGGTACGTGAGAGGTCTACTACTAACCTATATTTTAGGTTAAATTTTATTCACGAAGAGAATCCCTTTTAATGAAAGGGTAAATTATCAGCATTGTAGTGGGTGATTAAACATATAGAAATTTCTGAATATATTATGCGGATTTAAAGTGGAGTATTCTCAATATTAATAAAATTAATTACGGTTATTTTATCTACGAAGGTAAGTAGGTAGGTACTAGGGATCTGTCTGTAATAATATGCGAACATTGTGAATGTTCAAGTAGGTAACATTCTCCTGTTGTCTGTGTATATCTAAATGTGCTGAATAAAGTACACCCCACTCTTTGCAGTACCTATTTAATAAAATTATAAGGTGTAAACAAGTAGCATTGTAAAGTTTGAAACATCCTTAATGGAAGAAATAATGATAAATTAATTCCACACGGTATGCTTGTAACAGTTCTAAGAAGTGTCGAGAGAAACATTTAAAGATAAAACGTTATCAATATTGCACAAATAAAGGGTTCCCACAACAGCGTTTATCCCATTGTATGAATACCCACACTAGCAATATATTCATCTTATCGTTATAAATGTCGTTGCCTACTACAAACTCGAGGTCAAAGAGTGACCTCTAGGAGATAAAAATAAAACTTTACTAGTGGGTATTTAATAGTTAGTTAGTGTTGTACTGCGTTGAGGTTTTTAATATTCCGTACTCAGAATTGCAGGTACTACCTAAACTAAAAATATATTGATAAAGATCTACAACATAATAATTATCAAATATTTCGTTTTTCTTACTTACCTCAAACAGGAGGTTCGCCCTAGTGAACAATTCTCTATGTTTTATCATATGTTTAATTTTTATTGTATGTATACCTACTTGCTTCAGGAAAACTTAAGTAAAGTTCAGCAACCATTTTATAATCAGTGTTGGTTTAATACTTACTTCTTAGACCTTCGAACCCAATTGTTGGTCAACTGCTTCTAATTCTTATTAAAAACCAACCAATTAAATTGTTTGTATTGATCTCGTTTTGTTCTACGTCGACTTCTTACGTCTATGTCCCATAAATGGACAAAATATAAATATCAAACGAACTAGAAGAACTAGACAAGACATTTTAGGGAAGAAATGATGTTTTCAATTTCGATAGTTATTACTGTTATTAGCTTAATCTCATTGTGAAACATTCAAATCCAAAATTATTTTTTATATAGGAATTAGATTATGGTTACACAAGGAGTCGGTGCATTGGGAATTGATACCATCGGTCGTAGGCAAATGCAATATAAGTCTATTATTATTTCTACGTGGGGTTCAGAATCAAACTATAATACTGTTGTAGAAGTAGTTTTATATGAGAGCATCTTTTAATATTTTACCTACCACGTCATCGCGAGTAATATCAGACACGATTACATTACTCCTTGAGTATAGGCAACCACATTGTCACTTCTAGGCAATGCATATCAAATAGGAATTGATTGGATTTTCTCATAAAGTAGGCTATTGTAACAAGCAATTCCCGGTGCCAACAAAAATATATCCAGCAAATATATGGCTTTCGTAAAGTAACAAATTATATAAGGTTTGAGATGAAAGATTCAAATCAGCTACCTATAATAAAGTTGTTAATTTATTCCTGTTATGAAAGATCCCACATAGTTATTGGATAATGTATTATGTAAACACTAAGAAATGTATTGAAATGGAATATTATTTAAAGTGTTATCAGGGTATCAATTGTATAAATTGATTTTTGGCGAACTATTCGTTCGTTCCGCCTCACAACCTAAGAAATGACGGGGAATGGGTACGTTAATGAATTATATGGACATGTATCAAAGGCGTGAAGTCGTAAATAAATAAATAAACCTATTCCATACAAAATAAACACCCATGTTGTTATTGAAAAGTATTATAATGGAAATTATCTGGGCACATTAGGTTCGCGTGACTGTTGTGAGTTGTAAATATGGAGGGACAATGACTCATATAGTAGTCTAGCCACTCCTTTTTATTAACTACCTACCATCACACACATAAAATATAAAACATTTTATTATTTCAATCAGTCTTCAGGAAAGACAATTTAAATGCAAAATATTTTATAATGTAAATAGTACCTACCCAAACCAATATAATTTTGATGGCGGATGCTCTCCGTGCTCTGCAAGTCTCCAGAATTTTGAGATGTAGCTTCATGTCTGTGCAATAGCCCCCCCAGGCCTGAAATCCTGCAAGGAAAAAAATCAGTTCAAAAATATCTCTAAAAACTTGAATGAGTGCCCACTGCCCATAATATGTCACAAAAAACCGAGGTCGATGCATAATCATACATAAAGGTAGTTGTCTGTGTTGAATTCTCTATACTAGAGTTGCATATTTTATATGCTACGTTGCAGAATTATGGAAGGACTATACATAGACCCACCGATACACTGGTAAAGGAAAAGACAGTTATTGATAGGTGCTAATGTTACAGTATGCGGGCATATGGTAGAGCTGGAGGTGAACTTGGCAGTTAAAAAAAAGTAGCCGAAATGTAGGTAGGTTAAAAAAAACATAATTAAACTCGGATATTTTACTTACTCCACTTCATGACACAAGCTTACTGTGAAGTGTGCGAAAATGTATTTTGGTTTATTTCGACCAATCCAAATACCTACATGGAAAAAATGCTTGTATACGTTGAAGACACGTGTTGTAATTGTATCTATGCGTACAAGAAAAATACGGATAATAAAGTAGCGAAGTCGGGATAATAGGGAAATGGGGATGGAGTGTAAAATGATTGTATTAATAAATAAGTGGCAGAAATTGTAAGAGGGGCAGGTAAGTCAGAAACCTTTAGTTCTATTGAAGTGGTGTTAGTGGTAGGCTATGAACTTCCTACTTCGCGCGCGTAATCATGCAATCATGTACATGCAATGATATTTAAACTAATTTATATCCATTATTCCAAAATAATTCCATTCATATTATTTTGTACCATTTATATTACCTGCCAATATTTTCAGTTAGCATTAATACGTCACATTATACGTATGTATGTGGATAGGTATGTAATAGAATTGGATTTAAAATGCCTCCACAACCAGAATTACGTAATGTCCTAATGGATGGTTGAACTTTACGTTCGCATGCTTATGCATTACGTTGAAAATGCCACGCTTCTTTTTATATTGAGTGACATTGAAGATTCCATTTTACATAAATTACCCACATACATACCTACACATACTGATAACTTGTATACGTATATCTTGAATCACAGATGTTGTGCCTTCAGCGAACTCATACATATGAGTTTAAAACATTGTCATTATACCAGCGTATTACAATGATCTATGTAATACTACTTATAAGAAATTATATACAGGCAAGGTTAATGGGGTATAGCTGAATTTAAACACTTGAATAATATAAAAATACCGAGGTAAAAAATAGTCGGAAAATATAAAACTGAACATAGAATTGTTTCAAATACATAGACTTCAATCCTAAATACCAAATGTGACGAATTGTCTTCTTTTCACCAAAAATATTGTTAAGCCGCTTTTTCTGAAATTTATTTTTGGGGTATACGCAATGATAATTTCAAATTAATGTTTTTGGTCACATATCGTGTTGTAATAATTACTAGGTACTAAGCAGTTAATTTAACCTTTGGTAATTACCGATTTATATAAATGGTAATGCAACATATATCATAATTAATATCTATATTAATATTATAGTTTTACCATAAAGCGTTATTAGCCACTCAGGTGGAATTGAAATTATAATGTTATTATTTTGATAATTTGTACTGTGTCCAACATGAACGTTTGACAAGTTAGAATAGTATAGGTATATATGAGTAGGTATTAAACTGAAACATTCAATAATAAATAATACGTAGGTATATTCACATCTACGAAATACGGAATTTATGGTTTTGAGGTCACGTTTATTTTGACATGCTCACAAGAATATTATTATTATTATGCATCGTGTGGTTTATAATTACTACATTTGTATTCGTTTTTATATTCAACTATATAGAAATTATTATAATGCCGTGTCCTGCGTATTACAGTATATACCTATTATATTTAGCTTCCCTTACCTGGCAATTAATAAATTTATAATTATCATTTAATATTTATATTTTCGACAACGTGATTGTCGTACTTCTAATCTGGATGTGGCGGGTTCGAATCTCGATATTGAAGATGTATTTTGTACTTCAAGATTTAAGTTTACTGTGAAGTGTTCAGGAAAGTGTTTATGATTTTATATAAAGATATTAGATTTTAATGCATAAAAATGGTCTAATACTCAGGTATTTAAAACGAGGTTCTTTTATATTCTATTTTCAAGTAATCTTTACAAACGTATCCCCCAGTTTCTTGCTTGCCTTCCTGTGCCATATTTATCTACCGCTTCTATACTAGCACACAGGTTTATGTTTCAAATATTTTGAACGTCTAATATATTATTCTCTTTGAATTGCCCCTAGGATGTTTAATGGATAACAGATGCCGGATCAACAGTTTTTTTGTCAAAAGATACTTCGTTCAATCGATAATTAAGACAAGTTTAAGATTGTAAAGGGACAATATATGTACAACGGGCCATTACTATGGAAAAAATGAAAAACAATTGTATAAAATGTACAACGATCGACCTACACCGTATGTATATTTTCTTTGGCGTTTACTTGTACAATGTTGGTAGGTACCAACTTAATACAGATTAGCTCTCACTTTTTTCGTTCGTTTTTTCCAGTCTCCCTCCCCAAGTTATTTATATAGACAGGTAAGACAGGTATATATTTGATATGGGACATCTTAATAAGAAGATGTAATATCGTTCTCTAGTCTGAAACGAAAATATGTAAATTTTGATAGAAACTAAACGGTAAGTTGTAAGGTAGTGGTTTTTGCATGTATCATTATAACCCTATTAATTCCAGACGGTTTAATGAATTGAGGTCTTAATCTGATATTAATTGCGTGAAATGGAGTAATTAATGTGAGATTTAAGTAATTACGGCCACGCGTATAATGCAAGGTGCAGAGTAGTGTACCGGGGACTATTTATATTGTAATAATAATATTATTACAAACTAGTGCCTTCAAACTCTGCATGTATAATATTATACATAATATACTTCTATAATAATCACACAATGCATCACTCTTTACTTAAAGTTCAACTTATTGAAGGCATTAATGGAAATCCAACTACATATTTAATATACTAAAACCTTAATGCATGCATGGCTCGTAGTGAATATTTTCAGTAGTTGCCCACCATATATAATGTGTATGTCCAGCAGTGGAATCAGAATGGCTGAGAAGATAATATGATACTTGCTATTTTTTAGTTTCATACTCAAGTAATATAAAGAAAATTAAATATTAAAGTCCGGAAGCGTCCCCGGAAGACCACAAAAGAAATGGAAAGATAGCTGGAACTCAAGAGGCACCATGTAGCCGATAACAGATCGACATATCTAAGAGCAGCAGAAGAAGCCCTTTATACAAGATTTATAGCAACCCATTTTAAAATAACCACACGAGAAATCCAAACGTGAGGTTTGTTTGTGTCTATTTTATTGAATCTTTCAATTAATTATATTTATTTTGTTTCTATTTAGGACCATTCTGAATATTTTTATCACTAGATGAAGCCCAAATTTTCGACGAACTAGAATTGCCAAGCAATTAGAACACAAGTTTACTACGTTTATTATTGTGGCCTTTTTAGCAGGGATTTTTAAACTCTAGTTATAATAATAATCGTGCACACTGAGTAGAGTTCGTAGTAGGGTGTTCAGAGTACACATAAACTTACTCCGGAGTCTAGGTGTTATTATAGTGTTACCTATAATACATTACTACTACTAATATTACTCACTGCACCCTTTAACGTTTCTTCTGGGATTGTAACAAGACCTTGTGACTTCTTCCCATTTTTTTTAGCATATTTTTCATTAATAGATCACGATATCTTCAGCTATATGCCACGACCTTTCTGTTGTGTTCTGATTCTCCCGGAACACAAGGATTCAGACTTTCTGATCGTAATCATCTTTTTTCAGGAAGTCGCCACTGAGGCTCGCTTCAACGAATAATGTAGAACTTTGATTTATTATGACTGAATAATATGAATACTTCGTTTTTGAGAAGATGAAGTTGATATCAGAACGTATCAGGTTTATATGTTCTATTATCAACTTTTTATATGTATTGGTTATATCCCACATGGCGAATGTCTCAGGGACAGAACTGATAATATTTTCAATTCATCCACATATTATACGGTATGGTCTGAGTACATTAACGAATTAAATGATCCTATGCTCTCTATTTGATCACCCTGGAATCATCAATCAATATTGAGTAGACATTATATTACGTTTTTATCGTCATTCAAGCTACAAATATAGGAAAAATAAACATCAAACGCGAAAAATAATTCTATGAAAATGAATAGATGGATTTTTGTGATCGTGTATTTATATAATAATAATAATCTAGGTGGGTACTGCTTTTTATTGACAGGCATCTGAGTATATTTTCATTGAATACACGTCACATGAGATACATATGAATGTTATGTTACATACACTGAGAGGATTCCAGGATATTCTATTGAAAATAAATGTACACCAGTATATTAAATATGATTACATTTATACGTAGTACCTATACATATATATTCGTAGTATCTATTAGGGAAACATAATAGGTATTCTTTATTTCAACATCATACGGATATAAACATACGAGGGTCAAATAATAACCCCACATAAAGAGAAAAGAAAAACTATTGATAATAATATTAATAGGTAGGTATAGATAATAGACTTCTAGAGTGTAAACACTAAAAAATAAATTACACCCTCCTTTCCTTTGCACGATAAACAATATATTGGAAGGTGGTAGATAAACAGTGCCGATTGGCTTTGTCGACCACGCAGTTGGTCTGCGCATGCGCTATTGCATTTTATCATGCATAAAAAAAAACTAACATTTATCAGTTGCTATGCAGCGAAAGAATGACCAATTTAACCTGAACGGTTCCAACGTTATACGTTTTTAAAATATGGTCCATCTTTTTCGATAAGCCTGTATTTATTGTATATCTGCATTTTGACAAAATGTAATATACTCGTATGTAATCGATCGACCGAGCTGTTTTTTGGTCGACACTATTGTCGATGCGACGGAAATAAAATAATTTCTGTAGAATATAATGTAATTATGTATCTAGTCGTATTCACCAAAGGTTATCTTGTATATTTGAAAACTTCCAATCCCTTGAGACTTAAATTGAATCGCAGTTACAGTGAAACAAACTTATTTTACACTAGCGTCCATTAAAACTTTTCTGTTAAATTTCATCTCTACTAAGTACCTACACGTACTCCGTGCAAGTAATAATTGCTGTTTTGTCTGATTATACATAGGTGTAGGTACAATATTTTCATCCCGTCCCGATGTTTTTAGTGTCCCAAAGAAACTTCGCAAATTATTAGGGTGTCCATCTACATAATATATTCATTTATTTTAAATGCACGACAATCTGATGCTTATGAAATGCTCCAAAGTCAAATACAGTACATAATAGTTGATAGTAGAAATCTAACAAAAATAAACCTGGATCTATTGTAAAATACATAGGCATTAAAAATGAACAGATTTCGGATTTGTAGTTCTAACAGTTACTCAAGTGAAATATGAAATTCTAATCGTGTTTGTTTCAACATCGTTGTGAAGGTTCTGTTTATTTTTTGAATATTATAATGAACATATCTCAAGTATTTCTTAATAATTTTCCTCATCTTGTTCTTTTTGATCAAATTTCTCAGCTTTGACAATATTATCCTTTGTTATATATTGCCACAGGCATTCGTGAATGAGAACGAGGGATGATTTAATTAATTAGGACCGCAAACGACCTATTCAGATACGTGAAAGACGAAACATAGAGAGTAGACAAATTCTTAACGAAACGAACCATGTTTTTGTAATGCACAATTATTTCTTATTGTAATAAGAATCAAAAGATTTCGAATCAATAAATAAACTTTTGTATGTTTCGATTACGAGAATACGCACTTAGAAATTATTCTTGGTAAATTATTATATCAAAATAAAATTTTGGTTAATAGTTTAAACATCATCACAGGTAAAGAAGATGATTCTAGCGCGATCACAACACGTAGAGAGAATGCATAATAACAGACTTCTAGACATAATAACAGTCTAATAACATCCCAGAAGGCAGCCGCCAGCCAGGAAGACCAGCGGAGAGGTGGCGAGATAGTTGGAGTTTACTCTCCCAGGACATCCCTGTGCAAGAAACAGATCCCCGGATCTTATGCAAGAGAAGGGAGAAGAAAAATATTATGACATAGAGTAGAAAGGATTTAAGATAATTATGATTAATGATGTTTCTTTTTAACTTTTTGTTCTTTTACAGGAAGTGACAATGATATAACAAGTCTGTTTTTTTTGTGGATATAAGTTACTAATATTTATATCTGCTTTTGATGTGAAGGGCGATCTTAAAACACCTTGTTGAGCTTTATTTTACTTTTGGTTGGGTATATTATTTTATCCGTTTAGTTTGTACATACTGAATCACTCGTAGACGAGTGGATGGCCTGTGAGTGATAAAAGTTTAAATAGAGCAGAATCTAGAGCAAACAGAGCAAAAAAATAGAGTAAAAAACATTTGATTTGTGTTTTTTCTGAATATTTCTTTTGTCAAAAAACAGTATTCATTTCATAGGATGATAAAAAGTTCCGGTTATTCCAAATTGTTTCTAATTAATGACACTCTAGCAAACTGTCACAAGATTAAAATAAATCTGGGAAATTTCCATGAAATAATAATACACGAGTGTTTTTCAGTATAAAGAAAGTAAAGAATATCGGTGCAAAGTATTTTTGGAAATTTTACGACGACAATCATATCATTATCACATAGCTTCTGAAGATTGATTGTTCGATCGGCAAGATTAGATTCATTTCCCGGCAATCCCGTGATGTTAAAGAGCCACTTGGCAATTTATGCTGACTTAAATAAATTGATACCAAAGTTAATGGAGCAATAACTACCATATTGGAGGATATCACACGATTTCATCGACATCGTATTATTTTCTTCACTTCCCATTTCCCCCATAAACGTGAACAATTTCAGGTATTAAATTGCGACGACAGTATGATAGGTATTATAAGGCTTTAAAGACTTGTATAATATATACTAGTATTATTCTTTATTGACATAAAAATCTTAATAAAGCCATTTGCAACGACAATTAAAACGAGTAGGTATATTGTATCTCATGGCGATGTGATGAGTTACTCACGCAGTCAAAAGCCGGAACTGTAATTACTTCCGTTTATATAGTTAAGGGCTTGGCACCAAGAATGACGTCACAGTCATTTCTCACAGCATTAAGGTTCAAAATCGCGTGATAAAATGGTAAAAATAGCGTTTTTTTCATTTTTTGGGGTTAATTTTGAGTCTATCAAAAAACTTTTACGGGTATTCCTTAGATTTTAATGCATATTATCAGTACAAGAAAAAAAAACACTTCGCGACTTTCAGGAAACGAGTTTCCGTCCGAAAAAAGATCAGAGGTGTTTTGAATTTTTTTTTTGAGAAATCTATCCAAGATATAAAAAATCTTTTGCGGTTATTCCCTATATAAATGTTCAATGCGTCTACCCTATTTTGTTTCAAATCATATTTAGTAACGGTTGTCGAGATATAAGGTCTCCCGTTTTTAGAAATGTTTGAAATGTCGGTATGCATACTGCAAGTGTTAGGATTACAAAAAAAAAGGTTTAATAATTTCTTTAATAGCGCAGGTAGTAAATTTATGAAAAACTAATGATCAAATATGCCAGGTATTTTTTGCTATACGCGTGTTTTCTCGTCTCTCGTGACATGAGTTTTCAGATAAATTTTACGATGTGGAATGCGTCAATGTTTAAACACTGATGTTTCTAAACATTCTGAACATATACTCGTAGGTTTTTAGGCTTAGAAATATATTTTTCCATTTTACTGTGATGTCTACAAAGACGTATTTAGGATTATATTGATAAAAAGAAAATACATACCTTCTTATAGGTACCGTTATTAATAAAGACAGATATATTTCCATGTGACAATAATTCAATATGGTTGTATTCTACTTGTGCCTTAAACATCGTGTTTTGAAAATAATGACGTACTTACCTCAATGTAAAATCTTTTTATTGTCCCGTCCCGTTGCTAACCACAAACTTATGTTTCCATATCAGTATCATGTTTTATGTTTCGTTAAGCCGATAAATATGTATACTAGGTGTCTGTGGGGTGTCTTATTGTCAAAAAATTCTAAAAACGGGAGATTTTATATCTCGACAACCGTTACTAAATATGCTTTGGAACAAAATAGGGCAGATGCATTGCACATTTATCTAGAGAATAACCGTAAAAGATTTTTATATCTTGTATAAATTTCTCAAAAAAAATGTGAAAAAAACCTCTGATCTTTTTTCCGAAAGACGGAAACTCGTTTCCCGAAAGTCGCGAAGTAAATTTTTTTGTACCGATAGTATGCATTAAAATCTAGGGAATAATCGTAGATGTTTTTTGAAAGACGCAAAATGAACCCCAAAAAATGGGAAAAAACGCTATTTTTACCATTTCATCATGCGATTGTTCACGCGATTTTCAACCTTGGGAAATGACTATGAGGTCATTCTTAGTGCCAAGCCCTTAAAATTTGAGTTTCAAAATATTCTCAGATAGTGAAATTAGGCACCGCTAATACTAAATTGAATTGTCTATAGCGGCACGGGAAAGTGGAGAATGGAGACGGAAGATACAAAATGCCACCTGTCCTTTCAACAGCGCTTCTGACGGCTACAGGATTGAAATCGTTCAGGAATAAAATTCTCCATCGCACATTTCCTCGAGGTACGCTGTTATATGAAAATCAATGTTTATATTTTCTTGTAGGTAAAATAATGAGTGAAGTTTAGAAACGATGTAGGTAATTGTCGTACATGATTTGAAGATTGTTGATGTGCTTTATAATTTTTATGTTTCCGTAGGAAATTTCGTGTATGATGTAATTTGTTTATTGAATACACTTTAATAATTTGAAATGAATAAGTCAACCTAAGTACGAGTACGTAAGGAACCAATAAAAACATCAAGATTATTACTGTAACAAATACCGTACAAAGGAACAAAGGAAGTAAAAATATTATCAAAGAAAAAAATTAAAAACAAAATGTATAATAAATACGGAAAATTAGAAGGATGTAAAAGGCAAAGAAGGAAGGCAAGGGTTAATTGAGTGGGTATTTTAGAGTACGTGACTCTTGCGCGATTGACAACTGGGCGACGGACACCTGGGCGGCGCGACGTGATATTACGAAAACGGGGCATCTGAATTTTACGCTGCTACTAGTACATTCAAAAGAAGTCAAAATTATTGATAACTCATTATTATAAAATTGATAACTCATTGCATCGACGTTGAAATTATTCTGTCGCATACAATATTATATTATACAGCTAATTAACAAAAATAAAAGCGATATGTGGAGAAGTAATTATGGTGATCGCAGAAAATGTGGGCTTTATCTGTATATCTATACAAAATTTTCCTAAATATTTAAGAGTAAGTTAAAAAGGTTATTTTGTGAAGTACGTAAGACAACGTTAACATCGAGATTCAAACCAACAAGATATTTAATTAGTTAAATTACATATAGTGCCTACTATTTTTTGTTTAGGCTTCAACCTGATATTTTCCCATAATATATAAAAACGTATAGATTTCTGTGGTCGCCCAAATGTTTCCTTGTTCAAGTTTCGCGTCGCCCAGGTGTCCATTGCCCAAGTGACTGTATCCCTGTCCATAGTACCTATTTTAGATATAAAACTGCAGGTATTAGTCGAAGGTTCACTGTTCAGTCATTTTCAGGGCATAATATATTATATAGTACCTATCTCTACACATAACGAGGAGTGCTATTATAAGAGACATGTCAAGTTTTCAACTGGCAAGCTAATGTTATCTTCTTATAATGGCATTATTAATAAGTTGTAAGGCACTTGTAATTGTAACATTAATAATTCAACATTAAATGCTTGCTGGTGTGTACGGCGGACGGCATGTTGCGCCATAAATTACATGTCACGAGGCATTTACCGTTCAACAAGGGGATGACGTGTTACTATTACCTACAACTATTTACTTGCGTACCTACTACAACAAATACTACTAGTATTCGATACAACATAACTAAACGTTTAACCAACATCACAGTAATTATATTTAGGGATTTCTGCAAGCATAACTAACATTTCACGCTTACATCGCAATGTTACAACGTTTATGTATTATAATAGGTTTTGTCACACGTCATCATCAACATGGTTCATTAGCATGAAGAATGAAAAAAGTGGGAGAAGAATTGCACTATATGCGAAGTTAACCAGTTAAATTTCTAATCGTAATAAAGAGTTTTGGTCTCATTGCTTGAAGAAAGGAATAGACATTACTGTTTCACGTGAATATGTAAATATATGTAAATACCGATGCAGGTCAGTTGGGGTTATCATTTGGGATTGATGTAAAAAACACATCATAGCCAACATGCGTTATTTGAAATGAACAAAAAATGAATCAGAAGTCGAGTTTTTAAAAATGATAAGTAGAAATATAATACGTTACCTATAAACAATTTTGGGTCACTGTCTAATTGCAGAAAGGCCGATACTATGTTATTTATTTTTGATTTACCTTGATCAAACTTTAAGTACCTACATGCCTATGAACATTACTAGAAGAGAAACAAAGAAATACCTATTATTATTCATGTTATAGGTACGTGTCAATACATGGAAATTGTTCATTATATCAAAAAAATGCTTATTATGCAATGAAACGGCGAGTTCATATTCGAGGTCTTCTACGTAATACAGTCCAGGGAGAAACATAGCAATAGTAACAAAATGGAAAATACCCTTTTTGTTACTAACAATTCCGATTGTTATTCAAAATATGTCATTATTTACTAACCATTGTCAACAGAACCCCGAAGACGTGAAACAGTTGTGAATCATTGTTAGCATTTTATTTAACTTAACGGTCTCCCGACAGTTCGTACCTCAACAGTTCGTCCCCCGATAGTTCGTCTCCCGACAGTTCGTCTCCCAACAGTTCGTCCCCCGACGGCGCGTCCCGACAGTTCGTCCCCTCAATTCATGTCTTCAATTGTGGGTGCAAATATTTATCAGCTCGCTCTAGTGTACCTTTGCAAAAAAAATCCAAATGCGCTTAATTTTGACCATTAACTCGCCCTAGTGAATGTTTAACTGAAATCTTTAAATTTACCCACTTAATTTCCTTCATCATGTTGCCCTAGTGAACGCTTACCCAAAATGTGTCAATTCACTAGACGGAGGTACGAATTGTCGGGGGACTGACTGCCGAAAGGACGAACTCTCACCGAACCAACGAAAGAGTCACTTATTTTATATAAATTCAGAACGAACTTTCTCTATCAGACTCAATAGTTTCTAGTAGTGTTTTTTGGGTTGACTGGCAGAAATTGCCATCAAGCAATAAGACCGCCTTTCGTATTATCTAAATGTATAATAAAGAGTATTTTATTTTATAAGCGAGCCAGAGAAGTTTAAAATTACATGTAAGTATTAAAAAAAAGTAGGTATTAAAATTGCTTACACAGTTTTCCTTATAACGTGTTCGGTAGTAAAATGAAAATACGCTGAAGACTTTCTTTGCATTATGAATACAGACATACGAGTATAATTTAATTTTTATAAGTTCGCTCTTGTGGAATTATTGAAACGTTTACTGCTTTCCAAGTCGTTATGAGTATCTTTAATTATATTATTTATTATTATGAAGAACGACTTGACATAAGATCGAGGCACTTAATTCTGAAAATAATCTTATTTTTCTTAAAATTATACTTCATATTGTGAATGAGAAGAGATTTGCGATAGAATAATGTTATAAGATGTCAAGTTACTTCAATAATTAAGAACAGGTAACGCTGGAATATAATATAAATAAAACAGTCAATTGTAGGTAAGTGATAACTTAAGGGCTTATGTACTGAACAAAAATCGTCCTATTTTCTCTTTCCACATGAGAATATTAGCGCGAAATAAGAGTAATGTAAGCGACAATGTGAATTTTACTATATTAAGATGAGCCTGGGATTAAATTAAAAAATCTAAAACAGCCAATTTGTTAAGATTACAATTACCAGTATTTTGGCTAAATTATACTTTTATATCTGAAAAACTGAACGGAAAATTCTCAGATCCCGTAAATTACAGGGTCACTTTCGAAATATTCTTTTATTCAAGGAATTTCCAAAAATTATAATTCTAAAACAGCCAAACTGTAGTCCGTACTTTCATCTATCACTGTTTTCAGTTTCAAGGCGATCCTTTGAGTATTGGCTGAGAACAATTCAGGGTGCCGAAGCTAGATGATATAGGATAGCATATAGGAAATACAGCTGCTCTGTCTGTTATGATATTTATACTGGAGGACACTGTTCAGTGTCCATACTCATTAGTAGGAAAATATTTTACTCCCTTTTTTGCTTTCGTTAAATAGGAATCTCAATACACGCACTCGACATAATCTTGCGCTCAAAGCTGATTCCGAAATTTAGAGTGCAACTGCAAATAAGAAATTGTCAGAAGATTTTTTAATTCGTTCTATTTCACTATGTATGCTTTTTTTCTACAATAGTAAGTACATATAACATGCATAAATTAATCTTAAAATTGTTTACTTGTGTTTTGCTTCTCTCTAAAGCTTGAGCTCTATTCAATTTTGGGGAGTAGAGTAGCTTTTATGTAATATTAAGTTTTAATGATAGTATTTGTCTTTATTTTTATTGTCATTTTATACTGACTATAAACTAATTAAAAAAATGATTTATAATTTAAATTTTATAGATTTCCGAAATCCAGTTGAGGTCATACGGAAAAGTTAGGTACACAGAATTTAACATTTTTAAACACATTGTTTTTTCACGTATACCTACTGAGAATGAAAACTCGTCATATTTTTTGTCGAGTGGTGTAAAATTATTGGTAAAGTATATGTGACAAATCATTGTCCCTAATCATACACAAGTCAGCAAGATATAAGTTGCAGCAAAGTGTGGACGGAATCAGTGATCGTATTGTCGTCGTGAACAAAGCAGTGTTATTTTACTCTCCCGACTACAGACACAATGCCTAGCATTATCTACGCCTACGATTACCTCAGGTAAATTACTTTATTATAATCATTCCTTCATTTTATCTCTTTTTTAATTCTACCTATTTAATAAATAAATTCAAACCCTCATTAAGTACTTCACTTTTTAATTTTATGTTATTCCTCAAAGTACAATTTACATTATAAATTGGAAGGAAATGTTAAAGCTTCCACGAGACATTTATCTTCTTTTTTTAGTAATGAGTTTTCCCAATCATTTTGAATATCGTATAAATGTTTGTGCAGAGAGAATGCGGCGTGTTTTTGTGCAACACCGAATTTACTGATTATATAAATTTTAGTAGTAGTAGTTGATGCTTATAGGTTGATATTGTTATATTTTTAATTTTAGGGCTGGTTCTGAGGAGGACAAAAAGGAGCTGATGAAAGGAGGAGATCAGGTTGTGCCTTCTATTACATTGTCAATGGAGGATGAAGAAACTCCAGTTACCCGGCAGCCAAAAGCAATGGGTTACATGAAACAAGAGCTTGTTGAAAATCCTCCAGCAACAAACCAATCAACATTGCAGCAGAGAACAGCAATTGCTGAGGAAATATACAGTTGGATAATCGTATTACGCTATCTGGTTTTCCTTGCTTTCATCGTTGGAACCAATGTTGTTATATACCATTTGGATAAGGTGATATTTGCAGTATATCTCTACGCCGAGTCGATGGTGTTTTGGGCCGTAGTTGTATTGGGATTGGTTCATCAGGAAGCCGTTAAAAGGTACAACAGTCCTCCAGTCCCACTTTCAACTGTGTTTTCCGAGAAAATTGTAAAGAAAAATCAACCAATTTTCATTTAGCGCAGCGCTATCACGTGAAATTCCGGATATTGTTTTCATTTATTCTTACATTTCGGACCACAATTTTATTATTTTAATATGCAAACATTGTATTATTTTATATGCATCTTATTCCTAACAGTCTCCATAATCATGGGTGAATCATTTGTACTCGCGTGTTTTATTCTCGGAATGTATGTAATTTGATGACGATGATTAATGCTTACGATTAACACCCTGTATTAGATAACACAACAAAACGAAATGAAGTGAGACAATTTATAAATTATATTATTTTATAACACAGATTTTATCGTATTGAATAAAGTTTATATTGAAACATACAACTTTAATTTACATTCACCCAATCAGTCTCTGAACTTATTGTATTTATTTATACAGGAACAGTCCATTGAACAACATACCTTCTACTTTCATATGTTAAAAATACTTAAGTTTTAAACAATGGGTAAACAATCATATTAGATGGAAACATGGGTAGGTATATTTCAGATAATGTGGATATGCATTAAGGATAACGCACATACAGCAGCTCCGTCTAGTAATTAAGATATTATGCATGCTTATTAAATAACAACAATACACCAGTCTATTTTCTTAGAGGTGATAAGATACGAGATTTGTATTGTGTTACATATCATCCTATTTTATAATTATTAACAATGTGGTAACGCTTCATTTAAATAAACAATAGGAAATTATTGTAAACAAACACAATATGTGTTATTAGTCACTACTTCTGTATCACTGTTCACGTGTTTTCACGATTTCTCTCTTTGCAAGTTGTACCAATAAATAATTGTAGTAATGCATACTTATACATATTACTGTAATTGGACTGGAACCTCAAAGCATGGCTTCGACAATGTTACAAGTTTTCATATTTGAGGGAGACTGAGTTACATTGGACAGATGTCAGGACCATGGCCCAGAACAGAGACCAACGGACAGATGTTTTTACCACCCAATGCTCCCCCAGGAGTTAAAGAAATGAATGATGACGCCTTCATAACTAATTTCTATATATACAAGCCTGCTTGGTGATATTTCAATATTGTCCGCACATTACCCTTGAAGTGCACTGCACTGTGAGTAGCTGGGTATATTGTGATCTCTCTCTGCGGTTCCTTTGAGAAACGAAAAAGAAAGAATGGTTAGCTACATTCACATGAATACTTACTCGTACATTGGACATGAGCCATTTACCTCTCGATGATGCTGCTATTAAGAGCTTGGTACCAAGAATGACGTCACAGTCATTTCCCACAGCATTAAGGTTCAAAATCGCGTGAAAAATCGCACGATAAAATGGTAAAAATAGCGTTTTTTCCCATTTTTTGGGGTTCGTTTTGCGTCTTTCAAAAAACTTCTACGGTTACTATCGGTACAAAAAAATTTACTCTACGACTTTCGGGAAACGAGTTTCCGTCTTTCGGAAAAAAGATCAGAGGTGTTTTTCACATTTTTTTTGAGAAATCTATACAAGATATCAAAAATCTTTTACGGTTAATCCCTAGATAAATGTTCAAAAGCATATTTATTAACGGTTGTTGATATATAAGGTCTCCCGTTTTGAGAAATTTTTGAAATGTCGGGATGCATACTCTTAATGGCGTTAGGTCTATCACCCTTCTCTGTGTTACTTCGAGGAATGTTACAGGGAAGTTTTTTTTTTTATTCCTACGAATAACGACAGTCAGTACCTACTATTCCTTTCTTTGTGAAGAAATAGATGACCGATTGTCAGACGGACTATTTCATTTACGAAAATAATATACCTTTTACAAAAGTAAACACAGTTAGCAGCCACAACCTCAGCTGATTTGTCTTAATGGCTGTGTACGAGTATATCACAATAAAGATAATATAAAAGTGTAAGTATTATAAAAGTCCAATTTTTACTACAAGTAAATAATTTATGCTAGCAATACAGATATAACTGTAAGGTATAAAGGCAGGTTAGTATTATACAGAACATTAAATATAAAAATCTCATTTCTTTCTTTTCATCTCACTCCCGCATTAATTCATCACAATGATTTTTTCAATCTCCGTGAATAGCTCAGGATACGCAATTGTACAGTTACAAATTAATCATTACAAGCTCAATTCATTCTAAATTGAGACGTTTTCGATAATACAATTTAATATTATTATTATCATCTCAAGCACCGAATAAGATTTATAACCGAATGACGTAATTGGAAGATTTGGAAGAGAATTTTTGTAATTATTTGTAGGTTTGCTTTTAGATATTATTTCGGAGTTAGCTATTTGGGTAGGCAGATTTCTTAAAATGAGATCCGGAGGATAGTATTTAATGAGACTTGGCCTTCTAAATGGGGCTATAGAGTTTGATAAATATATTCAGATTCCGCTGGAGACTAAATTGAATTCATACCAATAGATTTTCTTTATAGGGAACAAGATGTAAAGTATTATAAAAAAAACACTTCATTGTAACGCTAAATCAACATTTTTTTTGACGATAATTGAAATTATTTAAGATCTAGAAGCTAAGGTCCTGTATAATTCAATACGTATATTACATATCTCTCAATATCAATTTGTGAAAAATACTGCGTAACTCAGAGAAAATATATCAATATACGTCTTCATAAATATCTATCTATACCCTCACGCCACATCCCTTGCAGGGTAGGCAGAGAGGACAGAGCGCCAGACAGCCCTATCCTTACACACACTCCTAGCTTCCGTCACATTCATGCAATTAGTCATACACGCTCTCCGATTCCTTTTTTAAATATGAACTTTATCAAACACCTATTTATAAAAGTTTCTCAATGCCTAGGTACTCTTTTATACTAAAAGATTATTTTATTATGTGCTCGATGAAATCACAATAAAAGTATTGTAGTAATATTACTAAGTAAAGTTAAGTTAAGTAAAAAAGTAAGAATATTCACTCATGGCATCATTAATACGGTTTTATTATTATTAGTTGAAGGCGTATTACTTGTTTACAATTAATACCTATCCAATAGTCTGTAGCACTGTACAGTGTAGGTACATAAACTTAAATACCCACAGCCATGAGGGAACAATGAGAGAAAACATTCTTGACCATTGAGTCTGAAAATTAAATGAAATCAATAGGATCGGATAACTCAAGTATTTCGCAAATTAGACAAGTCTGGCTTTTGTATAAAAGGACTCAACAGATTTAACCTAAAATGATATTGTGATATTATTTTTATCGCTTTTAAACAATTACCCTCCTTTAGAAAATGAGTTAGCGAGTGGGTACATACTTTCGTACTATTAAATTCAAAAACTTGACTACGTGCTAAGTTATTAGGTTGGTACATAAGTAGGCACAAAGAAAGTTTGGTGGTTAACTTATTAAAACAAAAGCTTCGTTAATTCATAATACGAACAAAGGTGTCGAGAAATTAATGGACCTTAAAAGGCAGAGGTGTTAGTTCTTTCAATACGGAACAATTTCGTTTCTTTTATATTGTATTCTACTTACTGGATATTAGTATTAAAAGCTTTATCCCATGATGTTTATAGCGAAAAGCTATCAGTAGAATAACAATAACAAGAAAAAAAACTAAAAACCAAAATGACCTTTCGTTATTTACATGATTTTGAGAGTAGGTAAATGAAATTGGTAATTTATTTGAGACTTGGAAGAAACAATAACGAGAGATGTTTGCCTCGCAAAGGTATGTATAATATAATATGCGGAGATCCAATCCATTATCTTGCATAAGTAAGAGTATTGATACCTGATACCTTATCTATGTATATACTCTATAGTATACAACTAACATATACCTATATGAGAACAAAAGGGATTGTTCAGCTGGTGGAATCATTCAAGTAAATTCAATTCAACCACTGAATAGTTTTATTTGCTTTATAAAGTAAGAAGGTAGTGATGGGCTTAGTGGAAGAAGTATGTGAACTGCATTAGTTTGATTGTTACAGTATTATACCTAATAGCATTGTTTTATATCCAAAATGATGAACATAATAATAATTATTACAGCGATATAGCAATCTTTTGTAATTGAATCAAAGCATTACAACACTGATTACAAAAATGCGTGACAGTGTCCGACGTTAAAATGAATTGTTTCAAAACAACAGACTCGAGCGGTACACCTACCATACGATATATAATAAATAAAATACTTATAAAATGTACGAAAGTAAGTCAGCAAGCAGGCAGGTTCCTATATAAGTTCACATAATATTATTAGTGGTAAGTTGAAATATTTCTTTAAATTCCTCCCTCTTGTAGAGATTGTATGATATAATAACACCCCATGTTTCAATATGTTTGTAACACGCACACCTTAACTTACCATAACTATATGATACATTTTAATACATTTATCAAGTCACTACCTGCTAGGTAGGTAGGTATATTGAAACTTTTCTCAGTAACAATATTTTAATACTGTTATTGCTCTCATATTATAGTAGGTAATAAACGTTTCACCGTGTAAAAGTAAAGAGTACATTGTATTGAAGAAACAACTTTAATTTTAAATTAATTAATGTTATCAAAAGATGTGGCTGGAGGTACTGTATGAATTTGTAAGAAAGGGTTTCTATAATGTTGTTAATATTACCTACCGTATGATATCTTTTATAATATTACTCGGTAATATTGTGTTAGATAAATGTATTTGAAATAAAGTTAGCTGCTAATGCTGAATGCTTACTGCTTTGATGAGTAACAAACAAAATTATCAAACATTTCATGGTATGATGAGTACAGTTTTCGCATGTTAATTATTTGAAGCATGTAACTCGATCTTTGAGAGTTTCATTCTACGTAACTAGTTAAGTACTTCACAGTTTATTCCGAAGGCTCATCTTACATCTAAGTATTTTGTAATTTATTTATTTATTTAATAGATTTATTATTCGGTAACCTATCGGAAATCTCCTTTAGATATGTCTCTAGATAAAAAAGATCACAATAATCTTTTGACTTCTGCACACAAGTGAAATTTATATCTAGAACACAAAAATACAAATCACACATTGGATATTGAAAGAAACCGCCATAACGTGCACCTAGGACGCTTTTGTCGCATCTAGTACAAGAAGAAGATTTTTTCCCTATATTTTGAAACGATTAATATCGATTAATAATTATGTATAATCAGGCAGTCCTCCCGAACTGGGTGATATGTGACTTATTTACTTACTTGCTTATGAGATTACGACTATTTATAAATGCATATTGAATGTTAAACCCCTTAAATTGAATACAAAACATAATTGGTATTGCTTATAATATAATTCGTAACACACATACTGTAAGTAAAATTACCCAATATACTTGAAGGCATTCAGTGCAGAATTCCAAATCACGTTTAAGAGATATTTGTACAAACACAAACACAGGCATTTTATCGGATTCCTATTGATATGCTGTGTAAATAGAACTTTTCCAATCTTGAAAAACTAGTTTTAATCATTGGAGATTCTTCCCATGCTGATATTTAATTAACGAATGGTTCTCTGTAAATAAAAAACATTACGAGATTCTTGTAGGTTTCTTTTTTACATACGGCGAGTTGATGTAGAGAATATTGGTAGATTTTCACAAAGAACTTTTCCATTAAAACACAAACCTACATACTTAAAATTTATTTAAATGCACTAGAAATTTATCTACTTGTAGAAAATACTTAAATGTTGAGACTACAAACAAAATATCTGAATACCAGTTTTAATTAAGCAGAATATTTTTGGTAAACGATTTACTATCCCTAAGTAACACCTAATGTCGAATTTTTCTATCCTTTTATAAAACTTAGAGCAAATGTAAGTTATAGTATGGAATGTATTTCAACAAAGTAATCATCTACTTCATTAAGATTGTGATTGATAATACTCACAACCTGCCAGTTAAGAAAAAAACTGGTAAGTACATAATACAAAAGATCGTTCCCATTGAGCCATGTGACCTTCGCAGTATTCTCATGAGAGACGTTAAAGTGGAAAATGGGAACAGTAATATTTTAGTCCAGTTATTTAATCTTTTAAAGATCTTCATTTTGTTGGTGGCATGACACAAAACTTTCCTTTTAAATTAATAATTTGTTATGTTGGTAGACACTCGCACTACGTAGCTTATGTACGTGGCTGAAAGGGATTAACTGTCCTTCAGAACGAATGGAACACGTTGTTCTGTAATATCATATAACAGACATAGAGATTATTGTTTTATTATGATGACCAAAAAACATAAATGACCAATATTTTAATGTCCACCTGGTTGCTATCCTAAGATATTATTGTACAAATGTTTAAAAGGTAGGAACATATTTCGTTTAGTTATAGGTTAAACTTACTGCGACTTTTCACGATACGTATATTTCAAGTATTCTGAACAATGAATGCTGAAAGGTGTCGATGTTGTGATGCAAAAATTTGCCTGTTGTTGCTACACTTGATGCGGAAGGGGTGTACTAGCAATATGTAACGCATAGCAATATGTACCCAATAATAACAGTATGGTATCGTGATGAATGATAGTGACAAGAAGAGGTATAAATTTTGTTGTAGGTATCCCTATCTGGTAAGTACCGAGTCGCCCAGCTAATGTAAGTGGGGTCACAAGCCTAAAGTCAAAGCATTTTTTTGAGTAAAAAAGTTATTACAGCGGGAAGTAGAGTCAGATGTTTTTTTTACAGTGTGAACTTTCTCCTTTACGTTTAGATTTTTATTACTTCTCTCATGTGTCTAATATCTCAGTAAATCCTAAAAGCTCCCTTTAGGTGTCATCTCGAAATCTCTTCTGGTTGAAATATAGGTAAAATTTTAACAAAATTCTTACATTAATAACATCTATGGGCCTAGATTTTTTCAAGATTATCTCTGATATTATCCTGTCGTTATTCGGGTATCAAACACTTAAAAAAATGTGAATAATATTTAACTTTTAAGATTTAAGGGAATGGTAAGTTTCCAATTGTTAACATCAGATCAGAATCTTAAAAAATAAATGTTTCTCCAGGTTCCGGCGCTGAAAAAAAAATTTGAAGGTACAAGAGTGGTTAATGCTACACCGACATGACAGCGGGAAAATAACAAAAATTCTTGTGGAGTGCATTCATTCATTCATCACTACCTGTAGTTCTTTATAAATAAATTATTTTGTTTCATTGTTCATGTGTAACAAACTTTTCAGAAAGATGACTCACACCCATTCTCGTTTGCATCATTAGTAATTTTCTAAAATTGTTGACAATCTGAACAGAGGACATGATGTCAAACTGCTCCATCCCTAAACACAATTCATGCTTCTGTCACACCTATGCAATTTATCGTACACGCTATCCGAAACAACAATCATATATGTTTTTAATGTATTGTATTGTCTCTTGTGTTTGAAAATATTATATTCTAAATAAACATCGTCATCTTTTCGTATCTATTTTTGTTTTAAAATCTTCTCTACAGTTCTACTTACCTACTAAACTTTTGCTAAGAATCGCTGAATTACCTTTCCCCTTTGTATCTGCGCAAGCTAGAGAGATATTAGTGCCCGATCCCACCAACTACCACCTAGGAAACAGACCCCTAAGGAATTTCCATACAAAACCACAGATAATTTGAGTGATTATTATAACTGTCATAACCTTTAAGATATAAATCCATACAAAATACAGCATGCAGCTCTACTTAGTTAGGTGGCCAAATATCTCGGCCCAGAATCTCCCTCACTTAAGTAGCTGCATGCTGTATTTTGTATGGATTTATATCTTAAAGGTTATGACAGTTATAATAATCACTCAAATTATCTGTGGTTTTGTATGGAAATTCCTTAGGGGTCTGCTTCCTAGGTGGTAGTTGGTGGGATCGGGCATAAGAATTTTATTTAAATAATGTATTCGGAAACATAATAATCTGCAATATAAAACCATTACTTAACATTTAGTTGTGTGAAAATGTTAAAAGAGTATGTAAAATATTTAAATGTTATTGTAGTTGTATGTGATTTTATGATATCATTCCCGCTTCTTGCAGGAGTCTGAATATTATGGAAGGTATTCAGAATAATATTATTACTACGTGTAGAATAAAATCTCAAGTGCACGCCATAACTTTTCGTATGATATTATTTTCATCAACGTAGCACTCACTACCTTGTTTGCAGAACTCTTTCTAGGTAGATACATTATAATAATAATATACTTGTAGATAAATTTGAAGAAAAAACTGATCGATTTTTATTTCCACAGATTGAAGCGCAAAGTAATGAGTGTACATAAAAAATATATTCGAATGACGACATGAAGATATGTGCTTGAAATAGAATATAATCCCAGAGAAATCTTTGAAGTGTTTTTCGAATTTAAAAAACACTTGAGAGGAAATGAGACGCCAAAAAGAGATTGAATACAGTATATTATAAAGCATCTTTTATGGAACAGTAATCAATTCTAAAGCGTTCGCTTATGTAGGTGTGTACATTATTAAATTTAGACCATTAGTTTAATGGGAAAACTAATGAAAAGCATAATGATGAAAATGTCAATTCGCTATGGAATTCTTCTTATAAAAAACACACTCTTATTTCATATCGTAATATAGAATTTCTTACTTTATTTGTATAATGCGGACCTAAAAGAGGATAGTAAATTCTATATTTAGTGATATATAAAGATCACTACCAATTCAGTACACAACGATTAGTGAGATTCAGTATCAACGTAAAATTTAATCTATTTTTTTTATAATTAGGCAATCCACCCTAACTGGGTGATTTGTGAAATTTAATATTATTGTCCTTGTAGTATATTGTTTACAAAATCTTTTTATTGAACTGGTAAAGAATCTAGAAGAAAAAAAGATTCTAACTAACTATCGTTCGTTTGTAAATAGAGACAATTTCTTTCAATGTTTTCAAAAATCAAGTAACCTTGTCTTTAAATTTTCTAAAATAATGTCTCCACGGACGTAACATAGGTAGGTATTTCGGTAAGAAATAAAATGTAAATATACACCAGTGTACATCATAGATATCAGCAAATTCTAGTACATGTAGAGCTTTTTACAAGGTAACTATACTCATTACTATGATTTTGTTATTTTTCTTCGCGAAAGTAAGTAAGTGATAATGTAGGTACCTATTTAAGATAAAGTAGTTAATATGCACGAGAGTATTTATTTATTTATTTATTTATTTATTCATTCATAAACGGCCGAAGCCTTTAACAGAAATACAAAACGACAATCACTAACAACATATTCTACACAATCCACAAATAAAAATACAATACCAAAACTCTGGTTTTATCCATATCCGTATGTAATTGTTGTATGAAGTATCGATGCAAACACAAAATACTTTACACGAGTCTAGAAATTAATCTTTCCAATTTATCAAAAATAATTGAATCAATGAAACTGCAAAACGACTAGTCATAAATACTGAAACACACTACTACATAATGTATGAGATATTAGGTTTAAACCTTTTAAATTCGATTATAGTTAGAATAGTTTTAGTATAACAATCCGCTGGAGATTGTTGCTTAATTTTGTGGAGAATTCTGAATACTCGAAGGTCTAAACATTAATATAGTACTGTGATATATTGCGAACATAATAATAATAATTTTATTACTTTTGTTAAATTTTGAGCAGCCTTGAGTCTCAAATCTTATTAATAATTTAATATGGTTTTCGTACTTCAATACACTCGACATCTTTACTAGACCTAAATCATTAGTTTCCAAAGAGAGATTAGAAAATCACTGGGCCGATTAGTCTAGGTATACGTACATAATATAGCCTACTCCCAACTCACAAGTATTTAGATGTAGGTACGTTAATATGAGTAATAATCTTAGTCTCAATCATGAAATTTATTCAGCAATCATTTACTTAATTCTCATATCACAGTTCTCTCTTGAGTTACAGACAGTATAATATTATTAGAATTTACATTTCATAGCACACTGATTAAGGCGTGATAATTATAACAAGTAATTAAGTTTCTAATTATATTTTGAGTTCTTGATTATAATTTGAACATGTTGCCGATTGAATGCCTCCCTATTATATCAGTGTCATGTTAATATTTCTTTTTTTGTCAGGTAATTCTAGGATTCGCATACTTATGCCTACCTATGAAAGCAAAGGAGAACACGAGGAGAAAAAAATTGTTAAATTTTCATGTTTTTGAGATAACTCAAGTAATTCGTTATTTTAAGAGAATTCTTTTGAGTAGATATCATATTATCAACAAAGAATCTTCTCTCTTACAATAGGTGAACACCTTAACACCGAGTATAATAAAATAGAATACAGAGTTTTCATGGTAATCTAAAGTAATGACGTTATGTATAAGGCAATAATTCATTCGGTGAAATATTCGATATTTTGCATATCGTGGTTGGATTGCAAGTATAGATAAAAATAAGATATCTAAATAATAAATGTTAATTTTAGTCACAAATGAGATACAGAATCTGGATCCGATGGAAACTTGTAATTGGCTGATAATAAAATAAATACGAGTATATTTTTTTGTTTTGTTGTTGTTTGTATTGTACTTGTTTTATTGTAAATGTCAAAGGCTTGCGCCGCAAATAAATAGTATTTTCGTGCTTCAAAGTGGAAAATAACTATCAGTTTAAAATAAAAATCTTATTTTGATCACTACACTAGGTAAGTACCAGGAAAATACAGGTAGGTATTAAAGAAGGACTTTTGATGCGAAAGAGGAAAATCTTTCATACGAGGACTTACTATGTCCCTAAGGCTTACTTACGAACTTAAATTTTACATATAAGTAGCAAAAACTTTTATATGTAGCATCAAAAACCAATTACGTTTCCTCGTAGTATAAGGTATTATTATAAGCGTATCCAGATAGTAAGTCTTCATGGGTTAAAATGACGACAATAAATTGCTAACAACATTTTTTTGCTAATTAAAGCCAACACCTTAGACTATAATTCTGAATAATTGATTTCGTTGTTGAGATATTTTATTAATTAGTTCACCAAAAGTCCTTCAAACCAAAACTGGAATACATATGATGATTTTGAACAAGGTCCAGGATGCAGGACGAGTGATTAAGTTGGTCCCAGAAAAAGCTTCTCAAAAGTTACTGAGTTGCTTGTTAACGAACTTGTCGATCTGTAATGTGACACTTGCGTCACTGTAGAAATAATAGAAAACGGAACTTACTTTCTGGATACGCTAATATATTATGTAGGAATGTTTCACAAATAACACATCTAGATATCTACAAATGTATTTGTATCTACACATATTATCCTAACATTTACTAATCTGTTTATGGAACCCAAGTTGAAATAACTTGTATGTATTATATAAACGGGCGTTTACAAGAGAAGACATAATGAAAGACTTGTTCCTAACTTAAATGCGTAAACCACTGTACCTATTAGAGTAGGTAGAATAACGAAGAGATGCCATAATATTATGTTATAAGTTACCGGGTCCCAGTTTCCTAAAGTATATTAAAAAAATAACCAAACACTTGATCTGTGATTTTTTAAAATACTTCTACATAAACAGCAACCACACCACAAGTGGCGGCAAAACTCTGCACAACCAGGTCCATGTGGCCTTCGACCAGTTTAAGAAGAAGTCTTTTAGAAATCTTTTATCTAGTAAAACTCAGAATATCAAGTTATTTTCATTGGTATCTTTTGTCTAGTAAAACTCAGAATATCAAGTTAATTTCATTGGTATCTTTTATTTAGGAGCTTTATACGGACAAAACTTAATATACATACTTCAAATAACCACAAGAGATTTGGTTACATGTAACATAAATAGGGTTGCTACAATTTCAGGATAATATTAATACAGACCGGACGTACTACCGGACCATTCTGCCAACAGTATTACACACGTTTTAATGATGAATGAGTTTTTGAAATCGGGTAACCGTACGATGTGTATTCTCTATATCTTGAATAGCCATAACATTGCCATAACATCACAAGATTTAAGAAACAAAATGAATTTAAGGTTTCCAATAAAAATAAATAAAATAAATAAATAAATAAAATCTTTATTGAAAGGAAAACACATCTTCCAAATGGCGGGTTTATTGCCGTAGGCAATATCTGCCAACCAACCACTTGTGACATTAATTTGATATACACATACCTCAAAGGCAAGTCAAAGAATCGACAAATTTTTATTTTACATACACGTATTTACAAAATACGACTTTATTGACAGCTGTGCTGCACTATCTGAACGGAATAAAGAATCGTTTTATTATAAGTACACGTTTCATACGTTGTTGGTATTGCATTGCTATTATATTATAATATAATACTTATGCGACGGAAGGAAAGCAAACTTTTCATTATTTATTATACAGAATAGTACGATGATGTAAATATGATGTAATACGAAGGTATTAGATTAGTTATTGTATGATTAGGTTTAATACCTATAGGCTATTTGGGTGCAAGGAATGATATCAAATTAGCTGCATGAATGTTAAGGGCATGGCACCAGGAATGACGTCACAGTCTTTTCCCACGGCATTAAGGTTCAAAATTGCGTGACAATCGCGTGATAAAATGGTAAAAATAGCGTTTTTTTCCATTTTTTGGGGTTAATTTTTAAATTAAGAAACGAGTTTCCGTCTCTCGGAAAAAAGGTCAGAGGTGTTTTTAATTTATTTTTTTGAGAAATCTATACAAGATATAAAAAACCTTTTACGGTTATTCTCTAGATAAAGGTTCAATGCATCTACCTTATTTTGTTCCAAAGCATATTTAGTAACGGTTGTCGAGATATAAGGTCTCCCGTTTTTAGAAATTTTTTAATGTCGGTATGCATACTCTTAATTCATAATACGAACTTCACCAGACGAATTTTATACATATAAAATAACGGAGAATAAATTATGGTATGGGCATCTCACCTTATAATATTACGTTTTATAATACGGTTTGTTCGTTTTCCAAATGTCCTGTTCTTTATCTGAAACTGTTTGTAATTAAGGAATTGAATAACTCTTAACTCCTGGTTTGCGGTTCTGTCACAAGAACAAAATTAAACGTTTACCCACTGTTATCATTGTTCGGAAGGTGTTTTTGTCGCTACCTTCCTAAGTCTACAAAGTAGATCCTACTCGTAACTATAAACTATTCCGTGAAATTCACGCAATGATTTTCTCCTTCTTAAATCTCATTACACCGTATAAAGATTATTTTTTAAGATAGTGAAACGTTTTCGATGCATTATGCGTTATATTTATTTTACGTACATTAGGAATGTACCACGAGATTTTTCGTATTGTCCTTTAACGAATATTTATATTTATTTTGATGAAACGTACTTTTGTTACGGTCAAACATTGCATTTCAAATATAATTCAAAGTAATTAATGGACCTTTAAGGTAGTTGTTGAATATTCCATACTATTTATGTGTGTTAGATATATGTTATATAAGCTGGTACTCGAGTGGCAATGTAAATTCAACTACTGATAGTGAACTGTGAGCGCCACTAAATGAGTCATAGGAAACTAAAATACTCTTGAATGTATTATAATACTTCGTCAGTTATACACTTTGCTTTGGGTAGATTAGTACTTACCTATCGCAGTGGTGAAAATGTAGGAGGGCGAGGTGAATGAGTAGCTTTTAGGGTGGGAACATATTGTAATAGTAGGTAAACTTTGTCATAATGTAAGCATATGTAGATACAATGACATACACATTACACAGGATATAGACTCCCCACAATAATACGTGAATATACATACAAATATCTATACTTAATATCTACATACGTGGTAGGTACCTAAGTCTACGTATAACATAATAACGCGCATATATGTTTTCTACGTGGAGCTCTATTCTTTTCGATGATGTGAATAAATTCCATGCTTTATATTTTGCACGATTCTAAAAATATCTATTGTAAATATACCTTTTGTTTTCCTCAATGATTCATTGACAGAAATACATATTATGAATTTGTAACAATCAGCAAAAACGTTAGGCATCGGAATCGAATATTAAATTCTTATGTCTGTGACATCAATTGTATAATACATATAATATTTGACTGTATAAAATATTAACCCAAATACATATTTGTACACTTCACAGTCATATGAGTTCTCACTGAAAAGCATCATCCTGCAAAGATGACATACGCTTCTATGTTCAAATTAATAATTTATTGATAATTTCATCCACGTGACTAAGTTGTAGTTAAGTATGAAAAACTGCGTCATGAGGTAAAAAATAATAATGTTCAGTAACTATTGCACGTGATCGTAAAAACCTTTTGTTGATTATTCTGTTATACCTACCTAATAGTAAAAGCATGTAGGCGTACAAGTAACTCTACCTTTTAAATCAAATTTCAAGAGAACACAACATACTTAGTTAGCTTAATGATAAAGTCTTGGAAAAGTTTGGAAAGCTTATTCGGAAAGTAACGCTGAGGAGAAAATTCTTAATGCTCCCTCAAGACCTGATGGAAATTCGCGTCAACTGTGTGGTTTATTTTTTTTCTTGAAAATCTTGAGATTGTTGAAAATATATTAATGTGAAAAGTATGAAAGAAAAGGTTGATCTGGTATTGTATGTTAATATCTCGTATATTTTAGATTTTTCAAAGGGTCAGTACTATCTACAATACTTTATTACGCTAACTCCATAAATTAATGAATGTGTTATCAAATACTGATTAGCATAAATTTTTGATATTACGATTTTTTCTAATTTGTTTCATAAATTGAATGTGTGAGCAAAATTTTAAATATAAATTTTGGCTGTAATAAAAGAATTTTATTATTCAATGAATGCATTATGCAGTGTATGCACCATCAACCTTGCAATATTGAAGATACCAAAATTAGACCTTTAATATAATATTAATATAATATGTGGTACATTTACGTGGATGTTTAATATAAGTATATATTATTATTTACCTCCCTGATCTTATTACAACTTGAAGTTTTTACAATGTGATGTGACGTACGATACATTGTTTACATTACTGTAGCTCTATATATCTCCAGAGGTGTTGAGTGTTTATGTTAAGATGTTGACCTTTAGATTTTGGATGTATAAAATAAAGAAGAATGAATAATAATTACCCCTTTCACAAGTGAGTTGGTTTATATACATTTTGTTTATGTTTCATAATAAAGTTTTTATTTTAATACGCTAACCCAACAGTGTTACAGACTATAAGTCCATTAGCCAACCTCATATGCATTGGACGGTGTCGTTACGGTTACAAAAATATCCAGTGAAACCTATTTCCAGTCCTTCATCAACATTGGGTAAGTAATATCTTCAATCGTTTGCCGACAACTAGATAAGAGAACAAAATGATTCTTTGCGTTTACCGTGTTGAGGTGAATACCTAATGTCATCTACAATGTTAGTGCCTTATAAAATGTATAGTAGTTTGATAGTTTTTACTATGAACGGGATTCACAGTCGTTATACTAAATAAAATGCATACTTTATGTTCTTCCCTACAATGTAATAAAACAAATGGTTACAGTATGTGATTTTACGTTTTACGACGCATACAAAATAATGTGAAGAATTCAACATTTCAGGTGTATTTTGCTATTCCATGTTATGCACAATAATTAACAAAAACTGCAACAGAGGAATGGATACGTCATAATACCATAGTATTACATATTAATTACCCAGGAGGTTTGCCTCATGTTTATTAATTTATCATATAATATGTAAATGATAACTAATTGACATTAATAAAAATATTATGCCATTTATGAATTATTCAACATGATGACAGAACCAACAAAGTTGTTACTTAAATTTAATTAACTTAAAACTACAACTCCGAATGTCTATGTAAATACTAAAACGTAAAAGGTATATTTTTTATGGAACAAATATAATATATTAGCCAATAAATCATTTCTCTCTTTTCCTACTTCATAAAGTTATTTAGTTTCATATAGCAAAGAGCTTTTAACTTTTTCGTAATCACATAACATGTTGTTATTCACTGGAGAGTATAATAGGCAAATAAATTCTTGCCAGTACATTAAATTCCTTTGACTCTAATGAGTCTTAAGATCCATAACACTTAAGAACAAATAGCTCTCAAATGTTCTCATAAAAGGTCCTTACAAAATCTAAATGACATAATTGGTATAATATTTGAAATTCAGACAATAATTTAAAGATTTAGGCTCAATTATTATTATATAAGGGCACCTACTTACATTATATGGAGAATACTGTGTATCTACCACTACCTACTGGCGGTAATTTGAAGGATTTTGACGTGTGGGAATAATGAATGTAATTTTCATACGCCTATACTTAGCGAAAATATTCTACTTACATACTTTCAAACCTCAGTGAAAATATAGGTCATCTGCTCACTTTACCTTTTTTTACTCATAATGAACTCCTCAATCATATTTCCCACAATAGGGCACTACCAGACCCGCTATACAATACATGCATACCTTACACTGCGAACTACACTGTATACTACATCCCATTATGCCAAGGTATTTCATCATTATATTTTATGTAACTAGTCCGGAAAATTACGCAATACAAATATACATATAGGTATCCAGATTACCTAGGTACCTCCCTCGTATAATTACCTCAATACTTAAGCAATTGGATATAATATAAGGGAGATACGCATTATACATCCCTACACACTCTATATGTACATTAATCGAAATATTGAATCAATGTGTGTACACGATGCAAGAGAAAATAGTATGATTTTACAATCAATTAAAAGTTTTCGTACCTAATAACACTGATGGTAATATGAGTATGTATTTCAGTAAATGAGCACTATTAATTATGTGTGAAATTATGTGCACATATTCATCATCAGGTCTGTCCCACGCGTTCTGGCTGTACGATGAAAAATATTCGATTAGCGGGGATATAGGTAATTAGGACGCACAAAAACCTTGACTGCTTTAGATGAATTTAATAAATTATGGATTAGTATTTTCAGTGAATCGTTTGTATTTCCTTTATTCTATTATTGTATTTTTGTGCAAAAGCGTGTCACACGCATTAACTCTTTACAAAGTTGACAGACATGCAACTGAACATTGAATTTTTAAAGATTGCTGTTTTATACATTTTGCTTTACAGTCGATATTCGTTTGGGCTTTGATAATATTTTATTCGATGCGGCGTCAGTAAAAACGATAGATAGTAAGTTGCGACTATTTGTTTGAGATTAATGTTACGTCATGTATAAATACAATGTATAACGCATTGATTGTATTCACTGTTTGATCCATATATTGCTCACAAATATGGACGAAACCGATGTTTTTGTGTATAAGCTGTGTCGTTCACATAACTAATTTCTCGTCTTCGGTATCCATTCCTCGCAATATTAGTGAAGGCAAGACAGATAAAATCTCAAAATGTTGTAAAAATACTTATCTTACATTTTAAAAGGAATGTAAATTGGTAATAAAATTTACGATTCATTTATTTTATTTGTAAAAAGCAACAGTTAGATAAATTGTAGGAGAAAATGATTGTGAATATACGACTTAAAGCACCTACTTTAAATTTACTCGATAAGTTTATTTGCCGAAATTCTTCCCTTCCTAATTATGAATGCGCCCTTTCCTTCCAACAACCTATCCCATACATTTCATTACTTCATCGTTTCCTATCTATACTCGTTTAATGTAACTCCCTTTTGGCACTTTATCGGGAATAAGAGTATTTTAATTAAACATTTTACTAACTGAAGTTTAATAAAGTTTAATTCTGTTATTGAATGTAGGCACACATTATTAGATTTAGATTAGACTTCTTTCATGCTTCTGCTTAAATTCTTCTGTATCATAATGAAATCTGTGTATAGGGAATACTGTTAAGAAGAGATATTTTACATTCTACGCTCTAAACGAAGGGAAACTTCGTATATTAATTATTATCCTACACAAGATGTATTATAAAATACATTGATGCGGTTACCACGTCTATATAAGATGTAATTAGATAATTATGAAAACTAACATATTATACATACCTATAAATCATGGGTGTATAGCGCAATGCTAATTGTTCATTGAAACTTTCATCAGTGGAAAATATTGTGACTAATAAGGTTCATAAAAGAAACCAATAAAAATATGTACGACATGATTCATCATTATAAACACACATACAACAGAACACTCCTTGATGCAAATGAACCATTTCCCTTTTCCAAAATGCATTTTTATGTACTCGAATTATTTGTTACCGTCTTCGAATAAAATTAGGCGCCAACTTATTAATGTTTTATATACACTAAACACGCCTGGGTGAATAATTAATGTTTTCTGTGATCATTACAGGAGGGTGTGTGAGTCGGAATAAGGAAAATAAAACTACTAAGTATAAATAAGTACCTATAAGTAGACACCTATGTATTTAGTTCAGGTAGGACTTACCTGAGAATGATTCATTCGTTTTTTATTATTATTAGAAACGATTGGATTAAAAATAATGTTTGATTGTATGTAAAAATACGTATTATTTTATTATAAGGGTGTTGTAACATGACGAATGTTATTCATGTCAGAGGAAAGTTTTAGGGTTCATTATGATGGAAACTTATCGTTGCGTAATTAAACGCCCATGTCATATTTTTTGTGGCATTGCTTGAGCCCGGTATAAAAAATACTAGATTTATGTTTTTACGAGGATTGTCAAAAAAATAAGTTGACTATTCAAATTTCGCGGCCTACCTATATTAGATTTTCAAAATGTTTTTATTTTTATGTTGACAATACATGTCTCAATATATTGTGATTTGTTTTTGACAGATATAAAGGTTAAACGTGCTCTAGTGTTGTTGGCGATTTTTTGCCCAAAAAATTGCATCAAAGAACCTGTATTAAGTTTTGCGTGAAAAATAAAATTGTGTGTTTGAAAGCAATATTATAGTGAAGGTCATAGACAAATAGAAGGAGTGTTGAGCGGAAGAAGTTGGAAGAGGTGGAGAAAGGAAGGCTAGAGACGTAGAAGAATCGCACAACAACGCCTTGTGTCCTCTCTGTGATAAAATTAGAAATGAGGAGATCAGACGTCGAACAAAAGTTGCCGACATCGCAGAAAGAACAGCAAAGCAAAAATGGCAGTGGGCGGGACACGTGGCTAGACAGGACAGTGTCAGATGGGCACCTAAAATCCTGAAATGGAGGCCCTGAGAGAACAATAGAGGCGTTGGAAGACCACAGAAAAGGTGGACAGATGACATTGTCCAGCTTACGGGTCGTAGATGGCAGCAGATAGCCCAAGATAGAAGACGGTGGAAGAGTTTAGAAGAGGCCTATGTCCATCAGTGGAACGCAAGTGGCCAGCAGTAAGTAAGTAAGTAAGTTCTCTCTGTATGTAGAATTGTAGAACTAAAAGACTTAGTTTGTATTAAAATAATAAATTCTACGAGCTATGAAATAATATTATGTGGTGCGGTAATGTGTATGTGTATGTAGGAACATTTACAACGCATATTCTTAGTTGAGAATTAATTGGAAAACTTTCGCGTCGATACACTATTATAGTATCAAATAATATGAATTTATTGGGCGTATGATTGGGACGGCTAAGATATTATAGTAACATCTACTTATGCTTAGTATTTATTGGGTACGATGTATTCAAAATGGCTTTAGATGAATACACTTGTGATTATAATATTATGTATGAATCAAATAGGAATTTAACGAATAAGGATATTTGAATAGTGTTTCAGAAGGTTCAAGTACGCATTATACTTATATAAGTAACACAATTGTTAAGAATAATCCTAGACTGAGACAATTAATTGTAGATTAGTAGATAATATTCATAATTTTATATGAGATGTACAATCTTTTTTAAATATTGTCACATTTTTAGCAGTTATTGATTTTATAAACATGAGCATTTAGTACAGGAATTCGACATTCTTTTCACCATCTTGTTTGGGGTATGTATTTTTTCGTGTTTAAAAAAACGCATTTCTGACAAACTTCGACTATATGAGTCGAATATTTTGGGTGTTTAAAGTGATTCAATATAATTATTATGCTCGTGTTGATATGATTTATATTGTAATTTATAATTTTAACAAAACTCATGTATGCGTAGTATAAAAATGATCTATCCTCATCCTCTATCTATATCCTCACGCCATGTCCCTTGCAGGGTTGGCAGAGAGGACAGATCGCCAGACAGCCCTATTTTTGCACACACTCCTAGCCTCCGTCACATTCATGCAATTTGTCATACACGCTCTCTGATTCCATTTACTCAAACCCGTCCATCCTTGAGGATCTGGTCGAAATGATCGTACCAGGTCAGTCTCGGGAGGCCGCGCTTCCTCACCCCTCTTCGCTTACTCAATAAAAATCATTCAAAATAATAAATCAATAATTTAACAAGTCAGTTGAATTAACAATTACTATTGCCGAAATCCACATATACTTTAGAAAACAAATCATTAGAATAAGTACCCCTTTATCAGTACTAGTATATGTATTGTTGTGCAATTCTGTATCTCGAGTAAAAATGAAAAGATGAGTAAAAGCTGCTGAAGAAGAAAGTATCTGGTAAGTAAACCGCTCACTTAGCGGAATGCATGGAAAAAGATTGGTATTTTACTTTCATGTATTTGTCCTCAGAAATGAATGTGTCATTTTAATACTAAATGCATGACATTTTTCTCAAAGAAATTATATGGCTTTCTTGAGAACGACATAAAGTCATTTTTGTTAAGAACAACCTCATTTTGTATGAATTTTAATGTTATAATATAATATAATATAATGCACGAGTCACCTAATAATCACATGGGTAATAATATTCAAGACAATATGATTTTCCTATCCATTACTAACCTCGATAAGACAGTTCACTTGGAATCTTTAAGTTCATTATTGTGAAGTCAAATGAATCTAAGTCACTGGAACAAAGACCTACAATTATTATTGGTAGGTAAGTATAACTTGAGATGCAGCATTAGGACTTTAATAGACTTTGGCAGAACAAGCAAAGAGCAATCCCAGTTGACCATTATAAAGTTTTGAAGATCACATCGAGAACATTACAAGCGGCATAGTTTCGCTATAACTACCTACTATTACTATTATGATTTCAAATTGTACGTAACTACTATTTCTGTATGTATTTCTTATCCTGTTGTTGATTTTAATGAGGAGATCATTAAGAAGGATGGATGCAAAATCACTGAGGGATAGGATAAAAAGTGAATTATAAGTTAATGTTGTTGTGTAAGTTAGAACTGAATTTAATTTGCAAATTAAGAGTGTGCATACCGACATTTCAAAAATTTCTAAAAACGGGAGACCTTATTTCTCGACAACCGTTACTAAATATGCTTTGGATCAAAATAGGGTAGATGCATTGAACCTTTATCTAGGGAATAACCGTAAAAGATTTTTTGTATCTTGTATAGATTTCTCAAAATATATTTTTAGAAACACCTCTGATATTTTTTCCGAAAGACGGAAACTCGTTTCCCGAAAGTCGCGGAGTAAAATTTTTTTCTTGTACTGATAATATGCATTAAAATCTAGGGAATAACCGTAAAAGTTTTTTGATAGACGCAAAATTAACCCCAAAAAATGGAAAAAACGCTATTTTTACCATTATCATGCGATTGTCACGCGATTTTGAACCTTAATGCCGTGGGAAATGTCTGTGACGTCATTCCTGGTGCCATGCCCTTAAGCATATGAATTATTATTGTTATTGATTTGGGTTATGGGTTAGAAAGAGTGTAATTTTATTTATATTGTATTAAAATCAGGCATCCATTTGTTTATTTTTGGTTTAAATAATTTATTTCCATAGGTACTTATTATTATAATATCCATGATCTTATTTTTCAATATATGTATTTTGTAAAAGTATAATATTACCCGTAATATATCCATCTCAAATGTAGATAGGTTATTTAATTTAATACATATTAATATAAACAAAGTAACGAAATACATTTATAACAGTTCGATTGAATAATAAAAATGTATGGTATCCCTAGAATTAAATTCATTGCTAATAATATCGAAATCGGCACGTGGATTGGTCGTATTTAATCTAGTTATATGAATGTTGATTTTATCGCTCGAGGTCTTTTGGCTGTCGCCTAAATTATTATGTCCCATGATTTATAAAAGAAATATTGGAAAAAAAAAACACTTTTTAGAAGAATAGTACTATAGGAAATTTATTTATTTATTTATTTATTCATTAATATACGATCATGTAGATCATTTACATATTACAATATTATATTTAAATACAATAACCTACAAAACAAAAATTATGTACTAAGCAACATACCCACATCAAATTGCAACATTGTGTTTACTTAACAATAATATAAACTTAACAAAATACAGGCTCACACAGAGCAGTAGCGGAAATGAAAATTAAATATCCATAAACGTGGAAATCGTTGAACAGTAACATGTAGATCCAGGTTCATTATAGCGTTCAGTACCGCGGATGTAAGATAAAGTTTAGAGAGACAAATTTTCCAGGATGTAGGGGAAAGTGTCAATGAGGTGAAAATGTCTCGAATTGGACATTCGCTGTTTGCATTCTCAGATATTTATGGTAAGAAAAATAAGCGGCATAAAAAAACAGTTCATTGACACTCCCCTAATAAACAGCAATTTGATTATTTTCTTTTTCTATTATTCCTATCTTATCTTAAAATAAAATACTACACAATATAATGAATACTCGTAGCCCACGACTGATAGGGTTTTGATCTTTTCATCTTCATCGTCACGAATTTTAATTGAAATAAAATTATACTTACATAATTAATTAATGAAAGAGAACTCCATTATTTTTTGTTAACAATGAGGTATTCATCAAATTTGTTGTAAAATATAAATAATATTTATGATTCGCCATACCCGCAGGAAAATATGTTATAAATTTTCTAAATGGTTACATTTCATTCTACAATTAACTTGTTTTATTGCTGATACTATTTTTTATTCCTTCGGATTTTTCCTTCCACACAAAGGTGGGCGACATTCTTGTTCTTGTATATGTAATCAGATCTCCCTTATCGCTCTGCCTCCTGCTGTTATAGTATGTTTGCCTACATAGTTTAAAAGGGTACCTAATTAGTTAATAAAGCAAGGTAAAGGCACGTACGTAATCTAGTAATATAAACATTTACGCCGGTACCTTTATGACGCACAAATAAATAAAATATTTTTGTTTACTTTTAGGTACCTAGGTATATTGTTCTTCATTTCTCTGGAATTGTTGTAGAGACCTTGGAAAAGAGTGACATTTGATCATCCTCGCTGGCTGTATAAAATGACGGGTATATTTTTCGAATATCAGATACATACAATATACTAAAATGGGGTCCATTTAATATGTATGTATGGTGAACATCCTCCTCACTTTTAAAAACCGGCTTTTTAAATAATAATGATAAAATATTGTGATATTATTATGGGCAATGGACTTAATAACAAATTTTACATGTCTTTTGACCATTTTGCATTACTGAAAGGAAGTTTAGTTATTTACTGTAAGACCGTGTATTTTTTAATCTACGTAATAATGACACCAATAAAATTTTAAGAACAAATGAAATATCCTTCATTATTTATGAAATGAGTTCTCCGTAAAAATATTATTATGTAAATCGATACTTCGATACTCGCTAAGCGGTATCTGCTGTTACGACCTACAATACTGCTCAATATTGAACGTTACTACCTGAATGAATGAACGAATGAATGAAATGAATGAATGAAAAGTTTATTTTTCCAGATATGTACATACAGCTTACAAAAAAAATTAATTTTGATATACACATATATAGACATAAATAAATACAAAATGCCGCGCGGCACCAGTCGCTCAACTATCTGGAAATATTTTACTGCCTCACTAGACCGGAGTCTGTTCTGAGACAGTAGACGCCAAATCTATTTGTGACGGAAGTATAATGTTGCAACAGTAATCGTTAAAATACATTTCACTGGAACAACACTGGACCAATCAAAACACGCCAAAAACAAACACTAAGAACAGTGGCAACAAAGGGACAAGCCCTGAATACAATAATAATAAATAAGTGTAACTTGTATAAAATAGTGGAGAAATGTGAAGTGTATCCTGAACCTGTATACCTGAACCTATACTTAATCTGTTTTATAAACTTGTACTTCATAGATCATCTCCAAGACAAACATTTGCTCCAATAGTTTCTAAATAAGAAAATGTAATTAACATCACGAAATAAGCTTTTCTTTTACATTATTTTCTTCTTATACGAATAATTCTATCTATATTTACTCCTTGATAAATTTGGTTTTGAGTACACATACCTCTGTCATATATTAAATAAATCAACTGCTTACTTTGATAGATTATATTAGACGAACAAGACATGTAAGTAGTTATACATGGCTAGACACATTATTATACTCGTATGAAATGCATCCATCAAAATAATAGAAATTTTTAACACTTTCACATTCTTGTATTAATATGTTTGGTTTATTTTATTGTTTTTCGTTATAAGTCTATTTGTAATCATCTTCATCTTTCATCTTATTATCAAAATTATTCTAATATTGTATTGATTTGATTTAATTGGCACAAATCACTCTTTACGGGTGGATTGCCTTAATGAATTAAAATAAAATAATAAATCATCCTGGTTTAAATTGTATGTATTTTTTATTTTACTTATTTAGTTGAAATATAACAGTTTGTATTTGAAACAATAATATTGGCATGTAAGATTGTATTCAGAACATTATTTTGATAAGTTTTGAAGGTTGTCTTTGTATATCCTTATAGACGTTGAATCAGAAAGGTTCTATTGCCTGTCCTATCCCGTGATCGATTCCTAATCTAATTTACCTTTGAAACATCCTTGTCGCATGTCATGTTATTATTATTACCATTGTTGTTGTGAATAACACCGCAAGATGTACATTTAACCTTTAGTTAAATATTGTATTATCAAGATTAAACCACACCTACTTTCAAATGATAGGAAAGCTCTTATGATACTAATTGATTTAACCTACACGTAAAAAGGAACTACCACTGAAAATAGATTATTATAAATTGACGCAATAATTGATATATAATTATTTCACCGGCGGAGAACCAAAGTTGCTGATATTATAAACTTAAGTGGCAATGGGATGGGTATATAGTCAGGCAGGTTGTCATGAGATGGCCCCCACGAATATTAAAGGGGAGGCGTTGAACAAGCAGAAAGAGTGTCAGAAGACCAGCAAAGAGATGGATTGGCGATATCGTGTAAATTGCTGGTGGAACCTGGATGAGAAGAGGTCAAAACAGAGTCGAGTGGAAGAAGTTGGAAGAGGAAAAAGGAAGGCTAGAGAAGAAGAACAATTATGTTATTCGTTTTGTAACTACTGTGGTGATTTTTATGCCTCTTTAGATTGATACGAACGATTGTGTGCTCTATACTCTATAGTTATTAAATTTGTTTCAAGATATGAATTTCACTGCAGGCGAATAGATTCTGCGTTTCCCGATAAAATGCTTTTTAATTTGGCGTAGTTCCCTCCTACTCATATGTAGTTCCTTATCATTTAAGTTCTGGTCCTTATATTATATGATGAATGATTGCATGAATAGAATGAATGACGGCAATGCGATCAATTAATATATTATTCATTGTATTCGTCTTGCTAGGTCAATTTATCATTAAATACTCGTAATAGTCGTTATATGAAAAAATCAATTGACACCTTATACGCTCTACCAGAAATACTATTAGACACCACTTGTCAATATTGTCGTTCGCAGCGTGAGACACTCCAATACCTGAGCTCTCTTGATCTGAATATCTGGTTCTGGTGTCTCCAATGCTATCCGATATACATACATACGTCTCGACGAGTTGATTTGAGTACATGGACCGCGGGCTTCCAATCACCGGGCTCGAATCTCACTGCTGACGATGTGTTGTGTACTTCACGCCACAAGTTTTTGACTTAGGTACTGTGAAGTGTGTACTTAAATATTTGACTTTGTATATTCACTATGCAAGCTCACAATCTTTTTATAAAAATAAGTCCTACTTAAGAGTGTGCATACCGACATTTCAAAAATTTCTAAAAACGGGAGACCTTCTATCTCGACAACCGTTACTAAATATGCTTTGGTACAAAATAGGGTAGATGCATTGAACCTTTATCTAGGGAATAACCGTAATAGATTTTTTATATCTTGTATAGATTTCGCAAAAAAAATATTTAAAAACACCTCTGACCTTTTTTCCGAAAGACGGAAACCCGTTTCCCGAAAGTCGCGGAGTAATTTTTTTTTCTTGTACTGATAATATGCATTAAAATCTAGGGAATAACCGTAAAAGTTTTTTGATAGCCGCAAAATTAACCCCAAAAAATGGAAAAAAATGCTTTTTTTTACCATTTTATCATGCGATTGTCACGCAACTTTGAATCTTAATGCCGTGGGAAAAGACTGTGACGTCATTCCTGGTGCCATGCCCTTAATAATTCGGTATATTGCACGTCATTTTTCCCTCTGTTGTATTTGCCTTATTTGTGTTTTGTCTGTTAGTTCAATATTTATCGGTGACGTCATCGGGAGTAAAATTATAGTAATTATTGTTGACATACGAATGTTGTATGTTAATAGCGATTATATTAGTAATCATCACTCGTGGTAGTGTCGCGCGGCTAGTCATGATAGGAAGTCACGGTCGAGAGCACACGGGGGTTCCGCCCTTGGGACTAACATGAGGTACCCACTAGTTAGTAGACTAACGTACGGTCATCCAACTACTCCCTGTCAACTAGTCACTGTCTACCATCACGTACTTTCGTATTACTTGTGGTGTATGTACAAGCATAGGTACAAAAAATATTATATTTCAAATAGGGCACGAATGTTGTCACTTATTCCATTACATAATACTCGTATTATCCAAGGCATGTAGGTATCTAACGCTTGCCCATTGGAAAATTTTGCAAGTTCGATGAATATGTATGTAAATTTAAAGCAGCGACGCCTTTGTTGGTGTCTAGAAATTTTCGTTAAGTCTCACTTTTTGAAACTTTTATGAATGAATAATTTGAAATATCGAATGGTACCGTACCTACTAATGAAATTATGAATGAAAATAGTTTTGAAATATTTCTTTCGTGTAAATAATCAAGTAAGTACCATTTTATACAACGTAACAGAAAATGAAAATCAAATTCTCATACATACTATATGGTACGTACCTATACACGTAAAGATTGCAAATCGAACTATTTAAAGTACCCACCATCTATATGTGTGTAAAGTACCTATGTATGTAGATAGACATGTAAGATGAGTTTTGTGGCTTTCAGGGGTGGGTGCCAACTAAAAAAGTCGACAATATATATCTTACGCCTTTCATGACGATATTGGAGAGACGGGGAAAAGAGGGAGCCTTGTGATCTTCCTGTGTTTACTCGAGGAACTTTAAAGGGTTGAATAGTAATAGGTGGTTATATAAAAACATATTTAAGCAAGCCTCCGCGATTTTCACGGGTAGGTACCCTCTAGTATTTATATATTTATCGTATTATTAAATAAGTTCATCACCTAATTAAATTTAGAGAAAAAAGTTAAGATTGAACGCTGGGTTAAGATAAATTTCAAGCAAGATTCATCGTCAGAAGATCGGTCTCCAATCTTATTTATGTACCTAAATAAAATAAAACTACGTGCAAAAGTGGAAGCAATTAGGCACGATGATAATATCATATGTATACGCAATACATTTGTATACTTAATTATATTTATTAACATTACAATGAAAGAAAAAGTGACAATACGTACTTTAAGGTCTTGGTACCAAGAATGACGTCACGGTCATTTCCCACGGTATTAAGCTTTAAAATCGCGTGAACAATCGCATGATAAAATGGTAAAAATAGCGTTTCTTTCCATTTTTGGGGTTAATTTTGCGTCTATCAAAAAACTTTTACGGTTATTACCTAGATTTTAATTCATACTATCAGTACAAAAAAAATACTCCGCGACTTTGGGAATCGAGTTTCCGTCTTTCGGAGAAAAGATCAGAGGTTTTTTTCAATTTTTTTATGAGAAATCTATACAAGATATAAAAAAACTTTTACGGTTATTCCCTAGATAAATGTTCATTGCATTTACCCTATTTTGTTCCAATGCATATTTAGTAACGGTTGTCGAGATATAAGGTCTCCCGTTTTTAGAAATTTTTGAAATGTCGTTATGCATACTCTTAATATTTTATTTATAAAACATATTGCTGATGTTCCGCTATCTATAATAACAATTGTATCATTATCATAACTCGCCGGGTAAGCATTTAGAGTCCTACCAGATGTTTGTACTATTAATAATAATGTACCTACCTATCTGCTAGTTCCTGCTGGGTCTGTATATGTAGTGGAGAGTTGTGAGTCAGTACGGTGCTTTACAAGGTGAGGCTATTTTATTATAATGTTTAACGATTTCCCCTTCAGTTATAAGTATTCATGCTATTACTTGTACAATATTATAATTTCTACTCTGAGGTTTTTTTTTTTTTTTTTTTTTACTTATCTTTGTTTTTTATTTTTTTTATATACACACATGGCACCTCCCTTAAACAGGATCCGAACCAGTCACGGTAGATGAGGATACTTGCTCCATAAATGGGGCAAGAGGGACCATCCCCTTTGTGAATGTGGCCATATCGAGACTGTTGACCATATAGTAGAGAAGTGTGTCGATAAGAAGTTTGCAGGGGTTCTTGAGGAAATGCACAAGGTGACGCCAAGGGCAATAGATTGCTTACGGAACATTGACGCGGAGCTATGACTCCTAGATAACTTGTACAATGGTCGCATGTATACGAAAGAAGAACAAGAACTCCCGCTCGAGAGATTGCCGTTTCAACCTACTGTGCCAACCATGTTCCCATGGGTGATTCACGCGTAATTTAGTTCACAAACATATTATTAGGTATACCATAATTATATAAGTACATTGATTTGTCATAAAAATGTTCTCAATTATTGTATGTACAAGGAATACACTAATCAACATATCAATTTCGATGGAACCAAATGACAAATATTATGTAATTTTATAATCGAATAATCTTGCTTGTTACAGACATCTGGACAATTATCACGAAATGACGTCAAGGGAAAATAGTGATCTTTGACAATTGTTTGCGTTGCATATACGACTATACGAGAGAAGAAAAATGATAAAGCAATGTAATAGACAGTGCTCCAAACTCTACTATTTAAAAGTTCATGACTACGCGACATTTTGTGAGTTCTCCAGAGTAACAAAATCTACATTGACTGGACTATTACAGTCACGTGATTTTTTACCATTTTGGAATATCCTTGGGAACATTAATTAATTATAGAAAATTAATGAAACTGAGACAAAAAATAACATAGTTTAATTAAATTATAGAGAATACAGTTTAATAATAATAAAACTATTTATATGTTGTATTGTATGCAGTCAGAGTTTAACAATTGGTATGTGGAACGATGCCAAAAAATATGAACACAACCTGTTTCAAAGTTTAATGTATTCTCTATTGAAATGACGTTTCTTTCGCTTTAATAAAATAGGTAGGCACTATGTTTTCATATAATTTGTACGAAATAAAATTACAACAATTTTGTGGATTGTTTTTGTTACCTTCATAAAATTCTAAAGAAATCTTCATGAAAGGAAAATATTACGTAGAATAAAAATAATATGACAAATATATTGAAACTGTTTCAGAAATACATAACATGCCTAATTTATTTCATGTTCTGTGTCAGATGAGAAATTTGCTTTATTGATTCCGTCGTTACAAAATGATGAAAATACATAGTTATCTTAGGGTGGTCCTTGAAAGCGTGACATGTAATGAGAACTTAACAATTTCTCAGAACTACCGAAATGAAGACCTGTAATGTAGAAGACATTGTACGATGGAGCAGGCAGAGAAGATGTTTCTGGACGGATCATGATGAGAGAATGGACAGAACAAGACTTCCCAGAGCCGTGATGCACGAGATCCCAGAGGGGCGCCGACCACGGGGGAGACCCTCAAAGAGATGGCGAGAGAGCTGGACGTCGTCGCAAGACCAGAACCGAAATCAACACAGATATTAAATCTACCAGAAGAAGAAGAAGATCTTAATAAATCTGATGAATTCATAAAGAAGCTGTTTTAATTCAATATAATCGTCTGGGAATAGTTGTTGTAAATATGCCTTTGTAAAATCATGTAACTTAGAAAAATTATCTTTAGTGCTTTTAAGAATTTATTTGTCTTTATTTCTCAGAATATTAAATACACTTTGCTAACATACATCTCAGTATTTAAATAATCACGAGGTACCATTATTATTATTATCGGGATTTCATACCGATGCCTGTATTTAGTTTTATAGATTGTGAATATTTTTGATATATTTTTTTATTAATTAATATGAATGCGTATGATTGATGGATATAGTAGAACTAGTATGTTTAATTTTTTAGATGTATGTAAAACTTTTACTTTGGGCAGCGCTAAATAATTGTATCTAATTTTGGTTTTTCGGCATTAGGAATTCATAATCAGAGGCTAAGATGATTAGTTTGCGATTAAGCTCCATGTGTGTAAGTTTACTAAAACTTGTAGGTATGTAAACCTAATGTTGAAACTACAAAGCGTATGAAACAATGTACAGGTATTTATACTATGTCGATGTTAAAATGTAGATTATTGATTGCGTGTTTAGTTCACACCACTAATCTGCTGGTTAGTTTTAAAGTTTCTCTTGTATTTAGTAGTATTTCACGTGTTTACCTCTAAACTCAGATTAATTAGCCTCATAGTTCTGTTGGTGTATACAGACTTGCTTTACATAATATATGCGTATACGATGTATACTGAAACAATTATAAATTTACACAAGTAATTAGTGGTTTACATAACACTATTTTCTTTAATACTTTAAGTCTTAATTAATAACAGTGGTTTTCGTCGAGTACGTTTAAGTAAGAAAGAAACTGTTAAATTACTTATATGTACTATATGTATTTAATACACCAAACTCGTAATATTTAACCACAACAAGAATAGTTCTCAAATTTTGCAGTTGTTTGTCTAAAATAATTCTAATTATTATTTGCTCGATATTATAAAGAGAGATCACTTGTATGTAAAATATAATCACTTAATAATGGAATTCTTAGAATTTTTTAGAAGGCCAGATATTCCACGTGCAGAGAATGGATATATCGTGTGAAATTGAACATCATAATTATAATTCTAGGTATTACCTACATTTGATTTGAGATTAGGTTTCAATATTTTACAAACTGAGGTTGATACGTGCGGTTAGCAAAATATTATACGCTCGTTTTGCGGCAAATTGCAATCGAATATTCTCATTCAGCGCCTTTGTTGACATATGGGAGGACTAGAAAATTTACACCAAACACTTTTTAAGTTGAGAGGGAGAAAAGTTTTTTTTGTGGTAAAGTAAACAAATTTTTGCTATTTGTTACACATTACAATAAAAGTTTCTCTTCTGATTTCCACCACAACGAGAACTGGATTATATCACGGAATCACAGAGAAATTACAGAAAGGGGAAAATATACGAGTTGCCATTAAATTATAACTTTTTTTGCTACGGTTGAGGAGCACTTTGTATAACTACTTAAGCAAATAGGAAATTGGATGTACAAATTCCAATTTGAATCTCAATCACAAACGGCCAACATTGTTGGGGGTAAAAAGAAAAGAATATAACAATTGTTTGAGGAAAATATCATCGACTTTTTATATAAGGGGAAGACATTGTACCTCGGGCCAATACAATACGTATCCTTTATTAGATTGTCTCTCGAAATTTTGTTTATTTTTTAAAGAGCACTGAATAAAACAATACAGATTAATCATATTTTTTTAATCTTGAATTTAATTTCTATCGAATCAACATTGAACTGTTGAATTAATTGCATGTATTTAGTAATGCGAGTATTATTTATTTATTTATTTATTCACATCAACGGCGTGAGCCTTTTACACAATTTATGATACAATACACAAGTTGACAATATTTTAAATTAATTAAAATTAACAATATAACCAAGTTATGAAAGAACAAAAGAAAAGAAAAAAAGAAAACAAACATTACATATTTGTACATTACATATGCACACACACATGCAGAAAAAAGTTAAAAAAGATAATAAGAACAAAAACAAAATGCTAGGTATAATGAATCTATTCAACACTGATTCGGAAAAGAAACAAAAACATTATTTTTTATTGTCTGCAGCTCAATTATTTATGAAGGTCGGGAGTTGGTTTTGACCTTATGCGAGTATTATAAGAAATTTGTTCAGAATTAAATCTGAAATGAACGATTTTTTCTTTTAAACAGCCATTCAAAGAGGGTTTGAAAAAATAAATATACACTTCAATTTTTCATCACCAAGTGGTCCGCGCCAGAGATGGCTGGAAATTTGGATTTGCATTAGAGGAGGCACCAAGAAATGAAAACTACCAGAACTTTTGCATGACTCACGTAAAAAATTACGTCAAATTGACTAGACTAGGAAATGAACGGAATAAATTAATTGTTAGAAGGGCTGCAGCAATTAGTTATATTAAAATACGTTTTTATTCTAAAAACTTTTTTCACTAAATTGTTCAATTATTAGTAGTGTCTCCAGTTTTAACAGGCATTCAATTCCATAGGACAAAAGTTTACTTCAGTCGCAAGTCCATGATGTAAAAAAAATGGCCTAAAATGATCTCGTTTTCAATTTCATCAAATAAACGTTACGTTTCACTCGCCAAAATAAAGTCTAATTATTAACCGTTATCTTCTGAATTGAGTTTCTAATCTTATCAGAAATATAAAAGAGAGTAATATGTAGTGTAGTGTTTTTTTAAATAAAATCCTGTTAAGTATGTATAAAAAGATTAGTGTTTTTTGTGAGAAAAATGAATGAATATAAAAGTCCTAAAATCCATCTAGAAGGGCGTGGAAGAATAATACGGGGAGAAACAAAGCCCTGTTTTTTCTTGTCAATTAATTTTCGTCCCATTTAATTAGATGATTGTTATAAACAGCAAACATATTAAGTACATAGTGCCTTCTGTAATCATACTAATAATGAGACAATTAATTTAAAAGGTTTCCTTGAGAAGAAACTGGCTGGGAAATTTAGCAAGTATCGCAGGGGTAAATGGAAGGCGAAATTAAATTAAGTGGTCAAAGTAAAATTTATTTCCTTATAAACATGTGTTTATTACGTCGTTATATCCGGCGCGCTTATTTTGTGATTTCTTGAATACCTCTTCGTGATACTACAGTTTTATTATTTAGGAAAATTTAGTTCTATGTGCTCTAGTTCTATTCAATTTAGAACTTCTGTGAATATAGATTGTTTACTTGAATATTTATCGAACTCCAATACAGATATTCCATCGCGGATTGTTCAGTGGCCTTGGGTATTATAAAAGTATGGGATTTAGTTCGATGATGATTAAAAGGAAGTAAATAGACCGTACAATGCATGATGTGAAAATAAATTTTAGAATCTTGAGGAGATGAAGGAAAATTATGCCGATTATAGACTACGTTAACTTTTGCGCTTATTAGTTTTTTTTGTGTTATATCCTAGTATTATTTGATCAAGATAATGTTTCGTTTTAATAATTTGCTGTACCCAAATGATAATTATAACCGTCATAGTTTCTTGGAAAAGTTTTCTTCATAAGTACCTACCTCTTCTCTACCTGATTAGGTGCTTTTATTGCACACCAGAATAACTGTAATGTAAAATCTAGTCATGTTTTATACATCTGGGTTTTAGTACTTAGCTTGCGCAACACATTCAAATTACCCTTCTTAAAACAAAGGGCGATATTGATACTGAAATTCTTATACATTTGTGTAACGTAACACCATGTCATTAAGATCAATAATAATATTATTATTCCCATCCTATTCCTTGTCATATAAAATTCAATTTCGTACACACATCACTTTATTGTATTGGATCTAAACTTTTTATTAAATTATTTTGTCTCTTTGCATGGATAATGGGAATGAATAAAAAAATGAAATGAAAGGAAAATTTACCACCGCACACAACACGGATGTCACTAAAATACATTATAATACACAGAGAGTGGTGTGACACAGTAAATAAATAGTAAATCCTTCAAACGTCCGTTTGACACACTAAACTAGGTTCAATTTGCCATTCAACGTCTGTTTGACAAAAGGTTTGAATGAATGACACACCGCACTCACCTCCTCATATATTATAATATCTATCTCCATCTACATAATAATAGTACCTACATATAGAAATGCTTTGTCTGCCAAAGGTACAAGCTGATGTCAAATTCATTCAAGTACTTCAAATATTTCTTTTCATATATAAGTTTTATTTGATTTTTATTCTTATACTATTTAATTTTTTGTGTCTCTTATAAAAACAGGAAATCCGCAAAACTTCCTCTCTCACTTTCGCTTGTTAGTATATCGTTTACTCTGTCTTCCTTATTTTTATAAGAATTGCGAAAATATAAATAATCTCTTTTATAACCGTAAAGATGCCTTCTAATACTTTGTGGTAATACTCATTAACTTAAGAGAACAATTATTTCAACTATGATTATTGTACCTAATACAATCTACATAGAAATTGTTACATGTTCGGGAACAAATTAAAATAATCGGCTCAGGTTTGCCACAAAAGAGCACCTAAAAAACTGAAATTAAAATAATACACTATATTGAAAAAATATGTTGAACTTTATTGACAACAGCTTAAAAGGCTATTGATAATATATCACTGCTGTAAATATCTGGCATACAAAAAAATACATGTCAAAGAGGGTTTAATGATACGTTATAAAATTATTATGTTGGTTCTCGTGTGGTATATTTTATTATGAATAAAATGTTTTACAATTTTCATTAGATTTCATCTCATACATTGGTTGTTTTATACTGTAATTTTCAAAAATTATTATATACCAACCATAGTAAGTAGGTACCATCTTGGTGGTAGTTCGCAACAAACAGAATCGAAATAAGGCACTCTGGCGCCTGGAGTATCCGTACCTATTTTCATATTAATAGTTTAAATGGAGGTAAGGTAATATGCATATAAGATTCACGTGTTAAAATACATTTATACTGTATATAAGTATTGTATATTTATCATAATTATACCAGTGCGTAATACGAATCATATATTTCTCTCCAAAATCGCAAGACTTTCGGTGTGATTCACTCGATGTAGCTTAGGCTACAATTTTCTTATTACGATAAGATTTTTTTCCTAGACCAATGTACTAATATATTTTTGAACGATCATACTTCTTGGACGTAGAATGTCACTGTGTTGGTATAGAGGATTAATTCAGTAGGTAAGCGGAGTATGCTAATATGGTATTTAGGACTAATTGAAATATGTACTACCAATGAATTTTTCCTCCCGGAACAAAGTAGAACCAATATACTTCATGCTGGAAAATGAGAAAAAGAAATTGGTTTATCTTCAAATGTGTAATCCCCATTGCTGCATTGATCACACCTCTATTCTGGCTCCAGAGATAGAACAGATATGATTCTCACTTGAAATCTTCCTGATGGACGTATGATATTATATAGGGACTAATATCGTCAACACTCGTGGTTGTTGGTCATTGTTCAACATTGCATACATTTATCAAAATCAAAACTAAACCGCATTGACATAAACAGAGGACACGTACTAATAATATGTTGCAGGAAGTGGGAGAATGTTTACACACCTACTGCAGTGTGTATAGAATATTCACAGTAATGTTTATTAAGAGTATGCATACCGACATTTCAAAAATTTCTAAAAACGGGAGACCTTCTATCTCGACAACCGTTACTAAATTTGCTTTGGAACAAAATAGGGTAGATGCATTGAACCTTTATCTAGGGAATAACCGTAAAAGATTTTTTACATCTTGTATTGATTTCTAAAAAAAGATTATTAAAAACACCTCTGATATTTTTTCCGAAAGACGGAAACTCGTTTCCCGAAAGTCAATGAGTAATTTTTTTTTTCTTGTACTGATAATATGCATCAAAATCTAGGGAATAACCGTAAAAGTTTTTTGATAGACGCAAAATTAACCCCTAAAAATGAAAAAAAAACGCTATTTTTACCATTTTATCATGCGATTGTCACGCGATTTTGAACCTTAATGCCGTGGGAAAAGACTATGACATCATTCCTGGTACCATGCCTTTAATGTAAGCGATGATGATTCCTATATAGCTGCAAATATGTGATGATGTCAAAATTTTGTCAAACTAATTTTGAACTTTTTGTTCATCTACATAGCTATGTAAACTCAACAACACACAGTGAGCTGTGCTACATTAGAATTATTGTATCATTATTTGTACAAGGCTTGTACCAAGTAAAGTAATTGTATGGTACTTGTTTGTGCTGCGATAGCTACATGCTTTGATTCTATCTTCAGCTTTTCGAGTACCCTCTTGAAAACACTGTTCATTACTTTTTTAATTATGGAACAGAATATGACGAGGTATTAAATTTACAAAAAAATATTAAAAAAACAAACCAAGGTGGTTAGTAACCGCTCGATTGATAATCCGGTGGGCATGAGTTCGATCTCCGATGTCGACTTACTCCACTTCATGACATAAGCTTTTGTAGCTTTAGAAGCTAGTTGACTATTATTATTTATAATATACATATTACAGTGCGGTCTACAGAGGGCATGTGAAAGGTCGGGTAGTTCCGAATGCTTGGTATATTGAGGAATCGGGCGCGTAATGAGGCCTGTATTATCCGATGTAGGTACGTTATCGTTATACGACGAACGTATTACATATCATTTACCCAACAAGAATCTCTGTTTACCGGCCTCGGATAGTATGAATTCCTAGCATCAGAACTGGATAGTAATCATAATGGATTATTTCATTTCGTTCATATATTCTGATTTTTTGGTAACCGACTTCATAATATAACACTTTCATACATTCTGTAATCTGTATGGAATAAACATTACAGTAAGTACGACACATATTCTCGTTTTTTTTGTACAGAGATTGGGTGGTGATTATCTGAGAGAGAAGATCTGTATGTCTTGATTTGGTGTTACTGAAAGCATAGCTCACTCTGCTGATGCAATTATAGAATAGAATACCTAAATGTTTGAATTTTTATATAAGTACGAGTATTTCGTCTGTTATTGTTCTGCCTGAGCCATATTTTCGATTAGAATAAGATTCTAATAACATAACAGTAATGTCTACTGATATTCAAATGATATAGTGGATCATTGTATTGAGGCGATATTCCGGAAATGTTATTTTTAAGAAAGGAAGTTTTAATTATGTAGAAATTTCAAACAGGAAACAAATTAGCAGATTGTTCAACTCCAGGCGCTGAGTAAAAAAATGTTAAAACGTATATATAAATAATATTTATAAAATGCGTACCTACTTCTACTTAGACGTTTTCTTTTATAAAGACTTCGAGGTTTTTTTTATGTGGACAAAATAGTAATATATTTGAAAATTCGGTCATGTATGTCAAAGTCAAAGGAATGAAATTGGATCCGTATAACGTATTCTTTTATAAAAAAAATAAAAACAATTTGAAGTAAAACGTTTTGTATGTATTAAGAATAAATAAATCTTTATTCGTATTGGCAGATACTTGATTAGCTGGGATCCAAATATGGTCGATAAAATTTTCATGATTTGATATTATACTCGTATCTATCGACCATTTTTTTAAAAAGTAAATTGATTTCACAATAGACCAGACTTCTTCTTCTCTTTGGTACTAGATTTGATGAATGTCTGTTTGAAGTGGGGTCTCCTAAGGCATTGAGCTCCAATTGTCTCGATACCACTCGGTACGTTTTTGCCTACCACGTGTGGATGTCTGTTGGTGTTCATTTTCTCCACGTGGGGTCGCGCCAGAATTTCTTTTCCTGCCCCATCGTACAATATCCTCCGTGTTGTAGACTTTAAATATGCTAGTGTTCGTGTTATTTATGGATGTGTGAAATGACAGTATGGCATTTCTTTCCATTAAAGTTATTTTTCGGGAGTTATGTCTACTGCTCACGAATATAGAACAAATAAAAAGAAGAAGACAAAATTCTTCTTCGCTTTCTAATTAAATACTTCAATAATAATATAAATCAATATTTTGCCATTTGTAGTACAATACAAAGTCATTATATGATAACACGTAATTTCGAAGGATTCGGCTTGTATTTTTTTTTGTTTCTAAACATAACGGGTATTTTACACTAGTGTATGATAAATTGATATTCGTAGTGAAAATAAATGGACAACAAATAATCCTGAAATACTGAGTATTATGACAAATGGATTAAAGAAATGAAATCAATTTATTCTTGTAGGTTGTTTGGTGAATGGCGAAGAAGCTCGCATGTATAGAAGCAATGAATTCTCTAACTACGTCACCTGATAATGAATTCATAAGGGACTTCAAATCAAAATAAGGGTTTCAACCCCAACTTTTATTTGTAGTATGTTACAATTTTCCTTCTTTAAAACATTAAACATATAAATAGCTCATAATTTAGTACGAACTACTCGTGAACCGTACCGATGAAGATAATATTTTATTATACTAATACGAAACTACAATTATACTGATAAATTTTTAATTTGTAGTATTTTATATGGAAATTATTACTGATTTGTAGATAACATTGCAGTTAACTCTCTAGGAAATTATACAGTACAAGTATAACGTTATTTTTTAACCTACTCACCAAGTATTTATAATATAACTACCGCACTATACTATTATAAGTGGATATTATAACTATTATAGTTTTAGAAGAAAACGTTTGGTACCTGAGGTGAATGTTGTGTTAAAAGATGGTTGGGATTATAGCAAAGAGAAGCGCAGACACTAAAAATATTAAAAACTTTTTAAGAAAACTTCTTTCTAAGTATTTTATACTTACTAAAAAAATCATACATAGTATACCTAATATTAAGACACTTTCCCGTTTTGCTGAGATACTTTAAAAGTTTCGTTAACTTCTAACTCATGACACTATCGTGATGGATATTATTTAAGAAATACTATTAAAAAAAGAACTAGGCTTATAATTAATACGATTTTCGATGATTTATTACAAACTTGTTTTGAGGCAACAAAATATATTTTTTTCTCACTAAAAAAGTATTCAAATGGAGCCTCTATATGAGAATTATAAACCCTGATAATAATATTGATGCTGACTGACCCGGATCTCAAGGCTAGGAATCAATTATAACATTATACCTGTCACACATACCTTAAAAAGCCTATATCAAAATATGATTGAAAAACTTAACATCATATTTTGTTATTCAGATCTGTTTTGAATTCATTAAAAAAATAAATAAATAATTGAATTATTTTGATTTCATTTTTTTTATTCTTGTAAAGCGTTGGATTTTTTCTGGATAGAAAAAAATGTAAATCAAAATAATTCAAGTAAAAATTTACGTTGGTAAATGTTAGGTATAATACATAAATAAGTACTTGGTTGTCTCTCCTGCCATTAGCCAAGTTGATTGTGAACTACGTTCTTCGGCTTGACAATATATGTCGGGTGTGTTAAAAATACCACCCTCTCCCTTCAACAGTAAGAAATGCAACAATACATGGGTACTGAATATACATGAAATTCGACAACACAGCCGTCGCTCCTCGTGGTGTAGTGGATATGATCCTTACTATGCGAGACGAAGGTCTGGGTTCAAATCCCAGCCGGGGTGAACTGAAATGGCGAATGATTCTCGAGTGTAAAGTGATCACTTAAGCTAGCCGAGGTCGCTCGTAAGCCAGACAAAGTTCATCCTTAATTCTTCTAAACTGTTGTGGGAAAACTACAATGAATAAGTTCTTGAAAACCAACAACGAATGTAACACAAAAACATTCAATTCAAAATGAATAATATAATATTAATACGATAGAGATTTACCCATTCAATGTTATATCGTCCAATATATGATTTAAACTTTTCCATATGGCGATATCAGAAATTTCATTGAAACATTTAAGCAAACATCGAACACATAATTAGCTATCGTGTTTACATTAGTACTGCTTCAGCTAATAGTGTTTAAAATAATAATAACCATTCAACCTACCTTATTATTCCGCATGTTATTATACAATGTGTCGCTAATGGTGATTCATTGTAATATGTGTACGAGTCCCATACCATCACTAACACGTTATTCCAAGTACAGTAGAATATTACTACCAATAGATGTAAAATTACCTTACAATTTTTAAGGGTTGATTTCCGGTATGAATATGCGTATTATTATTGGAAGGATGACGCATTTATTTTAATTAAAATATCGATAGCTTGATTTGAAATCAACGAAATCATATCATTTTTACAATGCTCCTGTGTATTACACATTTCTTTTGACGTTAAAATTTCGATAATGGTGTTAGTAACTATAAGGAAAGGAAAATCAGACAGCGGAAATACCCAGAAGAGTTGGACTAGGTTGGGAAGCCTTTGGAAAATTAAAGCACGGCCTAGGTTAAGTTGGTGGGATTGGGCATAATAAGTACGTCGGCAAATCAAATTTTACGAGAAACATTATTATCTACAGTGATACAAATTAAATAAACTCTCGGAAATTTAAATTATGTAGTTAGTACAGAAAGCGGGTTTCCGACCGTTGATTTATATTTTCTTTGGACATTTTCCAGAAGAATGGAAACCAATGTTGTTCTCCTAGAGAGGAGTGAACGAGATTTTCAACTGTTAGGTGCTGCACATAGCTATGGCACACTGCACGTACGTGTGTGCATAAGGAAATGTATTTATAACAACTTGCTTTCTTTCTATATATAGCACGTAAATTTGTTATGCACTTTTAATATTTTCAGACGTTCTGAGGCATGACGAAAACTTCTAAATCAATTCAATAGACATTGACATATTTTCATGTTTAAAGTTTTCTAACAAGTCTACGTTCGTTCGTATTTTATAGCAACGTTCCTTCTTAAAAATTCCTCGTAGTATCATTCGGAGTATTATATGAAGTCTTCTTCTCAAGTCTTTTATGAAGCTTTGATCTCATTGTTTCAGAAACAGTTTGCAGTGAATGAGTGATTTCATTGGTATGAATGGAGACTGCATTATACATTATATGTTAAGTCTTAGAAAAAGACGATAGTGTTGTTGACATTAAACTTTCTGGTTTGATTAGGTAAACCGATTTGGTACTGCGATTGCAGAAATACATAAAACATTAATTAGTGAATGACTTCTTGGACGGCGTAGATTAGTAATAGGGAAATAACTAGGGAGTGACAGTTACCAATGTAATTTTACAATGCATGACACATAGAGTTTAGATTATTTTGTTTCCTTAGCAAAGTGTGAAATGTGAATGAAAATAATATGTAGTATTGTCTTGCAGTGTGGAACTCGGGAGGGGAGGCCGCCTCCCGAAATTTTCAAATATTATTTAGTAAAGGTTATTTTACAACACTTAAGTATCACTTCACCCATTTTTCAATAAAAAAATTGCCTGCGACGCTATTACTTTTATGATAGGTATGTCTGCATCGGCCGCCTCCGAAATGAAAAGCTATATAAGGAGGAAGTAAGGTTATTTACTTTGCAAACACCTACTCTATAAAGAAAAACAATACTAATAATTATAAAATACTCTTTGTTTAACATACCTACAATACCAAAAGGCGGGTAAAGAGAATTTACTATATTGTGATAGGTTGCTACAAATGTGTTGTTATTTTTGTTGTGATATCTACTTTTTTATTGAATAAAAGATAGCAGTAGCGTTTACATCTTGAAAGTAAATTTCGCGGTAGATACATTTTAAAATAATATATTATTAGATAGCAAAATATTACAACTAACCATAGTGTAGTGAGGTAGAGGGTGTGAGCTGTATCCTTTCCCCGATATGATCACCATAACTCACTCCCCCTTTATTTTAATTTACTATCACGCGAGTGATTCATACGATAATATTATTGTTATTATTACTATGACTAAGTTTTTTTAATTATCATTAAAAAGTTGCATGGTTCATGCAGGTAGAGGGACCCTTAACTGATTAGGTATACCTAACAGAATACAGTTCTGATATTAGTCCTCTTTATTTTCCAATAGATATTAAAAAAACTAACTGGAGATAAAATCACAAAACTCTTCTCATATTGCAGTACTTCCTATTTCTCCCCTTCCATGTCGGTCTATATTCTCTTAAAAAACGTCAGACTATCTTATCTCCATACCCTCTTAGCTTCCGTAACGGTGGGCGTCAGTTCCTGTTGCTCAATGCGCGATCGCTCGTGACAATCCTGTTCACATGGTCGAGACAATTTTCTCTTGGAAACTCACGTTTCCCGACGACTCTTCTTTTAGCTACAAATGTACACCTTTTTGGTCATCTTGTCGTTCCCTTTTTGTACGTGTATTAAATTGTTTTTTTTTTTAAATTACATATAAGATTTACGAATGTCATTTCACTTATTATTGATATCTGCACTCTGGTTAACAATATACAATTTTTTTTATTTATATACCTAATGAAAATATCGGAAAAATATTATCGTAAGAAATGGTTTGAAAAATATTACGGAGAACAATACACCAATCTAACCCAGTAAATACGTGTGCTATGCAAAAGATAGCATCGTTTTCAATTCTTGTTTTGCTGTTAATCTATGATCCAAAGTGACTGTTTTGTAAAAATAGCAATAGAAAATTTATGTTGAGCTCTTTTATGAAATTAAAAAAAAACCGCGAACAGCTTAGTTTCGGAGCTATCAAACACTGATCCAAGAAGCGCGCATAAAATTGCCATTTGATGAGAAAACAATATAATTTCTCTAGGCCTATATCTCTTCTTCTTCTTTTTCTTGCATTAGATCCGGGGATCCGCTTTTTGCACAGGGGTCTCCTGGGACAGCGAACTCCAACTATCTCGCCACCTCTTTGCTGGTGTTCCTGGTTGGCGGTTGCCTTCTGGGATTTTATTAGTCTCCACGTGTGGAAGTCTGCTATTGTAATTATTAAAAAAAAAATGCATTGAGTAATATTAAAGGAAACGTATATAGAGTTACATACAGATATATGCTTGTTTCTGTAAAACAATAATTTGGGTAGAATTTGTATTATATGATTTTCTATGAGTCACCAATTGGGCTGCAGCGGGCCGAAAAAAGTAGTCGCAAATTTTGATCATACATTACAGGTGCAATATTAACAACATATCAGAAAATAAAAACTAGCCGAGAATAAGAAAATGTATAATTTTTCTGGGCTGCAAAGGAGTGTAACTAAAATATCGGGTGCATATCACGTTATCCTCTGATAGCGTTCGCTGCACGTACCTAAGTGTTATCATCGTGAATGAGTGCATACGTACACCTGGGGCGAGGTTCACTGTCTTCAAATATAATAAAAATCTCATTGTGTGAAGTACCTACTTTCATTTATATCTGCACAGTTAACCCAAATGGCTTTTACCAGGTACAGCTGATCGCGATCATAATAATAATGGATTGATTTTTATTCCACTGCCTCAGTAAGGAAACCTGTTGGAAAGTATTATTAGATTCACGTCAAGACTATTTTAATGTACTGTTAAAAAATTAATAATAGTACTAGTAACTACATATATACTATAGGCAAAAGCACAATATCAACACAACATGCATTTAGGTGATAAAAGAATTTATCCAAGTACCTACCTGTGTTATTAGAAAAAAAGTGTTTTTCTTGAAATATGTCTGTCTGTAAATGATTAAAAGAAGAATTATTAGAAAAACAGGTGGAAGCATCGGAATGATTTAAGTATCGTCTATACCTATTATACTCTCTTACGAGTGAAAAGATCAGAGTGCAGATGGAACAAAGAACGTTAAAGAATCAAAGGAAGAAAAAGTGTAAAGAACATACGTTTTGATTCTCCTATTGAAAATGAACGTACGATTGCATTGTATGCAAGTAACGAAAAAATATGCATCAAAAGAAAGTGGAGAATATGGATATATCAACGAGTCTTTTTCGTAGATATAATCGGAGTGGCGGGTTTAATAAATGATTTGGGCGCATGCGTCTTTCTCATCCCCTATTTAATGTACATTATAGGGCAGAACGGGTAAACCGTCAGTACACTTTGGACATTGCGCGACGCCGCGCACGTTCGCTTGAATATCTTACCGTCACTAACTTATCAAACAACATTACAAAGTTTATTAGTAACACACGTTTCGCTACCGCGTTTTTCAGCGCAGTCAAGTTTTTGTGAAGTTTGTTTGGAAGCAAGTTCTTGAAAAGGGATAATTGTGGGTATTGTGTCAAGTGTTGTAGTTTATTTTTTTCAACTAAAGTATAAGTTCTATCTACTTAGTGAATGTTGGGTTTTCTTTGAAAACTTTATAGTTTTATTTTTCGTGACATTTATCAACAGTTTTTCATCTACAATACAAAAACACTTGTCATTTCTTCGATATGTGACGTTAGACTTGGCAGAGTAAGTTAATATTTTTATACATTATTGTTTAATTTTTACTATGTTTAATTGAGCTCTATAAGGGCTTCCTCTTAGTTCGACATCCTTAGTAATCAGATGTCGCGTGTAGTTGGCTTTAAAAGGAAGTTTATATAGTTAATTATTATATTTTAAAATTGTGCAAATACTTTGTAAACAGATATCTTAAAAGTTAACTGAATAATTCCATGTCGAACTAGCAACAGCTGCTAAATTGTTGGTTGCAGGCGAAAAATAATTATTATTTAGATAGGTATATCATACGAAAACCTGAACATGTGGTTTAGATCCTTTCCAATCACCTAGGCCTAAGAATTTCTCTAAGACATCGTATTTCGATATTGTCCACTAGGTATTTGATATAAGTACCTATTTGCATTTTTGAGTTACCTGTTTGAGATAGTATTCAGAAATCAAATTCACTAAGCTTAGCATCGAATTATTATAGTTTCTCAATGTCAAACCGTTGTACATATTAGGACATTATGCATCTATTCTTCTTTAAAAAAAATCCGGCTTTAAGCCTTTAAAAGGATACACATCCGTGGATGTGAGTAGTCATAAATATAAAAACCTATAATACTAAGGTAATGATGTGCAGCCGCAATACTTTCGCTAGATACCTTGTGCCTACTGTGCACAAAACCGTTTTGTTGGTAAATAGTGAATCAATTGGTTTATCAAAGATATTTTACATGCACTGCTGATTTCTTTAGTAATTTTTTTAGGACATAGAATGATAATGAATTTGGACGACCTTTATGCTGAATCGGTAGAGTTGAATATTAATGACTAATTACGTAATAATGTTATATTAATGGAACGATTAATCGTAGTATAAATATTTGTTTTAATTACTTGCATGTGGGGTTGGAAATTAATTATAGGTATACCCTTACCTACAAACTGGTTCCATGATATTATTTCAATAAACATGATATTTAATTCAATATCAATTTATAGCCTGCGTAATATCCAACCGCTAAAAATAAGGCATAGATACCTATCTGTTTATTAAACGAAATATGATTTTATATTTTTAGCAATTGGTACTTATTTTTTTTAAATTTAATATTTTTCATGCAATGGCCACTGAAATAATAAATAAATGAATGTTTACATATATGGCCCCCAAGTTTTCACTATTTTCTCTTATCTCTAATGGATATTTGATAATATTCGTTTAAATTTCTTTTTGCTTTCCAAAAAAGTGGTGTTTGGCTGGCCATTGCCGGTAAACGGCTAGTTCTACAGAAAAAAATGCGTTATAAATTTTTTGTGGAGAAATAAATGAGTATTATTTTTGTCTAAACGGCAATTAACGCCAATTTATTGAAAATCATTTCTGCAGCATTGTTTTTATGATAAATGTCATAATATTTAAAAACTACCTATTATTTATGAAGCACTTTAAAATAGGTACCTTTCAATAAATTTGTTTTCATCGTAAGTAGATATTGTATAGAAAAGCTTTTTTGAGCACTTTTCATAGATTGTTTCCACATTTTGAATCATATGACTTCTAACTTCTGTCTTGTATTATTAATTGTCTTCGTATTAGGCATCTTTTTACCGCACCATACGATGAGATGAGATAAATAATATTAATTTTAGTTAATGATTCTGTTATGAAAGTGGACACGATTTTGAGTTCGCTTGAGTGCTGGAGCTGTATGGCGATAAATATACCCTACTCTTATAACTGTGTGCTATCTTGTCAAATATATTGTATAGTTCGCTTAAAAAATACATGAATGAATGAAAATTATATTATTATAAAACCAGTAACTTCCTATTTCTTTACGTTTCTGTTACATACAAAAAGGAGTTTGTTTAGAAAGTAGGTATGAAAGATTTCTTGTTTGACTTTTTACGGCCTATTCTTCTGTAGGTATGTTCTTTTTTACATGAAATATACAAACACTCGTAACAATGGTTTACACACATCCTTTTTTAGACCTTTTACAGAGCATAAGGTGAGTAAATTACTTATTCCGTAAATCATTATGTATGGTTTATGTAGGTAGATAGTGAACTCAACTGAACACCTAAGGATCAAACATAAACAAACCCTTATATGAATATGACAGGCACACATAACGTAACTCTATCATGATTTTATTATAAACTTGAGTAAGTAAAGTAAGTAGTGAAGTCAACATGATTAATACTTCAAGAGAACTGAGGAGTGTTACTAAGTTTTCAGTTATCTTATAAAAATCAAGTTAGTTGTATGAAAGTGTTCTAGGTTTTAGTGTCATTATGTGGAAACATACTGCGGTGTGTTGTTATGAAAAATAAATAATTGATTACGAAATGTCAATCAGAGCCCTTTACACTCTGATTGGCATTGATCTGATAATGATTTTTGTTATTGTTAATTGTAAAATTGCATATTATCTGAAAAAATTGACGAGTCCAGGTGCTCGAATGGGCCTACGGACGAGAAAAAACAATAAAACACAAAAGCTATATACCTATATTATTCTGTTCAATCAAATTGTTAAGAATTAAGATATTTATCTAACTTGATTTCAAATAAATATGGCGTTTTCTATTTTTATTTCGCACAAATAATAAAATATGTTGCAGTTATTATAGACCAAGATTAAATGAAGGATGGACCAACCTTCCAATAATGACGTGTTTGATATTTTCAAGTATAATGTTATAAATTTTAATGTTTTAACTTTACAATTAGCCTTTTAACACATTTTACCTTAGCGCGGTTTATAACTGGCGTTGGCTGCCTGTAAAGTATAACTCACCTATCGTGTAAGAATCAACAGTAGTAAAAATCTATGCAATTTAAATGACGAATTCAAATAGTTAATGAGAAGTGTGTGAACGGAATAAAAGATATAATATTCTATATGTTAACGACGTACCCAGTAGGTATCGACAAACATAGTAATTTATATTACACGTACACTGGTGGAATGTTAACGATTTTATACAATAAAAATATAGAAATAGGTTTAGACCAAAATGCGTTGAAAAATATTTCAACACTGAAAAATATAGTAGTGCCTATATAATGTTATGATTATGCATGGAACTGTGTTTCAGTAACCACGCGATGTTCCTATTAAGCTAAGTGTAGAAAATGTACCTTCCCGCCCATACTCTTTTCTTTATTCATCTACATGTTTATACATACTCTATTCTGCTGAAGGTACTGTCTAATATACGAGTCTACCATAAATCCATAGATTTTTGTTCAACACTTTAGTACCTAATCTAGCTTTTAAAAGAATGCGAATAGCTAATTACATCCCGCATTTTACAAAACAACCACTTAAATATGAACACACCTATATTGTGTGATCGCTGGAAAAAATATTATTTTATGTTTGTGTGTAGGTAACATTCTTTATATACCTATTGTGATATCTTCCAATTGATTTTTTTCCTTGTGTTCTAGATCAATGATCCTTAGTTTAAAGATCGTAGATAGTTTGAAGAAGCCATGTTGTTGGGAAATAGAACATCAGCTATCCTTCCATCATAGGGTGGTTTTTCTGGGAGATACATAATTGATTAAATTATGTCTACATAATACTTTCAGAACCGCGATCTTTTCCTGCCCCATCATACAATGATACCCTTTGACAGATTTATATGATGACCGAGTATTTGAAACTCTCCCTAAGAGTTTTCCCTAATATCGCAGCAATCTCATGTCTGATGCGCAAAGAAGTCCTTTTGGTATCCACACCATTATTCATAATTGGTCTGACACGAGTTTTATATGCTAGCGCCAAAGAAACTGTTTTCAACCATTGCTTCACGGCTGTGATTTCGTTTACGGTTGTATTAAAAAAAATAACTTCATCAGCTGGTGATATAATTATTTGACAGGGTCTAAAAGTTGTTATTTTAAAGATAAGATTGGTAAGAGCCTGCATCTTTTCTTCAGTATTTTTTTAAAATAAACGTGGTAAATGATATCTAATGAAATTTTTCCTAGCAGGACTTACGTAAACTAAGTATCTTACATTAAAATACCTATATATTTTTAGGTGAATTACGATATGAATGAAAATATAATATATATAAGCTTTTTATTGTTATCATTTCCTTCTTGTGAAAATATGTAATCCCTACGTAAAACATTCAATTCTTTCATGTGAATGTTTAGTAGTGATTATCCTATTTCTGGATAAAAACGAGGAAATGTTAATAGCAAACCTCTAAGATAATATTGCTTCATCAACTTTTCAACGTAACATAATTTGTTGTTGTTTTAGGTAACGTTTATAAATATTATAATTACGTTAAGTAGATAAAATATGCTCTGGGATTTGGTAACTTTTAAATTATGCTACGAAAAACTGTTTAACGAAAAAAACTTGTTCGGAAAGTGTATTAGAGGGAACGCTTTAAAAAAACTTTTATGAAGGTTCTAAATTTGATTCCGCAAAGGAGTGTTGGCTTTTCGTGTTAAAACACTCTATACAGATACATTTTATATAAAATATATGTAATATCTAAGTACACATTATATTCCACTGAGAATATATTTTTTTACACCGAAAGCTTTTCTGTATTTTACGAAATTGCCTACCAATATTCCGAGTTTAAAATAATGATGTCTAAAATACGCGTTTTTACGAAATCCTCATTTTAAAAGTACTTCAATTTCTAATTATTTTTTTGATTTAATGATAATATACAAAAGTACGCTTAGTTGTGCGAAAAAAGTATACATAAAAGTGTCTGATGGTGTGAGGTAATACACACTGGGGGTGTGAGGTGTGAGGTAATACACAAAACTTCTTTCGGGGATGTAAGATATTGCAGAAGCAGAAGTAACAATTATGGTGTATAATTTTATTTTTACATTTTTGCATTTATAAATGGATGAACGGTTGAACCAACAAATAAATGTGTTTGCAATTTCTCCATACTTATAGGAAAGCAATTGTAAGTCCCCGCATTAAGTACAAATCCATGAGTTCGTATCTTTGGCACGCAGACTGATGCTGTGCGCTTCGTTTACTTGACCTCTCTGTAGCACCTACCTCATTGTTGTAAGCAGCATCAAAATTTTTGTTTTAAACTGATTTCTTTGCATTTTCTATGCGCGAGTTTTGTGGTGTGTGCTGGATTAAAAATGCCGTATCACGCAATATGGAGAGCCAAATATCACATTAGTTAATTATTTATAACATAGGTTTATAAGTGAAAAAAAAAACTTTCTTCTCAATTCTTTTTGTTACTAATAATTTCACTAGCATACTCGTAATTCTGCACACCTACTCGTAAGTATGTAAGACACTTGGTTCTATAAGCATAATATTATTACGCTGTGGTTAACTTTATTTGGTTTCATATACCGCTCACGTGCCACTGGCTTTCTTTAAGTTATGATTTCGGTCGTGCCAAGTTTTCTTTAGAATAATTCTATGTAGATATATTACACACATCAAAGAGGCTACCACAGAAGTAAATAATAATAATTCTGGTATGACATGACTGATGTACAGACCGCAGATTTTATAGTTTCAACTCGTCATGATGTTTCTTTATCATCCCATTAATTATATTACTAAACCATAAGTATTGTGACAAATTATATAAGTCTTGTGACAAAACTAAGAACATAGTTACCTACATAATTCATAAGAGCGATGCTTATTATACTGTGTCGCATTGTTGTTGAATACAAATTATACTCGTATTACAGAAAGGTAATTATTTGGAAAAATGATGTTGTAGGTTTTCGCAGCATGGTATATATACTCTTCCTTCTAGGTTGTTCGGATGTTGGCTGCGTGTACGTTGATTGTCTCGAACTTTCGACAGCGATACTGCCATCTTCATCTGACTTCATCCTGAAGATGGCAACAGTATCGCTGTCGAAAGCTCGAGACAATCAACGTACACGCAGCCAACACCCGAACAATCTAGAAGGAAGAGTATTTATTTGGAGTAGGTATATTTTCAATGTTTTTGTAGTTTTTTTGTAATATTGGATATTCTAGTACATGCCGTAGCTTAATAAAATGCACAAAATGCTAATTATCTCATCATAGGTACGTCTTTCGCTGTATATTTATTGAGATAACTATTTATTGAGAAAATGTTTAAAAAATCTTGACAATTACGTGTAGGTACTGTCTGATGTATTAGTATCTGGAAGATATACTATATCTAGAAGGTGTAATGTATCGATCATGCATACTATCTATATTTTTATCACATTATCTTGTTCATATACAAGCATTAATATTCGATCGAATGTTTTAAGTAGCAAGTACTGTAACTAATACCTATTTATACGTACTCTTAAATAATTAAGGTTTGACGCACATAATAAGCATCGAGTAACGTAGTTTCTAGTAGCGCAATGGTAGGTATATTATTAATACGGTACACTGTTAAAACAAAGTACAGTCAGTTTGGAGAATAATCTTTCATGGTTAATACCGTGAAGGAAATTACTTTATATACTCTACAACCTTTAATCTTTTACAAGAAGAATAACACAAGAGTTCATTTCAGCTATAGAAAAAAAAATCCGCCATGATTGAAGATAACTAATTCATGTACATTATGATTGCTTTCACGTTTCAGTACGTATAGGGTAGTCCAATTTGTCAGGTCTTTCGTTATCAAGCTCGGTGCACAATGATACCCGCATATTATAAATTTATACTGAAACGTGTTTTCGGTAAACGGATAAGTGAATGCAATTTTAATTTGCTTTCTTTTCTGTTCGTCGGGGTTGATGACTATGCGGTATGCAGGTTAGGTACTGTATGTATAATATTCTAATACCAATCACTTTAATCTGCTTTGTTCGCATAAGAGTTGTAAAACTATGCAATAAAAATAGATCTCAAGATACAGTAATGTATCAAACCTTTGAAGGGATCGGTTCTATGTATACACTTTATACAATGTTTATTTTAATAATAAATTGTGAAGTTAAGAATAGATATGAGACTGCGACAGTTATAGGGACTGTAATCTGATACGAACCATATTGCAAACAAATTACTGTACCGTTGTTGACAATCTTATAATGATAACCAACATCAAATGAGTATTTGAAATGACAAATGCATCGGTGAACGAAATGATACCTTCTTGAGTATTTACACGGAAAAATAGTACCTCTTTAAGACTAATGGAGTACTTTTTCCAAGAAAGTGGTTATAAATAATTGATGTGAATTGCTTTCAAATAATAAATTATAGAAGAATAATAATTGTAGAATCATAATTTACTTCAGATTCTAATAGTGCATGAGTAATATTTTTTTTTTTCGAGAAAATAGGGTTATCGTTGAGAAATATTTTAAAGAAGTAAGTAGGTGATGCCTTAGCGAGACTTCATACTTTAAGTTGTTAGGAGAACAATGGTTGACAAAAATAAAAACAAAATAACGAATGGAGGGAAAATAAAATATAATATGCTGTGGGAGAAAATATGAATTTTCACTTTTGAAGACAAATAATAAAAATGGAATTTTTATGAAGCGGAGGAGTAAGAATGAAACTCCAATATCATCTTTACGTCATAAATTTAAATTTGACAGTCAATGACTCCTTTGTCGTAGCAGTATATAGATTAAATACGTCTTTTATTTTCTGATTTGCATAGTATTTTTCTCCTTATATCTTCCCTTTATCAAAAATGTCGATCCATGTTCAAACTAATTTAATAAACTTTGCGCGTGGCAAGGCCGCTTTTGTCAAAGAATAGAATTAATTTTCTCCGATCGTAAACGAACCAACATTGTAAAAACATCGGTATTAATATAAACAACAAAGAAAGAAAAGCACAGCTATAGTTGCTTAGCAATAAATCTGACAAAGATTCTTATAGGATTTATCAAAAATACCTTTAGATAATACGGAGAAGTATTGGTATGAATAACATATTCGACATTCGTATATTTAATACTTCTTTCGTACGCGAAACAGTCATTGTGCAAGTTTAGTGATCTACGAGTCAAAGGTGGGCCTCTTAATTTCTCAAGTAGGTATTCCATTCCCCAGCACTCTCGTTTCGGAATTCTTGATCAGACCACCAGTTTTTATTTAGGTGTTTATTTATTCGTTACAGTATTCAGAGCTCAAAGCCTTTAAAAACATATAAACTCGCGAATAGGACATACAATAATAAGATTCCAAACCTGAATACATATTTTATGTAAATATATACCTACAAATAAAGATGTTCACGATGTCTTTTGATGTTTGAGTTGACGTATTATATTCAGTATTGAACTATCAATAATAGCAATGGTTTTCCACGCGATTTCATATTTAATATCGTATCTTTGGTATGTTTTTTTAAGGAATTCCTAAACTCTAGTATATTTAGATCTTCTAATATTATTATTTAAATCTTCAGATGTTTTGTGTTCAGTTGTTGTAGACTTAATCAAAAGTACATTTATTTAGATTTAAATTGAACAAAATACGTTTTGTAAGAAAAAGAAAGTAACAATATTATCTTGTTTTATTTGAAACGCGATGATAAAAAGGTTTAAATTGAGTTACGTGTTCCAAAACAAATTTATCTTATTAGTCCGGTCAACGGAGATTTCGGAGACTCTACGAAAGGTCGGGCGGATGAGAAATTTTGATATAAAAGCATTGGATAAAATTAACCAAAAACATCTAATTTTCCGTTCGAATATCACTTTAAAATTTACGGGTATGAGTTAATTTCTACTCCTTTATTTTAAGGCAATTATAAATATAATTAATAGGCATTATGCTGTAAATTAAAATCTCTATCAGATTAGATACCTTTTTACGAGAAAAGGAACTATTACGAAGTACCTAATCATAAATTTAACAAAAAAACAAATATTTGACCAGTCTTTATAGTTCAAGGACGTCGTTGCTATTAATTTTATAGCAAATTTTATATGGTTGATTTGTAAGAGATCTTCTAGTTTACAAACCAGTACATACTTTTTACCCTAAAATGCGAAATAACAAAGTTATATAATAATATGTGGCGATCTTTTAAGATTCTTCTGAGATGGCCGAGGGCGTGAGTATGGGGGTGGAAAATTGTATTATCTATAACCCAATAGACCTATACATTTTACAACATACCTAAAACTCACAACAACCCGAATATTTTCAGGGGAGAGTCTATCTTTTTTCCGGACTATATTTAACGCAACATAATACAAGGCTAATCACTGAAATTAGCATTTTATAAAAGGACGACAAAACACTCTATCTCCCCTTTTGGAATAACGTTTTTTTGTTAGTCTCAGCAGAATTATTTTGTTCCTTATTACGAAATCCACGAATTGGTTTGATTTATCTTTATATACAAAAGAAATTGTCCTCATTGGATAATGGATACTGACTGAAATGTCAACCCATAGCCTAAACCGGTTAACCTTGAATATTGTAATTTTTGAGCCATATATGACCCCACATAAGCTTGGATGATAATTTTGTAAAGCAGTGTCATCCGAGATGGATCAAGCATGTCGACCAGATGCTTCATGGGTAGGTATTGAATAAAATAAGAACAGAATTTTATGTATAAATAAGTGTTACAAATGTCTCGTAGATTAGAATAGAATTAGGCCGCCAAAATGGATGGAGGAAATCTAGAGTTGAGTTCTTGCAGCCCAGCCACTAGAATCTAAATACAGATAGTATTTTAGTAAATTGTCAAGTGGGAGAAAACTGCACTGAGAAAACAATTGGAATTGATCTAGAATTTATTTTTTAGATAACATGGACTTATAAAATATTCACACGTCTTTCTATACAAACGTATTCTGATTTTTTTGCATCCTCTCTACTTCAGGTACTTTCTACTGTAGGTTTGCAATAATATCAAATTATTATTTCAACTCCAACCATTGAATTTGGCAAAGTTTTCTGCGTTTCAACTAGAGTAACTAGAACAACAAATTATCTAAACTAATGTGTATAAGTAATTATTCTGAAAATACTTATAACTACAGTGATTATTATAAATAAATATAGGTACTTTCTCGATTTGGCAGTGTCAATTGATTAGAAGATCATTTTAGCGTGTGTTTGAGTTATTAAAAGGATTCTTCCAAAGCTATAAAATACTTTCGTCATAAAAAAGTTTTATAAGACAAATCGCATGAAGTTTTAAGCACTTGACCTTAATGTGTTTCTTTTTTTACTACAAGGAGTAATAATATTATATAGACAGCAATTTATGAAGTGAGGTATGCGTGACACTATTAACATATCGCAGGTGATACATACAAATACAAATAGATTAATGTATTCATAAATTGATTAGCTACATAGAAAGTCTAAAGGTTTTGGTAGACTATGCATGTTATTTAACTTGGTGAATGGCACCTGATTACAGTAGGTAAGTTTAGTGGTGTTGTCCCACCTTCCTTATATAAAACAAGGGCTTAGTGCGATAAATAAAGTAGATCTTTCATTTCCCACCTGCCACGCTGAACAGAATATGGTCACACTGTGGAACAAGTTACGAGCATGTTATGGTAATTATATGGCGACCATGTCATGTGCGCGCTCGTACATTTTCCAACCGTAAATAGATTGTAGCTATTCCCTACTCTATATTGTCGACTAGTATAATAGAACTCACCACACATAACATAAGGATGCTACAAACAGAATGGAAGAATGAACGAAAAATTCTTTCAACATTTTGTCCCTTTTAAAATTATAGAGTCATTCTATGACAAGAGGTTTAAGCGAGGAAAATTATATAAACGTGAAACTCTGATCCTCTCTCACTCATACCCAGCAACTCATACCCTAAAAGCAACTGACAGTGGGGACTGAATTCTAAAACATTTCTCTCTTTATGAATATTCTTATTTTACGTCGCTTGATTTTTCTATGCAGAGGAATAGTCTACTTTTCTATGTTTTCACATGTCATCTCAGTGCAAATAATCATTTAGTGCAAGTATGTATAACATGTACCTAATGGTTCTGATCTCGAATTACATGTTTCTATGCATCATGTCATCTCATAGAAGAAGAAACTCTTGTCAGACTAGACTTATTAGAGTAGTAAGGCCACATAGGAATTTCTTTTGTGAGACTCTGTAATAAACGGCAATAAACCCGCCGTTTGTAATAGTGTTTCATACCCAATAAAGATTTTATTTATTAGCTTAATGAGATCGTGATGCGGTTTGGTTTTGTTAAACAAAAAAAAAATACAATACAACCCACAAACAAAAAAAAAGTTCCAAAATAACGCCGCCGGAGAAATTAATCAAAAGTCATTAAATTTAATCAAAAAAGGGTATAGTGATGAAATGAACCTAGCTTTTTTTATATAGCAGGTAACACAAACGAAATTTTTGTCAAGACAAGTAATCAATCTGCCTACACAGGAAAGGTCGTTATAAAATTCTATTTTTCGTGATTTTTATAATGATTTTAAAAAAAAAAGTGTATTAATAATATATTTTTGTGAGGTTTTAATTTGAGACGCATGCGGCCTGCGGCCCGCTCTTTAACAACCATGGTATTAGAGTAATATCTAAACAGTTGACGATGAAGATGATTTTCATTGTGATAAAATTATAAATTAATGCATTTTTAATAATTTTTTCAAGTTGTTAAAGCTTTCATTCTTGTCACAACATTTGTGGAACAATGGAATAATTATAATGTAAAAGAAAACGCTTAAATGAATCTTTTGTTCCCAAAGCGACAGTATTTCATAAACTATGCTAGTTAAAAGTAGTAATTAAGAAATCTCTATGGCTAAGTTTGTTAAAACGTACTATGATAATATGTATTATAACAATACCTACTTTACTCATAAAGTCTCTATGCAGCTAATGAGTGTCTATTTTATTAAAGGTTTTCGGTATAATAATGAAGAAGTACATTGCCCACAATGATATCTATGTAAGAGGTTGAACAATGAAATGACAGTAAAAGTACTTTTGTATCGACATTCTTTATGAATAACAAAGTTCTGCTATACATCGAGTAATTAACAAGTAACATTATTTTATATTGGTGCTAAGATAATCCAAGGAATTATACGTACTACAATAAAATGATATGTCTAGTAGTTATATCATTCAGAGTTAATCTCTTCATAAAGAAACCCAATCACTCTCTTATGGTTTTTTGAACGTGGTCCATGAACTTTGAAGGCAGTTATTATGTGTGCTCTATAATCTTATTGAACTCTTGAGGCAACTCTGCCGTTCAAAGGCATCAAGGCGCATTTATAATCAATCTTTATTAATACTCTCTACATGACAATGTACTCACTGAATCGTGCCTACTATTATCTTGTATGATTGTTTTAAATACCTACTGTATTAGACGAAATATTACTTACCTCAGACCAAGAATAATAATGAATCTTTCAGCAAAATCAAAATTTTCTCCGATCACTACATTAAATATGAATCAATTCATCATTTTATAGAGCGTAGTGTAAACCTTTGTATTTCTTCCAAAGTTCCAACATATTATGCCTATCAAATCTGAGTTTTAGAATTTACACAGATATATCTACTTACATGAAATTACCTTTTGAAGTGTTTCAACAAAAGAGTAGAATGCGTCTTAATCATGTGTCATTAATCTTCCATGATACTTGCTTAAATAATTTTCATAAATAACATCAATAGTATATTGGTTTGTGCTTAGAAATTTATGAGAGATATAGAATAATGCTGGAGTGTTTATACAAGATATTTTGTAGTATTATAATATTGTGCAATTATTCTGGTGTTGTAATCCCAAAGGATAGGAATACATGGCTCTGGATACTTAACCACTACCAGAAGGCACAAGTTTACTTTGGGATAACACATTGATATCCTGTATCCACAGCTTGTGGTATACTCAAGTGAGAAAATTCTATGTATTTACGTAAACCTTAAGCTCTTAGGTTTGGCCCAACTGAAACGAGGGAATAAATTCAAAATTAAAGTGACTCAAATAATCTGTAAGTATGGTAATATTGTATTATAATGGGAATTAGGAGAGGTGAGTGAGGTTTAAAGGCTATAGGAATAAGGATCTACTTAGAAGAATACCTACATGATAAAACATCAAAGTCATCATTACATATTTACCATACATGTGAGTGATAAGAGTAATGTATGGTAGATTCACTTATTAGCGAATGTGAGTGAGAATATTAAATCTACTCAGAAAAATAAATATTGTAAGTGTACGAGTATGTAGGTATCAGTGGCGTGGATTGGCAAGGGTGGATTTCTGCAGAAGGGAAGCCGGGGCTAACATTTTTTATGGGAATACGTCAGATTAGACACTATTATACCTATCATTTTTTCCAAAAGGTAACTCGATGGGAATCGTGTTCTTAGGTAGCTTCGCGCCTGGTAGGTATGAACGTAGTTCCCCTATAATATTATGACAAAGTTTTGCACATTTTCCGTACAAACTCTTGATGCTGCTTTATAAAGGATATGAATACTATCCTACAGAGTACAAAGAATGGTGTCTCAAAAATTGAGTTATAATATTTAAACTTGTTTTATTACATGGATTCATAAACGTCATGATATTGGTTCTCAGAACTTGGTTCTCGTTTTAGCAAAAAAAAAAACAGTTATGTGCTCAACAACGATATTCATCGTTCGCTGTAATGTATGATGAAAACTAATTTGATTAGGTACTTCAATAATCTAAGGCTGTAATTATTTTTTTAAAAGAAGTGTAGGTAAGTTTATAGTTTATCTTGTAATTAAGTACATATGTTATAAAAGTTGAGTACTTACTGAAAAAATCCATGGGTTATCAAAATAGGTCTTAGTAATAAATAAATAAATCTTTATTGGCAAAAATGATTACAATGATTACAAAAAAATAAGACAATCTTGTGTGCCAAAAGGCGGACTTATTGCTAACGCAATATCTTACAGTCAACCCGAGTAATTATTGCAGTAAATATTCCCTGGTCAAAACGTCATGTAGCTACCGTAAAATTATATTCCTCATAACGTGCATATCTCAGTGTGAAAATAATGAAGGTTTTTCCTCCATAAAACTTCTTAATGAATATTATTAATGAACCGAACGTCTGATCATTAAATTTTAAGAAGTGTGTCAGAAGGTTTTTTTTCACAATTATTGAACTACGTGGTTTTATAATGACCTGCGATGTTTTTCATGGAACGAATCGATGATTATGTATATATTATTGTGTGTTTTCTTCTTTTAAATCCATATCTCTGTTTGTACAAGTATTGATATCGGTAAATTAACGAAGTCATCACCATCAGCTATTCACAATACTTCGAAACGATAAATACTGTAGATATATTGCTAGAGTAGGTATATATTTATTTAAATCACATTGTATAATTGCGCAGTAACTATAAAGTGTTCACTACAAAAAAAAAAAGCCTACCTTTTTTTTGATCAGCGCTTTTATTTTGGTTTTCAGGTGAGTAACGTAAACTTGAAAAGTTAAATGTACCTAGACATGTTAAAACTGTTTTAACCAAATTCCTTTGAGAAAGACCACTGGAAAACAAATACCTAAACAACTAACTCCTGAAAGCATTAAACTTTCTACAATGTTCCTTGCCAAAGGTATGTGAACTATTTGTCTTACGGACAAGCAAACTTTTTGAATAATTAATGCAATTTCTCTTTACAACTCCGAAACGAAATATTGATTTAAAACACACTTGGGATGGAAGTGTCTGGGATTAAATTATTGCTACTTATTGTGAATTTATCATCTCCACGTAACATTTTTAGTTTTCCTCGGCGGCCATACAGTCAGCTTATTATCATTATTATTTTATGTAAATACAACTTCACGTATTGGTTTAACAACATGCTGTTTACTCATGTGCTTGTCAAAATATACTTAGGCTTATCAAACAAACCAATTTAATTTCGCTATGATACACATTGAATAGTTAACGTTACGAGTAGTTCGTTTGAATTTATTCGTAGTTTATATAAAAAACATCTTCTGTGAAATATTTTTTTCCTATCTACGGTTTCTTGTATTATTTATTATTTAGTAGGTAAAAGTCTCTCACTGCTGTCAGTTCTTCGCTTTCTTGGTTCGTCTAGTGTCTTTGCTGGAGGACAGTACCGAATATCTCTTTCAAAGATTCTCACATATTGCAAGTTAAATTATATATGGAGTTGAACTGTAAAAGAAAGATAAAATAATAAGTATGTATAAATGAGCGTAAAAAACAGCGAATTTTATTATGGTATTATGTCTACGAGATCAGTCTGCTATGATAATGTGGTCATATCGGCAGAAGTCAGATTATAAAATAATCTTATAAGCTTTCCCAGCGTGATGAATCCATATCTTCGTTGTTGGTTCTTCAGGTTTCCTTACTGCGTGTAGAGTAAGTCAGATTATGTTAGTAACAGAGAATATTCAATAGATGTCCCTGGTAGGTGGACTCGAGCGAAATACATGAAGGAGAGCTATGTTTCTTTGGAAGATGTACACTGTAAATCTTCCGAAGCTTCTAGAATCTTGTACATTATACGAGATTGAGCGAAGTTGTGGCCAAAAATAACAATGGCAGATTTACCATCATGGGAATAATAATGCCAAAGAGAAAAATAAGTTTATATTATTTTATTCTCACTTTTTCCTAAATTCAACACATCTTCATACGGATAATTTTCATTTCTGCTGCTCCACCCTTTTGTGTTTTCTATACAAGTACGTACACGTATGCAACTAGCTATTAAAAGAATAGAAGTTGTGGAAATTATTCCGTACGGCGTAGCATGAATGCAGTATGATATTCTTTTGAAATAGATACGTGGTTCTTGATGTCTATGAAACGATGCACGTTTCACTATGTATACAAACACAATGTATAGTCATTTTTATGTAAAATCTGCGTGTCCTAAATCAAAAATCTTACGAACGCTTCCTAAAATGTACAGAATTAAATATTTAATAGGCCGTAATAATTTAGCCGTGAAAGGTTAGGCAAAAACTTGTTTGACCAACATGTACTAATCCAGTTGTCGGCTCTCTTACATGAGCCGACAACTGGATATGAAAGAAATTCCTATTTTTTCGGTAAATCAGCGTTCACTATTTCTGTTATCAGTATCCGCTTTGAGTGAACGCTGCTAATTGCACAAAGTATTTTTTCTAGACTTGTGTATTCAACGTTTCCAAGTATTGAATTCGATTCAATAAAATTTAATATATTTGTTTTGGACGAAATATCCATTTTTTCTTTTACGAGTATGTTGTGTGTGAGGACATACAAAATACAACAATTGAATCACTTTTGAACAATAATATATACAAAGTAATGCCCACTTCTATTATAGTATTCAGTTAGCCAGCCAAAATAGAATAATTCCAAATGCTCGTTTTTTTGCGAGAACGGGAGGAATGCCAAAAAAAGAAACAAGATAACAAACAGCACTTTAAAAGCAATGAAAATCCGAGAAGGGGAGATTTTTAAAATGATATATTCGTACATCTGTACGTGAATTTTGCATACGTTAATCTTTATCTGTGATATTATGATACCTAGGAATCTCGCTTCTTTTATGTGTGTTCTTTCTACAGAAACTTCATTTAATACACGTGTGATTATTCATTCCTAAATACCAAATTCTAATAAAGAATCGTTATTTTATATTGTGATTAATAACATTGCTTTTATTCTCACTTCCTAAAATTCGCAAGTACGTAATATTTATAAGGGCGAATAACAATTTGTAGCTTCGAAGAAAAATATTGTTAGTGTTGATCAATATGAACCGATAATAGATACTCGTATATCTAGTAGCTACTATCAACTATTACAATATGTTTGAAGTGACAATGTAAAATTTGTTGTACAAAAGTTATATATGGTACGAGTATCTAATATTATAGGTATACAAATTATTGTATATGACTGTCTTTTAATTACGCTCGTAGAAGGGCATAGGAAAAAACAAGAAGGGCATAGAGCTAAAAAGTTTGAGTTGAAGTATGGCGGCAGCGGGTTTCCTTAGGGTTTCGGCTTAAATTCGAATGAAAAGGATACCTACTATTGCACAGTGGGATATCTAGCGAAACTAGCGCGACATTTTCCTTTGTTGTTTTATATTCTCAAAATGTGATTTATCACAAAGTTATTATGTTTCAGGTGATAAAAGACAGAAATATACTTATTTTTTTCATTTTTAAACCAGGGCTTTCGTCAAAAACATCGGTAATAATAAATATTAACTTTTGAAATATGGTTACGAACACGGAAGTCGAGATAAATATTACAGCTCCTTATCGGACTACCAACTTCATACCGATCGTAGGTGACAAGAAAAAACACACCTCGCAATGCGGTATTTAGTTGTTTTTGTCTGAAATAGTTTTTTTTTTATTTAGGATTATTTTTAGGAAATTACTTTTGTCGCACTAGATTCACCAAATACCTCACTGTGCGGCAAGACCAAAATTTTGTACTCAGTTCAATATTTGTCGTATGAGTAGAGTTCCAAGTGTGCAGTTTATTCGAATGTAAGTTCATAAGTTTCGAAAAACTGAATTATCATCATAACCTGATCCGTCAAATGGAGCTGTTTGTAGTAGGCAGAATTCATTCATAACATTCACCCATTCATAACATTAAATATGCTACCAGATATTGTGTTTTATCTCTAAATCTATATTTACTAACAAAACCGCCGCAATTTTATACCATTTAGTTTTTATTCAAGTAGGTAGCTACGTGTTCTGGTAAAATCCCCTTTTCTTCTGCTAGATTTTTTGTGTCGGCGAGTATGTACAAACCATTAAGCATAGCTTAAATCTAATGATTCTACACAGATGTCTACGTTTAGAAAACAAAAATATACGTGAAGATGACTCTGAGAAAAGAAGGCCATTAATGTCGTTAATGTTAATTTTCCTCTCCTGCCTCGTTTGAACGTAATATTCTATAGAAAATACATTCAGAATGGATACAATGTAAGAAATATCTACCTTGTGTCTTTTTAGCAACAAAAAAGGTCTAGAAAATGTTGCGGTATTTACTATAGTGTTCTCAAATTGGAGGAACATAAAACTTAGATGACAAAGTTTTTGTGTCCACTTTTAATTGGGTTACAGAACTTTATCGTCACGGCTTTGCGTTATATTTTCTGCAAATCATCAATACCGCGTGAGTCGCCATCTGATGATGAGCTGTTTTATATTTAGATATACGCTGAATACAACACTCTTGATTGTGAAAAAAATGTGAAGGGTGACTACGTCAATTGCCTTGGAATTGCGTTCAAGAGCTCATTAATTTGCGGCACTTCGCAAAACATTATACGAGCATACAAATTTTAACGTATATCGCATATTTCCATACGATTGCCATAAACATACGTTGCTGAAAATTGCGATATTGCGTGAAATCGCCTATTTACCTTCATTTTAATTTTCTGTTTTAACCTGTTTTTTTTCTGTTATGATGTGCAAATCTTCTGTTATGAATCCCAAAAAACTAATATTGTATTATGCTGAGTCGTCGTCTTATCTGCTGATGATATCATGGTTAAGGCTGCATGTTTGAGCTGATTTGTCGCGCCTTCAAAATGGAGAATGTATTCTTTCAGAGATCTGTACGGAGAATACGTCACAAGGACCTGTTAAATTTAGTTTATTTGATGCGGTTATTACTCTTACAGGTCATGGCTCATTAACTGGAATTAGAACATAACACAGAGATAATCAGAGTTGTTTACAAACAATAAATAATTATGTAATACATAGTTACCTTACGAGGTGGAACCCACACTCCTCTTCATAGAGAGGTCTCAGCTAATATGGCTCGGGCACGTCATTCGGATGCCAGAGGAGCGGCTTCCGTTAAAAGCTCTGGAAGCCGAGGGTGCAGGCAGAAGACCGGTGGGCCGCCCCAGAAATAGTTGGCAGAAGCAGGTGACAAAGTTGTGCGAGGAGAGACTGTGGTTGGAGTGGCCAGAGGTCCTGGAAGCTGCGAGTGACAGGGGCCTCTGGCGAAGATATGCAGATGCTTTGGGCCCCCGACCCAATCAAGGATAGACGGGGAAGAAGATGTATGTATGTATAGTTACCTTTAACTACAACACATCGGCAGACAGAAACGTTAATACAATGTTGCAAGTATTAGGACACGAATACTTACTGATCATGTTATTCCGTAGGGGTCATTAACTATGCATACTGTGCTTCCACGAGGTACGTATTAGGAAAAAAAAACTTTCTCGTGTTTGCTGATAATAATGGACAATTTATGTCGCGCCGTTTTGTGGGTATTCCCACCTCAAGGGCGCTCTGTGTTCCTACTCCCTATGTTGTTGGGAAGGATTTCTTAAATAAATATGATGATCTGGATCCATTCTGATGATTTGTTTTACTTATAAAAATTTATTAATTTATTTTATTTATATCTCCTTTCGGGATAGACAGAGAGGACAGAATACCACACTGTCTTATATCTACAGACACTATATGTTCCATCCCGTATTCATGCAATTTGTCATACACGGTCTCCGATTCTTTTTAATATAAGATAATATGTTTATAAAATATGTACCTAATATTCTAATAACGCAGAGTGTAAATTAATAACTTGATACATAAGTCAAGTATTTTCATAATAATTATAATGGTTAAAATGTACAATAATTATTTCCAACCCTCATTTATCACCGTTTTAATGCTCTTACGTATTATTTCCTTCTTGCGTTTAATTTATTCAATGTTTCGGCAGACCATTCACTGTGTAAGTAGGCACTCGTGTACTACCTACTCCACAAGACTTCCAAATTAATTTACTTAAAATTTTATCATATTAATATTTTAATACCGTTACATTATTATATTATAATCTCAAGAATATAAAGGTTTTATTATTCAGCGATATTTAAGATAGAATACGTTTACATTTTCGATTCGACGAAAGCACAAATACATAAATTAAAAGAAAAAAACACAAAATATCTAATTAATAGACCATAAACAAGGCAAAGTCGGAACATAAATAAATAATAAATACTGTTGAACAAAAGTATAATAGATTGAAGCAAAGAAGCAAAGGAGGGTATGTTTCATATTAATGGTCATTAGCGAGATTTCCTAGATTCAAATTACGACAGAGTTACGCAAACAAAAAAATATTAATGGTTTGTAAAGCGCAACGAAACAAATCACACTAAGATTAATATTCTTTCAGATAATTTATCAAACGTTTATATTATAAAATTATTTATTACTTTCATTTCAGTATTATCCCTACTCACAGAAATTATTATCGCTAAAGATGAATTGCTTTTGTATCGGCTTTATTTCTCTTTTACATTTAATTAACTCACAATTACATAAAAATATTTTTACAATCGTGATTTACTTACATACAGAAGTACTATTATAATCTGCTGTTTTATTTACTTTTTTTTTGTACTCATGCATGTATGTATCTGTAAAAAATTGTGAATATGTTTCAATCCTTGGACAAGGACACTGAAAGAAAGTAAGTTAGGGATGGGGTTTGTCGGGGGGCTCCCTTCTGGCTAACCCTGAGCCCACCTCTTAAAAATATTTTGCCAAGAAGTGCGGGTAAAGAGGACGCTATATGCACCTGTGCTACCCGGGGATGCGGAGGGCTTTAATAAGCCCGTGGGAATCCTTCAATGAGTAATCATAAACAATATAATATGCAGAATTAATATGTTTAGAACACAAACACAAAGTTATATTATACATTTCACAACATTATTTCATATTCCAGCACTTTCCTGACTACTCAGGTCAGCATTGTCAAGAGAACTCGTGCCTTGTAATACTCACTTTATATAATCGTAATATGCTAATTTCATTGCAGGCATTACGTTAAGAAAACACTGACTCGTGTACGTCTTCTTTCTAAATATTTAGAGCATTTCATCTCTAAGCTATATGACAGCTGTTCATTAACTGGTCATTCTGTAACAAATTCTCAGCAAAATATCATAAAATGTAATTGATTCACGTCCAATACTTTAATTACATAAATTCGAGTCATACTTTCCTTGAAACAAGTGATGTAAATATATACCTGCCTAGACACTTACATAATGCAAATTCATGTAAAAAGGAATCTAATTCTGGTTTGCATTATTAAAAAGAACTCTTAAACAGAACGTGTTCATTCGACAGAAAGGTTTTCTGGGTCATTCCGTAAAGTTTACGACCAAAACCAAAGTTAAACATCGTAAAATATAAGTGGCAATACTAAGTAAGCTAGCACGTTTCTTCACTCACTACACTACTGACGTAATATTACACTACCTACCTATTCCTACCTAAATAATTCAAGAAATAATATTATACCTACCACAATCATCATTCAAATAAGTTAATAAAAACGTTGTTTTAAAATTACCTCTAAACTGTTTTGCTAATCAAAAGTTTTTGGTTCGAAACGAAGGTTTCTGGACAAAAAAGTACCTCCCTACGTCATCTCGTCACTCCCTGGTCATTCATTAACAAACAAGAAATAAAATATAGTTAACCAATATTGTTTAAAAACATCTAGGTATAATAGCTGTGGCATAATATTGTAATACAATTTTTGTGAAATTTTCTCTGTAAACGAAGAATTTTATTATCGTTTGCATATCCCGTTTCCAGGTATTATTGTTATTTCTAGGTATTATTATATTTCCAGGTATATTGGACATTATAAGTAAACATTTTGTCAATTAATTATAAATGTATTATTTTAATTAACGTGAGACCTAATTGTTGCACGTTGGATGAAGAAAAAATTTTGGAAGATACCTAATATAACGATACGCGAGTAAAAATTATTGAAACTTTTAGAAGGCTTGGTATATGAATTACAAATGTTAACAAATTCTATAGTTTCTGTATGATTCTGCAGTGAATTCTGTATCCGAAACACTAAAATGTTTGCCTTAGAGTCACTTTATTGTATCTCATAATAACCTAATTTCTCATTATTTTATACATTCCCATGTAGGTACGCTACATAATAGAGTTAATTTTGAAGTGAACTATTCGTATGTGAAACAATCAGGTATAATCATTTGAGAGCTAAATGCTTGCTGCGGCTTCGTCTATAATTTTCTACTTCAGGTTGAGGGAGTATATACGTAAATACCTACTCCTGGATACATTTACAATTATCTTTTAATACAGCTGCGTTAAGGCTTTATACCTAATACAACATTGATCTTCTTACTTATAAATATTTCATACTTCAATTACATTAGCGGTTTTCATCAGAAGCGGATGATATAAATACTTAATGAACTTCATTCTACGACAAGAAATTAACCGCGATGTCTTAATATTGTTAAAATATAGCGCTACGGCTAAACTGTCGACCTCACTTTGAAATAGCTGGGTACTTAATTTTTCATAGGTTATTAAATGTGCATGTTGCGAGGCAGCATATTTCTTGAATGGGGTGAAAATAAAGGTAATTTTCAAAAGATCTTTATGTGTATAAAATCATATTAGTAATTCTACCAGGTACCTACTATCACAACAGTGTAAGAAGAAACCTTCAATGAAGATATAAAATAAACAATACTTTCAACATCCACTCGTCGATCCAGGTAAGTCTTGGACGACCAAACTTCCTAACATCTCTTTGAGCCACTCTTTTATTTATCCCGTCGTCAGTCATTCGCTTAACGTGTCCGAACCAATAAACTTTTATTCTTACCATGCACAGTACCTACTAGTTTTGAATCCGGTCTTCTCCCTTTTTGTACCAAGTCCGTAGTAGGTACCTATCTACTATTATATTTTGGCATTAAGAAAATTTCATATCTAAACTTAAGTTGATAAACGGAAACTAGTAGTTATGAAGTATTTCAATTAATCCGGATTCCCTAGTAATAATAACTTCAGTATCTATAAAGATAATATTATTATGTACAGCCATTCATCAGAGAAATAAACTTTAAATAACTTTGTCAATTAATTATGGGTGAAAATAGGGCTCTGTGGAAAGGCTCAAATATCTCGTTATAAAAAGGAAATTCAATGTTTCAGATGTATTATTTTTAATGGAATATCCTAGAGAAAATTATTTATTTATTTTCATAAAAAATATTTACAACTCAGTTTCATCAATACGTATTACATAATCTTAATATAACAGGAGGAACAATAGACAAACAAAATGCTTGTATCATAGGAAAATGCTTACTGGAACTATTAGACTTAGGTACATATCTCACCCTGTGTTAAAAAGCAACCTGAATAATTGACCTCAATCTTGTGAAGAAGTATATTATCTACCAATAAGTAAACTAGCCGTAACCTGTGATTTTAGTTTTAGTAAGTTATTATTCGTAAATTAAGAATCCGACGCCGAACCGACATAGCAGACCGTATCGCTAAGCTAAAATGGCAATGTAAATTGATCCCTTATTGTCCAACTATCTTGAAACGACATTCTGCATTTAATCTCTAAATTCATTCAAGTCTTTAATTATAGCACATCTACAATAAACGATTAACAACAATAGTAATAAATTGTCTCATTAATATCATTGTTCATGTTAATTACGAGAATGTCATTTATTATTATCAATAACCTAAGCCAATAAATATAGGTACTTAGCCGATAAGTTCCTACATATGTAATTCATATTTTATGTGTTGCCCAATATAATAGTTCATAAGGAGAATCGTAAAAACACACCTCTTGACCTACTATTATATTACTACATAATAATATCTATTCCGCTTATTTTCCGAACAATTAATTATGTAGGTAGTAGTTTTGTTTATGCGAGGTGTAATAGGAACAATTAGGTACCATTCTATTGAATAACTTTTCGAGAATACCGTCAGACTTCCAAATATTTTTATGACGCAAATTGAAAGTCGTGTGAAATATAATTATATAACAACTGCGTATTCATATAATTATTATCACTTCGTTGATGTAATGTGCTTATAATAATGTATTATATTTCATCCAGAGAAATAATATGAAACTTAACGCTGCTATAATATTAATTCATAATACAACTTGTACCTCTAACTGTATAGTTCAGGTAATAATATTTTCTTTATAATTTGTCAATTTACGTAATTGCGTCCATAATGACTTCATTATGGGGGAATTGCTTTCCATTATGTGGAGTATATTTGTGGAAATTGACTGACCATTACCTAAATAATATTTTTATAGACTTAAGAGTTCTATAATAAAAATCACAAAAATTTCTCCATCACGGATTTTAAAGACACCCTTTAAAAGTTAACGATCTTATAATATTATCAAATCGTAATACATACCTAATAATGTTTGATACGTAGATGGTAAGAGTTTTACTTTAAATATTTAACATATAAAAATACATTTATGAACTGAATATAACTACTCGTATTACCTATAATGATTTCTATTCAACATTTGAGAAGATAGTTTACTATGGGTACCTGGGTAATATACTATCTAATATGTTTTTACGTTTGTTGGATATAAAACATATTATTATATCTTGACATATTATTATTATCGAAGTTGAATAATTTGTATTACATTATTATTATACCTATCTGTTATGAGGCACGTATCCGATAGCAAACAAGTCGTGATGTTCCCTCAGATGACTTTTATTATTTCTGAGAATATTATAGTGCAGTAGGTATGTATTTTCAGATCTCCGTTGTTAGTAACGATAATTCTTTTATCCAATTTATATTCTTCTTCTTTCGTATGCGAATACAACCATTGTAAAAATGATCTGGAGATCTGGATAGCTCCGCGTCAGTATTTCTCAGATATTCAATTGCCCTTGGCGTCACCTCATGGACCTCCCAAATATCCCCCTCAAACTCCTTGATGGGACAGTGCCCCACAATGTGATCCACCGTCTCTATCTGCCCACACTGGCATTGGGGATGTTCCCTCTTGCCCCATTTATGGAGGAGGTGTCCACATATAATATGTATTGTTTTGTATCTTGTTATCATTTCCTTTGTAATGTAGACTAATTAGTGTATCGAGTAGAAAAATAGACAAAGGAGAATGGGCATTTTGGTCCATCGGCGGCCATCAACGAAAGGTATGTCAAATGAAAGTACACCTCCTAAGGACTAACTTTTACTATGGACGTTACGCTGTAATCCATCAGGGAAAGGTAGTATTAAGGGATGTTTGCCCGTTAAAGGGATAATCAAAAAACTACTAACGCGATCCTAATTATAAATGTTTTGTAGAGATAAATAATACAAATAAACAGTACTTATGCCCTAAACCCTAATCTTACTATTTTCACTACATCTGATCACTGTACATCACTAAAATCTACTTATTTTTACTCTAAAATACACAATAAAAGGCTTGCCTTAAAGTGCTGTTATTGTTACACTTAAAGTAATTCCTCAGAGAAATATACGCCTAAGAGTCCACGATATAGCACCAACAGCAAGGATCGAAATCGCTTGTGGTCCTGGCTTCGTAGGAATCGACTAGATTTTGGATTTTGAATCTGGATTCTACTTGCTCAGATCGATGACAAACCTTGTGAACAACTTGAGCGAGCGCTGCGCTGAATATGGCGTACAATTGGATGCTGTTATTATGTGCGTAGTGTGGTACTTAGGATGGGCTAAAAACCAAACCGAAGACATTTTGTTACCAGAATTAAGTGGCATCATACAACAGGAGTAGGTACCAATATTGTAATACGTACGTGTTTTGCTAAATGCCTTTTTTTTGTATCAGGCGCAAAGAGAATGATGTGCGTATTTTTTATGCACACAGCGTTCGTTGATTACCCCTTTATTTTTGCCCTGTCTCCTAACTATTGAGTTAGGAGACAGGGCAAAAATAAAGGGGTAATCAACGAACGCTGTGTGCATAAAAAATACGGATAATATAAAATAAAGATTGGATAATATGATAAACTCTTTCGATATTTTGTTTGTGTTATATTATTGTGTGTATGTTGTCTCTTACTCTGCTGTTCATTTGACCAAACTGTAACTGAATAAAAAGAAAACGACAGGCCAACAGAGCACTTTACACTCTGTTGGTCCTTGAATTAAATACTTTAGGGATTGTTATATTTCTACTATTCTTGTAAATGCATATATTGTTAGTACATTTACCATATTGTATATCTTTGATGTGTCTGATATGCCAGGTGCCTAATATGAGGTCAAGGACGAAAACAAACAATAAACAATAGACAATTGGGATATACCGTGATGGTAGTAGTAGTAAAACGTACTTAATTGAAATAAATATATTCTATTTGTGTTATTTTATTTTAATTTTTGATTTTTGCCCTTTAAATAAGCCAGATTACTTAGTAAAACGATGAAAAAGCTCTAAAACTTAAATGCGATTTACTCACTTCCTATGTCAACCACGGCGATAAAACTTCTACACAGTAATTGTAGGTATAAAATATACTAGAAAATATCAAAATTATTTCTGGCCGCGGATGGACCAGGCTCCATACAAATTTGCCCATTCTCCTTTAAATAGAAAATCTATTTTGTTGAGTTTAACAGAATACTCTGTATTGTAATGAATTAGATTGACGCTAGTATATATTTATCGTAATAGTATAATAGGTTCTAATAGAGAGCTTGCTAAGCTTTCAAGCAAAGCTTTCCTTCGAGCTTCGCGTGATCCTATGGAGATTTTCACAATAATAGGTAATGGCTAGGTAAGTAGCTCGCTGTTACAATATACGAACATACATACTATGTATTGTAAAACATATTATTACATACAGGGTAATATTAACATATCATAATACTTCATTAAATATTTATATAGAGATTTATAGTAATACATACAGCACAATACAAGCTGTAATTTTGTGTGTACACTGTACCGTCTAATTGCTTATATTATTTGCATCTGTGTATTACCCTCTCAGGTAATTAGGTACCTACGTGACTTTTACCCTTATCTACTTACGTACGTACACTTAGTGAAATATTCACTCACTTCATTGTCGTACTATTATAGCCTTGGGCGTCGCCAGACCCGGGTTAGGGGGGTCAGCAAAAAAAAAATACAGCATGGCAGACGCGTAAAGAGCGCCGCAGGCGAAATATTTGTGAGACGTATTGAAGAAGGTCGTGACGTGGTTTCGTTTATTTGAATGAATGAATGAATATTTATTTTCTTGATAAGTACATAGGTATTATACAAACATAAAGTAAAATAATGGTAAAAATAGATAAAATAAAGTAAATTTATATGCATATATACACATACATGAAAATGTATATAATAATTTGCACAATAATATGCATTAAAAATGTTTTCTTTTAAAAGTAATAAATAAATAGCGCCGCAGGCAATTTTTTTAATGAAACAATTGTATTTTGATGGATTTTTATACAAATTTTAGAAACTTTATGACATGATCAGAAAAAGTTGTGGTAACAGTGAGGTTTTATCATTTAGTATGAAAAAATATATACCTATTCCAATTTCTAGGGGGGGAGGGGCATCACCCATGACTATAGTTATTTATAAAATAGATACCTATACCTGAATTATTAGACATAATGTAATAAGAGTATTTGTGAATAAATTTGATTTCTTTTAGTGCTTTATGTATATTATGTTACTTAAATTCATTTTAATAAAAGTTGATCGAAATTAGAGAATGTGCAGACGCTAATAAATTACTACTTAATTATTAAATCAATAGTTGAGAAAAAGAGGGAATTGAAGCAATTAAAACTCAATGATCATTAGAAGCGTTAGTGAAGAAATTTTGTACAGACTTTGATCTTGTGAAGAGGTTGTCTGATGTTGTGAAAAAAAAAACACCTAAGTTTTACTCTTTATATCACACGACGATGTTAAGTCCACTGATTGAAATAATAGTAGTGTATTAACGTGTACAAAGTACAACATTAAAGACTTCATGAAGTCTTTATGGATTTATATGAAGACTTCGAGAAAAATTCATTTCGGGGGGGATCGAGCTCCAAACCAGAGACAATAAGTAACAACCATGGGCGTCGTCAGCTTCGAAGCTAGGGGGGACAACAAAATTTTTGATATTACCAAATACAATAGAAATCAGTCAATAGCGCCGAAGTGATTTTTTTTTCAAAAACGGCTGAATTGATGAATCTGGCACGACAAACGACTATACATTTTTTTTTTATAAAACATAAGAATGTAGATAGTTAAAACAGAATCGTTTATCAGTTTGCATTTTTTTTGTGAACAAACCTTCACATTTATTAGATTAGGGCTTCAGGCATAATTTTTCAACGAAAGAACTGTGATTTAATGGATTTTCACAATAATTATACATATTGAAAATTGATGAAATAATGAAAAAACGATGTGGTAATTATGTGATTCATTTCTCCTATGTTTAAAACGGTGAGTTGGCTGAGGAATTTCGGGAGGGGGGGGGGGTTGAGCCAGCTAAACCCCCTCTCCTGCCTACGCCCATGCTAAAAGATTAAGAGTAATACGAGTATCTTCTGTTCATGTATCGCTCCTTTGTTCTGATCACTAAATTATTATCGACGTAATACAGATACAGTATGGTAGAAAGTAAGTACCTACGTGCTCCTTTATTCCACTGTTGTTTCAAGGTTATAAAATAACTCGTACATGACTTCATGTCTAAGAGGTGAGCATGTGAGTAGACGTAAAGAGAAACGTATCTGACCAGACAGGTGTGGCATGGTAAAGTCATAAAGAAAATTCCATATAATATACATATGGTACCTATAATGTTTCTACGGTTTCAAAGTACTAAGGAGTGATCGTGAAGAATTATGCTGAAAAGTAAGTCGGATCATACATAAGTATCTATAATATAGAATGGACATAGCGTACCTTGAAACTGAAAGTTTATTACTTTTTAGACATATCACCATAAATATACTCCAAGGTACAGTCCGAGACCGTCAAGACACTCATGTACGTTAGGTAAATAGTTGTAAACTGTGTTATTTATTAGTAAAATTGTAGTAACGAGTATATGAACGCATACAATTAAGGGCATGGCACCAGGAATGACGTCACAGACATTTCCCACGGCATTTAGGTTCAAAATCGCGTGACAATCGCATGATAAAATGGTAATAATGGTAAAAATAGCGTTTTTTCCATTTTTTGGGGTTAATATTGCGTCTATCAAAAAACTTTTACGGTTATTCCCTAGATTTTGATGCATATTATCAGTACAAAAAAAAAATTTTACTCCGCGACTTTCGGGAAACGAGTTTCCGTCTTTCGGAAAAAAGTGCAGAGGTGTTATTAATTTTTTTTTTTGAGAAATCTATACAAGATAAAAAAAATCTTTTACGGTTATTCCCTAGATAAAGGTTCAATGCATCTACCCTATTTTGTTCCAAAGCATATTTATTAACGGTTGTCGAGATAGAAGGTCTCCCGTTTTTAGAAATTTTTGAAATGTCGGTATGCACACTCTTAATATGATTATTAAACGTAATAACACATATTTTGATCTTCTCCAGTGCATCTATTTCGAATGCCGTTATCAGTGATGGCCTTTTTGAGTTTCATAGCATTTTATATGACCCTGTTCTAATATCTTATCCTAAAAACTGCAATACCTATATTGAGTAGTTCAATTTTCCAAACATTTCGTATAATGGAAATTTATTTCTCACATAAGTATATATAGCTCAGTCCTTTTGCAGCACGAAGTCGGCAAAATTAATAACAGATGGGACTCTATGCAGTATGATACCTTAGGGTGGGATGTTTCAGAATATCAGGCGTCCCCCCCGCCACACCTGACGCGTCACCCCCCTGGCCCCCCGAATAGGTCCCCCTACGTGGTTTTCATCTATTTATCAAAAAATTGTAACAGATAGAAGGAAAATGTTAAGGACAAAAATAGTCCTTAATAAATTCTCTACAAAATAGGTAAAGCACATTTTTTGATAGGACTAGTAATTTACCCGCAATAGCCGGTGAAAATATCGTAATTTTTTAATAAGAACCAAAAATTTTTTATTTTACTCAAATTGCTGAAAATTCATAAGAGCTACAAGAAAATGGTCAAAAAATGAATTAATTGCTATAGTTTTAGCTATAAAATGAGCTATTATTTATTTTTGCACGGCTCATAGTTTTTGAGTTATAACATAAAATTCCAATGACAGAAGTCTTAAAAATGGAACTTTTCATACAATTTGTATTGAAATGCTGTGATATTAAAATTTAGGTTACGCCTGTTTTTCACAAGTATGTGAAAGATAAAAAATGTATTGGAGTATGACTGGATTTTGTAAGTATTTTAAGGTATAATTCTTTAGAAGTTCAATACACTTTTGCCAGCCATATTTCAAAGCCGTATCCCAGTTTTGCAGAAGGATTCGTCAAGATCATTAAAGAAGAAAATTTAGTGTATGTCTGTGTAAGATACGAGGTTCGGCTGAACACTTCGTAGCCCTGAGAAAAAAATGTACAGACCAGTTTAAGTTCATTATTGATATAGATAATTTAAACTTCATTAGGGCTATTTACAAAATTTGAGATCGATAGGACGACGCTGGCACTCTTGGCACCATTTTTATTTCAACGTGTTTGACATTTTTGTGAAAATGTGAAATTGTCAGCTGCGATCCGTGATAAAATATTATTTTATCTAAGGTCATAGACCGACACGAACCATAAAAGAAATATCGGGTTCATTAATGGAGTCTGTTCCATCATATGCCATGATTAGAAAGTAAGTGCCAGATTTTGAATGGGCACAGCAAGGTGTCAAACACAACCCTTGAAGCGGAAAGCAATAAAATGCAGTAGTTCTGGAGAACGTCGATAAAGACATGGATTAATTTTTCAAAGATCGCGGAATTATTAGTTAGGTGATAGCAGAGATTCCAGTGATCTGATTTTAATCAGTAGTGTTCATCTTAACTTCAGAACAGGACTTGTACAAACCCTCGAATCGCCGGGTGCCAATGCTTTTGACCCATATCCTAACCTTGAGGAATCCTTCTGGAAAACTGGGATAATGGCTTTGAAACATGACTGGCAAAAGTGCATTCAACTTCGAAAGGATTATATCTTGAAATACTAAAAAGACCCAATCATACTCCAATACATTTTTTATCTTTCACATGCTTGTGAAAAACAGGCTTAACCTAAATTTTAATATCACAGCATTTCAATACAAATTGTATGAAAAGTTCCATTTTTAAGACTTCTGTCATTGGAATTTTATGTTATAACTCAAAAACTATGAGCCGTGCAAAAATAAATAATAGCTCATTTTATAGCTAAAACTATAGCAATTAATTCATTCTTTGACCATTTTCTTGTAGCTCTTATGAATTTTCAGCAATTTGAGTAAAATAAAAAAAATTTGGTTCTTATTAAAAAATTACGATACTTTCACCGGCTATTGCGGGTAAATTACTAGTCCTATCAAAAAATGTGCTTTACCTATTTTGTAGAGAATTTATTAAGGACTATTTTTGTCCTTAACATTTTCCTTCTATCTGTTACAGTTTTTTGATAAATAGAGGAAAACCACGTAGGGGGACCTATTCGGGGGGCCAGGGGGGTGACGCGTCAGGTGTGGCGGGGGGGACGCCTGATATTCTGAAACACCTCACCCTAAGGTATCATACTGCATAGAGTCCCATCTGTTATTAATTTTGCCAACTTCCCCATACATTGATTTCCTAAAGTGACTGAACTAATAGAACAGTTGAATACAAAAGTAGCATAATGACAAAATGAACAACAAGATACATAAGACATAGTAGATTTAGCTGCCCTAAAGGACAGGTACATAACAGTTAGTCACGATTATGGAACTTTAAAAAATACATATACGAATTCAAAGGTATTAGTAAACTGTACGTTACACTTAGCATATATCGGGTTTCTATAGGGTCTGATGTGTATCTACTTACAATATATTACACATTACTTTTGGTGAGCGTTCGTGGCTTTATCATTTCCTACCAAAATCCGGGACCTAATTCCTTGACAAGCAATTCTCAATATCCTACTTCTTAAGGATTTAATGTGCTTTACCCAATTATTCACCAAATAGACCTGTACGTACATAGGTAATGCTATTTGTATGATGGTCTGATTTTGGTTTATCGGAAATTAATTTCACTAGGTATATTTGAGCTTAATGCATTCGGTATTCTGTTAAGTTGTTGTTATTGAAAGCTATTACGCGAGCATTAACACGTGTTACTGGGCATATGTGAAGACATTTGTTATTATTAAGTTACAATAATTATAGGAACTTTGGTAGAGTGTTCTGAAATGTATTGAAAACAATAAATTAATCGGCGTAATTATAAATCTCGTAACATTTTTGTACCTTAGGATAATTTCTCCGCACAGTGATACGGAGAAAAATGATTTTATTACATATGTTTGTTTTATCAAATATTGCTATGAGAGATACATACTACATATTTATTGTTTAATATTAATACCTACGAATATTACTGTCTTTTCCAAAGTTATTTACGTATGTAAATTAAAAAATCGGACAATGGTATCGTATATGGCGGTTCGTCACACTCACCAGTTTTACACTAAATACAAATATCAATACAGGAATATAAACAGAATATTGTTTTTTTTGCTTATATGGTGGTGTGCAAAATATCACATTCGCTTCAATAAAAATAATGCTCTGAAATATCAATATTTTATTCATAGAAGACCGATTGAATTTTTTATTTTGAAGCGTATGATGAAAACTGCTGATTTTTAACAATACTCTTATAAATTCATTTCAAACAAATTCCTGTAAACAATATTTACAAAGAAGCTTAACAGATGACTTAAATACGTGTGATAAAAAGTATCTAATAAAAACACAAATGTATTGAATATGAATATGTATGAGATATTTTGATTTAATGGTATTGAATGAGTGTGGTTTGATGTTGTTTTTCTACCAGTTTAGAAAGTAATGATAAAATATTTTTCAGAACAAAATAAGCTTAAAATATTTTCCACATGATATATCTTCTAAAAGGTATTTTATATTATTCTGCTTGCTTTCGGTAGGCAATGGTCTGCTGGTCTAATTTTGCGACTAATCTCATGCATGTTATGTAGAATTCTGCCACTAGCTTCAGGTTTATGTTTCCATACCTCGCTTTTTGTTTTCTCTTACAATATTAATGCGTTACTTGAATCGTAGATTATACACCAATATTATTCTTTAATACATCACGTATAAATTTGTCGAGTTATGGTTTGCAGCACTTTTAAATTTGCCACACAAATCAAGAACATAGAAAGGTGTAAGCGAACACTATGTGAATTAAACTTGATTCACTCTGCTACCAGATAGATGTGCATACTTGATATGGCCAAGTAGGTACATCATAATATCTTCAATGCTAGTAGATAAAAAAAGGTCTGTTATGCGTAGGCGAACTAGGTTTTGATATGTGGATGAAGTTTAACATCGCGTATAACAAAGTATTCAGGTAGGGAGGTACCTACCTAAATAATTACATATTACATATTTTGTTCGATGTTGATATTTACGTTTTTCTTTTGTTGCAATATTATAGCCACATAGGATAACAGAATAATAACATTCACTGAGGCAGAAGAGAATCTTTCTGGTTACCGAACACAACGTTAATAACCTCGTATCTTTCTTCTCTTCCCCCATATGAGGTAACTCATATTATTATTATGAAATGACACAGTAGTGGGTTCAAGAGCTTTTTGTTGTTTCGTTAGTAGGGAATAAGGCTTTAAAGCATACCCCATTTTTATAGTTTATATGTAAGAAGAATCTTGATCAAAAATAATAAAAAGCTCACTACGGTCAAAGTACGAGTATGTGTATCGTATTATGATTTCCATGTAAATATTTTTATGAGTACCTACTCTTACAAATGATTATGACGTATATTACGGTATTTTCCACTATTTTTAGAATTTGTTCTTGTTTCGTAGCCATTTAGGCAGAATTTTGAGGAAACTCGCTTTATCATTTTATCATGTTCAATATCATGCATCATCTTGTTATTAATAATTGCGTAAATATTAATCAATTTATTCGAGACGGCTTCCCACGCGCACCGTACATGATTTTATGTGCTACTCCTGTTACTCCTAACAACCAAAGTCCATGAAAAGCAGTTAATAGAAGAGTCATTATATTTTAGATACCTTTATATTAAAATTAGAAGGAATCAACCGATTTATATATAAGGGGAGAAATATTGAATGGAAAGTCCAACTTTAAACATTGTAATTTATTTACCCCGTGTTCACCGTTCCTCACACACACACATGGTAAAGTGTGTCTTTGTATGTGCGTGTATGTATATATAAAAAGTATAAATTATGTCGGTCAGAGAAAAAAATAAATAAGAGAGGTCTGATTATTGATGCGAAAGCCGTGGCACTTTGTGTTATTACAAGCCATTGCATTAACATAATTTTTCATATTTACTGAATATAATTCCACAGATTTGAATATATATTTCATTTTCACAGCTCGATACAGCATAATGTTGTGTAAATGAAAAATAAATGAGAAAATGTTTTATACAAAAAGTCATTAGCATTACGTAGGTACAAAGTATATATGTAGCTTTTCTTTCTTGTATTATTCATTAAGATATTGTAGGTGTATTAATGTCTTTTGAAAAATAAAAGTGATTCATTGTAGAAGCTTTTTGCACCTGCTTTTTAACGAAACAATGGCCAACCCTTAGATATTTAAATAAGTATGAATAATAATACTAAATTCTTACAGGCTTTCAATAATATTAGATACATTTTAAAGAATTTTCGATACTTTTTAATCAATGTTCATTTCGCTAGGTCTTGTTAGGAATATTTGGTGCTTTTAGCGTTCACCGTTGTAAGAAAATAATTAGAAGATAGTGTTCTGTATGCTTCATATGAATTTACATTTATACTTAAGAAACAGTCCATAATGCTTTCACGTATACTTTCCAAACAAACATCTCAATCATTTCTTTAATGAGAATATTACTTGTTTCACGATTTCATCAAGAAATATACATATTCTTAAATATGAAACATTTTCAATAGAGTGAACCCTCTTAAAAATATTATCGAGATCGATAGGTCAGTCACTTACTAATAATAATGTAGACTTTTAAGAACAATGAAATATAATCGACTTGAAGAACTACGTATTATTTCAATAAGCTTTGAATAATCAACACTAAAGTTTAAACGATAATCAAAAGTCTAGGGATTAAGATAACTTTGCTCGATAATTAAATTGAAATATTGTCTGAATATAATATTACGAAAATACTGGTAATTGTTCCAATTTTCATTATACCCAATTACAATATTTTTTTCGTAGAAACATGTAAAAATAACATCATAATTATTTAAGCATACGTTCTGTATAAGTAAACCTGGTGACTGGCACTTAATCAAGCATTTATAGTAAAACTAGAAGTGGTAATATATCAATACATTCTATACAACAATTATTCGCTCGAGAAAATGGACACAACTCCATGTGGATTGCAGAGACACAAAAGTAGTTTTATGTCGAAGTATCATCTCGCGTGTGACTGGTCTCATGGTCCACACGATCTAATTCTTTCTCCACATGGATGGGTATGCAGCCAACCTTCAAGCAACTTGACTAACTTTATAGTTAGGTATATTTATATCGCACATTTGCCATTCCTCAATGCTCATACTGATTAACTCATTTTATGCCATGCGCACCATCCTATATTCTTTGAATTAAATAAATTAATCTTTTTTTCCTTAGCCCCTCGGATACATTGTCGGATATAGGCTTTCCTTTCAGTCCTCCACAACTCCCTGTCCTGAGCACACTACATAATATCTCCTTTCGAGACAGTTCCTTACATCATCAGACCATCTTGCCTGGGGTCAACCGACACTTTTTGGCTTGTTTCTAGGCGCCATTCCATTATCTTTTTAGTCCACTGGGAGTCTTGCCACCTGGCAACAGACTGAGAGCTAACCCAGCCCCACTCAAGGCGGGCAACCTTTTCCGTCACATTGTTTACTTTCATTCTTTCTCTAATACAAACATTTGCTACTCAGTCCCTTAAAGAAATGCCCAGCACCTTCTTCTCTATAGCTTTATATATCACAGCTTTATAGGTGTAATCCTCTAAATTTGTTGAATAAATAGCATGAGCAAGTTCTTAGTATGAAAAGTTTGAAGGTTTTTGATATTATACATAATAATATTGTCATTATTCTTTCTTTAAGCGTGGCTACTTTATATTCCACCGATGTTTGTCTTCCATTCTCTCTCCACGTAAAATTCTTGAAACATGTTTCAAGGAAAAGATACAAACGATTGTTTGTATAACATTCTTCTAAACGATTTTCTTTGAAGTAATGGTCTCCATCTGTAGGTGTATTGTCTTTACAAAATACTGACACTGGAAGATGAAATATTGTGATGTGACGTATAACATTAATATAATACAATCTTCTCAGGCATCAGATAATTTCACAATGATTTTTGTTAATATCATTAAGTAATGAAAAAGTAGTTTTATATTATTATACTATGATGATATCTCATCCAAATATATGTTGATTTAGGTTTACTTTACAAAGTGCTTATATTAATTAATTAATATTTCTCATATACTTGTTCAATTCCTCGAAAATATTTTCTCTATATTTTTGCAAGGTTGTTGGATAAAAGTAATAGTAAGTATTAAACTTTTCTTCCAAAACTAAATACAGTTTACTGGATTTTGTTTCTAAAAGTATGCAAAGAAGATACGTAGCTTATCTTCGGATTTAAAAAATAAAACAACATACTATCTATTAGATATTTAAGTAAATTAAACATAAACTCTTGTCCAAATTTTGTAATATTCCCTCGACGAAAACCAGATGTACTATTACCATTACGAGGCCGGAGTATCATTTCAAAACGGCAGTACACGAAAATGAATTAAACGTACGGAAAGAGGGCCGCCATTTGGCAGGTAAAGGCATTTTACTCGTTTTCTTTTATCTCTACTACTAGCCTTACAAATGGCGGTTGAATTTTCCCCCGGAAAACACTGATGTTTTCTGGAAAGGTGACCTGCATGCAAAATAAGGTTTTAATGGAAAGATTCTTAAACTGTAGTATTCGACTCTGTCACTTGACATTAAACATCACAAACTGGTTAATTACCTTACTGAGTTCATTATAATATACGTACTGACGTTACTTAGCTTACAATGGTATAGCTATGTAATAATTGTCAACATATATTACATATTATTATTGTAACCGATGTAATGAAATTATCAATAAAGGGTGCAGCTTAACCAACAGAATAATATCAAATGAATAATTCTGTGTGAACTCGGAAGTTTTATCTTAATTGAATATTATTATTTTAAATATTTATTTTATTTTCCTTCGAAGAGCGGTTTTCTTCAATTATGCATAATGAATTTTTAGCAACCCTCTACATTAAACAGAATTCCAAATGAAGGGAAGACCTTTTTAAATTCCACTTTTTGCACAGTTCGTGTTATAAATTCCAGACGGTTATTATTTTTAAGGTGATGATATTGTAGGTAGGAATTTACTCTACCCACACATTATTACGATGTGTTATAATAAACGTCATTAGTACTAACCATTAGATTTCTCATGAAATTTATTAGATAACGTGGGACATTACAGTACATCGCGATATTATTGATTAAAATGCTTATTGCTTTGACAGTGACCTTTGTCGCCTAAGACCGAATTAATGTGAAATTATTTTGTTAAAGTAAATTAGATTGTAATGAATTATTATTTCTAAGTAGAAGTCTTCCTTTGAGCACCTACCCACACTCGGGAATATAATTATTCTGTCCATCATATCATTAAGTGTTACATAATAAATAATCTAAATTGTTGTTGCGAAATAATTTCTTATTGGATTATTATTATTGTACGCTGTAAAACTTTTATTTGTATTATTATTTAACGTTGTTTACTTTGAGTGGCGTAGCTGTCTTTCAGAGTATTTATGTATATAGGTAGGTAGGCATAGTTTAATCAACACTTTGGTATTCACGTTTCAATAAACATTAAAGACTCCCTTTTTAAAGACAGTTAGGGAGAAAGATATCCGACATAAACGTATTGACAGTTGAATTAATTTGGAAAGTACCTAAGCATTGCAGAAGAGCTCTACTATCGTATGTCATGGGTTTAAAATACCCCGTTTAGTCATCGCTTCCCACGTAATATTTACAAACATTATATTCATTTCATTGTTATAAACCTATTTGGTTAGATATTGTACACTGTATAATTAATTTTTGACCAAGTGCGGTAAATGGTATGTGAGTAAAGAAGGACTGAAGCCTTTCTGAACGAATTTCATCAATTTGCATATAAATTGTTCATGAGTATGAAGTTGATCTCTTTAATGAAAATTATGTATTATATGCGACGTGCACCGTACCTATATTATTATTCTAGCAACTGCATTAAATACAGACTGCAGTGTGAGATTATTTTGACTCGACGGCAGAACATTACTATTACAGTTATAGAATGTACTTAGACAGGACTATCTAGTAGATAATACTATTATATTATCAAGAATTATGCAGACAAATTACGAGTGAATAAGCATTATATATGTTTACACACCATTTTGATGAAATAATTCATTTATCAAAGAATGGAAACAAAAACGAATACATGGTTGTCGCAATAGGCTGGAGCGCCGTTCACCAAAGCAGTATGTGTTGGGTTCGATGACTGATGACGTATTTAGAAAATTACTATACGAGATTTTAGCCTAGTGCGAAGTGTAGATCTTTTTAGACATAACTGATTTCATGATGTTGTGGCAGTCCACTCTCTCCTGGGCCGATTCACTGTACCTTAACATATAAGGTTTTATTGCATATGTCTGTAGTCAGTACTTACTGGTAAAATAAACACAATGATATTACGAGTAATCATGTATCTTTTTTGTAGAACCTACTAGGGAGTGTGTAGGTGTATTATTTTATTGCAGATATAGCCAAAGTTTCGAATTTCGAATAAGTGGGTATGATAATCTAAGAGTGACACAACTGAAAATTCCTGACAGTTGTATCTTTGTTGTATCCACATTATTAAGTACATAACAATATGTCTCTACAAAAGCCTATATACAGTAATATTTTAATATGAGATATTATCACAGTTTTACCTTAAATCATGTTTACTACTGCTGTTTGTGGGTTTGTCTAAAACTTTATACTTGAACAATGTTGACTATTTACTATTATAAAAAGGTATATCTTACCACGGGACAAATTTAAGTCTCCATAAATTGCCTCAAGAAAGTACATTAGTTACAACATGTCACAATTACTAGTTATTATTATTAAGGGCTTGGCATCAGGAATGACGTCACAGTCTTTTCCCACGGCATTAAGGTTCAAACTCGCGTGACAATCGCATGATAAAATGGTAAAAATAGCGTTTTTTTCATTTTTTGGGGTTAATTTTGCGTCTATAAAAAAACTTTTACGGTTATTCCCTAGATTTTAATGCATATTATCAGTTCAAAAAATTTTTTTAATACCGCGACTTTCGGGAAACGAGTTTCCGTCTTTCGGAAAAAACATCAGAGGTGTTTTTCTATTTTTTTTTTGAGAAGTCTATACAAGATATAAAAAATCTTTTACGGTTATTCCCTAGATAAATGTTCAATGCATCTACCCTATTTTGTTTCAAAGCATATTTAGTAACGGTTGTCTATATAAAAGGTCTCTCGTTTTTAGAAATTTTTGAAATGTCGGTAGGTATGCATATGAAATATTACAAGTATTTTAAGTTTAAATAATAGTAGAACGCGAATATGTTATTCACTGAGATAACTGGTATTATCCATCGGTGGGTAGAATTTCATTAGAAGTACATAGATAAGAATAAAAAGATAACTGGGTATATTGATTTAGATTACTGGGTATTACTATGTAGTAGGTGTATTGATTTGAGAGATTGAGTATATGCGGCGGTCGGCACACACACACACAGAACTTATAAAAACAAGAAAAATAATAAATACATCATAAGTGGATCAATCACTGCTCTATTTAAAGTGCCCACGATTTGTCAAAGCGTAAAAAGTATCCTACCTAATTTATAATATTTTTCAGTATTGTTAGCAAAGTATTTGAGGGTCTCTACTCTATGGAAATATTTTTTACCTCCTTGGTTCCATACAATAACTGCGTATTAAGAGTACGCATACTGATATTTAAAAAAAAAATCCAAAACGGGAGACCTATGATCTCGATAACCGTTCCTAAATATGCTTTAGAAAAAATAGAGTAGATACATTAAACCATTATCTAGGGAATAGCCGTAAAAGATTTTATATATCTTATATGGATTTCTCAAAAAATAATAAAAAATAAAAACACCTCTGATCTTTTTTTCGAAAGACGGAAACCCGTTTCCCGAAAGTCGCGAAGAAAAAGTTTTTTTCTTATTGATAATATGCATTAATATCTAGGGAATAACCGTAAAAGTTTTTTCATAGACGCAATATTAACCCCAAAAAATGGAAAAAAACGCTATTTTTACCATTTTATCATGCGATTGTTCACTTTGAACCTTAATGCAGTGGGAAATGACCGTGACGTCATAGTTAGCCTTAATGTTTAGGTGTGAAATCCCCAACAATAAGTATATAACTCACCGCACACATGTCATACAGAGAAGATGGTCTCAGATTTGGAATCATCATAATATATAATCTTCTTATACATATAACCATCACAACATGGTCCGGACTAGGGTCTGGACACCATTTTTATGAGACTCATTGATACAAATAAAAAAATACCTGAATTGAGTCAACATGAAAAGTGATTAATAAAAAAAATACCAACCTAAAAGTAGTATCGTCAACTTTGTGAGACGCGATATTTCCTCTGAATCATAATAGTTAAATAAACCAGAAAATCATTCAAGTGTTTCATTACAGTATTGAATAAATTAATTTTATGTATCACGTGAAGTAATTATATTAATTAATTTACAATCGCTCTTAACTAAACTTTCTCACTAATTAAAAGTCTCGGTGTTCTGATTACACTAGGAAGGTTTTCCAGAAATGAGAATGAAATGTATGTATCAGGTAGTAGGGTGGGTTATGAATAGGTAGTATATGTTTAATATCCTGTCTTATTCCTCTTCTTCTTCTTCCTTCAGCCATCTTTCTACTGCTGAATATAGGCCTCCTCCATTTTCTTCCATTTTCCTCTATCTTGAGCTTTGCGAGCCCCACTTCTACCCGCGACTGGGATAATATCGTCGGCCCATCTTTTCTGTGGCCGACCTACTCCTCTCTTTTTGTCCCACGGTCTCTATTTTAGAACTCTGGGAGTCCATCGGTCTGTCCCCTTATCCCCCTGCTTTATTACAGTATGCTTATATGCCAATAAATGAATATATGTTAAAACCACACAAGAAGGTTATACCTACAAAGACACAATTAGCCCAAAATTTTTCAAAACATCTAAACTTCCACATTTTGGTGAGACAAACGATGGTACAGAAAAAGCCTGTTTACTGAAAAATAATATGACATAATATTATGAAATATTATTTCAGAAGAAAATCAGTACACAAATACGTTTAGTCTAAGAAAAATTGTGTTGAAATAATGATGTTTTCTGTATTTTGACTATGTATTTGAGAATATTAAGATTGACACTGTGTACCAACAAGAAATTGTTAAAGGCTTTAGCCGTTGATGTTTAAATAAATAAATAAGAATACGAATATTATGTATAGTTATTATACGTATACGCCTAATGCATTTTGCAAATGTAGTGAAAATCTGTCATATCTGCTACAAATTTATGCAGAAGACTATACAGTACGGCTTAACTTCCCAACTAACTAAGTATTTCGTTAAATGTTCGTGTGATGTATTGTTAGGTATTGTCACTCGAAGTCGAACTGTGAAGTTTAAGTCTCGAACTTCATGCCTTTGTCATTAACATATATTATACAGGTATATGGGAGTATTTATAACGTCATACAGATATATGAACTGAACTACCATACTAGTAGAAAAGATTTAATGGGTAGACATATGCCCGATCCCACCAACTACCACCTAGGAAGCAGACCCCTAAGGAATTTCCATACAAAACCACAGATAATTTGAGTGATTATTATAACTGTCATAACCTTTAAGATATAATTCCATACAAAATACAGCATGCAGCTACTTAAGTGAGGGAGATTCTGGGCCGAGATATTTGGCCACCTAACTAAATAGAGCTGCATGCTGTATTTTGTATGGATTTATATCTTAAAGGTTTTGACAGTTATAATAATCACTGAAATTATCTGTGGTTTTGTATGGAAATTCCTTAGGGGTCTGCTTCCTAGGTGGTAGTTGGTGGGATCGGGCAATAGACACGTACAATAAACCTATAAATTATAAAAAAGTTGATTTGCTTCGACAACTACTATTGCGAAAACCTTTGAAACGCAAATAGTTTTAGTTAACGAAAAAACTGTTTTGATGGACGAATCGAAAATGGTTGACAGAGAGACTATCTGATTTTTATAAAAGTCATTAACAAACATTGTTTTTTTTTTTGTTGATCCACAAGGTCATCCTTCGGTATCATTACTAATGCTCTGACGTCATTGAAATGATGTTTTATGCAAGATGCTCTTCTCGCAAGGAATCGGAAACCTTGTTGATTATAAAGCAGTGCTCTGAACAGTAATCATCTGGCATTTTGAAACATGTCGCAGCCAAGACCATCGTCTCTCTTGGATTAGACAAGTGACAAGCTTCTCTGGCTATGACACTATGTCATTTGTTATTCAATTATTTTTTTACATCAGCACCTTTCATTGACGTGTATTTTTTAAATTAAGTATTTTAGCCTAAATAATTTTTTAACTTGTTCAACTTTTAGACAGAATTAAAATGTATTTAATTTGATTATTAATACCTAATAGTTCGTAGCAATTACGTAACAATAGAGCTGTTAAAACGTTTTTACTTAAAAAATATTCCCTTTGTCATAAAGTCTCTTTTTCACTTATTGTTGGAAAACATTTTTCAGGAAAGGGTAAGAGTGAAGTGTACGAATAATTTGTGAAAGATAATTAATATTTCAAAATTAGTTAACTCCATAATAATAAAAACGAAATATGAAAATTAACAGCGATATTTTAAGAGGACGAAGAGAGTACCTAGTTGTGAATCTACAGGAGTAGGAGCACTTTGGGAAATATAATATATATACTTAATTATAACATTGTACTGTTTTACTCAGCTGTTACTCAGAACATTTATTAAGAAGTTTTGATCCAAAGAACAAGATTGTGCTTAATTTACTTTATAATTTCGCATTCATGATGAACAATTTCTAGAAATTTTTCACGTTGTCATTAGTTATGCGTTGGTGTTACTTAGATTTTATTAATTTGAAGACGTTAGCCTCTCTGCTCTTTATTTAACATTTTAAGACAGTTTAAGAAGTTTCTGTGATTCAAAATGAACATTAACATTATTGTGAAATGTAACGTGATCACATAATGAGATGTTCTATTCTATTATTCTTGTCTCATTTCGAGAATAAATACCTTATTAGATAATAATACATTTTGAGGAATTCTTACTATGACCGTAGGCTGTGAATCTTCTATTTTATAATGTGGACAATGTATCTACTAGTACTCACGTAGTTATTGTGAAACAATATACTTAATAAATGTGGTAGCTCAGAATATTTACTTACCAAATCCATAGAAACTTAAAAGGTCTTCTAATTAATTCAACTGTCACAAGCCGTACATAACCAGCAACAAAAATTTTTTATTGGCATAAAAAATAATATAGGTTAAAACACGTTTGTTTACTTTGCACTTTACGTGTTATTACCTTATTGTATTAGTATGGTTTATATTTTTGTGAGTAAACTGTTTGCCTAAAAATATTTTAGCATAAATGCCGCAGTGAATAAATAACGTAGCTTTTACTACCACTTATCTGAAATACTTATTAGCTTTTGCAATGTACAGAAGATACTGTGTACCTAACTACCTACATTTATAAATTGCATTGGTCGCGTCATAATATGTGAATGTGATTTTAATATTTTAGAAACAGTGATGAAAAAATCATGGATACTCTAGTGTAGCTACTGGTAAATTTCACCCAACAAAGAATTATTACTGAAAATTATAATGACGATGAATAATTAAGGTCGTTTGTTTCAGCCCAGTCACTTACCGAAGATACGTTATATCTGTAATGGTTCTCTCGACACCATCAAGTACTAACTACAACGTCATAATATAGAAAATAAGCAGCAGAGATGAAGATAATCGAGTTTCCGAAGTGGAAATGTCCACTGGTGATTCTATCGTTGAGCATCTACACTCCGTACCTCGCAGATGCAGCCAGGTCACTCGGTAAGTCATAAGAATTTTTATTTCTTCCATCTAATAATATCTTTAGATCTTATCGCTTTAGTAGATTTCTTACAAGATATATATCTGTTCTTCATGTTATTAAGTTATTTTAGTAGTCTCTCCTTGCTATACAAAATTAGTTATATTTCATAAAATAATGTTTTTATGTAACTCGTATAATATGGTCTCGGGTTATAGCTAGGCACTACTAGTTTCAGTAGAAGAAGCAGTACAGGAAAGTCATTACGCCAGATATGTGTGTCTACTCATACGAAGATTGAAAAAAAGGAATTTGCATAGGAAATAATCCATTATATTCTCGTTTAACTAAGTATTATTCGTTAAAAGTATATTTTATAAGCTTATGGAACATAGGAGAAAGTGGATAGAACATTATTGAAGCATGATTAACTTAAATTAATTCAAGTATAGCCCGGTAAAATTGTTGATTTTGCTAAATAACAAAAAAAAAATATTTAGTGGTTTTCAAGAAACTTTATTAAGCATTAAATTAACAGCATTAAATTAGTAAAGAATAAGTTGTCTGTAAAACCAACCGTTCAGACAGAACTTTGATAAAAATTATAAGGTACCAACAACTGTGCCGCAGCCGCGGCGGTTGGGATTTTTTCAGTATTGGTTCCTAGATTACATGTACGATACGTACTAATAGGATACCAAAAAATGAAAGTGCCCGACATTTGCATAGCACACTTGCAAAATGACGACTTAATTATTTAAAATGAACTAAAAAAGAGAAAACGTTGGATAAACGATATATTACAAATACAAAGTTATTACTAGTACATCGGAGGAAATAAATTAGCGAACATTATAAAGAATAGGTAATTGTCGATCAGATAGCAAATCCCTGCATAACATAACTACAATACACATAATATTATATAGAGGTATCTTTCTTTATCGGGGATAATATCTAAGAACATTTCCTGCTTAGAATTGTATTTGTGGAGATAGGAGTACAATCACGTTACCACATTTCGTCTATGTGTGTGTTCTTTAATTTCTTTTCCTCAAGAGAAAGAAATCAGTCGTTAGGGAAACACGCGCTCGTATATTATTATGTACCTACAACAATACATTTTTTGTAGTTTAGTTGAAAGTGGTTTTTGTAAGTGAGGTAAATATATTGTGTGTTATGTAGGTTCACATATAAATATATTGTGTATTCTTTTATTCTAGTAAATGTAAATGACCCTTGGTTAGTTTTAAATCTGCGTTGTGATTATATTACCTTTAGTGAGTAAGGTAGGTTCATACCCACTAAAAAACTTTTTGACATAAAAGATTTTCCATGCTTTTTTTAATACATCAATATTTATATACCCAGCAAAGTTATACATTTATTTTATACACCATATAACAGATTTCGTGTCGCTTATTTTACTGAAAAGATTGTCAATGTTTTTCAAGAGTGTTTCTGCGAATTAATAAAATAGCACTGACAGCAGGTATACTACTTTTTATTTTAATATCTTTGTACCTAATCTCTCTTTAGTGAATACTTAATTTGTAGTAGAAAGAGTCTGTAGAAATATTAATTCGACATCACTAGAGTTGTAAATGAAAAGGCTTATTTTTTATGTCATTCATATTGCTACTGACGAACAAGATACAACTTATTAACGATTTTAGAGTTGCGTGGTTTCTTCATGAGATCTTATCTGTTTATCTCCTACGCCACATCTCTTACAAGATAGGCTGAATAGTGAATATATCTCTCGATCCGTACCGTGTACCGTTCTGCAGTTCATTTTCGCATTCGTAAAATGATAAGTTTTTATTCTGCCGAAAAGAAGTTATTTTAAAATATTAGGAAGTTGGTGTCGTTTACCTCCAGGGTAAGATGACTTCCTATACCTGAATGAGCCAGCGACTGAACATATAAATTTAATTACTGACGATTAAGCTTGCTTGCGAAATTTATCATTGCCCAATGCCCAACCTTCAAACTTTTTTCTTTGAGGGATGTGATATACTTCTTTTGACTATACAATAAATAAATAATAAATATAGTAATTTCTATAGCTATTTTAGTTGAATATTAATATTATTTATATGCTCCTGTAAGACGTATAACCCGTATCTCGGGACGTATATTTTTCGTTTCGTCATTTGTTATTTTTGAGAAAAGGATTTGTTATTTTTTCGAGTGTATTACCATAATTTATTTTATGTAGTACTCGCACTCTCCTCTCTACCCTACTTGAATATCTTCATCTTTGGGGTTATTTTTGTAAAGTTTATTTTTTATAACCCTTTCTATTTATTATGATATTACGAATAAAAAACAAAAATAATTGACATCACTGTTGACATCACTTGAATTAGTATGTACGAGATAATTCAACAACCTTTTATGGATTTTCAACGTCCGTGAAAGTTTCATTTAATTGATTATGGTTATAAATAGCAAAGGTACTGCATAAAATGTGAGCAGCGAATCCTTGTGGTCTATCCGGGTATTATATCGAGGAAGGTTACAGGGCAACGTGGTAATAATACCTACTTACCACTACGATGTATACTACTAAGACTTTATAAAAAATGTATAAGACTTCAGGAAATACTCTTTCATGGTATCTTGAGTACCGCATCAGATTTTATTTCCTCAACATTGATAGTAGGTATAATCTGAAGGTGACTAAAGATTATTCCTATTTCCGAATCAATGGGCGCTATAAAAACATGTCTCATTAAAAATAACGGTATTTTGTTAAGAAGCCAAGCGCGGTAGTGAACAGAATAACTACTTGTAAAATTTTCGAATCAGACATTTTCATTTCAGGTTTCCAATGTTGACTCATGGCCTAACATCCAATTTGCAATAAAAATTAATGTCTCGTCAAAATGATCCTCCTTTGTTAACTTGGTATCTTGTTATTGTAAATTATAATCTGATAAGTTGCTTAGCACGCTGAACAAAAGGAAATTTCGTTAGAAGAATCAATCAAATTTACAAATTCGAAAGTAAAATTTTTGTCAGTGTTATTATTTCGACAAAGAAAATTGTCATAAGCGCTTCATTAGAACGAATCAAGTCCTTAATCGTGACTAATGATCTAAAATAATACTTTCTTGTTAATGATATTAATAAAATCGAAAAAATCTGCATTGGAAAAATTTGGAGAGGTAAATACGAAAAGTCATAAGGCATAGTGTAGTATCCTAAGACTTTTCATCAATGATATTCATCGCCCATTCAGAAAGTCATCACATAGTTTGTATTCATATACAGACCCTCCATTATTTGGATATTCCTACAATGTAAAAATAAAACGATTTTCCTATTTTGTTATTTGTAACATTCGAATATGATACATTTTTTTTATAACAGCCATAATGACATTTCAAAAAATTCATAAAACGGGAGACCTTAGATCTCGACAATCTTACTAAATATGCTTTGGAAAAAATAGGGTACATGCACTGAACCTTTGATCTAGGGAATGACCGTAAAAGAATTTTATATCTTGTATAGATTTCTCAAAATAAAAGGTGAAAAACCCCACTGATCTTTTTTGCGAAAGACAGCAACTCATTTCCCGAAATTCACAGAGATTTTTTATTGTATTGATAATATAAATTAAAACGTAACGACCGTAAATGTTGTTTTTTTAATGAAGCGAAATGAACCCCAGAAAGAAAAAAAAAAGCTATTTCTAACGTTTTATGCGATTGTTCATGCTTTTGTGAACCTTGATGCCGCGGGAAAAGTCCGTGACGGCATAATCTAGTCTCTAGTCTTTATGAGAAGGTTTTCTTCATTATAAGATATAGGTACATACTAACTTCCGAAACTCAGAAACAAAAATTGATATAAAGGAAGTTCGGCGATAGGTATACACAAAAAAATGTAAATAATACGAGAATACTTAAGTAGGTACTTACTCACAAAGTAATTTCAAGTGATTTTTATAACATTATGGGCTACTTTATGTCACAGGTATTTCATCAACATAATATTATATCTCAGAGTGTAAAGTCAGTGATGAAGGAATCGTGCGTATCGTTTCAGTTTCCAGATTAAAATGAAATACCCAACGAATAAAATAAAATATGTGGTACTGGTTTATTTCTGAGCATTATTGTATTTATTCAATAAAATATACGCAGCTGAAATAAAATACAATATTAGTACCTACTTAATAAATGTTATTATTCCGTTGAAATAAAAAAAAATAATGAATATTCTTTTTCTGCTAATTGAACGATTTCGTTCATATGTTGTAACGATCAAACACAATATTATTTATATTATTAGAAAAACATAATTATCATTTTTCAATTCCCAATACGCCATAAATATTCATGGCGATAATATTATTAATTGAATCTCTTTTATTGTTTTATATTATAATACCACCAATATTTTATTTAATTTCCATATTGGAAATTATACAGACGTTGAAGGTCTTTCCAAATACACGGTAGGGATGTCTACTCGTGACGATTTTAAATTTTGCGTAAAGGAAAATGTCTAAAGATAGAGTAGTCTGCCGTTCTGTTCCTTTGCGCGTTTAGCAGACCTTGATAAATACTTGTAGGTACGCAAAATCCCTTTCAGATTCTACGACAATTCAAATCAGCGTCTTCATTTCGCGAATTTGTATAAAAAGTGTTATTTTATTTCCCTATTAAATGTCGCGACCCAATTATGACGTCACGGTTAATTCCCACGGCATTAAAAGTTTCAAAATCGCATGAACAATTGCACGATAAAGTAGTTAAAATAAGGCTTTTTTCCATTTCTTGGGGTTAATTTCGCTTCAATCAAAAAACTTTTACGATTATTCCCTAGATTTTAATGCATATTTTCAATACAAAATAAAACATCCACAACTTTCGAGACGAGTTTCTGTGATTCGTAAAAAAAGATCAGAGGTTTTTCACCTTTTTTTTTGAGAAATCTATACAACATATAAAAAATCCTATACGGTCATTCCCTAGATAAAGGTTCAATGTGTCTACTCTTTTTTTTCCAAAGCATATCTAGTACCTAAGGTTGTGGAGATCTATAATGTCTATCATGTTTTGAAAGGTCAATATGCGTACTCTTAATAAAATGTCCATATTGTTTTGGCGTTCATTTATGATTCGGGTTGACTGTAAGATATTGCTTTTGCAATAAGTCCGCCTTTTGGCACACTGTATTGTCTTGTTTATGTTGTTTCATATATTTACTGGCCAATAAAGTTTTATTTATTTATTTATTTATGATTGGACTCGAAGTACCTTTACTCTGAGAAGTACTGCCAAAAGTTTTTAGAATAAGTTAATGTCAATTTTGATAGTTCCACATTTTAACGTCGTCCTAGATTATTTTCTACCGGTTTCGACGTTCAGGGGTTTCAGAAGTGATGTATTACAATCATTAAATAAATAGAGTGGATTCCGTAGACAAATGACAGGATGTTACAAGTGCGTGTTGCCTTTTATGGTGTTTTTTTTTCATTATTTTTTCCAACTTATAAAGGAATGTGTATTTTTTATTATAAACTCACTGTGTAATAAGATTTGCTCTAAAAACAGAACCCAAATTGTAGTCATTCAATTTTCTTGAAATAATAATACACAATGTAAAAACTAGTATTTTTCGTTAAAAAAAAGGTCATGTGAGAAAATCGTATTTGAAGGAAGTCTTATATCTATTTCGCCTTTTGACTTTGGTCCATAAATAAAAAGTTTTATAATGTAAAACTTCGAACTATAAGTAGATAGATACATTAGTTTAAAAAATCTAACTGACTATATGAATACACGTATACAGGTATTTTTTTACCCATATGCATGTACAATGTATGAAAGCTGGACTTTACAAAGGGCCGGGCAATGGGCATTATTGAAATGCGCTTAGATCAACGGAAACAGTCAGCATATTCATTTGATCAGTACACGCAAGTAGTAAGTTCTGGAAATGCAGGCTTTATACAACTTCTTAAAATTATCACGAAAAGACAGTGATGGCGACGCTGTGAGCATTAATCAATCTTTCAAATCACTCGTGAGCGTCGTGACGTCATCTTGCCAGACTCTTAAAGGGAGTTTGAACAGTTTTGAGCTCTACACATGAATATGTTCACTGTAAAAGTCTTTAGTTCATTTAGAATAATAATTTTCTCTACCAATAGATATACTCGTCTAAGCCGATTTTTATATTTCGTAAAACTAAACCCAGTTCTCATATTTAAGCCAATTAAATAAGTAGGCCAGTCAAATTATAGTACCTAATATAATTATTCTTATGAGATTATTATATTATACAAAACAGCATTCACGAAAATTATTACTGTTTGAAAAAAGTGGTTTTAATTTTCATTGCGCTTTATTCAGAAATCTTGTGTATTGATTCTATCTACCAGGTACCTACGTCTCACCCCTTTTCCTTTGCACTAATCCATTTCACTTTCTGGGCTTCGCACCGGCTCAAGAAACACCTATTTGTAAAGGTAATCCTTTTGTAAAACCTGCGTCTCAAATAACGAAAATACGAGAAAGCATTAAAAATTGAATTTGATATTCTAAAGATGTCTTGATTTAAGCTACAAGTATACATTTTACCTACGCCAACGCTATAACTTATCGTGAATAATTAAAAGTACGAGTAGATAGGCAATGCCTGAGATTATTTTTATGCGAAGGCAAAATCATGTTTCGTTTCTATAGATTTTGAAAGCTTGCATTTTGTCTTCATTTTGGGAACTAAACATTGTGTTTGACTTTCGTTCTAGGTACCTATGCATATTGTTTTAACTTTCTTTACTGAATACAGTAGTGTACAGGTACACGTATTATCTCATCCTATGAGTTGTTATAGAAAGGTTGTACAGTAAAAGAGGGTCTCTTGACTAAGTTAAAGTGGTTCTTCGGTTATCACAAGTATAAATAGCACATTCATATTATGGAAATGTGATTTATATTCAGAAACACATTAAGGTTTCATATTTATCTTGAGCTCTCAAGCTATCAAGCACACTCAATAGAGAAAACACAATTTCAACAATAATTTTACTTTCTACACATTTGGTTGAATGTAGAAAGATGACAAACCGAACTGTACAAAACTTGAAATTGTATTAAATATTAAAACGTTATTATGAATATTTAAGGAGAATTCACCATCCGCTGCTTGGTGAATTTGTGGAGTAGGTAGATACAGAGACTCGTTCCTAAAGTAGGCAATATGACTATTTGGTTATCCGCTGCCGCAATCAATTTGTTTTCAAACTTGGTAAACTTGTTAAATAAAATAATATCGTGAAATTTTCCCGTTTAATCGTCCCGTCCAATGTTCAATAAAAGTTTAATTAATAAAGTGGTTATAAAATTAATGATGAAACGAATAATGGTTGTTTATAGATAATAATATATTGGTTCATTTTTTGTGCCAAGCTATTATTTACCAGTGCTGTAGAGCATATTGTAGTGTGAAAGAAAAATTTCCTTCCGCAGGAGCATTATGTAAGTACGTGTTTGTAAATATCTATTGTGTATATTATGTTTGTTCTCTTCTGTCCAAGCAGCATCTATTTGATATTCTACTGCTCGACACACAGTAAGGTTGTAAAATGAACAAGACGTGATAGTAGTAAAGTAAGTTGTGAGCTGATGAAAAATTCATCTCTCTTAGGTTATGTGACGGGAACACAAAATAATACCCCTCCTTTTTTATACTCATTCTTCTTTATATTAATTTATATGATTATCGTTAGCTTAACGTACTTTCAACTAAAAACACATTACACATTAAATCGAATAAAAACTATTGGATTTTTTTATCGTTGGTCGTGATTAGTGGTCTCTAATTTCCAAAGTGTAAAAAAAGACTTAGAAATGCCTAAAGAAAGATGAAAGTGGGATTAAATATTATAGATTTGTATATTATGTAGTTGGCATATTTTAATAATTCGTAACATTTTTCTATGGCTGTTGAATAAGATAAAATGGACCTTTGCACAAATAATGTTAAAACATCTGTTACCCCGCCTTTATAAAGGAAAATATTATTATCTCCGTTCAGACAACAGTTGCATATCATCTTTGTTGAGAAAACTAGAGAATTTACTATTTTAGCGGATATTTTCTGACCGTCTTGGTGTAAATTGCACATATTATTTTAGTTCAAAATTATCTTTCTATTCGTAGGTAGGAACATTGAAATATACAAAATAAAGAAGACCATTTTCTTATGAAAATAGAGTTTAAAAGCCAAATAACTTAACATAGTGCGTCAAGAGCGTCGGCTATTTGAATTAATTGAAGGAATGAACGAGGGGACAAACTACAAAGAATATATAACTAGACATGGGGTTCGACTCATAAAGAATTAAAAAGAACCGGACAATACGCGGATGATTGGAGTAGGAGACATTTGGTGCAACCAATCATAACGATTGAAACTGGAGAAGAAGGACTCCCCGTTTTCTATTAGGTTCCCATTAATAGAATAGTAAACATATTAAAAAAACAAATACTTTAATAATTTTATTTAGGGAATTCTGCAACGTTTCTGGAAGAAAAACTGCTTTATGGTTTGTTCTCTGTGTATGTTCTATGTAAAATTGTAAATGTTTTTGTTTTGAATATACTATACAAATTTAAGATAATCGTATATTTTTTTGCATCGATGTTGAAAAAAGTCCGCAGTCTACGTAACAAGTGTGAGGTCTTTCGTCCTATTTATGGGAGACAAAGAGATACCCTCCAATATGCGAAATTCCTTTAGAGTGTAACTAAATGGAAAATCAGTTCAAAGGCTTTCTTCACAAGTCTTATAGGTATAATATTATGATACGTATACATATATACATACTACTGCGTAGGCCTCGACTTGTACTAGAGTTAAATTATCTGAAATATATCGAGTTTCATGAAAATGACATAAAAATAAACTTGGTATTTGTTGGAACATTTAAGAGGATATTCGATATTCAAAGGATTTGAGATAACAAGAACTTTTCTTGGAAACGTTATGCATACATACTTCTGAGTCTAAGAGATACGCAACTAACTGTGTTATATCCCAGTTTGCTAATAATAAGTATTATATGTAATACTATGTACGTCATTTCTCTGATGTACTCGTATACGTCTGTATGTTTCGCATATTATATGTAGATATGTAGTTCTTATATTCTACTAGTATCTTCTGCTTCGAGAAATCCTGGACGACTCAGCTCCGTTGAAGGAATGACATTACATGGAAAAACACGAATGCAACTAGCCCTTTGATTTGTTAATAATAAAGATCGTTTGGCATGGAAAGAGTGCAGAAGTAAACGGCTACAGACTGAAGAATGAAAGTACCTAATTTATAGGTTTTTTAAACAAAAGTTGGAAGATAATTATTAACTACGAGTAAGATACATTTTCAGACCGAATTATTAATCTGTTGAATTTATTAATATAACAGTTTTCAGTTGCAGTATAATTGCAGGTACTTGGTGTCGAAAGTTCAAACCTTTCTAAAACTCCAACATTATCACAAAAATAAGAATAAGTTCTAAAATTTGAGTGGGCTATCCTGTACAAAATTTGTTCGGTAGTTATAAGTGCAGATGGTCAACTAAGCGTTAATAGAATACACGAAATAAATTCATGTCTATTAATTCATTATGAAGAGAAATCTCAACTGTGCCTCATATGTTTTCAGTATTTAAGAGATCTCTGGGCAACAGCTGATATCCCCAGAGGACATCAGCTGGTGACCGACCCAACAGAACAACAGCCCGGTTTCGCTCTACCGAGAAGGACATGGTGCAGGCTAAATAGATTCAGGACAGGAGTCGGCTGCGCGGGGGCAAACTTACATCAGTGGGGGATGGCTGACTCCCCCACCTGCCCATGCGGGGAAACCCAGAGCATGGACCATATAATGGAGCAGTGCCCCCTATATTCCTTCGACGGGGGACTAAATGAGCTGCATGACGCCTCGGAGGCAGCCGTACGATGGTTGGATGAGCTGGATGTGAGGGTTTGAGGCCACAAGGAGAAGAAGAAGTATTTCAGCATAATTAAAGTTTTTTCCTTTAATAATGAGCTCGAGGGTCACTAGAAGGATTTTCTAAACTTCCCTCCATTTCTGCATAAAATCATTAAAACAAATTTTGTTTCGTGTGTGTACCGTGTATCGTGAACCTAATATTATATGTGTTATTGGTTTAGACCAACTGCAAGACTGCCGTTCACGTCTTATCCTGTAGTTCTTGAATACTTGTATTTTTTTAGGAATCATGGTTTAAGCGATATTGTTTTTTGTATACATAAACTCAAATACAGGACGCGAAGAACGTGTGAAGTGCAGAATACCTCTTCAGTGCCCGTATTCGAACCAAAATGCGCACATCATGTAGGTAATCCCACATAAATATTTTAGTTCGTACCTATGTTCGTAACATTTTTCACCTTATCCTTTATAGGCTACTAAACCGTTCATCCAATTGAGATGATATTTTGGCAAATTTTTGTGCTTGTCCCAGGGATGGTTCATAGGGGGGCACGAAAAAAACTTTTTTTTTCGAATTCATAAAGCTTTTGGTGTCGAAAAGATGGATAGTAATCCTACCGACATCCGCAGGAATAAGGAAGGTGGGCTGGGGGGGGGGTCGGAATAAAAAAGTGATATTAATGTCGAATCCATAGTTTTCCACGTCTTTTTGCCAAATTTTGCCATTGCGAAGCACGGGAAATACAGCTAGTAATAAAATATAACAATAAAACTTACATAGGTACAAGTATATGGTTATAAATTTTTGAACTGAATATATTATATTACAGTAGTTTCCTTACGATTGATGGTACGTTATATCATTGATATTATTATGATCATAAACACAATATAATATATTACAAATTTCGATGTTATTGTTAAATTTCTGTTGAGTGATTGGAATGAGACCAGCTGTGTTTATTGTTTCCTCTAAGCTCCTCTATTTTACATTTTTTAACTCAAATATAGTCTAATAAATACGAGTACGTACAAATATTGATGAAAAATTATTGGTGGATATTTTGTTCTGAGTTCTATTGTTCAACATTGGTTATGATTTCGGCTAATGATTTTTTTGTGATTGCGATAAAACTCTTAGGTTTCTTGCAATAGGGTGAAGTAAATATTTTACAATACTATGTAATATAATCACTATTGATAATAATATTATACCCAAGACCTTCTAGGTCACTCAGAGTTCAAACGGTGGTATTAATATGATTTATCGCTCTTCTTAGCTCAGTCATCCTTTCCATATTGTATTATAGTTAAAGAGGGTTCTCTTAATACAATATAGTATCGAATAACCAACTTAAACAATAAACAACAAAACGTTTATCTCTAGCGAATTTCTTGGTATCGAACTATCAATAGAAATTAATATTAATTAATATTCATCACCGGGACTTTGGTAAATAGATAATCAATTTATATATCACAGGACTAACTAATAGTAAACAACGCATAATTCGACAAATTTTGGACCACTAACATGAGTATAAATTATACGTATTAGTAACATAAGGGCTACATTAATGAATAATGAGTTATTCTGCCTCAAAAAAGTAGTATCAATTATTACAACTGTTTGGTTTAAATAAAGATAAAGTGGGGTCTAAATGTGTTATATGAAGATAAAAACACACTACTTTTGAAGAATCTTCTAGGATCTAACATCTAACGAAGTTTGAAGGAAACGGAACGTATGTACTCTTATCTACGAGTATGTATACTAGAAACCTACAATATTTCTCGACGCTCTATAACGCACTAATATTAGGTATTATTTAAAGGGACAGTGAGTTTTACGTTCACCAAACACGTATAAAAAGTTGATTAGTACCCTTGGGATTCCAGGCTTAAGTGGCAACGTAGTTATATGATTAATAATGAAACAGTATTAGATAGAGGGGAATAATACGGGGAGAAAATACCCACTACTAATTTGAACAATTGCGTGGGCGTTGTATGCTAATTGACGTTACATAATCAAAGCAATAATCATAATCATCAAACTTACTAATAACACACCTAAGAGGATGATATACAAATACGATGGACAGCGCTTAAAAAACAACTTACCAGAAAATTAAATGCATAGTATTAATGTCAATACAATAGTGCTTGATATAGTCATTTCTCATGGGAAAAGCCGTTGTCATTTTAAGCACTGCATATCTTTTACTCTGTTCTCATTTCTATGTCGTATGATGGAAGAGATTGTGAGTTTTAAAAAGCAATAAAAATCTGTATCAATAATTGATAAACTCGTGAGAGATACGCCGGAACCGTAAAACTGAATATTTGAAGTCACAAAACGTGGAAATCTTGCCAATGTCTATTTTCTTTTTGAAAGCTATTTTTCATAAGTAAAAATGTATTCATATCCGTATTACCTATTCGAAGAATAATATAAAAATAATAGGTATGGACACATACACAAACCTAAATACTTTCCTGAACACTTTGCACTAGGCTAAAAGCCTATATCGCAAAGTGTGGAATACATCGCCAGCGCCGGGGTTTGAACCTGGCACCTCCCCCGCCTCAACCAACTGCGCCAACCATGTACTCTTTGCACATTTGTTAAGGTAATATTAGTAAGTAGTAATTAATGTACAGATGTTGAATATCAACTACTTACTACTAATCAACAACTTGGTAAAATCCGTAATAATTGTAAGTAAAATATTAGCTTAGAAATTTTTTTAAGACTCGTTAAAGATTTCAGGAAAATAGTATACGAGTACTAGAAGTTTGTAATTCAGAATTTTGACTAAAACAAGTTTTTATATTTGTAGAAGAGGAATCTCTATAAAGTTTACTTTTTTTGTAAAGAATACCAGCTATTTTAATAATAGGATTACTTATCGTATTGTTGATTACATATTGTAATTTAATAAATACCTTCTTATTTATTCTTTATGTCATTCAAGAACAAAACATAATAATAAAGAAGTAGAGGTTCTTTCATAATACTTATACGTTGGCAAGATTCACTACAAGTTTGCTTTTGTAGAGGGGTTATTGCCTTAGGAAACCATAAAAATATCTGCAGCAACAATATAGTACACTCACCTTAGACGTCAGCTTACATCTGGAAGTGCATACAAATTATATAACATCTCTTATGTAAATTTTTAAACATTTTGTTGAGGTATGGGAACTTTATTCAGTAAAACTTAAGTGATCTGTCATATTATTTTTAGTGTTTTCAAAATGTTAGACGGATTTATGGAGAGTAGTACAATAAAAGCTTAAAATTTTCTACTTCATGTAAGTATGACGTCAAGCCCTCACGACGCCAAATATCACGCCAAGAATGGTTTCATGTCCTGGGTAGAGCGAAACAGCTCCTCACAGTTGTGATCTTTGTTCATTTAGAGATGTTTAGAATTAAAGTTTAGTTGATACTCCTCATAACATTCATAGGTTGACAGTCTATCTTTAAGTTTTATGTCTTGTCACATAATTTATACAATGCGCTGATCCCATAATCATTGAAGACGGTGCATAGCAACAGTGTTCCTTCCAGGTAAACCATTTTATGATTGAAAACTACTAATTATTAATTGTTAGTGATAAAACGAGTTAGTTGCTCTCATTGGACCGTAATTATTCCATTACATAATACTCGTATTTTCCAAGTCATGTAGGTATGTAACGCTTGCCCATTGGAAAATTTTGCAAGTTCCATGAATATGTATGTAAATTTAAAGCAGCGACGCCTTTGTTGGTGTCTAGACATTTTCGTCGTGTTTTAGATTTTTAAAATTTTATGAATGAAAAATTTTAATTATCGAATAGTACCGTACCTACTAATGAAATTATGAATGAAAATAGTTTTGAAATATTTCTTTCGTGGAAATAATCAAGTAAGTACCATTTTACACAACGTAACAGAAAATGAAAATAGATTTCTCATACATACTATATGGTACGTACCTACACGTAAAGACTGCAAATCGAACTATTTAAAGTACCCACCATCTATAGATGTGTAAAGTACCTATGTATGTTGATAGACATGTAAGAGGAGTTTTGTGGCTTTCAGGGGTGGGTGCCAACTAAAAAAGTTGACAATATGAATCTGGTCTTACGACTTTCATGACGATATTGGAGAGACGAGGAAAAGACGGAGCCTTGTGATCTTCCTGTGTTTACTCGAGGAACTTTGAAGGGTGGAGTAGTAATAGGTGGTTATATAAAAACATATTTAAGCAAGCCTCCGTGATTTTCACGGGTAGGTACCCTCTAGTTATAATATAATACTTATAATAACAATTGAATGTGAAATGATTTGAAATCAAATGCAATAAATCTGTGACCGAAATAAACTAGTAATGCTAAATGAGATAAAAAAAGATTCAAATGTGACATTTCAGAATATGATTAATGTTAGTTTTAATAATTCAGATTGTTAAATATGACATAATATCGACACAAAGCACCATTGATATTTCCATTTGCCATTATAATTTAGCATTTAAAATTTATAATGTATGATATTGGTTGAATTTATCTTCAATGAATAATAGTTTTAAAGTTGTGCAACGATATTAAATATTAAAAGTTTGAGCGCTGTACGTTTATTTTACTAATAGCTCCTGGCTAAAAATTTCCCAGTTCTGCTACTATGGTGCAGCAAATAACATAACCTATGCGCTCATACATTTATACTTCGAAAGAAAATTAATAGGATAAATTAGTTCACTGAATTATATATACCTGAATTTTATATACTGAATTATAGAATTTTATTATATATACCTACCGATACTGAAATAGATCGGCGGTAGATAAATATTATTTACTATTTTTCACGTGTGTTTTTCAAAGCGCCGAGTCATTAACGCTTCAACTGAAGCGATAGTCAAGGGTTTAAAGCTGTGTTTATTTGACTATTTGACGATGTATTTTAATTAAGTACTGTAAAGTGTGGAGAAAAGTATTTTGGTGAAAGCCTAAACCCCTTTTTTCCAATATGAATACTTTTCAGTTAGTCGTTGTCTCGACATATGTAGTACTGAAGTTTTTTTTTTTTTTTTGCAGAAATGTAAGCTTGGTCAATGTGCGATCAAAGCGATACTTTGTATCTGAGAGAATATAATAAAAAAATGAAAATTTTTTTCGCGCCTATGACCGTATGGACAATCGCATAAAGAAACAGTTTTTTTACGCTTTTTGGGGAAAATTTCCCTTTAATACTACAAATTATTATCACTGCGCAAAGTGAATTTTTGTTTTCTGTTTTTTTCTTTTGAGAAAATGATATACATCTTCTTCTCCTTCTTCCTCAGCCTTCCTCCCTCCACTGCTGGACGTAGGCTTCTTCCATTTCCTTCCACTCATCTCTGTTTCTCCCCCTCCGCATCCAGGTTCTTCCGGCTTGTTGGACTAGGTCATCAGACCACCTTTTAGGAGGTCTTCCGACGCTTCTCCTTTTGTTCCAGGGCCTCCACTGTAGGATTCTGGGTGCCCACCTAGTATCCACTTGTCGAGCCATATGCCCAGCCCACTGCCATTTTAATTTTGCAATGCGGTCCATAATATCGGTAACTTTAGTTCGGCGTCTTATTTCCTCGTTTCTAATTTCATCTCGAAGGCTCACGCCGAGCATCTGCCTTTCCATGGCCCGCTGTGTACACTTTAATTTGTGTATGCTTTTGGCTGTTAGTGTCATTGTTTCTAGGCCATTTTTCTTTTTAGGCATATCGGGATTTCTTTATTTTCAAACACGTGTTTCAATTTACCAAATGCGGCCCAGCCCAGACCTACTCTTCTTGGTAGTTCTGCTGTTTGGTTTTCTTTTCCAAGTTTTATCCTATGGCCAAGGTACACATATTCGTACCTACTATTAAAAAACCTACTTTTAAACCTATTATTATACATATCTACTATTAAAAAACATTTCTTTTAGAAATCTATATAAGATATAAAGATCCATTCGTGTAATTCACTAAAACAAGATAAAATAATTAATGTATATTCCCTATTTTTAATCAAAACATTTTTAATAAGGTTGTTCTGAAAAATGCCCCATTCAGCTTCCTTTGGGTCCTACAGCGGGGCCTTGCAACGTCCGTGGATCCCTTGAGGAACGCTAATACATTTAAATATTTAATATTATGTAGCTATCTAAGAATGCAGAAACGTAAGAATAATCTTATTTTCGCTTCATTATTCTCGTACAATAATGTATGAAATAAACGTACAACTATCAAATGTAATATACGAGTAAAGTGTAGTAGTAATTTGTTAAATATGTTTCGAATAACTCGTACGTCTACTTAACTATACAAATTTGATAATATAACAATGACGTATGTATTAAGAGTTCGTGCATTTTGTATGTCTCAATTCTCTACACAATACCGCAATATGATATGATGTTATAGAGTTTAAAACAATGTAGGATGTAGGTATTTTATGTTAAACCTTTCCGTTGTAGTATTACACAGTATCCAACCAAATCGTTTTAAGGTTTCATTACTTTTATAACGACTGTGTCTTAAATATTCACCAGATAATAATGACGGTATAGTACATAAAATTAGGAACGTCTAAGTATACCTGTATTGTAAATTGACGGAGAATGTAAATCAAATTCTTTGTATGACAATCCATAAGTTAGTATTTCAACGTATCTGGATTGTATGTTGCTATGTAGAAATATTAAATGTTTTTTCATAGTAAATAGGGACTCTTACCGTACGGGTGTCTTCTTACGGAAAACACTGGCCGCAGGGCTTTTTGTTTTTTTTTTTTTTAATTCACGTTTTATCAAGTGTAATAATATTGTATTCCCTATTCTTTGGTGTGGTGTCTTGTACCTGCCGTTAACCAGATAATTTTTATTAAATTATAAAGAATTAATTACGAAGATTTTAGAAGATTTGCTTTATGTATTAACAGGTAACTTCAAAAAAATTTCCACCACCCGTGACTCGACGTTGAAAATTTAGTTAAGAAACTTTTAAGTTAATACTAAGTTTGTTATTCCCAGTACTTAAGTGAGCGAGATAGGAGAGTAAGATAATCGTAACAATACCTTCAATAACCGGCGCAATAAATTGAAGACAAACTTTTTCGGGAGTAATTACCAAGGCGCCTTAGGGGTGTTTCATTACTAACAAATGGGGTTAAAGAAGGCATCCATGTCATCATCATCATCATCATCGCACTAATTTCTCAGAACATTAAACTGCTAGAGTTAATTAACCTCGACAGGCGTGAAGCGCGAGAGAGGTAACATTTGGAAAATTTTATGATAATAATTTAACTATTTCATTGTTCCCCGTATGTCATACAAACGCACCATGCAAATGTAATTCTACACATTATTATTACGCTTCCTCTGCGCCTAAATCATTATTTATTTTAATTATAGGTAAAATGTTCTACAGAAACGTCAGTTTTACGGTTGTCTCACACGATAAAATAGATAAAGGGATTCTCAAAAAGATAACTTTTTTTGTTAAGATGAAAAGCTACAGCTTCATATTTTAAAATGATTATCGGAGATCCTTATTTTTAATGATTAAAAAAAAACATTTATTTGTTCTATGTCACAAATGATCTTCCTTCTGGTGAAGAACAGTATTTTATTCCACCGTAATTCAGTTTTATGTCAAAAAGTTAGTTGACAAGGTTATCTAATATTTTGTTTCTCTTTCTTAGGTACTCTTGAGGTAATATTAAGTATTTATGTTAGTTTATCACTCTTGGGATGTGGATTACTAATACTACTCTAGATGTCCTTCTATTTCCACGTTGGTGTTGCGTTGGCGGGTAGTTGCTTTATCATTTTGGAGACAGGCTTATCAAAATGTTTATTCTCCTATAAAATCTCATTTCATATTGTATCGTTGTTATGTGGTTAGCAAATCTAATTATTTTTGAAAAGAACTATAATTTAATCGTTGTTTTAATATGTCATATATAATTTTGATTAAAAACTTTTATTACAATACAGTGTAGCTAATTATCCTAGGTTTTTAACACATAGGTAGTAATCACGTTTTTGCGAATTTATTTCGCAATAACTCAAGTCAAGTGTAGCATTTTTCTTTTTCTTTCTAATAATAATAGCGGCTCATCCTTATCAGTAATTCACACAACTTTTTTGTACAAACAACACAATTTATTTCATAAAGGCTACCTTTTGGCTCCAGTGATTTTTCTACGAAGTAAATGTAGTGAAAATGAACGAGTTTCATGCAAGACGATTCTTAGTACCTACCTTACTAGGTCATCCATATGACATTAGATTGATTATGGCCTGACCTTTCAACTTCGTATCTACACCGAATGTTTCAGTAACTGAATGATTGTTATCAATACGGAGAAAAATACCTTTACCGTTTTATTTTCAACGTATACAAGTCTTTGATACATTTATTATTGTACACCTATAATATATTACTTGGGTAGATATTATTTTTCGTATAAAAATACAATTCGTGCATACTCAATGAAATCAGAATTACGAATAATTACGTAATGTGTGTGTTTTTCATATTATTTGCTGGATAGATAATCTCCCAACATTTGAGATTAGACAGTAATTTTTTTAAGAAATTACGATAGTAATCGATTCGAAAACTATATGTCGTTCTTTTGTCAAAATGGATTTTGCTCACATATTTTCCCAATAACTAAAAACATAAAGAGGTATGATTTCGTTAAATTATGTTACAGCGCTATAAGTAGTCACCTACTTGTACTAGACCACGTAACCATCCGTTTCTGAAAAAATACATAGTTTATACTTATAACAACGTATCATAATGTTTTACAATAAGGAGAATTTAAACAAGAATTTTACATAGAAATAATAATCTTAGACGCGAAGGAATACAATGTAATCTTCAGTAGGTCTCTCTCATACTACAAATCCAGTGCTTGAAGCAAATAATGTAAACCCTCATGTTTCTCGCTCGATCATTACTTGTTTGTGGATTTGAGACTTACTACAATATGGAACTAATAAAACGTATACACATACTTAATTAATTGTTCAACATTTTTTCATTGCCTGATACTAACATCACTTTTTCTTATTGTTGATAAAAAACTGAAAATGATACTTAAAACCAATGTAGTAGAAATAACAAGTAGTTATCTCAACGGATGTACAAGCAAAGGATGGACTTTCGGCTGTTTTAATGTAATCACTTTACACAGTGCATCCATCTGCCGCGGTCGGGATTGGAGCCCAAACTTCCAGCCTAACACGCCGATCTCTTGTACTGTAAGTTCTTCGCTATACATCGGAATGACGAAAAGCCAATAGAACACATCACACTCTAATCGCATGAATTCTGTTTCATACTGTCCGAATAGTACTTAACAATTGCAGGTAGATGGCGGTGGGCATATCATGCCAACTTTACAATAATACCGATGTGTTTTTACAATATTTAAAATATCAAATTTTTTATTTCCACATGCTGTAGTTGGAATATACGAATAATAGTAATTTGTGTGATGAAACCATAGATTATGATGATATACTTAATTAAGTACAAATACAATACAAATACAAGCCAAAGCTTGAGGTATTTGCATTGTATTGTCGGAGAGAGTATTTGGGTTGTAGTGTCTCTCGATAACTTTGAGAGGTAGGAGATAATTAATATTAACCGTCTCTAGCTGTATCCCGTTCCTAGAGCAGGTACTTTCCTAACGAGATTAAGAAACAGGGAGATAACAAAAAAATAACGCGTCGAATCGTAATTAGTATAATAGTTATTATTTGAGTTTTAATAACCTCTGTCCTATCATGAATTCTACTCTGTCTTTACTCAAAATATGTTCTTCCGCGTAAAACTGATTCCTGCTCATAGGCGATTTAGTAAAGATGATATTTATATTAGGTATGCAAAAGTAGGCGCATCAAAAAGCGTGGTAATTCGAGACAGGATCTAGATCGATTATCTCGATCAGATTCTCAAGTGCGGATAAGCAAAAGTAATCGAAGAGCGTGTAATAATATTATTATTAAAATGTATGTATTGGCCTCATAAGAATTATTGATCTAATATCTCCTTTTCATACTTCTATATAGAACTACACTAGGGAATATACAATTCCGATGTAATAATAATATTGATTCGTGTAGTTATTCTTCACCTTAGTTTGCTTCTGCATTATTGTGTAAGAGAACTTAGCATAGGAACTTAAGACTCAACGAAGTGTTTTATTCACCACATTGAGTGCTACGATATCACGACCGTTTTGATTTGTTTTATTTATTTTATATACCTTTCTTGATATAGCGCTCTTCCATAATAATATTATTAACTCCTCGTTGGTTCGGCAGGTATGACATACCCGTTCATTACTTTTTTCAATAAAAAAAAAACACAGAAACAACTTATTTTGTATTTTTATAGGTATTTAACAATAAAAATATTTTAACACAATATATTTAGGCAAAACAGTGAAGTATCGGATGAGAAATACCAGAATAAGAGAGATCTGTGAAGCTGAAGATATTGTTCAATGTAGTAGACAACGAAGGAGGAAGTGGTACCGACATGTCCAAAGGATGACACAACCATATAATTCCCTTATATAGCGTTACACCAATAGCCCCACAGAACTTACCCTCGCGGGTGATATAGGTCAGCTGGGAATCCACATCACAAAAAGAGTAGCTCTCCCAAAGGATGATGAAGAAGAAGACAATACGTTTATATTCTTACACACACTCTTTTCTTCCGGCACGTTCATGCAATTTTTATACACGCGTGTCATTCCATCAATTTATTACATGTTTGTCCCTGAGATTTGGATGATATTATCAATCTGGGTTCTCCTGCGTCGGCCACGTTTTATAACATCCCGTGTTTGACCCACACACATTACTTTTTTCGTCATTTTTTTTTATATGTCCAAACATAAAAAAACGTTGTATCTACTCTGGACATATCACATCAAGCCTCACAGAACAAGTTCCGACAACCAATCCCGAGTTAATATTCTCACCACGCGAATCTCTGAACTATAATTTTTTTTTGTACCAGAAATATTTTCTATGCTCCGAATCGACGATACTCTCTCTCGATTATATTGAAATATTATTCAGCATTTTCGATAAAAATACTGACAAAAGAGACGGTTGATTAATAAACAAATAATACAATTTTCTTAGAAGGTTAACACCTACTAATCTGCAAAAACAATGAATGTATTTTATGAACGCAAATGAATTCCGACGTGTTCACGTACATATTTTTACTTCGAACATTTTGAATATTATAATGTTAATGTTTACTAGAAAATCTTTATCTTAGCAGTGTCTGTTACTTGACGTGTAAACAAACTTTGGAAACAATTTTATTAAGGAGCAAATATGTACAAAGGCTGTCTGTCTCGCACCAAAGCAGTACTAGCAGTGTTCTTCGTCAGAGTAGAACGATGAAAATCTAGAACAAAATGGGGAAACATTTCTTATTAAAAAATAACGTAAATTTTTAATGTTGTACTCAGGAAAAAAGTTCGCGAAAGACACAACTTCGAAAAAGTTTTTTTTTTGTGTAGGTTTAATTGAATACGCGTTTTTTTAAAATATAGATGTGTTGTTACATAAATGATTTTAAATCATAAAGTAGGCTTATGGAGAAAGAACAGAAAGCCTAATCTTAAAAAAAATTAACTATACGTAAAGCGTATTAAGATTGCTCTATTCAAGTCGCGATCACAATACTTAATATTAATGTGACTCGAATACTGAGTCTAATTATTAATACTAGGTATGACTTTATTAACTTACATACGTTACATGTTGTTATTAAAATATAAGTATTCAAATATAATATTATCGATTGGAAAACATAGGTAGATAAAGCAATACGCATAGTAAGATTCAAGCGATACTTATAATAATAAAATTTGAAGATTATTGCTCAGCCCTTTCATTTTCATACCACGTATAATGTAGGTATGTTATAATCGTATTGATTATGTATAGCTACGGTATCTCTGATAGTACCTACTTATGTAACATTTGTATGCTTGAATTAGTTGAAATAATATAATTTTCCTCATTGGTTTTACTTTTTTGGAAACGATTTCATGTTAATAATATTGTTATATTGATTATTAGTTATTATTTTTAGGAAAACAAACCAAATATAGAAGACCTTCCTCTTAGTATTTAGAAAATTGTCTTTCTAGTGAACAAATCTAGTGATAAATTTTTATATGTCTTCTTTCTTGTTTTAGGTCTGGTAATCAATTATGTCTAGAAAGTTTTCCATGACGTCAAGTTTAAACAATATCTAGTACCTTATATAAAACATATATGTATTAAAGAATTCATTGTTGAGAGTTATGGCAGACAGACGATATGATCACACGAAAACGTTTTGAAAATCAACAATATGTGGCTTGTAATAGGGCGAAGAATGTGTCATTCCAGATTAATGATTAGTGTAGGTAATGTAATTTGAACGCGTGAAACCAGACAATTGATTAATTAATTTACATGCGCATGTAACCTGGTCTACCTATGTGTAATCAATCAAGTACAAATTGTGTCGTTAGTAATTGTATCGTTTCTTCTATACCTATCTAAGTAGTATGAAAAACAGTTTGTATGTTTTCATCTACTAGTACAGTGACAATTGTAATTATTCGCGAAGCACAGCGTTGAAACATCAAACCGTTGAAATATTCATACAGTCCTTTTGTTGATTGAAGCTGTTATATTTTTGCTATATTTCGACTGTGAATTGTCATTGTAGTTAGCTATATCTCAGAGGATGAAATTATATAATATTATAGACAATGTTATAAATTTTGTATCAAAGAAGCTTTTTCAAAAGCAGCTACCAAAATAAACATTAAAGAAAATTCAATGAAATTCTGTTTTCCGTTTTAGATTGCGGGTTAGTAAAATAACAAAACAGTAGAGATGATGCCGTAAGACAGAATTTAATTGAAGTGTGAATTAATACAGGAAATAAGAATGATTGTATAAATATTGCAAAGTGCTCTGCTGTTAATAAGCAGACAGGTTAATTCACTTGCAAAACATTTACAATTAAAATCCACAAGCTATACTACAAGCTCTAGTAGTAATTCAGGGCAATTCAAAAGCCGGGTGCGCGAATACGTAATGCAGTGCCCGCAAATAATTTGCTTCTGCATAAACATAAGTTCAATACAACTCAACTATGAATGCCTTTACAGAGTATTAAACAAAACCATACACTCCGAACATTACTATAATGTGTATAACAGTTTTAAATGGTATTTTAAAAATTAGTGTATGTTATTTGAATAATATAAAGGAATATTATAGATGAACGAAGTTTAGAAAATGGATATTACAGAAACACAGCTTGCGAGTTCGATTCCCATAGAAATACATTTAAGCATGTTACTTTATAGAAGTCGATATTTCCTATAGAAATTATTCAATGTATTGCTTTTCACGAAATATTTTAATTACTTACTTTAGAAATCGCGTAACACATATAGGAACTTAATTTTTCGATAGGTACGATAAACTTATGACTAAAATAATATCGTAATCAAGAGCTAATTTAATATGAATAGAGTAATATATTTACAAAGTACTTTTACACACAACACCTTAGGTAGTTGTACGTTTTACAGACTCATCTCGTAATAGGGATTATATAATGTACAAAGTTGTATGTATCTAACAGTAACATGGATTAAGTTTTGTTTGATCCTTTATCTTGTACAATGTAAAAATAGGAGACGTAAGGGTTTCTGTGCCCAGCAGCGTGGCGGCAGGAATTACGATAGTTTCATTAACAGGTTTACGACAGGAGGCATAAACATCTGGACGGAAGCCCTTAATACGTCCGTAGGTATGTTACTTATGCAATGAAAAGGGCGAGTTTACGTGAATTAAAGGATTAGAGTACCGCAGACCGCAAACATATTTCCATAATACGTTACTGTATAATAAAATGTGGGTAAGTGTAGGTAGGTACGAAGGAGACCATCCCGTTATTTGTAAGTTAAGTACTTCAAACATGTTATGAAATGAAATTGTTGTCAACTTTTGTTACAGGTGAAATAAGTCGAGTTCAAGGTGTGAGAGGTTTCAGAGGTGAAGTGTCATGTGCCAAGCCCGGTGACGACGCAGTACTCTTAGTCGTCTGGTATAGGGGGGACCAGCCCATATTTAGGTAAGTATTACATACTTACATACATTACGTATACAATTAATTAAATTTGTAATACATATTATATGGTGGGTATTGGTACGTGCATTTACTTTAAATATTATTCCTGAAAATTGTTTTGTTTTGTATCTATGATCGAATTCAATTGTAACACAAAGCAAATTTAGCAGCCTCAGTTGAAATCTAATAACACAGGGGTCCCTTTTGCCTACGGACATATTCTTGTAGATACCTATATCGGTTTTTACATCGGCCGTGTTATTAAAATTATGTAACGTTTTAACTTTGTGTACTAAGATATATTTTATGTGACTACACAATATGTAATGTAATTTATTTGAAAATTTCGTAACTTTTCCCTTTAAACAATATTATTATCTAACAGGAAAAAGTAGCTTAACACAACTACAATCTGTGATAGTTTGTGAATTTGAACTTTAAAATCGTGAATGTGATTGTACTACGTGTACGAGTTAATATAGCGATGACCTATAATCTAAATATCAAACGGATGTATCGCTCGTAACTGAATAAAAATTGAAAATGTGGTTGAGTATCTACATAAAAGTTTACAATGCAAAGGTCTGTTGTGATTTTTTACCCTAATTCAAACAATAGTATACCTATCATGTTATGAAGTGAACGAAAAATTTCAATTCCTGTATCGAAACGTTGTAATAAACTGGTCTGTTACAGTTTGTTAGAAAAGCGTACAATGTCAAGTGTTTTACAAAATATGTGAGTGCAAAGCAGAGAAAATAATGTTTGTGACGAATGATATAATTTTCTTTTATCTTTAGTTATGACAGCAGAGACATAACAAAAACACCAACGAGATGGGTAGATAGAGATTTCTTTGGAGAGAGATCAGATTTAGTAAGTTCGTCTGTTGACCCTCAGGCGATAGTATTAGAGCCGGTAGGAAGTCGAGATGCTGGAGAATATAGGTGCCGCGTAGATTTTAGGACGGCGCCTACGAGAAACACAAGAATGTTCCTTTCTATTGTTGGTAAGTACTTTATTTTATATTATACTTTTTATGTTACAGATTTAAATGCATTGTGTAAAGTTTGTCATCCTGTTTCCATTGGGTGAAAGTATATCAAACGAACTGCCATTATGCAGTAATTTGTAACAGTGATTTCTTTCCTAGAGAAAACTCTGAAAGATCCCCTAAGTTCTAATTAGATTGGTTTCGTAACTAAAGTCAATCTTACTTAATAGCTTTTCCGGAATTTCACTCATTAAGAAATAAAAAACTCTTTGCAGTTCCCGCTGATAAACCAGTGATATTTGATGAATTTGGGAAAGAAATGGACACGGGTCGTATAGGACCGTTTACTGAAGGCCAAGATGTCACATTAGATTGCAACGTAGAAGGGGGTAAGATTTAATACTTATTAGCAGCAAGTCCAGATATATTTATGTCATATTTTAAACGTAGGATTTTCAATTGTAATTTAATATTTGTTTAGGTGACCCAGAACCCAATATAGAATGGTATAGAGATGGGGTTGTAATTCCTTCGATAAATATTCCCTCCCCGAGAAGCTCAACAAAAATTAAGAAACTGATTATACGAGGTCTACAAAGATCTGACCGTGGAGCAGTGTATACGTGTAAAGCCAATAATACGGACTTAGCTCCGTCACCTTCTACAAGTGTACAAGTAGATATGTATTGTAAGTACCTCTATTCATGATTCTCACAGAACACGTCTTATTTAACAAGTTCTTGCACAAATCATATCGGATGAATATTGTACAATAATGGATAAATTCAGCCAGTGAACGTAATGTTCTTAAATTTCAGAAAATTACAAAACCCTTTTCCGTTTCAACCATTCTGCTGAGTGTTTGCAGTAGTAATATTACATTATTATATTTGAGTGTGCATAACATTTCCATGTAATTCCGCGCTTAAAGCTTACAATATTATTATTACTTATTTTTGGAATATTACATTATTTGGAGATTAATACTTACGAAATCTTACCAGTCATAATGTGAGATAATACGGAAAGAAAAATAATATTATCTAACATATTTTTCTGGCATTACGTAATAAGAACAAAACGTATATTTCAGTGAGGCCGACAAAATTAAATATCATTCGTGATGACACGCCATTGTCTTCCGGACGTCGGCATGAAATAAGCTGCGTTGCCGAGGGTTCATATCCATCATCTTCAATCATATGGTATTTAGGAGAGATTCGTCTGGAAGATTTTATACAGAAGGTATTATAAAAATGTTAATAATTAACAACAATATACAATTTTGTATGAAACTGTTTGTAAAGGGGCGCCCATCTACAAACGATTTGGTACAAAATGGTACCTACATGTGTACGATCCACATCATATTATTTATTTACAAACTCCTGAAACTTGAATGTCTCAATAAATCCGAATAAGTACCTATACCTAGGATAAAGTGGAATAATACTTAACAATTTCAATACATGTTTCAAACATCACCTATTTTATTATCACTGTGTGAAACGTTACATCTATAAGGCATTCAGGTTACATGAGTTTTTTTTAGTATTTTTCATAATTAATATACATTAGGCATACCTATATTTTTTTTGAAATGTTGTCTTCTGATTCTGTGATAGATGATGTATGTATGTTCCTGTTTTGTATCATGTTATTTGTTTGAGTATAAATGTGTTAAGTATGTATGTGGATAGATGATACTACATTATAAAAGTTAAGCGATTTTTCTATTTACTGTTGGAAATATGTGATTTCATGCGATGCGTATAATTGAATATTATTTGTTCAGATAGCGTGTGCGAATAATTGATTTTTTTTATCTAAAAATCTCTGCTAGCGATACAGTATAATATACACGATAACATATTATTATTACTATTGTAGTAAATTTAATTCTTAAAATAAATAAACAATTTTCTTTCTAATAATACCCAGTCAGCATTATGGAATAAAATAATTCATTTTCATTACACGCAGTACACAGGGACTGAAATAGAAAACTGTAATTTGTGGAATTTATATTCATGGTCGGATATATAACTTCTGAACTTGTTGAAAACATAATTGTAAAGGGTATTAAATTATTAAGACCAAATTGAAATCAATAATTTTTATTCAAACTTTAATACCTGTTTAAACTGAAAATTGCTTTGTAAATTATATTCCATTATTGTTTCTGTATTTATGGATCTTAATAAATATATTATATCCTATTCAAAGAAATACTAATCCCTTGAAGATAAGATTTCTTTATGAATAAATAAATTTATTACAGCTCAAGCAATAAAGTTTATTTAGGTATATTATACTTGTACATTCTCATTTGTGACTAATTTGTTCGTTATTTTGTTATTCAAAATATTTTTTAACCAATCACTGTTGACGAAGTAATTAATAATTTAGAAAAGGATTTAATGAGGTGAATCATATGTATTGAGTGCATTGCTTTCTTGAATAGGATTCAGAGGGTGGTAATGTAACAACATCTACACTATATTTTACACCTAAAAGAGATGATCACGGAAAGCTTCTAACGTGTAGAGCTTCGAATCCTCATATTGAAGATGAGCATATTGATAAAGCATTACCGCTGAATATTCATTGTAAGTATAAATGCTTTTGAAGTGTAATATTATATTGAACTTTTCTAAATTAAACCTGAAAATTATTCGTGAAATTAATTCCTTTACGTTACGATCCACATTAGTACATTACAATACATACATTAATTCTCATTGTCGTCACGAATATGAGACAAAAATGAAGAAAAATAAAATTGAGAGAGAAAAGCGATGTGTTTTTACTAAATACGCAGTATTAAATTGGTTTACTCAACATTTCGAAGGTCTTTGTCAGAATAAAATATTTTATGCTTAAATATTTTCTCATTGTTTAATTTCATATCATTTCCCTAATAATATTACAAATTGGTTAGTTATTTTTTTAGTATAGAAGATTATTTCGTTGTAAGTATCTACTTAAACATTTCTCATTTCAGATCCACCAATATTGAAATTACAAATGGGTAAAACTTTGGATCCTAAAGATATTGAGGAAGGAGATGACGTTTATTTTGAATGCAAAGTCGATGCTAATCCTTCGGCTTATAAAGTTATTTGGAAACATAATGTAAGAGAATTTGTCATAATACGAGTACCTACATTCATTGACTTGTATTTACAACAAAGCCTTTAATGTAATACGAATTTGTATTACGCCTCAAATTCTAATTTGAAAATTACTTTCTTAATGCCTTTGAAACATTAGACACAGTTACCTAGGTATCAGATCATAATGTTTCTTAGCATAATATTTTGTTTTATGTATTAACTAAATATAATACTGTAACACGTACATACATTGTATTCGCACCTATTACGTCCGGTAAACAGAAAGATTTTTGCCTACGAAATTCGGGTAAGTATCTATTGAATTTTTTTTATAGAAATCACTAGATAGGGTTAGCAATAATCGAATTTTCAACAATTTTCCCTTCCGCGCCCAACTTGAAGGTTACCTACTTTAAAATTGTGAATTTTATATTATCCTATCTATCTATCTATACCCTCACGCCACATCCCTTGCAGGGTATGCAGAGAGGACAGAGCGCCAGACAGCCCTATCCTTACACACACTCCTAGCTTCCGTCACATTCATGCAATTAGTCATACACGCTCTCCGATTCCTTTTACTCAAAACGCGTCCATCCTTGAGGATCTGGTCGACATGATCGGACCAGGTCAGTCTCGGACGGCCTATCCTATCTTTATTATCCTATCTTTATTATTTTGCATTTATATTATCACGATTACATTTACACTGTTATATTTTTGGCCAGAAATTAGAAATGTAGGTACGAAGAATAGTTGACCTAGGTACTTAGGTTTTGTCCCGGCAAATTTTACCTTGTTGGAATAAAAAAGACTACAAATGTTGTTTGGTTTATGAGGAACTTTAGTATATTTTTTAGACTAGAGATTACTGCACGAAAATTCTTATACTTAAGTTACTCATCTCAATTCTGAACGTCTCTTGTTTAAATAATAATAATTAGATTAATTATCCAGAAATATCCCTTAATCTTTGCTAATTCCATTGACTTACAATTTGTCTCATACGTTTTTACAATAATAGGTTAAATTTAAGCACCAAACTTAAGTGAACCATTTTCCATATACCTATTAAGAAAATGTACGGAGAATCGTAATGAATTAATTAAATTTGCGGCAAAGTTTTTCCGTTATTTGGAGCGGTACATAAATGTTAATATGTGCATTTTATAGTAAATTAAATTATCTACGAGATAACGTATGAGGAATTTTACAGATCGTGGTGTGTAATGCATGGAAACTCAATATTGAAGGCTAAAAAATTAGGCCAGTTTTTGGCCCCTATGGAATATTTGCAGGAACGTTTATGCTTTACGAAGAGGCAAATTGGTGGTTTTCCCTAAAATGCAGTCTAATAAAGATATTATAAATAGCTGTTTATTTTTTGGTGGGAGAATTATCATAATAAAAATACTACAATAATTAATACAGTTTGTAGGTACATACATTGTGAATCTGAGAGACTTCTATTTATTAAATAAGAAGTTCAAATTTAAAAGATATGTGAAAGGATGCTTGAAAAAATGTTTAAGATAAGACGCATCAATGCTTCCAGCAGAATTTTTTTTTTAAAAACTTGTCCGTTTTCATACAATAAGCCAAAATCGATTCTTTCGCTTACAACATTCATAAATCGTACTTACATTAGTTTAAAATTCGAAAGGGCTAAAGTGGAAATAGGACGATATTTGCTCAGTGCATTAGTGCGCCCCTTAAGAGGTGATATTCGAATATTTCAGAGGACATACTTTGAAGACTGTTTGTGTTTTCTTTAAAATACTGCATTGTGACAGTGACTTGCATACCCGAATTATTTAAGTCGAAAACAAGAGGAAAACCGTGACACTTTGAACAAGTCGTTTCTCGTCTCCACCTTGTCCCTATTGAGACACTACCAACAACACTCGAGTTATCACTTTACCCTCTGCCCCGTCTTTGTCATATTATTATCATTCCCATCTTTCCTTTCATGTCAGTTGCTTTCCCTCGTTATAAGGAGCTTCAGGTAATAATATTGTTCTACGCTTTTATTTTTACTGCCGACACCAGACCAAATGACAAAGTGAATTTCACTCTATTTCCCTCAAAGTACTTCATCTATCATTTGTTAAAGTTTTCTGCTTCGTAATCGATTTCCTATAAAAAACTACCAATAGGTAAATATTATATTGCTACATCCATTGTGTTTTTGATTACTCACTTGTGTACATATTGAACGTCTCGTCCCTTATATGATTCTTTGCTATCATTATAATATGTTACACCGTTTGTCAATATCGTTAGTTGAATGAGTTTTAAAACGTTAAAAAAACATTTAACCAAGAATAACATGTTAAATTATTTATTAGTCAAACAACAATATAACCAAACAAAACATTTTTTGGCTATGATATTACATTTTATGGTAAGTCAATCCTTATTAAATTATATACCAATAAAAATAAAAGTCATTTTATCCATCCTATGAAATCCCATATATTTTATTATTGTCTTCTATCTATAACAATACAAGATATACTTAAATGGTCGAGTTTAGTAGTTCGATTTGATTTTATACATGGCTATGTTATACTATTTTATTGTTGGTAATGTTTTTCTGAGATAATGGGATATATTTGTGACTTTATATATCTACCTTTGGCACACGACATACATTTATAAAAATAAAAATAAACATTTTCATAATTAAATTGTACGCGTAGGTATACTTAAGCAATAACTTGTTATATTTATAAGTACTTATAGTAATTGATGCGTATTGGGCAGTCATTTTTGAACTGGAAGAAATTATGAAGTTAAAAATGCCACTCAAAGTTAGCTCACTATATTTACTGGTAACAATCAGGTACCTAGTAAAGTAGGTATCTAACACAAAAAAAGATCTGTAATAAAATGGATGTTTATGAAAGAATATCTAATAAAACCCGGGAACAGAATTTTAGAAGCGAAACCGCGGAAAACCAAACAAAATACGGATACAAATTGCAGTTATTGATTTATTGTTGCTTCGATATAATATTACCGACAGCTTCGTCTATTGGGAAATTTCGAATACAGATGAGAATCACGTTGTTTGCAAACCTACTAGAAAATATCATGTTTTTACTAGAAACAGACTGCATAACGCAGGAAATCTGGAATTTTATATACAAGTCTCGATAAAATCACAGATTTTGTTAGTATTAGTGTACAGGAATAAACGTATCACGAAGTAAACCTATCTCTATCTAGTGTACCACATCTCTTACATACAACATGTATTGTACCTACGTACTATACTCGTAACAAATGTATCGGTATGGTTAAAGCAATTTCCTTCTATCTCAAGTGTTTATAGAATGATATAATAATACGAACACACAGACGCCGAAGTATTTTCTCAAATATTTTCTTGTTATCAGAACAATTTCGTACAATCATCGGGACTTTTGAAAACATTTTTTCACAGTACACGGAGAAAGTATTTTTCTATATTCTTTCTCCTCTCCACTTTTATTGGAATCGTCTCTTGTGTATTACGTCTTCAAATTATTATGTGTGCGTGTGTGAATTTTATGAAAATTGTTGGGCATTTTTATGAACACAGAACCAAATTTTTAATCAACAATTCTTCGTTATGTTCATAATGGTTACAAAGTTGACTTGACTGCCAATATACGTATTTCAATATATTTTTTATGTAATCCGATAGTCTTACAATACCTACATCTGTTGGTTAGTCGTTAGTGTGTGACAAATTTTATGGCTAAATTGATAAACAAATTAGGCATTAAATAAGATAGTGGAATAAACTTTACTTTACTTAACTAATTAAATTTAGTAATGAGAATATGAAAGGCGTAATATTATGTACATAGGTAGATTTGATTTCAATTATAATATTCATTGTTCTGAAAACATTGTTGAACAAAAAGCTTTTAGTTAACGGAATTTATTACCCAACGTTGGAATGCTTCACAATGCATTCAACTGAATTAATATGGCATAGTTAGCTTGCTAACAATGTTGTGATTGTTTTTATACATACATTCTAACGTACTTACATATCCACATTTTATACAAAGATCTAATGATTTATAATTATTATCCGATGCAAACAATGTAATTTAAATTACCTATTTAAACACGATATTAGTAATATAAAAATGAAGCAGAGGACTGGTTTAATTGCATATCTAAACAAAAGTATCGTTTTTCAATTGTATGTATTTTATCAATTAGTTGTTAAATATACCTACTTTAATAAAAACGATGTTTATTTCTTCGTGTTAAAAAACAATTATAATAAACCAGGCTTATAAATCAAATATGAAATGTTCACGGCACAATTTTGTATAGTTTCTTTGTCGAAATTATAAAGAGGTACGAGTAGTTCACTTTCCAAATAATGTCACGGACTTTTTATCGAATATTTATAAATAGGTAATTAATTACTAAGTAGGAAATGTTTACGATGGTTACCTATAGAACATAATAATAGCTTCTACGTAAACTTAGGTAGCGCTTAGACACTTTAAATATTTTTATAAAAATGTTCTCTTTTTAGAATCAAATAATTCAACACAACCAACGTGCTGGTATTATCACAAGTACTACTCACTTAGCAATTCAAAGCATATCTAAGTCACAGGCTGGAAACTATACGTGTACTGCTTCTAATGTAGAAGGGGATGGTGTTAGCAATTCCATTGAGCTAACTGTAATATGTAAGAAAGTTATCATTATTATTTGGTACTTATGTAACACAGCAAGATTGTAATAGTAATATACTATGACATGTATCTATAACATTATTAACAACCTTTTTTTACTAGATAAACCAATTTGTAAAGACGACCAGAAGAAACTATATGGGATGGCCAAAGGAGAACGAGAAACGGTCAGTTGCTCGGTTGATTCCGTTCCTCCACCCATTTCCTACAGATGGACATTCAACAATACTGCAGAATCAAGAGACTTGAACGAGGTATTAAAAAAAATGATTGTAAACTAATGAAATACTAATATTTCAATGAGTAATTGTCCTAAAAATAGCTAATGATAATGTTGTTTTATTTAAAAACAGCCACTCTTTGACGAGAAGGATGAACAATTCACATCTACATTGAACTATACACCAACATCGGAGATGGACTACGGAACTATACTATGCTACGCATCGAATGTTGCGGGTCGACAATTGGAACCATGCGTCTTCCATGTGATAGCTGGTGGAAAGCCTGATCCTCCTTACAATTGTACACTTCTCAATCAAACAACGGATTCCATTGAAGTGGAGTGTCTAGGAGGTAGGTGATTTGAAATTATTTACAACGTATACATTTGGACGAACGCAGATAAATTTTTTCGTGCAGGTGAACGAAATAAGTCGAGTTTTTTGTATAAATTGTGAAGCAAATATTGATATTTTCGTGTAAAAAAACTACAAAAAAAGAAAGAATGACGCCGCAGGCAATATTTTTTTGAAAAATGGGCGAAGAATGAGTTTAGGTGTCTTTCTAAAGTTTTTTATATCATTGTTTTGCATTTCTAGGAAGACCCGGGCACCCTCGGCCATACGCCCTTAACGCTCCAATATTATTATATAATTCTGCAATATTGTTTTCGACAACTTTTTTCACGTTCTTACATATCAGAGTATTTATTAACCAGTACTCGGTAGTTTTCATCAAATGTTAAACCAGGTATTGTGGTATTATAGTAATAACGCTCTATATGTTTAATACCAAGGGATTAAAATGCTCCGTAAAATTTTCTAACAAACTCATTGTAATCCAAATGCAACGAATAATGCTCTCGAATGCATTTTATTATTATTATATTACAAAGATGCATTCAGGCTTTCGCTAAAAGTTTTTATATTAAAATAAATATGCCTTGATGTAAACCAAAGCTTTTTTCATCTTTTCGCTGTTTATTAATAGGTAGCTTTAAATAGATTTATTTATCTTTATTATATTAGCGTTTCTTAAGAAAATACGAGTATATCCATTTATTTACTGAAAGACAATGTATTCTACATTAATACAACGCATAATAAAAAAAAGAAACTAATTTCCCGACGACACTGGGACGCCCTGACTAAAAAAAAAACGAAAGCTGTTTAGGTATTCAGTATAAGAACAATAACTCCTGTAAGAAAAAAAAACAAACATTATGCAATGAAAATAGAAGAAACTCAATCAATTGAGATCAATGTGTTTGAATTGTCCTCTGATGGCCAGTTGTTGCTTTTTAACGTAGAGGATTTTCGATGGTCAAGGAAACCCTACTTCAGTGTAAGTAAACCCTTTCTGTGACTATCGTATTTTATGCGTCTGGTGTGAATGACCAGCCACGGATACAAGTAATAGCGAAAAATAAATTATATACATAACAAATATGTTATGTTAGAGGCATCAAATAGGAAGAGAAGATAGTATTATGTATTTCTGATACACTTTCTCTGCAACATCCACTACTGCTTAATTGATTGACAACCCGTCCCACCTCCCAAGGGAATAAAACAGGAACAGAGAGATGCTAAAGTTATTGGGAAATATTACGACGCGACATTAGGACGATATGGATGTCTACAGTATCTCAGTACTCTATCCTAAATGTGACCAGAATATAGATTAGCATTTTAGAAATAGGTGCGCTGATATGTGTACGTAGATATTTCTAATATTAAATCAATAAACCACGGTAATCACAGGGATAATATGTTATGTACCTATGTATAGTTGAATATCTATGCATTTTCCATTACTGTTATGACAATTCGTGTCATTCTCTCACCTGTTCCTGTCAGAATCTCTCCAATACTATTCTCTTCTCCACACCATATCCCGTTTATTTGGGGTCAGCGGCTCGGATCCTTCCTCTCCATTTTCCAGTCTTCTGGAGTAAGCTCCAGGTGTTCCATGTCCCTTCTGATGGTCTCCTCAAGGGACTTCTTTGGACGTCCTCTCTTTCTTGGTCCCTCCACTGACTAATCACTTGACAAATTAATCTTTCCAATTCTATTATCACAGTCAACTAAATATATTTTCTCATTTATTTACTTTTTTTTCTTGAGCATAGAAAATTTCACAGTGTGGTATTCACAGAGAATAAATTAGCAAAGATTCGAACATATAACCTGACACATGTTATCGTACGTAAAAAAATCACAATATAAAACCACCACGCAAACACTAAAATTCAACCAATTGTACCTACCGAAACATAAAATTTAAACTTCATAACTTTTCGAGAGTAACTTTGTATGTAGAGGCTCATTTTTTAGGAAGAAAATGAAAAAAAAACACACAACTTTGTTTACTTCTATATTGTGGGCAATAATACCTTTTCGGGCTTCCACGCATCTACAGTAATAGATATATGGAGATAATATTTACTCGTAATATGCAATCCAATAATAGGAAAAATATGTCAAAAAAGTTGAGAAATGTTCCGAGGTAGGTATTTTTATCTTGATAATGTGGGTTTGGTGCGGTACTCGAATTCTATGGTTGATCCAACATCTCCAATATATATTATATTTTTTGCCTCTAGCATATGTTTCCAAGAGTGAAATGAAATTGATATGGGTAGGAAACAGTATTCGGTGACACATGAATCGTATCTTACCCTTCATTCAGACGTATTACGTCAGTTGATATCTGCCACGAAGGATAAAAATATTTAAATGATTGACATTAAAGTTTCACGCTCCTAGTAAATTACGCGAAAATATTTTGAAACGAAACAATTAGATATTATATAGAATTCGCTAGTGAGTTCGATCATTCTGACTAACGCTCACATTATAGTAGTCACGCTTATACAGAATACTATGTAGGTACAACTAGGTACCTAATGATTTAAGAAATTATTTGTTCTTCATTTATTTCTCATATGGTTGTGATTAAATGTGAATTTATTCGATACTACGATTTACACTATTGCATCACCTAACAATTTTTGGTTACGGTTTCGTAGTTGCGTAAAAGTAGTAAGTATTTCGATATACCAAGCTACATGTTTTACCTTTACGTTGTATAATTTTGATTTGATATTACATTTTTACTTACTCACTACTCTGCGGGCCGCACGATGAAGCCCGGCGCCGGCGGGACGCTTTGGCCATCCGCTATAATAAAAAAATGTTTTGGTGAGATTACGAAACGGTGAAGAAGAAAACGTTTTTAAAAAAAGTAACAACAGGTGAAAAAGTAATATAAACAGTTTCTCGCATTTGTTGTACAAAATTCATAAAATAATAATATTAGAGTGTGAAGGCGTAAGTGTTAGTCTAATATAAATAAATTGGTTGATTCTGATTCATTTGTCAGTCATGCTATCATAAATTATAGTATTATTTTATGGAAAAATGGGCCCATCGCATATATACAATATAAATGACTAAAGGTAGTAGGAAACACATCGAAAACAATGATAAACGGCGCAAGGAAATTTACATAATTTTCATGGCAGTGTAGCATAGGGTTATTATGATATATGGCAAAAATTTTGTGAATCGAATGCTAATATTTCGATCCCGAGTCCCTAATGTTTTAAATACACCTACTTAAAGAATTATGACATATAAAATATTGTAACAAGTATAAAATTGTATTCTTAATTCTTCTAAAGGAAATAAATTATTCATCAGTTATAGACTCAAAAATAAGGAATATTTTTCATTTGTGGTCAGGAAAAAGTCTTCGAGAATAAAAACAACAAAGCAAGTATTTGATTAAAATAATCCAAGAGATTTTAGGAAAAAAATATAAGAGCTAGATAAAAAAAACAAACACGGCTTTTATAGGAACAAAGTTTTCTGTTTCGAGGATATTTCAATGCAAATTTCAAAACATTACAATTCGGCAACGAAAATGAATGGAGTTGAAGCTTAAGTATGGAAGGTTTTTGCACTCCTGGGATTCATTATTTTACTTTATTTTGAGTAAAGAAAAAAAGGGAATTACTTGATGGCGCGTGTAATACGTAGTATTTCTTTACGATCTAGCTAATTAATATTAATAATAAATTAGAATTTGTTCTAAGTAAAACCTTCTTTAAACGAAATTCTATTCTAGTATCGTAGATTTATTTTCTCCATTGCCATTCCAGTCGACAGTAGTTGCATATTTGTATAGGTGAATATTGACTAAAATCTCAGTTTTATATATGATGGTGACGGTGTCAGGACAGAATTACACAAATAGGTACAAATGCAAGAAATTACACATAAAAAATCATGGGAAAGAAATCATTCGTGAATAAATTTTACAATAGAAGTTACACTCTACCTCCGTCTTAATTGCAATACCCCGGGATTCCTGAGGCACACTCAGGCATTCCGTAAAAATTACAAGTTCCAGCGCCTTGCCAATGAATACTAGTGTTGTTTGATGTTTTATAGTTTAATTTAATTGGAGTACGACATACGTATTTGTTTTTCAATATGAATTCTTTTTAATATACCTCTATAGGTATTCAAATTGAAGTCACATTGAAAGCATATACGATGCATTCGTGATGAAAACCAAATATTATGGGACTCCATTTATATAAACACAATATTGATTAGGTCTCTTCTTTGAGTTTCAAAGTAGGTAAATAAATCATTTATTTGATGTACGAGTACCTACATATCTCTGTGATGCACTTCTTGATTAAATAAACCACTTGATTTTTTTTGTGTATTCGGGATAAAAATATTGATTCGTTGAAATTGCTGATAACATTTACACGAATTAAAAACAGATTTGATTAAATAAATAATATTTCATATCGATTTTATTAATTTTCTCAACTCCCGTTGGTGTTTTAAAAAGATAATAATGTAAATAGCAGTAGTTTATTTTGTAATACAAGCTTTTTACCCTACGTAATTTCTTCAAAATTTCCAAAAACTACAAAATAGATAGAAGTACTGTCGATTTCTACATTCAGCACATTGTGTAGAGAGCATTGGAGAACCAATTTTGAAAATAGCACCACACTTCTTACTCAATATCGTGGAAAATAATATTATTATAGAGAAAAGAAAAAATAAAAGGTAATATTGTAGGTGAATAGAACTGAAGAATAATTTGAAAACTTACTAAGGAAGTCAAATAATCTTCGTGAAAGACACAACAAACTTCTAAACATTCATAAACTCAAATGGGATGGGAACGACTAACAAGACAAAGGAATGCTTTACAATTTTTTGATATTTTGCATTTCATAACGTTTGAAATGTGTTTTTTACTTATGAAAAATAATACAAGAGAATAATTAGGTTTTTCCATGAGGCATTTTACACTTTGTATAATGCCTCAGAATCCTTAGAAGAAGAGATTTTGATTATTACGTGACTCTGGTTACACTGACGTGATTGTGTAAAAACGATTATGGAATACGCACAACACATACAGACCACGCGATCTAGGATAATTGAATAAAAGTTAATTAGCAAAATATGTTATCACTGCAGTTTAGATCGATGACGATCGCTAATGGAAGCATTCCTATTTAAACCTAGTAAACAATTGAGCCTTCTTTATGGTTGATTTCTAGCGGGGTGGATTTGTATTGTATACTATCTACCCACATAGATACTTCATAGGTAGGTTCGTATTGTATTTTTATAGGAAGGAAAGTAATATTATTACAGTGCAATGCTTTACACAGAAGTACGTATGCACTTCAACAATACGAAGTCATTGAAATTATTGCGATTGGATTTTAACGTATGGATACACAGGAATAATAAACACAGAAAAGAGAGTTTTTCAAAAAAATAATTCTTTTTTTATTTATTAAACAGTGATTGTTGGCATAGAATTATGCAGGCAAAGATTGAATAATAATGTTTATTATTTTCCTTTTTTTAAATTAATTTTTTATAATATTTTTAGGAATAGGTATACGGCATACGCCCATTAGAGAGTGATGCTTCTATTTGGTAAAATTAAATCAAATGTAATAGAAATAACACGCGAAAATTCAATATGCTTTCACGGAGTGAAAATTAAAAATCCAATAAGAAATCACTTCGTAGTTTGCAATAAGATTCTTCATAATGAAATACTATTCAATTTACTTATTCAAGAAGGTACTTAACGTACTTATTTTATTTACCTCCAAAAGGTTTCTTTTTTTTCTAAAATTTTTTCCTTTGTTTTTTTTCTATTTTTCTATAAGGGACTATCGATTCGTGGTTAGAATCTATTTCGTCCTTCTCCGGACCGTAATTTTATAGAATTTTAGGATCAAATAAAAAACGTGTGGTCGAAACGAGTGATTGGATGTAAGGGTAAAATACCCCGAACGTAAAAGCACATGATAGTGCTCTCATGGCATAGCTACTTTATAAATGGTTTATTTTAAATTACTTAGCTTAACTGGAAATCCAGACACTTAATTTTCGGCGAATGTAGGCTACTGTTTCAGAAAATAAACCGGTAGTGTAAATATATATTTAGTCTACTTTTTAATAATTGAAAGATTTTGTATATTTGAACGGAAACGACGTTATATTCTTTATACTCGTAGACAGCATACAAGTTTATATACACAAAACCAATTTCCATTTGGAAAGCTTTTTTCCTGTCCTAACTCTATAAAGAATTTGATTCAGTCCGTCAAATAGACGAATATAGGTTGAATTTATAATCTACAATTAAGTATTTTCTTATATTCTTAACCCTCGTGTACAGCAATAATCGATATAAACAATTACTTAAATCCATAATCGAAATTAGTTCTTAATCATAGTAAGTACCTAGAGAATAGAGATAAATTATTTACAACGTATAAATAATTTATCTTAAGTAGGTACGTACTCAGTTTAATTTTATAATTAAAATACCCTTTTAAGTTTTGGCTTCAAAAATATAGCTACTTCAAAAAGGATATTTACGACGACGAGGCGGTGCCAAGGGCAATTGCATATCTAAGAAATATTGACACGGAGCTCTGACTCTCAGATCATTTGAACAATGGTTGTTTCGCAAACGAAAAAGAGAATAGATAATAATGAAATCGAGTAAATCAGTGGAGGGATTGTATTTTATTACTCGGGGGATGAGATGCTTATGAAAGAAGATAAGGAAGTAATCGTAAATGCTAAGTACCTGTGTACGATCCGCCACAAAATAAAGCTATACTTAGATACCCATAGAATATAAAATATAGATAGACTCGTATTAAGTAAGTGTGAATACTTAATTACCTATAAACTTACATTTAAATAAAGCTTTCATATTTCATGTTTCCGTACCTACCTAGGTAGTCACTAAAAGGTTTTTCAATAAGTATTACTTACAAGATATTTACACGATGGTATCCCAACGTTTTTGTGTGTTAATATAAAAAAAAATATTCGGGCTGGAAGGAAAATACGAAAGCAATATTGCCGAGTCCTTTTTCAGCAAATTTCGAAATTTACGACTACCGCATTTGCATAACCTTTGATGAGAAAATGCAAATGAAAGCATTTCTTAATGTCTAAGATTTTTGATTCAAAAGTAAATTTTACAATTTTTAATATTCCATTTTTGTCTTAACTGAACAAAAATATTCATTTTTTTATTTCTTTAAATGATTGTATTCTTATCTTGATTGACCATTTTCTATAAAAGAATGAAAAACCTTCATAAACAGCCTCCCGAAATTTTGAAACGACACGTATTTTTGCTAATAAATTTCTGGATATTAAATGCCATATTTTATTTATACCTGTTTTTTTTTTTATAAAATATACTGTTTGATTGTTAATAGATTGATGAATTTTCAAAGTGGCATCCAAGTCTCTAACTTTTATCTAAATGTAAATATTGTTTAGTGAAATATTTAGTAGATTTATGTATTTAAATTCATAATATTATAACAAAATTACAATTTATACGCCTATAAAATTCCAAGGTGAGTATTTTTTTAAAGTTTTCTGGGGAAAACAACATTATTTATTTTTTGCTAAGTAGGTACTAGGTAGGTATGTATATTTTAACTACCTGCGTAAAATAATGTTACCTCCCAGAACCGAGCGATCTATACCAATTTAAATAAATTGGGCAGATAATATTATGTGACTTTAAAATGTTGTATGTTTTTGACTTAACTTTGAAATGATTCTCCTTTACCTCATAAAATACTCTCTATTCTAAATCGTTTCCCGGCGCCTCCTATAGTAATTTTCCTGATTGTGATTTTGCCCTATACCACTACATATTATAATCTTCAATATGTTTTGTATAGGTTTCGACGGTGGGCAGGAACAACATTTCATGATGGAGGTATACGAGCAAGAAACTGGGACTTTGCAATCAAATATTTCTTCGCAATCGTCTCACCTTCAAGCGAATGGATTACCCGAGGGAGTTGCTCTAAATCTTTTCGTTTTCGCTGCAAACACCAGAGGTCGCAGTGAACCTGCTTCACTTGTTGCGTTCACATTAAAGAAAGCAGAGTTGCAATCTGGTAAGTGAAATATCTCCTTCGTATTGACTATTTACTAACTTGTGCTAATTAAATGTATTGTTCTCGTATATTATCAAGAAATAATGAATTCAAGTATTTTAATCGTTTTAAAAATCACAGATTGAGCTTTCTGACAACTGAAACTGAATAAACAAAAATCGATTATCCAAAAGTTTTTATTACTTAGGTACTATTTTTTTATTTACCAAAGTGTTTTTCTTCTCTCAATGTGTAGGTATAATAAAAGAGTCGAAATTCTCAAAAGGCCTTTGGCTAAGATCCTACGTTAAATTTCCAAACTAATTTGTTACTGGCAATGTTCTAAAATTATATCCTGTGTGTTTATGTGTGTGTGACAAACAATGGCACAAAGGTAACTTATCGTGTAGCATGTATTTACAAAATTATGTGTAGGTAGTAAAAGTGGAAACATTAATAATGATTTTGTTTTCTTTAAACTGATGATGAACATACATTTAATTTCCATTATTTTAAATTACACGTTCTTTAAATTAGCTGGAGAGGTAGAAAGTCTTCGATTTCAACTTAATTATGTAATAAAGTTCTTTGCGCGAATAATTTATATAAAAGCCTTTGTTATTTTCAATCTATTGAAAGAAAAAAAACAGGTAATGCAAATAATTATAAATACACGTTTTCTGTAGCGCCTGAAAAATTAGTTTAGTTTAATTAGTTAAACAAAAAAAAGAATGGTTGTTAAATATAAATTATCTTCTGATACATATTTTATCAGTGCACGGGGAATGTGGGGATATACACTAAAGGAGATCCGCTTGTTTTGGTAGATGCAGAATAGTAATTTGATATTATTATTTATTTATTAACTAAGGAGCTCCTGTTACCATACAAATATTTTGATGAATTCTATAAAAATGTACAGTTTATTAAAGGTACTTAGTAGAATAATATATTATATAGCTAATAATAAAAGTAGACAAGAATTTCGCCCATCTTGTTGTAATTTCATAGGAACTAATAACAATCGTGTATACGGCTTCGTACACCAGAACTCGGAAGAAATTATAAATTGGGTTCTGTTTATTAAATTTATGATTTGATTAAAAGTATTTTTAAATATTACTCAGAAAGTTTTCAAGTAAACAAGAGTATTGTAGGTACCATACAATGTCCTATATCATCAAAATCATGTAGTGCATCAAGAAGTAGGTATAACATTAAATTTTGATAACAATATAAGTGACTTGTTTGTGGAAATCAATTATTCAATGAATTTCAAAGTCACATTGAATACAAAATGACGCAGAAAATTAATTAATTAATTAAAACCACCTGCGTTGGTCACGTTGTCTACTAGGCTCTCAATGAAGGAACCGTCGAACGTACCTAGGTGACGAATTACAGAAACGTGATAGAGATTATGATACCACTTGATGTTGCCTTTGCCTACTCTTCAAGGGGTACAGCTTGGAATTATGAAAGGATAAATAATATAAATTCCTGACTGAAGTGATGATAGGATTAATAGTGTAATATGTTTGAAAATAGCCCAACAAGGCGAAACGTGTCACGTAAGTAATACATTACAATAGACACATTGAAATTATACATGTTCAAAGTCTTTCACTAAATTAGTTCTACAAAATAAATATCACATTCATATACGTAGTTAAACTAACAAATAATTTACGGTAGGTTAGGTATGTTTCTCATTACTAATATTATAAGCATATTTTTTTCATTATTTCGTCAGTCAATCACGATATGGTTCTATTTGTTAGGGTTCTATAAGGGGGTCACTAACTAGTGACCCCCTTATAGATACATAGATACATAGAAAAACACAGTAAAATTTTCGCTGTAAGTATATAGTAGTTACGGGTAGGTAGATATGTCTTTCCACAAACTAATTTTAACGTGAATTCTTAGATTAAGTCTGTTCTTGAGTGTCAAACTGTATATTGTTATGATTCACTTGAATTGCTATATTTTATATTATTGAAATGTTACTTCCACTTAACCCGTTCACAACTATGTGTGTAGTGTGTACATACATATACCTGCCTACTGAAATGTTTGCGATGCATGGAGGGAGAATTTGAATGCCAAGAGTGTGTTGTATAACTACAATAATATGTAAAGTGGTTATTTCAAAGCAATGGTGTGTACTTGTACGATTCATGAGGTATGCTTGTACTTAAATCGAAACCCCTTTTGTATGTAATTTTTAATATTTTCATCAAAATTTTTACGACGGGTTTAATTCATCTACAGAGAATTTTAATACAAGATATATTTTTTAAATGTTCTGTGAAACTCGGGAACGCTCATGATGTGAATTGTTAATTGAGGCCATGCTCTTTGATTTTTCCATTTTATTATTCCGCATAGACAAATTAAAATATTATGTAAAATACACCCCATCGTGATTATTATGAACGAACTTATAAAACAGTAAGCTCTTGTGAACAGAATTATAAGTTCATACTCCATGATGATCGTTGAGATAATGCAAGATTTTTTTTTTATCATTAGGAATGTCTAAATAATTTTCATACTATATTTTTATTCATGGACATTGGACATTTCCTTATTGATTGAAATGGTTTGTTCGTCAATTAAACGTTTTGCTAGTACTTAGAACTTCGATCATCAAGTAGAACCTAAGCACTAATCTATGTCTAAATACGTTCTGTTAAAAAATGTGCTATAATACAGATTATATTATATACCCCTATATTAGATTGAAGATAGTTTTGTACGTGAGATGTTGGCGCTAATGTACGCGTAAGTACCTATACTATATATACCTTCAATGAAATCAGTGCCTAGGTAAATTTCATATCGTCGTACGAGTAGGTCTTTCATACGTCTTGAGTAGAAGATGTGTGATAGATGTATTAATAGTGTATAGGTACTCTATTCCATTGTAGAATACATTGTGAAGTTTTACGTAATCTAAAGTACGTACATAGTTAATGTATACAATATTTATTGCTTGTACGTAGGATATGTGCGGTATACTTATAAAGCACAATCATAATGTAATACGTATATACCTACCTCAACAATGTAAGGAATATAAATGTATGAGAGATGAATGTGAAACGTCGATGTTTTCTTAATATTTATTCAGATTTGAGTTTACTCTTATCGTAAGGATTTTTAGTAGAAATAAGGAATAAAAATGTTAAATAAACTAAATTTATAGCCATGAATGCAAAGACTGTGACAAGGTTACTGTGGCATCAATATGTATGTCAATTTGCCATTACCAACATTCAGTTCAACGGGAATGCGATATTAAAATCTCATTAGTTATTTCTTCGACTTATTGTTTAGGTATAAATAGCTAGACCATTACTTACCTCCTAATAACTTGTTAACGGGTGTAATCAGGTTGTCAATGTTGAAAACTATACAGCTGTTGGTGTGTACTCAATGTGGAATGACAAAGATAACGAGAAATGGTTGGTAAATTTACAGCATCAAATCGATAATTTATTTACATACCTAATAATATCATCGAATTATATAACAAATAAGTAATTATTCTGCACCTGCATACTTTATATGTGATTATTTATATAGAAATGACAACTAGACAAAAAAATAAACTACCTATTTTTGTAATTAAAACAATATTCCTTTTTTTTACACCACTTTCATTTTGACCAGAGTCAACATGTTAAACATGTGAGTCAACATGTCAAAGAAGGTAGCTATTTTTGGTATATTACTCAACTATTGAAATAAAATCGATGGTTAGTAGGCAATCAATGCTTCATCCCTATTTGCAACGGAGATATTTTGGCATAGCATTATTCTTCGCTTCGTGCGTCGTAGATTTTTCGATGAAAGATGTAGCGAATGTAATAAATTGTCTGAAAAATGAAAAAGTCAGCTGTTGTTGATGACGTGACAAAAGAAAATACTTAAATGTAAATGGCTTTTGTGGTTTTCTGATAGATGCGTGTATATTTCATATAATCGTATGGGTAAAAGAAAACTTACACCATTAGGTTCTTTCTTACACATAATACCAGGCAATGAATGATAACTTTTAAATTATAGGAATAAAAAAAGAGAAAATAACTAGGATTAAGAACTTCACATCACTTATAATAATTCTTCTTTTTCAACAAGTATAGGTACTCGTCTAATAATAATATAACGTTAATATCGCTTGATTTACGTGTTTTTTGCGTTTGTTGTGAATCAACAACAATATAATGGTGTTGAATTTGTACATTCTTGTGATTTATATGTGGAAGTAAGAGATGGAACACGCAACGCATGTGCACACTCGTTTCTTTCCATACTTGTTAACGTTCTCTAAACATATTGCTTGTCCAAATGGATATAAATTAATGTGTAGTTTTCATATAGGAAATTAGAGTGGATGAATGTTGCTGGAATGATTCATATCCCACTTTGATGTAGTACCCAAGGTTGATCTAGGCTATTTTTTCATACTTCCAGTATGAATAGTCATGGCATGAGTGCTAAACCCCTTAAATTCAGATCAGCCTTTGAATTTATTACATTATATTTTTACATTGTCCATGAATTTAATATACATAACTAATTACCTGTTAGGCAACTTGCATAATTAACATTTCTAATCTGTTTTCACTATTCCTTCTTAGATAAAATGGTTTCAACATTGGATCCCACTACAATAATAACGATAATATGCGGATGCATTTTGATATTGAGTCTTGTAATATACTTGACTGTATCAATCATGCGCATGTCCCAGTCGTCAAATCCAATCAACATCTTGCAAGTTGATGACTCCAAAGACAAAGCAACTGCTCCGGTGACTTCCAGTGAAACGGAAAGTCTCTACGGTGACAAGAATCCCGATGTCATCAGATTTAACAAAGGTAGGTAAACTTAATTTTATTTTTATAAAAAGTATAACGATTAAATTTGCACGTACTAGAGACTATCCGGCCAAAGATGCCCAGTTGAACAAATGTAAAAAGGAATTATGTATAAACAATAGCACTGTTCATAATCAATAAATATTTTTAAGGTCAATAATGCATTCTATAAAATTTGGGTATTCCTTGGTGACTGTAGTTAGTAACAAGTAGTTACCTCAAAAGATTTATATTTGAGGATAAATTTACATCTTGTTATCGTTGACATGGTTAAAATGATCACTTTACACATGAAAGTAACAATTTATAAAACCTACTTCATTATCTATCCGATTCATATTTTGTTCCGTAACCCAGTTCACGATCAGTGGTTGGCTGGATGTAGGCTAACCAGTTATTCTATATATTTGAAAGGTGTTTTTTGTATTGGTATCTTTTTTCTTAAATTTGCAATTTCTCTCAAAACCATCTATTATAAATTTGTTATGTTAATTGTTTTACTTATCATTTTTGTTGTTTAAATAAAACGTTAAAGATAATACTATTATTTTCTTCTTTGTTCTAATTTTGAATTCTTTATGTTTAATTTTCCCTTACGTTTAATTGGTTTGGATACTTCATGTGGTAAATAAATGGTGTGGCGACAAAATGAAACACATATGTGCCAAAACATCAGGCACATTTCACCGTGAACCTGGTTTTCCAGACTCGGATTATCAATCTGAAACATCAATGCCGTTGGATGCCGAATGGGGCCTTCCACCCAGAGCTCCAAGGGCGACAATCGCACAACATGCTGTTCAACCCCAACACTTTTGTTCTACAAATGTGAGTATATTACGACATTTCTACATAATAACACCAAGTATCAGCAGAATTATATTCGCACAACTAAATTAACAATATTATACACTTGGTGGAGAATTGCGTGGTTTGATATAGAATTTTATGTTACTACGCTACGACCCAAATACATACGCACGTACCATCGATACTTAACACAAAGAAAATATTATCGTATTGATAATCTTAATATTCTTGGTATTGTATTGTGTGGTATTAACAAATACACATTTACGTAAAATATCTATATTTATACACCTACAAAGATGATATTAATTAGAGCAACCAGTAGGTAGCTATGCATATTATTATTACTAGCAGCTGTATGGGACATTATTAGGCAACTCATTTAACACGCTGTTATTATTGTTTACATCGAATACCTACTACTACAATATATAGCGATGATTCTATCATATTGCGGGTATCATAATCCAGAGGTTAACCAGGTTGGTGAATATGTTTTAGACATATTCCCGAAACAATTTAAACTTATACATTTTCATAATATTACGTTTGTAATATTCAAATACTTAGTACTTACATTAAAATGGTTTTGTATTGCTATATGTGGGCACATAAACAACCACGTACTTTATTTATCTCGCAGGCTAGTACATTCCATTATTATAAACACAGTGGGATCTATTGTAGAACAACTTGTCTAAATGCCCAATAGTACCTACCCACTTATCGGTTTCAAAATGATCAGGTGCAATTGCAACAGGATATTTAAAATATATGTTTTCAAATGTACAGTCATTATGGAATTCAATAAAGACGTTGCTTTTATTTGGATCTCTAGGAATCGTGACTCATTAATCGTCACTATTTGAGATATATCGTAAAAAATAATAACATTGTGAAAAGAATTTACTTTTACAGCGGTGTCTCGTAATCTGAACGCCCTCTAAAACTCTATCGAAACGAAAATCGAATAAAGAAATTAATTAGATGTTGTCTTGAAACTTGCAATGATTATATTTACTGTCAATCGAGCAATATACTTTTTTAGTTTCCATATATTTTGTACTAGTCGACACCTTGTAATAGATTATGTTCAGATTCTGAGGCCCCGCTGTGCTGTGATTGTTTCATATTTCTAATATCTATGTTTATTTTTGTTTTAATTTCCCATGAAACACAGAGTAACGAGCATCTCTTCAGGGATCTACACGTCAACAACGATCTTGATTACATGATGGACAGTCATTCGTCAAAAATGAATATGCCAAATCCCTTGTATGGAAATGTGGATTACGGTGGAACTGTACATTCCAATGTTTCTATACGACCCGCAAGAGAAATTGTTACAGTTCGAACACCGTTGATGTTTAATCATCAACAAGAAAGTTGTGTGTAAATATTTATTTAGTATAATCATAATATTTATATATTAACTGTGTTTTTCTATAAGAAAAAAAGGAAACTGAGTTACTGAAGTATTGTCTACGTATTACATTATTATATGTTGTTTGAATGAGACATTTACTAGTACTTTTAATTAAAAACAATTTTACATTTGATCGGATTTACGTGGATTGTGAAAATACACAATAATTGTGATTTAAATAATATTAGAATAATGATGGATTGTAAATATTAGGTATAGAATCAATAGATATAATGTTTCGCCGACATAAAATCAAGAGTAGGTAATAAATTAATAGGGAGTAAGCCATCTATGAATTATTGTGAGATATCATACTTAGTGTGGGGCTATGAAACCTATGTAGTTTCTTAATTTTGTTTTTATACTTTTATTTTCCGTCATGTTTTTTCTATAGTTTTCTGTAAATCGTGTTGCAATGTAGTAAAGTGAAAATGGTAAAAACTGGATTCGGGATTATAAAAACTTTCGGGGCGACATTGTTTTCTCAGTCACGAAGCTATATTTTACGACACATAGCCCTACACTAACTCCCTACATTAGATAAAATTATAATGATTTTTGTTTGTCATGTTGGTGTAAGTATCTAAAGTGAAATGTTATCTCTAATTATTATGTTATTTACATATCTGATGTTAAGAACTGTTTAATAAATAAGTTTAATGGATAATAATTAATTAGTTAATATTATTGTACAATTTTTATGTATCCAATTAAATGGTGACTACGAAAAAATATTAAATAGTACTATTAAATTATTATAAAAAAAATATACCTACAATTGAATATAATTCAATATATAAACATGAAGAAAGCATCAACGAGCTTAAAGCTCTTAGTACCTACATATAATTTTATTCTATTCTACATCCTCATGCCGCGTCTATTGCGGGGTGGGCAGAAAGAACTGAATGCCAGACTTCCCTTTATCCTTACACACATCTCTCCTTCCGTCATATTCATGCGAAATATTTGTTTTTATCCTGCTCATAAAAATACAAAAAGATATAGTACCTACCTATTACTACTTCATTGAATAAAGTGTTAATTATCTATTGTCGACAGTCTATTGTAAATGTAAAATTAAATTATATGTTTCCAAAATGTAGTCTAATTGTAATCACATACAATGGTACTAAGCCATATTGTAAATAAAAAATATAAAACAGTGTTTTAAACTAAATATAATTATATTAATGAAGTTTATATAAATTATTATATGTGTCTTATAATTTTTGTTCTTGAAATAATATTTATCACATTACTCATCAACTGTATTTTTTGTAATAATTTTCCGAGCATTGTGCATTTTTTTTTGTAAATTATGCATTATCAACTACCTACCGATTGTGTCCAATTGTTTCGTTTTAAAATATGTAAAATACATACATATCTGTTGAAAATATCTGAATAAATATTATGAAATAAAATGATAATGGTTGTCACTTATAAACCATAAAAAATCACCTTTCATTAGCTTTGTACTGAGAGGATAACTACCTATGGAAAAGACGACCTTATTAGAATAACATACATATCACTGACACTATAGATTTGTAATTACTATTGTTCAACTGACTAAATAATTGACGAAAGTAATTTCACCTCTTATAAACATAGATCAGAAGTCTGCCTGATTTATAATACGTCTAATATTTGATTATGGATTAACTGTTACTATTCTATGTCCTTATTTTAGGATGTGATGTTAAATGCCATACGATAAATAAATAATAAATATGGATTAACAACATAATAGTAAAACAAGCACCTACGATAATTCAGGATATTATTTTGTAAAATATTGATTTTAAAAGAAGCGTGGATATGTTATAATTGCGTAGGTAATTCTGTAATTGTATCAAGTAAGGAATTATATAACATGGATCGGCTGAGTATTAATAGTCACAATGTAAATTAGAATAACAGGACAGACTCGTAAGTAATAGGTAACACGTACCTACACTGTCGAAAGAACAGATTGGTAAGTAGGATCATATAAGATATGTATACCTACTAGGAGACAGAACGTCCCATTTATCTGAACCTAAAATAAAATGATACGCTTTGAATATTCAATACTTTAATACCTATTGTCCAGAATAGTGAAGCTTTACGAAGGTTATGCGGTATGAATATAAATCAAATTGAGAATAATTAAAAATTGTAGTTGTCATCACTAAATTGTCATTACCTTTTGACAAAGCAATTAGACAGAGGGCCACTGCCGACCAGCGCCATGATTGCAGTTCATAAGAGTAACGTGCATGAGGTAAGTAGTGTGTAAATCTGTGTGTAAATAAAGACAGGTTGGATTCACTAAATTACGAAGTTAATTAAAACAACATCTACTATAATTAGCTTCGGACATTGACTACCTAAAGGTTTGGAGAGAGATTCCTTCAAGATCAGGACCCTACATCAGCAGCTATAGAAATGCAGATAGTCCTACAGTAGGACCTACATACCTAATAAAATTAATATCTACTAGAAGTGGGAGACCCAGAATCATTTTGTATGTGTGAATCAATATGATTTTCTTTACGCGGTAACAATTTCATAATGTGTCCAAACCAATTTTACCAGACGCTTTTTATGTTTGTTGCGGTGATAACCTCTGTTAACATAAACAAGGACACTGGACAGAAAATATTTCAATATAAATGGAATATGAGAGGATTGACCAAAGAAAAGGGTAAAACACGGTAATAGACATTGAGTTGGATGAGGTATTTTCCCAACAACTATATCTAGGTAGAGATACAAGGGTGAGAACTATATTGATATTGTATTTTTACTCCATAGTATATGTAAGTGTATTGCCGCAACGACGTGTACAATACAATAGCTTTTGTCTGTTTTTCTATGGGATTATTTTTATTTAGACCTTTACCAATGTTTACATAGATCTTTATATCTTCTCCATGGCCCTTGTCACTTGCAGTTTTCAAGACCTCTGGCTACTACAACCACATTCTCTGACACACATTTGCCACCTGTTTCTATTCTGCCTACACCCTCGGCTTCCAGAGCTTTTATTGGAAGCCGTTCTTCTATCATTCGGATGACGTGTCCGAGCCAACTCAGCTGAAACCTCTCTATGAAAAGGAGTGTGGGTTCTATCCCGAGAGCCTCTCGGACATAATCGTTTCTTATAAGTACTCTCGGGGTTATGCTGGTACTCCTATGAGGTATTTTGTTCAGTTGCTTGTATCTACTCTTGACTGTAGGTAGAATCTCGTGAAGGATCCAAAGGTGAGTATTTAAATATTGTGAGTTCGGTCTTTACACTCAATTCATCACTGGTGGACGCTGGACTTGATAATCCTTAGTACCTTCAATAGCTACGTTGCCTACCGTTGTCATTCTCTGGTTTATATAGTCTTCCTGGCCTCCAACTGGCCTGAACTCGACCCCAAGATACTTGAATGTATTGGTCTGCTCTACATAATTCAGCGTTCTTCACAAAGACTGTGACAGTCCTCCTCTTGGCGACTAATAACCATTACTACTAACTCGGGATACTCATTTCGGCACTGGTTGTCGCTGACTCCAACTCATACAACTATTCCTGCATACTTCTCCGTGTCGAAGCTAGTCTGGCAATATCATCAGCGAATAACGGTAATTCATATTACATCAGAACATAACTTCATTATTTTTTTTCAGGATATCATCCTATCACTGATACCTGGATGCACAAAAAAAACGAAACCAGCTCTTTCTCTAACATCGCTATTAACACTGGAATAAAATATAGCCCAATTACTTCATAGCTACTTCTCACTACGACCCTTTGCTTTTGTCGCCGAAATACCACATAATACATTCAAAGAAAAATACGATATTTCTTTGACCAATTAAACTTGTTTCCCGTAGAGACTTGTGACATTCCATGTTTTTTAACCAACCACAACTTGGTGCCTGTAAATTACTTACTCGTTTTAGTTCGTGGCAAGCAAAGTGAAAGCTTTCCAACGATCTGAGTTACCACGCACCTCCGAAGGTCGCGCGCGCATTCAGCCTTCCCCAACGGCCAGTGACGGCGAACTGTTTATTATCATATCTCTAAAATACTAAAAAGAATATGGTGTCAATTGCTTGTTTAATCTTGTAAAAATGTAATGTATAGACATTAGACATCACATATACGCCTGCTCCATTGTGATTGTGGTCGCATCCAGTTTCTTCACGCGTCGTGAGCCAAGTCCAGCTCCCACTTCATCTAAAATACTCACAAATATTAAATAATACATTTGGAATAATACATTAGCATAAAGAGAGAGAGCGAAAGTCGAAACCTGCATTATAACCATCAATTAAACTATCAATACCCACTACTATGTTAAAATGTGGATAAAAATAATAATTAATTTGGAAATGTGGTGAAATTAACAAGTTAGTGCGTGAACAGCGAATATCATTTATTACAATTTTGCACTAGATGAATAATTTCTTGTAATTAAATTTAGTATCGTATTTGAGCGTATTGCTAAAACTAGAATAGGTATTGTACAACACGTACAATTGGTTTCGTGAAATAAATGTGTGGAGATACATAGTATATAGTTCACGTATAGATTATTCATTTTGCAGATGATGTGTCTGAGGGTTCAAGGGTTTTCGATAATATAATGTTGACGATGCTTTCGTTAGTCTCATCTCATGAAGTGGCCCTCGTCAGCTGAAAGCTACTACTGTGTGAGAGCCGTTCTCTAGTAGATATTTCTCCCTCGCACTCACCGTGGTCCGCACTGTTACAAAGGGATATTAACACCAGACAATTGGACGCAAATATTATCATCTACCTAGTCTAGTAAATACACAACGCAAATACTTTTCTTTTCTGATGCACACATCACAGTTCCTACGCTGAAAGTTTGGTTATTAAGTTTAGAATAAATGTCATCCATCCAATAGTCTGGTAAGTAAAATATAAACTGTAGGTATAGTGAATTATCTGTAGGTGGCGTTTCATAAAACTGTCCCACATTTTCACTCGCACGAAGACATTCGTAATACCTGAATAAAAACCTAAAATGTGAAACAAAATAAATTCGAAAAATTCTTTTGTAAAGGAAATTAGTTAAAATGACTGTAGTGAATGAAGAATAATATATTATGAACACTAAACCAGTCAAAGTTGAAATGTTTAGTGAGGATGCAAAGCGTATCTCTGAAAACGCCCGCGGAAGTGGTTGAATATGTGCATAAATAAAATATTATTTCCTTATACCGTCTCTGGTAATCATGAATGCTCTGTATTCTTATTTCTTTTCTCCTTTTAATTCCAATCTTGTATAATGGCAAACAAACAATCTTTAGCGTATACCTACCTACCTACTAGGAGCCGACTAGTTGCCCTATACTACACAACTGCTATAAAGTGTTTCCCTCTTTAGTTTGTTTATAATAATAATAATATACATCGTAACAACTTTGTTCGATAATAAAAAGAACTTAACTAAAAAAAGTAAATAAACATAATTTTATAGATCGTAGAAAATAATTGCTTTCGAGTTTCGTAAAAGAAAAGTACATTTTTAAAGAAATTAGAAAGAAAGAATATTAAAAGGGGCGGGTTATTTGAAGTAACAAAACATTTTCATCAGGGAGTCTCTGGGAAATTAAGACGATTGTTTCTAACATTTTCTCAATTAACATTATTTGATATTAGGTAGGCACCTACTTACAACAATTCTGTATTGTTTCAGACTGAACATATGATATTAACAATATAGTTTTTCCGTTTCTTTTATTGTAAAAGTGACACAAGAGAGTAGCTTTCTTTTAAAGTAAAGACTTGTACCTACTCGTACACCCTTCTATTTATTATACTGACACAAATATTTAACTCAAACGTAAATAATTAGTATTAAAAAAATACCAACTGAGTTTAATTCCGAATGGAAAAAATAGTAACTGGTTACGTAAGTATTTTTAGTTTATTTAAAGATTCAAGAATTGAATAGGCATAGGTTTATGTGTATATTGGATGGCGGATCCCACTCCATACAGAAGAATTGTCTCTCTTAGGGAAATATTTCTGAGTACTCCTATTGTAAAGATGGGATTTTTCCGTATTAAATATGTAAAATTTATTACTGAAATGTAGAACCATGATATTGAATTAAGCATTGTAATTTAATTTCGTCATTACCTACTTACTTTGTTTTTAATAGAGTTATAGCAATGCGAATCAAACCCAGTAGTTACCATATTTATGCATAAACACGCGACGTCTTTCTCATGGATTAAGGTTACGGGAGTGTGCAGAATAAAAACTGCCCAAATGTTGATTACTTCATTAGTTAATTGAAAAGTATCAATCACGTTCGATAAATGTTTCTTCACTTTAATTTTTGATCCATTTTGTATAACTATTATCAACACGTACCTCGTTGTACAAGCGTCGACTGATCTGTCTAATAACGTTTGCCACGATTTATGTTCTAAGTACCTAAATGTTGTATTGATGTAAGCATATTAGGAGAAGTACGGTAGTTTATTTTGCACTCGTGTCTTCAATTGAATACAATAACGTGATACAAATGTGTCGTCTCGGATGCGGTTATAGTTCAACATTCACTAAATAGGATCGACGCCAAAACTGCATCCCATTATGTGGATTTATTTTATACGTATCTTAATTTTCCAACAACACTCGCATAATAAATCTGTTGAAGTTTCCTCAATTTTGTGTCACCTTTAACAACCAATGTTATTACGAAGATAGAAAATAACTATTTACCGTAAACACTTACACTAAACCTTTATATTCTTACCTTCCGTATACATTAAGGGATATAATAAGAACCATAACCGTGTTAATTAAATAACTGCTCTACCGGAAGTGTGTATATAGGAAGGTAAGTGGCTACCTATAATGTTCCTCGCTAACCCATCGGTCAGTTCATGCTTCCTGAGTACATACATATCTAAACCAATCTATGCATAAAGTAACAACCATAAGGGAGCATGAAAAGATTTATTTTTGTAAAACACGGTACAACTTATGTAAACGGTCGAAGAAATAATCATTATAGTATTATGGTTCATTTGCGAGAAATAAAGACAGCGGCCTTTCAAACCATGCACAGTGTATTGTTTTATATTTACTCGTAACTAATTTACTAACCGAACATAATTTTTCTTGATATTCTATTTTACTAAAAAAACTGTTTTTTGCATGAAACTTTTTGTTTAAGATCGTTCATCCATCTGACCTATAATAATTATTCACCACCTAAAGAACGTCTCTGGATTATAAAAAAACATTGTGATACGTATTGTCACTTAGAGTATTTTTATGGAGAGTGACATTAATTAAATTGAATTGTCATAACACAATGAAATAAGGTCATGATGCTCACAACATTTAGCAGGAATTGTCTAGGTGTTTCGTTTCTCAAATTATAACATAATTAATTACCAACCACCTGATTACAACTCAATGCATAACTTGTGAATTTAAATATTATTGTACTATCAAGTTTATACGTTTTGTACGTAGTAAGTGATAATAGACAGTGGGTTTCCACATACGAGTAGAGGTAACGTTTTAAATAAAATAAAAATGACGAAACTCTTTTAAAAACGTGTTGGTAATTTAATATTCATCCGGAATAAGAGCATGCAGGTTTTTGATAAATGAAAAATCTTATTATCGCTTCAACTTTTTCGGTGAGGGGCAAAGGTTTTTTATATTATTTTTTAATGAAACCCCGGTCGGTCATTTACGAAGATATGCTATGGATATACCTGCATATTTGATGCATTTTATATCTACTGTTAGAAATAGAAGTTACGCTCCGATGAAACACTTTTTGAAACCAATATTACCTATCCTTCTCGAACGTTATTGGTAAAATTTTTTGGTGTTAATTATTAAACTCTTTCGAATATAAAATAATGCTTTTTTCCATTTTGCAGACAATACAAGTACAGAGATATATCCTGTATTATCAATTAATATGTAGGTATACTCGTTTAATTTTTTAGATCAGTAACTGCCCATATTATTTTATTTTCTCTATTGTCTGTTTCGCGAAGTCTGTCGAACATGTCGATATTAACGCCTTTTGTTCAACGAGTAGGTACGGGTTTAAATAAAAATTGCACACTCTACCAGAATCATAGAGAAAGAGATATAGAGAAAAAGGATAAAAACAAAAATAATATCCACTTGTAAAATATATATAGGAGTACTAGAATATTTAACCTAGTAGTCTGTGTTCATTGCAATAGTATAAGGCTACATACTAGGAATCTAGTAGCGGTTTCCTTGACAAGTACCTACCCTAACGGATCCCGTAATAATATGTCAGTCATAGAAATGAAAACATGACTGATTCATGAATATTGTGCGCCTCCACTGTATTTTCACTGTACCAATGCTATGATAATAGGCGCCCTACATAACACCATCAAAATATTTCAATCTTCGTGATAATATATTCAAACCTACAAAATAATATTATTACAGTATTGTGAAAAACAAAACAGGTAAATACCTACTGTCTAGAAACTTACTTAGTAGTAGGTACTTGGTAGTAATGATTTATCCCGCAAACCAAAATGCCAAATAAGTTAATTTTAAAGCAAAGATAAGCGACGTTGATAGAATGTAAAGGAGGCTTATAAAGTTACGAGTAGAAATAATGGTTCTAAACCTGGTACTGAATAAGTCATTTTATTCAAAAAATTTTGAGTAGGATGTTGGGATCACCATTCATCCATATATTCTGAGAAATAGAAGATTATGTCAGCAACTTTCTTTTATAACATGATGTTATATTGTTAACAGTCATTCTATTAATAATATCTTCCTTGCAGGAGAAAGAAACTCTCTCAGCACATCGTTCCGTCTACGATGTATGATCTTTTTCTTCTTTCGTATGCACACGACCATTGTATAAGTTATCTGGGAGTCATAGCTACGCGTCAATATTCTGCAAGTAATCTATTGCCCTTGGCGTCACCTCATGGATTTCCTCAAGAACCCCTGCAAACTTCTTTTCAGGACACCTCTCTATTATATGGTCAACAGTCTCGATCTGGCCACATTCACAAAGGGGATGGTCTCTCTTGCCCCATTTCTGGAGCAAGTACCCCCCACTACCGTGGCCAGTTCGAATCCTGTTTAAGGTCGACCATTGTTTGCTGTTTGATAACAAGTTATTTTGTGAAATTATGAAATTTATCACACATTTCCTGCCGATTTTAGGCATTCTATACATTTCCAGTAACATTTAAAATAACAAATAGATATGTGAACAAACATAACATGTTGTATATGTGCCTAATTTGATTAATAAGACGAACATAATAATAAAATAATGCCTACTTTATACTATCCCATAATGCATTATACAATGTCACAACTACATATATGCTAATCACAGCGAAAAGGATTCAGTGCGATGAATTTATCCAGTTACTTGGCTGTATACAACGCGACGGTATGTGGGTAGGTAGGTACTGTGAACAATCTATATAGGTGATTTCTACTTATCCAAATATTATGAAGAATTTATAGCTTAACTCTTCATAGGGATATGATAATAGCAATGTTTATTTCACTCAACTGAAAATTATGCCGTGTCTCTACGTACCTGCTTCCGTATTGAATTCTATAGTTACTTTCAGAAGAAATTTGTACCTATTATATCTAAAAAAGGAATCCTTTCAAGGTGGCGTTGTTTTAAACAAATTAGTAGTTGAATATATTGTATAATGATAAAGTGTCTTGGGAATAACGTGCTCTGGTATAAGTATTAGTCTCTAAGGAAGTCTTATTATCATATGTATCATGTAATTTTTAATCTATGTATAAGGTAAAGTTGAAAGGTTTCTTTTTTAATATCCTGTTTAAAATAGCTGGAGACTCAAATGGATTTACTTTAATCATATGATTCCAGGAAGTTTTGATATCGTCGCACATGAATAATTACTTTCCAAACTTTTGATTTTCCTTTGAGACCGAAATATCCTGATAGACTGGATTATAATATTATGTATAGGAAGGAAAATGACAATTTATAATTTTCTGGAGTGACCACAAAACCAATGACTATATAGGTTCTCAGTAGAATCAAAATATCTTTGTGATATCTTATCTCACGCTACAGAGGGACGCGCTTAATTAAAAGAATATAAGAAAAGGCCATATTGTGGGTCATGATGGTCTCCTGCCTGACGTATTAGAGAGAATGACCAGGGAATAAGAGGTCGCTTCTGATCTGAGCGTTTGGAGTAAGTGCGAGGACGTCAAGTGGAGTCCGAGATGCAGGACTTTGCTGCAAACAAAGTCTTGGATTGAAACAGTGAAGAAGGTATTCATAAATCTGACTCATACGGCTCAATCTCAATGGCTCATGGTGAGACAAATCTACCATGGGCGTCGCCAGCCACGGAGCTAGGGGGGGCAACAAAGGTTTAAAAATTTGGTTTAGTACGAAAAACGCATAAATAGTGCCGCAGGCCTAATTTTTTGTGAGACATATCGAAGAAATTCGTGATGTGGTTTGGTTTTCGTCATTGGTATCGTTCAGAATCTCGTGTTTCTGTTTGTATTTGCAGACGACGAGTCGCATTTTGGTATTACTTTGTTGATATTTCACTACAGATGTTGCACAACTTAATTGAAAAGGGGATATGTTAAAGATCTTTTAGCTTTATAGTGAATCGGAAAGATAGTTATTTTCAAAAGTTAGAGCAAATATTGATAGCTGTTTAATGGAGTTAAGTATAAGCGTTAAAGCTCGTGACCCAACTCCGATGTTAAGTTTCAAAATCGCATGAACAATGATAAAATGGTAAAAATAGCGTTTTTTTTTTCCTATTTTTTGGGGTAAATTTCTCTTCAATCAAAAAACTTTTACGGTCATTCCTAGATTTTAATGCATATTATCAATACTATAAAAAAAACTCAACGAGTTTCTTACTCCGGAAAAAAAGACGGAAGTTTTTTTCACATTTTTTTGTGAGAAATCTACACAAGATATAAAAAATCTTTTACGGTCATTCCTTATTTAAAGGTTCAATATTTCTACTTTATTTTTTCCAAAGTATATTTAGTAAGGGATGTTGAGATCTAATGTCTCCCGTTTTTAGAAATTTTAGAAATGTCAATATGCGTCCTCTTAAAAAGGGCTGAAAATAAACTCCTTATTAGACACGCCGCGCCGCTTTAATAATCTGACGCAATATGTAGGAAGATATTGTAGATAATAACAATATAACTAAGCAATATTATATAGGATTGATGTGTTTCTCTCTCCGCATGGGGGAATAATATTGATTGTCCAAGGACTGTAGAAACCTTTTATCCAATATAATACAATATTGGAAAATAAAAAATAATTGGTGGATTGTAGATTTCTAAATAATAATAATAACACGGATGACAGGGAGAGAAAAGAAGAGAAAAAAGAGACAATGTACCATTACGATGCTTTATTTTTTATTATCTACTCCACGTTTTAGTGGTAGGTAGGTGTTATTTATTTGGGCCATTATTTTATTTTTCTAACAAATTGACATACAGTCGTCCAAATCAAACAGATTTACGGTACCTCTACTTACTACTAGTATCTTATAACGATCTCGGCTAAACAATCGAGTTCCTAGAGTTTTCATATCAGCCAAAGACGTGACTTAACAATACTTGTATGTACATAATATTCATTTTAAAGAATATATCAAAGACTACCATCATGTGATACTTTCTTTAATTCTGTCAAAGAATTATGAGTATGTAGGTACGATTAGATATCGATTTTTTTTAATTCTTCATTCCTACGAATTTCATGTTTGCCCAACTTTAGACCGTACAAGCTTTTTTATTACAAATTCCTAAGAATATATATTCTTTTATTCCTTGCTCATATTACATTCGTGGGTTTATAAAATTCATCAATTTATTACTTAAACGGAACAGTATGAAATGAAATCGAAAGCAATAAAGCTATTTTTTCTACCTAATCCTGTGGTAATTGAATTTTTAAGTTGAATTGATTCGAGACTACTCCAAACTTTAGTTTTGCAAAATGCAAGTTTTTGAATCTGTCTTTCATATATAGTATGTACACCGAATACAATTCAGCTACTATGATCTCTTTTTAATTTAAGTATTTGGTATTACTCTATTAAATTTTAAGATTATATACTCTATTCCGATAGGTTGTCATAACCGTAAAGGAATAACAAACGTTTTCTATAATGTAATTATTATTAAATAGCTATCAGTTGTGTAAGCTTTATACGTTGTTATGAGTTTTCCCCGCAGAGTTCCATTAACTCTCATATTGACGTTCACGTATCTAGATAATTGCCTTAATAAAAACGAGAATATGCCATATACAAATTAATTTCAAATTTGATTAAAAACATAATATAAAAAGCAGATTCTGTTTTGTCCTACTTTGCCGTGTATAAAATACTTAATATAACAAAGACTCGTTTAATATTTTAGCAAGCAAAGATGCGATGGTTGTTATTATTTTAAAACTTAGGAGGCAGTTGAGGTTTCAATTAAGAAGATTACTTTACCTACCACTTATCATTCACTTAGCGGGGTTCATCAATCATTGTGATTGTATTATGGGGATATATAAAAGTGACCTAAGCTTTATTCCGATGATATCCTTAAAACCTTCTCTTTAAAAATGTACTTAACCTCTTTTTAATATCCTTGATAGAAAAATTAATATCGTGATGAAGGAAATTAAAGGAGATTTTTATATTTATATTAATACTCAACAAACATTTCTATAAAAAGAATTCGAGGATAAATATAAAAATAAGTAATATTGACTAGAAGTTCCTTTGTAAAACTTATGTTCGTCTTCTGGAACACTGCCGTTTTTAAACTATTAATAAAGGTCTATTTATTGACATGAAGTTAATTCGACTAATTAATTAATCAGCGACAATCATCTAGATAAGGATTTAAATTATTTAAAGAGGAAAGAATCTCTTAATAATTGCTAGCATACTCATTCTCTGCAGAAATCATCTGTAAAAACCAGGTCAGCGTTTTACGAAAATCGTCATTCGGTATCTTTTAAAAATATAGAAAGCCTTGGAAATTCAGGAGGTTATTCGGGAGGCTAAAACTATGGTGAAGATTTATAGTCGACTTAAGAAACTATTTGTTTCTTCAAAATATTTCTTTGCATATAAATAACTACATACATTCAATGAATAGCAGTACGATGTATGAATAAAGAGTAGAATGAACAGAAACATTTATAAATAAAAGTTCCACCCAAGATATTTTATTTTAATAGACAGACAAGTTAAAAACAGTAAAGTAATATCTACTATACACGATAGCTACTAGGCACAAAACGTAGGTAGTTTTATACGAAATACAATGTTGAACCATCAATCAATATATTATTATATAGACAAGGTGAAGGTAAAGATTTCTTCCCAATATCTTATCCTATGACTGCTATTCAATATTTTATTTTCCGCTAGGTATGTATATCGTACCGTAATATTACAGACAGTAAAGGATCTATATATTTCAGTGGCCGCGGGCTTGATGTTCTCGCTCCCTATCCATTCACAAATCCCATATCTAAGCTCATATAAGGCTATAAAATCTATATCTTCACACCAAGATGTAATGAGGAATAAAATGAATTTCACAATAGATACAGTATTGATTGTTCTTATGCCAAATATATAAATAATTCTCTATAAATAAAAATATCTCCTATTTTACTCTCATTGGTTTACACACGTAGATGGCAGCAGATAGGCATAGCCCAAGAAAGAAGACAAGTTTAGAAGAGGCCTACGCCTATATCCAGCAGTGGAACGCAAGTGGCTACAAGTAAGTAAGTAATAACAATTATATCTAACACACGTTACACATTTATACAAAATTGATTAAATGTTAGGTAAATTAGTTTTAAGCAGTTTCTTGAACTCAGAGAGAGCCTGCGACTTGCGTATTTGCACAGGAAGGTTTTAACCAAGGGACCAACTGGACTGAAGGCTATGATGAACCTGACACCAGAATCTGAGCCTGATCTGAGAGAATATATTTATTTCCTCTTATTTAGTACTTGTCGGTGGCAAAGTTCTGTTATGTAAGATGGGGCCATACCTTGAATTGCCTTGAATGTTATAAGACATAACTTGAACGATATGATACTAGGTAGTGATCAATATAGTTAAATGTACATCGGATAGTATTAGAAGAGCCTGATGTAAAATGAAAATCAGCTCTCAATGGCTTCTTAATACTTAAGAACGAATAGCATGAACACATAATTAGGCACATGAAGAAAAAAAAAGTGACAATGAATAGATTCTATAGACTAAAAATTATAGCAAAGTGTAGTGAACTGCATTCTCTATGAACTACATACGACAAGGTTTTATTTTTACCTCTGGAACAACTTTATACGAAAGAATCTGGAGATATCAGAAAAGGTGTTACATTATGTTTTTATGTATGTAGTGACTGGTCAGAAGTGCTGAAAAAGTAATCTCAACGAAGCGTTAGAAATGTGCATTTCATACAATATGGTCAGCATCCCATATTGTGAAGAAGAAAAAGTAGATTCGATTGTAAGAGCGAGCTTATTCTGGTTGCTGTATTTCGAATAAAAACGTTCTTCTATATAACGTTGTGTCGTCTCTTAAGCATACATATAAAAATGGAATTTTGTAAGTAGGTACCAACAACTGTATGTTTTATATTTATATTGACAACATAAGCTGACGACTTGGCACTTCAAAAATGAATAACAGAAACGTTTATTAACGACAAAGATTCTTTATAAATGTATGTTTATGAGAAAGATTATTTCTATATCTACATGAAGTCTTTGAGGTCAAGAGAAAGTACGCAATTTATTAGTACCATAGAATCAAAACTGTGACTAATAGCTGTCATGCATTTCCACTTTAGTTTTAATCCCACTTTTTTCCCATTATATCGTGCCTGTCGACTATTCATCTTATTTCCGTAAAGAGTACCTATGCTTATTGACATTTCAAAAAATTCTAAAAACGGGAGACTTTAGATTTCGACAACCTTACAAAATATGATGCTTTGCAAAAAAATTGTATAGTTACATTGAACATTTATCTAGGGAATAACCGTACAAGATTTTTTCCATCTTGTATAGAATTCTCAAAAAAAAGTATAAATTGTCTGCAGTTTACTCATTAATTATATACCGAAAATTACAATTTGCATATGCTTCCCTCTAGCATTTACAACCATCGTAATTGAATCAGAACTGAACGAAATAAATGGTCGTGTATTTTCAATTAATAAAAATTGACCGGTAATGTCATACATAGGTGTTATTATTAATCCGAAATGAGAACTACGTTTTTACAAAAAAGTATTAAGAGTGTGCATACCGACATTTCAAAAATTTCTAAAAACGGGAGACCTTTTATCTCGACAACCGTTACTAAATATGCTTTTGAACAAAATAGGGTAGATGTATTGTATGTATGTGTATATAATGTATGCCACCTTAGTACGGGCTTTGCCTAGTTAGGTGGCAAAATTGTGAATGTATTTATTATGTCTGTTTATGAAATAAAGTATTTATTATTATTATTATTATTATTATAGTATTGAACCTTTATCTAGGGAATAACCGTAAAAGATTTTTTATAACTTGTATAAAATTCTCAAAAAAAAAAATATTTTATTTATATATTTATTTTTCTGTACTTTTTCTCCGAAAGACGGAAACTCGTTTCCCAAAAGTCGCGGAGTAATTTTTTTTTTGTCCTGATAATATGCATCAAAATCTAGGGAATGACTGTATAAGATTTTTGATAGACGCAAAATTAGCCCCAATAAATGGAAAAAACGCTATTTTTATCATTTTATCATGCGATTGTCACGCGATTTTGAACCTTAATGCCGTGGGAAATGTCTGAGACGTCATTCCTGGTGCCATGCCCCTAAACGATAATAATCGTATCGCTTAATACTTAAAGGTAGGTACAATGAGAACTTATTCCTAACACTCTTTTAATCTGAACGAGGGTTAGGGTGATTACGCTTCAATCTCTTTATAGCTAAAAATAAGGTTCTGTCTTTTTTCAGTAATTCCTTGTAATACGGGAGTAGATTGTACCTACTGTAATTCAATTTCGTTTAATGGTATGCGATGTTTGTTTTTAATTAAAGCATTATCAAACCAGGTGCTTGGAGTAAGGTATAGAAAATCAACACAGCAAATAATATTACGAGTTTGCAATTATATGAAACATTTGCATAATGACCGTACTCATATTACCGTCATTAAAGTATTTCAATATAATATCATTATTGGATAGGTAAGTATAAATGTTACAAACATATATACAGTGCCGTTTCAATTCAACTTGAATCAGTTTTCTACGGAACCAATTATTTTATCAATACTTGCGAACGCGACTCTTAGACATATTTTCTTTTGGATTTCTTGATATCAAAAATCGTAGTGCCTCTTTTGTATTTGTCCGTCCCACAAGCATGGTGCTAATACAGAATGATCTGCAGATTCAGAATGGGCCTCGCACGTGGACGTAGCAACAATAATTGGCTGGTAATACCATCCCCAATTCATAAGATTTCTACCTACCAGAAATCTCTCCTACAAATATCCAACAAAGTGTAGCAACCGATCTTGAAAGAGCCTTGTATTGCATTGCCTGTTGGAGTGTCCGTAGTGTCCAATCACCTATACTAAGTGTATATTATATCTGATCTAGTCCTCGTGCTGTTCTCTTCCCACAGTACCTACTAGAGATCAATTTAAACAGTATTTTTTAATGAAGAATGGTGATATTCCTGCATATATCCAATAGAATTCTATATAACCCCTTATATAATATTAAAATCCCTTTAAATTGGAAATAGTTGTCTTGATTGACACGCACTGCATTATTAGGTATGTAAATTCGAATTATTAGTGTCAGGTGGGTATTCTGAAAGGCTTTACAGGGTGCCTTCGGCATCAAGTCATCAAGTTAGGCATCGAATATCAACGTACGTTTACATACAAATTAACTCGCTAAAAATCGCAAAACGTAATTTATTTTTATGCAATTTATTCCTAAAATAAACAAAAAATTGTTTAAATTATAGTTTTTGTATTAAGTAAATATAAATATTAATTACCGAACGGACGTTTATTCAAAGGTTTGAATGTTTTTCTGAAGCTTTTGTAGGTTTAATTAACAATAATATCTACAAAAAACTTCGTGGTTTGGGGCATCCACAAATGAAATATTTTCAACAAATGTCTACTTATACTAGGTATATTATTGCTAAAGGTACAAAATTATACCTAACATACAATTAGGTTTCTTATGTTTTTCATTGATTGATTGAATCAATTGTGGAATGGTGGTAAAGTAGACATCTACTCAGTAGATGCTTAGGAGAGACTTCTGGTGTGATTGTGAGGTAGATCGGTAGCGGAACTCAAAATGCTTGTCGAACACTTTCGGGATCTGATAACAATCTATGATTTCAATGATCAATTTTATACAAATAACGGCATAAAATTATATCGGTACCTACCTACCTCCAGACTGATCGAGTATAACACAAACATAATAAATCTTAAGTTCTTATATTTCGATAGCGCTACATCGAATACAAGTTAATATTATTTGTGAAAATTATTGTCACTAGATAAATAAATTATTTACTTAGTATGCCTACATAAAACATCCTTTGACATTTCTTAAATTAGATAGATTTGATGTTAATGTTTGCACACTCCAATATAATAATATTATTCTCTACAAGACAAATAATATAAACGTGTATCTATTTAATAAATTACCTACTGTAGAAGTCCCTTTGTAGGTTTGGTACTTATTTTCCGCATCCGAAGGGGTTGTTGTTTATTATCTGTGTCAAACTAATCCACAAAGGTATGTTGCGAATACAATTTGAGAAAAATAGACTCGATTACAATTTTAATTACATACCTTTTCGGCGGAGCAAATCTTAGAGGACAATTAATTTTATTATAAGCATGTAGGTATCTCTGGATAAGTACGTGTGTAGATTATAGTATTTATACTATAACTACACTAGACATTACACTACACTACAGCGCACACCTTTGACAAAAAATACCTACCTACATTTAACAGATACATTTGTAATAGAAATTTCCTGGGATGCAGTTGGACCATGGTTTCACTCCTTCTCTTTTCTGATATTTTCCGAGAATCCTGTAAGAATCAGGTGTTTGTAAAACTTCCATAACACACTCCTATCTTCTTCAGCAATGAACTCAATTTGATTGTCATAATATGAACCTACATGTTTGGGCAAAGAAACTCTTATTTGCATTTTTATACACACACCGCATTCGCTGTATACTAGATATTTGCGATTTACTGTGAACTGTGATGGCATACGAAGAATAAAAATTACAATACGCAGTACGCACCAAAAGATGATTTCACGAGTTGGGATAATAAAAATCTGTAAATCTTCTGTGCTTAGAGTAACTGGAGTAAGTCAGTATTAATCACAAAAATAAATAATGTAAAATTTAATAAATAAATGAAAAGGGTAAATAGTCCTTACTGGTATAATAAAATGGATTGCCATTATTGTCTTTCATTAGTGACACATTATATGCATCATTAAAATCTGGATATAGGTTCCCAGAGAAACCATAATGTAATATTGTAGGAGTGAAAGCAATGTAATTTTGCAACAATTTTAATGACGGATGGAAGGGTTCCTGCTGAGAAACCGGTGAATTAAATTTCAATATTGACTCTCCCCTCCGATAGAGTCAATGTTCGATATATTGTTTTGTGGGTGGATTCATACTTATTGGATCTACTGATTACCCGCCCTGACCCATCTTCAATATCTCTAAGCGAAAATCCAAAGTATTTTTTGTTATATCTCAAATACCTCGGTGAATAATATAAATTAAGTAGGTAGCTATATAAAAATCCTATAATTTTTCATCTCTAATTTATTTGGAGTCCGAGCGCTTCAGCGACTTGATGCCTTCGGCGTAATATTATTTCCTTTTGTTTGCCCTACTGAGGGAAAAAAATGTAGTGCGATAATAATAATAATATTTTTAATCCTATCTAGTCCATCCCAACAATTCTGTGAGTAATGACGTCACTATAAAATATCACTTCCAGTTTTATTGTACCTACTGAACATACAGCAGACACTCGTCAATCTTCTAAAACAAGTCCTTCATTTTTAACAAAGGGTCTTAACTTTTGACTTGTTCCAGATATTATTTAACTTAGTGTTATTAAAGTAGGCTTAATGGGAATGCTCATATTGTTCATGCCGTTTTTCGCTTCTCAAATTTTCTATTCATCCGGGTATTTGTATTCTATACAGTTAAACGAAGATTTAAAAAAAAAGTATATACATACATGTTTTACATTTCTACATACTTACATATTTAATTTGGGATTTACTTTGACCTCCTGTTTATATAAATGTCATGTTTTGATTTATAATAAATACCTAAACCTCTTAGGGATGGCATTAAATCCAATACTTGTTTCTTACTTATATTTTTTACTTTGTTATATTGTGTATGGATATTAAATAAATGAAAATGAAATTTCCAAAAATCACTTCTAGTGGATGCTTTTCACATAAAACCTGTAGGTTTACCATTTAAATTCCAGTATCCTGGGATAACCGGTTTGAGCTGTGCGTATATCAGTCGTATTATCTGTGAGGACACTTTGTTCTATATAAATATATGAATTCAATATAGACTAAGTACCTTACCTGCCAATTCATTATTATTTTAGAAGAAAGTAATCAAAGATGGAGGTCACGAAATTTGTTGTGGTTCAATAAATAAACATAACCAAAGCATTAATATTGGACCTATAAATTATAGCGTTGACAACGAGATTCTTCAATTTGTCGATAGGATCGGACAACTCAAACGATTTGGCAGACGTGTTACGAACGGAGTAAAGTGAAACGAATCACCACCGATACGTGACCAGCCTCGATAATAATTTGAGCTCACCCTTCCCTCCCCTTCAATATGAGTATAATGTGTTGAGGATAATTTATAGCAATATCATTTTATTATATTTACTTTACCATACCTCATTTTCAACGTGTAAAAGCGTCGGTTGAAAACACACGTATAAATCATTACGTTATATGAGTATGTACTTTAAGTTGGTAGGGTGGTGTTAGATATTAGGTCCTAAAGAACTTTGTCACTAATGGTTGAATATTCAGGGACGACGAAATAAAACGGGAGCATTAAACTTTTAGAACCAATCTAGATACCAATACATATTAAATAATAGGTACACAACATTTAATCTATATTGTTGTTTCAATTATATCATCGCCGATAGCTAGTAATCCAGAGAAATAACATTATATAAATATTAAATCAACACGTTTAGATATACATATTAACTCACATTTGTAGTATAATACTACAGTTGGAAATATTTGCAAAAGACTTTTTGTCAATATTCATTACCGTTGATTTAGTAGATTTATTATACAAATATGCAAAAAAAAGTAAAGAAAAATCATGAAGAGGAAAATTTGTAAGTACAACCAAAATACTTTCATTTCATATATGTAGTTCACTCACTATTCATACCTTTGGCTTCCATCAAATTTATGCAATCGCTATATGTACTCGTAGTTGTAGGTACACTCATATTTACAAATATAGGTACCTTCTTTCTAATATTTTTATCAATTATAAATGGGTTACAAAAATACTTTAATGATATGAGATGTCACTTATAGTTTATCCAGGTATTTCATTCTGAATCGCGAAGCGTTCACATAATATATAAAATAGCCTGGAAGCAAATTGGGTTCAAGCAAATAAACGAAAAACACATAGCTATTAGGTAGGTAGCATTAAAAAAACGTAGGTATTAAATAACAACCGAGTACGAGGTTGATAATGATATTACCGAAGAATATGTGATATGATAATATAATTTTATGTATTGTTTGAGGCGGAGTGTTCAAATCTTATTCTGGTTTTGCATTAGCCGATAGATAGATGTATGAATCAAAGGTTTAGTTTTTGATTTAAATAATGTTTGACAAACCCATTTCCATGTCAATCAATAAAAAAATGCCTTTTTTCTCAATCTCCTTTGGACACTTTCTCTCTACTTGATAATGAAGTGTTTTCTTCGTAATAACTCTAATGCTAATATATTTTACAAGAAGCGTAGGTATACTATATATTGTGCAAATGAAGGAAAGTATTATTATTTATTAAGGTGGTTAGCGCAGTTGATTGGAAGACTGTCGAACTGTCAAGTAAACGTTGTGGTCGTATCTCATTGTCTACCTCCTTCACTCTAACGACACAAGGTAGGAAATGCCTTATTGTACATAACTAAAGTGAGTTGCACTTTAATTACATTGTAGCACGTAATTTTAATATTATTATACGCTTCCATAAAACGAAGGAAATTCTCAATTGTATTCTATTTATCAACGTCTGTAAATACTATGAAAAAGCTCTTACAGTGTGTCAAATAGAAAGACTGGGTTGATATAATATTTTGATGTAGAAGAGAATTTGTGATTGCTAGAAAACGTGTTCCCGCAAGGCACAAGATGTAATGGGCTAGAATCATATACGCATATTATTATTAGTATGTTGATATCTACTAATGTACCTACGTACGAAAATGTAAGGATAATTTAAAAAAGGGTAGGTATATGTATGTAAGACTGTGAAAGAGGTGAAGAAAAATAATATATATCACCGAAAATGTGGGAAATAGTAATATGTTATTCCAGAAAAATCTGACAGAATGAAGAATGACAGGTTTAAGTAGATCAATCTAGATAAGAAACTTGTGCATGAATGAAGACCATTATTTAGAATCTGCACTAACCCCTTTTTAGAAGGAAACAGCATTAAAACCCACTTTCAGATAGGTACGCTCTATGAATAATATTATACGGAAGCTTCCTTCATGTGAAGTAACATTTACGTACTTTCAGACTTAACCTTCATTGTAAAAACCATAAATTTGTAACATTAATTTACACGTATAATGTGCGAAAACATCAGATAACTGTTACTTATATTGTACTTAAGTATAGCACCTTGCTGCGAATAATAATAATGTTATGTTTCCTACCTACATATGTACTGCTAACAGTCATGGTACTAAAACAACATTTTTGTTTATAGCTCGCCTACATTATAACACGTCATACTATTATATGTGAACAAACTCAATACAAAAATACTACCTCGAGACAATAATGTATTTAATTTAATTCTTTTCAACGTATGTAAGTACTCGTATATTATTTAGAATTGATGTACAAAATGGTGGGTCACTCGTATACCTATCGCAATTACTTCTAATTAACCCATTATGATGAGCATACGAAACGAATTTCCAACTCTGTGTTTGCGATTATAATTAAAGGTAATATTGAATGAGTATCCAGAATCCAATATTGAATATGCGATTGAATTAAATTCAAGTGTAGTGTAGATTAGCTATCTAATAATGCATAGGAATGATGTTGCTTTAAAATGAATTCCTCTTAGCAACCATCGCATACCTATCTACACACATAATATAGGATCGAGGCTAATGGGATTCCGGCCAGATTCACTCATCAAGAGGATAGCCTAATTTGGTTATCATTTCCAATATTCAATATATTATAACGCCTATATGAAACGGCCCGGGGTCCTGTTTGCTACTTTGTATGTTAATTTTATTATCATTATATTATTTCCTGAATGTAAAGTAGGATGTCCTCTACGTTCCTTTATGTTAAACAATTTACCTAACTAACAGTTATGGATATTTTATAACAAACCTTTTGGTGAAATCAATCTGTTCTTACACACATCAACTCATAGATTGGATGATTTAGCAAATCTTTATCGTAATATTACCACAACTACACTTCTCAAAATATTTAACCTAAGTGGCTCCCATTATTATAAACATGTGTTGATCTTGCCCGCACAAACAATCTTGTTCATAGATAATATTTTGGTATGCACATCGACATGCTTATTTAAAATTCAAGAAATATTCTCATTTAGATTGTGCTGATTTTTTATGAACTTATACAAACTGTAAAATCATCAAATATCGTACTTCTTCTCATCCCAATGGCAATAATTTATTTCCGTAGAGAAAGAGTAAAATAAGGTATAGGAATCTACAACTTGGTCGGATACTTGTCGACTTGTGTATGGCCTAATAATACATACCTACCCTCAAAGTATTCGAAATATTTGGTTTCTCGCACGTCAGTTAGGGGCACCTTATTAATATGAATCATATCTGAATAACAAAGCAAACAATAATCTTAAAAATTCAAATGAGAATAAAAAAAATATTTTATTACACAATTTATCAATAGTCATTTCATGGTAAATATGAGGGCGGTGCCGCGAAAGAAACTGACTATCTGAATATAACGCTAAAGTAAAATGTATCAATAATGTTGTGATATAAAATGCTTTTATTTATTCCCACAGGAAATTTATTGATACATTTTAGTCATATAGAGCGAATGAAATGTTTGAAGATTATTATTACTCGTTAAAAATGTTTCCGCGGTTGATTGTTTTTATTTTCTACTATAACATCTACCTATCTGACACAGATAAAACAAAATACGTTAAAAAAACATACACATCCATTTTCAAACAAGGAATAATGAAACTAATTGGATGAATATTATTTTTACCACCGTTGATTTGTGATGGTTTGGTATTCGAGTCATTTACTTTATTTTGATTTCTACGGTCTTTTGCGATCGTAAAATCGAAATAACACAATAAAATGTGCATTACTTTGGTAAGTATCGATGTTTGCAAATACTTTCCAAGTAATTCAATAATATAAATACAGTGTAGCTTTACTACTTTGGACTAATCAAATAAGCACTAAAATATGATTAATATATTAAACTTTGGTTTATGGTGTATTGTTGTTTCATATGATTTGGTATAAAACCCTATAAGGTATGAATTATTTTTATAGACGATTGGTTCAACATAATTCATATCTTTGTTATAAAAATTACATAAAATATTTTACCGTGATTTAGAAGAATTTATTACCGTGAAGTAGGTACGTACCCAGCATTTTTTTATGAAAAAAAAAACTCAGTGTTTCGTAGTAGAACTATACATACATTGGGCAACCACTAGCAACTTCTTACGCGCGAGTAGAATGGTAGTCATTTGTAATAAAATATATTTTTTCACAAACTTTTGAATCCTGTTGTGTTGACATTTTGGATATAAAAAATAGTAATGGTTAATATTGATTTTTAATAGTTTTTCATTAATATTGATTATTATTTCGAACATGTTAATTATAGACGAATTATGGTTTTACAAATAGTTTTTTAAAAGCTCCCGGCGTAATAAATTCAAATGGAATGATATTTTTTAACTGTACGAAATGAAAATAAAATAAATACCCAGAAAGGGACTGCGGGCGAATTATAATTGAGGCAAATATTTTTTTATTAAATTGAATTATAAAAAAATACTTCACCATGCTTATTATTACTAAAAGAATAAATACCCTTAGATTACTTAAAACTTTACATTAATTGTACAAAAAACTTCAAAGAGTGTTTACATATTAATCCTTTGGAGGGAGGCTACAATTTCGGTTATTAAAAATGAAGGAATATTTTATATCAGAGCCAGAATATAAAAAGATTGTGGTGTGATCTTACACGGTTACCCCTTTATTGAGAATATTACGGTATACACCTCAATAGTATAATAGTCTTAGTTAGAGAATTATATTTATACACGAATTGTGAATTAGAATAATTTGGCTTTGAGAAATTATGCACAAAATTTTTGTAATATTAGGAAAAACTGTTAGTGGTTCCGGAAATTGTAAAAAAATAGGGAGCACTGGTGAAGAAAGTCAAACCCTTTCGGACTCGACTCAACTAAGGGCGCTGTAGTAGTGCATACACACAACCCTGTGATGCAGACACCACACCACATTAGGTGTAGAGAGACGTTTGACTCCATCAATATGTATAGGTATGTAGTTTTATAGTAGTTATATTGTATGGTACGACAACATGCCAGACATTATGAGTGCAGATATACGAGTAATTATAGTAGGTAGATATTAATGATATGAAAAACAGCATAATTATTAGCCACTATGTGGTTTAACAATACACGTAGGAGGTACGTAAATTTAGAGGGTAATCTAACGACAAAGCAGGTGCATTACGATTTTGCAACAACACAATAGTGAACTCAAAGCATCATAAAGTTTGATGTACTTTATTAAACAATTATATACATTGGTGTGACATAGGAGTTTAATACTGCGAAATATAATGTTAGATTTAACACAGTAAACATCGCTCATACATTCACAACTATAATAATAATTCATTTGTCATCTTGATACACGGTAATATAAGTTGGTAGTGCTACATACAATATTACAACACAGAAGAATCGTTTGAGGGGAGATATAAAGTATAAATCAAATTTTCACGTTACACCCTTGAGGTTACCGGGAACAAATGGAATAAAAATGTCGGCCAAAGACCTCTGACGTATGTCTTATTTGTCAATCTAAGGTTGGCACACATGCCGACCCTCGTCACTTGGCTAAAGTGCAATGATGCTTGATGTAGGTGAACGGAAGTTTCTTGTTAAAACGTACCTACAATAGTGGCGATAATATTATACTTACTACTAATATACTGCGTGAAGCTGAAGAATTACTTATAAATTTAGTAGGCATTTAATTTGCTTAACATGACTACCAAATTAGATTTGTACGATTATATAACTATAAATTTATTTATAACATATATGCGAGATGTCCGAGAAAACATGAAAGGTAGTTTGCTTATAATAAATTGCTGATTACCACACACACCTAGGACGAATTTATTTCTTATTAAATCTCAATAATATTATAATCGTCGGTACGTATGCTAAAAAAAATACACAAAGTGTATACGAGTATATAGGGAGATTATATCACTGTGATCAAACAGGTAAGCTTTCAAGTCTGTAGATAATCAAATAGAATTACTTACACGTAATCCATAAAATTCCACCCGGACTTTGATAATTTATGCATGATATAGCCGATGAAGTTAAATTCGAAGCAGGTATTGGTTTTTTATTCGAGTTTGCGGCATTAAAAATATTACTATACAACTAAAATCTTTTGGACAGAAGAAACTGGATACAAACAAAAACATCATCTCTTGTTTATTCCGTTCCAATTAGCAAGCAGCTCATTTCATTTATCTAATCCGACGACAGTCTTCTCTACTACTTAAACTATGCAGAGCAAATTACTTACGTCAATAATCTTGCAAGTGAACAATAACAAATGCGATGCATATTAATTATAGTATATACTTCACAGAGTTTGAAATGAAATGATTCTTCATTATTATTTTCACAAAAGTAATACAGGGAAAATGAAGTGATTTTTATACTTGAATGATGATATGTAATTATCACCTTTCCATTATATTTAAAGTGTTCGTATAATCTGTCTAAGTGTTCATGAGGAAATCCCCTCTGAAGTCTCAATATTCCTTTATGTCTCTACGAGAAGTGCCTAGCTACATAATCGCACGTGTCTGTGATTTGCGTGTGTGAAGCATGTCCTCTATCAGCTTTGTTCCAGCCTTTGATGTAATAATAATTAATACTAGGTAAACGTATAACAGATAATATAAGACCATATACCCACTTATATTATCCATAGGCAAGTAGGTAGGTACTACCTAGATGTTTCATCAATTTGTTAGGCCTATAATACTATAAAGCTAATGCATTTAGTTTAATCAAAGTTAATTCTCATTGTGATATCCTATTGACCAGTTAAACGCATATCAAAGATATCAAATTCTATTTAGTAGCCTGTCTGCATACCTAATTATTATCATACAACTATGTCAGATAAGTTAACTTAGGTATATAATGTACAGTACGTATGTAGCTAAGTATTTAGTTAATTCTCTGACTGGTTATCAATCAGTTGGCGTGAGGTGCACTTTGATATAAACAATATTCCGAAATCTTAATATGTTAGAAGATACTGAGTCTATGGTTGATATTATACCACAAGTACTTGTTAACTACAGACTTGAAACATTAATTAAAAGATAACGATTGGCGCTATTAAACAAGCTAACTTTGTTATCATTATTCCATTATTTATGCGTGATTAATTGAATGCTTTTGCACTACTATGTTCATGTAAACAGAATGACGTCACATTGTTGTGTTCGTCACAAATACTTACATAGTTTTAACTTCGCATTTCTTATTTTGATGAAAACTTGTTGACTAAATTGATTCCGAATTTTTGTGCCATGCAGCAATTTGTTCGGCATTGTATGAAGACTACGTAATATGACTTAAATTTAGTCCCTAACGAGTTGTGTTAAACACGTTTTGGTTGTAAGGTTTCTATAAATATATATAAATTTTATGAAAATATACGATTCCTAAATACAAGAAGCATTCCATATAGAATGTATGCAGTAATAACTCGATCACATTACTTTGGTCTATTATAATAACTGTGGTGTCAGCAAAAACTTAAAATGTGGACGTATGTACCTACTATGCTTTAGTTTAGAGAAAAGTAACACAAGGAATTGGTTATAAAACATAAAACGATGATAAGAGATAATTCAATATCAGTCCTCTGACATATCAAGAAAATATTTGAATATTTTTGGTCGTAAATCATATCTCCTTATTCTAATATTGAGACAGTATGAAAATTCGTATTACGCCTAGTCCGATAGATGGAACGCTACACGAAAACATTATGTATAATAATGGGGAGTAAAATATTTTGTGATCTTATTGACACATATTTTATGACAAGGCATAAATCTGACTATTCGAAGACAAAATGTCGGCTTTCTACAATTCCCTTTGTATTTTGATAAAATAAATTGCTATAAAAGAAATATTTGAATTGTATGATGTTTTATTATTACAAAAATCCTGATGTATATTTTATGAAAGATGATTATCTCTATTAAATAAAATAATTTTAGTGCTGGTGAATATTTAATATTAATAATATATTGTATCGTATATCGAAGCTGGAAGGTGATCCTCGCGGGTAAATTAATTGCTTTCTAAATATCATATTTTATATTTTCACCTTATGTTATAGAAAGCTGTGTAGTATCACTTCACGTCCTAACAGAAAGGAAGTCTCTATAGGGGTCTTAGATTTTATACAAAAATATACGTCAAAAAATAACAGAATAAAAATAAATTATATAGAAGTACATTTCAATACGGAGGTATTTTCTTTCTTCTTAAAAAAATAAGACATTCAGAGAGTTAAACAGGTGATATTCTTTTATATTAAATTTGAAATAAGAACTTTCGTGAAAGAAGATCAAAGTTTCTGAATAAAGTTAGGCAAAAAAACTAAAGCGAAAGATAAGAACCGATTTTTTGTAGACACTTAACATTCTGAGTTTTTTTTGCGTTTTGTTTTTGAAAACGAATTCTAATAGGTTATATTATAAGGTATATTCTTAAACGTATCAAACGTGTTTCTCTTGACAAAATAAGAATGATGCTAAACCTAACTGCTCAATCACATGAAGACAAAAAGTCAATAATTTTTATGGACTTTTCCACTTGATTGAGTAATGACAGTTATTAAAAAAAAACTTTATATAAGTGGAATGCGTTTTGAAAAATAAAGCGCTATATTGCCTATCACGTAATACAAATTTTACTTATGAATATGCCTATGTATTTTTATTAATTAGTGTTTCTTATTTATCTTTGATAAGCCAGGTACACTATTAAAACCCAGTGAGTTAGTATAGAGATTAAAATGATGAAAAATATTTTCTTATTTGTCTTAGAAGGACGACATGGGAAAGGCTTTTTTTACTGTATGGGCACTATAAGAATTCACTTATTAACCTACGTTAACACTGATTGGAGTCTGAAGTTAATCAAATGAACTACTTGCGAGAGAAAAACACATTTTCCAGAGTTCTCTAATAAAGTTGATTAATGAGATAGGCTGTATGTATACTCTGGTGGTTCATTATAAAAGATCGCCTTAGAAATTGACCTATTCTGGGAAAACATGTCTTATTTAACTAGAAATATTTGGCTCCGGGTTCTTTTGAATTGGGGATTATCTAAATTCAAGCTATTGTAATTTTCTATAGATTTTAAATATTATCTTCACAAAGCTTTCATATTATTTTTGAAGCTTGAAGGCGTTTATTTTATAAGAATGTGTCCTCTTTAATTTTGTTCACCCTGTAAATTCTCCAAAGATTTTTTTTGGGTCTTTAGGAGCTTTACATGATTCCCATGTCATTGTTTAAACCCACACCCCTATATTGGAAAAAGTGACCTCTTGTCATTATTATACTAAAAGTTAAAAAAGGAATATATCCCACGTATGTTACTAAAATACCTATTTTCTTTTCTGAAATTATTTGTAGATAAATCCTATAGTACCTACATATCTTTTATGTTGTATTTTTTTATTTCAATAAATACTCTCTATTTCTGTATTACTGTCAACTGTATGATAAGGATGAGAATCCTCGTACACTATTCGCGTGTAATTAAAGTCATTTCGTAGATTATAAACTCACACTAGTCTTTCGTATTATTTATTTTTATTTTATTTTATTACAATATAACACAGCTCAACGTAGCAGGAATTAACCTTTTGCTGAGATGTATACAGAAAAAGAGTTTTCCAATAACAATATTTAAAACATATAAAAAAAGGTAGAAAGTCTACAAATAGATACACATCAGCATGCGCGATGAACACTGAGTAAGTGACACCAAACACCTATTCACTTTTTAAACGGACATCCATTATATACTCGTACGGTCGAAAATCTTAATATTCTTCGAAAAGTATACTTAAGAGTATGCATACCGACATTTCAAAAATTTCTGAAAACGGGAGACCTTCTATCTCGACAACCGTTACTAAATTTGCTTTGGAACTAAATAGGGTAGATGCATTGAACCCTTATCTAGGGAATGACCGTAAAAGATTTTTTTATATCTTGTATAGATTTCTCAAAAAAAATAATTTAAAAACACTTCTGACCTTTTTTCCGAAAGACGGAAACTCGTTTCCTGAAAGTCGAGGAGTATTTTTTTTCTTGTACTGATAATAAGCATTAAAATTTAGGGAATAACCGTAAAAGTTTTTTGATAGACGCAAAATTAACCCCAAAAAATGAAAAAAAACGCTATTTTTACCATTTTATCATGCGATTGTCACGCGATTTTGAACCTTATTGCCGTGGGAAAAGACTGTGACGTCATTCCTGGTGCCATGCCCTTAATTTCGTTGTGGGTTAGAATGTTAACCATCTTCAAATCTGTGATAGTAGGTATGTAAAATAGGTAAGTAGGGTAGTACGTAAGATGTTAGGCATCTACATGTCTACTTATCTACATAAGTAGGTCCCATCGTCAACCGAATAATATTATTTATCTCAGTGAGTGTATAGATCGGTAGACGCGTAAGGATGTGTTTTACGATCTCTCCTTAACCGGCTATAAACAATATCGTCGTGGTAAGAAAACAAAGGATGGAATTTCATGAAAATGATCATTTTGCAGGCACGCGCCAGAAAACTATTTCAATGTTGGGCGCTGTGTTATATAGGTACACGTATAATATACAATATTTAAGAAAATGTAACAATCTACGCACATACTTTCTTTCCAAACTTTTGCAACTTCCTACAAAGTTCGCATTATTTACCTCGTATGAAATATTCGACCTACCTTAACCACTAAACTTAGATTAGATGTGATATAAGTACTTTCTCTCTTCTTGCGTACCTACATTCCTCACATACATAGATAGTTCGACTTATTTGTACACGTAAGACACTATTTGTATTAAAATTAACCCAAGGTATGAAGAAGTATCAGAATGACTTAGAACTAACGCCATCTACTTGCGTGCACCAGCGTAAATAAATAATAAAATCATAATTACGAGAAATAATAATGTTTTTATGTCTAAGTATACTCGACATATGAAGCGTTTTTAATGTTTTTTTAGAAAGTTGATGGCTCTCATTGTTTTCAAGATTCCATTAGTTCCATGGAAATGTCCAATAAATGCGTGGGCTTCTAGAGGGCGCAATATTACTTCAAACCTTTCCTTATAAAAAGATAATAGAAAATATAATAATTGCCCTATAAAACAAGTATAACAAAGTGTTGTACTACCTACCTATACTTTTTATGAAGGCAAGTTCATTTCAAGCGAATAAAATTGCTATTAAAATAATAATGCCAAGATTCTGAAAAAAATATTATAACCCCTTCAAGACCAAAACTGAATACGTGCGGAAAATTTAGTAAAGTAGTGCGATATAATTTGAAGATTTATATTATGGGGTTGAAAAGATTGAAAATCACTTATAAATCATTTTGATATTTTTTAGTCAGTGTACATTTTTGACATATTATTTATTGGAGGAGGAGGATATTACATATATGAATAGTCTAAAAGCCAGTGCCTATTACATATTCATTATAATATAACAAACTGAATAGCACTGAAAAGCTATTTAATAGGAAGTATTATTATAAATCAGATTGTTGAAGGATGCTGGTTTACACACGTCGCCGACAATAGTGAGAGACGACTCATATCTTGTTTCATAACTAAGCTCTCATCATCTTAGTCTGCGACTGCTACATCTCTAATACCGTGATGATATATTCATGCATAACCTTAAAAGGGAATATTTTATCAAGATGGACCGTCTTATCATGCTTACACAAAGTGTCATCATAAGCAATGGACCAGTTGCAGAGAGAAGATTACAGGAAATCATTCTCTCTGTGGCGAAAATCAAACACAAAGAAAGTCCATGAAATAATATTATGTAGAGAACGAAAGATGATATAAGAGAGGAGCATAGTTGTATTAAAACATATATGTTTACTCCAATTCTTATGGGTATTTAGTCTGCCTTCATACAATTCTGGACGTAAATATCATCTTGGCAGTCCCACAGCATTCTGCCTATTTTCCTGTTATGGTTCTGGGTTCCCTCACTGCATCATCGCTCATTCTGATCCTCTTCCTGGCGTCTGATTATTATTTAATCCGCACATACTCTTTTTACTTGACCTTTGACATATTTTGTGTAGGTAAATATGAATACCTCATCCTCGCGATTTCACCTGATGGTAAAGGTGTTTACTCGCACTAGTCGCATATGATAAAAGTCATACGAGGATTTTAAACTAATTATCAGAATTTCATATTTACCTTTTAAAAATGAATATCCAACACGTCGTTGAAAAATCTCCAAATTCACCAAAAAGTAGATTACGTAGCTTTATTTTCCGACATACTCGTATGGTTGGTTTTCAACAAAACACCATGCGGTTAGAGAGTACACAATGATGTCTGTATTTTGACTATAAAAACTCTTTTAATAAACAAACAAGAAAAATGTTCTGCCTTCTCTTATGTAGAACATACAATGTAAAGGGTAAACACAGTGCAGAACGCCATCGGGATATTGACAACAGCAACCGTAATGTAAAGATTTTCGTTTCTACACTTGTTCATTATGAAATTGTAAAACTGTATGAATATTTTAATAACATCCATCTATACCTTGAAAAAGAGAAAGTCGTTCTAATGGACTCCAGATAATATCTATTTAAAACGACTATGTATTCAGTGCAGTATTTTTTTTTTCGAACTCAGAAAACTGTTCTAAAATATTTTCGGCATTGTAGGTAACTTGTAAAATATACAATGTGAGAATATTTCGGACCTTCAACAGCTCTTATGAAAGGTTTTAACAATCAAGGCTACCAACAACTACGCTTGGAACTAACATCCACCGGCGGCCAAGATACAAAAAAGACACTGTAGTTGTATTTTATGACTGGCATATTCCGAATCACATAATATAACACAAGATTGTAGTAAAGTAATGATTGAATAAATCTTTCATTATATACCTAAGTATCTTTTTTTTTAAATTGTCATTGTTGTTATCTGATATAAGTCTTGTATCCATACTATTATTAAGAAGAAAAGATGGACCGGTGGTATTGTTCCCGTCCAGGTTTGGGTGTACAAAAAGAGCCCAAAGAAGAAAAAATTGGAAGATGTTATATGAGGCATCCAGCAGAGGAGAGACGGCTGAGACAGAAAAATATGTTTCATTGGTTGAAGGCGAACCTACAATATGTGCAGGCTGAAACGAGACGTACTATCAGTAGATTTATTTATTTATTTATTAAGTAAATATTTTTTTATGTGAATAATAATAGGTACGCCTACTTAGTTTGAGCCAATTATTATGTTTCAATTCTGTTAAATGTATTTTTATAATCCTTATTTATTCTTCTCCAACCTAATCCAACAAAAATACAAAGAATACCATAAAATATTTATACCTGTTTATTTAGAATAAAGCGTTTATTTAAACGAATATTACAGAGTTCTTTAAAGCAAAATAAATTATTATTGAATATTCACATGAAGTTAATATTCATACGTGATGCTATTTTAGGAAACTATAAAATGACTTACAAAAGAAGCAGATACTTAAAAACTTCTTTATCAAAATTCGTAATTTCTACAACCTACAATAATTATTTTCCGTGATGTTCTGGTTATAGGGGATTACAATTTTATACTTTAAAATGCTAACCACATTTAACATACTTTTATTTTATTTTTTGTTCTCTTCTTTTGACTTCTATACTTAATTTTATATTTAATCGTAGATTAGCTTTTAATTTCTTATTTATTGACGATATAATATTGACTAAACTTGTACAATCTAATTAGGTCGCTGTTTGAGCTGTATGAATACTCAATGTCCTTTCTATTTCTATGTGTATTCAGTGTCTGTGTTGTACTTATGAAATAAATAAATAAATTATACTACAACACATACGAAACAATACAATTATCTATTGTTGAAGAATTCTATGTTGATATATTACCATTACCCACCTTAATTATTTCATGTAATATTTTATTACTATACATTCGTCAATAAAAAGACCAGTTTATATGTCTCTGAAAGACAGAATAATGTAATTACTACCTAACTGATTCTGTATGTTTACACGGTATCTTTTCGGGATGAAAAAACGAATGATTATTGTGTTATTATCTACCCATTTGTAAGTCGTAACATTTTAAAATGTCATAATTGCTCCCTGAATGTATTTTTCTTTACTAAAATTCAATTTGTTGTTGAATTAAATGGCGGAGTTAAGGGGATAATAATAATTTATCGTAATATAATAATTATAGCGGTCAAAATATGAGAACAGTTTAAAAAAAATATTCCCCTGTTTTATACAAATTGATGATAACGCGGCAGAGGAAATGTATAAGTGGTTTTGAATTTTCCACGAAATTAAACTGGATACGTTCCAAATAAGCAATTTTATAACCGCACGAAGCATAACTGTATGGTATTACGCTTCATAATACTGCTGTTGTCACTTGTATTAGGTATGTAGGCAGTTGATATTACAATCCTACTACCTACATTATAATATCAAATAATACGTTCATTTCCATTGTCTACTTTATTCATTTTTGCACACGAAAGATTAATAATTACTTTTTGGTTGAATACCGTGACAAAAAATAAATTGAAATTATTTAGATAAATAGGTACTATGTAGATACATATGTACTTACTTAAACTAATAAAAAAAATAGAATGAAACCTAAAGTCCTTTGTCCAAGCTAGAAGAATATCTTGAAGTCCAGATGCTCAAGAATAGAACGAGAAAAAAATAATAGGTATGGGTACTGAGGGTAGATAATATATAATTATTTTAATGAATTCATGACAACAACATTTACAATTCTTCCTTAATTTTGGATGTTTTTTTTTTATAAAAATGAATCTGAGTTTATCGAAATAAACCCAAATACATCTTTGTACACTTAACAGAAAGCTTGAAAAGCTCGTGTTGTGAAGTGGAGTAAGTCGGAGATTGAACCTACGCCCACCGGATTAACTTACTTACTTTACTTTACGGGTCCGGACTCTAGACCTTGCCACTCCAATGTGCAGCGACAGATATCGCTTTGTGATTTGCCGTTTTTAAGTCCTCCATATTGCATGCCATCCGGATTAACATAACCGGACAGCCACCGGATTAACAGTCGAGCGCGTTACCAACCAGGCGACCACCTCCTGATGTTTAACTAGACAAGTTGAGGTGGTCGGTAGCCTGGTTGGTAACGCGCTCGACTGTTTATCCAGTGGGCGCTGGTTCAATCCCCGACTTACTCCGTTTCACAACACAAGATTTTAAGCTTTGTGTGAAGTGTACAAAGATGTATTTGGGTTTATTTCGATAAACCCAGATTCATTAAGAAAATGATATTGGATTGTATTAATGGATATATGAAAGAAGCTACGATGGCTTAGAATCTTACACAACCTACTCCGATGGAGGTAAACCTTAAGCTGTTAGACGAATTTACTTAAAAGTAATTAGGTATTCTCTATTGAAGTTTAAACAGAATAATCGCCTTATGTAAATTGATTGTTTAAGCAATATGAACGAAACTAGAACATGTCTTGTAATTTGACATGTATAACGTTCCTTTGTACACATGCAGTCCACCAATTCCATGATATCATGGCTGTGCAATATTTCAAAGAATCACGTTATTGTTTACCATAAAGGGGGCAGTAAAAAAATAAGAATCAAACGAATTTATTAAAATTAACACAACACTTGTACAATACGTACTAGGAATTTCTTTTTAACAAAGTTTCATTGAAAAGTTTTAGTAGAAGGTTTTTTTTTAAATTTATTTCTTTCTAATAATATAAAGCAATTCTTTATGTAAGACCATGAATACTTAGCTTAGCAACGGTGCAGATGACGGAGACGTCCACTGATAATATTATTTCTGCATCTTTACCGACTGTGGATTGGATTCTTAATTATTTTTATTTTATTTATTCTAAGTCACGTGAACAAAGTACTTTTTATGTAAAAGGTTCGGGATTATACACACTACTATATTTACACAAATACACTTCACATTGAATTTAATTCTATCGATTTATTCACGTACATATTTTGTCAACATACTGAATGCAGCTCTCTTAAATATTCATTGTTGGTTTATTTGTCAGAAATGAATAAATAAAATAAATACATATATACCTATTTATTATTACGTGAAAAGAGGAACTGGGTTGAGCAAGAAATTAAGACTGCAAAAGCAACATTGTTGATCTAAACTCAGTAAAGCGAACATTTATTTTTTGCGTATCGGATGAATCATAAAAATATTACAGCAATCGATTAGAGATGGATTCGATAACGGGACAGATAATATGATAAAAAAGTGATGAAAGAATGAATACCTACCTTGCTTTTTCATAGATTAAAATTAATTGTGAATTCTGCAGTGGAAAATATGTTGAATATATTGAATCGTGGGGGTGACAATCTATTGAATTGAGATTCTGCGTACACGAGACTTCATTAATATTATTCAATCCTTTGTTTGTCATTTATCTAGATACCTCTCCCCTTTTAAGATTAATTTTCTTTTGCAGTTCCATTTTTGTTTATTCCCTAATATACCTTCAGCCTCAACAACAAAATAATAATTCTTACTTAAGAGTGTGCATACCGACATTTCAAAAATTTCTAAAAACGGGAGACCTTCTATCTCGACAACCGTTACTAAATATGCTTTGAAATAAAATAGGGTAGTTGCATTGAACCTTTATCTAGGGAATAACCGTAATAGATTTTTTATATCTTGTATAGATTTCGCAAAAAAAATATTTAAAAACACCTCTGACCTTTTTTCCGAAAGACGGAAACTCGTTTCCCGAAAGTCGCGGAGTAAAAATTTTTTTTGTACTGATAATATGCATCAAAATCTAGGGAATAACCGTAAAAGTTTTTTGATAGCCGCAAAATTAAGCCCAAAAAATGGAAAAAACGCTATTTTTACCATTTTATCATGCGATTGTCACGCGATTTTGAACCATAATGCCGTGGGAAATGTCTGTGACGTCATTCCTGGTGCCATGCCCTTAATTTTGCTACCATTATAGGTATATAATCGAGTACGTAGTTATAGTAACTGCAGCAAGCATACTACTCCTATTTAGGTAAGTAAATATGATTATAGCGCTGGTTGTTCTATACCACGACCTCAGCTGCCATATTGTGTTTTGTTGTCTCCGTAATTTAATTTTATACTGGTGTAAGTAAATGCATACCTTCTACAATACATCATGCATCACTCTCTGTGAAACTATTTCTCGCTTTGCAAACTTATTGAGATTTCTCGAGAATATATCTTATTGGTTTCACACTTTATATTAGGTACCTATATTCGGCTAATATAGAGTACATATATACTTTGTTCACACTATGCACGATCCCCCGTGTAAACTTCTTTACTATGAATAACATTTTTCCATTTCTTTATTTTACGACCGTTCAATTTTTATTTAAAGATATCAAACAATCACGGATGTATATTTTTTATTTAATATGCATATAAGATGCTTTGGACGAGTGCCGACGAAGTCGAGTAGATTTTATCAGTACTATCTAGTTATTGAAACACTTAGACTTTCTATTGATCATGGATCCAAAGCAAAGGTTTTCTGTACATCAAAATCTTGATTCCGGAAACTGTGCCTAGGACTAAAGGGTCAACCGATTACTTTTATCACTTTAATACATTAAAAAAAAATGGATGATTTAGGTACCAGCTTGGTTTGGATAAGAAATTTCATACTTCGATTCATTTTGAAAATCACAAACCTTCTTACGTATGGTGGCGGTCATAGAACCCTTGTAGCCATCTGATCTCCTGAACAATTCGTCTCCGTGTCCGTCCTGTCTTTCGTCATGGTCTCAAAGTTTTCTTCCACTCTGCGCCATACACAAAATATAGTAATTTTATTTCAAGAATGGGAATCGCATCCATTTTCTCGACTTCGGAGACGGGAGTTTAATAATGTGGTCTCTGTTGAATATATTAAATGTAGAATCTAACCAACATGCTACCTAAAATAATAATATCTCTCTTCTCACAGGTGTAAGATTTACGGTGACTCTTTAGTTTTAAGAATAATGTCTATTCGTATATATGTATTGCAACAAACTGTTTAGAATTTAATCACGAGATAAAAAAAAATCTATGAATTTGAATAATAGCGGTTAAATAATTAGGACGTGTGTCTCCTACGTGCATAAGTTCTGTTAACTGTTTAAAAAATGCAGCTATAATGAAATAAAGAATCAAAACATTTGCGGAATTTTTATATCACCGTAGTTTATATTTTAACATTTTTGGTGAAATAATATTTACTCTGTGTTTTTTGTAAATTGGATAAATCGCTACGCGCATAGATTTATCAATGAATGATCATCCAAAATGGTTGTTGGACAAAATGCGTACATACTTTGACATTAATACACTTGAGCACGTGTAAGATAGATTTTAAAATAGTTGGCAATCAGCTTCTGAAACAGTTTTATTTGTCTTACATAGGATAACGTTTGTATTGAATGCAAATGAAAATAAAATAAGTTTTACAAAATACTAATAAGTTCAAGGCGATATACCTACCACAACTTGTTTTCTAAGACGGCACGAGAACGAAGAATTAATATTATGACTCCAATACAATATACATATGACTCCATAGTACACTCCTGACTCACCTGTTTGTGTTTCGTGTGGAAGGAAAACATCGTGCAAGTATCATTATGTTAGGTATTATTTGTATATTCTGTGTGTGCGGTATTAAGTTGTATCTGTCAGCTGTACATATTTCAATTCTCGAAGAGCGTTGGGACATATTAAGAGACATCTCATGTTCCGATACAAATTTCTTTGGCAAAAATATAGATATAATTTTCGATAGGTAATTCGTTGCTGGATTACAAATTCGTCAAAATATATATCATACATATACTTCATATAATAAGGTACCTGTTCATGAATTTCGATTGTAAAGCACATCGTCTAAGTAGTAGGGGCTACCTACTAATCTACTCATGGACATTTGCCGGATTTTTTCATACTAAAACAGATTTTTAAATTTGCATTTTCATGTAAGAGTTTTAGTTTTTTTGTTTAGAATTGATAGTTCACCTCCGCAGGTACAATATTTTTTATTTTTTATTTTTGCTGCACGAATTATCAGAACAAGACTTAAAAATGAAAAATTACTCCTCTATATTTTAAATAAAATCTTCTGTATATCCAGAGCTTCATAACTTATGAATCGACATTTGTGAAAAACAGTAAGTAATTAACATCCATTTTGTGGTATAAGATCATGTCGCGTGGGTGTAATTTCTGTCGATGATGAAAGGATATTTCAGGATAGTAGGAAAGCAGTGAAAGATGTAAAAATATGAATATTAAACGTTCCAGGAGTAGCCATGCTAACTAACGGCTGTCCGGCAGATGCCCAATATAGTATCCAAATAAGTTAAAATTAACAAATATAGTCCGAGAGCCCGCTGCTTAATTTATGACGTATCTGTTTTTTGATCGAAATGTGGTATAAACGATAGCTTACCAATAGGGTATTACATCGCACTAGGGTTGCCTATCAAAATCTTGCCGCAACCCCCCCTGCCCCCCCCGAAAAGGTCCCTCTTCGCGGTTTTTCGCATTTTATAGGAATATGGTAAGAGATAGAAGAAAGTAGTCCATGACAAAAATAATCCTTGCTAAATTCTCTACAAAAAACGCTACGTTAATTTTTTCATAGGACTAGTAGTTTACCCGTAATGGCCGGTCAAAAAACAGGATATTTTTTGAAAAAATAAAAAAAAAAATTGATTTTTTTTCTTTCACATTCTTCCACCCATTATTACTAACATTTTATGGAAAAAAAATTTGGCCTGCGGCGCTATATCGCTGGTTATTTTATGAAAAACTAAATTTTAAGAATTTTCGTCACTGAGTTTTATTGTAATAACTCCGAAATTATTAGATTTATGAACATAAGTTATAGCTCGTTTTGTAGCTAAGACTATGGTAATTAATTCGTTCTCTGACTATTTTCCTGTAGATCTTATCAATTTTCAACCAATTTAGTTTAAATACATTTTTTTTGTATTTTAAATGAATTTCGGTTTTGGACCGGCCATTGCGGGTAAACTGCTGGTTCTACAAAAAAATTTACTGAACATTTTTTGTAGAGAATTTATCAAGGATTATTTTTGTCATTGACTACTTTCTCCTATCTCTTACCATATTCCTATAAAATGCGAAAAACCGCGAAGAGGGACCTTTTCGGGGGGGGGCAGGGGGGTTTGCGGCAAGATTTTGATAGGCAACCCTAGTGCGATGTAATACCCTATTGGTAAGCTATCATTTGTACCACATTTCGATCAAAAAACAGATACTTGATAAATTAAGCAGCGGGCTCTTGGACTAATAGCAAGGAAAGATATACAAGGATGAAAAAATTTAGATCCCTCAAAATTTTGTATTGCATATGTATGTCAGACTTGGTAGATATTGTAGATATATCTATCTATATCTTTCTTCATATTTATATCTATATCTATCTATTATATTGATTTACTTTATTATTATTTATATTATGTAAGTTTCTTTTCTCGGGTTGACTGTAAGATATTGCGTTTGCAATAAGTCCGCCTTTTCGCACACTATCTTATTTTTGTAATTAGAAATACATATTTTGTTTTGGCCAATAAAGATTTATTTATTTATTATATATTATATTCTAATAACATATTATTTTGTGTCGCTTTTTTATATGGAAGGGATGTGCTCTCTTAACAAAAGATGTAGGCGTAATAATATATAGCAGGTAGGTAAATATATAGTGGGTACGTATGCATATGTATAAACGTGAGAATGGGAATAGGAAATAAAAAATCTACAAGCTGATATAATTTGTTCGCGGTACGTGTGGTGCTCACTAAATACCTAATATAAAATTTGGAAGGTAAAAAATATATTTGTACCTAATGGAATTCTTTATCACTGGGTAAATATTTAACAAAAAAGAGTTTTTCTTTTGTATTATCTATACAAAATTCACATGATTATTTATGCTAATGGTAAATTTAGACGTCTGTCTATAACGGTACCCGAGGAATTCCTTTAGCAACTGCTACAAAACATACCAGCAAATTATCTACATTTATATGTTGGTAGGTATGTACTATAATGGTGTCCCTGCATACTATAAGTCAATAAAGAAGTGTGTCTAATTTTTAATATCATTTTAAGGTCGTAGTAGATTATTGTGTAAGAATGTTTCAGCTTTATCAATTACTATTTGAGTAAACATTGGTAAAAGAACATAAGATAAACCGGTGAGTCACATTTATAGAGAATGATGTCATATTTATATTGCGAGTATTAGAGGATTTAACAAATAACTGTATTTGTCTTGAATGAAAGGAAATGCGTATTCAATAAGCATAAAAAGCAATCTAAAACAGTATCGCATGAAAAAAAGTAATATTATAATCACCCAAATTTCAAACAAATAATTATGAAGGTATTATTATGGATCACTTGAAATTATTGCATCCCGCATATTTGTATATACAATCCGGGGTCCAATATTAGCTGGAACAGGCTCATATAATAATCAAAATAATTATGTTATAAATTACACGGGTCATCCAGTTTAAACCAGTCAGTAATTTGTTACAAAGAAATATTTTCCGGTTCTTAATAATCACGATTTTATTGTACCGATATTTTCATAAAATTTCATACATGACTTGTTGCTTGTTTTGGTGTATAGAAACAACTATTTAGTCGCAATATCCACCCTTTTAAATATAATTAAAATATCCATTTTAATAACAGGTGTGTTGTGTAGAAACTCATAATCATCAACATCTCTACCTTTCTGCATCCATTCTTGGATATGGGCCTCCAACATAGATCTCCGAAACTCTCTGTTGGAGCCATCTGATTGTACTGTATATGGTTTACCTAATACCAGAAGAGCAGAGGATTACTATCATTGAGAGAGACTGTATTTTTTTTTAACTTTGCCAGTTCCATCTACGCGGAATGATAAAAAAGAAACAATATTATACTTTTAGCAATCAATGATTATAGTCTTGTATCGGTATAATGTCGTTCGCTTATTCGGAAGGAGAGAGAATATTACAATATTATATATGAATAGGCAGGTAAATAAATACCTTATATTAAACTGATATTCTGTAAAGTATTTATATACCTACCTGCCAGAATCAGGAAAGGAGGGTGAATAAATTATAAAGTATGTAGGTAGTACATGTATAGATACTTACCTTGCTTCGAATATTATCAATTCACAATTTATTATTGATAAAATAATATTTCGTATAAATTGGCTAACTTTCAGAGAGACAATACTCACAATAATTATAATTTATAACGTAGTCTGGCACATTGGATGATAGAAAATTTTAGCTGATTTGTGGATTTTTTTAGAATTCATAACAAATAGTCATTTTTATGAAATATTCAGGTAATTGTTTTTAAGAAATTCATAAATTTAATTCTGTATCGAACTTTACTAAGAGTACATGATCAGAATAATTCTGAGAGACTGTAGGTGATACAAATATTCGATAATGTAAAGCTTTTTTTTTAAAGATACCTATGTTTCTCGTTTTTAAAAAATGGTGGAAAAATCCATACAGCTACACTAGGAATATATTTATTTATGCTCAGAAGTCAAAAATAGTGCGAAGGCCAACCTGGCTTATAACAATCTTATGGCAGGGGGAAAATCTAAGAGGTAGGTACGTAAGTTTATAATATGGTAGCATTGGGCATAGCAGGTACATTTAAATTCACTTGATTGCTTTTGATCAGCAATAAAAACAGGTAAATTATTTCAACCTTCCATCACAGTTAGGTAGGTACTACTTATGAATTACTTATTAGCTTAGTTTCAGTGACAGTGTGTAAAATTATTAGGTATTCTTTATTTATTAATGTTGACGTGAAAAGGAGTTGTTTTTATTCGTGTTTCATTAAAAAAAAAACGTCACAATCTCCATAAATGGAGGAAGCGAAAATAACATTTATATTTCAAATATCCATATAAAACAGCATGATAGATGATATATAAATTCATTCATGAATACATCCATATAAAACAAATTGAAAAATAAAAACTGAAGGCTTTGTACGTAATAACCATACGAGTGTGCTCATAGGCGGGTAGACACAAGTTTTAATTTCAGCAACGTTTCATATTTTACTCGTTCACGCGTTGGGATACGTTCGCTTGTTCAAACATTCGGTTTATTTTAGCTGTGTCGGCATATTTTATATATGGGTGATATTCAACAGAATTACTATAGGTACGCTATCAAATCTAGAATATACTCCAATCAACCTTCATGTAATGATCTTGGTTAGGTTATTTATCTGAGAGTAGATTGTATAGTAAATATTTAGTTAGCACGAGGAAAATATTGTAGAATCAAACATTTATACCGAAATACAAGTTTCACCGTAATTTTATAAGTACATACGAGTATATCGGAGTACTAGAAATGTCCTTAATATATAATTTAATACATTGTTTTTCATAATCACATTTTTTCTGACAAAACAATTTATATTAGCAATTAAGAAACTCCCCAACCTGTTATTATCTTAGAGGAATGAAGAAGGAAAGTAAAAGGCAGGGGGTGGAGATTACAAAGAAACAGGCACGTTTAATAATAGGTAGGTAATAATAAGTGACAGTAGGACTTAGGATTCTTCCTTCTAATATGTAGGTAGGCGCTACTACACTTATAATAACTGATAATAAAATATTACTTACGTACAAATGAAATGTTGGAATTCCACCAAAAACAACAAACTCTCATTATTTTTATAAATGTGTTGAATTATTATTTGTTGTTGCGCAATAAGGGACGTGGAAAAGTTTTAGGCCACTCGAGTACTTAACTAGGCATGACTTTGCACACTGTGATTTTATGTACATGATACCTACATATTAGTTGTTGAAATCATCAAGCTATTCGAGATTATTTAGTAACATGCCATTACAGTACATTTACGTGAAATAAATTGATCAGACACAGAAGAGTAGGTTCAAATAGGTTAAAGATGAAAAAGTTCAGTTGTGCAATTAATATTGTTTATGATTATTTATCACAATGACATATTGAGTGATGAAAACTGTCTTCGTAATAGGAAAACCATTTCACTATTGGATGTTTGTTATTTTTCAAACCATAAACCACATTACATTAATTGATGTATGTACATTGTACAAGTATAACTGCTACTTTTCACACTGAGAATAATACTACTAAAATCGCGGCTAATCATACAATTCTTTCATTTTACGTAACTATAATGTTGTCTCTAAATGCTAGCCTTAGTCTCATAATGAAAATAGTGAAGCCTGAAATATATTGTCATTTCTTTTCTTACCTACTCTATACCTACTATAGTAAGGGGAGTGCTGTCTCAATCACACATTAGTTACATTTATTAATACGTATCTTCGATAACATTAAAATACTGAGACGCTGTACAACGTTGCAGGAACCTCTAAATATTCGTAGGGTTGTACTGAATTTTTTCTTTATAAAACTCCTTACTCCTTCATTAAAAAATGTACTTTCGGATATCAGTGATACGGAAAAACCAGATTGGGAATAACTTAGGTGTGTCTAGTCATTTTCTTTCTTTGATTCTTCGTTTCATTTGGATTTTATGTTTTATTTCACATCATCGTTTGCCAGAAACCATGACTGGAAGAGGGGCCCTCAAATACTTTCCTGCACACTTAAGCAATTAAGAAATCATACATCGTACGTATCTTTTTTTCTTTATAATTTCTTAAATTCTTTCTATTAATTCTATCCCTTATTTATAACTGCAGTCATTTCAATGTTGTTAGCATATTTTCGCTGATTATTAGTCAGTCAAACAATTACCATTTTTTGTAAACACATTTCATCTGCAGCACTATATACTACATACACTGCCAATATTTTATGAGACCCGTCAAGTTCTAAAAGTGGGTCTCATTGAAATCAACAAAATGAATAAAAAAATATGACCTTCAGAATGCAGTGCGTTTAACTAATGCTTTACGTACCTATACCTACGTAAAGTTCTCCGCAAAATGGGTTAACCCGGGGTCTGGCACGACTTAGGGCCGTCTCCGTCTATATTAGTTACGAGGGGAGACTTCTAATAGGTAGGTATACTATACTATTCAATAGATAAGTATCATATCAGGACCAGAAAAAGCTTGATTCCAACTATTTAATTTATTTCATGGGTTACCAACGAATAAAGATATTATCGTCATTTCTGATCTCAGAGTAGATAGATGTAGGAACCTACGAAATTGAAGCTACCCAGCTATGTTGTGCGTAGCAGAATATTCACGTCCATCGCATCATTTTCCACAGTTTACTAATATTGTGAGATTTCATATTATTAAGAAGGTATAGCATATTTTATCAAAATGTGTGTGAATATCTTTGAAGTAGACACGAATACATAATATGTACGCAGTGTCATTGTTAAAACTTAAACTAAATATGTGATGGACTTTCTACAAAGTTTGTAGGTACGAAATAGTTTTCGGACGAAAACACATCATTAGGTATATCACTCTTTTTTTATTCGTATGGAATACTGTAGAAATAAAACACTGATTTCGTCGAAGGCAGTTGGTATTGCTAGGTATAACATATAACTCAATAGCTCGTAAAACCTGTTTCATATAGGCAACTATAAACCTTATCAAAATTATATGGTTTATTCAGCCAACCAAATTCAACCATTCACCTGCTTATTATGTAACGTTGAAAGAAATATTTCTGGCCACGCCTATTGAGAGCCAGGTAAAAAATAAATACAACGTTTGGTGTCAATATTAAGGGCTTGGCACCAAGAATGACGTCACAGTCATTCCCCATGGCATTAAGGTTCAAAATCGTGTGAACAATCGCACAATAAATGGTAAAAATAGCGTTTTACCATTTTTTGGGGTTAATTTTGCGTCTTTCAAAAATTTTTTACGGTTATTCCTTAGATTTTAATGCATATTATCAGAACAAAACAAAATTTATACACCGCGGCTTTCGGGACACGAGTTACCGTCTTTCGGAAAAAAGATCAGAGGTGTCTTTAAATATTTTTTTTGAGAAATCTATACAAGATATAAAAAATATTTTAAGGTTATTCCCTAGATAAAGGTTCAATGCATCTACCCTATTTTGTTCTAAAGCATATTTAGTAACGGTTGTCGAGATATAAGGTCTCCCGATTTTAGAAATTTTTGAAATGTCGGTATGCATACTCTTAATACCTTACTCTTCACTTTAGTTGGGTATTTCTTCGTCGAATGTCGTTGCCGTCGCGGTTTAAGTTTCACAGGTATTCAGTAGAATAAAAAATAGTACCTACGTACGTTTGCACTTACGAGTACAGAGGCATTTACGTACAATGATATCACACCTACGCAAATTGTCAACTTGAAGAAAAACAAGACAAACTTTGAATTATTGTTAAAATGAATTTTCTATCTAAAAACCATTTTGGAAACCATACTAGTGTTTTAAGACCCGCTATAAACTATATTCTATTTCTTTGCACTATTAGCTAAATAGATTATAGGATTTTTGTTAAAAATCATAATTTATGTTTTGTGAGAACATCGGAATTTTCTAAATGTAGTTGAATATAGCAAATAATTATCTCAATAGATATACAGCAAAGGATAAACTTTCCATCAGGAAAGTCCATCCTTTGCTGTATATCTGTATATCTGTTTGCTGTATAACTATTTTCTAAATAGATTACTATTAAATACTAGTAGCTTTATCTTACTTCAGTAGGTTGCAGTGGCTAAGGATCGTACAGAAATTCACTATTCGTCACTGGTAGGTAGGAGGATTCGATTCGATAAATTCGATCAAAGATTCTCGAGTGGCAAACTAGAACAAGCAAAAGGAGCGTAGGAAGGCCTCAGGCAAGATGGTCTGACGATGTGAGGCGAAACGCAGGATGCAAGTGGACGCAGCATGCCCAGGATAGGGATCTGTGGAAAGTCAAAGGGGAGGCCTATGTCCAGCATTGGAATTAAAACGGCTGAGAAAGAAGAAAAGACGAGGGTAGGATGGTGAAGAGTGTAGGTAGGTCCTCTTACTGTATGATACCGACATTTACTGAATTTTTCTGCAACAGGACTCGAATACTGCAATTTTAATATAACTGATTGATCAAGTATACCTATATCCTTATATAAATGGAATACAAATATTCGCATTATTTCATCAAGTTATTGTAGTACCTACCTATTTAAATCTGCTACCTATTGTTCCCAAAATAACTTTCATCATTCAAATCTATTTGAACTGTTTCGTATTTATTTAAAGCAAACTTTTAATGACTCTGGCTATTAAGTTTGTATTTACAAAATATTACTGATTTATACAACATACAGGGTTCTCATAAAATTATGAATATTAAATTCGTCACAATTCATGGAATGACATTTTTTCATCTAAAGTACCTATTTGTAATGTAATATCAGCAATATAATAAGAAATGGGGAAATCAGACGTAGTACTCAAGTTGTTGATGTCATATTATATTGGACGTCTAGAGTGAAATGGCAATGAGGAGGGCACATAGCAAGGCAAGTCAAACAGTAGGTGGACACCCAGAGTCAAAAAATGTAGACCATGGGTAAACAAAAAAGGTGTCGGAAGGCCACAGAAGAGATGGGTGGATGACATAGCCGTGGGTGCGAAAGGCGAGCAACAGAAAGGAAAAGAGGTGAAGAGATCAGAGGTGGAAAGATCAGAGATCCAGCAGTGGAGAGATCAAGGAAAAGGAAAAAGAGGAGGAATGTATTTTCTATAGGAATCATGGTTAATTAACCGAAACTTTACGGAAAACTAAAAGCTTACTTCAAGAAGCACAGAATACATAATCTGCACTGAGATTCGAATCCGGACCCTCCCGCTTGAAGTCCTCGCTACAACCATATACAGTAACCTAAAAATAATGTTACCGTTTTCTTTTGTTACGTTTTTCTGCTAACACTTTTCCCAAATTAACATGGACTTTGTCAATATATTTTTTGTATGGACGTGGACACACCCTGGATATACCCTGTATTTTAGATATTATTTTGACGTAGGTACCAACACTCACAATGGCCAATTAAACTTTTTCTTTGTTTAGGTAGGTGGGTGGGTACCCACTTAATACATGGCACAATATGCACAATATGAATATAATATCCTTCCAGAGTAATTTATAGGCACAAAGTTCAGTCATAATAAATATAAGCAAACATTAATTTAAATTAGGTAGGTACTACTGAGAGAAAACCAAAGTAACCGATGTGGCGGAAAGGGTCGCTAGCCTTAAATGGAGCTGGGCTGGTCATATTGCCAGGTGCCAAGACTCTCGGTGGACCAAGAAGATAATAGAATGGCGGCCAAGAACAAGCCGAAGAAGCGTCGGGAGACCCCAGGCAAGGTGGTCTGATGATATTAGAAAATGTGCCGGTGGTGGATGGATGCAGTGTGCCCAAGACAGGAAGCTGTGGAGGACCAAAGGGGAGGCCTATGTCCAACAATGGACCTGAGTGGCTGCAGAAGAAGAAGAAGAAAGGTACTACTGACGTCGTTTATTAACCATACTTTCACACCACACATCTTTCTTCACCTCTTCTTGCTCTACACATACAGCTAGATTATGGTATAATCTTCCACTTCCTATTAGACTAGCTCCAACTATTCTCTCTTTTAAGAGTAAACTGAGGAATCATTACCTTTCCATGAATAATCCATCCAACTCTCAACTCCCTCGATTCCTTCCTTGTCCTGCATCCCATCCTCCACCATCTATTTTATATTTTTGTGTGCCTATTAATATCATTATTTGATTTATTCTTATTGTTTCTTTTGGTTTCCATACTTTCCTAAACATGTGTAGAAAATCTCTTATTTCAATGTCACAAGTGGTTGGTTGGCAGACATTGCCTATGGCTATAAACCCGCCATTTGGAAAAAATGTTCTATATATCCAAAAAGATTTTATTTATCTATTTACTAGACTAGGTAAGTACTAGTATTACATAATTTACATTCACTATACCTAGCAGATTGTTTAATTGAATAATAAATGAATATACTATTCTGAATGATGAATGAATGAATAATGATCGATTCTATTCTAAGATATCGGTGATAGGTTGATTTAAGACAAGTATTTCTTCGGCTTAGATACAATTGGATAAATTTACGAAACTCCATACCTTTCTGCAGCAGGTCATTCAGCCTGCAATGGACTTCCTGTAGACATCAGAGAGGCAAAAATGTTAACCGGGTTTCAAATTGAAGAAATCGTTCCCAACAACATAGGGAGTATGAACACAGAGCGTCTTTGAGGTGAGAATACCCACAAATCGGCGTGATATAAATTGTCCATTATTGTTATTTCTGTAGATACATACATTGAATGTCGAAAACAGGTCAAGGGTACGCACGTAATTTCATAACTTTGTAGTTCTTGAACCTTTATTTTCTTCATCTTATTATTGCACCCGGTTTTTCACATATTCACTATAACAATTGGTTGTAGGAAAATGACTAAAATAAAATGGTACACATTAATGAAAAATATTGATATATTCATATGTTTTTCAGTACAAAGATATAAAACTTTATAAAGTTAACGTGTGATAATAATATACTAAGTTTGATACTAAAAATATAAAGTAACATACAATATTAGTAATAGGACAATACAGAGATATATTAAATTACATCTAAATAAAAGGTTATAAAAATAATAGGGGTATTTTAGTAGTAACATAATTAAAATTAGGTTCTCGAATGAATAATGAACAAAAGCAATTAGACAGTACCTAAATATTAAAGTAAAATTGGAGGTAACAAATTAGAATTTCAAGACGTATTTTTTTATTATTTTAAATGTAAAAATTCGTAATTCGTTTAAGAAAGTTCACATCAAACTGTTTGATATTTTTACGAAAAAAGGTTCCGAGTTGACAAAAACAGAACTATTTAAATTTTAAAACATGGGTTGTAAATATTTGAGCAGTAAAGAACCAGAGAACTTAAAAATAGCACTTAATTCTAAAACAGTAAAAATAATTCATTGTTTGATGACTAATAATTTTAAAAAAGCATGTAAAAAGTGATGACCAAGAGAAAGGAAGAAATATTTGTAGGTGAATACCTGCTCCAAAATGTAGCTATACTTAACTTTAAAAATGTGGAATTAAATGAACTAGTGTAAACCAGACAACTTAAAAATAGTTTTTTTTATTTCTTTATTACGAAATTAAAATTACAAATAAACAAATACAAATTTGGTAATAAACACTTAACATTAGGCAAAACTACTCCCCAAAATTGAGCTTAGCTCGTGCTTTGGGGAGGAGTTGATGGAAGTCGAAGAATTGATTTCATAAGTAAGCTTTTTGTGTTCTTCAAAACTGAAGGCCTGTTATATGTAAATTAAAAATACGTACGTGTATTTTTTTGTAGTTATCTTTAACTTTAATTACCTAATAAACTATTTATAATACGTACTGTGTGAAAAACAGACGCACACGCATGTATTCACTCACAAACGCAAACACGTACGCATGACGATTTACGCACAGTTTTTTTACTGACTTGTGATATGCGGCTGTTAGACAGGCGATACTTGGGCGATGGACAACTTAGCCACTGAGAACGGGCAAGAATTATTTAACAAAAATCAAATAATAAATTATTAAATATTGTGGGCCTCCCTACAAAAAAATAACTTCGTAGGTACATATCATTTCGCTAGCATACAACCACGGTTCATAATTTTAGTATACTATCACTACTATCAGTATGCAGCATTTGTTATTTGATATTTTTTTATCTCATATATTAGGCATTATTATATCTATAGGAACTTACTACTTCAATAAAAAATATAATATTAGATGTGGGGATTTGGAAGAGCATAGGCAAATAAGCATATAACACAATGATCTGTGTTATTGCGCCATATAAATAAACCTATACCGCAATCTTTACACCAGACTTTCTCATCTACAATTTTGGGCCAATTAAAATTTGTATAGGTAATATGTCCTTCAGTTCTTTCCACAAAAATTGGCTGTGTCGTGGATTTGGATTTCTGTACTCTTATATCAGCGCATGTTTTGCATAGAATATCATCGCTCATTTCATTACTATTCGAAGATGGCTCCTCAACCATAAATTTGATCTTTATATGATTGGTGTCTGTAACCATGCTGGGACATTCTTCGTTATTTTTAATGTAATGCACCAGTTTTTCACGTGTAATGTTATTTAGGTCTAGGACAATCCACTCTTCGATTAGTTTCATCTGTAAAATCAATACAAATTAAGTGATCAATACGTTGATACCTACTTTCCCCCTTAAAACAATAATACCTGTTTGTTAAAGATTGAACACGGGGAGTGTGTGACATTCAGAGTCTATCTACATCTGTTGAAATGTAAGTACAATGGATTAAGTGTCAGTCTTACATTTTTTAGAAGTGTGGATTTTTTTTATAAACGTATTCAATGATAGATTATTTCAAACTATATTCATAGTCTTTCATTTTTGCCTTAAAAATAGAATTCCAACATGTATCGTCGGTCGAAAATCTTGATATTATATTTTAAATGTATAAAGAAGAGAATAATAAGTAGTCACAATAATAACTCGCCTTTCGAAATCAATGCAACGTATAATAATATTTCTACAGCGTAATTATTTATACGTTTACGTTTTTTTTAATATTGACATAAACATTATCAACTAAGTAAGGCATTCAGAGCTTTTAAGATAAACAAAATACATGGGTAGCAATTAATACAACCTGACGTTGAAATAATGTGGTGTAAATATAGAATTTCACTATAAACTAATTTGAAGTTATATTTTAATGTAATTAGTGTATCTGCCTACTCCACAAATGACACGAGGCGAGGAATTATTGATGAAAATCAAATTATAAATTACAAAATATTGTGCGACTTGCTAGAATAAAGATTAAGTACGAGGTAACACTTCGCTTGTGTACAACCATCGGCTCATAAGTTAATTTTAGGTATATTTACGGTATTAAAAAAATCTTAAATATTTATCTCATTAGGTAGTCACATTGTTGTAGGTATTTTAGTGAAATATGTATTATTAGATCAGGGGGATAGGGGGGACGAAGGCGAAGAAGCACATAATACAATGATCTGTGTTATTTCGCCATATAAATAAACCTTTTTCACAATCGGCGCACCAGACTTTTTCATCAACAATTTTGGGCCAGTTAAAATTTGTGTATGTTATATGTTCTCCAATTCGTTCTACGAAAATTGGTGGTGTCTTGGCTTTGGATTTCTGTACTCTTATATCAGCGCATGGTTTGCATAGAATATCATCGCTCATTTCATTACTATTCGACGATGGCTCCTCAACCATACATTTGACCTTTATATGATTTACGTCTGTAACCATGCTTGGACATTCCTCATTATTTAGGATGTAATTCACCAGTTGCTCACGTGTAATGTTGTTTAGGTTCAGGACAGTCCACTCCTCGATTCTTTTCATCTGTAAAATAAATGCATTAATTTAATTATCGTTGTTATGATGGAGTCACAATTAATATGATTGTTTAGGAAATCATTGTAATGTAATATTACGGTGCATCATTAAAAGTTGCAATATAAAAAAAAACTTAAGAATTATCTTTATCTCCGAAGGGTTCATTTTTGGTCATGCATTTATTAAACTTTTTTTTTTACATATTTTTTCATCCTCTATCAGCCCTTAAGAGATTTTGCATGCTAAAGAAAACAGCCTTTATATCCTACAGTGAAACAAAACCCAAATACGTAGGTAAAATTATGAAAACCATTGACATAAATATTATGAATAGTAAGTAACTAAGTATTCTGAGGTCGTAAGATAAGCAAAAGACATGGGTAACAAATATAACCTGACGTTGAAATAATGTGATATTAATAGGCATTGTGGTGGATTACATTGTTCAGAATTAATTGTGATGGATAAGGAACAACGTGGGATTGGAAGGTGATGGTAACTGATGGCAGGTTGGCCTCAGACCAACTGATTATTAATGTTATTGAACTTTAGATTCAAGACAAAGCGTAAGTCTCCAATACAAGCAGATCAGATAGGTCTTGTTAATAAGATTAATTTCTTTACCAAAACATACGTATTAATTTACTTAATTTACATGTTCGGTGCGGAATAATATTGAATTACTATCTGATCGGCGTCAGGCCTGCGGTGTATAGAGTGTTATTTATAAACGCGTTATTTTCTATTTGCTTATTTTAATAAGACAACTACTCCGCTTAATTTTCATCTCACTATACGTAGCTAAATACCTAGTAATATGGAAATTGTTAAGAGAACTTTCCTCCTGAGGTACGGTATAATATTAAAATTGTGAAAATAATTGTATTTCCCAATGTTTGACGTTTGATAGACATACTACGCGTTCTGGTATAGAAGCTGTCAAATGTTGAATGATTTGATTGATCATAACGATAGGTACGAACATTATGACTACGTAAAAATCACTCAAAATGTCTGTGAAAATAATATACTCGTATATAAACAAGAACAGAAGCATTTTAGAAAGATCATACTTTACCTACGATAAATAAATTAGTATTTTTCATGGAGGAGGCGATCCGAGGCACGTACCGCTCAAGACGTGTATCTAGATTCATAGACGTGATATCCGCAGTAGAAAAATAAATGACAACTCATAGAAATAGTCGAACAAGTCGAAAAAATATATCTGACATTCATTGTTTCGACACTGTATAAATTGTATTATATATTTTTTTTATCCAGGCGGTTTTACTTATAAGAGGCACATTCCATCAATAACCACTTTTGTTGCGAGTAAAAATATTGTTTTGTGCACTAAAAAAGTTAATAGTAATTTCTTTATCATCGGTAAGTATAAAGTTAGATTTTCATCGAATTACATAATATAACTAGAGAGTAGTGCTCTATAGGTATAATTCTTCTTTAATATTCTGATTACACCAATTATAATACTCCTACATAATTTTTAAGTGAAACATAAGCTACGCTGAATTTTTGTGAAAGACACGTGATTGAAAAATTTATACTTGTATCAATTTCATTTCAGCAGTCAATTACCTCTGTATTCATTTAGCTCCTATATTAAAACTTAGAAAAATTAAACTTATTTATTTCATTGAATGGAAACTTATCTGGTTCTCCCTCGAAACATCTTTAACAATATCGGTTGTTCCAGTAGTGAATCTTTAGTGGTGAAAAAGCTTTAAGTAGTAAACATAGTTTCTGGGTAAAATAGGGGCATATGCTCTTGCTTTATCTTTTGTATGATTAGGTAAATGATGCACATTTTCAGGACGTGCCTCTTATTCTTTCTCCTTTGTATAAGCGATCTGTATCTATACTATACTACTATTTATTGAATGATTACAAATGTACTTTTGAAAATTAAGGAGCATTGTCAAAGTTTATAGTGATTTAGTACTAATAATAACAAGGAAAAATTCCCTTGAGATTAAAACGAAAACTATTTTAAATATACGAGATTGTGAATGTCATATAGGAAAAGGGGATACGCTGGTAAAACTTTAAAAGTGGCGGGATCTTGTGTTTCCTTGAAAATAGTTAAAGGGCTATTTCTAACTATTGTTCACAGAATAATGTAAAATTAATACTACTTACTACTTTAAAAAATATATATTTTACATGTTAGGAATACTGACAGAGAGATAACAACACATTCACAAAAAAATATAAAATGAAGAACGCGTCAACCCTCCAACTAGAAGTGTTCACGACATAGGTATACGCCAATTATCTACTACTACTACGCCCTTTATGTCTCCATTCGGGAGCACAGGGAGGCTACCAGGCGTCTCCATTCAGAGCGATTTTGTGCGAGTGATATTACCTCTCTCCACGTCATTCCTAACGCTCTGATCTCGTTGTCATAGGAACGGTGCACTGTGAAAGAGGGTCTTCCGGGGCGTCGGGACCCCTGTGGGTGGAAAAACAGCGCTCTCTTTGGCCAGCTGTCGTTGGGCATTCGCAAAACATGGCCCAGCCACGACCAACGTCTTTCCTGTATTACTGACAGGATTGATCGTTGCTGGGAACGCCGTCGAACGTATTCGTTGGTTTTACGTTCTTGCCATGTGATACCCAGTATCCTCCTAAGACACTTATTCTCAAAGCTGAGTATCTTACGCTCTTGAGCCTTGGTTAAGTGCCATGACTCGCAGCCGTAGAGGAGGACAGGGATCACACAGGCGTTGAATAGGCGGCGTTTTGTCTGGATACTAAACCCGGATGCCTTCCAGATCTTGTCCATGTTGTTGAATGCCCCACTGGCAGCTCCGATGCGAATGGGCAGTTCTGTCCGGAGGTCACCTGCCGGGGTGATGGTGGCGCCCAGGTATTTGAATTTGTTTACCTGGGAGATTTGATTGCCGTTGACAATCATAGCTGTGACCCTATCCGGACATGCATCGTTACAGATGTACTCAGTTTTGCCAGTGTTGACCTTGAGGCCAAGGCGTGTCGCGTTGTTGTAGAGCATTGTAGTGCTGTGCTGTAGTCCACCCACAGACGTGTCGAATAGGGCGAGATCATCCGCATATTCTAGATCGTGTAGAGTTCCCACGTTTGTTTCGTTGGCAGGTCTTTGCAATAACGGCACTCCCCCTGAGTTCCCCGTGGATTTTCTGAGAAGGTAGTCCATGACGGTAACAAAGATGAAAGGCGCCAGTACACATCCTTGTCGAACCCCAGTTGTGATCCTGAAGGTGTCAGTTGGACCACAGGAGGTTCTCACACTGCACTCCGAGTCCGCTGCACGCCAATTATCACTCACTATTAATTATTGTTCATTTATCATCGTTCTACTATGTTTTGATATCATTTTATCCTATTTCCTAATAATGATAGAACAGATTTGTCCGCCATCTCATAACATAAGATATATTTAAAAAATATTATATTAGTTACGTAGTGTAGGCATTTGAATATGAAAACAAAAAGATGTAAAAAAGCAATGAAACATCAGGATTCTGTATTTCAAAGAAACCTTTTTTTCTTAAAAAATACGCGACGTATCTGAATGTTTAGTTTCGTCCGTCAATTTGAAGAAATAAGGCGTGAAATAAGGAGCTTTTATAGAATATTCGTGACGCTTCTTCAATGTGAACAAATAGATTACGTTAAGCGTATTTTATTAGCGAAATAATATTATGTCTATATTATATTATACTTTTTATTCCCCTTTGCAAGGATAATGGAACATTTTTTTTGTAGACTCATGCGTATTAGACGACGTTTTTATTAAATCGCCTAAAATAATTTTACGCTAAAAAGCATTACGGTAGATAAAGTAAGTGTTAATCCACATTAACTCAAGAATCTTCGTATTTCGATTCCCCACTTTCAGTATTTACTTTACGAAATAACGGTTTAATGAGTTCGAGCTCACTAGCATTTCGACATAGACCATACGGAAATAATTATGTGTACCTATGGAGAGAAGGCTCACCTTATTATAATACTGGTTGAACTGTATGGCCCTTTAATACGAACAGTTTTTTTTAACTTGCCAGATATCAAACAAAAAATTCTGCCGATAATTGAGGCGAAAACAACCCGACTAGATAGGTATACAGTTTACTGTCTGTGTGAAGCAATTATTTCAACTCATCATTGGTCATTTTTGTCGCAACCGCTTGCATTAATGCATTAAATATTGGTATTATCATTCCCCTCATATTTCTCTACCAGCGCAATAAACGTTTATTGTAGGCCGCATCTAATTACGAGCAAATAGATTGATTGCCTACTTAGGCGTAAAATGACATTAAATTTCTCTCATGTTATAATTAGGTATGAGATATTGTTACTATAATATTATACTAGTAACACTAGTAATCCGGTGAAATTAGACACAAAGCAGTCTCTCGATGGAAAGTTGTGGGGTAGTAGGGATTTCTTTCATTCTATACGTTTTTTGGGATGCTGAATCCGAATCCGAGGTTTGCCAACAAAATTTAGATATGGAACCTGGCGAAAAATACGAAAAATGGCGAAAAAATTAGTTTTTTGGCGATTTCTTTATAAGAACTCGAAAACTGACAACTTTTGTAAGTTATTTTTCTACGCAAAATGAAAGTACGTAAAATTTACTACAAAATCTCTGTATAAATTTTTTCTCTAAAATAAATAAGAACGGAGCTGTCAAGGTCCAAAAAATGGCCAAATTTTCTTACTGTTTTACATTACGAGAATCGAAAATGTATTGAAAAAGTTTACCTTGTTGCCTTCATAAGTAAATTTCAACAATTAATATTGAAATTCATGAGTCATATTTTACCTCGTTGGAATCAGAAAACACAAAGAAAGCTATTAACGAAATTTTTATTTAAAAACACCGTGAAATATTTGAGCTAGACATGTTTAAATAATTTTATTTAAAAATATAGTAATTTGTTTAGGCTAAAAATGTTTAAACCTTTTTAGCGTAAACATTTCACTATATTTTTAAATAAAATTTATCCTGAAACCTTTCTCCATGTTTTCTAATTCCAACGAGGTAAAATATGTATCATAAATCTGAAGAATAATTGTCAAAATTTGGTGATAATTCGAACAAGGTGACCTATTCTCCATACATTTTCCATTCTCACAATTTAAAATAACAAGAAAATTTGGGCAATTTTTGGAGCTTGACAACTCCGCTACTAGTTATTTTAGAAAAAATTAATTATATACCAAATTTGTAGGAAATTTTATGTGCTTTCATTCTGCTAAAAAGATGACCCACAAAAAGTTGATGGTTTTTAAGTTCAAATCCAGAATTCGCCAGGAAATGTAAATATTCGCCATTTTACCAATTTTTCGCCATGTTCCGTCACGAAATTTTGTTGGCAAACCTCGGATTCGGATTCAGCACCCCAAAATACGTATAGAATGAAAGAAAAACAGACTACCCCACATCTTTCCATCGAGAAATCTAAAAGCACCGTATTATAGTTAGTTAGTAACATAATACCGATTGTGCTTATCAATAATGATCTCACCGTTAGGTACGTACCTACCAGTGGCGAAGAGTGCATTTCTGTAGAAGGGAAGCCGGGGCTAACATTCCTTATTGGATTACGTCAGATTAGACACTATTTCACCTATAATTTTATCCAAAAGGTAACTCGATGGTAATCGTGTTCTTAGGTAGCTTCTCGCCTGCTACCTACTCTCCTCAATACCTAGTGTATAAGGTAGGTATAATATATTATTCGATATCTACTTATATAGGTAGATATGTAAGTAGGTATGTACATATTATTTCTATGATACAGTGAGTATTGCCATGTGCATGAGTAAACGCGAGTAGTTCGCGAATCCTATGTAGGTACATATTACTATATCATTTCAAAAATGTAACATATGAAAGAGTGCGTATACAGTATACATACTGTACATGTCCTATGACTTAAAAATTTCCTTATAGTTTTTAAATAAAATTCAATTGAATGATAGATCCTTAGTTCCGTGGTAATTATTAACTAAAACAATCAACGGAATATTAAAGTTATATGATATAGTCGTACGTAACCATCAATACTTGAATTAGGTAAACCACAATACCAATACTTCTTTGTAAAAACAATATGTGAAATTATACATATTTTCATCCAGGCAACAAAGTCTGTATACAATAATAAGACGAAGATGTGACGTGATGATCCAAAATACAGTTTAAATTTTAGCGATGAAGATATCTTATTGTTTTTTTCCGTTTAATTGACTTCTTCTTGAGTTCGCACTCGCTTATAGACCTTCAATAACATGCGGAGATATAGGTATACTAATAACAACGGGGAGTATGAATGATTCTAAAATATACCTAGCCAATATATTAAAGAATGTGAGTACCAACCTATGTACCTCCTACTGCAGCGAATATAGGGAGCACTAAGATTGCGAGTTGTATTGGAAATACCGATGCTGTTCACTATAAAAATATTTCCAATATGAACCTATTCCGGAAGTATAATACATGAACATATATTATTATATTGTCATAAAAGCATTTTGTTACCCTTTTACATCTGTGATATGCCGCGAGAACTCGAATACGGAAGAAACTACCAGTTACTTCAATAAGCAACACCTTTGACACAAACATCCGGTAGAATCGAGACTACAAGCTCAATCTAGCAACACCAAAATACCTATACTGCTACATAATAATATTTGGGGTACTGTATTATGCAGATATATTATTTACATACTTGTACATGTCTATATTATAAAGCATACATTACCTACATGTTAAATGAATTATTAACGATTTTGATATTTTGTGTATTGCTGGGAAACATATTGTACAAATGAGTGTTTGATGAATTTCGGTGTAATAATAATAATAGATATTGGATTTAACTTTTTTATCTTGTACATGAGTAATGAGTATACGTCCTATAGAGCGTATATTATACGTGAGGTAGGTGGTGAAAATTTGAGCCATGTCTATAAAATGTATGTTTATAGTTTTACCTATTGAATCCACCTCTACCATTTAGCACATGGGGATTTAAAAGGATTTTGTGCAGTGCATACTAACCCTTTCCACGTCAATCTCCTCCATCGCACTGTTCTCATTAATTATTATTGGAATAAAATACAGTGAAGGAGGGTCTTCCGGACGTTGAAACGTTCTCCAAATAGTCGAAGCTACTGCACGAGGGTACATTTAACAATATACCTAGCTACCTACAATAGCGATTTTCTGATTTTAATAGGAATCAAATAGTCGTACCCAAAATACCGAGGGTCTAGACTAGAGTATCTAGGTCCGCCATATAAGAGATCGGACTAGTTCTAATGGCAACTGATATATGAATAAAGAAAAAATCATTTACACCTTTACAAATCTGCGGATGATGACTGAAAAACCAGACAGAAAAAAATGACATTAATTTAGCACTGTAGGTATATAATTTAAAAACTCAAACGTTTCAAACACAAATGTGCATACCGTCGGAGTAATCTCATTTATTAGTCTCCTGAGCCCTAATTCTTTTATCGAAAAGTAAAACAATAACCTCGAAAGTCTACTTGAGACAAAAGAGCGGTAATCAACTAGTCGAAAGTTATATTGGTTATTCTAGTATAAATCTAACACTTTAATTACCTACTATCGATGAAATTATAATAGGTATATTCGTAGATACCTAATTATAAATGCTACTATATACATACTAATGCTATTTATTAAATTTAATATTTGCACATTAATAATCACGAATTAATTGACTACAATGTTATACGATAGTATATATTTACAATTACTTGATATACCTACACATTTTTTTTATTAATATCAATAATTATTTATACAATTTGTTGACGCCTGTCAATTATATAACAAAATTGAAATGTTATGCAAAATATTATTTTAATAAACGTTTCGTTGATGAAACTTGCTGTGAAAATTATTAAAACTGCAATATTTTTGGCTATGTTCCCAGTAGGCACTTTCAGCCTCTTATCGTGTATTAGTAGATACCCACCTATGCGAAAGTTATTTTTAGACGTTGTTATTTTAATGGGTTTCGAGAGAGGAATAGGTTTAAGGTACTACCTACTAAGTAAACTCTTAATCTCTCAAAATGTCTAATTAATGAACTCATTACTTATTATTCTAGTTTATCTCTTACTTGGATAAGCACCGAAAGCCTGTTGCTTAGTTTCAATTCAATACTATTCTAATATCTAGTATTTCCTTGAAAGTAGGTATCGTGGGGTGACTGGTGATGGGACTGGTGAGGAGGAGAGATTCGCTGCTTTTATTCGATGATTGGAATGTTGTTTCAACCAATACCTACGATTTACATTAAGTAAACATTTTACTATGGTATTATTACGAATATGTTTCAGTAAATTTGCGACGGTATTATGTTGTTATCTAGAGTAAGTCGGTACCCACGTCTATTACTTTAAGAGGTATCAAGGAACGTACAAATAGAGTGGCTTTTGATAACAGGTTTTGGTTAGCCTAAATCATCCACAAACCCTAAACAACCCCAAGTATCGAAGTCAAACTAAACACTTAAATTCAAACTTCGTTCAATGTTATTATTTTACTTGCTCATATATTATTCAGTGACAAACAGAAATTTTCAAGACGATAACACTATATTGGTTACGCATACAAGTATTACGAAACTCTATCCCTTTTATAAAGGTCTTGTATCTACTCCACCTGTACTTACATGCATACAGTATAACCTATATGTACTTGAATGGATTCAAAACTTAAGCCACCCTCACACCCGTCCTTCATATACATTTGTCCCAGATATACATCGTCTTCTAAAACGTGTATTTTTGGTGTCCCACTATAATCCGTTTCATATTTATTTGTAAGATACTAGATATTTAACCATACATCTATATAGATGGTAAACTGTAGTGTAAGATAATATTATGTAGGTACGTAAGTGCTGATAACTGTCTTGTTTGTTCAAATTTACATTTACGCGAGATTTCCATAATCACGATATGTCAAGCTGCTGTGAAAGGTATTTCCAAGAATGGATAAGTTGGTAAAATAATATTGTACGTAGCAGTTAAGTAAACAGACCTCCTCCTACTAAGACTTTTCTCTTGGGATATATTTGGGAAAGTCTGTCATACAACAAAACAAATATCGGATAGGACGATCGAACGGGTGGAGACAGAATCTTCTTTGTCTATGAGTTTCCCGAAGGTCAGTGCTTCCCGGGAAGAATATCAGGATACTATAGAACGGTGATGTAAGTCTAAATACTTTCAGAGATAAATAAAAGGTTGCTTGGTTAATAGTTGTTCACCCGGAGACTAAAACTCGGCTTTAACTGTGTTTGTATCAGTTTTTTTTTTGTTTCTCAGAAAAACTGTTTTTTCACAGACTAACCGAGGCGAAAGAAGTAGACATCGAATTTATATAAATGAATGATTTCACAGGACGTACCCTAAATGTCAACGTGCTCCCTACAAATAACTTTTTAACAAATGTCTCCTGGGAACTCAAAATGTGCTGTTCGAAAATGAAAGAAAGCGGTAGAATTGAATAATTAATAGGGCTGTTCGTATGAAAGTGCATTCGCGATGGCGGTGAACTAAAGTTTCGTTTATTCATAAGATATGAAGTTTCTGACTAAGTTTCCTTTGTAGCAGACATAAACATTTCAAACAGTAATAGGTAATTTTGTAATTGAAATTTGGTGATATTATGTTTTGGTTGAATCGGTATCAGAATAATCTTAATTTCATAAATACATACCTACCCATCAAGGAAGTATTTGAGATTCCAAAATATTATTGCAATATGCATATTTAATATTACTTACATACAACAAAATCACAATTATGCGTATTATCACTTCTCACTAATTCACTGTTTTGCGCATAATACTATACATATGACATCTCACATGACACTTAATTATATCGTTAATTTTAGCATTAACATTATTTAACCTCCGCGTATATAAATGCCAATAAGCATGACAATAGGCATGCATTCAAATTTTATACTAGGTATACCTACCTTGATCCATCTTTTAATACTTAGTAGTAAAGAGAATATAAAGAATAGGTATGCTTCGATTGCAAAAATGTTGTCGTATAAATGTAACAATATATGTATATGGGACGAAAATTTAGTGCTGATGTTTGTAGATATACCGTATGAGTACATTGATCTGCAAGTAAACCTTCTATTATAGTCTTTCAAAATATCAACGTTCATAATAGTGTTATTAGGTAAGTATGTCATACATATACACACTATAATGTACTAGTGTTATACAGGGTGTCCAGTAAATCAACGTCATCCCGTAGAGGGGTGATAGACCAGCTCATAACCTACCAGAAAATCGAAAGTTGACCTTTGTAAAAATCGCTCATTCTCGAGATATCGGCACTTTTTTGTTTTTCGTGAAATTCGACACCTTCGATCAGTTTTTCGATCGCCACGGTCGCAAAATTCAATATTATGGGATTAAAATTTTTGATTCGTAATCCTGAATAATTCAGCTATTTGATTATGATACGAAATAAAACGTACTATATCACAATTTTGAAAAAAAGAACTTCGTTTTCGGCTCTCGAGTTTTTAATTTTTTATTAGCAAATTTCGGCTCCTTAACACTGTAAAAATTTAGTATGACATTAAGCTGGCAAATTATATTAAAAACTTCCTTATTTAATGTAGTTTTTAAAAAGGTACAAAAATGGATATAGTTCCCTTTACAAAAAAAGATATTCCTGTTTTACTTCAAAAGGACCTCATTATAAAAAAATCAAATGCAGGGTTATAGCTTCCTTATGTCCAATATTTAGACAAGTGATAGAGGATGAAAAAATATGAAAAAATGTTTAAAGAATGTATGTCTAAAAATCAACTGTTTTGGAGTTATGGTCTTTTGAAAATTGAGGAGTATGATAATTTCTCATTTTGGTTTTTTGACTATAACTCATAAACCACCAACTCGATTTTGACAAAATAAATTAAAAATCATTGTAAATAATGTAGGCTGACGATAAAGTTCCTGATTTGCGGCCTTTTCTTCAAAATTTCGTGAAAATTCTGTTAAGAAACATGTATTTTTGTGAAATAATGATATTATTTTACAGAATTTTCACTAGATTCTAAGGAAAAGGCCACGAACTAAGATCTTTATAGAAAGCCTATTTTATTTACTATAATTTTTAGTTTATTTTTTCAAAATCGAGTTGGTGGTTCATGAGTTATAGTCAAAAAACCCAAATGAGAAATTTTCATACTCCTCAATTTTTAAAATACCATAACTCCAAAACAGTTGATTTTTTGACATATATTTTTTAAACTATTTTTCATATTTTTCCATCCTCTATCACTTGTCCAAATATTGGACGAAAGGAAGCTATAACCCTGCATTTCATTTTTTTTTGTAATGAGGTCCTTTTGAAGTTAAACAGGAATATTTTTTTTTGTAAAGGGAACTATATCCATTTTTGTACCTTTTTAAAAACTACACTAAATGAGGAAGTTTTTAATATACATAATTTGCCAGCTTAATGTCATACTAAATTTTTACAGTGTAAAGGAGCCGAAATTTGCTAATAAAAAATAAAAAACTCGAGAACCGAAAACGAAGTCCTTTTTTTCAAAATTGTGATATAGTACGTTTTATTTCGGATTATAATAAAAAAGTTGAATTATTCAGGATTACGAATCAAAAATTTTAATCCCATAATATTGAATTTTGCGACCGTGGCGATCGAAAAACTGATCGAAGGTGTCGAATTTCACGAAAAACAAAAAAGTGCCGATATCTCGAGAATGAGCGATTTTTACTAAGGTCAACTTTCGATTTTCTGGTGGGTTATGAGCTGGTCTATCACCCCTCCACGGGATGACGTTGATTTACGGGACACCCTGTATGTACCTACCTAGTAATATTGTATAACATAGTGTATTGGGATTGGGACATATGTTTCTCCCGATATTCACATGCTGATAGATATGGCAGTCTATTCTGTATGAACTTATATTCTGGATATGTACGATAATGTAGTGTATGTAGGTAACATGTATCCAGATAGACCGAAACTGTCATTGAATATGTGCACAGTACCATGAGTAAAGTATATTGGATCCGAATGTGACACGATAAGAATTTGAGTTGACACTTTATCGAATTTCCCTTCTTAAGATATGACAACATTTTGTTTAATCTACTTATTATTTATTTTCATGACAAAACGAAAGTAGATAACATTCTTACTACATTATTGGGTAGTTGAATCGATTTTTTGTACTTTTATTCGACATATCTTGCATAATAATCAAACAAATAAGGTTTACGTTTTCATTCAGTACGATGTTGACTGACAAGTGTACCGACTTCCATAACCAATATTTTCATACTTTTTTTATATTTCTAAATAAATACCTTTATATTTTGCTCAGTAGTTGCTTAACTAGTCTATGCCAGTAGATGATAAGAACGATTTTTGATGAGAAATGTGTAGTAGCCGAAGAGAAAGCTATGTTTAAACATCGTCTTACTGCACCTACCAAATTCCTGTTAAAATGATATTGTTAAAGTGGCAAGGATTACATGCTATGCTAGACTTTATACAAAACATCACTCAAAATGATCTCAATTGTGAATTATTTCGAAGATTCGCTATGATACGTCGCACTCCGGTAGGTGGAGTCACAGAGATTTTTTACGTAGTTTGCATTACGATTTACTTACTTTTTTTTCGTTCTCTACATCAAAGCCGCAAAATGAACTGTATCTTCTTCATTCATTCATTTTATCTACAATACCAAACATTTTTTTTCGTATCGTTGTGATCTTAAAATGATTTACACACCGCGTCATTTGAGGGACAGAGGAAGAGAACGATAGACGGCCTTATCTTACCTTGTTGTTTCCATAACGGCATTATTTCGTCATTCACCCTTTACAATTCCGTTTATTATTCATCAAATCAATATGCACCTAGTAAGATTAAAAGTATAGGTATTTTATAGTAATAGTTGTGTACAGATATTTCGAGGCACAAAATTTAAGCAACATTTTTCGTTTTACTTCTAGCGGAAATGTTAGAGCCTAATATGAGTAAATTAGGCATACAATCTCCTCGAATGTCACCGTGTAGAAATAAATTAAGCTGAGAGAAAAACTGTTATTCTCATCAAGTTGTAATAAATCTACCTCTGTACATAGCAGTGGCGAAGGGTGGATTTCTGCAGAAGGGAAGCCGGGGCTAACATTTCTTATTGGTTTACGTCAGATTAGACAATAGTATACCTATCATTTTTGCCAAAAGGTAACTCGATGGCAATCGTGTTCTTATGTAGCTTCGCGCCTGGTACATAGTATAATTAGGTAGATACCCGCGTATACGAAACGATTTGATTGAAGTTTATTTAAATTGGGATTAACGTTCCTTCAATATCTAGAACTAAGCGAACAATGCTTAATGATCGAAGTTCATTATGAGCAAATTAATTTTAAGTTATATTAATTAAACAACCGTAACTTTATATTGGCCGGCTGAAGTATGCGAAAACATTCGTGTTTACAGCGTGAAAACAGCTGTAGGTATATTATGTTTAATAAAGCAATGTCTGAGTGATATGCTCATGATCTGACTTAATAATGAACCGATATATTTCTTTTGGGTCATCTCATATAATAATATCGTCTACAATATAATTCAAAAGGAATAACATATTCATGAATTATGAAAGGAATGTAGATATAATCTGAATAATTCTTCTAATTGTATCCGACCCTTCGAAGTATTTCTTAAAATTTACGTACAAAAAAAGGATTTATTGAAATATAAACTCAGTCTCGACACAAGCGTCTACACTCTACGTAGGTACAATCTATAGGAAGAAGAATCATTTCCTAAAACAATATTTCAGTCGATTATTCATAATTTGTTTTCTCTTTTCATGGTGGATTTCAAATAATTATTTTTATCTGCAGACGCTTCAGTTTTAACCATTGTAAGGATTTATTTAATACTTCAAAAAAAAAGGATCTGGGCTTACGTACACAAACCCAAATACTTTCCTGCACACTTGGCACTAGGCTAAAAGCCTGTAACGCAAAGTGGGAAATACATCGCCACCGCCGGGGCTCGAACCTGGCACCTCCCGCTTGAGAGACTGCCGCCTCAACCAACTGCGCCAACCATGTACTCTATACTAGGTCTACCGAGAGGTTAGTTAAATATGTTTTTGGTTAAATCATAACTTCTGCTACTATTCTGCACTTCAATGTTTCTTGCGGGAACAAAGAGAGGTTACAATATGGGTCCATCTCTTCCCTTGTCATTTCCAACGTTTCTCTCTACGATATCATTGTCGTAGGAAGGACGTCCAGTTAATATGCTGGGTGAGCAGATGCACAGTATTATCCCCACAAACACTCCAGGCTCTTATTTTTAAAATTTTACGCTCCTATGTAAGTCTTGGTTAGGTGTCGAGACTTGCAGGCATATGAGGATAATTAAGACAACATATTAATTAAAAAGGTACTTCAGAAATTATTGATTAGTTGGATACTAAGATGGATATGTTTATTGAACTTAGACCAGCGTGTGTGACACCTACGCGTAGTACAGTAAAAAAATAAGTAGGTATTAGACATTTAGCAAATAACCTTCTTAATGGCGTTATAATATTCACCTCTTTCAAAGTAACGATATTATTATCTGCTCTTCTGAAAACTCGTGCCGGGGGAAAATAAAATTATATATTTAATTTGCTCTCAAAAATGAATATGAAAATAAACTTGCTTATCTAAAACGTTACCTTAATAAGAAAATTCAATTTGCTATCGCAATAAATTGCGGGTTTAATTAACATTATTACAAATATTATTATTATCGTTACTATGAGCACTGAGCATTTATGCAAAACAAATTTTGCGGATCGCACCGACGAGTAGGACGTCGCTATGTGACCAAAAGATCGTCATCGCTGTATAAAATATTGTATTATATTCCATTCTGCCCTCGGCATAAAATATGAATCAATCAAGTCACTAATGAAATGAATACCGCAAGACCACTCCCCTCTACATGGTAGGAAATTTGGGAATTACTTTGTGATTCGCATAATTTCTACGTCAAACGTACGTACGTATTAATGATGATAAAGGAACATAAATTATTACCCATGGATTTTTTATTTATACACACTTACGACGACAGAAGTCAAAATTTTATGGATAATACATATTATTATAAAATATAATATGTACGTATCGCTTTATAAAGTGATTACATTGTAGTTAATTAAAATAACGTTGAAACTCTGTGTATCGTCTAAACAAAATGAGACGAGAATCCAGAGAACTGATGAACATATGCCCCTACCAATATGAAAATGAAAGAAGAAATAAGACTCATAAATTAGAACATGTCTTATAATCACTCGTATTTATGTACTGTTACATTTTTGCACGTTATGGAAGAAAATTAGACAACTACATATCTAATTACAAACTAACACATTTTTCTGGTAATACCTACTAATACTTTAGGACAGTGAAACTCGCAAAGAAAAATGAAATATCCAGTTTCTACCTGATAATAGGGTAAATGGGTTCCCACTGGAAACCACGCCGGATATTCATACATCGTACCCTGGTTCATTATAATAGTACGTATGTATGTATGTAGGAATGTTATCTCTATTCATAATAATATGTTAGCGGTTTACATTCATACAAATTTAATGTTGAGTGGAAAACCGGATAACTTTTTTATGTCCTGACTAGAACGTTGATCCGACATCGTTAGGAGGCTACTACCCACCAATTTCAAAACGATATTTTTAATCGTGAACTTTAAAAGATTGCTAAATTGATGTGCAAATTAGGTGTTTTTATACCATTTGAATGAGTGAATGATATTTCCAATTATAGATTTAATGAGAATTGATAAAAATATGTAGGCATATCTATAAATAATTTGGTATAAGTACCTAGGATTCTCGTCCAATAGGCTTTATTATAATAAAGAAGAATTAAAACAACAGTATTCCATATAAATTAAATAGATTTTTTAATCAGTAGTTCCAACTTAACCCATTTCTTCAGTATAAAATTTCGTCCAAATGAATTTAAGTTTTTCATGGGTGTCGCATTAGATTGAGTCTTAGTGAAATTTAGTGAAAACGCATTCGTTTCGAAAATTACATCACACAGAGTGACTAGTGAGTGAATGGACAGTCACATCCTTTCATAACTCCAACCATAAAATATTTTACAACAAAATGGGACTAATGAAAAATGAGATAAAATATCCCATTTATAATGTGATTTATGACTTCACCCTACTCTCTATTGCAACCATCCGTAATACACAAAATAATTCCACTTGTTTGAGTTTAGCTTTTATACACATACATACTACTAAGTACGTAATAAAACGATAACATTAAAGTATGTATTTAAGTATCAATTAGTTGACTTTATTTTTCAGAATGATTTCGTCACGTGAACTGTAACTATATGTTATCTTTTAGAATGTATTTATGTATGCATATACCTACCTATCTATTTATATATTTATTTACTTTATTATTATTTATATTATGTAAGTTATCTCTGGGAGAACAAAAGAGGCGTAGGAAGATCACAGAAAAGGTGGACAGATGACGTTGTCCAGCTTACGGGTCGTAGATGGCAGGAGATAGCCCAAGATAGAAGACAGTGGAAGAGTTTAGAAGAGGCCTATGTCTAGCAGTGGAACGCAAGTGGCTAGCAGTAAGTAAGTAAGTAAGTTATCTCTTTCTTTTCTCGGGTTGACTGTAAGATATTGCGTTTGCAATAAGTCCGCCTTTTGGCACATTATCTTATTTTTGTTATTAGGTATGCATAATTCGTTTTGGCCAATAAAGATTCATTTATTTATGTTCCATACTAATTCCACACACTTAAATATTAACCTATTTATCCGTGGTGTGTAAAATAATTTAAGATTACAAAGACTGAGTTCAGTTTCAGATTATTTTAAATCTTTCTCAAGATATGAATTTTAGTATAGAGTTATTCATCCAAGATATTAAACTTCTCCTTCGTTGAATAAATCTACAGTTTGTATACCTATCTATATTGTGAATGCATATCTTATAAGATGATAATAACATCTTATGTAGGTACTATAAATGTACATAGTTGTCAATTATATTTCACTACATAATTTCCAGTATACTAGTTCTAATAATTTCGCCCGCTGGTTAGATAAAACTTTATTATTTAAAATGGCATATTTATATATTAGATCCGCCGCAACCGGACATCTCAGTTCTGATCACATGTACAGCACAATTCAACTTTAGTGAGACTATTTTATGGGCCACATCTGTCACCTTTATCCTTTCTCTAATTCACTTAGTGCGTTTTACAACTCACAAGTTTTAGCATCGTTATCTCCATTGCTAGTTTAATGTTGTCCGCGTCGACTTGGAGTGGCGAGACTCAGGGAGACCACAATCAAGATGGTCCGATGATATAAAAAAGTGGCCGGACAGCAGTGGTACAGAGGGGTTGGAGACGGGGAGCTGTGGAAGTCGCTAAGGAAGACTTAGAAAGACCGAAGGACCGATACAGGACTGGAGACTATAGGGCTGATGGTGATGTGGATATTTACGTTTATGCCTAACCAATGAGCTCAACTAATACTGGTATCAGTATTTAGGGCTTAAAAATATTATACCTACAATAAAATTTTTTGTTTGTCAATATCACATAGAGATGAAACTCGCCATGGCACATACATTGCTGACGCCATTATAGACTTGCGGAGTAAACCTAAACATTTATGTAAAAGTTTTACGAATTCAACCGTATGACATCGTAAATATCTGAGATTTATAGGTGGTTGTCTGTGTAGCAGGTAGCTACATTTTCCTCAGTGCTTATACATCAACGTGTCTTGATACATTCACTATTAATCAGGTAGGTACCTACATAATATAAATCAATCAAGGACATAATATTAGTATAGCCATATCGTATTGACCAATACTTACACGTAGGAATTTTATACCACAGATAGGTACCATGGACGTCGCCAGTCTCGGAGCTAGAGGGTGGCAACAAAAAATTAAAAATTCGATATGTATATCATGAAAAAAGTTTAAATAGCGCCGCAGGCTGATTTTTTTTTGAGACATAGTGAAGAAGGTTGTGAAGTGGTTTGGCTTATTTGAAAATGTGTATAATTTTTTGCACAATAATATCTATGAAAAATGCCAGTTATAAAAAATGGCGCCGCAGGCAATTTTTTTAAATAAAATAACTGTATTTTGATGGATTCTTATGAATATTTATATGATGAGAAAACGTGTGGTAATAATGTGATTTTTGTGAGGTTTTACCATTTAGTATGAAAAAATATATACCTTTTCTAATCTCTACGACGCACATGCATTGTACAGTTATCAATTCAACGTTCAATCTGTTATAGGTATTGTTTTTTTTTTATAAAAAAAGTATCTAGGCTTGCACACACAAACCCAAATACTTTCCTGCACACTTTGCACTAGGCTAAAAGCCTGTATCACAAAGTATGGAATACATCGCCAGCGCCGGGGTTTGAACCTGGGACATCCCGCTTGAGAGACTGGCGCCTCAACCAACTGCGCCAACCATGGATTCTTATCGTCGTATTATTATCGTTATCGTCATATAAACAAGCTTAAAAATAATTGAAATAAAAATGAAACAATGATATTGTATCATAGAAATATATGCTTGAATATTTTAAAAAACAATTCGCCATGTCAAAATACACCAAACGAGAAAAGATGAAAAATGTAGGAGAGAAATACAAAAATCCGTTGAATTTGAATATGATTTCTCTAAAAAAGGATAGAGTTTCGCGTATACCTACCGTCTAAATTTTGGTAGGTGAGTACCTACTTACCACACTGAATTCAGAACGTTGTGTTACAAATGGAAGTAAGTTAACTTTGAGTAAAATATAACTTAATTAGAATTCTTGTATCATGCACACCTCTGTTAGATTAACTCTTGTTGTACGTAAATACGTAATACGTTCACGGGCTTGATTTCATGTGTGGAATTTTGGTTGTACTTACAACGTACGTACATCAACTACATAAATAATACTATTTGTAACAAAACGTATGTATTCAACATATTATTATTATTAAGGTCAGTTATTATTATTATTAAGTGCGTTCTATTTTTTGATGAGATGACTTTGCCGTTGTATTGTCACTTTAATTCAAATATTGGGCAGTTGAAAATTATAACTACATAAACTTTCAGTATTTTACTCTTTATTTATAGTGCTTACCATAACTTTCTCTTATATTTTATACACTTTTTATAGTTTTTTCTACAACGTGTCTTCTGGACGCACTTCCCCACGACATGGGGCAAGTGCATCCTTTGCTAATAAAACTCCCAATGATGTGTTTTCAGGCACTTGTTTATGTTAATTTTCTAATTGTACGTACGTAGATACATATTGTTGTACATATAATGGCCAATTCCTATTTGTATCATTGAAATATTTATATCTACTGCCAGTGGATATTATCTAACAATGCAAATAAGCTAAGAATTCTCACATAACCGAGTGGTTCTATTATTACATCAGTAAATTATCCAAAACACATTGACGTAGGTACGTATGTAATATATTTTGTACGTATAGTGCCCGATCCCACCAACTACCACCTAGGAAGCAGACCCCTAAGGAATTTCCATACAAAACCACAGATAATTTGAGTGATTATTATAACTGTCATAACCTTTAAGATATAAATCCATACAAAATACAGCATGCAGCTCTACTTAGTTAGGTGCCCAAATATCTCGGCCCAGAATCTCCCTCACTTAAGTAGCTGCATGCTGTATTTTGTATGGATTTATATCTTAAAGGTTATGACAGTTATAATAATCACTCAAATTATCTGTGGTTTTGTATGGAAATTCCTTAGGGGTCTGCTTCCTAGGTGGTAGTTGGTGGGATCGGGCATAGGTAATTTATTATTTTTCTACCTCTAATACCCATCACAAGCTACGAGTATTGTAACAAGAACTCATCGCAGGTGTTTATATCAATATACCCACGTATTATACCAAGTATTACCTATAATAGGTACTCTTAATAATATGAATGTAGGCTGAGAATACACTTCATTTTCTTGATATTAATAATATTGCTAATTACTTCCTCTATTGAGCCCGTTGTTAATACTTAATTTAGGAAATAGGATGTTGCTGGTTCGGATAGACGCATGCATATTGCATAAACCTAATTGGAATAATATGTCTCTACAATTTTGATGTAACATAGAATAGTACTATAGGTATAGTAGTTTCTATAAGAAATATTCTAGTGGGTAGAAATAAAGCTGCCACACCTGCTGACAATATTTGCAGAGTAGGTACAACACCTTGTAGAGCAGAAGATTTTCTTTCGAAAGACTTATAATATGTGTCGTTTTTGGCACTGCTTTTGCAGGTTGTAAAAAAAAAACGGACACTAATTATGTTAACATATTAGTATAGTAGTTGACACGTTTACACATTTCAAAAATATTGTTATTAGTGGCTTTAAAAAAGAAGAATATAAGAAAAAAATATTTATTGTATTGTGTCTGTATTTTACAACATGCCTTATAAGTAATATACATTTTCTTAGTAAGTAGGTATTATTCTCCAAAAAAAGTTTTCCAATTTGGTAGAGGAATATTATTACTCCAAATGAGAAACACACCTGTTTCATGAAATAAGTAGGAAGAAAATTACTATTTAGTTTAGTGCTTATATTATTTTGTCTACCCTTGTATTTAATATCGCGTTTTAAAATAATGGATTATCCTTAGCTATAACATACTTTATACTCGTACTTATTAAATTATATGTATTAATTGTTTACCGTATTAAATTTCAGACGTCTTCGCTTATCAGGTTAGTTATATTTTTGTAGAACTCCTTTGAGTAATTAAAAACACAAGACAAAGTTGAACCACACAATTGTCTCGTGTTTTCAGTGCTACATAGACCTACCGAAGTACCACTCCGTAAGCATCTTGAAAAAGTAATCATGTGATTAGTCACCTTGTCATAGTATATAAGGTATAGTTACGTACCCATACCTAATATATGGGCGAAAGAAAAGTCTTGGAAATCGTGTTTTTCAGAGACCGACCAAGATCAATCGTTTTGACTAGATTCTAATGGGATTGGAGAACCCTACGACAAATTAAGCAAAGAGGTTGAGATTGGGCTGTCTAGTGTTCGGTCCTTTCTGTCTACACTTCAAGAACATAGCGTGATGTTAGATATAAGTTAAGTTGAAGAACGAAACTAGTGTCATGACAAGAAATAACGTGAATCCAATTGGGATAGTACCATTTAGTAAGCTAAGTGGCATTGTGAGCTGCTGAATCTTAAAGTATTGTAGATCGTAGGTATTTTATATTGAAAATTGATACAAATACTCATAAGTAAGTATAATTTCACATTAATAAACTCATTTATAAATTATAAAATAGGTAACCTGCATAGAGAAGTAGTTCCGTATTTGTTCAGAAGAAACAATAATATTGGTTTGGTAATGAGTCAAGTATGTTGTGACATTGTAGCTAAAATAATATCTATAATAATTCGTAATATTTGATCAGTTTTATATTTAATTGTAACATTTATATCGGCGGCGATTGATGCAGTAGTATTGATATGGAAATAGAATAATCATTGTTAGAAATAATGCAACATTTACCCAGTATTTGAATGATGTGAAATACGTAGTTAAATAATATGTGCATGGTTTGATACGGTATACTATTTTTGCAGATTGCAATGATAAACTTTCAGTACACTACCTACTACCTGTAACAAACTTCTTCATCAAGGCACAATCAAAGGTGTTACGCGCGGTTGGATCATGGTGAACGTTTCAAGTTTTAGCTAACGATTGTAATGGGGTTTCTAATGTGGAAATGCACCAGAGACCACTATTTTTTAGTTTCGCTTGGTTTTCAGAGATTTTATTAGAAGTTATTTTACTAGCATGCGTCTAACGTGACTACGTCATTCAAACATATTTTCCAGAAAGGAGAACTTGTGTACACTAAGTAACAACACATGAGAATAATATTCATAATTTTACTTACAGGAATTAATTATAACAACGTGTAATAATTACAATTACATGAGTTTAATAAAGATCCATAATATGTATATTCCCAAAATAAAACTGCCCAATGTTCTACGTACTACTAAGTCCTAAAACTTAGCCGACCTTCGAAGAATTTTGCTTGAAAAAAAATATTGATTTTTGTATTATAAAACTTTCTAGACAACTTGTAGAGAAAATAATTTAAGTAGATTCTTACAACGGTCTTACAATATATCTTATATTACATATTTTATATGTACTAAGACCTGGTTTGAAGTGGGTAAAACAGTAGTCTGGAATATTAAAATTTTATTCCATTTAATATCGTCTAAATAAGGCGTATTTAAAGAAATACTCGTTGCATCTGGTCACTGAGCAATAATCATTCAAATAGTATGTAATTTCTTATGTAATAACGAACATATCTTTCATAATTTCTCTCGTCCTCGCTTTTATCTCTAGGAATATAATGTGAGCTTACATTTATCATAATAAAGTATTTATATCCGTATGAGGCAAATAAGTAATAGCGGTTTTTTAAAAACAAATTAAAATGTTGCCTCCACAATTTTATACCAAATGAATCGTTTTCGACGATCCCTTAATACAAATCCAATATAAATAAAAGAGTAAATATTTATGCATTGATGATTTAGTTGAAAATACTGGTATTATTCCTGTAAGTCTTTTTCAATAATACATATATCAAATTTTTATTTTTATTTTTCTCTCCACATGTACTCGTAGGTACCTACTCCCCCTACTCTTCCTCACACTATTGTCATAACCATTCAACTGATGGTATAATCTAATTATTTAGTTTGCAAATATCACTGAAAATGGGCAGATGCCCGAGAAACTTTTGTATGTAAATAATAGAAAAATATGTTTAAGTATAAATACAAGACATGCTGTGGTGACATATGGCTTGGAAGCATAGGCCTACACCTACAGTTAGAAACAAGCAAACGCTGAGGATCGCTGAAATGAGGACATTACATATGGTATTAGGGAAAACTTTGAGATATTGGGTGAGGAATTCTGGTACAAGAGAGATATCTGAGGCTGAAGACATTGTTCGATGCAGTAGACAACGAAGAGGGAGTGATACCGACATGTCCAAAGAATGGACACAACCACATTATTACACTAACAGCCTCACGGAACTCATACTCGTGGAAGGCCTCCCAAAATATGAAAAGGGAGCTGGAATCCACCTCACAGGATGAGCAGCTCTCTTGAAGAACAGACCAATATGATATACACAAAGGACGAAGAAGAGGAACAATCAAGTATACAGTGTTTTGATTAAATCCTGCATATTATCCTCCAATATCGTATTATAGTCTAACAATAGTTATCTATTCCTATTATTTGGCAGTACAAAATCTCTACGTGTATAATATTATCTGGAAATATTATTATAATACTGTGATATAATCGTTATCTTCATCGATATGAAGTACATTTCCATTCTTTCTTGTTAACCCCATATGAAAAATAAAACGAAATATTACAACGGAGCATTTAGTGTCATGGGAATTGTTCACATGCCCCAAGAGACTATTCCCCGTTGTCTCCTTCTTAGAAATTCTTAATAGAAATGAACTACAAAACATCATTGACTATGTGTAAGGACAGAATACAAATAGGAAAATAATATACAAGAAAATATTTTGTTTATAAGTGGGGTGATTTGCAATAAAAGGTTTTCTTCTCGACATTGATACAAGATAAATATCTATTATACATCGATATATTATATAGTTTTAAATATGGATATTTCACCTACTCTTGAGTTTCTCATGGCTATATAGGAATCATATTAAGAAGTAAGTACCTACCTAATGATAAAATTTAATTTCAATTGTGAAGTTTATTATTTTAATAATAAATTTGATACAGGTAGATTAGAATCATAATATATAGCGTGTCGGTACCTACCTATGACGAATTGCACGAATGCGACGGAAGCAAGAGGTGTGTCCGATGATAGGGAAATCTGGCGATCTGTTCTCCCTGCTTAGCCCACAAGAGATCGTGAGGGATAGGTATGTAGGTAGGTGCATAGTTAATAAAAAAAGACATTTTTTTTAAACATTTGTAATAAGTACTTCTAATTACCCTCTCAATACACATTAGGTATCTACGTAGGTATTCCTACCAAAATACCTACTATTAATCTTAAAATAGTTAAAAATACACAACTAGTTAATATTATCTTGGATTCGGAATGACGCTATTTTAACTAAATTGATGGATTTTGTTTACATGCTGGCGAAAAAGCTACAGAAAGATCGCGAAAGACTTGATAATCTCTTCCAGGTATCAAACTAATTTGATTTAAAAGTTTGACTGCGACAATTTTGTCTCCACTGCCAAAGACTGAACTATATTTCATATAGGTATGTATTATCATATAACGTTGTATCGTATCATGTATGAATTAATTACAAAAAAATTATTAAAAGTAAAAAAAACAATTCATTTAGGTACCTATTTAGCTGTTTAACTGTTTAAAAACGTGAACTCTACAATTCATAAACAGAAAATCGATGAAATATCGACGCATTTGAGGTTACTCACAAGAAAAGTTAACCTCGTTTGCGAGGCGTTAAATCCAAATTAAATGATATTCTCGTATATTAATGACACTAGCTGACATAATTATTGTAAAGGAGAATTTAACATAAATGTTACCTATATGTTCAACATACAGTTGATTTATAAAAAAAACGAGAGTAATCCCTATGGAGCTCAATATTTCACGCATCTGATGTACAATATATGGGAAAAAGTTAAACCTCCTAACTTTTGGGCGAACGAATATAATTATATTGTTAATTCGAATGGAGCTGTATGAATTCAAGAGCGTTCAATTTGCATACATTAATCCTAAAGCAATTTTCAGATCCTATCCCCTTTCATTGTGTTTAATTGAAATCAATTGTAAACTCAGTCATATGTGTTCATTGTACCTACCTACATACGTGGGTTTTTGATTTGACATAATTTAATAACGTGAATTTTTTATGGGTGAATTTTATTATGAAAGGTGTTAAATACATGTATGTGTCATATTTAAAACAAGGATTCATGGAAGTGAGGAACCGATAAGCTGTGTACAAAGTACGACCAAAGAACATTACTTACTATAAAGTATTATAATATTAATGCGAGATTATATTGTGGAGTAAAATAGTATGGAACAGATTATTCGTCTACGAGAGACTACCTAACCTATGAACAGCTAAATAGGTGTAGTTGAACCGTATAGCTGTTCGTCTTAATAGTCGATATGCTAGAGAAAACAGAGGCAAAGAATTGTAGGTATATTATTTCTCAAATAGATAAGAAACAAACTATGAGTAATTAACATACGAGGTCTAAAAATATTATACCTAATAATCATAGTTTGGTTGGCGGCGGTAAAATTTATAAGGAATTGGTAAATTCTTTTTAATTTTATTTAGGTAGTGTGAAATGTTACTGCGACTTTATATTCCCTCCACTTTGCCCAAGTGGTGACCACCCAGTTAGAGACAGCCACCGGGTCCCAGCCGTCATACAAAATCCATGACGTGGAGGGGGTCAAGGGTGGGAAATAATTTCAGCTTAGTTTATGAATGTATGATTCAATATTGAATGATAATAATATCCTCCACAACTTAATCTCTTTGAGATGAAGTAACGTTGGAGAACAGCCAATTAGGGGAATTGACAACGTGAGTCTTACAAGCACTACTCTTTCAGCTATTTCTTTGACAATGACGTATCGTTGGTAATGATATGTAAATTGAAGAAGCAATTGAAGATCTTTAAATTTCCATAATAGACCATCATACATTTTACTTACTCGTACATTTTTATATCATTATTGATATGAAGAAATCACAATCTTAACAAAAAGTAAATCCGCAGATCTATAGTATGCAGAAAAATCTTAGAATATCAAGCATAGCATTGGGTACACACTACAAGCCTGTACTATACCTAATTTCTTAATATTTATTTCTTTACCATACCAAACTTATTTATGTAGCATCCTAGTTTACCTGTTTGTTACAATACAATATGTAATAATCATTTTCGCAATTTTGGTTCAGCGAGTTTTATTTACAACATTTTTTTTTAGATAGAGTCAATCCAATCCATACTATACCAATTGTGACTATGCAACACGTATTAATGTACGCAGGTATATTCCACGTTAATACAATCCATCTTAAAATAGTGATTTGTGACAAGTACGTGAAGATATATAAACAAAGTGGTAAAGATAATAAGCATAACAACTACTAACCCTGTGCACAATATTATGATCATGTTTCAATGGTAGGTAACAAAGCTTGATACATTGTAGTGAGTGGATATAATCTCAAAAGCGCCAATCTTTGGTTTCAGTGTACTATTTCTAATACCTCAGAATTATTACGATGATGTATATACTTACACATACACTACTCTGCAAGCTTATGGGAGATAAACTAAATGAATACTTAGTAGGTAATATAGCGGTAGGTGCTCATAGTACTGATGCTTACCTACTCCACTATTCGTAAAGGAATAAACGCCATGCATGTGATTCATACGTACATAAGTATACCTGCCTACGTAATATAGTATACCTACGTAAGTAGATAAATTGGTATCTCTGTACACGCTGATCCGCGTATGATTGCTACGATTAATGAAGATATAGTTTATCTACTGCATAAATCTAGTTACAGGTACGTAGCAGTATTCGAGTACGTATCGAATAATTATTATCGACTACAGTACTAAATAGGTATGTATGTAGAATTTCTTATCATAATTTTCACGGATTTAGTATAACAATAATCGAAACTGTGATTCTGTCGATCAGTATTCTCAATGGATATAGACTTACTCAAAATTTCGTTTCATAAAATTACTAGACAAGATAATTGTGGAATGTATGAAGTATTAGTATTTTGAAATAGGTAGACGTCTCTATGGGCTAAACGCTAATGTATACTCGTATGTTACCAAGATGAAAATATTTTTGAGTTTGAGGCAAATGATTGAGTTGAGATGATAATATAATTTGAATAAACACGAGGGAATCAAATGCCTTAGAATATGGCATGTGGTTTATCTCAGTGTAACATCGATGGGATACATAGATAGAAATTGGTTTCACGTACTCCACGTCTCAGATAAGGAGAATAGGATCCTTAATACTGAGTATGAATTTTGGTGTTTATTACAGAAATAAAAAAAAAACATTTTTTTGTGCGTAACTTCAATAATATACCTATTATAATTTTGGTTATAAATTGTGCTCATTTTTCAGACTTCATATCCATATACATACCAACCTTGGAACTTGGAACTTGCTGGCCAACAAACGCTGATTGTAGGTATTTCCTCTGCAAGTCGGAATATAAAATTATTTTTGTGTGTGATGGAGATCAGAATACATTGTACCTAGTAAGTTCCTGCCAAATATTCTCTCTACGTGCTCTCGAATGATATAATGTATAATGTGGATGTTGGGTGAAAATCAAATTAAGGAAATTTGCAAGTCAATCCAATTTTAAAAATAAATGTTACTTCATACTGAAATCTCACTCAGAATAACGATATATTCACATTCGTTTAACACGAGAGAAATCTTTTTCAAAATTTTAATCATACCAGAATTAATGACTGCCATTCTCAGTCATTTCACTTCGCTTGAAATTCCCCTAGGAAAAATTAAACCTCTCATACAAACACAGAGATGGTTGCTTACACCGTCGACTTGTTAATGCACAGCTGAATGATTAATGGTTCCAGCGGACAAGAGTCCAATACTAGTCGTAGTCGGAATGTAATACGAAATATTATTTACAAAAGTCTTTTTTTTTTCAAACACGAAAACAGTCGGATACAATACACAACGTTTGTATGTTTTTGAAGAATACAAAGAAATATGTTACATTCATTAAGTTGTCAGACCGAATGAGGGTAAATATTGTGTTGTATGTATATAGACTACCTACACAAAGTTCAAATCCACGTGTCTTTTTTGTGTGTGCGATGTAAAAAATATTTGGACTAAATCCTATCACTTGTACAATATATTGTATTATCATTCTTTTCATACCGTATTGTATTACATTCTTCCCTTTGTAGCTGTTGTGTAGGAAATTTGTTTCACAGTTTTAGATTTGAGGCAGGTTTTCATTTATATTGCTCCCTTAGTTACCTTCTAACTGGCAAAAGCATAAATGCAAATCACTTTTCTGTCTTCAAAGAGTTATCTACCTATTTATAATTGTAATTATAATGAGATACAAAAGTAGGCTCTCAAATGTAATTATAACCTACCTTTCAAAATCACGATAAGACGGCAATGAGTAGAATCGAATGTTTGTAATATTCATCATGACAGGATCCTGTCAAAGGACTTTGTTGAAATCATTGAAAACACGAAGAATTAATTAGGTTACGTTGTCTACATACGTAGGTAGGTATTATTTACTTAAAGTACGGAAGCTAACAATAATAGGAGGAAGTAATAATAGTAATAATAAGGTAGATTGGAATTTACTAGATAAAATGTATTTATGTTAGAGGGTTGGTGTTGTAACGAAAATTTATTAGCAATAATGTGTTGCATCCAATGCGGTCAATATTATTATTAGGTTGGTAAGTTTTATTATATAGCCAGCACACAACATTACCTACAACCTACAACATTATAAGGACCTGACCTGAATGCTGTATAGGTACCCAATGTATTGTATAATATAGCGAATCACAAGCAAAGAAATTATTTTTAAATCTAAAGGGTAGACAATAATAGATAAATCTTAGACACATATAACTGTACGTAAATGGTTGAAAGTAAATGGTCAACAGTAAGAAATGCAACAATACATGGGTACTTGGTGTACATGAAATTCGACAACACAGCCGTCGCTCTTCGTGGTGTGGTGGATATGATCCCTACTAAGCGAGACGAAGGTCTGGGTTCGAGTCCCAGCCGGGGTGGGCTGAAGTGGCGAATGTTTCTCGAGTGTAGGGTGGTCGCTTGAGCCAGCCGAGGTCGGTCGTAGGCCCGACAATGTTCGTCCCTAATTCTTCTGTACTGTTGTGGGAATACTTCAATGTATATACCACGGCTGTAGAAAAAAACCAACGCTTTACAAGAATAAAAATTTGTAAATCAAAAATAATTCAAGGTTGAAAAGCCTATTAAAAAAGCAGAAAAATGTTTCCCATAAAATTCCTTAATAGGACCTTCTAATTGATCGTGTTAAGAGCTCATGCATAATACAGTCAACATCAGATCTATTACAAAGAACGTAAATTATCTGCTTGCTCCACTCGCGAGAACCACATTATTCAAAATAAAAAGTTACATTTGTTCTTGGGTCCGAGGTTATTTAACAAGCTAAACGGGTACTAAGATAACCAAAACACAGATTTTGACATACCTTGTCGACCTAGGTGTTGGTGAATCCGAAAGATCCATGGTGTGAAAGTACTGCAGATTGTTTGTGTGATTGGAAACATGTTGCTGTGATTGAGAGAGACTCATGATTTTATCTGGTTGCCTTTTTTCTATGCAATATTGATTATTTGTGTGGGATAACCTAAATCTGGTATACAAAATGGTTGCCTCAACAAAGGCCCTAGCCAGGAGTCCAGAGACTTGTTAGGATATGCCTAGTAATTGCTGAGGTATGTATTGTAAATATTTTTACTGAGTACGCTTAGCATTTTAATTATTCACCATATCGAATAGGTATAGCACAAAATTCAAACATATCTCAATTCAGCAAATCTACAACTTCCAACTTGCAAGAGTTTTTTGTTGTCTGTGATTTTTTCACTCTATTTGTATTTGCAATGCGATGTTTTTTGTATCGCTGCAGATTAAACGATACAAACAATCTTTACACAAAATACGAGAAAGAATGGCGTGCATCTGGACATTGAAATATATTTACATAAAGTTTTAAATACTATCAGGGGCATCGCCAGTTTCAAAGTTAGAGGGTGGAATTAAAGTTTTGTGACAAATGTGATACATCTATACTAATTTAGCCGCAGATGATATTTTTAGGCTCATGAACATAAAGAGGTAAACAGTGTAAAGGTGGTTTATTTTTTCCCGAAATAAAAAGATGAAGAATGGGTACATAATATGTTTACATGAAAACACCAACTAGCCAAATGTCTTTTTATGAAGCAATTGAGATTCAATTATTTTTTACAATAGCTACGAATTTATGAATATCAATAATTAAGCGCTATAGAGACTCAAATTTGGTGGTATGGATATGCACAGAGAAGGGACGAGGATTCCGCTCTGAGGAGGGCAGTACACTGCTCAGTGGAAGGTCAAGGAAAAGAGGGCGTCCAAACAAGTCAAGAGACCATAAGATGGGATATAGAACAACTGCCTCAAACGGGGCAAATTGAGAGAGAAATTGAATCCGACCCGACTCGCCGAACTCATAAATAGGATACGGTGAGCATGAGAAGAAGAATGTTAAACAAAAAAAATGTTATGTGTTGACATTACGTAATTTGATTGGCTATAAAATTTTGTGATTTTTGGTAATTTCATACTATTTCATACTATGCGTCCTAAATTGCGGGGCAACTGTCCTTTATTGTCTCCCCCTGACGACGGCCATGAATGCAAGTGTCGATGTCACCAAGGAAATATTATATTTGTGGAATTATCAATATTCAATAATGGAAATTAGTTTTTATAAATTTACTTACTAACTAGCGTTATAAAATATTTTGAAAAGTTGTATTAAGAGTGGGCATACCGACATTTCAAAAATTTCTAAAAACGGAAGACCTTCTATCTCGACAACCGTTACTAAATATGCTTTGTAACAAAATAGGGTAGATGCATTGAACCTTTATCTAGGGAATAACCGTAATAGATTTATTATATCTTCTATAAATTTCCCAAAAAAAATATTTAAAAACACCTCTGACCTTTTTTCCGAAAGACGGAAACTCGTTTCCCGAAAGTCGCGGAGTAATTTTTTTTTCTTGTACTGATAATATGCATTAAAATCTAGGGAATAACCGTAAAAGTTTTTTGATAGAGGCAAAATTAACCCCAAAAAATGGAAAAAACGCTATTTTTACCATTTTATCATGCGATTGTCACGCAATTTTGAACCTTAATGCCGTGGGAAAAGACTGTGACGTCATTCCTGGTGCCAAGCCCTTAAGATTGAGTTAAACGCAAAAAAAAATAAGGGTTTAAAAATAATGCTAATTTGAATAGAATTGCAAATGATTGTCGAATACTTTAAAATGCTATTTTAACCATACGGCACCAATTTCACCTACAGCTCTTAGAATATCAGATTATTAATACTCTCTTTATAAGATTGTACCTATTATCGATATCGACTTATCTTTTCAATGAATTTTCGCATCAATCAAATGGACTAAAAAAGTAGTTAATAATAATTACTCATCCACTACACGATAATCTTGATTAATACTAAGGCTTAATATTACAGTGTCTTCATTGGCTCTAATAGAAAGGGACTTATCATAGTCTTGTTGAAAAATAATAATGATAATACAGTTATAACCCTCCCGTAATGTTTTGTTTACTTATTTTTTGTACAGGTTTTTAAATTAAAGTTTTTAATAATAAGGGTTCGGTTATATTGTATATAGTTTTTGTCAAAAAAGATATTAGGTATTTGTATAATTAATAATGTATCTAAAGATCTGATGGTCATGACTCATACTTACCGCATATACAGGCGATATAATGCGACTGGTATATATTTGACTCGAATCGAACCAAGGTTATCGATGTTCTTGGAATCATAGAACCGGGCAGCGTATTTACGTTTCCTAGTTCAATAGGAGGCAGTACTGCCTCGAAACCAATACGGGTTTGTAACGCTAAAACCCTTTCCAAATCCGTATTCAATTCGAGGCAAGCGTCCTCCAGTCGCGCTCGGGTTTGTTACGCAAACTGTTCTTCCAAATACGTATTCAATTCGAGGCATAGAACGCAGCCGTAAATTCGCGCGTAAACTTCGCCGTTTGCATCTCACTCAAATATTAATGATAATGAGCCTGAGAGTTTACGCGCGAATTTACGGCTGCGTTCTATGCCTCGAATTGAATACGTATTTGGAAGAACAGTTTGCGTAACAAACCCGAGCGCGACTGGAGGACGCTTGCCTCGAATTGAATACGGATTTGGAAAGGGTTTTAGCGTTACAAACCCGTATTGGTTTCGAGGCAGTACTGCCTCCTATTGAACTAGGAAACGTAAATACGCAACCGGGCAAGACACACTCTACTGAGTACCTCGATACTTACATTTTGTATAAGTGAAGTTGGAGCCTGCATAGGCGCTTCAAAAAAACTTTGCAAAATGGAAACTAACATAATGAAACTGACTGATGGCATATGGGGCAAAGAGATCACGAAAACGAAGTTAAGACTTTTTACATTTATATTATTCTACCTATTTTAATTGCGAATCTCAGTGCATGTCGTATACCTATATGTTTTATTCACACTCAGGTATGTACTATACAGCATTGTACTAAATATTCTGCAGATAAAGCGAAATTTGTAATGGGAACACGACCTAGACTAGTTTAAACAAATAGTCCATCATGGTTTCTTAGAATTAGTATAATATGTTCGCTATATTTCAAAGAAATCATTACGTATGGCAAGAGGTAAACAAACGATGCAATCGTAGTAACACGGAAAGGGTGAACAAGGAATATTTATACCTTTAAAACGCTCTATGTTAGTTGGTTGATTAATAATATTATATAATTATGTACCTATACCAAGGTAATCCTTTAAAAAAATACTTCATACACTACTAATCTCATATACGCGTTATTTCTGAACTTGTTCATCATTTACCTTATGATTCTCTTGTTGTGTATAAACTGCGGAACCATCCTTTTTTATTAATAATTTATGGGTGCGCTGATATGAACATGTTTACATCTATTTATATTGCACAAGACAAAATACGGTGAAACTAGCGCCGCAGGCGAATTTTTTATATACAAAACATTAGAATTCATTCAGTCTGCCGCCTCTTCATAATGCTGCTCTTAGGCTTTACCTAACTTCCCTATTAGGTAGGGACGGCCCTGTAAACATGAACCTGTAGACGTATTTTATTTAGTATGTTTTTTATTATACTTTACTATGAAAAGATATTTGAAAATGACCATACCTAATGTTAGATATTTTGCGAACATAACTATTCAATATTCATGATTACGTACGTTACCTATTACAACCTCTATGTAATATTTTCTTTGTAAGAAAACTGCATTTCATAGATAGGAACTTTCCTAAAGTCGATAAACCCTTAAATTAACGGCAAAATTGCCTGTCGTAAATACGCCACGTAAAGCTTTATGAAAGGTTTATAAAAGCACCTCCACTCGACAGCAAATGATCTATACACTTACAACACATCATCTACATACATACACCCACATTATTCTTAGTACCTATCCTAACTTTTGTACCCGTACTATGTGTAAAATGTATGGACAGAACCAAGAAAAATATCTCTGCTGGATTATTGAAACTAAAAAAGTCTTTGTGTTTTTCATTGATTATCAAAATAATGTTTAAATATGTATCAAACATGAGAGATAATTATGAAATTATCCATATTATCTAACGGTGTCTGCGTATGTTTTCCAAGAGCCCTGATTCTTCGGGGTTTCCATTGGCCTCTACAGTCACAGCTGTACCACGAAATTAAAAGTTTTAAATTACACTAACGTTTTAAACAATGTGGTAATTACAATACATTTATACCCACACTCTAAAATACTGTTGACTACGTCCGATCATATTACACTCTAGTTGCCTTAACGTAGTGAATTTATTGCCATATCAAGTTTAAGGAACGGAAATTATTATTCCATATTTCATCGATACGTTTTTCAAACCGTCCATAAATGTAGGTATCTATACTATTACTATACTCAGTAACTACGCCACGAGTATTACTATGCTAGAACATTATTGAGTGGAAAAAATGCGACATTTATCACATGGATAACGGTGGAATATAATATGAATTATGAATTTTGATAGCACAGTAGTGTAGGTTACTAGAATCAAACAAAGTTGCTATACTCGTATGAAACGTGTGTACATATACGACCGACAGTAGAGGTTTACATGGTAACTTTCTGTATTTACTCTGGTCCACAACCACGAGTGAGCTACAGATTTTTGTTAAATAATGGCTTCTCCCATTAACAATTTTCAGAAGAAACCACTCACCCTGAAGGTGGTGGAAAAGAGACAACCTTAATGAGTGCAGAGTTGAGCAGATCATAAGACATACCTAATTCAGGACTGCCTACTAAAAAAAATTAACGGCAACCTCAAGAACATCCACCACTCAACCCTGGAGGCGGTGGACTGGATATAAGACAATAGTTTCTTCAGGGGGCAACCAATATGGGCGAAGAAGAAACCGGCTCCAGCCGAATGAAACGTAAAACAAAGTATAAGTAGATAGGATAAAATTGCAATACTTACACATGAATCCTCTAGAAGAAAACATCAAAGACATTCAAGGTTTAAAATATATAAGGATTTAAGAGAGATGTTTACGAGGACTTATATAAGACAACCTGGGTGAACTATTCTATGTTAATTTGCACAGTAGATATAATAATATGCCGAAGACGTAAATAAATAATCAATAACTTTACATACCGGAGCAAAATAAATATAGAAGCACTGGGTGCAAATATACTTATTAGGATTCTTACTAAAATAAAATCAATGTTGATATTATTATCAAACACAGGTACATAGGTAGGTACTATCGTTTTACAATATAAAACATTACATTCTGTACAAAACAAAGAGATTGTGTCTGTGGAATAGCTATACGAGTATCGTCTGATTTAAAATATTGTCATTACGATAAATAAAATCAGCGACATAGGATGTTTTCGAAAACCCAAATTCGTTACATTTTAGTCACGTCCATTCCTAACGCGATATTGTATACAAATATAGTAGACGTACATTTTGTATGTTCGCTTCTGTTCTGTTTGGAATATATCGAGGCACACAAGCGCGAATAACATGACAAATTTTTCATCACCGACTCGTGTTTGATAATAACATATTTTCAAAAATACATGAACACCCGAAGAGATGACATGAATCATATTGATCCATCATATATCTGAGAATTATTATGTCAGCGTCTCAAAAGGAACACTCCCCCACTATACCGACATATGAAGAAAATTGAAGGGAATTGTACTATTGGGAGAGATATACGAATGATGAAACCATTTATACATTTACGATTCATTTGTAAGTATCTAAGTATTTTGTAAATCTACTTAGGTATGAATCAAATTGAAATACTCTTGCACAAAATCTTCATTCGTGAATAGTATAAACTTGTAATTGTACAAGTACATCAGTATCATGTACTAGGTGCACACCTGCTCGTTTGCACTTTGTTTTATTTCATAGCATGTAACATGCAAACGACATCTAAGCATGTATACTATTAAGAACAAGAACAATTAGTTCTGAAAAAAAAAACGATCTTATATTTCTTCTTTTTTGAGAGTGTTAACACAAAACTTGAATAACGTAAACGACAAAATCGATTTCAGTTTTATATAAAAGGGACCGTACAAAACAAATAAAAAAACCACAGTCACTATTTCTAACCTTAAACATTTTATCAGCCAGATTCCATCTTTACAATATCTTATAAATTATGGGAATAATCACAGGTTTACAACAACAATTGGTATGATTTTTTATTGGAAAAAAAATACAATACGTTAATTTTGTCCGTTAGAAACCCTAAAACATTTTCTAATGAATAATTTTTAGTATTATATCTCTAGCCTAAGTAATTTAATGTTTTGCATGTTCAGGTATCTATTTCTTCTAAAGAATGCGGTTCCACCGCCTTAACATTTTATTCACCAATCCCAGCTTAGTACTTCATAAACTTTTTAAAAAGAATTCTTTACGTATTGTTATAAAATACAAAGTGCCTAGTAGTAATAACCTACTAATATTTTAAAGTTTTTCCTTGAAAAAGTAACTGTAAGATTTAAATGCCTACTAAGTTGTTGTGTTGCTCTGAACATCTTAAATATTAGAGTGAAATCTTTAAACTTTTACCTTTCATAAAACATGTAATTACCTTAGAAATTCTACAATGTTCTCAACTTTTATAAAAATATTTTCAGCTTTACCTACACTATATCTATCTAAATTGCTTACCGAGTTCTGAGTTTTAAATCATTGAGAAATTGTTTATAAGTAATTCAAGTTGCTTACTCTCAACAATTTATAACAGGGATTCGTACTTTTCTACCTATGGAAACCTATTTTGTTATTAAATAATTTAGGTTTGTGCTACCCGAATCTATAAACATACCTACCTGTACACAAATTGCGCATCCATCGTACGAAGTACTTCGAATTGTGTAGTTGTTAATATTGCAAGGTATAGATGTAGAATCTTAAAATAACGTGGATAGTTATAATTATTCCATAATTACATCTATCCTTATTTACTGTTACTGAGAAGAAAGGAGAATGCTAAAAAAAGGAGGGATCAAGGCTGGTGAAGAAGAAGACGAAGAAGGGCTACCTTATACTTATATTATACGCTTTTAAACTGAAATTGTAAATGTTTAATGCTCCTTTTACTAATATGACGCTTGTAAAGTTCGAATAGGTGTTTCACACGTTAAGCCTTTGATTTCGATGATACCCTGTATGCAGTATTTAATTACTCGTTTTCACCTATTATTTGAGTAACATTTCGTTTGCGCAGGGCCTGGATTTTTACATACTAAATGAGCATTCTCCTTTACTGAAGAAATCACAATTTATTATAGGTATTAGATTATTTTCTTAAATTTTGGTATACTGTGACGAAAATATGACGGAAAGTAAATAGTATTTACTACCTCATACATATTCAAATGTTAATTAGCAGCTAAACTAGGATAATACAAAAATATTATGCACTTATTTTAATACCTATAATTATTTTCTGTACACTTACAAATGATTTTAGTTTTGCTACTTTTTCCTGACCATTGAATGGGGTTCGTTTTGAAAGACGTGTGTACAAAGTTTCACTACTGATTCGTTAAAATGCGGTTGCTGTTGTTTGTGGATATACTTACCTATTACAAATAGTAGAGACTAAAACTACGTAGGTAGATACCTACTTATCCACCTATCCACTGTCAGGTGGGGGTATGGATATCCTTCTACCACATATGCCCACGCCTGTCAAAATTTTCTCTCCTCTCTTTGTCTCTAGGGAGCATATTTTTAATACTGCAGGGTACCTACAAACTCTCTCTCTCGGCTAACAAAGATTAAACACAGTGTAGATGTGTATTTTGGCTCTGTGCCAGAATATTTTACAAAGCAATTTTAAAATGCATAATAGATACCTACAAACCTGAATTATATTATTATTTTTTATTGTCAAGAGGACAAATCTCATATACATTCAGATGCGTATTCATAATTATTTATAACTCAAATTTTGTAAAATAAAAACACTGTGCTTTACTTCCACTATTTATTTGAGTACACTCACCAGAGATCTTTCAAAGCTTATAGCTTCATCTCCAGTGGCTTTCTCTGAACTAGTTCAGATCTCTGGTGTGTGTACTCAAATAAATAGTGGAAGTAAAACACAGTGTTTAATTTTACAAAATTTGTTAAAATGTATTTATTGATGGAAGATTAACTTTGTGGAAGGACATTGTAAAATTATTTGTAAAAATAAAACACTGTTTTTTACTTCCACTATTTATTTTGAGTACATACACCAGAGATCTTTCAAAGCTAATGCTTCATCTTCAGTGGTTCATAGTTAACCACTGAAGATGAAGCATTAGCTTTGAAGGATCTCTGGTGTATGTACTCAAAATAAATAGTGGAAGTAAAAAACAGTGTTTTATTTTTACAAATAATTGTTAAAATGTGCTTCCATAACGTTAATCTTCCCACAATCACTTAGTTTATTTACTTATATGCGTCTGTTTCCCGTAAAATATAACAGGTGCTCCTAGTAAAAAGATTTTCCATTAATGCATCAATTCTAACCTACATTATCCAGCGTTTCAAACAGAAATAATATTTTATCCACCTGAGGGTTGAAGGTTTGCCTGTATGGATATGTTTAATAAATCATTCCAGAAACTACTAATTAGTCTCCCTCATGCCCTCCTTCACTACAAGATATGCACTAAAACTCTATTGTAAGATTATTAAAATACCATATTTTGTCAACAGTAATTCAAAAAAAAAATATATGTAATTTTTTATAGCAGATATAGACATATGTACATATGATAGATACACAGTTCATACGGCACATGAAACGAAATTGCTCTGAATGGCGACAGGGTTAGACTAGAATTGCCTTATGTTTAGGGAACAATAAGGGCATAGAGCTATATGTATGTATAGATTTTACAGTCAGATTTATTGCATTTTCATGCTATATGCTAAGTATTGGGTAGTATACATACAAGCTATTACTCTAACCCCTTTCTCATTTGTATTCTACAAATGAAACACTAAAGAAAATAGGTTTTTATGTTGAAGGCACGCTTTTTGCTAAGTATCGATTGTCTCAATGTCTTTGTATGGAAACATACTGTGTAACTCTTTCTATCAAACATTCCGGTATTAATAAAAAAACGTTGTTGCAAGTCGTAAGTCGAATGTTGTAAATGAAAGCGTTATGTATTATAAAAAAATGAATAATTCTCAAAAACAAACTTTTGGAATACATTGGTGCCTCTGTTGATTAAAATAATTTTCTGATGCTTACTTCCCAATTTCGGAAAAATCAGTTTTGAAAATGACTGGTGTAGAGGTGACATTATTCCTACATGCATACATGGAAATAGACTATTTTTTACTTACTCTAATATAGTTGCAGTTACTAGAGCCAGCATAGAAACGAGCCTTAAGAGTGTGCATACCGACATTTCAAAAATTTGTAAAAACGGGAGACCTTCTATCTCGACAACCGTTACTAAATATGTATTGGAACAAAATAGGGTAGATGCATTGAACCTTTATCTAGGGAATAACCGTAAAAGATTCTTTATATCTTGTATAGTTTTCTCAAAAAATAATTTTAAAAACACCTCTGATTTTTTTCCCGAAAGACGGAAACTCGTTTCCCGAAAGTCGCGGAGTGAAAATTCTTTTTTGTACTGATAACATGCATCAAAATCTAGGGAATGACCGTAAAGGTTTTTTGATAGACGCAAAATTAACCCCAAAAAATGGAAAAAACGCTATTTTTATCATTTTTTCATGCGATTGTCACGCGATTTTCAACCTTAATGCCGTGGGAAATGTCTGTGACGTCATTCCTGGTGCCATGCCCTTAAACAAGAAATATGTTCAAAAATGAAATCAAATAATGCAAAAAATAGAGCATCATCAGCGATCACAATAAATTTTGCACTAACGAATAATGCACTACCTATGGTTAAACGAATAACATCCTAAGTATATTTAATCCATTTTGCTACAACTTTTCTGTGTTATTATTGTATTATCATTTACAGTTCGCGAGATTTCAATAATAATACCTATCAGCCTATTCAATGTGTTCAAAGTACCTGATGTATGCTAATATAGTACCTACCTATAGCAACAGTATATAGAAAAATGAATAATAAACGAATAATTTTTAATGTAGTGAACCGTATATAATTCACAGATGATGATAACAGTTGACCCATTTCGTTTTTTTGTGACTAAATAATCGGTAGATAAATCTAGAAAAATAATACTGCACGCGTAAATAAAGGTATCAATAATCAAACAAACAATACAAACATATTATAAGACATAAGATTATTCCATTAGATTCAGTATTATCATTATCTACTATCTACTTATGACGTGTCGTTTTTATTCGGAAGACAAAATAGTAAGCGGTGCGATGTTATGAATTACTCGTCTCGCCTTAGTCGTGAAGCAACTTTACCTTTCCTATAACATTCGTGGTATCAAGGTACGACTAAGTAGATATTATACCTACCATCTTCATTCAACAGCGAGAGACTTTCTCACACATAAGAGATTAAAAGATAGAGTAAAGATACTCCTTCTGCTTTTATGTTTTGCATCTGTTCTGTTCCTTGGTTACATGTGCTCGTATCTACCAATGGGCTATTTTAGTTTTCTGTTCAGTCTTGTCAAACAATTTAACATTTCGAGACAATTATATTAATTGATAATACAACCTTTAATATGATATTTTCCCATTTCCCATACGTCCGTTTTATAATTCCAAAAGAAGCTTAATAATTCAATTAATTAACACGAGACTTCAGGCTTTGGGGCGACCTTGACATCAGCATGAATAATCTAAGTGTCTAGCACAAAAATTAGAGGAGTGCACGACTGAAGAAGGATGTAGTTTGAGGATAGGAGGAATGAACAATGGTATGTGATTATTAATTTTGTCATGCATGCAATAACATATAGGATGAAAAACTTACTGTTATTTCTGTTGATGATCCGATATTTCTAGAAGTATTAAAATGAGTTGTTTGCAAGTTGCTGGCCAAGTGATGGGAATGAGTTGCTCTTAGATTTTCATAGAAGAGGTCGAGCGCTGCAGTAAAAATGAATGGATTAGTGATGCCGGCGCGCAGCGTGTCAATAAAGCCAATCAACATCTGTAACAAAAGTATACAAACTCTTTTAACCATTTGAATTCAATACGGAATACTAAATACCTTATAACTTATAGCTACCTAGGTAATTATAGAAAATATATATTATAGAATACATTGTGAACTTCTCCTCGTCCTTATATTCATATTCTGTCAAATATTTTTTTAATTTTCTATTATAGGTATACACATATATTAAGTGTTGAAAGTGTGCATGCCATACATTGTTTTCGTGGATATTTGATTCTGTTAAAATAATGCGATAAAATGTCTCTACAGTTGAGACACTTCGACATAACTTATCATTTAGATACCTACATACTTTGTGTATGCCACATAATACTTTATCAAGCCAAAATGAATAGGTATGTAATAGTTGTGTAATTGTCCGATTTGGAACTGAATAATCTTACAATCTCTGAAATGATAGAATAAAGTTTGAATAAGGTAAATGTGGTGTATAACATTTAAATTTATCTCTCTATATGCAGTAGTGTGTTACAATAGGCCTGCGAAATGATTTATACAACATTTTCTAGAATTTCGCACTGGAAATAATCTTTTACTCTAGTTAAACCATCCATCATCGTTGTTATTATATTACATACTACTACTAAGTGTAGTATTGTTGGATTCGTACGTGTTCTTGATATTACCTATTTCAGAATATTGTTATATAGACTGTGACATGTTGTGATGCGCAGTGGTACCACATCCTAGTTCTATTTGAACAACAGCAGCCAGTGTAAGCAAGAGGTTGCTTATCATAGACACCCAACCAAACCAACTGACTTCACCTTTATGTATATAATATTAGGTATGGACATACCTACATTATGACAGACATACCTACATTTAAGGGCTTGGTACCAAGAATGACGTCACAGTCATTTCCCTCGGCATTGTAGGTTTTAAAATCGCGTTAACAACCGCATGATAAAATGGTAAAAATAGCGTTTTTTTGCATTCTTTGGGGTTAATTTTGCGTGTATCAAAAAACTTTTACGGTTAGTACCTAGATTTTAACGCATATTATCAGTATAAAAAAATAAATTTCCTGCGCGACTTTCGGGAAATGAGTTTCCGTCTTTCAGAAAAAAGATCAGAGGTGTTTTTCACAATTTTTTTTTGAGTAATATATACAAGATATAAAAAATCTTTTACGGTTATTCCCTAGATAAATGATCAATGCATCTACCCTATTTTGTTCCAAGCATATTTAATAACGGTTGTCGAGATATAAGGTCTTCCGTTTTTAGAAACTTTTGAAATGTCGGTATGCATACTCTTAAGGATACAACATCAGATTTGGATACTTACAACATCAGATTTGAGAGTAGAATGTTGTATGTATTTAATTATATATTAGTACAAAAATTACATGGACTAATAACATCCGTTCACGACAAGAACTTGCGTACAGACAAAACAATTTGACTTCATTAAAGTGGTTTAGGTATTTCAGATTATTTACACATGCAATATTTGTTCTAAGGTATACAGTAATTGTACCTGTACAATATATAACTATTGACAGAAAGGCTTGAAGATCTATTATTCAGGGGACCAAAACTCAGTGGAAGTTGTACGTGCAACAGAAGTAAGGAAGTAAGTTCGATGTTTATGTAGGTAGGTAAGTCTAGTAAGTACCTACCTATATAGTGTCTACTATAAATAAAGGGTGAATAGTTGGTGGGTAGCTACCTAGGAAATACAACTTAACTAGTTAGTTGTAATGAATAATAAAATCATTGTGATTTTCCAAACGATAAACACATCATGATATTTGTTTGACCATCAACTTCTGTGTCATTTGGTTTTACTATCTGTGACATTCTATGTCCCAAGCGACGATAAATTTAAAACTAAATCCACCAAGAAGATTCCTTGTCAAAGGAATAAAGCCAGTAGTACCTACTCGTACATGTGGTACGAGAATATTCTTTTAATTTTCACATGGATAATAAAAATAATAGAAGGTAGTTTTGAAATCCTAACATTGCTGATTGTAGCCATTAGACGAGAGAGAGAGTGAGATGGAAGATAGAGAACGGAAGGAAACGAAGGAGAAAGAGCAGACGTGACGGAAAATGTGATGAAATATCAGACTAGCTGAACATGCTACCAAAGCATGTTAGAGCGAATGTAAAATCTCACAGAGTGTATCATTGGCAGTGGCGTGCATTCCGAATAAGCCCAACGGCACAGCTTGTCCACAACAACACAAAAATAGTAATAAAAAGAATCGTCACGAAAGGTAGAAATATGAAAGGGCAGTCTGACCTCTTTTCATACATATTATTATTTGAAACCAGAAAACTTATCAAACTGATCTTCAATACTGTGCGAAGGGTACAGCACAAGGAGATGCCTCAAAAAATACCCTCCATAGTGCATGTGACAGGCATAACGAACACTCCCGCAGGTGTGGTAAAAAAAAATTTAAAAAAATCATAATATCAGGACACCAGGAAGATATGTTACTACGTCATTATTTGTCGAATTAGATTATTTAATACACAAATATGAGTTTTCTATTGAGTTCTACTCATACTGGTACCGAGACATCAAAATGAGACACCAAAAATAGTGTTGTACGAAACATTATCATTGTTTTTCATTCAGGTGCACCACTGTAGATACATGTTCGTTTCACTCAACAGTAAGAGGGTAGGTAGGTACTAAAATAGGTGGGTAGAGGATGTCACAATATATTATAGTGACCATCTACAGCAGTCACACTGACTACCTCGCTAAATACCAACTTTTTTATGATTTTGACTAGTTGGTAGGAAGAAAAGGAAAATTTTATGGAAATATGGTACCTATGTATTGTACTCAAAGTGTGTAATACCTAATGCATATTTATACTATAAAAAATACTAGTATTATTTAAAATTTTATAGGTTTTTTCAAGTGAATCTGGATTTGCCGAAATAAACCCTAATACATCTTTGTACACTTCACAGAAAGCTTGAAAATATTTTCTGGTGATGTGGAGTAAGTCGGCGTTGAGGATCGATCCCGCGCCCACAGGATTTACGGTTTAGTGCGTTACTAACCAGGCTACTAACCCCCTTAAGCATACGTAGGTACATTTCTTGTGAATATTTCATTGATGGTGTCGGTAATAAATAAGATTCAAATGAATGAATAGCTTCGTACTCTGGTAAATATACGGTTTTATTTATAGTAGGTAATGGTAATTACTCTAACACGAAATTTGAAAGTTTTAAGCCTACTTACTAATCTATGTACCTATTGTCTATTCATATTATGTGTAGGTATAGATAAAAAAAAACAAGGAAAACACGATAGAGCAATGCTACACTTAAAACTGTCGGACTGAATCAGAAATACTGAAATACGCAGAAGGTCAGGAGTAGCAGACGTGGTCGAGAGAGTGGCTAAACTCAAGTGGTCTTTTGCGGGACATGTTGCGAGACTCCAGGATCAAAGATGGACAAAGAGGGTAGTGGAATGGAGACCTCGCGAGAAGTAGTGGTAGACCCGTGGATAGAGATACGTGGAGGAGTATGGGGGAGGCCTACGTTCAGCGGTGGACAGAGATGGCTGGATTAGTAAGTAAATAAATAGAAAAAAATGCGCTAATGATATTGTGCGCATTTACATTTTGCACAGTCTAATTTTATAATTATTGTATCATAACTATATTCACACATATTATTATAGTAATTGTGTATTATAGAATAGATTATACATATGCAGATATCAATGGATCTGTTGTATGTAATCGAATTACAAATCCTTGTTAATGACGCCATGACAATGAGGATTACACAACTAAAATAGGAATATTGTAATCATTACTGTGCACAAATTGGTATTTCGGAAATCGGAAATTTGTTAGAAGTACCCATCTAAATACATGATTAAAGCTACTACAATAATTAATTATTGTATATCTATACTACTCTCATACAATGAAGCCTACATTTGGGAACCATAATAATATGTCATTTCAATACTAAATACCACATAATAATATAGTATTACTCGACATGAAGAGGACATATTTACAGTAAAGACCGAAAGAATCTGAACTTTCATTGGTACATCCAAACCCAAATACTTTCCTGAATGCACTTCTAAGCATTTGTGTCTTGAATAGAATTCGGCACCTGCCGTGTTTTAAATCCGCGTTTTACGAATCACCTAAGGTATCAGGTGCTTTCCACAAATACATAATTTTTAATGTTAGTAATTTCACTGCTTAGGCATATTGTTCATAGGCATACCTGATTAAATGAAGTTATATAACAAGTAACTGTTCTTCACTGTGCTTATTCTGCGTTCCAGAACCGTACAAGCTGGAAGTTACCTAGTCTTACCGTATATACAAAACGGTTCTGTGGAATGCGTTCTTTCCACATGAGTAATAACTTAAGTGATCTAATTTTCATACAAACAGTACGAAAGCACTGTTACGCTCTTCTCCATCTAGACGTATGTATTTATGTACTCGCATATAGTCATTACCCAAAGCATCAACATTAACCTATAACATAAATCCCGTGAATAATACTCGCGATTTCATGCTTTCTGCTGCATGTGCGTTCGGTATACGAGGGATGTTTAATATTACAGATAGGTATTTCTAAGAAATAAACGACGACGGAACTAAAGCGAATGCCTATTGAGAATCTAGTTGGGTACCTATACAGTATACGTTCTAATGCATGGATATGTATCTTTATAAAAATTATATTTTCAAATACTCGTCACAATAATCTTAATGTACGAACATTAGTAGGTAGGTACCTTATAGGTACTCATTTAAATTTTATCTCCAAAAAAATTTAAAGAAAGCGTTATCATTTTCTTTTCCAAAATTTTCCTAAATATAATTTTCCACATCGGTGCTAATACGTTACAGACATTTGTTAGATACGGAAGCATTGAGAAAATGTGTAAAATTTACATAAAATATGCTAACGTGTACTATGGATACATATTACTTTGGTATACGTTTACCAGACTTGTTGTATGGTAACAAGAGTAAACGCCTATGTTTTCATCACAACTTTATATACGTCGGAACAAGGTACCTACTTATCATAAATTTCATTAAGGGACTTGCACATTTGATATCTTATTTAAGGAAAACAATTTATTCCGCCATTTTTGCTCTTATCATGATATACGACGTGCTATTATTATGTTGCCTTCTCTTCGTCAAAGTGATACGATGATTAAAAGAATACCTATGTAGGTATGTAGACCTACTAGCTAGATTATATTAACCTGCTTATATATAATATGATAATTTATAATAACGTTGAGAAATATTGTATGACATAATGAAGTGTCTGGCCAGTCTTATATGTAGGTACTATAAAAATTAGGTACCTATAGTAATTATTAAATGTGTATAGGTAGAGCTGCAATAATATATTTTCTATGAAATTATTACACATTAAGTACCTACAGCTTTGTGCTGCAAACTGCGAGCATGTATTTCCGCTGTCAGAATATGGCGTAGAATTTGACATTATCATAGATAACCTATCTGTATTTTAGAATCCCTTTCGATTGATTTGTGCATTCGCTGTCTCCATATTTTCACAATAATATTATTATTTCGAATCATTACTCTGTCAAAATAGGTGTTTAAATGGTTTGTATTGTATGTGATTTATGATTTAAATTATGACTAGTGTTTTAATAGTTACCAAAACAGACGAAACCGTTGGCGAAATAGTCGAAAAGTAATGAATAAAGTCTTAGAAACGGCTTACTACTTACTTTACGTGTCCGGGTGAATCATACCCTGCGACTCCAATATGCGGCGACATACATCGCCTTGTCGTTTCCTAGAATCTTGTCCCCGTGGCTTACCGTTTTGAAGTTTAATATGTTTCTTATTACCTATCATTTCTTATTGGATTACGTCAAGTTAGACACTATTATACCTATCATTTTTTCCAAAAAGTAACTCGATTGGAATGTTCTTAGGTAGCATCGCCACTGTTACCTGTAGATAAAGTCCAGAAAACAAGATCATAAAAACCTCGAAATAATTAATGAATATGTATATGTATCTAGGGCATAATATAAAACTGGACAAAGAAAAACAAACGGCGGAATTGCCCAGAAGAAAGGAATGAGTTGGGCAGCTTTTGGCAAACTTAAACACATCCTAGAAAATAAACAGATTTGTCTGAAAATAAAAACATATGAAACATGTATACTGCCAGTGTATACTACATATGCGTTAGAGACCATGGCCATTACAAAAAGAAACGCACAAAAGTTCAAATGCACACGGCGATCCGTGGAACGATCCATGCTTGGTATAAGCCTAAGAGACATCATCATGGATCGCGTAGCAAGACTGAAATGCCAATGGGCCGGACACTTTGCAAGACAGCGACATCAATTGAATAATTTCAAAACAGGACACGCACACGTACGTATACGCTTAGCATTTTACTATAATGATATTAAACATCATCGAAAATAGGTTATGCTTTGTATACGATCCAAAACGTCCCTAAATATAATGATATTTGTTATTTAAATATAACGATGTACCTACCTGACCGATACCAAATTATCTATATAGGTATCTGTAATCACATTTAGTGTATGTAGACTGTAGAGAGTTCTAGGTGGATACTATATAATAAGTATACGTACATATGTATAATATTTACCTAGTTGTATACTATACCTCCACATGGGATCGCGATTATGACTAAGATGACAGAGCGCGGATACTACACGGGGAAAAAGCGAATTTGGCGGATTCTTGGCTGTGACGAATAGGAATTAGTTCAGTCACTTTAGGAAATCAATGTATGGGGAAGTTGGCAAAATTAATAACAGATGGGACTCTATGCAGTATGATACCTTAGGGTGAGGTGTTTCAGAATATCAGGCGTCCCCCCCGCCACACCTGACGCGTCACCCCCCTGGCCCCCCGAATAGGTCCCCCTACGTGGTTTTCCTCTATTTATCAAAAAACTGTAACAGATAGAAGGAAAATGTTAAGGACAAAAATAGTCCTTAATAAATTCTCTACAAAATAGGTAAAGCACATTTTTTGATAGGACTAGTAATTTACCCGCAATAGCCGGTGAAAGTATCGTAATTTTTTAATAAGAACCAAATTTTTTTTATTTTACTCAAATTGCTGAAAATTCATAAGAGCTACAAGAAAATGGTCAAAGAATGAATTAATTGCTATAGTTTTAGCTATAAAATGAGCTATTATTTATTTTTGCACGGCTCATAGTTTTTGAGTTATAACATAAAATTCCAATGACAGAAGTCTTAAAAATGGAACTTTTCATACAATTTGTATTGAAATGCTGTGATATTAAAATTTAGGTTAAGCCTGTTTTTCACAAGCATGTGAAAGATAAAAAATGTATTGGAGTATGATTGGGTCTTTTTAGTATTTCAAGATATAATCCTTTCGAAGTTGAATGCACTTTTGCCAGTCATGTTTCAAAGCCATTATCCCAGTTTTCCAGAAGGATTCCTCAAGGTTAGGATATGGGTCAAAAGCATTGGCACCCGGCGATTCGAGGGTTTGTACAAGTCCTGTTCTGAAGTTAAGATGAACACTACTGATTAAAATCATCAGATCACTGGAATCTCTGCTATCACCTAACTAATAATTCCGCGATCTTTGAAAAATTAATCCATGTCTTTATCGACGTTCTCCAGAACTACTGCATTTTATTGCTTTCCGCTTCAAGGGTTGTGTTTGACACCTTGCTGTGCCCATTCAAAATCTGGCACTTACTTTCTAATCATGGCATATGATGGAACAGACTCCATTAATGAACCCGATATTTCTTTTATGGTTCGTGTCGGTCTATGACCTTAGATAAAATAATATTTTATCACGGATCGCAGCTGACAATTTCACATTTTCACAAAAATGTCAAACACGTTGAAATAAAAATGGTGCCAAGAGTGCCAGCGTCGTCCTATCGATCTCAAATTTTGTAAATAGCCCTAATGAAGTTTAAATTATCTATATCAATAATGAACTTAAACTGGTCTGTACATTTTTTTCTCAGGGCTACGAAGTGTTCAGCCGAACCTCGTATCTTACACAGACATACACTAAATTTTCTTCTTTAATGATCTTGACGAATCCTTCTGCAAAACTGGGATACGGCTTTGAAATATGGCTGGCAAAAGTGTATTGAACTTCTAAAGAATTATACCTTAAAATACTTACAAAATCCAGTCATACTCCAATACATTTTTTATCTTTCACATACTTGTGAAAAACAGGCGTAACCTAAATTTGAATATCACAGCATTTCAATACAAATTGTATGAAAAGTTCCATTTTTAAGACTTCTGTCATTGGAATTTTATGTTATAACTCAAAAACTATGAGCCGTGCAAAAATAAATAATAGCTCATTTTATAGCTAAAACTATAGCAATTAATTCATTCTTTGACCATTTTCTTGTAGCTCTTATGAATTTTCAGCAATTTGAGTAAAATAAAAAATTTTTGGTTCTTATTAAAAAATTACGATATTTTCACCGGCTATTGCGGGTAAATTACTAGTCCTATCAAAAAATGTGCTTTACCTATTTTGTAGAGAATTTATTAAGGACTATTTTTGTCCTTAACATTTTCCTTCTATCTGTTACAATTTTTTGATAAATAGATGAAAACCACGTAGGGGGACCTATTCGGGGGGCCAGGGGGGTGACGCGTCAGGTGTGGCGGGGGGGACGCCTGATATTCTGAAACATCCCACCCTAAGGTATCATACTGCATAGAGTCCCATCTGTTATTAATTTTGCCGACTTCGTGCTGCAAAAGGACTGAGCTAAATGCATGTATTCTGTTTACATTGGCACTTGTCCGAAAGTATTTACCTAGGTTCTCGCTAAACTTTGTTTATTTTCCTAATTATTACTAGTATTTATAATAATTTTTATATAATAGTTTTGGTTGATTTCCTAATTTTATGTTAGGTATGTTTGAACTGGACTTTGACGTTTCGGCAAAATATTCTAGAAATGAGAAAGGACAGGTATATGGTATATTATATCCTCGACGTTCCAATGCATCACAATGACCCTATTACACTCGCAAACGGACGTCAATATCTTTGGATATAGAATAGAAAACTTATATAATAACTTTTAGATAACATAATACCTACAGAATCGTTATTACCTATATGGTACACATAGGTACGTAGTAGGTACGTTATAACATAAATTAATACTTTCTCGTTTATGTGTGCAAGCAAATTCCGTGATATATTTGATGTGTAAATATTTAATGCGGCCATATAAACACAATACATTATAAAGTAGACCATTTGTTTTACAAGTTGAAGGTGGAGATCATATTAATAATTAATGTTGTAATTTTTCATCTCTGCTCTTCCACTCTTGAGAGTTTTAAACGCCTTCCACGAATATCGTTATTATAGGTACCTACTTGGTGCCTATATTAAACCATACTTATACCTAATAGCAGGAAACAAAGATTACGTTGTTATTATTATTAAAAGCTCAGGATATAATATTATGTACCTACCTACACAATTATTTACTCTTACTCTTACGATTTTGATGGCGAATATTCATATTTCTTCTCCCAACTCTGAAGAGGGTGATTATTTATTTATGTTTCAAATAAAATACTTCCACATTACAAGTATCACATACCTACAATATAAAAGTGAGCGTACAGGTATTTCATTTTATATTTATATAGAATATTCATACAAAGTTTCGCACTAAGTTTTGAGAGTCGTGTGTCATGAGATGGTGGTGTACTATCGAATAAGAAATGACCTTGTGTATCAGCGTACCCCACAGCAGAGGACAGCTATTTCTTTACCGGAATAGATGACAATCCTGACTGAGGCATCATGTTCTAGGAATACCAGATGATATTCTGACCTTGAGGAGTGCTGTTCTTATATGTATCGAGGTACTAGAGTGGTGGAACCATATTACCTGCACATTGTGCATCTGTAAATAGGTAGTATTAGATGAAAGGGAGAAGATACTATGTAGGTATCATCTTCAAACTAAGCTTGACATGACATTTTATTCGAATGGAGATCCGAAATACGAGTAGTATGTAGGTCGTCATTAATATGCAGTAGAGATTATTTTCACTCATCAGTTTCCATACCTATCCACAATGCTATACTTTTTAGTAGATATGATTTGAAACGTGACTGGACAAAAACCCGTAAGAATATTGCTCAACATGAATAAAATCCAAAAAAATATGAAAATTCTTGAGATATTTACTCAAGGGACAAAAGTTCAAATCTAATTGGAATTTGAAAAATTAAATTAATAGTAAGTACCTATTAGTATACGATTTCTTTCAGTGTGTTAGGAACTAGCATAAATTAGAAAATAAACAAATAAATAAACGGATCTAAAAATAGGATAGACAATAAAGTAGTTAATATTTGATAAATAATTCATCTACTGGAATCCAACTTGAAAGTTTCCGTTAAGGATATTTCAAAAGGGCTTATTTTTTTTTATATTATTCATTTGAGCAATTTTCTTATGGTTTTCTTCCAGGAACCGTTCTTAATACATTACTACCATGCAGAGTACCCATTTTGTTCATTATTTTTATTTTCCACCTTTCTGAATATTGTCGGCTTCAGAATACTATAACACGTACAAATGCCCCATCGATTCTTGGTTTTTTATAATACATATGTAGATATTATAAACCGTAGGCTGAACGAAATGTCGATATACTTTTTATTGTAAACATTGGATTTACTATTCAATGCGAAAGGTGAAACTGAACCAAAAAAATGAATTGGTTGATGACTTATTGGTAGTACAGCGTCATGATAAAAAAAGGTAGTTAAAGTAGGAAAGAACATTAAATAGGTAGTTTCTCTAACCAAATCGGAAAAAAACTTTGTAATAAGTCGTCATAATGATATATGAATTATCTATTTACCCAACATGCATTGATTCGTATTCTATATAGGTCGCGAAATTTAATCTATATACGTCTTTACATTATTTGCAGACAAAATCCATCAGCGAACCGTAAGCACCCTGAGTCATAGATAATACCTAATACACAATACACCTATACGGATTATGGACACGTTATGAGACTGCCACAGGACAACACGATCAAAAGGACAATGGACATTGAAGTAGGACCCAGAAGACCGGGCAGACCCCTGACCACATGGATGTCCACAATCGCGAGAGACTTAAAGGAGGCGAGGCTTCGTGCGGAGGATGCGGGGGACAGAAGTCAAGGACTTGGAGGATGAGGACTAGGAGAGTTGACCCCCAAGTAAATGGGACAAAGGCAAGGGCAAGACACAATATACTAAGTGTAGTTCGAAGGGGAGTCAAATTTATAATTTTAAACCTTTTTAGCTTCAAACGGTAGATTGTGTTTGAGTTTTCAGTGTAAGTGTAAATCAATCATTAGGTATATTACATTAGGCAAACTCCTTTACATTAATTTAAAATTACGTTAATAACTACCAATACATTTTTTTACATTTTCGCTCCTATTATTTCATTTCCTATTTTTATTTCGTGATGCTTGTAGGTATAACGTAATTATTATTATAGCCATCTTTTTTTTTATTTGAAATGGACAAATTACAGTTTTGCATGCGATCTCTACGTTAAAATATTCCAAACATTTATAATAAAATTATATCATACTATTTAATACATCACATTGATTTAAATGAGTATGGTGGTATAATGTAAATGGTTTACCTACACTTTTACAGGTTTCTATGTAGTTCATCCCATACAAAATGTTTGGTTTTTTTGAGTTTTATCTCCATTGGTCTTTCCTAGAGTCAAAACTCGAGTGTTTGACGTTTGTTTCTCAATGAGTTTGACGTGGTTAGTGGAAACATAGTTGAATATTAAACTCCATTTGCTCACATTTCCAAAAGATTGAAAAATAGCAGACCAGATCATAATATAAAAAAAAACTATGCATATTTTGAAACTTCTGTTTCAATTACGTATTACTTTTATGTATCCGTAGTTGCAAGGGTAGTGCATCATACATGAGTTGAAATGAATGTTGGATGAAAAGGGACCTGAATGTATAAGGTTAACAAGAGCCTTTAAATAGTGAGATTTATGCCCATTGTATCAATCCGCAGAGACTGTAGAAAGATGATATAAATTATTTTAAGTCATTCGTTCTCATTGAATACAAAACACGTGTGTGTAGTGAAAAAATACAGATCCTTGCGATTATTTTCGATATTGACTAACTAAAATATTCATGTTATGCGATTAATTTAGGCGACATTAAGAGGTTCGTCGGACCCCAGTGGATGGGAGTCGCACAAGAGCGGGACGAATGGAGGAGGGCTACGTCCTGCGGTGGCAAAACGAAGTCTGATTTTTAAAAAGTAAGAATGTATATACCTAAGTAAGTCTACAGCATAATAATAAAAAGGTGATGTCTTCATATGCGGAGAGGTGCCCCCACTTCTTGAGGTTCTACATCGTGTGACACCAACTCTCAGTCTATTGAGGGTAGTCCGCATGCGGTATGGGAGTTGTTCGCCCAGTCGTGTACCCTCTTGTAATTCGCAGATGAAGACATCACCTGTGATTGTGGCGAAACCCAGGATGGAAGCCACCTACTGATGCGTCCACTAATGGAGGAGGCCTGTTAACCTGGGGACCTGATTGTGGGCAATGACAAAGCGATGAAAGTCGCGGCTTATTGGAGTGGTAGACTTTAGACCGGACACGTAAAGTAAGTAAGTAAGTATAATAATATACGATGCTTTCGTTAAATATTCTTATGATAATATATAACAAAAACGTAAATAAAATGATATAATACCAAACAATAGACGACTACAAAATGTTGAGTGCCTATCTCATCAGCCATAATGTTATGTAATATACTAATTATAATAAACACTGAGAAAATATGACTTCTCGTTGGTATAAGCCATAAGGTATAGCGTAATATAATAAATTTCATGTTAAACCACTTAACGTAAAATAGTCTAGAAGGTATCATATACTAGTATATGAAATATAAGTTCACATATACCCGTGTTTATTAACATTATACTTATTATATTATGCTTCATGGGCGTCGCCAGCCTTCGCGGGTTCGATCCCCGATGCCGACCTACTCCACTTTACGACACAAGCTTTTCAAGCTTACCGTGAAATGGAGAAAGGCGTATTTGAGCTTATTTCGATAAACCTAGATTCATTTAAAAAAAAGTATAGGTACACCTACCTGCGCATGCATGGTTAAAAAATATACCTCTGTCAAATATAGTGAATAATCTTACCAATAAGACTGACATTCTATACCTATATCCTACTATACTTTAAATGTAGACGAAGTGATAAAATAGTAAAGTAAAAGTCGTAGACTATCTACCGAATTTCCTTAGGAAAATTTTCTTGTGAGAGTCTACTACACTCTACTCAGTACTTTGCAATGTTAACCACTTTGGGACGTCTTTTTATTGGGAGAGTGATTTGGTATTGTTACTACACTAGTGCCCAATCCCACCAACTACCACCTAGGAAGGAGAGCCCTAAGAAATTTCCATACAAAAACAGAGATAATGTTATATTTATTTAGTAATGAAGGGTCCCTGGAGCAATAATTTCATATGAAATGCAACATGCAACTCACCTACTCTGGGCGGAGATATTTGGGCACCTAACGTAGGTGAGTAACGTAGGAAGGAGAGCCCTAAGAAATTTCCATACAAAAACAGAGATAATGTTATATTTATTTAGTAATGAAGGATCCCTGGAGCAATAATTTTATATAAAATGCAACATGCAACTCACCTACTCTGGGCGGAGATATTTGGGCACCTAACGTAGGTGCGTTGCATGTTGCATTTCATATGGAATTATTGCTCCAGGGGCCCTTCATTACTAAATAAATATAACATTATCTCTGTTTTTGTATGGAAATTTCTTAGGGCTCTCCTTCCTAGGTTAAAGTTGATGGGATTGGGCATAGGTCTAACAAGATTTTGATAAATTATTAATAACCTCTTTAGGTACTTATCTTACTTATATAAATTGTTAGTGTATAGAGATAGTGCGTGGAAAAATAGTAAAAAAAAAGTAGAATAGTAATAAAAAAAATAAGTGAAGTGATATAGGGAAGCATAGTTATATGAACTCTTCATTGCATATATGTTTGTATTGCGTTTGTGTCTGTCTGTTATTGGGTTCTTTTGTATTATTTGTTTGTATTCATATTTTATTATTGTTAACCTGTTGACAGTTCATTAATTGAAAAGTTTAAATAAAAAATAAATAAAAAAAATATTTAATGTACATAAGTACTCGTGTGTGCATTGTGATTTTGTTAAAAAAAAATCATGATTATTCCCAATAATTATTTTCCAATGACACGCCAATACAATAACATGTCAATAATTATTTCTGTGTCTGGAATGCACACTATTCACATACCTATTTCAGAGAGGCCAATAATTATTTCTTTGTCTGGAATGTACTATTCACATATTTCAGAAAAAAAAATCAAGTATGTATCTTAATAATTAGTGTCTCTGTGACCAATAATGTCTTGTAAGTCAGGGTTTGACGAAAAAAATCATAACTTGAAACTACAAAAAATCGGTGAACATACATACATGGGGGCTTAATCGATATAGGTATTGAGGTCCCCTATACCCTGCTTCCGCTGATCCACCTGTTGTGTTACACCGTGTATAGCTTGCTAACTTTATCTTAAGTGTATAATATTTACAGAAGAAACAAAGTCAATATTGATAAGTAGTACAGTTACTTGTACTAGTTACTCTACTATAAGAGGAAATCCTCCATCATGCAGGAGTATGGAAATTATTAATTTTACAACCACTAGGAATTCGATAATTAAATCTAGTGTACTTTGTAATTTTCCAGAAGAATTTTCTTTGTAAAGTTCTTATTACACCTACATACCCATAGCTGCAGTATTATTATGATTCATAATATTACACTGCTCCAGATAGTCTAACTAAAGTTTGTGGTGTGTAATTAAAATTGTTAACCTCTTACTATATAAAGTGCTAAGTATCATATTGTTATTAGATGGGTTGATAGTGACGTTTCTTTAACTTATAATTTACGAGGTGAACTTTATTAATTTGAAAATTTATATTTGGATAATAGTAAATCAATAGCCACCAACCTATATTATTATTCACGTTTCACACCACCGTGCGATATAAATGCGAGAGAGGTTACACAATAGCTAGAGGTACCTACCGATATTTAATTACCTGTTAATGTAATTAGTTAATATCAATAAACACTACATATAGGAAATAATAATTATATTATACGGCCATGTGATCAGCGGTACAGAATGATACTTAAAACCTATACTCTCACCTCTGCATCTCTGTTTATAATTTTTATAAATATTGTTTTCGATTGTAGAAACTGACACGCTGTTATCGAAAATCAATACAAAAAATAACAACAAAGATCATGACTCATTTTGAATGCCTCTACAATTGAATATTTTCAACCAAAACGAGACGCGAGGCAACGGTTACTAGGTGGCAATTATGTAAGTACATACACTCCTAAAGAGTATTGTACCTACGGAAAAACTATTAGGAGAAGTAACCCAGTAAAAAGTAGGTACATGGTTAGGGTCTCGAGAGGAAGGTGCGAGGTTCAAACCCCGGCGCAGATGACGTATTCCACAGTTTAGACACAGGCTTTTAGCCCAGTAGAGTATTTGGGTTTGTGTATATCGTGCGGTGGAGCCAGAAGAGGAGACGGCTCTAGCGGGACCATAAGATGGAAGTAACAAGACTCGCCCACGTATCTGCAAATGAAATCCCCACAGGTTCCCAAAGGCTGCCAGGAAAACCACCAAAAAGATGGACTTATAGCTGGTCTTCCACATCCCAAGAAAGAGCGCATATTTATTATTTATATTTTAATTTACAGGAGACAATTTGTACCTACTAGGTATTTGAAATGGACGATTGTACATTATAATGTAGACAATAGGCTAGAGGTACTATTCTTGTGCTCGTGGGAAGTTTATAATAAGTACCTATAGTAGACAGCATAATACACTGCTTCCCCACGTGTTAAAGTGATGATAACTTCGTAGAAAATTTATTAGGTGGTGTTATTTCGAGCTGGATTCCATCTACGTATGTATAAATCGAACTTTTTCAACTCAAAACTTCTGGTAATATTGAATCACCGACTTTCATCTCTCATTCACAAAGTTACCGTCTCAATAAAGAATTTTTCACTTCAAAAGGATCCTTATGAAAACTTAAATATTCCGTTCACTTTTGAAATGTACTATACCTAATATCTATTTACGATATATCGTGTGGGTGTAGTAAAACAGAATAACTCTTACATCTACTCACTCTTTACTCGTAGGTACACACTTTTGTAATGATATAGGTAATTATAGATACCAACTGTGACATGTAGGAATTGCTTACTTTACTTTGGGCTGCCATTGTTTAGCTTGGTCGGGTGCATTTTTGTCTGTGCTGGAGCTAAGTTTTGGGCAAGAAAAGGTGTTTGGACAGGATCTGGTAGATATGTATGAATAAAAAAATATAAATATGCCGATGATGATCCGTTAGTAGCAACTCCTAAATGCCTTAGGTTAATAAATGTTTTCACGGTGTACGACTGACATTATTACTTGCAGTTTTTCCTTTGGACGATGACTAAAAAGATAATTGTTTTCTTCTCAAATTCTATTTCACTCGATCACATACATCATTCCTATGCCTATTACGACCTAAGACAATGACGTCAGAGTATAAGTATTGATATGGGGTGAAGTATAAGTAGCGCGCAAACTGGTTGTAGTACTGGGATCTTTTAATCTTCCTACGTTTTCTCCGTATCTCTGAAAAATATATCTACCTGACAAATAAAATAGGTTGGTACTTCGTCTTTGATTAAATTGATAATTACAGGACATGGTGGAATGGGTGAACGTTGCCCTGGGCATAAAATTATCACTTAAGCCAGCCAATGCCGACTCGTAAGCGTCGGAACACCCGTACTGCTTCCTTCCCAAGGGAGTTCACACAACGCTATAGTCGTATTATGTGAATGAAGATAAATAAATAATAAATAAAACTTTATTGGCCAGTAAATATATGTAACAACAAAAACAAAACAAGATAATACAGTGTGCCAAAAGGCGGACTTATTGCAAAAGCAATATCTTACAGTCAACCCGAGATGCCTCTCGTCTCTGTTGAGTGAAAAACTGTAATGTATTTCCGTCTGTGCGATGCAGATAAATCCGGTTCAATACCTAATTTAGGTATATGTCACAAATCTAAATTGATAATGTTCATTGGTATATAATTAATTCAACATAGTTAGCTACTCTTAGTACCTACCCAGCTAGTTCCAAAAGCATCAAGAAATTTGATCTGTATATTGTATCGCTTATGCAGAAAGTTTTATGCATATACTACTATGAGGCAAAGGCAACTCACCTACATTGTACGACGTACGTCGTACGTACTTATACTAGGTATAGGTGTTACTAACGCGAGTTTCTAGTCGACTAGTTATGAATCATCTGTTCGCCGGTGTACCTATCTACATTAGGTACACCTACATAGGTATACGCACGAGTATGTACATTATTCAAAACATCATGTAACGTTGAAAATCGTACCTAATAAATGTGCATATTCGGAATTGAATTCACACGTATTAGCTCAGTGAATATAAACATTTATCTTGCAAAAGGTCAAATAACTCTGGTTTACATGTGCTTCTGAAGAATCCATGTTTGGACACTAATTAATAATAATATATATGAAAAATGGCAAATTTTTATACCTATCTCATAAAACAGTTTGAATAATAATTTTTCAAACTATATCGTCGCTAACATGAATTGTAGTTTGTAGAGTACCTACAACAATTACGTGTGAGCAGAGCTAGTGTCGCCTATATTTGTATGGAAAAATATGATCTACTTATTTTTTACTAGTAGGAAATTAGGGATATTGACATTTCAAAAAATACAACCTTACTAAACATGCTTTGGAAGAAATCTCTAATAATAAACGAAAGTGCCTGACTGAATGAATGACTGAATGACTGACTGAATGACTGACTGACATACTCACTCATCAACGCAGAGCCGAATTGGCTAATCCTAGAGAAGTGAAATTTTGAAGGCAGATAGGTTTTAATACAAAAGCTTCCACTAAGAAGCGATTTTTGGAAATTCCGCCCCTAAGGGGGTGAAAAATAGGGTTGAAAGTTTTTCAGAGTATGCGAATATCTCGGAAACCAGACATTGTACGAAGTTGAAATTTGGCACATAGATTCTACTATTAAAATTAGTAATAGGCTGTTTCGCCGTTTTTTTTAAATTTTTATTTAAAGGGATGAAAAAGGACATAAAGAAAAGGGGTGATTTTTAAATGCCTCTTAATACGGTAAAAAATAATTTTATAGGAATTTCCAAAAAATGGATTCCTAAGAAAGGGTCAAAATATGATATTCTGTCCAGAAAAAGAGTCAATCCTTAAGGGTTAGGGCGTGGGATTAAATTTGCTTTGATAGTAACGTATCTCGGTAAACACTGAAGCTACAAAGCTGTAGTTAAACAGTTGCATACTTCTTTTAAAATGAAAAAAAATCGTCTTACATTGTTTAATCAAAAATTGAGGATAAGGGCATAAAAAGGGTACTTTTATAGTTGTTAGTTGATATAAGTACTCTCCTGTATACGTGAATATATACACGTTTTTATAGGTGGTGAAATAAGTGTATTGTTATGCGCTCAGTGAAGCATGGACTCTGAGTAAAAAAATATTTGCAATTTCGTTAATTGTATTTTTTTCATAAGCCGTACTAACTGTATTGCCCAGCATTGCCCGTCTAGCCAAGTTCTACTTGTGAAGCTCTTTTATGAGACACCAAACAATGTGGTATGTGGTGACTGGATTCTCTCGATCACTCTGTGTCTCCCGATGATCTGAGGACGCATAAAAATGACTTTCTGAAGATTTGAATTTCTTTTCTAACGCCCTTTCATACCATACCACACATGCTCCACACAACCCTTGAATCCCCTCATCAAAAAAATTTCACAGAAGGTTCTCAATTTCCAGAAGTTTCTACCACACAGTATTGGTTTCCATATAGCAAGGCATTTGCGAATATTTAACGCAAATATTAAGTAGTAGTTGTTATTTTGCTGGACTGACTATACTATATTTTACCGTACTACACACGTCTATACTTATGTACACAGGTGGGCACACAGTCATCAGTCTGTTTTTACATACATAATATATTGCATAGTGTGTTTTATCGATTGTGAAATACATATTATTAACCCCGCCCGTTGGAACACCAACGGCGCGAAATTTAAATTGCAAAATATAAACTTTTAAGTAAAATAATATTCGTAATTTTGTTAATTTGTTAATTTCAGAAAAAAATGTAGGTATATAAATTTTGATGATACGTATTAATTAATTCAGACAATTTAGATGACAGATTGTGATGATTCCCAATAATAAATATTTTAGTTCGTACCTATGGTATATACCTAACATTTTTCACCTTCTCCTTTATAGACACCTAAACCGTTCATCCGATTGAGATGAAACTTTGGAAAATTATTGTGCTTGCCCCAGGGAATGTTCTTATTGTGGTAGGGGGTACGAGGAGGGGGACACTAAGGGGGCACGAAGGGGGGGGGGATCCACACAATTTTTCCGTAGCGAAGCACGGGTAATACAGCTAGTAGGATAGATACATTGAACATTGCAGAGTAAAAACTGTAAAATATTTTTTAAATCCTGTAAGTACAGATGTCTCAATAAAAACGTTGGGAAACACCTCTGATCTTTTTTTCAGAAAGACAGCAATTCGTTTTCCTAAAGTGGTTAAGAAAAATATTTTGTTTGAATTGAGGGAATGATTTGACCATAAAAGTTTTTTTGATTCAACCGAAATTAACCGCAAAAAATGGAAAGAACGCTATTTTGAACATTTTATCGTGCGATTTTGAACTACCGCGGGGATTGAGCGTCACGTCATAGCTGGGACCCGAGTTTTATGTTTTTGGTTCTCAAAAGTAACGCCAGTCGCGGTCATTGATACCACTAACACGACGACTGATTACAAAGTAGACATTATGACGGCCATCTTAGATCTTTAAGGCTTTACACAAAAGGCTGTTGATGCGCGAAGAGAGGCATCTGGCGGCAGTCACCGGAACTGTTGGTATACTTACACAGCCTTCTATCGTATTGGAAGATCGTTATGCGATGGGCGTTTCGTTTTCCAACAATAGCTGCGAGCATCATCATCATTGGATACCTGCATTGAATGACGTAGAAACAACCTTAATTGTACAGGTGACTCAATACATTACACTAATCCAACATGGCAAAAATATCTGTCTTTTAGGAAAATAAATACATAGCTAATATAAATATTCTAAGTTTTAAATATCTTTTTTTTTTAATTTTTAAAATTTGATGCGATTTGCTATCGGTTGTATTTAAGGCTCTTGACCCAACTATGACGTCACGGTCATTTCCCACGGCTGAGATAAATTCACCAGTGGCGAATCCAGGATTCAATTTTGGGGGGGGGGGGGGGGCTGAATGTCGTCACATGGTAAAAAGTACTGTCACTCAATGCTTGGGGGGGGGGGGGGCTAAGGGGCTAAAACCCCTAGATTTGTTGTATATAAAGTACTATCACTCATGGTTTTGGAGGGGGCTTCAGCCCCCTAGCCCCCCTGGATCCGATAGTGAAATATACTGTAGAAATCTTTGATATAGTATTTACTAGAATTTTGAAAGCAAAAAACACATCATTTCCAAACCAATAACTTTTATTTTAAAACTTTTAAAATGTTACAAAATATTTGTAAGTATAAGTAGAAATATTATTAATCAGGTACCTAGGTACTATACTCTACGTAATCTTAACTTTCTAATCCTAAAGAGTAATGGCTTTTTTTTTTATTATGGCTCACATCATAAATACCTAGTTACGGTAAGAATACCTATGTTATGTTTGCTAGGAATGAAAATACGTACAATTATTATAGTACAGGTAACTCGTAATCGTACTTATTACTTAGTTACCAATATTTTTTTTTACTTTTTCCATTTTTCCTTTTTTTTATTTTTTTCCGTTACCTTTTTCATTTTTTTTTCATTGTAGCCTAGTGATAATTACACTACTAGTAAAAACCGGACTAATCTGTAGGACAGCAAATTTCCGGACAAATTAAGTTTATTGTAGGTATGCTTTAAATTTATTTTTTCGTGTAATACCTAATCATAAAATACTGAACACTAACTTAAATAATATTTACCTTTCGTATTTTAGGTAGGTTTTACTCAATTTAAAACGAGTATTTTTTATCACACAACTCGCAAAAAATAGTACAAATTTGGACGGTTCCCTAATCTATTGACAATCGCGGCAGTGTGCAAATTTGACTTTTTAATCAAACAAAGAATTTATGAAAGCCACTTTGGGATCGATTTCCGCCATCATCAGTTGACTTTTGATAGCTTCCATTCTCTGTGTCTTCGTCATGCGAGGATTCTGCAGTTTCCTGCTTGGTTGGAATGTTTTCAAACCAGTTTTCATCCTCTTCTCGTATTCCTCGGAAAGATCGGCAATTGACTCCAGGAATCCATCATAATCCTTAGGATTATCAAAATCTGTGAAAAAAAGTAAGGTATAATATAGTAGGCATATTTTTTGATACCTATTAATAAGCATTCTTTATCAAGCACATACTTAATTATGAAAAATTTAGAAACTTGAATGTGTATATTATAATGTTCAATATAGGTATTGTTTCTTGATTTTTCGGTTGACCCGTGTGTAGATAAACTTGATCGACGTTTCGCCACTCATACTGGTGTCTTCCTCTGTGGTGTCTTCCTCATCCATAGAGGGAGACACCAGTAGGAGTGTCGAAACGTCGATCAAGACGTTTATCTACACACGGTTCACCCGAAAAATCAAGAAACAATGTCAATAGCACACCGTGAAAACCTTCAACATTTGATATAGGTACATAGTAATTCAAATTAATAACTGAGAATAATATGCTTACCAATTTCAGGAATTCCCTTCTCTGCCATTTTCCTGGAAAAATAAAAATTAAACTATGTATGAGTAATGTTGGGTACGAGGCAATTAAAGAAGTCATGGAGATAAAGGTATAAAGTCAATGTGATACTAGAACATTATTTATCTTAGAATTAAAGGAATGTGAATGTATAACTTAAATAATTGGTACTACAAAAAAATGCTCTCTGGAAAGAATCAGCCAAGTTCAGGGGATGGTCTAATTATATAAGAAAAAAATAATTTGGATTATGAGATAGATAGGTACATATACTTACTTCTTGAGATTTTTTCTCTTATTCAACATTATCTCTTCATGTTCTTCCACTGTAAAGGATCTAGTGGCAGAAGATGTTGATGCTGCTGGTGTTGATGTTTTCACAGCAGCATTGGTAGATGCCCTCTTTGCCTCCTTGCGTTTGTAGTCGCTTGGACCAGGTTGCGGCTCAACAGTACTAGATGATTCCGAAGCGCCAAACTTTGACACAATTCTTTTCATTTTTGATGCACGTGACCTATAATTTTTCTTCTCCAGGATTTTTTGTTCTTTCTTGGAAAGATCTTGGGGCAAAAAAGATCCAGTTCTTAAATGCATATCTGCGAAAGATGTGCCGCTAATTTCAGACATGTCGTCTAGATCTGGAATCAAATATTTCCCGTTTAGTCGATCAATTGATTTGAAAGGATTCATGTTATTTGTAGTCATCTTTTTGCCTGGCGCATTCACACTACTAGCATCGTCCGTCGGGCAAGATTTTTTGGATAAATTTATGTCCTCAAGTTTCCAAGAAATATCCTCCAAATTCTTGTAATCAACTGCTGGACTCTGAGACTTCAAAATAGCTTGATCAGCTTCTGTATCAGATGATGCAGTTTTACTTGTTTCCAAAGGATTTGGATACGACGTATCTTGGTTTCCTTCCATTGCTGCATCCGATTTGGGGGTATTCACCTCTGCCATACCGATGAAGTGATTCATAGACTGTTCGCTAGACTTGGAATCCATCTGTTGGTAAAAATATTTATACGATAATGATACTATGCCACGTCTTCAGTTACATAGTCACGCCAGATATAATAAATTCATTAATTACGAATTACAATAACAAAATAATGGAAATTAAAAAAAAAATACAAATAGTAGATAAATAATGTAAGAGTACCTAGGTTAAAATATGAAATTAAAAAAGGTTTTAATATCATGTAAGTGACAGGTGTAATGAAAGATAAGAAGTGTAATAAGAATAATAATTATTAAGAAAATTGTAAATAATGATAAGACGATAAGAATGTATGGAGTAGGTGTATGGTACATGGTTGGCGCAGTTGGTTGAGGGGGCATTCTCTCAAGCGGGAGGTGCCAGGTTCAAACCCCGGCACTGGCGATGTATTCCGCACTTTGCGATTCAGGCTTTTAGCCTAGTGCAAGGTATTCAAAAATGTATTTGGGTATGTGTATTCAAACCTAGATTATTTTTTAATATGAAAAAATGCCAATATGTTCTATAGATAAATATATACTTGCTTAAATAAATAAGATAAAAGCTGTGGTATAAGGAATAGGTATTCTAAATTTCAAAGCTGTTGTCAATTGTTATCTAGTACATATATATAGCTACCTGTTTAATTAATAAATATGTGTGGCCGTGAAAAAGAATGTGTGGGAAAACACTGAGAGATAAGATAAGGAATGAGGTTATTAGAGAAATGAGTGATTGCAAGAATGGTGCTGTAACTAGAATGAAAGTGAATAAACTAAGATGGTTTCGGCATGTGGAGAGAATGAAGGATGACGAAAAAGATATATCTGAGCGAACACAAGAGGTGTGAGAAAGCGCGGCCCCCCGAGACTGGCCTGGTCCGATCATGTCGACCAGATCGTCAAGGATGGACGCGTTTTGAGTAAAAGGAATCAGAGAGCGTGTATGACAAATTGTATGAATGTGACGGAAGCTAGGAGTGTGTGTAAGAATAGAGCTGTCTGGCGCTCTATCCTCTTTGCCTACCCTGCAAGGGACGTGTCGTGAGGGTATAGATAGATAGATATAGGTATGTAAAGATCTTACCTTGATTTTCACGATGTGATTTCCTCGATTGATTTGACTAATCAAACTGCACTCACTTCACTAATTCAATCACCGCAAAACTAGAATAGGCGATATATACGAAATTTTCACCCATTATATACTTATCTCAGCTGGTAGGACGATGGTACAAAGCGAAGTATCCCACGACTGCCGCACTTTACTTTGCTCAAAAGTGAAACGTAATCATTTGGAGTCATATATCGAAATATTTTCCCACCGAACGAAGGAGAAATATTTAGATGAAAATAATTATTAAGAGCATGCATACCGGCATTTCAATTTTTTTCAAAAACGGGAGACCTTATATCTCGACAACCGTTACTTAATATGCTTTGGAACAAAATAGGGTAGATGCACTGAACATTTATCTAGGAAATAACCGTAAAAGTTTTTTTAAACATCTATAGATTTCTCAAAAAAATATTAAAAAACACCTCTGATCTTTTTCTCCGAAAGACGGAAACTTGTTTCGCGAAAGTCGCGGAGTAATTTTTTTATGTGCTGATAATATGCATTCAAATCTAGGGAATAACCGTAAAAGTTTTTTGATAGACGCAAAATTAATCCCAAAAAATGGAAAAAGCGCTATTTTTTACCATTTTTTCATGCGATTGTTCACGCGATTTTGAACCTTAATGCCGTGGGAAATGACTGTGACATCATTCCTGGTGCCAAGCCCTTAATATATCTACCTAATGAACTAGCAAGAATAGCAAAATACAGTTCGAGACCAAATACAATATTGATACAGTAGGACCTCGGTTGACGAACGCCTATAATTAGGGTAACTACGAACATAAATATTGGACAAATTTTATAAGTACTCGGTTCATGTGCTCCCAAGTTAGAAACATCACAAACCACCAGCCGAAATATGGACGTTTTGTTCACAATTAAAATGATGTGATGTCCTATTTGGGAAAATAATATACACGTATTTATTTATTCTGACAAAATTACAAAAACGCGTATTTGTAACTTAAAAAGTAACATGTAAGTATGATAATTTTGGAGATGTTTGTTAGAAAAAACTAAATAATTCTGCAACAAATTATAATAAATTAAACAAAGTATGTTAGATTCAGACGTCACGTTTCATTCATCGCGAAAAAACAAATATCTTTAGATTATTATTTTGTGAATATACCTATTATACCAGCCATCGAACTATTAATTGGACCATTCGCAGGATACAAACACGACCAAAAAACATCATAAATTGTCGACAGTTGCCCGATGGTATTACGGAATGTGCCTTTTCAAAAAAGTAGTCTTCCTCCTTTTTTACCATCTACTTGTACCTACCAGTTACTATACATAATTTTTTTTAATGAATCTGGGTTTATTTCGATAACAATACATACATAAATACATCTTTGTACACTTCACAGAAAGCTTAAAAGCTTGTGTTGTGAAGTGGAGTAGGTCGCAAATGTAAAGTTATAATAGCATTATTTCATGGTATATTTTTGCCACACATAAATCAATAAAATCTATGTTATCGATTTTTTTTGGTTGGATGAACGGGTTGATTGCATTTACATTAATTGCGATTGAAAAAATTGTCTCGGTTTGTGAACCAAGTCAAAGAACGAATTAAGATTGTAACCCGAGGTACCACTGTACCTTATAAACTATGTACCAGTGGCGAAGAGTTGAATAGTGTAGCAGGGAAGCCGTGACTAACATTTTCGATTGCATTATGCCTATTATTTTATCGTTCTCAAACCAAAAAGGTAACTCGATGGGAATCGTGTTCTTAGGACCCTTTATCACTGCTATGTACTGTACACGTTTGTATATTTATAAAACAACATACTATTTATGACGGACACAATTGATTTTGATTGTGTAAAATATAAGATTTTGATGTAGGTATTTGAGAACTTGTAGGATACGTAGCTGTCTCAACATAGGGATACACAGTAAATAATGATCTTAATCTTACGTCACCATTCTTAGTAAGACCACACAGACAAAGTCTCACCGATACTTAACATTCGCTTTTAAGAAGTTATGTATGCGATTTATACAAATTTACTTCTATGAAATAAAACGAAGAAAGAAAACTGCAAAGAAGATAAACTCCTACAAAGTTTAACAGTTTAGTTTATAATCTTGTACGTACAACTCTTAGTGTCCTTGTTAGTCCATCTGAAACACTTAAATTATACTTTATTACACGATTTAACGCCTTCGCTAAAAAAAAGTTTAAAAAAAGGCTATTCGTCTAGCTTGCCGACTACCGCCCTAAGGTTAAAAGAAAATTTAGTATTATTTCTAAAGTACGTAATAATATTTAAGATCTCTAGTCGACGATTCATACCATTTATTTTACTCGCGAGTTAAATGACTTTATAATTAACAACACTAGAGTAAATTTCATACCTCTTACATTACTTCACCTTTCTAAATTAGGAGTAGGACAATGACATTTTAAAAAAATAACAAAAAACGGGAAACCTTAGATACATTTTTTTCATAGGACTAATAGCAGTTTATCCGTAATGCCCAGTCAAAATACCGAAACTTATTGGAATGTACTAAAGGCAAATCCCGAGGGCTTATGGCCCTCCACATCCCCGGGTAGCTCAGGCGTATATATAGCGAACTCTTTACCCGCACTTCCAAGGGCCCAAGGTTAGCCTTAAGGAAGCCCCCCGGCAAACCCCACCCCTAAATTACCTTCCTTCAGTGTCCTTATCCAAGGAGGTTACAATACATTTCTTACCAATATAAAACTAATTACATCTACATTTGGAATACAAAAAAAATATCAAGGTTAGGTACATTTTTAGTTAAGTACATTTTTTTCAAACAAATATTTGTAGTATCTAATATATTTTTAAACGTGGAGGCAATACTTGCCAACATACTTCTCAAAATAATATGTTTATATTAGATTTATAATAATTAACAATTTTTATCATGTATACCTGCTGAAGAAAATCCATTTAGATACAAACCCTACGATAGTACCTATGTTTTCAATCTATGTGGGTATAGCGGCCTCACATAATAATACCTATAGGTAGGCGGCAGCTAAGCTTAAGAGAATGCATACCGACATTTCAAAAATTTCTAAGAACGAGAGACCTTATATCTCAACAACCGTTACTAAATATGTTTTGAAAAAAATAAGGCAGATGCTTTGAACATTTAGCCAGGGAATAACCGTAAAAGATTTTTTATATCTTGTATAGATTTCTAAAAAAAAATATTAAAAACACCTCTGATCTTTTTTCCAAAAGACGGAAACTCGTTTCCCGAAAGTCGCGGTTAAAAATTTCTTTTGTACTGATAATATGCATTCAAATCTAGGGAATAACCGTAAAAGTTTTTTGATAGACGCAAAATTAACCCCAAAAGATGGAAAAAAACGCTATTTTTACCATTTTATCGTGCGATTGTTCACGCGAATTTAAATGTTAATGCCGTGAGAAATGACTATGACGTCATTCTTGGTGCCAAGTCCTTAAAGATGGGCATAGGTATCTATAAATTTAAATTTAATTAAAGGATGGGCGATGTATTCGCTACATATTCACCTAAGTGTTATCATCCCCGATGTATTAATGTGAATGATACATTATACCTAATGAAATACCCTTGTCTATCATCGAACTTAGGATTAACAGTAAGACTCTTACGTGGAAAATTATTATTACGCAATATTAATACCAAATACCCACTATTATTAGATACTAGTGGGTACCTACCCGTGAAAATTCACGGAGGCTTGGTTAAATATGTTTTTGTGTAACCACTATTACTACTCCACCCTTCAAAGTTCCCCGAGTAAACACAGGAAGATCATAAGGCTCCGTCTTTTCCCCGTCTCTCCAATATCGTCAGGAAAGTCGTTAAGTCAGATTCATATTTTCGACTTTTTTAGTTGGTAGTTGGTACCACCTCTGAAAGCCACAAAATTCAACCAATATTTTTTGAGCGATTTCAATCGCTGATGGTATAGTAAATTTAAAAAAATCCATACATTTAAACAAAAAACTGATACTTACTCCATTATTTAAAACGTTCCTCTTCGGGTTTACCGAGCTCTGCAAACATGCGACTCAAAAAGTGAGACTACGACGAAAATTTTTAGCCACCCATTAACGCGTCGCTGCTTTAAATTTACGTACACATTCATAGAACTTGCAAAATTTGCCAGAGGCCCATCGCTACAAACATACAGGACTTGGATTCTACCAGTATTATGTAATGGGATTATTCAGGAAGGAAATGATACGATACAAAATTACATGCTGCAGTGTTATAATAGCAGACTATTGGTAGTTCTAACTCCATACCATCAACACTTCAATTAGAAGACCCTGTAGTTTGCATCACTGAGTGACTTCATGTAAGGACCTACTACATTCAGAGGTTTAATGTTAAATGATCAATCAATGTATCACTGAATGTCGACATGCAAATATTACGCTTAAAGGGTTTGATGATTAATATGTGTATTACTGAATGTCTTCGCGCAAATATTACACATAAAGGGTTTAGTGATGAATCTGTCTTAAGAATCATTAGACACTTTCAAAAGTAATTAGTAATTAGCAACACGTGACCTGGATCTTTGGCAGACGAGTGGATGGCGTTCAACCAGAGTAGAATAAAACACCAACACCTGAATATAACTATGGGTATCTACATAAGTAAACATATAATGTTTTATATAATTCATACCTACTGCAATGAACACATGTAAAATTTTACTTAACGACTCGGTTAGATTTTATCTGATGTTAATTACTGGGCAGAGGAGGCAGATGATGATATTTTTCAACCTTCTTCATTGTCACTATGCCTTCCTGAAATACGTTTGAATAATTAAATTAATGTTAGATAAGAACGTAACCCAAATTCGTGGTATATTTTTTTAGTATTTTATGTAATAATCACCATTACCAAATAGGTATATGTTTATTTTATCATGTGATCTGAGAAGAAATATTGAAATGTATGGTGTTTTACAAGAGGATACTAGGTGGGCACCCAGAATCCTACAGTGGAGGCCCTGGAACAAAAGGAGAAGCGTCGGAAGACCTCCCAAAAGGTGGTCTGATGACCTTATCCAACAAGCCGGAAGAACCTGGATGCGGAGGGGGAGAAACAGAGATGAGTGGAAGGAAATGGAAGAGGCCTACGTCCAGCAGTGGAGGGAGGAAGGCTGAGGAAGAAAGAAGAAGAAGATGGTGTTTTACACGGATAATATTAATTCGGCAACCATAGTACGCTTTGGAAGAAATAAAGTAAGTAGATGAATCTTATAGGTATTGATATATAATAAATATTTTTGAAATTATTATTACAATTATTTTATTTAAATACCATTGTTGAATTGTATGGTGATTGTATTATTGTAGTGATTTTTTTGATACAGCGCAACCGTCAGTTCTAGTTCAACCACGGTTATGCTCTTAAGGGCATGGCACCAGGAATGACGTCACAGACTTTTCCCACGGCATTAAGGTTCAAAATTGCGTGACAATCGCATGATAAAATGGTAAAAATAGCGTTTTTTTCCATTTTTTGGGGTTAATTTTGCGTCTATCAAAAAACTTTTACGGTTATTCCCTAGATTTTAATGCATATTATCAGTACAAGAAAAAAAATTTACTCCGCGACTTTCGGGAAACGAGTTTCCGTCTTTTGGAAAAAAGGTCAGAGGTGTTTTTAAATTTTTTTTTGCGAAATCTATACAAGATATTAAAAATCTATTACAGTTATTCCCTAGATAAAGGTTCAATGCATCTACCCTATTTTGTTCCAAAGCATATTTAGTAACGGTTGTCGAGATAGAAGGTCTCCCGTTTTTATAAATTTTTGAAATGTCGGTATGCACACTCTTAAACATAGATGAGCTGATCCCCTATTGATGAATAACTATATAATTGTATTGAAATTCCTATGTTTCTGTATGTGCACTATAATGACAATATAGAATCTATCTATCTATCTATCTACTTATAGTGCCCCACCGTAATAGTGTTTGCATTATGTGGAACATCTTCCTACAAAAATGTTACTAATGCCACTAGTTACCACGCGGACTAAGGTTTGCCTAAATTTAATTGCGCAAATCTCAAAAAACTCGCGGGGAAGACATAATACGTTATCCAAAATAACATCATAAAAAACTTGTGCAGAATATTATATCGTCCGCTGGGTTTCGAACCCGGTACCCATGTAATACTCTATCTAAATTAGTACGAGTAAAGGCAAGTATGAGGTGGGCGCTCCAAAAAGTTTGTATTGAATCCAGCTATAAGTATTCAAATATTTTTGTTACATTATTTCAATACCTAAAATATTTAAATCGCGTGTAATATATCGTACACTACCTTCTATTTTTTATGTCAATAATATAAATAATGTATCGTAAAAAATATGTGAATCGAAACGCGAAATGCGCGGGCGAGCTTCCTCTATAGCAGTGTTTCCCAGCCTTTTTTGTGCCATGCCCCACCAAAGCCTTTCTAACAGTCGTATGCCCCACCGAAAAACATATACTACATATATGATAATTTGTATGCCATGTAGTGAAACCGGGGACCCTCTGTACACAACTACATACCTCAAGCGATTTATACACAATTACAGCTATGATTAGCGCCGCAGGCAAATTTTTCTAACGAAACAATCGCAAGTTAATGAATTTTCACAATAATTTGTGATTATTGTGAGATTCTTTCCTATATGAATCTTTCTAATTCATGAACCTATATCATAAATAGCGCAGCAGGCAATTTTTTTTTATAGTAATGTAAAAACATTACGTACAAGTTTTCGGAAATCTAATAAATAAATATAATATATCTAATACGTGGAATAGTTGGTAATTTCTGAAGTGTCCCACCGCTGAGGCATGGTGCCCTACCTCAGAGGCGCGATGCCCCACCGTGGGAATCACTGCTCTATAGTCTATACTCGTTCCTCTCGCGGGACGAGTGGGTGGGGGTGAAGTGATGTACCGCTAATGTGTTAAAAGAACCAACAGCCCCGCCATTCAATGTCATTTTAAGTCCGTCGTCTGTCATTGAACGTTGCCCCGTGTGTTACCGGCTAATTGTCAAACGTGCTGTGCTTATAGTACATAGGTGCTTAGTGTTGTGCAATTTCGAGTTGTAATAAAAAATGTCAAGCGATTCGGTAAGTAATCACATGTTTGATATTGTTCATGTATTGTTATAATGTTATATTGTGATACCTACCAGGGTAAATTGCCTTCTTTTATTAGTATGTTGTGTTGTTTTTTTTTCGTGTTTATTAGTGTTTTGTTCGAAACTTGTTCTGTGTGCACTCTTCGGCGCAAAGGCTGAGCGCTGTAATGCCGAAGAGTGTAATATTTTTACTTAAATAAATAAATAAATAAATGTTACGTTTAATAATTAGTTCATTTGAATAATAAGACAGGTACTTTTCTATGTAATACATTCGATAATCTGACATTGTTGTGCAAAACGACATCGCCACGAGTTTCTATGTGACTATGTTGGCCGGTCTTCCGCCAGTCAACAATGCGAAAAATCATCTCATAAGTCATATAATATTCTACAGGTGTCCGGTTTTATTTACCTTCTGATCTAAATGAATGAAATCTAGAATACGTTTTTATATGTAATGACATTTTATTAACATACGCTTAAGATTGAAATGTCATCGAATTATTCGCACACCTGCGTCCAAATAATCAAACAGATCTTACGGCGAACTTTTGAATGCATTAAAACATTGGATGGTCGTTACATTGTATGATAGTACACCTACGCACTGTTCAGTTCCTCATAAGAACATAGGTTAGCTAGCTTAGTTAGCTAGCTGTCATATTGTATGATGACCTTAACGTATAAATGTACTTTTGAGTTCCGTTGATTTGAGTTGAGTTGAGACTAATATTGGGTGATTGTTACATTGTATGATGAAGTGTCGCTTACACACCCTTCCTATTCCTCGGAAGAACACGGTGTGGGTGTCACATAGTGCTTCTATTGTGACATATGAACATTATGTTTTATTGCTCTTAAGAACATACTGGTAGGTTAGGTGTCATTGTATGATGAACTAATGTTTACACACTGTCAGTTACCTCATTGGAACATTGGGCATCTGTCATATTATATGATGAACTATACATACACTGCTGTATTCCTCATATGAACATAAGTTAGCTAGTTGTCACATTGTATATTATAATGACGTATATCTAGTACTTACTATTGTGTTACTCATAAGAGCATCACAGTGTGGATGTCTTATTCAATGATTGAACCAATATATGACACTGTCAAATACCTCATAAGAACATAGGGCGTCTGTCATACAATTATGACAAATTAACCTAAATATTCTTATGAACACAGAGCAACTCAACAGTGTTTGGGTGAAGTACGACATTGGTTTCTCATACAATGTGAAAGACGCTCTATATTCTTACGAGATAACTGACAATGTTTATTGCACGTTGTGATTGACGCCCAATGTTCTAATGATGAACTCAACAGCGTGTAGGTTAGATATGATACATTAGTTTGTCATACAACTGTACCGTATCACCGTATTTTCTAATCTAATATATCCAAAATTTCGACAACTTTACTGATTGAATAGTTTGATGCAGGTGTACGAACAATCAGATGATGACATCCATACTGTCATAGTGTGTAATGAACTAACGCATACACACTGTTATATCCCTTACAAGAACATAGTGAGTACGCAGTTACAACACCTAACTTAACCTATAATGTCATAATGAGAAACTAAGCAGTATGCAGGTTAGGTAAAATATTATCATACATGCAACTCACCCACGCTTCGCAACGGCGAAATTAGACAGTATGACCCGAAACGCGTTCTTCCATCTGTTAGCAAAAATAGTGGCTCTGAATCACATTACTCGCCTTTCTTGGTGAGATGAAACTGATTGTGTGATGGTAATTGAAACCTATTTACCTTAGTACGGGCTCTGCCTAGTTAGGTAAATCTAATTTTAATGCTTATGTATAAATGTTTAATTTACAATAAAGTTTATTAAGTTTACATACCAACACCCCGAACATCACCCTTCTTGCATCCGCAGTTCAAGCAATGAAATCTACACAGCTCTAGTTGCATACAAATTGTCGTATTCCTAATAAGATTTAGCGATGTTGGATATTTTCGATAACTTTTTATTTATTTTGTTTTAGGAAAGTTCGTATGAAGGGAGTGAGTCTGGAAGTGGAGTTGGACCTGATGTCCACAATGTGGTATGTTGGTTTCTGTTTCATACTAATTACTTAAGTACTTTAATTTTTAGCCATATTTTTAGGTATGTATATTGTATACATTATGAGAAATTGAACTCAACAACTCAGTGTTCAACTGTCAATTATTGTTACTCATTTTAGGACGAAGTTTTTCCAGGATACGCTAACTTCGTCGTATCCGAAGATGACTCTGACACACACATATCCGAAAATGAATCAGACGTATGTATTTTTTATTTATATTAATAATATGTTGAAAACTATGAGCTTTTTAATGTTTTATCCGTTATTATTATTAGGTATGCCTAATAAACTTGTTGAATATCGTTCAGAGTCCAAGTACTGTCAGACGTATGACGAACTGTACATGAATAACATAAAATTATGCTTACATATTTTATAATATTGGGGGATATCAAATACTCTTTGAAACTCCTCCATTTCATAATATTTGCCAATCTGATCAGAGTTGATGCATTTCGCATTCCTAACCTTTAGCTGAGATTCTTAAAATCTAATTTTTAGCGAGTCCCATACAGCTTCCATTTCTGAATAACTTGTAGACAATATTTAAAATATTAATTATATTTTGTTATTTACATTTCACGCAAACAAGGACCAGGCGTCTAGGTGAGAATTTAATTCAAGCGTCGTATTATCCGCAATATCGTTTTTATTAACAAATTGCTCGTGACCTTGCCTTATAAGAGTTTTGCACATGATGCTATTTAAAGAAAGTAAGCATTGTCTATGAGCATTGAGCATACGCTCTTTGATTGTACTTAATAACAATTATATTTTAACATTTTTTAATACTATTTTTTTTTTAAATTTGAAATATTAGGGTTACGAAAGTGAGGCCGATGAGTCCCAAGACGAAGAGAGCCGCAATCCTCTGCAGAGGCAGCGCAGGCAACGTCGCAGGGAAAGGCAACAAAGTCCGATCCAAGTAAGTTACTAAACTATTCACTATGGAATAATCTTCAACATCAACGAGAAATCTTCATATCAGACTAGTTTCAACTATTCTCTCCTTTAAAAGTAAGCTGAGGCATCAATACCTTTCCATAAAATGAATGATCCCTCTAACTAACAATCCCTTAATTCCCTGCTTGACCTTCATCCCATCTACCTATTTATGTTTGTGTATTTTTGTATTTTATACATATGTAGGCATATTTTTATTTATTTTATTTTTAATTGTTTCGTATAGGTGTATTTTTTTTCTTATTTGATTTCTTCACATACCCCTATGTAGGTATATTTAGATAACAAATGTCCCAAGTGTTTGGTTGGTAGATAAACCCGCAATTTTGATTTTTTTCTGATTATGTATGTCTATCATCATTACTATTATTTATAAAATAGGCAGTATTCTAATACGTTACACATTTCAAACGATTCGTTACTTCAAACGTTTGAGTTCATATATTATCATCTATAGATGTAATAATATACAAGGTGCTTCCATCCACCAGACATTTTTCTCTGCTAGGGAACAATTAGTCATAACCTAAAACTTATGTGACGATTGAAGAATCATACATGGTGATAGCTACTTAAGCGATAGGTTCTCTGTAAGCAACCTGAAGTAGTGGTAATATCTTGGTTCTATACCATAGTTAATGCCATATAGTTAATCGAAAATTAACTATGGCAATGTGGAATCACAAATATTCCATTTTTAGGTGGATGACACCGGTTCTGATAACTCGAGCCATATTATCCATTGGATCGACATAGAACAGCCAATACCCTATAATATAGGAGAGCTAAGGGGCACACTGATGGTAAATATAGCTAGCAATTACCTACATATTACATATTATACAGAGTGTTTCCTTCCGTGTGTAAAATCTCTTGGGTGATAGAGGATGAAAAAATAAGCAAAAAAAGTTCAATGAATGAATGTCCGAAAATCAACCGTTTTTGAGTTATGGCCTTTTGAAAATTTAAGAGTATGAACATTTCTCATTTTGTTTTTTTGCCAATTACTCAAAAACTACTGACTGGATTTTGATAAAATAAAACAAAAATCATAGAAAACATCATAGGCTTTCGAAGTACGTCTCAATTTATGGATTTTGCCTCATAAAATAGTGCAATTTTTGCACCCAATTTTTTTTTTACAGAAAAAATGAATATTTTTTCCAATAAACATCAAATTTCTAAAAAAAAAGTCGTATTAAGTATCCTTTTTTACATTTTACAATAAAGCCTTAATAAGTTCTCAATAACTTGAGTTTAAAAAAATACAATATTTCCCGACGGTTGGACCACAGCATCCGATCCAATTATGTCCAAACGTATTCAAAAGAAGGTTAAGGTAGCCAAGACGTATATAGTCCAAGAGCCCATCGTTGAAATCATGACGGATGTATTTTTTGATCGAAATGTGGTTTAAAAGAATGTTTAGACATAATATAATACATTGCCATAGGGTTGCCTAGCAAAATCTTGCCGCGAGTACCTTTACCATGATGATTATTGACACCAATTTTGAAGCGAATTGCACCCATCTGTTTTTTAAGTAAAATTAGCACCATCGGAAAGAGGACAATTTGAAGATATAGAAAAACATGGGTTGCCTGTCCTCAGTCTGCCGCAACCCTAGGCAACCCAGGCTCAAAGATGCCATTTTTCGAAGTAAAATGCACCCATCTGTTTTTTACACGAGTGACACATCAAATTGAAGCTACTGTCTTCCTCGATACGATGGAATAGGGTTGCCTCCCTAAAACCTGCCGAAAATTAGGGTTGCCTGCATTTGAATGGTGATATTTGAATGAAATTGACCTGGTTAAAATGTGGTGGCATATCCAGGAAAATACTATATTTGCTTTTCTTTTAATCATTTTTTATGTTTTTTGGGGTGCTGAATCCAAATTTCAACTTTTTGAGCTCCTAACTATGATGGTTTTCGCGAAAAATGCAAAAAACAGAGAGAAAAGTGTTTTTCTTCGAGACTTTTTTTATAACTCGAAAAGGATGCACTTTAGAGAAATGAATGTTAGGAGAAAAATAATCTGGGTTAAATTTTCTATAAATTATTATACGTTGTATTTTTTTGTCAGACGAATGGTTTTGGAGCTAGAGCGCTTTAAAAGTTGAAAAAAATCTTAAAATTGTTCCAATCTTGTAGTTTCTTCAGTTTTCTGCGTACAGTTAAAAATATTTTAATCTTTAAATAATAAAATGTAAAAGAAAAATTAATTTTCTACGATTATGTCTTTGGGTTCATTTCGCTCAGATGCACCATTTAAGAGATAAAGGGCATCGAATTTGGATATTATTTAATGAAAATGAGATTTCATAATGTATAAAGTTGTATTGGTGTTATCTGTATATGACATCGCTACTCATACATACATACTAATACAGACGCATTCGTGTTATCACAATGATCTTCAGTCAGTAAAATAGCAAATAATGTGAAGACTGAAGACACTATGTTAAAAATGTATTATCATTTGAGAGTCATTTGTTAAATTATGATGAAAATAAAATAACCCTTTTAAAAACAATCGTGAAATAATAGCGTTTGTTTCAATTCACGTGTAATAATTGTATCCCGAGCGTATTTATTATACAGGGTCATCGAAAAAGAATGCCCCTATTTTAAAATGGAATATCTTTGGAACCAATTACGATAAATTAATAATTCTTTCACTGTATGATATAACTAATGATTGTATTTTTTTGTTTAAAGCCCGATAGAGCGCATGCGCAGAATAGCTTTAAAGTTTTAAGTTTTAAAGTTAATAACATTTTTCACCTGCAGCCGAGTGAAAAAAAAAGTTTTAAAGTTAATAACATTTTTCACTCGGCTGCGGGTGGTGCCAAGTACCTACAGTTAATATTACCGAGTTATTTAAAGAGTTTTTCTAGTTTGACAGGCCACTGTCATTTTGCTATAACTTTTTTCACTCGGCTGCGGGTGATGCCAAGTACCTACTGTTAGAATTTTACTCGGCTCGGCTGCGGGTGGAGCCGTGCGCGATATGCATATTTTTGCGCTTGTCTATTTTTAGCTATTCTTCCAGTACCCACGTAGCAACTTTGGTGGTTATATTTACTATAGGTACTTGGCATCACCCGCAGCCGAGTGAAAAAAGTTATAGTAAAATGACAGTGGCCTGTCAAACTAGAAAAACTCTTTAAATAACTCGGTAATATTTACTATAGGTACTTGGCACCACCCGCAGCCGAGTGAAAAATGTTATTAACATTAAAACTTTTTTTTTCACTCGGCTGCAGGTGAAAAATGTTATTAACTTTAAAACTTAAAACTTTAAAGCTATTCTGCGCATGCGCTCTATCGTGCGACAATCATTAGTTATCATACAGTGAAAGAATTATTAATTTATCGTAATTGGTTCCAAAGCTATTCCATTTTAAAATAGGGGCATTCTTTTTCGATGACCCTGTATAATAAATACGCTCGGGATACAATTATTACACGTGAATTGAAACAAACGCTATTATTTCACGATTGTTTTTAAAAGGGTTATTTTATTTTCATCATAATTTAACAAATGACTCTCAAATGATAATACATTTTTAACATAGTGTCTTCAGTCTTCACATTATTTGCTATTTTACTGACTGAAGATCATTGTGATAACACGAATGCGTCTGTATTAGTATGTATGTATGAGTAGCGATGTCATATACAGATAACACCAATACAACTTTATACATTATGAAATCTCATTTTCATTAAATAATATCCAAATTCGATGCCCTTTATCTCTTAAATGGTGCATCTGAGCGAAATGAACCCAAAGACATAATCGTAGAAAATTAATTTTTCTTTTACATTTTATTATTTAAAGATTAAAATATTTTTAACTGTACGCAGAAAACTGAAGAAACTACAAGATTGGAACAATTTTAAGATTTTTTTCAACTTTTAAAGCGCTCTAGCTCCAAAACCATTCGTCTGACAAAAAAATACAACGTATAATAATTTATAGAAAATTTAACCCAGATTATTTTTCTCCTAACATTCATTTCTCTAAAGTGCATCCTTTTCGAGTTATAAAAAAAGTCTCGAAGAAAAACACTTTTCTCTCTGTTTTTTGCATTTTTCGCGAAAACCATCATAGTTAGGAGCTCAAAAAGTTGAAATTTGGATTCAGCACCCCAAAAAACATAAAAAATGATTAAAAGAAAAGCAAATATAGTATTTTCCTGGATATGCCACCACATTTTAACCAGGTCAATTTCATTCAAATATCACCATTCAAATGCAGGCAACCCTAATTTTCGGCAGGTTTTAGGGAGGCAACCCTATTCCATCGTATCGAGGAAGACAGTAGCTTCAATTTGATGTGTCACTCGTGTAAAAAACAGATGGGTGCATTTTACTTCGAAAAATGGCATCTTTGAGCCTGGGTTGCCTAGGGTTGCGGCAGACTGAGGACAGGCAACCCATGTTTTTCTATATCTTCAAATCGTCCTCTTTCCCATGGTGCTAATTTTACTTAAAAAACAGATGGGTGCAATTCGCTTCAAAATTGGTGTCAATAATCATCATGGTAAAGGTACTCGCGGCAAGATTTTGCTAGGCAACCCTATGGCAATGTATTATATTATGTCTAAACATTCTTTTAAACCACATTTCGATCAAAAAATACATCCGTCATGATTTCAACGATGGGCTCTTGGACTATATACAATCTGAAACTGATCGCTCAGTGGTATTACCTTCTTTTGAATACGATTGGACATAATTGGATCGGATGCTGTGGTCCCACCGTCATCAAATATTGTAATTTTTTTATCTCAAGTTATTGAGAACTTGTTAAGGCTTTATTTTAAAATATAAAAAAGGATACTTAATAGGGCTTTTTTTTAGTAATTTGATGTTTATTGGAAAAAATATAAAGTTTTTAGGTAAAAAAAAAGTTTGGGTGGAAAAATTTCACTATTTTATGAGGCAAAATCCATAAATTGAGAAGTCCTTCGAAAGCCTATAATGTTTTCTATGATTTTTGTTTTATTTTATCAAAATCCAGTCAGTAGTTTTTGAGTTGTTGGCAAAAAAACAAAATGAGAAATTTTCATACTCTTAAATTTTCAAAAGGCCATAACTCCAAAACGGTTGATTTTCGGACATACATTCCTTAAACTTTTTTTGCTTATTTTTTTATCCTCTATCACCCCTCAAGAGATTTTACACACGGAAGGAAACACCCTGTATTATTATTTATTTTAAAATATCTTAACACTCTTAATTATCCCTACTAATTATTATACGATGTCTTCCAAAACTTTGGTATATTATACACTATTTATTAACTGTCCATTTCCTGCTAATCTTGATTTATTTTATTTGTTGGTTTTGTTGAAATTTAAAACAACGGAAAGAACTTGATTGAGTGTTAATAAGCAGTGATTATTTGACTGATATTTTATTACTATGAGTTGGGTACTGTGGTTCAACTGATTACCTTTTCCTTTCAGCTCTATGCGTCCGATGACGACGAGAAAAAAGAAGAAGAAGATGATGATGATGCTGAGGCGGAAGAATTACATGTGAGTAAAATTTTCTGCTTATTAATTATCTCTTATTATTATTAATCGTCGAATTTGTATGTGATTGTCTATTGAATTTTTAATATTGACAATTCCAAATTATTATTGTTAACTGACTAGTTAGGTTTATTGTGTGTTTGTCTATAATGTGATTTTTATCTTAATTTTCCTTTAAAAATGAATTGCTTTTGTGACACGGATAATTTGGTAATCCTTGAGTCTTCGCTGGTGTATTTGTTGCTGATGTTAATTGTTTATGCTTATTGAAAAACTGTTTGTACTCGTAAGATTAATAAAATAAAAATAAATAAATACCCACTGTGAAACTAATTTTGTTTACGACTCCCAACTATGACGTGACGGCAAATTCCCGCGGCATTAAGGTTTAAAATCGCATGATAAAATGGTGAAAATAGCATTTTTCCCATTTTTTGGGGTTCATTTCGCTTCAATCAAAATTTTTTTACGGTTTTTCCCTAGATTTTAATGCATATTATCAATACAAAAAAGGTTCAATGTATCGCATCTACTCTGTTTTTTCCAAAGGATATTTAGTGACGCTTTTTAGGATCTAAGGTCTCCCGCTTTTAGAAATTTTTGAAAAATCAATATGCATACTCTTAAAGTATCGAGTAAAAGTGTTGTTCTGAGAGCAAGAGTAGACAAAATTAGAAATAATGGTGGCATTTTGAGTAAACGAAATCGTACAATTGTCAACGTATGCAGGTATGTACTGCTCGTATGTATGACGAATTGTATGAATGGATGTCCGGTAAGTTCGTCTGAAATCAATTCGTCCAATTATTAATTCGTCTAATTATTAATTCGTCTAATTATCAATTCATTAAATCGACGAATAGATCGTTAGGCAAATTGATTAAGGCCGAATTGATAATTAGACGAATTGATTATTATTTTTATTTTTATTTTAAATGAATCTGGGTTTATCGAAATAAACCCAAATACACCTTTGTACATTTCACAGAAAGCTTAAAAGCTTGTGTTGTGAAGTGGAATAAGTCGGGGATTGAACCCGCGCCCACTAGATTAACAGTCGAGCGCGTTACCAACCAGGCTACCGACCACCTCAAAGTCGAATTGATTCTAGACGAATTGATTTTAGACCAATTGATTTTAGACGAACTTACTGTAAACCGTATGAATGTGACTTGTGTAAGAGTGGACATACCAACGTAGCTATATTATCTAGGCATCGAAAAATTTGTAACCTTTTGGTATAAACCTATTACCTACATATATTTTTTTATTTTTGTTGAACAGGAGTACACACATCCAGCTTTCGTCGATCGGCAGGTAAGTCGTGTGCATTGTAAATATTATATTATATTCAATTAGGCACATATTAAAAAAAATACTAGTCGCTATTCATAATTAAGTAATGTGGGAAATTTTTGGCTTAAATTGCGCATATTTTTCCGGTTATCAGCTAACGTTTTAATGCATTATGTATCAGTGGCGTATATAGGTTTTCATTTCGTGGGGGGCAATCAAGTATTAGACTTCGGGGGGGAGACTAAGCCTGACTTGCAATCTAATTTCTTTAAAGTACTTAAGCCGAAAACACTCCAGGGGGAGGCAAGTAAGTGTTGTGTTAAAAATGTCACAAAAAAGAAGCGCCGCAGGCGGAATTTTTTTGAAAGATGGCTGATTTAACGAACCTGGGATCTTTCTATAATAGATGGCAAAACATTGTTTGACATTTCGGCGGAGAGGGGGAAGGGAGCTTGCCCCCCCTCCTTATGCTCCCTGGTTGTGTATGTCTTTAATATAAATGGCGCTTTTTCGATTGAAACCATAGTAGGTTAATATAGTGTAGTACAAAAATACTATAATTCACCTTCCTAATACTTACAAATTATTTTACACATTTTTTTTAGAGTCAGCTGGACAGGGAAAATAGCAACGTCCCGATCTTCGATTTGTGTTCCGATGAGGTGAGCAACTATTTACTATATGTAATATGTATACCTAATAAAACACATAGGCACTGCCCTATTGAAAATAAAGTTTAATAGAAGTCGTCAGCTTTACAATTTAGGACAAAATCTAAGTCAAATATGTTATATAGCTAATTTGTATCTATATCGTTAATAGGGCAAGGTGTGCAGAACTGTGCAGAATTGTTTAGAGATTTATAATGTTTTACATACACACCTTGCCTGTCGGTGAAGTGTAAATAAAATAAAATCTCAACGTACGTTCACTTTCATTGGAGTCGCAACTCACAATATCCGTTTTACATTCACTCAAACTCTGTTCATTTCAATTCTTTTCCTATATTTCCACACATTCTTCTCAGCGATCTCATCTCAATAAACAATTGTTTACTTCATACTTATTGATTTCTCTTGATTATTTCTGGGAACATCCATGGATCAGGAGGAAGACGCGATGTCCTTATACCTTAACAACGAGGTGGTAGCTGAGTGGAGCTACGAAATGGTGGACGGAACCGAAACGGTAAATAATTTACTAATACATAATATACCTTAACTTACATTAAGGGTAAACCCACCTCCACCCCTGGATGTTTCAGGAGCTTTAGCTTTTTTATTATTTATGTTTTTTTTTTTATTTCAATTTGACCGATTCTTCCGACCCTTTGGAAGTGCTGCCTGAGGCGACTGCCTCTTTACTTCACGGCCATGCATTTAGGTATATTATTGCATTCTGAATGGGTGCTGAACCTTGTTGATGAAATGTATTACGAAAATTTAGACTGGTGCAAAAGTCTAAAAAACATCAAAAAAATATTAAAGGGGTCTTTTTTATAATCCGTGGAGCCCATGCTGAATCGACACACTAAAATAAGACGCCTTTGTGTAAAATTATTTTATTGTAAAATAATAAATTACCTAGGCTCCCTTACATTGTGCAGGCGACTCCCAGGCAAACCACCAAAAAGATGGTGGGAGTGGACCTCGCAAGAGACTAACTATTCCGAAGCTTTAGTTCGAAGTTGGGGAATGGAACATGTGATTGATTTCTTTTATAAAAGTTATACTAATGACATTTCAACATTATTAAAACATTTTAGGAGGTCATGAGGATTGCGCAGACCGAAACGCCATCGACTTCGCAGGGTCGTAATCGTCAACATGCAGTGAGTTATATTTTATTAAATAAAAACAATATGTACTTTAGTAGGAATTACCGAAACTAGGATAAGGGTCAGATTACTTTGATATAGTGGCTACTATTAATTAAATCTGGTACATATGTATACTCGTGCATACAACAATAAAAAACAACCACTTATTTTGTTACAGATGCATAACGATTCAAGCACAGAATAAAACAATAGAACAAGTTCCTGTAAAAGTCTATTTCCCTGGATCAATATTATTATAATAATTCGTGATATTTTTTGAATTTATGGAAGAGACTGATGTCCCAAAGGTTGAACGCAGTAGTTCTAAAATACTAGTGTTATATATATAAGTTAATCAATTTAACCTACTCATAATAAAATTTTACTAAAGTGTACTGTTGCTTTTGTTTTCAAATGTGATTTATAACTATGGTAGAAAAAATAATAGAACATAATAATAGATATATATGCCTTAAAATTGTTATTGTTATTCATGTCTTATGACTTGAAATTTTTGTTGATGTAAATTAAATAAATAAATAAATAAATCTTTATTGACCAAAATGATTACAATGATTACAAAAAAATAAGACAATCTTGTGTGCCAAAAGGCGGACTTATTGCTAACGCAATATCTTACAGTCAACCCGATGTAATACTACAAATAAGTAAAAATATTATATAATAATAAGGATGGGGAACAGAACTAATTAGAAATTACTATTCATTACTTATTAATGATAACTCCATCAACGAAATATTAAAGACATGAGAAATTTTAATACTGATTTATTGTTGTTATCTCCAGTGTTGTGAAATTAAATATTAGCCAAGCTTTTGTCAAATATTTATATTGTCTTTCACATTTTCTTCTAAACAGATTGTTATGTTTTTATTGTCTAGCAAAATTCTGTGATGTTATTTTTTTTCTCATTTATTAGTAAAATTATTTTACTGTTATTAGGATTCCAATAGTGAGAGCACGAAACGCATAATTTAATGATTATGCTTTATTTTCTTACCAGTGTTAGTGGAATTCAATACACATTTTATTTTTAGTACTACGAGTACATAGACTGTTACAATAAATGTTCCTATAGTTATTCCTGTTATTAATAGTAGCTCCAAATATTTTAATAATTTATTAATTAATGAAATTATATAACTGTTATGATTCGAATAGTGATAGCATCTAACGCATAATTTTCTTAACGGTACTGGTAGTGTAAATTACTTTATTTTTTGTACTACGATTACATTCATTCCTACAATATGTGTAGTACCTATTGTTATTCCTCTAATGAGTCTAATAAATAATTACATGAAATATTTAGATTTTTTCTTTACTTATTGTTTAAATTATCGTACTTACTATTACCATTCCAATATTTGTGATTTTTTTTGTTACTAAACAGTTGATTATTGCATTTTTTTGTACTGAATTCATTCATTCTTTTGAAAGGATTATTTTTCGTAAATTGTACTATTTTATAAAATAGATGCTTTGAATGTAATGAATGATGATATATCAGTATTATTACATTGTACTTACTATTTTAAATTCATTTAAGGAGGATTTATATAATATGTCGTTTGCATTACTAATAACTATACATATTTACTTTTTTAAACCAATTATTTACTTAAGAATACTGCTCATCGATATGGGAAAATAATATCATTCTATTTAGTTAAATAATCTGCATAATATTCGTATTTTGTTGCCATATAATCTCACCTACTCGTTGTAACACATTTGGTCTGTTTTTTTTATTCCTTCAGTTGTATCTGTATTTATTTTAGTACTAAAAAACACTAGTTTATATTATTTTGCGCACTGTTTTTTCCAATTCTATTTGCACGGTTATCGTTAATTTAATTAGTACTTAATTATTGCACGTGATTTAAATAATATGAAGATTGACGAACCTTATTAAGTATTATTTGTATTTAAAATTTCTTGTTTTTTTAATTGCGCAGTGAAATGTTTTCATTGTGCATGTCCATAATTTTTGTTAATAAACTCGAGGATACCTTTAACACGATGATTTTTATTTCAGTCCTACAAGGCCTTTATTTGTATCAAAATTTTCCACCTATAATGAGAAACTATTGGATGTCTATTTTATAAATGTTAGTAGGTAAAGTATGTATTCAATCTAATTGGGAAATGAGTGACTGCAAGACTGGTGTTGTGACAAGAATGAAAGTAAACAAACTAATATGGTTTGGGCATGTTGAGAGAATGAATGATGACAGGATGACAAAAAAGATATATTTGAGTGAGCGAAGAGGGGTGAGGAAGCGCGGCCGCCCGAGACTGACCTGGTCCGATCATGTCGACCAGATCCTCAAGGATGGACGCGTTTTGAGTAAAAGGAATCGGAGATCGTGTATGACTAATTGCATGAATGTGACGGAAGCTAGGAGTGTATGTAAGGATAGGGCTGTCTGGCGCTCTGTCCTCTCTGCCTACCCTGCAAGGGACGTGGCGTGAGGGTATAGATAGATAGATAGATCTAATTGGGAATAAAAAGTTTACGATGATATGTAAATTATTCACTGGTGACGACCTTGAAGTAATGCAGGTAATCAAAAGGTATCTCATACAATTATTTTGCATAGTCTGTACTTTTTTAATGACAGATTGTGTTGCATAAAGTTCATCGTCAGCAAATTCAAACGTGGGATCTCCCGCTGGAAAGATTTGTGACTACAATATACAGTTAAAAAATGTACTCATGCTTTTTTTCTAACCTACCTATATTAATATTTAATAACTATAAAATCGCCCTGATTTCATTTCGTCCATATATAACTTGAAAACCACACACTTAAGTGTAATGGCAAGAGTAATCCACTATAAATTTTCCATGAATTATTCTTACAATATTTTTTTATCAGATGAACAATTTAGTGTTGAGATTGCGTTAAAATTTGATATTAGGTCCAGACTCGATGGAAAATTGTATTTTTTTTGCTCGCAAACCACACATTTTTGGGCACAGGCATAGAGTAGCTATCTGTAAATCTTCTATAAATCGTGTCAAAGATGACTAGAGTTCTTGAAATGTAACGCCTTATGTTGGATGTAGTTTTGGATATAATAATATTTTGGAGATAATAATAAAGTTCCAGGTTGCTGATTTCTATATTAATTTTACCATATTGAAAAAAGTTATGTTCTGATAAAAAAAAATACTTAGTAGGTATCATACGGGAATGCCAAGTTTTTGCGATTATCAGTTTGGGCTTCTGGCATGTATTAAATAATTTTAAAATCGATAGTCATTTCATAACAATAGGAAGAGTGGAGAAGGCATCGGTAAAAAAATAATAATATACGTAATGTATGTTCCACCTACCTCACATTCATATTATTATTATATTTTTTGAAACCAATGAAGTGCGAAGCATAATGTTGTTTTGAAGTGGGTGCTGTGTTTGACACAGAGGACGTGCTTTTTAACCAACGAAAGAATGAAATAATGTACTCGTTACATTGTGTCGGAAAAGTTCAAATATCTCGAGTACTACTACCCACCTACCTATCTACCCATTATCCGCTCGACTGTCTGGCGATGATTGAGAAAAAAATCCTTCATTTCATACTGTACGACGTATGTACCTACCAGTAGAGTTCAGAAACAAACTTGATACAAGAAACAATGCTTATGAACTACACTTCCTATATATAAAGATACACTCAGAGTCGGGGATATGATTACTAAATTTGTTTCGGTAGTCAATACTGCAAGACGTTATCAAAAATATGTAGTATTAACCTATTAGTTGCCCACTTGTGTGGAATGAAAAATTATTTTGTAAAATAAGATCTAGAAAAAGTAAATGAAATTCAGTAGGTACATCAGTAATTTAATAAATAAAAACTTTACCAGGGTAACCAATATGAATATTGTCAACTTAACTATTACGACACAAATAAAATATACTACAGTAAAAATATAGATATCTATATTGTTTTACTAACAAATGTATACATAGTTTTGTTGGTGATGACTTTTTATCATATAAGTAATATTGTTTTTTTTTTTGTGAACCGTCCTCGAGGTGCAAGGCACATAAATCAAAATAAATTAATAAATAATTCCTTATTGGTCGAAGAAAAATATACTTACATAGTTACAAAAAAGACAATGGTAGCGTGCCAAAAGGCAGGCTTATTGCAAAAGCACTATCTTACTGTAACCCGAATATAGATCGCGCTATAAAATATTCCAAATATTATTATTAATATCTCAGGTGCGTATTACTATTTTTAATTTGTTAAAAGTGCCTACACTACGTAGGTACATTATCTATAACTCTTACTATTTATATTATCTTACTTCCTTACTAATGTAGAACTTTTTAAATATAATACTAAACTTATATGTACTTAGAAAACCCTTTATATACTGAACTACTCGTTTAGACGCAGGTGTTTTTGCATGTAGATGTAGTAGATGTAGTTTTTTTTAGATATTACATATAGTATTTGATATTACACCTACTATACATAGAAGTAGTGTATTGAAATAAAAAACCGAATGGGCCTACGGATGATTCACAGACAATTAACCAAAAAAAACTGACTACCATCTATACTATAGCGCGAAGTTTCGTTGTAGGTAAGAATAATAATAATGTATAAAATAATGTATTTTCTTACCATATAAACATACCTAAAAAACCTTGTTAGCTATAATATCTGTGTACTGTGCATGGAAATAGGAAAAAATATGTTATAAGTCATTTTTTAACAAGTTGTTGTGAAATCAGAGTCGTTTCATTCAGTGAAAGAGAAACAAATGGTTCATTTGTAGCTATAGAAGACGAGGACTTTAGAGTTTAAAAGATTTACACATTCTACTGTAATTCATGCGCCATGATGACTATATAACATATGTTATAACTTATAACATTACCCACGTTTGGCATTTGTTATAAATTATTTTCAAGTTATAAACTAGGTTTTGTTCGAAATAAAAAATAATAGCTTACGGTAAGTTCTAAAATCAATTGGTTTATATTCAATTAGTCTAAAATCAATTCGTCTAAAATCAATTAGTTTAAAATCAATGCGTCTAAAATCAATTGGTTTATATTCAATTAGTCTAAAATCAATTAGTCTAAGATCAATTCGTCTACAATCAATTAGTTTAAGATCAATTCGTCTAAAATCAATTAGTCTAAGATCAATTCGTCTAATTATCAATTCGTCAAAATCAATTTGCCTAACGATCCATTCCTCGATTTTAGAAGAATTCTTTTAGACTAATTTATAATTAGACAAATTGATTTTAGACCTTGAAGTATTCCCACAACAGTATAGAAGAATTAAGGATGAACATTGTCGGGCTTACGACCGACCTCGGCTGGCTTAAGTGATCACTTTACACTCGAGAAACATTCGCCATTTCAGTTCACCCCGGCTGGGATTCGAACCCATACCTTCGTCTCGCTTAGTAGGGATCATATCCACTACACCACGAAGAGCGACGGCTGTGTTGTCGAATTTCATGTACATTAAGTACCTACATATGTATTGTTGCATTTCTTACTGTTGAAGGGAGAGGGTGGTATTTTTTTTTAGACCAATTGATTTTAGACGAACTTACCGGACACCAAAAATAATAAATATGTGCGTGTTTTCGGTTCGAGATCGTCGTCGAATGTTTTAAAATGTAATTAATATAGGCAAGTAGGGTCCTAAGAATTCGATCCCAATCGAGCTACCTTTTTGATTTAGGATGATGAAAGAATAAGTCTAATCTGAGTTAATACAATAAAAAAAGTTTGTCCCGTCTCCCCTTTTACAGAAATCCACTCTTCGTCAATGGTAGGTAGGTACACTAAAGTCACTCTACCAATTCTAGTTCATCGTAATCCGACTAACTGGCCGGAATTCGAATCCTGGACCGCCAACCTGAAACACCTTTTACAGAAATCCATTCTTCGTCACTGGTAGGTACACTACCCAACACCAACCCCAGTTCATCGACTCCGACTAATTGGCCGGAATTTGAATGCTGGACCTCCAACCTGAAACAACCTGTATGGATCCTTGCATACACACCTTGCATACTTCACCCTGTAGCTAAAAACCGATGTCGTGAAAAATAAACTTTGTATGTTGTCATTGACGGGATTCGAATCAGGTACATCTCACTAAGGAGACTGTGACATCCATGTACTCCTATACCTACCTAATTATTATACGTTTGTTTACTGTGATGATGAAAGTATACCAATGTATGTGTAAACATCTCTTTAAACGCGGTTGTGTGCATCTATGTACGACTATTAGATGGTACAATTACGTTTATATTGTGACATTAAATGTCGGTACTGACTGAAAATTAAGGACAAATACAGGGACACTTTCAGGAGGCTTTGTTACTTGTAGACAACAGATCTTTGGGATGACATTCATATAACTGAAAATATGTTACACAACGTCTACATACGGTTGTGTTAACATTACCGAAAGTAATACAAGAATTCTCAAACGTGTTTACCACTATACTGCGGATTGTAGGTCAATCAGTAAATAATAAAAACATGTCGAAATCGTGTACTTCTTCTTCTTCTTCTTCAGCCCTCTGTCCTCCACTGCTGGATATAGGCCTCTTCCATATTCCTACCATTCCTTTCTGCTGTTTGTTGCTTGCAACCAGTTTTTTCCCCCTACAGCGGCTATGTCGTCGGACCACCTCTTTCGGAGTCTTCCAACGGCTCTTTTATTCTCCCAAGGTCTCCATTTTAGGATTTATGGGGTCCATCTTGTAGGGTCTTGTCTTGCGACATGTCCCGCCCATTGCCACTTTAGACTTGCTACGCGATCCATGACGTCTGCTACTTTGGTTCTGTTCCTAATTTCCTTATTTGTCGTGTACAATCAGAATCAACTTTACTTTTACAGCAAAACAAATTTTGGAAGACGACACGTTGTTAATACGTTCTATAGTAAAGTCGTGTGGTGTAGCTATTAGCTATAGAACTATATCACACTTTTTTTTCAATACGGGATAACCTGTGTCAGCTAATATTTCATTTGCATTTATAATCTAAGCTTTATTCACCATACAGCCTTGCTGCTAAATGGACAGGTTTTAGTACACATCTCTGTAGAACTTGATGAAATGCTATTTTCGCTTATATTTTCAGTTTTTTTGGCATTTACGAGCAATTAGAAAACAATGTGAGGTTATAGCTGGAAGAGATCGCAATGTCGCGACAAGCTCGCCACTGAAAGAATTTCTCTATTTAAACATTATACTAAAATACTTTATCTGCTGAATATTGTACAAAGTTGTTCACTGAGAAATTTAATAAATATTGTTAAGAAGAGTGGAGAAATACTCTACAGGTATTCCGGTTACCAACGGCTATTCGTTAATTTTATAATATCCTTTCTATTGGTGTCTGTAATACAAATGATACTCATTGCATTGGGCATAGTTTGAGAATATTTGAATATATGTAATCAAAGACACACAAGGTGCGGGTGTTAACATATTTAATCGCCTTAAATGTCGTTGCTGGGAAAAGGAATCTCGGCACATAAATTCAGATGTGGGAAGGGATCCTCGTATTATTTCTTGTACTATTATTATACACAAATATTCTACACGTACGAATACCTCTACATATACTCATACATACACAATGCAATAGGTTGCTATTATTATCGTTCAAATATTATTTGTAGGTAAGGGTAGAGATACCTAACCAAATGAACTTATTCGTAAACAATTTATTTACAATATTTTAGCTTCAAGTTAGGCTTAAGTTGTTCTGAGGAAACAGATTGTGGGCAGTAATAGCGAGGGTCGATGACCTCTTTCGGGCAGCGTGGGACAGATAAGTGATCGCCAAAGTCGGAGGACTTTACCGAACGCGAGAACGTGAGGAAAAAGAAGAGAACAATGTGTCTTTTAAATGACACAATGATGGTTTATACTCGTTACGTTCTTAATCCCCTATAGTACCTAGGTAGTAGGTACACATATGGATATAACTGCGTTCATTTTTCCTTTTTCAGAAAGCACAGTAAGTACGTTTTGCTTAATAGCCAAGTATTTCCATTCTCCTAGGATGCTCCGAACTCCCATCGATTGTTGTCACATACACACAGGGAGTGTAGTTCCCTTTTGAGAGTTTAATATAAAAAGCTGCCACGTTCTACGATTCATAGTGAATCCTGATAATAAATAACGTGAAAATATAGATGGGGATATCAAGGGTGTGTGTGTGTGTGATATCGGGTTTTTGGTCTCGATGAGAAGACACATGAATTATTATGTTTGGTACAACAATGTATTAGAATTTTCACGTAAAGCAATATAATATATAGCTACGAGTGTTTTGAATGTTTAAATTCTCACATTACTTTACTATATGTATGTAGGTAGATAAGGCGCAAGCTACACAAGTAAATCTTTTTTTAGCCGAACATTAGATACCAAATGTTACATATTTCCTATTTATATACGTACAATAACACAAAATTATTAGAATACGACATTTTTTTTTCTGAGGTACCATAGTAAAACAAATATAGGAATTTACTCGTATCTACTCTGACAGTAGTATACTTATAAAAATAATAGTGTTGTGACGTATTAGTGGAGTCGATCATCTTATGATCTTATGACCAAGTATGGATTTAAGGGCATGGCACCAGGCATGACGTCACAGTCTTTTCCCACGGCATTAAGGTTCAAAATTGCGTGACAGTCGCATGATAAAATGGTAAAAATAGCGTTTTTTCCATTTTTTGGGGTAAATTTTACATCTATCAAAAAAGTTTTTCGGTTATTCCCTAGATTTTAATGCATATTATCAGTACAAGAAAAAAAAATACTCCGCGACTTTCGGAAAACGAGTTTCCGTCTTTCGGAAAAAAGGTCAGAGGTGTTTTAAAATATTTTTTTTTGCGAAATCTATACAAGATAAAAAAATGTATTACGGTTATTCCCTAGATAAAGGTTTAATGCATCTACCCAATTTTGTTCCAAAGCATATTTAGTAACGGTTGTCGAGATAGAAGGTCTCCCGTTTTCAGAAACTTTCGAAATGTCGGTATGCACACTCTTAACTGGATTTAATGTAAAAATGATACCAACTTGTTATGATATATTCGTTTACTAAGTAGATAAAACTACAAAAAACATTTCCATGTTAGGTAAATTACATTCTATGAGTTCGATTACTTCGAAACGTACCTATTATACAATATACTACAGAAATAAATATTTACAGTTAGTACCTATTATGAAATTTCTATCTCGATTTTCCCAGTTTAAATTTGTACCAAGGATCATGTAAATACTTCTAATATGTCAAAGGATATCTAGAAACGAGGCGACTGAGGGTTGGATACGTTGTTCCATCTAGATTGTATACTGAAATATAAGTTTGACTTTACACATTGACAATGTAACAGAAATCACAAATGCGCATATTAAACTCTACGAATACATTGTGAAAAGGGGTTATTTTTAAAACAATTCTAATGTAATGAAAACAGTATTGTACATATAGTATGTATATTATTTTATACAATATTTGTATGTAGATTATATAATAATTGTATAGTGAACAAAGTAGCAGAACTACTGTAAAGTTGTTGGAAGTCTGTGTATTTATAAAGAGAATTTTCCCATTTTATAAGCAACAACGTAATGGATAAAACGTGTAATGAATTTAGTTCTCACTGAATATCTAATGTTATGATTTTATTAGAGCAAAATATTGTTCAGTACAAATGTGTTCTAAGTATTAGTAACACAAACTGCAAAATAATGTAGGTAGGTACCTACGTATATTATTCATTTCGTACTTTAGAATTCGGCTATATGTCGTAAAATTTGTCAAAGGTAGTGTTTTTTTGTAATCTTTTTTATAAAGTTTTTATATAACTTCAAAAAAGGAAGCTTATATTTTCACAGCATATTTGAATTGCCCAGGGCGACTTTTCTTGTACCAAAACGTCGTGCAACTATTCGTAGATTTGTAATTTATACCAAATTATTGAACATGTCGTATAAGTCTATTGTTTGAACATTATCTACATAGATACTTGAGTTTTTATATCCCTCTTTCACAGTAGTGTCAGCCACAACCTTTAAGGGATGTTAAGGCAATCTTTAGACGTATATACATAAACGTTGTGTGAATTACTTCTACACGGCTTTGATTTTATCGCTCTGGGAAGTATGTAACTATAGTAGGTAGGTATGTGATATTTTATCTAGATACAAGCGTTATAATATTAAAATATTATTACAATGTTGTTTCTTTAACATAAGATAGTACTTACTATATATAAAGTGTGTTGTAGCGAATAAAGCTATTATCCTTTCATAAAGGATAAGTAATATTGTTATTATGATTTTCACTTTACACCTATTTTTAATGATAAATGTCTTCATTTACCTCTCAACAGAATATATTCTCTAAGATTATTATATTATTATAACGAGAGATGGGATATACCTGCTTACTGCAAAATGTTTGCTACAAGAAAATTATTAGCCTCGTGAACGAGAACACAAATTTATCGCTACATAGGTAATAATATAACAAAGTATTGAAATTACTTAAATTCCTTCCAATTAAAACTGTAATGACTCTCTGTGGAATAACAACACCATTAATCATTCCCTAATTTTTGTAAAACCATAGAACATTAAAACACATTTTCATTAGAACAAAAACAAAGCTATTGTGTAGTATACGCTGCGGACTTTCTCTCTTTTCCGACAGTGATTTTCACTTTTATTCATTATAATTGTATTTTTTTTCTTTGTTTCATTTTTGAGATCTTAAATTAAACGTTATGAAATACTCTTAATACATTTTTACAGTTCAAGTATTTTGCCAAAATATTATTTGAGAATTCAAGTTTTATGCTTAATTATTTCTGGTTGAGGTATTAAAAATGTTTCTGCTTTACGCTATTTTTTTTTATATACGGAAGTCTATATTTTGTTCACTTTAAGAAGAAATAAAATATTCATGAAACGTGCATGTAATGCCCACCAAACCCCAATTATAAGAAGTACCTAATCTACCACAGGTACACCAGTACACAAAACTAGTCGATAGTAAACAGTTCATTGCTTGTCCATAGTCGTTGTGTTTTCATAGATTTATAAGATTCAGTAGCAAATTTTACAGCATCCATATAATGCTCTACTTTGAACCAAACCGACAAGCATATAGCTCATACATCAAACAATATAACACGAGTAGGTACATCTTACATATTCACAAAGAAAAATGACGATGTACGAACAATAGGGAGAGATCTTCCTCTTCACTCTGGAGATTAGTTCATTCGTATGTACGAAATACACTGGGTATAAACACGTAAGGTACGAGAATACCTACAGACTAAGTAACGTATGCTTTGCCATGCATCATTTTGGGCCATATAATGGTGTGAAATTATGTAAAACAAGAAGCATAGAAAACATTCATTTCATGGTTAAATAATGACGTACATATTACGTATAGGATGTTTACCTAGATACTTATTATTATGTTCCATCGCTTCAGCGTATTCCTGTGATATTTATTTCAAACGGAATGTGGCTTAGAGTTGAAAGATAAAACTAAGAAAATGGCTATAAAAAAGAATTGCGTAGTATCAACGGGTACATATACCAACAAAATTTCTTCTTATTTAAAAAGAATTTATGGCAAGAGATAAAATGAATATTCATCTGTAGTACCTACCGTAGTGTAGATGTACTGAAATAAAAAACAGGAGGTAGACATATTTTAGAATCTTGTACCTTCATAGGAAATAATCCTTATTTTATGCAAATATGTCCGTCTGTTCGATGTTATTGTTGTTAGAAAGAAGTACTCAACATAAACGTGCAAACTTTTTCCCTAATTGAAATACAACATCGGATATTCCACGATGTTAGCAACAAAATATGCATTTTACATTTAACTAAAGAAGAACAAAACGGTTTTCGAGAGTAACTTCAAGAAACAACGCCTCTGTGTTGAAATATAAATTGAATTATATAAAATGTTTTATTATTTTAGTAGTGTACTAGTGCTATCTATACCGAATGGACGATAATTAGAAAAAGAGAGAGAAAAAGAAAGATACTAACTCAAGTACTTCCCTGCACACTCAAGATAAGTAATGCAATTAACATTAAATAAATAAATCTTTATTAGCCAAAGAAAATTGTGCATACCTAATTACAAAAACAAGACAATCGAAGTGTGCCAAAAGGCGGACTTATTGCAAAAGCAATATCTTACAGTCAACCCGAATCAACATTACCAAACCATCTCAAGAAAAAAAAAGAGAAATAATCACCATCCACCAAGATATCATATTAATGTAATCATACCTAGGTACCGTTGTTCTTATTGCTTGCATGTACCTGCATTAGGGTGCTTCTTATATGGTCGAAAAATTTTTTTTTTTGAATTTTCGATGGGACACTTCTGTTTTTTATTCTGTGCTATAAAAAAATGCTACAGATTTTTTTTTAGAATTTTTCAACAACTATTAGGGGTCGCTACCACTTAAAGAAAATTTACTAAGTATATGAAAAAAAAAATTTCAAACATTATTTTAATTTTTTATTCTCTATATTTATATCCATCGAATACAGCAACAACCATAATACATTATTTTAGTTGAGTTTCCATTTCCCTAGGCGTACCCCAGCCAGGCCGGTGTATCAAACTGATTTTAATACTAATATAATTATGAAATTTTTAAAACCGAGTAGCGACCCCTAAACCATGTTTAAAAATTCTGAAAAAAATTATAAGTCCATTTTTTACATAGGAGAACAGAATAACAGGGTGTCCCATTAACATTTCGAAATTTCAATTTTAAGAAGCACCCAAACCTGCATACATTACAATTCTCGAGGGCCTCTTGCAAAACATCACGTTATGTTATATGCTCTTATTCAAATATAATATTTTCTCTACAGAAAAGAAGATTTTATAAAGCATTTCACAATAATAATATGATTTGTTTACGTATTCGCACGACTGCATATTTCAAAAAATAATATTTTACCAGTAGATGTATCATACCTACATGCCTAGTCATCTTATTCTGTCTCGCAACATGATCGGTTAACTATTATGATCTTAGCTATTAAAAGTATGCACACCGACACTTCAAAAACGGGATGCCTTATATCTCGACAACCGTTACTAAATATGCTTTGGAACAAAATACGGTAGATGCATTGAACCTTTATCTAGGGAATAACCGTAAAAGATTTTTAATATCTCATATAGATTTCTAAAAAAAAAATTGAAAACCACCTCTGATCTTTTTTCCGAAAGACGGAAACTCGTTTCCTGATAGTCCCGGAGTATTTTTTTTTGTACTGATAATATGCATAAAAATCTAGGAAACAACCGTAAAAGTTTTTTGATAGACGCAAAATTTACCCCCAAAAATGTAAAAAACGCTATTTTTTTTTTACCATTTTATCGTGCGATTTTGAACCTTAATGCCGTGGGAAATTACTGTGACGTCATTCTTGGTACCAAGCCCTTAAACAAAATAATCAGTCTAATTTACCTAATTTATCCACATACTTATACTCTGTTAATTCTTCGAGAATTCTTGGTAACCTACCTATAATATTGTAGATAAACTAAACTGATTTTTAATCGGTAAGTTCACGATGCTAACCAATTATTTTTATTCACTACATAATACTGAGAATTATTCGAAGAAAAAACATTTTTTTTTTTTTTGGAAAGCCCAGAACTAGTTCGTAAACTTCAGCTAAGTATACTGATATGTAATATAATATTTATTTATGAAAGTAAATAGAATGAATTTGCATTTCCTTATGTTGTATTGTAGGTACCTAATATTATTGTAGGAATACGAGTACAATGACAATATTGTATAACTTTCTTCACTACTTACTCAAAGTTGAAGAGAACGAAAGAGCATTTTCATATCAAATAGCCACAGGCATTCGACATTTCCATTTCGATCTTTGTTCCTTGGAAATGCTTTACGCTCTGAATCAGTGGTGGCCAACTCTATTCTCCATAATTAATTTATTTATTCGAAACGACACTGACAAATGCTTGAAAAAACAATCATAGAACACAAATTAAACACAATAATCCGGTCAACCCTCAAATTAAGAGCATATATGGGTTAACTATTGTAAAAAAATATATTTACATTGCACTATTTGCAGGTATAGGCTTAGGTTGCTAGTCTCGTAATAAATCACTAATACTAATACAGTAAGATTACATGACTACCTAGCAATAATAGTCCATATAATACAACAATGTTGTACCATTTAGGTAGTAGGTACTTCAATCATAAGATTCCATAACGTAAACATAGTGTAAAGAGAAGGTTGGTACAAATTAATAATTATTGGTAGGTAAGTGCGAATCTATACTCAAATAAAAGTGTGAAAATAAGATCTTGAACATAATATTGTTATTGGCAATATCCACAATGTGGAGCATTACACAATTACTATTCAACTTAATAATTATAGAAAACATAAAGGTTTTTTTGCTAACTGTTCTTAAAGCTGCTTGTATTTTATTTTATCATGACCGAATTGCCATTTTTTACTCCAAGTCGCGGACCAAAGTAGGTACCTATACAAAATTAAGTACGCATCCACCCAGTTATAGAGAGTTTCCAAACATTTTAGAAACTATAACCCACCACCGCGCGATCAAAAAAATGTCTTCAGTGTAGTCAACCTACCGTGATCACTTCATCAAAAATTAAAAGTAAGTACCTATACCTGCAGTTGTTACTTTTCAAAAGAAATAAAAACAGAGGACGAGTGCAGTATTATTAGGAAAAAGTTAGCGGTGCATGGGAAATTCCTAAATCAAAAGGATTAGAGGGCCGTAGGTTGTCCACACGTGCATTAAGTGGAATGAATTTATATTCTAATGTAACAAGTAGATTCACCTAGAGGGATTGGATCAAACCGGGAGGAAATGTTTGTCTATACAATATACACATACCTACTACCTAGGTAGATACTTGTTATAAAACATTCAAACGCAATGCCTATAGATTTAGTGCAAGGCAAGCTGACCCAAAACTTCGCTAATTCATTTCCACAATGTGTCTATCTGTCTATCTACATAACGCCAAACCATCTCATCCTTATAAAAACTTCTTGCTATCGTCACATCTAATTAATAATATATACCTACAGCCCTACATGGTTCCCGATTTATTTTATTAAAAACGCGTTGGTCCTTGAGAAGAGCTCATCGACACGATCGGTCTAGCTCTCTCTCTCTCTCTCTCTCTCTCTCACATATATCCTCATTTTTCTCCATCCTGATATAATTCATTTTTTTAAACTGCTAAATCCATATTATTCACGTTCATTCTAGTCACTATACCCGCTCTAAAAACGTCTGATATTGCCTATGTTGTCTACACATACAACAATTCTATACTTACACATTTCTTTTGGCAACATATACGATGTCAGATGTGTATACACAATTACACACGCGCATATGTCTTTGGTTGTCACAAATGAAACGCTATGGTGGCGTGGATGAATGAATCACGCTGTGACGTACAGTGCATTATATTCATGCCTTTGATCAAAAGTGCCTCTCGAATGAAGTAAATAATTGTAAGAATCATTATTTGGGTTGGGTCATGGGTGCCGATTCAACCTAATACGTTTTGTTATGCAGAAATGAATTTTGCGTGACTCTGGTAACACTTTTTTGGAAAATGTAACAAACGGTTCTGCGAAGCGCCCAGCACATATAGATGCGTCAAAAATATATTCCAAAGTTCATGTGACAGGGCACAAAGGACACTCCAAGAGGTATGGATGGTTTGCGCTGTACCGCAGTCACTCGCTGGAATCTGTTATTTCCCATTACTCTCTATTTTCACGCCAGATCTCAGCCCTACACCTCAGGCAATTCACAGTGATCCACGTCCAGTTCGGCTATTGCAGAAAGAGTAGTATAATAATATGTAGGTATACGTCATATTAATTAACAAAAGAAATAAATTCATTGAGATTATATATATTTTAGTTGTAAGTTTATTAAGAATAAAAGCAGAATGCTTTACATAATATAATGTATAAAGGTCCCGCAACATGCCCCTTGGTAACAGACGCATAATAAATTCCGGTTAACGAAGTCCACAGGCCCGTCAACGTGGGGGCAATAAAAAGATGAAAACTTTTCGTTATGTTTTACAGAATGAAACTTTGTTTACTTTTCATAAAAAAATATGTGTCGGTCTTTACAAGCAACACGGTGCATTGAAGGTGCTACTTTACCTGGGTAACTGCCTATATAAACGGTTTAAAGCGTTGAACCTACACTGTGATATTATTATCTCCTCCTTACTACATTACATAGTTAAATGACTGACGGTTTATATATGAATGTGTAGGTATGTTGGCAGATACCTACTATGACCGATTCATTATTATTAACAATACCCCTTGATGAACATAAAGGTATAATTTAATTAAGCGTTAATCAATATTCACTATGTCCTATATTCGGTCTGATTAATTGGTTACCTATACATACATTGCCCATCGATAGTTTAAACACATGACATAGTTCAAACGACCATTATAACACAATACAGGCTCTATATAATATATTACATACGTAACCATCTATAGACACATGTCAAAATACTACATTATTATCGTCAACATTAGTAGAACTAAAGATTCCTTAAGATTTTTCAGTCAATATCATGAATTGTTTCTGCGCCCTAGGAGCCCATAAAAACTAATTTGACCTACACCGTTGCTATGCTAAACTACAACATAGACGTTTTAAACCCATGTTTCCAATACAATTTTCCGTCGCAATAGTTGGTAAATCTCGGATTTAGCACTCCCCAAAAAATCGCATTAGTGAGAAATAATGTAGGTACGAATATTTAACACGATTTACCAAATCAACTGGTAGCTAGGTACGTTGTATTGAAGTAGGTACGTATGAAAAAAAAAGACTGAACCTTATTATATGAAAATTCGCCTGACTATTGTCATTAATCTAGGAAACTGAACCAATGTAAGTAAGTACATTACCAACGAAAAGGTTGACGAAGAAATCCTTTACTAAAACGGAGAAGGAAAAAATCTTAAAAAGAAAAACAATGTAGAATAAAACAAAGTGACTTAGGAGCCAACCAGGCAAGGGGAAGTGGATGACATGGGACTCTTGATTTATGTTTCTCACGTTCAGCTAATGAATAAGGGTAATTACTTTTTTTTGCACACTATAATAAAGAAGACAGACGATAATCCGTCCCAAATAATGGAAAGTTGTACTGCCTTCCCGTGTTCAAAATATAGGACGTTCAACATTCTACATGATATTATTTTCATACCAGCGATAAAGTAGAGTGCAATCCAAATTAAAAAAAAATAGAGTCCCATGAATTTTAAAATACTGTACCGACAAATTTTAAAACAACGAGATTAAGGGCATGGCACCAAGAATGACGTCACAGTCTTTTCCCACGGCATTAAGGTTCAAATTCGCATGACAATCGCATGATGAATGGTAAAAAAAGCGTTTTTTTTCCATTTTTTGGGGTTCATTTTGCGTCTATCAAAAAACTTTTACGGTTATTCCTTAGATTTTAATGCATATTATCAATGCAAAAAAAAATTTACTTCGCAACTTTCGGGAAACGAGTTTCCGTCTTTCGTCCAAAAAATCAGAGGTGTTTTTAAATATTTTTTTTTGAGAAATCTATACAAGATATAAAAAATCCTTTACAGTTATTCCCTAGATAAAGGTTCAATGCATCTACCCTATTTTGTTCCAAAGCATATTTAGTAACGGTTGTCGAGATAGAAGGGCTCCCGTTTTTAGAAATTTTTGAAATGTTGGTAAGTATGCGTACCCTTAAATAAAAAAAAATCACATTATCTAACTAAGCAGAAAGTACCTAGAAATGTATTTTAAAACAAAATAAATAGTATGGTGCAGTTGCATATGCAAAGGCACGAGTCGAATCTCGGCCAAAATGGTTAACAGTGAAATGAAGTGACATCAAATCTGTCATATATAGATCTAGGTTTATAAATGAATGAAAATAATATACTAGTCTTATAATGGATTGTATACTATAGTGATACAAGAGGACGTGCCGTGACCACGCCCCTTCATTCATTCAGATTTATTATATCGTGATGTTTGAACAATGTACCTACACTGTCCTACACCTACTCACATGGGTCAACTGAAAGAAATCGCAGCATTACGATGAGTTTGCGCTTGTGAAAATTTTTATATGATTTATTAGTAGACATTGTCAGAAGCGTACAGAAACTAAAATGTGTTCAGCGAGCAATGGAAAGACAAATGTTGGGCGTCAGTCTTCGAGATATAATTAGAAATGAGATCAGACGTCGAACAAAAGTTACCGACATCGCAGAAAGAACAGCAAAGCAAAAATGGCAGTAGGCGGGACACGTGGCGAGACAGGACAGTGTCATATAGACAATGGACATCTAAAATCCTGAAGTGGAGGCCCTGGGAGAACAAAAGAGGCGTAGGAAGACCGCAGAAAAGGTGGACAGATGACATTGTCCAGCTTACGGGTCGTAGATGGCAGCAGATAGCCCAAAATAGAAGACAGTGGAAGAGTTTAGAAGAGGCCTATGTCCAGCAGTGGAACGCAAGTGGCTAGCAGTAAGTAAGTATGTAAGTAAATATATGGAAAATATATGGATTAACGGATAGCAAGTGTTTTAATCTAATAACTGCTATTTAGTCTTGGCATATGAGAAGAGGTAAGCCATAAGAGGTCTGTAAGTCCATTTTTAAAGGTCAAAATGGAAGTGTTGTATTAAGTTTAAAATACACGTAAGAGCTATTTAATACATGCGACTATAGTATTCGCGGATACTCATTTTATTGTCAAACGCCCGATGATGACAAAACTGCGTTTCGTTAAAAAGTTGAATAGAAAAAATAATATATAAAATTACAATCTGTATCTTTCGAAATTATCTAAAAAAACATTCATGTTTGAAACTTATATTGTTGCAAATACCAGGGGTATTTGTAATTTCTTTTACAACATTCCGAAAAACACATAAGCACGTTTAACAAATTACGTCAAAAGATATTAATTAACAGTTAGATTAAATAGATAAGTAGGTAATATGAACAATTCAAGTATGTAATCAGAATTGGAAGTTAGTACATTTTTAAAGGTTACCTTTGGTTGGATCATCAACTTACAGAGTGAATGGAAAACTATGTTTAATAGGTAGGGCCTCGTGTACATCACTTTAGTATAAAATGTTCATAATCCCAAACGAGGAACATAATTTCCAGTCGTCAAGAACGCCATCTTCCAAGACAATGAAAACAATGTTTATTTGGCAAGTCGCTTAAACATTATCGAATATTAAATGTTCAGGCGTCCTACCAAATAACAGTACTTCCAATCAATTTGATATTTAGGGTACTCGTAGTAGTAATGTAGATGAAGATACAAAATTTTACTACACAGAGAATAGTCCATTTTATTCAAGATAAAAATTGACCTATACTCTGCAAAGCAACATTTTGTGAGCATTTGAGTGAAGAGCGAAATCTATGATGACCTGAAACACATACATACATACAAAGTGGATAAAATTATTCAAGGATTCTGAATTTTTATGATCAAGAAGGAGGTAAGTATTTATAGGTAACTCAGTTTTCCAAAAATTATTTGCTATACAAAAGAGCTATATTAAAAACGACGTTTAGATGGTGATGTGATGAGCTATGAACAATAACTCAATATTAAATGTAGGTAGAGTCTGCACCGCACACAATCATTTTCAGTCGGTTATGTGGTCTGTTCTGTATATTTATCTTCTTTGGCGTCCCCGTGCTCTGGGATTGACAGCATCATCTTTCGATGGAATCCTTTACCTTGTATGTTTGCGTGAATTAGCGATGTTTTCAGATGCCATCGATATGAAACTATGTTTAATCGGTAGAGGTCATATACATTTATTTAATATTAAATGTAGATAATCCCTGCAGACTAACATATTTCCCAGTTGCGTACTTTGTTGATTCTGTGAACACCTTCATCTGTTAAGAATATCTTCAACCAAGAATGTCAAATTGTTGGGTTGAGATTGCGATGGGTTCAGATGTCATATGAAAACTATATTTATTTGGTAAGTCGAGATAACATTATCAAATAAACAATGTCTTTGGCGCTCACCAAAATAACATAATTTCCAATCATTTGGATGTACATATTTTTTCTTCATTAATTATCCTAAAACAATATTAAAAATAAATTGGAGAATTAGGTACATAAAGTTATCAAAGTCAGATATTCATGACAAAGCAGTGTTTTCACCTTAAACATCTTAAACAAAGCACTAATATCTAGTAGTGGTGTTGTAAAAACAAAATCTTACTCCAAAGAGAAATTACCATTTTTTTTATAAATATAAAAAATAGCACATAACTCTCTGAAGTAATACTTCGTCAGCATTCAAGTGAACAGTGAATACCGTCTCTAAGATGACCTGAAACACATACATACATACAAAGTGAGTAAGTAATACTTCATCAGCATTCAAGTGAACAGGGAATACCATCTCAAGACGACCTGAAAAACAGTTACAGTACATACAAAGTGCATAACATTATTAAAAAAGCCAAATTTTTATGATCATATAAAGAAATTTATCCAAGGGAATCCTTTACCAAGAATATCTAGTGTGTTTATTGAGTTTCCGATGTTTAAGATTCCACGAAAACAATGTTTATTTGACAAGACCCCATGGTATTGTCAAATATCAATCGTCCATGGGGCTCATCAAATAACATCATGTTCAGTCAATATGATATACATATTCTTGCTTCATAAATTATCCTGAAAAATACTTAAGATGGAACATAAATTCCAAAGCCAAATATTAATGATTAATTAGAGCATTTTTCTCATGATAGTTGGCACCTATAGGTAAAGAAACAAAATCTTACATAACATACAAGTTATTATTGATTGTGACTGAGAAGTGATCTGTTTAAAATATTAAAATAAAGCACACAACTCTATTAAGTATTACTTTGTTGACTTCGTAAAGAACACCATCTGTGAAAAGTCCTGAACATCTTATTAAAGGCCCATAAACTGCTATTATATTACATTATTATTATCTGTGTGAATTACAGGGTTTTAACTAACTGCGGATTTTGACAGTTTGAAATCCATCTTTGTAAGTATTCTTAGTGAAATGAAAACTATGTTTCATCAGTAGCAACTCATAAACATTAATTAAATATTAAATGTAAATGATCCCTACCGACTAACATAATTTCCAATCGAATATATCGTTAGTTCTGCAACGCGTTTCAACCAAGGTCGTGAGCATCACTTTCCAAGAAGAAATTCTACTTAGAATGTCCAGTTTGCTGGTTCAAGATTGCAGTGTTTCTAAAGCCATGAAAACAATGTTTATTTGGCAAGTCGCTTAAACATTATCGAATATTAAATGTTCAGGCGTCCTACCAAATAACAGTACTTCCAATCAATTTGATATTTAGGGTACTCGTAGTAGTAATGTAGATGAAGATACAAAATTTTACTACACAGAGAATAGTCCATTTTATTCAAGATAAAAATTGACCTATACTCTGCAAAGCAACATTTTGTGAGCATTTGAAAGAAGAGCGAAATCTATGATGACCTGAAACACATACATACATACAAAGTGGATAAAATTATTCAAGGATTCTGAATTTTTATGATCAAGAAGGAGGTAAGTATTTATAACTCATTTTTCTGAAAAATTATTTGCTATACAAAAGAGCTACATTAAAAACGATGTTTAGATGGTGATGTGATGAGCTATGAACAATAACTCAATATTAAATGTAGGTAGAGTCTGCACCGCACACAATCATTTTCAGTCGGTTATGTGGTCTGTTCTGTATATTTATCTTCTTTGGCGTCCCCGTGCTCTCGGATTGACAGAATCATCGATCGATGGAATCTTTTATCTTGTATGTTTACGTGAATTAGCGATGTTTTCAGATGCCATCGAAGCGAAACTATGTTTAATCGGTAGAGGTCATATACATTTATTTAATATTAAATGTAGATAATCCCTGCAGAATAACATAATTCCCAGTTGAGTACTTTGTTGATTCTGTGAACACCTTCATCTGTTAAGAAATACTTCAACCTAGAATGTCAAATTGTTGGGTCGAGATTGCGATGGGTTCAGATGCCATATGAAAACATTGTTCATTTGGTAAGGCGACATATCATTATCAAATATTAAATGTATATGGCGCTCACCAAATAACATAATTTCCAATCATTTGGATGTACATATTTTTTCTTCATTAATTAGGTATCCTAAAAAAAATATTGGATAAGGATAAGGAATGAGGTTATTAGGGAAATGAGTGACTGCAAGACTGGTGTTGTGACAAGAATGAAAGTAAGCAAACAAAGATGGTTTGGGCATGTTGAGAGAATGAATGATGACAGGATGACAAAAAATATATATTTGAATGAGCGAAGAGGGGTGAGAACACGCGTCCGCCCTAGACTGACCTGGTCCGATTATGTCGACCAGATACTCAAGGATGGACGCGTTTTGAGTAAAAGGAATCGGAGAGCGTGTATGACTAATTGCATGAATGTGACGGAAGCTTGGAGTGTGTGTAAGGATAGGGCTGTCTGGCGCTCTGTCCTCTCTGCCTACCCTACAAGGGACGTGGCGTGAGGGTATAGATAGATAGATATTGGATAAGTAGGAACATAATGTTATCCAAAGTCAGACATTCATGACAAAGCAATGTTTTCACCTTAAACATTTAAGAGCAAAGTACTAGTTTCTAGTAGTGGTGTAGTAAAAAACAAAATCTTACTCAACAGAGAAATGACCATTTTCTTCAAATATAAAAAATAGCACATAACTCTATAGAGTAATACTTCGTCAGCATTCAAGTTAACTGTGAATACCGTCTCAAGGTGACCTGAAAAACAGTTACAGTACATACAAAGTGCATAACATTATTCAAAGAAGCCATATTTTTATGATAAAATAAAGAAATTTATAATTAATGACTTTTTTAAACGTTCTATGGCACGCGTGTTAGAGTTGTCCTGTCCAGCGGTAAGTCGTGGTTCCACAAATAAATTGCTTTAACAGAAATTAAAAACCACGCTTGAATGGTACGGAGCTATGAACATTATTTATTATTAAATGTACATAGTCTGTACCACAAAACATAATTTTCATTCCATCGCTGTTTTGGTACGTCTTTCTGCACTGTAATCGATAGCACCATCTTCCAAAGGAATCCATCCAAAGAATATCACGTGTGTGTTTGATTGAGTTTCCGATGTTTATATGCCACGAAAATAATGTTTATTTGGCAAGACGCAAAGACATTATCGAATATTAAATGTTCAGGCGTCCAACCATATAACAGTACTTCCAATCACTTTGATATTTAGGGTACTCGTAGTAGTAATGTAGATGAAGATACAAAATTTTACTACACAGAGAATAGTTCACTTTATTCAAGATAAAAAATGACCTATACTCTGCCAAGCAACATTTTGTGAGCATTTGAGTGAAGAGCGAAATCTATGATGACCTGAAACACATACATACATACAAAGTGGATAAAATTATTCAAGGATTCTGAATTTTTAAATATAAATAATTAATCTTCAATATAAACACATACATACATACAAAGTGGATAAAATTATTCAAGGATTCTGAATTTTTATGATCAAGAAGGAGGTAAGTATTTATAACTCATTTTTCTGAAAAATTATTTGCTATACAAAAGAGCTACATTAAAAACGACGTTTAGATGGTGATGTGATGAGCTATGAACAATAACTCAATATTAAATATAGGTAGAGTCTGCACCTCACATGATCATTTTCAGTCGGTTATGTGGTCTGTTCTGTATATTTATCTTCTTTGGCGTCCCCGTGCTCTCGGATTGACAGAATCATCGATCGATGGAATCTTTTATCTTGTATGTTTACGTGAATTAGCGATGTTTTCAGATGCCAACGAAACTATGTTTAATCGGTAGAGGTCATATACATTTATTTAATATTAAATGTAGATAATCCCTGCAGAATAACATAATTCCCAGTTGAGTACTTTGTTGATTCTGTGAACACCTTCATCTGTTAAGAAATACTTCAACCAAGAATGTCAAATTGTTGGGTCGAGATTGCGATGGGTTCAGATGCCATATGAAAACATTGTTCATTTGGTAAGGCGACATATCATTATCAAATATTAAATGTATATGGCGCTCACCAAATAACATAATTTCCAATCACTTGGTTGTGCATGTTTTTTCTTCATTAATTAGGTATCCTAAAAAAAATATTGGATAAGGATAAGGAATGAGGTTATTAGGGAAATGAGTGACTGCAAGACTGGTGTTGTGACAAGAATGAAAGTAAGCAAACAAAGATGGTTTGGGCATGTTGAGAGAATGAATGATGACAGGATGACAAAAAATATATATTTGAATGAGCGAAGAGGGGTGAGAACACGCGTCCGCCCTAGACTGACCTGGTCCGATTATGTCGACCAGATACTCAAGGATGGACGCGTTTTGAGTAAAAGGAATCGGAGAGCGTGTATGACTAATTGCATGAATGTGACGGAAGCTTGGAGTGTGTGTAAGGATAGGGCTGTCTGGCGCTCTGTCCTCTCTGCCTACCCTACAAGGGACGTGGCGTGAGGGTATAGATAGATAGATATTGGATAAGTAGGAACATAATGTTATCCAAAGTCAGACATTCATGACAAAGCAATGTTTTCACCTTAAACATTTAAGAGCAAAGTACTAGTTTCTAGTAGTGGTGTAGTAAAAAACAAAATCTTACTCAACAGAGAAATGACCATTTTCTTCAAATATAAAAAATAGCACATAACTCTATAGAGTAATACTTCGTCAGCATTCAAGTTAACTGTGAATACCGTCTCAAGGTGACCTGAAAAACAGTTACAGTACATACAAAGTGCATAACATTATTCAAAGAAGCCATATTTTTATGATAAAATAAAGAAATTTATAATTAATGACTTTTTTAAACGTTCTATGGCACGCGTGTTAGAGTTGTCCTGTCCAGCGGTAAGTCGTGGTTCCACAAATAAATTGCTTTAACAGAAATTAAAAACCACGCTTGAATGGTACGGAGCTATGAACATTATTTATTATTAAATGTACATAGTCTGTACCACAAAACATAATTTTCATTCCATCGCTGTTTTGGTACGTCTTTCTGCACTGTAATCGATAGCACCATCTTCCAAAGGAATCCATCCAAAGAATATCACGTGTGTGTTTGATTGAGTTTCCGATGTTTATATGCCACGAAAATAATGTTTATTTGGCAAGACGCAAAGACATTATCGAATATTAAATGTTCAGGCGTCCAACCATATAACAGTACTTCCAATCACTTTGATATTTAGGGTACTCGTAGTAGTAATGTAGATGAAGATACAAAATTTTACTACACAGAGAATAGTTCACTTTATTCAAGATAAAAAATGACCTATACTCTGCCAAGCAACATTTTGTGAGCATTTGAGTGAAGAGCGAAATCTATGATGACCTGAAACACATACATACATACAAAGTGGATAAAATTATTCAAGGATTCTGAATTTTTAAATATAAATAATTAATCTTCAATATAAACACATACATACATACAAAGTGGATAAAATTATTCAAGGATTCTGAATTTTTATGATCAAGAAGGAGGTAAGTATTTATAACTCATTTTTCTGAAAAATTATTTGCTATACAAAAGAGCTACATTAAAAACGACGTTTAGATGGTGATGTGATGAGCTATGAACAATAACTCAATATTAAATATAGGTAGAGTCTGCACCTCACATGATCATTTTCAGTCGGTTATGTGGTCTGTTCTGTATATTTATCTTCTTTGGCGTCCCCGTGCTCTCGGATTGACAGAATCATCGATCGATGGAATCTTTTATCTTGTATGTTTACGTGAATTAGCGATGTTTTCAGATGCCAACGAAACTATGTTTAATCGGTAGAGGTCATATACATTTATTTAATATTAAATGTAGATAATCCCTGCAGAATAACATAATTCCCAGTTGAGTACTTTGTTGATTCTGTGAACACCTTCATCTGTTAAGAAATACTTCAACCAAGAATGTCAAATTGTTGGGTCGAGATTGCGATGGGTTCAGATGCCATATGAAAACATTGTTCATTTGGTAAGGCGACATATCATTATCAAATATTAAATGTATATGGCGCTCACCAAATAACATAATTTCCAATCACTTGGTTGTGCATGTTTTCTTCATCAATTAGGTATCCTAAAAAAAATATTGGATAAGGATAAGGAATGAGGTTATTAGGGAAATGAGTGACTGCAAGACTGGTGTTGTGACAAGAATGAAAGTAAGCAAACTAAGATGGTTTGGGCATGTTGAGAGAATGAATGATGACAGGATAACAAAAAAGATATATTTGAATGAGCGAAGAGGGGTGAGGAAACGCGGCCGCCCTAGACTGACCTGGTCCGATCATGTCGACCAGATACTCAAGGATGGACGCGTTTTGAGTAAAAGGAATCGGAGAGCGTGTATGACTAATTGCATGAATGTGACGGAAGCTTGGAGTGTGTGTAAGGATAGGGCTGTCTGGCGCTCTGTCCTCTCTGCCTACCCTACAAGGGACGTGGCGTGAGGGTATAGATAGATAGATATTGGATAAGTAGGAACATAATGTTATCCAAAGTCAGACATTCATGACAAAGCAGTGTTTTCACCTTAAACACCTTAAACAAAGCACTAATATCTAGTAGTGGTGTTGTAAAAACAAAATCTTACTCAACAGAGAAATGACCATTTTCTTCAAATATAAAAAATAGCACATAACTCTCTAAAGTAATACTTCGTCAGCATTCAAGTGAACAGTGAATACCGTCTCTAAGATGACCTGAAACACATACATACATACAAAGTGCGTAAGTTATTCAAGGATTCTTAATTTTTATGTCAAAGAAAGAGATATGTATTTATTACTAATTTTTCCAATAATTATTTGCTATACAACAGAGCTGTATTAAAAACTACGTTTAGATGGTGATGAGCTATGAACAATAACTCAATATTAAATGTAGGTAGAGTCTGCACCGCACACAATCATTTGCAGTCGATTACGTTGTCTGTTCTGTATGTTTATCTTCTTTGGCGTCCCCGTGCTGTGGGATTGACAGCATTACCTATCGATGGAATCTTTTACCTTGTAAGTTTGCTTGAAATAGCGATGTTTTCAGATGCCATCGATATTAAACTATGTTTATTCGGTAGAGGTCATATACATTTATTTAATATTAAATGTAGATAATCCCTGCAGAATAACATAATTCCCAGTTGAGTACTTTGTTGATTCTGTGAAATCCTTCATGTGTTAAGAAAATCTTCAACCAAGAATGTCAAATTATTGGGTTGAGATTGCGATGGGTTCAGATGCCATATGAAAACTATGTTCATTTGGTAAGGCGACAGATCATTATCAAATATTAAATGTATATGGCGCTCACCAAATAACATAATTTCCAATCACTTGGATGTACATATGTTTTCTTCATTAATTATCCTAAAACAATATTAAAAATAAATTGGAGAATTAGGTACCTACATAAAGTTATCAAAGTCAGATATTCATGACAAAGCAGTGTTTTCACCTTAAACACCTTAAACAAAGCACTAATATCTAGTAGTGGTGTTGTAAAAACAAAATCTTACTCCAAAGAGAAATGACAATTTTTTTTATAAATATAAAAAATAGCACATAACTTTCTAAAGTAATACTTCGTCAGCATTCAAGTGAACAGTGAATACCGTCTCTAAGATGACCTGAAACACATACATACATACATACAAAGTGAGTAAGTAATACTTCATCAGCATTCAAGTGGACAGTGAATACCATCTCAAGACGACCTGAAAAACAGTTACAGTACATACAAAGTGTATAACATTATTAAAAAAGCCAAATTTTTATGATTATATAAAGAAATTTATCCAAGGGAATCCTTTACCAAGAATATCTAGTGTGTTTATTGAGTTTCCGATGTTTAAGATTCCACGAAAACAATGTTTATTTGACAAGACCCCATGGTATTGTCAAATATCAATCGTCCATGGGGCTCATCAAATAACATCATGTTCAGTCAATATGATATACATATTCTTGCTTCATAAATTATCCTGAAAAATACTTAAGATGGAACATAAATTCCAAAGCCAAATATTAATGATTAATTAGAGCATTTTTCTCATGATAGTTGGCACCTATAGGTAAAGAAACAAAATCTTACATAACATACAAGTTATTATTGATTGTGACTGAGAAGTGATCTGTTTAAAATATTAAAATAAAGCACACAACTCTATTAAGTATTACTTTGTTGACTTCGTAAAGAACACCATCTGTGAAAAGTCCTGAACAACTTATTAAAGGCCCATAAACTGCTATTATATTACATTATTATTATCTGTGTGAATTACAGGGTTTTAACTAACTGCGGATTTTGACAGTTTGAAATCCATCTTTGTAAGTATTCTTAGTGAAATGAAAACTATGTTTCATCAGTAGCAACTCATAAACATTAATTAAATATTAAATGTAAATGATCCCTACCGACTAACATAATTTCCAATCGAATATATCGTTAGTTCTGCAACGCGTTTCAACCAAGGTCGTGAGCATCACTTTCCAAGAAGAAATTCTACTTAGAATGTCCAGTTTGCTGGTTCAAGATTGCAGTGTTTCTAAAGCCATGAAAACAATGTTTATTTGGCAAGTCGCTTAAACATTATCGAATATTAAATGTTCAGGCGTCCTACCAAATAACAGTACTTCCAATCAATTTGATATTTAGGGTACTCGTAGTAGTAATGTAGACGAAGATACAAAATTTTACTACACAGAGAATAGTCCATTTTATTCAAGATAAAAATTGACCTATACTCTGCAAAGCAACATTTTGTGAGCATTTGAGTGAAGAGCGAAATCTATGATGACCTGAAACACATACATACATACAAAGTGGATAAAATTATTCAAGGATTCTGAATTTTTATGATCAAGAAGGAGGTAAGTATTTATAGGTAACTCAGTTTTCCAAAAATTATTTGCTATACAAAAGAGCTATATTAAAAACGACGTTTAGATGGTGATGAGCTATGAACAATAACTCAATATTAAATGTAGGTAGAGTCTGCACCTCACACAATCATTTTCAGTCGTTTACGTTGTCTGTTCTGTATATTTATCTTCTTTGGCGTCCCCGTGCTCTGGGATTGACAGCATCATCTTTCGATGGAATCCTTTACCTTGTATGTTTGCGTGAATTAGCGATGTTTTCAGATGCCATCGAAACGAAACTATGTTTAATCGGTAGAGGTCATATACATTTATTTAATATTAAATGTAGATAATCCCTGCAGACTAACATATTTCCCAGTTGCGTACTTTGTTGATTCTGTGAACACCTTCATCTGTTAAGAAATACTTCAACCTAGAATGTCAAATTGTTGGGTCGAGATTGCGATGGGTTCAGATGCCATATGAAAACATTGTTCATTTGGTAAGGCGACATATCATTATCAAATATTAAATGTATATGGCGCTCACCAAATAACATAATTTCCAATCATTTGGATGTACATATGTTTTCTTCATTAATTATCCTAAAACAATATTAAAAATAAATTGGAGAATTAGGTACATAAAGTTATCAAAGTCAGATATTCATGACAAAGCAGTGTTTTCACCTTAAACACCTTAAACAAAGCACTAATATCTAGTAGTGGTGTAGTACAGTGTAGTAAAAACAAAATCTTACTCCAAAGAGAAATGACCATTTTTTTTATAAATATAAAAAATAGCACATAACTCTCTTAAGTAATACTTCGTCAGCATTCAAGTGAACAGTGAATACCGTCTCTAAGATGACCTGAAACACATACATACATACAAAGTGCGTAAGTTATTCAAGGATTCTTAATTTTAATGTCAAAGAAAGAGATATGTATTTATTACTAATTTTTCCAATAATTATTTGCTATACAACAGAGCTGTATTAAAAACTACGTTTAGATGGTGATGAGCTATGAACAATAACTCAATATTAAATGTAGGTAGAGTCTGCACCGCACACAATCATTTGCAGTCGATTACGTTGTCTGTTCTGTATGTTTATCTTCTTTGGCGTCCCCGTGCTGTGGGATTGACAGCATCACCTATCGATGGAATCTTTTACCTTGTAAGTTTGCTTGAAATAGCGATGTTTTCAGATGCCATCGATATTAAACTATGTTTATTCGGTAGAGGTCATATACATTTATTTAATATTAAATGTAGATAATCCCTGCAGAATAACATAATTCCCAGTTGAGTACTTTGTTGATTCTGTGAAATCCTTCATGTGTTAAGAAAATCTTCAACCAAGAATGTCAAATTATTGGGTTGAGATTGCGATGGGTTCAGATGCCATATGAAAACTATGTTCATTTGGTAAGGCGACATATCATTATCAAATATTAAATGTATATGGCGCTCACCAAATAACATAATTTCCAATCACTTGGATGTACATATGTTTTCTTCATTAATTACAATATTGGAAACGTAGGAACATAAAAATTATCCAAAGTCAGATATTCATGACAAAGCAGTGTTTTCACCTTAAACGACTAAGGGCAAAGCACGAGTACCTAGTAGTGGTGTAGGAAAAACAAAATCTTACTCAAAAGAGTAAGATTTTGTAACAGTAAGTAATACTTCATCAGCATTCAAGTGAACAGTGAATACCATCTCAAGACGACCTGAAAAACAGTTACAGTACATACAAAGTGCATAACATTATTAAAAAAGCCAATTTTTTATGATTATATAAAGAAATTTATCCAAGGGAATCCTTTACCAAGAATATCTAGTGTGTTTATTGAGTTTCCGATGTTTAAGATTCCACGAAAACAATGTTTATTTGACAAGACCCCATGGTATTGTCAAATATCAATCGTCCATGGGGCTCATCAAATAACATCATGTTCAGTCAATATGATATACATATTCTTGCTTCATAAATTATCCTGAAAAATACTTAAGATGGAACATAAATTCCAAAGCCAAATATTAATGATTAATTAGAGCATTTTTCTCATGATAGTTGGCACCTACAGGTAAAGAAACAAAATCTTACATAACAGACAAGTTATTATTGATTGTGACTGAGAAGTGATCTGTTTAAAATATTAAAATAAAGCACACAACTCTATTAAGTATTACTTTGTTGACTTCGTAAAGAACACCATCTGTGAAAAGTCCTGAACATCTAATTAAAGGCCCATAAACTGCTATTATATTACATTATTATTATCTGTGTGAATAACAGGGTTTTAACTAACTGCGGATTTTGACAGTTTGAAATCCATCTTTGTAAGTATTCTTAGTGAAATGAAAACTATGTTTCACCAGTAGCAACTCATAAACATTAATTAAATATTAAATGTAAATGATCCCTACCGACTAACATAATTTCCAATCGAATATATCGTTAGTTCTGCAACGCGTTTCAACCAAGGTCGTGAGCATCACTTTCCAAGAAGAAATTCTACTTAGTATGTCCAGTTTGCTGGTTCAAGATTGCAGTGTTTCTAAAGCCATGAAAACAATGTTTATTTGGCAAGTCGCAAAGACATTATCGAATATTAAATGTTCAGGCGTCCTACCAAATAACAGTACTTCCAATCAATTTGATATTTAGGGTACTCGTAGTAGTAATGTAGATGAAGATACAAAATTTTACTACACAGAGAATAGTCCATTTTATTCAAGATAAAAATTGACCTATACTCTGCAAAGCAACATTTTGTGAGCATTTGAAAGAAGAGCGAAATCTATGATGACCTGAAACACATACATACATACAAAGTGGATAAAATTATTCAAGGATTCTGAATTTTTATGATCAAGAAGGAGGTAAGTATTTATAACTCATTTTTCTGAAAAATTATTTGCTATACAAAAGAGCTACATTAAAAACGATGTTTAGATGGTGATGTGATGAGCTATGAACAATAACTCAATATTAAATGTAGGTAGAGTCTGCACCGCACACAATCATTTTCAGTCGGTTATGTGGTCTGTTCTGTATATTTATCTTCTTTGGCGTCCCCGTGCTCTCGGATTGACAGAATCATCGATCGATGGAATCTTTTATCTTGTATGTTTACGTGAATTAGCGATGTTTTCAGATGCCATCGAAGCGAAACTATGTTTAATCGGTAGAGGTCATATACATTTATTTAATATTAAATGTAGATAATCCCTGCAGAATAACATAATTCCCAGTTGAGTACTTTGTTGATTCTGTGAACACCTTCATCTGTTAAGAAATACTTCAACCTAGAATGTCAAATTGTTGGGTCGAGATTGCGATGGGTTCAGATGCCATATGAAAACATTGTTCATTTGGTAAGGCGACATATCATTATCAAATATTAAATGTATATGGCGCTCACCAAATAACATAATTTCCAATCATTTGGATGTACATATTTTTTCTTCATTAATTAGGTATCCTAAAAAAATATTGGATAAGGATAAGGAATGAGGTTATTAGGGAAATGAGTGACTGCAAGACTGGTGTTGTGACAAGAATGAAAGTAAGCAAACAAAGATGGTTTGGGCATGTTGAGAGAATGAATGATGACAGGATGACAAAAAATATATATTTGAATGAGCGAAGAGGGGTGAGAAAACGCGTCCGCCCTAGACTGACCTGGTCCGATTATGTCGACCAGATACTCAAGGATGGACGCGTTTTGAGTAAAAGGAATCGGAGAGCGTGTATGACTAATTGCATGAATGTGACGGAAGCTTGGAGTGTGTGTAAGGATAGGGCTGTCTGGCGCTCTGTCCTCTCTGCCTACCCTACAAGGGACGTGGCGTGAGGGTATAGATAGATAGATATTGGATAAGTAGGAACATAATGTTATCCAAAGTCAGACATTCATGACAAAGCAGTGTTTTCACCTTAAACACCTTAAACAAAGCACTAATATCTAGTAGTGGTGTTGTAAAAACAAAATCTTACTCAACAGAGAAATGACCATTTTCTTCAAATATAAAAAATAGCACATAACTCTCTAAAGTAATACTTCGTCAGCATTCAAGTGAACAGTGAATACCGTCTCTAAGATGACCTGAAACACATACATACATACAAAGTGCGTAAGTTATTCAAGGATTCTTAATTTTTATGTCAAAGAAAGAGATATGTATTTATTACTAATTTTTCCAATAATTATTTGCTATACAACAGAGCTGTATTAAAAACTACGTTTAGATGGTGATGAGCTATGAACAATAACTCAATATTAAATGTAGGTAGAGTCTGCACCGCACACAATCATTTGCAGTCGATTACGTTGTCTGTTCTGTATGTTTATCTTCTTTGGCGTCCCCGTGCTGTGGGATTGACAGCATTACCTATCGATGGAATCTTTTACCTTGTAAGTTTGCTTGAAATAGCGATGTTTTCAGATGCCATCGATATTAAACTATGTTTATTCGGTAGAGGTCATATACATTTATTTAATATTAAATGTAGATAATCCCTGCAGAATAACATAATTCCCAGTTGAGTACTTTGTTGATTCTGTGAAATCCTTCATGTGTTAAGAAAATCTTCAACCAAGAATGTCAAATTATTGGGTTGAGATTGCGATGGGTTCAGATGCCATATGAAAACTATGTTCATTTGGTAAGGCGACAGATCATTATCAAATATTAAATGTATATGGCGCTCACCAAATAACATAATTTCCAATCACTTGGATGTACATATGTTTTCTTCATTAATTATCCTAAAACAATATTAAAAATAAATTGGAGAATTAGGTACCTACATAAAGTTATCAAAGTCAGATATTCATGACAAAGCAGTGTTTTCACCTTAAACACCTTAAACAAAGCACTAATATCTAGTAGTGGTGTTGTAAAAACAAAATCTTACTCCAAAGAGAAATGACAATTTTTTTTATAAATATAAAAAATAGCACATAACTCTCTAAAGTAATACTTCGTCAGCATTCAAGTGAACAGTGAATACCGTCTCTAAGATGACCTGAAACACATACATACATACATACAAAGTGAGTAAGTAATACTTCATCAGCATTCAAGTGGACAGTGAATACCATCTCAAGACGACCTGAAAAACAGTTACAGTACATACAAAGTGTATAACATTATTAAAAAAGCCAAATTTTTATGATTATATAAAGAAATTTATCCAAGGGAATCCTTTACCAAGAATATCTAGTGTGTTTATTGAGTTTCCGATGTTTAAGATTCCACGAAAACAATGTTTATTTGACAAGACCCCATGGTATTGTCAAATATCAATCGTCCATGGGGCTCATCAAATAACATCATGTTCAGTCAATATGATATACATATTCTTGCTTCATAAATTATCCTGAAAAATACTTAAGATGGAACATAAATTCCAAAGCCAAATATTAATGATTAATTAGAGCATTTTTCTCATGATAGTTGGCACCTATAGGTAAAGAAACAAAATCTTACATAACATACAAGTTATTATTGATTGTGACTGAGAAGTGATCTGTTTAAAATATTAAAATAAAGCACACAACTCTATTAAGTATTACTTTGTTGACTTCGTAAAGAACACCATCTGTGAAAAGTCCTGAACAACTTATTAAAGGCCCATAAACTGCTATTATATTACATTATTATTATCTGTGTGAATTACAGGGTTTTAACTAACTGCGGATTTTGACAGTTTGAAATCCATCTTTGTAAGTATTCTTAGTGAAATGAAAACTATGTTTCATCAGTAGCAACTCATAAACATTAATTAAATATTAAATGTAAATGATCCCTACCGACTAACATAATTTCCAATCGAATATATCGTTAGTTCTGCAACGCGTTTCAACCAAGGTCGTGAGCATCACTTTCCAAGAAGAAATTCTACTTAGAATGTCCAGTTTGCTGGTTCAAGATTGCAGTGTTTCTAAAGCCATGAAAACAATGTTTATTTGGCAAGTCGCTTAAACATTATCGAATATTAAATGTTCAGGCGTCCTACCAAATAACAGTACTTCCAATCAATTTGATATTTAGGGTACTCGTAGTAGTAATGTAGACGAAGATACAAAATTTTACTACACAGAGAATAGTCCATTTTATTCAAGATAAAAATTGACCTATACTCTGCAAAGCAACATTTTGTGAGCATTTGAGTGAAGAGCGAAATCTATGATGACCTGAAACACATACATACATACAAAGTGGATAAAATTATTCAAGGATTCTGAATTTTTATGATCAAGAAGGAGGTAAGTATTTATAGGTAACTCAGTTTTCCAAAAATTATTTGCTATACAAAAGAGCTATATTAAAAACGACGTTTAGATGGTGATGAGCTATGAACAATAACTCAATATTAAATGTAGGTAGAGTCTGCACCTCACACAATCATTTTCAGTCGTTTACGTTGTCTGTTCTGTATATTTATCTTCTTTGGCGTCCCCGTGCTCTGGGATTGACAGCATCATCTTTCGATGGAATCCTTTACCTTGTATGTTTGCGTGAATTAGCGATGTTTTCAGATGCCATCGAAACGAAACTATGTTTAATCGGTAGAGGTCATATACATTTATTTAATATTAAATGTAGATAATCCCTGCAGACTAACATATTTCCCAGTTGCGTACTTTGTTGATTCTGTGAACACCTTCATCTGTTAAGAAATACTTCAACCTAGAATGTCAAATTGTTGGGTCGAGATTGCGATGGGTTCAGATGCCATATGAAAACATTGTTCATTTGGTAAGGCGACATATCATTATCAAATATTAAATGTATATGGCGCTCACCAAATAACATAATTTCCAATCATTTGGATGTACATATGTTTTCTTCATTAATTATCCTAAAACAATATTAAAAATAAATTGGAGAATTAGGTACATAAAGTTATCAAAGTCAGATATTCATGACAAAGCAGTGTTTTCACCTTAAACACCTTAAACAAAGCACTAATATCTAGTAGTGGTGTAGTACAGTGTAGTAAAAACAAAATCTTACTCCAAAGAGAAATGACCATTTTTTTTATAAATATAAAAAATAGCACATAACTCTCTTAAGTAATACTTCGTCAGCATTCAAGTGAACAGTGAATACCGTCTCTAAGATGACCTGAAACACATACATACATACAAAGTGCGTAAGTTATTCAAGGATTCTTAATTTTAATGTCAAAGAAAGAGATATGTATTTATTACTAATTTTTCCAATAATTATTTGCTATACAACAGAGCTGTATTAAAAACTACGTTTAGATGGTGATGAGCTATGAACAATAACTCAATATTAAATGTAGGTAGAGTCTGCACCGCACACAATCATTTGCAGTCGATTACGTTGTCTGTTCTGTATGTTTATCTTCTTTGGCGTCCCCGTGCTGTGGGATTGACAGCATCACCTATCGATGGAATCTTTTACCTTGTAAGTTTGCTTGAAATAGCGATGTTTTCAGATGCCATCGATATTAAACTATGTTTATTCGGTAGAGGTCATATACATTTATTTAATATTAAATGTAGATAATCCCTGCAGAATAACATAATTCCCAGTTGAGTACTTTGTTGATTCTGTGAAATCCTTCATGTGTTAAGAAAATCTTCAACCAAGAATGTCAAATTATTGGGTTGAGATTGCGATGGGTTCAGATGCCATATGAAAACTATGTTCATTTGGTAAGGCGACATATCATTATCAAATATTAAATGTATATGGCGCTCACCAAATAACATAATTTCCAATCACTTGGATGTACATATGTTTTCTTCATTAATTACAATATTGGAAACGTAGGAACATAAAAATTATCCAAAGTCAGATATTCATGACAAAGCAGTGTTTTCACCTTAAACGACTAAGGGCAAAGCACGAGTACCTAGTAGTGGTGTAGGAAAAACAAAATCTTACTCAAAAGAGTAAGATTTTGTAACAGTAAGTAATACTTCATCAGCATTCAAGTGAACAGTGAATACCATCTCAAGACGACCTGAAAAACAGTTACAGTACATACAAAGTGCATAACATTATTAAAAAAGCCAATTTTTTATGATTATATAAAGAAATTTATCCAAGGGAATCCTTTACCAAGAATATCTAGTGTGTTTATTGAGTTTCCGATGTTTAAGATTCCACGAAAACAATGTTTATTTGACAAGACCCCATGGTATTGTCAAATATCAATCGTCCATGGGGCTCATCAAATAACATCATGTTCAGTCAATATGATATACATATTCTTGCTTCATAAATTATCCTGAAAAATACTTAAGATGGAACATAAATTCCAAAGCCAAATATTAATGATTAATTAGAGCATTTTTCTCATGATAGTTGGCACCTACAGGTAAAGAAACAAAATCTTACATAACAGACAAGTTATTATTGATTGTGACTGAGAAGTGATCTGTTTAAAATATTAAAATAAAGCACACAACTCTATTAAGTATTACTTTGTTGACTTCGTAAAGAACACCATCTGTGAAAAGTCCTGAACATCTAATTAAAGGCCCATAAACTGCTATTATATTACATTATTATTATCTGTGTGAATAACAGGGTTTTAACTAACTGCGGATTTTGACAGTTTGAAATCCATCTTTGTAAGTATTCTTAGTGAAATGAAAACTATGTTTCACCAGTAGCAACTCATAAACATTAATTAAATATTAAATGTAAATGATCCCTACCGACTAACATAATTTCCAATCGAATATATCGTTAGTTCTGCAACGCGTTTCAACCAAGGTCGTGAGCATCACTTTCCAAGAAGAAATTCTACTTAGTATGTCCAGTTTGCTGGTTCAAGATTGCAGTGTTTCTAAAGCCATGAAAACAATGTTTATTTGGCAAGTCGCAAAGACATTATCGAATATTAAATGTTCAGGCGTCCTACCAAATAACAGTACTTCCAATCAATTTGATATTTAGGGTACTCGTAGTAGTAATGTAGATGAAGATACAAAATTTTACTACACAGAGAATAGTCCATTTTATTCAAGATAAAAATTGACCTATACTCTGCAAAGCAACATTTTGTGAGCATTTGAAAGAAGAGCGAAATCTATGATGACCTGAAACACATACATACATACAAAGTGGATAAAATTATTCAAGGATTCTGAATTTTTATGATCAAGAAGGAGGTAAGTATTTATAACTCATTTTTCTGAAAAATTATTTGCTATACAAAAGAGCTACATTAAAAACGATGTTTAGATGGTGATGTGATGAGCTATGAACAATAACTCAATATTAAATGTAGGTAGAGTCTGCACCGCACACAATCATTTTCAGTCGGTTATGTGGTCTGTTCTGTATATTTATCTTCTTTGGCGTCCCCGTGCTCTCGGATTGACAGAATCATCGATCGATGGAATCTTTTATCTTGTATGTTTACGTGAATTAGCGATGTTTTCAGATGCCATCGAAGCGAAACTATGTTTAATCGGTAGAGGTCATATACATTTATTTAATATTAAATGTAGATAATCCCTGCAGAATAACATAATTCCCAGTTGAGTACTTTGTTGATTCTGTGAACACCTTCATCTGTTAAGAAATACTTCAACCTAGAATGTCAAATTGTTGGGTCGAGATTGCGATGGGTTCAGATGCCATATGAAAACATTGTTCATTTGGTAAGGCGACATATCATTATCAAATATTAAATGTATATGGCGCTCACCAAATAACATAATTTCCAATCATTTGGATGTACATATTTTTTCTTCATTAATTAGGTATCCTAAAAAAATATTGGATAAGGATAAGGAATGAGGTTATTAGGGAAATGAGTGACTGCAAGACTGGTGTTGTGACAAGAATGAAAGTAAGCAAACAAAGATGGTTTGGGCATGTTGAGAGAATGAATGATGACAGGATGACAAAAAATATATATTTGAATGAGCGAAGAGGGGTGAGAAAACGCGTCCGCCCTAGACTGACCTGGTCCGATTATGTCGACCAGATACTCAAGGATGGACGCGTTTTGAGTAAAAGGAATCGGAGAGCGTGTATGACTAATTGCATGAATGTGACGGAAGCTTGGAGTGTGTGTAAGGATAGGGCTGTCTGGCGCTCTGTCCTCTCTGCCTACCCTACAAGGGACGTGGCGTGAGGGTATAGATAGATAGATATTGGATAAGTAGGAACATAATGTTATCCAAAGTCAGACATTCATGACAAAGCAATGTTTTCACCTTAAACATTTAAGAGCAAAGTACTAGTTTCTAGTAGTGGTGTAGTAAAAAACAAAATCTTACTCAACAGAGAAATGACCATTTTCTTCAAATATAAAAAATAGCACATAACTCTATAGAGTAATACTTCGTCAGCATTCAAGTTAACTGTGAATACCGTCTCAAGGTGACCTGAAAAACAATTACAGTACATACAAAGTGCATAACATTATTCAAAGAAGCCATATTTTTATGATAAAATAAAGAAATTTATAATTAATGACTTTTTTAAACGTTCTATGGCACGCGTGTTAGAGTTGTCCTGTCCAGCGGTAAGTCGTGGTTCCACAAATAAATTGCTTTAACAGAAATTAAAAACCACGCTTGAATGGTACGGAGCTATGAACATTATTTATTATTAAATGTACATAGTCTGTACCACAAAACATAATTTTCATTCCATCGCTGTTTTGGTACGTCTTTCTGCACTGTAATCGATAGCACCATCTTCCAAAGGAATCCATCCAAAGAATATCACGTGTGTGTTTGATTGAGTTTCCGATGTTTATATGCCACTAAAATAATGTTTATTTGGCAAGACGCAAAGACATTATCGAATATTAAATGTTCAGGCGTCCTACCATATAACAGTACTTCCAATCAATTTGATATTTAGGGTACTCGTAGTAGTAATGTAGATGAAGATACAAAATTTTACTACACAGAGAATAGTTCACTTTATTCAAGATAAAAAATGACCTATACTCTGCCAAGCAACATTTTGTGAGCATTTGAGTGAAGAGCGAAATCTATGATGACCTGAAACACATACATACATACAAAGTGGATAAAATTATTCAAGGATTCTGAATTTTTATGATCAAAAAGGAGGTAAGTATTTATACAGGGTGTCCCGTAAATCAACGTCATCCCGTGGAGGGGTGATAGACCAGCTCATAACCTACCAGAAAATCGAAATATGACCTTACTAAAAATCGCTCATTCTCGAGATATCGGCACTTTTTTGTTTTTCGTGAAATTCAACACCTTTGATCAGTTTTTTGATCGCCACGGTCACAAAATTCAATATTATGGGATTAAATTTTTTGATTCGTAATCCTGAATAATTCAGCTACTTGATTGCAGTCCAAAATAAAACCTATTAATTCACAATTTTGAAAAAAAGAACATCGTTTCCGTTTCTCGAGTTTTTTGTTTTTTATTAGCAAATTTCGACTCCTTTACACTGTAAAAAATTAGTATGACATAAAGCTGGCAAATTATATTAAAAACTTGCTCATTTAGTGTAGTTTTTAAAAAGGTTCAAAATTGGATGTAGTTCCCTTTACAAAAAAAGATATTCCTGTTTTACTTCAAAAGGACCTAATTATAAAAAAAATCCAATGCAGGGTTATAGCTTCTTTATGTCCAATATTTGGACAAGTGATAGAGGATGAAAAAATATGAAAAAAAGTTTAAAAAATGTATGTCGAAAAATCAACTGTTTTGGAGTTATGGTCTTTTGAAAACTGAGGAGTATGAAAATTTCTCATTTGGGTTTTTTGACTATAACTCATAAACCACCAACTCGATTTTGACAAAATAAACTAAAAATCATAGTTAATAAAATAAGCTTTCGATAAATATGTTAATTTGTGGCGTTTTCCTTAGAATCTAGTCAAAATTCTGTAAAATAATATCATTTTTTCACAAAAATACATGTTTCTTAACAGAATTATCACGAAATTTTGGAGAAAAGGCCGTAAATTAGGAACTTTATCGTAAGCCTACATTATTTACAATGATTTTTAATTTATTTTGTAAAAATCGAGTCAGTGGTTTATGAGTTATAGTCAAAAAACTCAAATGAGAAATATTCATACTCCTCAATTTTCAAAAGACCATAACTCCAAAACAGTTGATTTTTCGACATACATTTTTTAAACTTTTTTTCATATTTTTTCATCCTCTATCACTTGTCCAAATATTGGACATAAAGAAGCTATAACCCTGCATTGGATTTTTTTTATAATTAGGTCCTTTTGAAGTAAAACAGGAATATCTTTTTTTGTAAAGGGAACTACATCCAATTTTGAACCTTTTTAAAAACTACACTAAATGAGCAAGTTTTTAATATAATTTGCCAGCTTTATGTCATACTAATTTTTTACAGTGTAAAGGAGTCGAAATTTGCTAATAAAAAACAAAAAACTCGAGAAACGGAAACGATGTTCTTTTTTTCAAAATTGTGAATTAATAGGTTTTATTTTGGACTGCAATCAAGTAGCTGAATTATTCAGGATTACGAATCAAAAATTTTAATCCCATAATATTGAATTTTGTGACCGTGGCGATCAAAAAACTGATCATAGGTGTTGAATTTCACGAAAAACAAAAAAGTGCCGATATCTCGAGAATGAGCGATTTTTAGTAAGGTCATATTTCAATTTTCTGGTAGGTTATGAGCTGGTCTATCACCCCTCCACGGGATGACGTTGATTTACGGGACACCCTGTAGGTAACTCAGTTTTCCAAAAATTATTTGCTATACAAAATAGCTATATTAAAAACGACGTTTAGATGGTGATGAGCTATGAACAATAACTCAATATTAAATGTAGGTAGAGTCTGCACCTCACACAATCATTTTCAGTCGGTTACGTTGTCTGTTCTGTATATTTATCTTCTTTGGCGTCCCCGTGCTCTGGGATTGACAGCATCATCTATCGATGGAATCATTTACCTTGTATGTTTGCTTGAAATAGCGATGTTTTCAGATGCCATCGAAATGAAACTATGTTTAATCGGTAGAGGTCATATACATTTATTTAATATTAAATATAGATAATCCCCACCGAATAACATAATTCCCAGTTGCGTACTTTGTTGATTCTGTGAACACCTTCATCTGTTAAGAAAATCTTTAACCAAGAATGTCAAATTGTTGGGTTGAGATTGCGATGGGTTCAGATGCCATATGAAAACTATATTTATTTGGTAAAGCGTCATCACATTATCAAATATTACATGTATATGGCGCTCACCAAAATAACATAATTTCCAATCACTTGGATGTACATATTTTTTCTTCATTAATTATCCTATAAAAAATTGGAGAATTAGAAACATAAAGTTATCTAAAGTCAGATATTTATTACAAAGCAGTGTTTTCACCTTAAATATTTAAGGGCAAAGCACTAGTACCTAGTAGTGGTGTAGTAAAAAACAAAATCTTACTCAACAAAGAAATGACCTTTTAAATATAAGTCATGGTTCCACAAATAAAATGCTACAACAGAAATAAAAAAAAATCGCTTAAATGGTACGGAGCTAGGAACATTAAATTATTATTAAATGTACCACAAAACATTACTTTAAAACGATCACTGTATCGGTACGTCTTTCTGCAGTGTAATCGATAGCACCATCTCCAAAGGAATCCTTTACCAAGAATATCACGTGTGTTTGATTGAGTTTCCGATGTTTAAGATGCCACGAAAACAATGTTTATTTGACAAGACCCCATGGTATCGTCAAATATCAATCTTCCATGGGGCTCATCAAATAACATCATCTTCAGTCAATATGACATACATATTCTTGCTTCATAAATTATCTTGAAAAATAATTAAGATGGAACATAAAATCCAAAGCCAAATATTAATGATTAATTAGAGCATTTTTCTCACGGTAGTAGGCACCTATAGGTAAAGAAACAAAATCTTTAATAACAGAGAAGTTATTATTGATTGTGACTGAGAAGTGATCTGTAGTTATTATTGATTGTCAAAAGCACACAAGTGTATTAAGTATTTCTTTGTTGACTTCGTAAAGAACACCATTTGTGAAAAGTTCTGAAAAACAGTTACTTACTTATTTATTTATGTATGCACATTGAACATATAAAATCACAAAAACAAATATTGACATGATTGGTACATTAGTACATAAATATACAATACACAAGTCCAAAACATCCAATAATAATAAACACACACGCGAAACAAATAGATTAAATTGCATAGTTTTAATATATCTTATACCTGTAAAAATGCATGGTAGGGAAGGAAAAAGGATGGGAATAGGAAGAAGAAGACGAAGAATGGAAGGGAAAATTAAGGAAGCATCGAAAGAGGAGTTAAGAATTATCAGAAAAACGTGCCAGATGGATAGGCCACATAGTGTCAAGAGTTGAATTAAATAAAGGAATGAACCAGGGGACAAACTACAGAGGACGAGCAAGGAAAGAATACCTAGACGACCTGAATTAGGATATGGGGCGCAACTCATATAGTGAATTTAAAAAACCGCACAGAACAGGGATGGGTGGAAAATAAAATAATAGATCACACATAGGTACTTGGCATCAATAAGTTATCATTAATTTATCATCTAGGTACATCACACAATTTACAATATTATGATGGTTAAAAAGCGAAGTAGCGCTAGTAGCAGTAATAATAATTATAGGTAGTTCTTCTATGGGGTATAAACCAAAGCCATACCTGACAAGGGAAAGAACAATTTGATATAAATACAAATTATTCTGTTCCATAGTCAAGCATAACTCAGTTAGCTTGGATTGAACTTCTTTGGTATGTTGATCTAAAAATATTTTACATACAATAATAATAATTACAATGTCACAGAATCATATTAATTACCAAATAGATACATTTAATATTCAAACAACCGTCGCAGAAAAAATTCGTAAATATACAGAATTAGCAGGTGAAATAAAAAATATTTGGCATTCTAGGTCGGTATATATAATCCCATTAGTATTATCAGCTACAGGTATAATACCAAAATCGCTAATAAACAATTTAAAAAAATTAGATTTACCGGAAAATTTATACATAAAAATGCAAAAATCGGTAATTATTAATACTTGCAATATTGTAAGACGATTCCTAAATACTGATATTTCAGGCACAATGCTTGTATTTTAGGCCCCGCGCATCTGAGCCTAATCCTGTGATATCCGTGATATCTGGATAGGTGAATTTTTCCCAGTATTAGGCTGATGAGTTTATATGTGAATCATGAATGATAATATGTAGACACTTCTGGCTGATAATACTGAGAAGTGTGTTGGCAAAGTCATGCCTCCGCGTTTATAATACCAAAATCGCTAATAAATAATTAAAAAAAATTAGATTTACCGGAAAATTTGTACATAAAAATGCAAAAATCGGTAATTATTAATAATTGCAATATTGTAAGACGATTTCTAAATACTGATATTTCAGGCACAATGCTTGTATTTTAGGCCCCGCGCATCTGAGCCTAATCCTGTGATATCCGTGATATCTGGATAGGTGAATTTTTCCCAGTATTAGGCTGATGAGTTTATATGTGAATCATGAATGATAATATGTATACTCTTCTGGCTGATAATAGTGAGAAGTGTGTTGGCAAAGTCATGCCTCCGCGTTTATAATACCAAAATCGCTAATAAATAATTGAAAAAAATTAGATTTACCGGAAAATTTGTACATAAAAATGCAAAAATCGGTAATTATTAATACTTGCAATATTGTAAGACGATTTCTAAATACTGATATTTCAGGCACTATGCTTGTATTTTAGGCCCCGCGCATCTGAGCCTAATCCTGTGATATCCGTGATATCTGGATAGGTGAATTTTTCCCAGTATTAGGCTGATGAGTTTATATGTGAATCATGAATGATAATATGTATACTCTTCTGGCTGATAATAGTGAGAAGTGTGTTGGCAAAGTCATGCCTCCGCGTTTATAATACCAAAATCGCTAATAAATAATTGAAAAAAATTAGATTTACCGGAAAATTTGTACATAAAAATGCAAAAATCGGTAATTATTAATACTTGCAATATTGTAAGACGATTTCTAAATACTGATATTTCAGGCACTATGCTTGTATTTTAGGCCCCGCGCATCTGAGCCTAATCCTGTGATATCCGTGATATCTGGATAGGTGAATTTTTCCCAGTATTAGGCTGATGAGTTTATATGTGAATCATGAGTGATAATATGTAGACTCTTCTGGCTGTTAATACTGATAAGTATGTTGGCAAAGTCATGCCTCCGAGTAAAAAATAAACCAAATACAGCTTTCGAAATCGAGCCTCGAAAATGAGGCGAATCTTTATACACAGAATTTACATAATATGTTGGAATGTATACTCAAATTATACAGCAAGTATTCAGCCTATATACTTCAAAACAAATATTAGTCCTAGCTAATGGTGTTCAATTTATGTATAGTAAATTGAATGTTCTAAAACTTTTTCTAATGTCATTTTCCTTTACAACTTACTGTTTCGGAAATATAATTAGAAAATTTCATGAAACGTAAAAAAAAAATATATATTTTTAAAAAAAGGGTATTTTGGACTATGCACCACTTTTTTAATAATAACATTAGAAAAAACTGAAACACAGTGATAGTAAATATCATATTCTTTAATTCTTATTTAATTTTATTTCTCTAGGGTACACTTGTAAAAAGTTAAAATCATTAATCTGAAAAACGGCCGGTATTTCGACGGTTCTTGGCTCGCCCTAGTGAACGCAGAAGGGTGGGAAGGTCGCAAACTTGGATTATGAACCAAAAGACTAACCTTTATAACATATATATAAATATCAGAAATACTTCTCTTATTGCAAGGCAAGGTATCATTTTCACTAGAACGCGGGACAAAAATGATCATAGCGAGAATCCACCGGAACAGAATTTGATTCTAATTCCTTATTTTTTTTTTCCATATTTATTTATATATTTATTTCTACTTTTAATTTTATCCATCTCTATTTATATATATGTGTGTATGTATGTGTGTGTGTGTATATGTATGTGTGTATGTATGTATGTGTATATGTATGTATGTGTGTGTATGTGTATATATGCATATAAATTTATTTTATTTATCTATTTTTACCTTTATTTTACTCTATGTTTGTATTATACCTATGTACTTATCAAGAAAATAAATATTCATTAATTTATTCATTCATTCATTCATTCATTCATTCATTCATTCATTTGCCAAAATGATTTCAAAGTAACAAGTATGAATTCTCATTTCTCGCATGTCTCGTCAGTTGAGAATCTTGGACTGAGATCCATACATTTTTGGCCATTTTTATATTTTGTTGGTTTGAGTCATGCAATAAAGCCCCTGTTTGGCTTAGGAGCTTCAATTCCTATATCATCCAGGCTTTTACTCGAGAGGAGTTAAGGTTTACTGGAAGGGCTCCCAACAAAAAGCCCCTCCTGAAATTATTCTGTTCACTACTATACTTTTTTGGAGCCCAAAATCTTACGATAATGGTGGTTCCTCCCGACAACTTTTTATATCTTACTTGGCGTCATAAAAGTTCAATAGTTATATTATATTATAAATACTATTATTATCTGTGTACTTACATCACATAATGAATGATATTTTAATAAAACAGAGCCGAAAAACACGACGCTATGCCTGACGTGGAAATAAATATATTGAACAAAATAAAAAATATCAACTTGAATTATTTTTGATTGTACAAATTTTTATTCTTGTAAAGCGTTGGATTTTTTCTACAGCCGTAGTAAATACATTGAAGTATTCCCACAACCCAGCCGTAGTAAATACTTCAATGTATTTACTACGGCTGTAGAAAAAATCCAACGCTTTACAAGAATAAAAATTTGTACAATCAAAAATAATTCAAGTTAAAATCACGTTGGTAATTGTTAGGTATAAAAACATAAATATGGTACATAGTTGCCCCTCCTGCCATTAGCGAAGTTGATTGTGAACTACGTACTTCGGCTAAGCAATAAAAAGATGGCGGGTGTGTTAAAAAATACCACCCTCTCCCTTCAACAGTAAGAAATGCAACAATACATAGGTACTTAATGTATATGCAATTCGACAACACAGCCGTCGCTCTTCGTGGTGTAGTGGATATAATCCCTACTAAGCGAGACGAAGGTATGGGTTCGAATCCCAGCCGGGGTGAACTGAAATGGCGAATGTTTCTCGAGTGTAAAGTGATCACTTAAGCCAGCCGAGGTCGGTCGTAAGCCCGACAATGTTCATCCTTAATTTCTTCATACTGTTGTGGGAATACTTCAATAAAAAATATTATTTTCGAATGTCGAGCATTACTTACCCCCGTTTTCACCGACTATAGCTATTCCTGCTCCTAACTGGGTGGCTATCCTACCTATCAAAAAATCCTACCTAATTTACGTTTCACCAACATATTTCCACTTAATTGGGACAAATCCAGCTAGGAAGATGTTTATTTGTAGGGTTGCTACATGTAAAACAAATTGATCAAAAGTAGTTATTTTTTTTAAACAATGCTTACTTTATAGAGTAAATAATACAACTTAAACACAGGGATTGTATTTGAAAAATATTTAAATATTAAATATCATTACAAAAATAATTTACAGTCGTTAAATAACCGCGTATTTTTATTTTTCATATTTTACACAAATATTATTACCTAATGGCAACACTAGACTTTGAGATTGACGCATGCGCGTTTAGGGTACATGGTAAAATGAAAATGGCGCCTAACAGTAAACATTGTTTGTATGCAAAGTGTCATGTTATGATATTGTGTTCCGTTGTGTTCTAGGACTGTTTTGGAGTTATAAAATAACCCCAGGTCGGAAAAAAACAGTACCTGATTGATAAAATTCAATGTGGCGGCCGATTACGTAGTTGGGTGAAGTTTAATATGACAGATCTTACCGTTAGGTGCCCAATTCTCGTTGCCTAAGATAAGTGGGATTCCTAGCCGTTAGGTAGGTATTTTCGCGTGGTGAAACGCAAATGTGGGCTAGGTGACTTTTATCTCTGCTATTCCTCACCTAACCAGTTGGTGAAAACGGGGGTTAGTCAGCTAGGATTAGGCATCACTGTTGGTTGATCTAAATCCCGAAACTAAACCTACACAGTTTATGATATTATAATTGTTAAATGGCGAAGTGGTGGTAGTACCTAATTGTAGACAGTTTGTTCTTCTGTGAGGTAAAACCGAAGCCATACCTGACAGAGGAATGAATATTTTGATCTAAATACAAAATATTCTTTTCCTAAGTCAAGCATAACTTAGTTAGCTTGGATTTAACATCTTTGATATGTTGGCCTGAAAAGATATTACAATGTTCACAATCATAACATAATCAAAATATAAATGTAAATGAAATCCTATAATTTGTTCCTGGAACCTGAGACAAAAATATATCAACCAGGAGAGAATTTGATACTAATTTGCCAGAATGATAAAGCAAGTACGAATTTTCATTTCCCGCATGTCTCGTTAGATGAGACTCTTGGAGCAAGTTCCATATATTTCAGCCCATTGTTTTTTGTCTGTTTGAGCCATATGACAAAGACCGTTAAGGGAAAACCCACCTTCACCCCTGGATGGTCCAAGAACTTCAGTTTCTATGTCATCCAGGCTTTTACGTAAGAATAGTTTATCTTCTGTGAGGTAAAAACCGAAGCCATACCTAACAGAGGAATGAATATTTTGATCTAAATACAAAATATTCTTTTCCCAAGTCAAGCATAACTTAGTTAGCTTGGATTTAACATCTTTGATATGTTGGCTTAAAAAGATATTACAATGTTCACAATACATACAATGACACACAATCATAATAATACTTCTTCTTCTTCTCTTCTTCTTGTTCTTAATATAGGCCTTGTGGCCTGTTATGAAGATGGATTAGCCTCCTGCGATGTCGACTCCCAACTGTCAATCCATCTCTTAGGTGGATTGACAGTTATCAGGAGTATATCTGGTAAGAGCCTCCGAGATAGAATAAGGAATACCAGAATAAGAGAAATGTGCGAGATCGAAGATGTCGTTAGATGGGGGAGGCAACGGAGAAGACAATGGTATGCACATGTGAGGAGAATGGAGCCATCCAGACTCCCTCACATTTCATTGCACGGCCAACCCCAGGGCAGAGACTCCCGGGCATAATAATACAAATATGTTAAATAATACAAAATAAAATAATACAAATAGGTTAAATAATACAAATAATACAAAAATATTAAATTCAACTAAAATAAAAAAATAAAAAAAAATTGTTCCTAGAACCTGAGACAAAAAAATATCAACCGGGACAGAATTTGATACTTACTACTTTGCCAGAATGAAAAAGCAAGTATGAATTTTTCATTTCATGTCTCGTCAGAGGAGAATCTTGGAGCAAGTTCCATATATTTCAGCTCATTGTTATTTGTTGGTTTGAGCCATATGACAAAGATCGTTAAGGGTAAACCCACCTCCACCCCTGGATGGTTCAAGAGCTTCAGTTCCTATGTCATCCAGGCTCATACGTAAAAAAAATATTATTTTTCTTTGGGAGGGCTCAAGGTTTGCCTGAGGGGCTCCCCTTAACAAACCCCTCCCGAAATTACTCTGAACACCCTTAATGGCCCTTGGAGGAGACTCACTGCAAGATCCGCTCACTGCCATATTTTCTTAGAAACAAAATCTTAGAGTTGTTTGGTTTCTTCCGACCACTTTTCATACTAAGCGTTATAAATGTAATTTTATATATTTTTTAAATTCAGTATAAAAAAATATTCTGGTTTTATCGAAATAAACCCAAAAACATATTTGTTTACGAAACAGTAAGCTTGAAAAACTTGTGTTGTGTAGTAGATAATACGAGGCTATGCCTGACATAGGAATAAATATTTTGTTCATAATACAAAATATTTATTTCCGATACCAAGCATAATTACTCAGCTTATTTGGATATACGCCGTTTGTTGATCTAAGTCTTGCAACCGAACCTACAACAGTTTATGATATTATAATTGTTAAATGGCGAAGTGGTGGTAGTACCAACCTAATTGTAGACAGTTTGTCCTTCTGTGAGGTAAAAACCGAAGCCATACCTGACAGAAGAATGAATACTTTGATCTAAATTAACGCAAAATATTACGGTCCACTGTCAGGCATAACTCAGTCGGCTTGAATTGGACATCTTTGATATGTTGATCTAAAAGATAAATTACAAAGTTCACAATACAATGATACACAATAATGTGTGTGTATGTTTGTGTGTGTGTGTTTCTGTGTGTGTGTGTCTGTGTGTGGATTGTGTGTGTGAGGGAGTGAGTATCTGTGTGCATCCCTTATTAATTTATCGTACATACATCATTGAATATCATTTTACCTGATTTGTCTATACATACATACTTAGATTATATATAATTCTATGCATACATAAAATATTTCTTTACTTATAACTAGTTTCTTAAATTTGATTTGTTTTAACTTATAAATGTTTTTCTGGTAAAATTGACGGGCCTTCACTGGTTTGCTTTCTGTTTTTATTTAATTGTTGATATGTGCCGTTATAACTGTTTGTGCCCATGTGATTAAATAAATAAATAAATAATACCTACTACATTGTATACTGGTCAACCTACAACTCTCAGCATCACGCTTCGTCCCTGTCTGATGTGCAGAGAGGATCGAGTTCAATATTTGCGATTCCCGCATAGGGCTGCCTCCTTTCAAGGAAGGTAAGCCCGGAGATTTTCCCCGCCACCACTGAATTTTTTTGTAGTGCATTTTTAATTCTTGAAAAATCCCTACAAAGTTAATACCTAACGGCTAGAACTGTTGACCTTTTTTTTTTCTTTTCGTCACCGTCTGGAAACGACGCAAAAACAAGTGTCGACGGGGGGGGGGGGGGGGAGTACACGTGGCCTCCGCCTAGTCCCTGACTTACTCGCCCGAGACTGACCTGGACCGATCACGTCGAACAGATCCTCAAGGATGGACGCGTTTTGGGTAAAAGGAATCGGAGAGCGTGTATGACAAATTGCATGAATGTGACGGAGGCCATTAGGAGTGTGTGTGTAAGTATAGGGCTGTCTGGCGCTCTGTCCTCTCTGCCTACCCCGCAAGGGACTTGTAGATAGATAGGTAATATAAAATTTGTTAAATGCATGCCTTGTTGAAAACAGCTTAATATACATACATAGTACTCAGTAGGCATGTGATCATCATTTATTTGACATTTTATTCTTCGTTTACTTATTAAACAATCTTTCGCCTTCTGGTAGTCGATTTCTTATGCCGTAAACCATTCTTATTATGTATTTATTTCAAACCTACGTACACACACGTATGGTACCTAGGGTAAGTTGTAGGTAATCATTAGTCCCTATTCTAGTCGGGATGCGGGGACAGGCAAGTAATTAACCTTCCTGTTAATGTTATACAATACTTACCTACATGTAAAACCTCAATATGGAGTGTACTTTAGTTCAAAATCATTGACTTACCTACCCTTCCATTTTCCACCTACCTGCCACCAAAATGAAGAATACCATTCGAGGTCTTGAACTAGGCGATAAATTTAAACTCTACAAAGAGCACTCGCTGTCCGTGGTAGATATGTATGTCCCGTTGTCAAATTTTTAAAAGATGTCGGAATTATCATTTCAAACAGTTTTAATTTTTAAAATGTAATTCGAATGGGTTTTTTTCTGAGCAGCTTCCAGAAATGTCCACCAGGTGGCAGCACACGTGTGGGAACGTGGGGGGGGGGGAAGTGGGGGAACCGTGCGCACCTAAGTGCGCACTTAGAAGGCGGAAGGGGGGGGGGGTTGGAATTAAGAAAAGTGATATTATTGTCGACTCCATAGGAGTTAAGAAGGGAGGGGAGGTTGGGGAGTAGGGGGGTGGAATGTAAAATGCAATGTTAGTGTCGAATTCATAGTTTTGGGTGTCGAAAAGATTAATAGTAATAAGCACTCCCGGCACCTTTTGGGGATCAGGCGGATGAGGTAGCAAGGGTGCTATGTAAAAAACAATATTAATTTCCAATTCAAATTTTCCGTGTCAATAAGTTGAATAGTAACACTTCTGACACCAGCAAAAGTAGTAAGGGAGCCGCGAGCCTATTAAACAAACAAGTGTATTTGATAACGGATTTATATTTCTGCAGCGTAGCAAGGCGCGCAGGATACAGCTAGTAGAATACATATAAACTTCAAACCTAAGCATTATAATTGCAATCATACTAATAATTGTCCTATGCGTGTCCATCTGTGCGCAGCGCAAGACGAAAATAAATAGTACCGTGATTGTTATGCAAACTAATTAATCGAATCTATGAGATTTTGAAAACCTACTCTACACTAACGCTTTACATCGGATAAAAAGTGTTGGTTGAACAATACCTTTGAAGTAATGTGATTTCAAACTTTTTGAAATTTCGAATTATTGGTACTTGGTGAATATAGTAACTTATAGGTAGGTGCATACCTACTTGATACAGAATGCATCGAGGTTTTCGAATCATACCTACATACTATATATATTAGGTACGTATAGCCAAATGGAATGAAAACAGTTTTGAATAGGTACTATACCTACCTACCTATTATATCAATATTATTGATACAAAATGCAATACGAATTCTTTTAGAAATCATCTTTGATTATTGAAGTACTTAATCAAATATTTTTTAGTCATACTGACTAGATCAGTTGTAAAGCATTTGTTTCAATACAACACTATGAAAATGTGTGTGAAGTCATTTCTTCGTTTTCATAAAATTCAATAAGTATTCTTTTGTTGATATTTGACGTTTAAGATTTTCACAGTGTCAAAATGTGATTGTAATTAGATATTTTAACGTTAATATACAATTGTTTCGCTCATCTAAGGATGCATTTTAATTTAAAAAAACATTTTATTATCCCCTAACGTGGTTTTTCGGACTGTGGTTATATATTAAGCCTCAAATTGTAATGTATCTTTCTATCGGTAAGCTTACGTTTTTTGGTTGATATCATTGTTAATTTATGCGCCTTTCGACTAAAAATGCGACAAGTAAGGCTTATTTAGTTATTTGACTTATTTTACGCTTAAAATAACATCGCAAATAATATATTTTTATTAAATTACATCTGCCATAGGCACGTGATATCATCATCGAATCACACATCGAGCCATCGATATTTTAAGTACTCTCCCGGGATTTTACGAATTATAAGCGATTTCCAATATTTTTTACGTATAAATTAATAATGTTATTAACGAAGGAGAAAAGATATATTTACATTTTCTAGCGTAATCTGCATTTCCACACGACATTTGGGCATGTAAAGTATATTTTTATTACCTTCAATGTTATCTTGGGTGGGCGAAATGATTGTTTTTAAGCAGGATAATATATTATTATATGATCGACATTTAGACAGCTTGAATTTCTGGAATATCATAAATTATAAAATGACAATTGTTTTATGTAAATAATTTAATTTACGTAATGAAATAAATTATTCATTTAAGTTAGTTGGTTACATTACACAAATTTATTTATTTATATAATTAATCCTTTTTATTTTTTACCAATACAACACAACTTGTTCATCAACATGTTTAGAAAATGGTATCGATGGTTATCAATATCGATGTTAATGTTAAGCATTTACATCACTATTATATAGAGTTCATTGTGTAAGAAGAAGAAGAACAGGATACACACTTCGAAAATAGTTCGAGGCTATGGAAATCATACTTACTGTAGGTATAGTAGATACGTATGTAGAATTAGCTTTGATTATTGAAGTACTTAATCAAATATTTTTTTGTCATACTGAGAATCAGTATGAAAAGTAGGTAAGACCCTATATTTTTTCTATACTGTCCAGTTCGCCACATGTAAGAACATGTTGGCTACGAAAGGATTCGCATGGTCCTATATTTGGCATGTTTCAATAATGCAAGACACACAGGGTTTCCCATGCACAGAAACCCCCTTGCTCTTTACGGTACATTGTTACTATTACAATGATATCAGAACATTATCTGGGCAGCAGTATCAACAGCAATAACAGGGGCATGGGAAAAGACTGAGCTTTGTGGTTTCCCTGATGTGTTCCTTCGATAAACTTTAAAGACCGTGGTAGAGTGGCAGTATGAGTATGGTAATGACAGAGGTAAAGAGGAGTCTTGTGGCTTTCACGAGTGGGTATCGACGATGTGAATCTGGTTATACGACTTTCTTGACGATATTGGAAAGACGGGGAAAAGACGAAGCCTTGTGATCTTCCTGTGTTCTCTCGAAGAATTTTGAAGGGTGGAGTAGTAATAGTGCTTACACAAAAACATATTAAACCTCCCTCCGTGAATTCACGGGTAGGTACCCACTAGTTTTTAAATAATTTTGAAACAAGATCGATAGATAGTGTTTTGTTTGTATTTAGGTATTATTATTTTACCATGTTCTGGGCCTAAACTCTACTATAGTCGGTATTTAATAATTGCTTCCAGCAAAGCACGGTGATAAAAATTCCTTCACGACGAAGACCAAATCTGTATATTAAAAAAATAAATACCTAGGAAAGGATTAAATATACCCATTGAATTTCATTTGAAAAAAAATATATACCTTTACCTACTTATTAAGTTATAGGTAAATACTATGTTGGAACCGACTTACGAGTATAAGATGTAATCATCTAATAAATAGAAACCAATTTATTTGTAAATGTTTAATAAGGCTGATGTAATTCACAGTAACATCAGAAGAATATAACTTCAAAAACACAATGAGTAGACAAATTAAAGTAGTATTTGACATGAGGTTGTACCTACAGAAAAATGCTCAATATCTCGGGGACTGATTGTCTCCAATAACAGGTGCTCCGTATAATATTCGATGATAGAGAACTGTCGAGAAACAAAGCGGCATACTTTGGTCTTGGGAATATCTCGTAGTGAAAAAATATTTCTTTCTCTAAGTACAGAGAATATTGGAGGATAGATGGAGAGGAGACTGGGTTTGGGGAGCATTATTTTATTTAGGTATATAGGTATCTTTATTAATAAAGTTTTAAATATTACAGTATTGTTTACAACTTACAAAAAAATGTGTCTTCTACATACGATTGCAATACAGATTACCTTTCATAAATTCCATACCTACATTCCAACAGGAGCCATTACTTTCTCGAAAAACAAATAATACAATAGGTATAGAAAAAATTATAACATGTCTAAATCCAAATCTTCCAAATATTTATACTAATCACCTACACGGTAATATGTATTTCAATAATTGTACAGAGCGCCCTTGAAATGCTAGTTCGAGCGATATATGAGCGATACAAGAAGAATAATATAATGTACAATAATTGTTATTCAAGATTAAGTGGTCCACATATTTTTTTATTAACCAGCAGAAACTGATCACTAGATTTTAAGGTGTGAAGTGATGAATTGCTCGAAACAGCGGGGTCCATATATTACTAGAATGTACCTACACACGTAGGTAATCTCGATAGTAAGTCCTTGCAAGATTTTGGATTTGTAGAATGATGGTACTATGTTCCGGCAAAAATTGTTGGAGAAAAAACAAGATGGAAATTCACTGGTCAGGAATTCCGTGAAAATTTTTACCTTGTAGCAGGTACTGTCTTTCAGTAATGAATGACAGTGTATTGTGGATCTGTAAAGTGGACATGTATGCCACAATTCGCTGTGCAGAAAAATGAAATATAGGTGAAATATTTAGCATTTGAATTGATCAAAGAACAGCTAGAGGTGAGAAATATCATTCGCTATAGTCTTAATTGTTGTCAAATCGCAGACGACCTAAGGTTATGGACGAAAAACAAACATTTCAATTGATTTCAATAAAATTCGCAATATAATTTATTTACAAATTCAATTCTATCCTCTTACGCCACATTCATTGCGACGTAGGCAGAGAGAACAGGTCGCCAGACTTTCCTATCCTTACACACACTTCTTGCTTCCGATACATTCATGCAATTCCTTATATACACTCTACGATTCCTTTTACCTAAAGCAAGTCCGTCCCGGAGAATCTGGTCGAAATAACATCTGCTCGATGGCCACGCTTCCTTACACCTCTTCCCAGGTATATTTTATTTTTACCTTTTCATCACTCATCCTCCCTACATGTCCCAACCGTATCACCTGTTCAATAAATGTTAATGCAAGTGTAGGTAGCAGTGGCGAAGGGTGGGAGCAAAAAATAGCAAAATTGGCAAGCAAGCAAATGAAAAAACGGCAAAGTAATGATCCTAGCTGTCTTTCTACAGTAGGTAACACATACGTAGAATTTTTTTCATGAAAAGCAAGCAAAAAAAAACCTACATAGAAAAAGGTCGTGAAATAAATGTAATGTACTTAATCTATTTTTCGTGAAATAACAGACACATACTTAGGTATCTATTTAAGCGCAACGAATATACATTTGTAATCAGCGCCGCAGTCAATTTTTTTAAGAAAAAAATATTTTTAATGATATTTGAAGAGTTTTGATGTGATGAAAAAAAGTGTGGTAATATTATGTAACAGGTATATTAATTTTTTGTGAGTGTAATTTAGTATGAAAAATTGTTTGCTATATGTCGCGGGCCGCACAAATGTCTGCCTATACGGATCTAGAGGACAACATTGGATAATTCGGACAGCACAGGTGAAAAAGAATACAAAGATTGCAAGATTTCCAAAGAAAGATTCGCCACGGATATAAAAACAAAAATAATAACGCTGCAAACTCAGTTAACAAAGAGTAACAATCGGAGTATCATTCACAATTATAGAAATAAATAAGAAATACACTTATCATGTTGGGGGTTGTATTATTTCGCATACAACACATCAATATTAACAGTATTTAAATCACATAAACGCAAGCATATTGTTTTATCTTTACACAATTTAGGCAGCACAGACACAAAAGAAAACAACAATAGTGCAAGATTCTTTCCAAAGAAAATTCGTACCTCTATAAAAAAGCAACAGCGCTGCAGTTTATGAAAACACAGTATAGAAAATATGCAGTAGGTATAAATTAATAAAGACATAGACCCTTGGGGTTTTATCAGTTCGCATAAATGATAAAATCAGTATAAATAAATAAACGGCTTCTTACTTCAGGGCTTGGTACCAAGAATGACGTCACCACGACATTAAGGTTCAAAATCGCGTGAACAATCGCATGATAAAATGGCAAAAATAGCGTTTCACTTTTTGGGGTTAATTTTAAGTCTATCAAAAAACTTATACGGTTATTCCCTAGATTTTAATGCAATTTATCAGAACAAAAAATAAAAATATTCCGCGACTTTCAGGAAACGAGTTTCCGTATTTCGGAAAAAAGATCAGAGATGTTTTTCACATTTTTCTTTGAGAAATCTATACAAGATATAAAAAAATATTTTACGGTTATTCCCTAGATAAAGGTTCAATGCATCTACCCTATTTTGTTTCAAAGCATATTGAGTAACGGTTGTCGAAATATAAGGTCTCTCGTTTTTAGAAATTTTTGAAATATCGGTATGCATACTCCTAATGTAAAAAGTAATATAAACGTAGGAAAGCATACCTATTGTTTTATTTATAAGAAATTATTTGGGCATGTGCAAATATTTCCAAATTCTTCCTGCATACCTACTTATAGTAGGAGCTATAAATGTTCATGTCGTGAAGTACCTACCTATAGGATTTATTAGGAGTAGGGATATTGACATTTCAAAAATTTCTAAAAATGGGAGACTTCAGACTTCAGAAAAAATAGGGTAGATAGATACATTGAACGTTTACCTAGGGAATGATCGTAAAAAAAAATATCGTGTACAGATTTCTATAAAAACAAATATGAAAAACACCTCTGATCTTTTTCCGAAAGGTAGCAACTCGTTTCTCGAAAGTCGCAGAGATTTGTTTTTGAATTGATAGTATGCACTAAGATCTATGAAAGTACTTTCAAAGTTTTTCTATTGAATCGAAACTAACTCGAGCGAGCCTCAACCGACCGACGGTATATGGTATTAGTCCATTTAATGAAAAAAAATCTAGTAGGTACTACATAATTAAAAATTTCTGAAAATTGGTTCGAAAATACGCCAAATAAAATACAATCAATCAATTTCAAAGATGATATTCATCACTCAATTTGAATATTATCCTGATTGTCCTCTATAATCTTCCTATTAAAGATCCGACGGCGGACCATTGTGTGGGCATACACAATCATTCGGCCGACGGCCGACGGGTCTGGCATTCATAGGTACCTACTTTGAAAAAAAATATTAAATCTTAGTAAGTGAAAATAATACCTAATTAGGTATAATAACGTAATAGCTACTAAAATAAGGTGACCAGTAGGTTCAGTACTTATAATAATAATTAATTAGCGTAATATTTTAGTAAGGTTGCATAATGCATTCTTCAAGGAATCAGTTTACACAGATATAATCATATAGTATGTCGGTTAAACATACATTGAAGGACTCCCACGGGCTTAAGGCCCTCCGCATCCCCAGGTAGCACAGGCGCATATAGCGTCCTCTTTACCCGCACTTCTTGGTAAAATGGCTCAGGGTTTGCCAGAAGGGAGCCCCCCGACAAACCCCATCTCTAACTTACATTTCTTCAGTGTCCAAGGATGGAAACATATTTACAATTATTTACAGATACATACATGAGTACAAAAAAGAAAAGAAAACAGTAGAAATAAAGCATATAAAGCAAGAGAAAAATGACTTTGATCACAAAGCAACAAGTTTGTAGTAGTAGCGGATGTATCAGATATAAAATTAAGGCGCAGGCCGCCGCGCCGGCGCCGATTATGCATATAAGTGATCAATTTGTAGGTAACCTATGTACCCAAATCGCAAAAGCAAAAATGACTTACCCGATGAAGACGACATCAAATGCTGCCAATGAAGGGCTCTCAGTTCTGAATGTGTCAATACTGCACCTGAAATAAATAAATTTTTATGTCAATTATTCCAAAAAAATCATTGGCCCTTAAAACATATCCATACACATAACTGTAAAAATACTTTATTTTCAAAAGATTATTTAGCAACTTACACTTTTGGAATCCGTGATCTTATATCTCCGTCGGCGGCAGGGTACCAGGACACCAGAGGATCACACAATTTATTTTAGAAAAATAATTGTTAGGTGAGTAATGATATCTAACAAAAGAGTACTTTGATTCTTTGTATTTGAAAAAAAAATATAAATACGAGTAGGTACCTATAGTACACAAAACTATTGAAAAAAATGAAATTTCCTAAATTAACCTCTTTTATAAATCTGAAAAAATACGTTATTAGTTTTTTTGTACTAAATATAATTTTACAGCGATATTTTTGTTATGAGAGAAAATGCTGAAAGATATTATAGGTAGCGCAATTATAAAAAAAAACTAATAGAGTGCCGTCAAAGAAATAAAGGATGTTAATAGGAAATCTCCATGGAAAATATTATGTTAAAGAAACTATAATGAGTTAGCAACGCGATTAAATATTTTATACAGATTTTATAAAAATCTATATTCGAGATAAAATCAGGTCACTAATAAATTAAGCCAAAATTATAAAAAAAAAAACTTTAAGACTAACTCGTCGTGCGAGAGCCACTCGTTGATACGTGTTAAGGTTTAGAAAAAACTGAACGTACTGACTGGAGGTCTGGAACAACCCAAGACTTGAGCCCAAAGCCTTTGGTTTGTCCCTGTCTGTGTGTGTTCTCGCATATAGAAATATTAAATACATATTATCAGGGCCGGATTTAGGGAGGGCATCCGGGGCTACTACCAGGGGCCTCCACAAAAGAGGGCCCCCACAATAGAGACTTCGGAGAAAAAATCAAATTCAGGCTAGTAAACAACTTTTTCTTTGATATTTGAGATTTTTTTCGCGAATTTCAGATCGTTCTTGTTTCCGATTATATTTATATGTTTTTTAAATATTGAAAATAATTTATACTTAGTTTCATAATAAATTATTTATTGGAAAATTCGACTGAAAAAATTGACCATTTTATTTGGAAGATATTTTGGGGCCAGGGAGGTCCTCCACTCCTTTGTTGCCCCGAGGCCTCCTCACCTCTAAATGCGGCCCTGCATATAATACCATATAAGAATAATTATTGTAATGTGCATAACTTTAACCCTTCACTGCTTGTGAGCAAGTCGTACGTAGCATACATTAGATTTTATTTTATAAAGAAAAGGTGTGAATGAAAAAAAATGCACTAAAATGCACATTCATCATTTTTCACTTCCTCTTTCACTACACATGCAGCTAGATTATGGAATGACCTCCCACTTCACATCAGGCTCGCTCCAACTATTCACTCCTTCAAAAATAAACTGAAGCACCTTTATCTTTCTCAAAACAATTCCCATCAATAACTCCTTCTTTTCCTATTATCCCATCCCTTCCACTATCCCCATACCTTTTTATATGTATATATTATATGTATTTTTATATGTTTACTGTATTTATTTATTTATTTTTAGTTTTTGCATATATATTTCTTTGATATGTTGTAAATATTATTATAACTATTTAATTTTAGACATTTCAGGTACATTTTTGTACGCACATTATGTTTTTTATTATTTTGTCAAGTGGTTGGTTGGCAGATATTGCCCATGGCAATAAACCCGCCATTTGTTTAATGCATGTCATTACTTCAATAAAGTTTTTATTTATTTATTTATATTGTTGGCTAAAACTATGTGGGAGTTGCACTACATTTTTGGTTTAAGATTATCATTACGTGTACCTACAACTTACTTAAACATAAATATTATTCAACTACTTTATAAAATAAAAAATGTAAGAAAATACACTGACAATCAGCTCATCCACATTAGTTGCCTATGTAATTTGTAAATCGAAGTACTCAAAAGTACCCTTGCCTGCTAACTATTTTCTAAAATATCTTTCGTGCACTATAGTATACAGCTAAGAGCTAATCGCATTTTTCCAACATTTATTTTATTGCTACCTACGAATATCTTAAATTATTTTGTTATTTTTATAGGTATAAGAGAATATTTGTAAACAGTACCTGTGCATCTAATAACTTAGTCTAAATAACAAGAGTTTGTGGCATTACCTTATAAATAATGGGTAAATGAAAAATGAACCAAGAATAAACCACGCAAAAGCTTTTGTTTTACCTTTTTTTTGGTCACTTTTAAGTCAAAACAAATAATTTAACAAAACTTGTAAGGTATGTTCAACAACCAACTCGGTGTTAATGGAGGGTCAAGAGGGTATTATCACATGGAGAAAGAAGAAATATACAAATTTTAGAATAATTTATCTAAACTAAAAAAAAAGTACGGGACATGACAAAAAAGTTTTATGTGTAAGCATCATTTTAATATTTGAGTATTTAAGTGATGGTATGATATTATAATACGTAAGTAGCACAATAAGTATATTTGTAGCACAATAAGTATATTGTTTTATATATCTTTAAAAGGCTTTAAAGCCGTTGATTGTATAAATAAATAAATAAATAAATAAATATTCACATAAAATGTAATAATTTTGGCATAGGTATTTATTACATGTTATATTAGATTTCCAAACTTTACTACTTTTATAATTTAGAGTTTAAGTTATGTTTGTTACGGTCTCTCGAGAGTTCAACCCCGACAGTTAATCACCCAACAGTTGAGCCCTCCGAAATTTGCAGTTGGTCGAACAGGTGATCCTTCGACGGTTGGTCATATAGCCACAATTTTACTTTTTCAAACCCGTAAGAAAGAAAGTACCCCTGTTTCCTAAATAGTAAAGAATCCAGGGAGATCCTTGCAGTGAGCGTTTCTTTCAGGTAATTTTAAGGATTTTAAGAAAATTAGTTAAGAAAAGAAGTCCCGGTAGACACTGGGACCTCTGTTATATAAAAAAAATAATATGAAAAGCCGGATAATATGGGAATGGAAGCTTCTAAAACATCTAGGGATGTAGACACATTTACTCTTAAAGTTAAAGAGTTGCTTAGTAATTTTAATTTTGATAAACCGAAACGGTCTGATGAGAATTTGAAAAGATGAAACTATCGTAACTTATAGTTTTTCAATAAACGAATCTTTGTACACTTCATAGTAAGCTTGAAAATCTTGTGTTGTTAAGTGGAGTAAGTCGGAATCCAATCAGGCTATCGACCACCTCATGTATTATCATACGCCCTTACTGAGAATTTTAAAATTAAGCATTATTGTATTGTAAGTTTGTATGTTACTCAGTGTGAAAAATGGAAATCTCTTCCGCCATGAAAATAGCCAAAATACTTACATAGAATGAGATTATTTTATCGGTAAGCTGGAACACACACGACTTGAAAGACTGATTAATAAGATCACTCTTCTCAAGGCTTTGTTGAATATTTGCAGGCGATAAAGCAACCATTGTTTCTTATAATGTGAGTGGGTGTCAAATTCTGTCGCCTGCAAAGCCATTACGGCTAACAGAATTTTTCAGTTAGAATACTTAGGTGGGCACTATTATATACCTGTATATGTATATTATTATAACCATTGTAAAATGTTAGGTCTATATTGTGTTAGCCGTTTTCGTATTCAAATAGCCTAAACAACCTTGCCAATATTTCAAAGGTTGAAAATAAATATTAACAAAACGCTTGTACTTATATAGTATGTATGTGTGTACCTATATTTGGTTTCATTAGTTGTCACTTTGAGACACAGAATCTGAAAATAACGTTAGAATTATTAATCAAATAAGTATGTAAGTCGTAACTCGATGGGAATCGTGTTCTTAGGTAGCTTCGCACCTGGTAGGTACTAAACCTTCTGGAATTGGATACCTACAGCTCTATTCAAATTAAAAAAATAGGTTGGTGGCTATTTTCTAAACCAGTAAAATTGATTAGTAAGTACGTATGTGCTGCTCCACAAAAAAACGATCCACGAATCTGCAATATGTGTAGCTAGGTCTATACCCTCACACCACGTCCCTTGCAGGGCAGGCAGACAGCCCTATCCTTACACACACTCCTAGCTTCCGTTGCATTCATGCAATTAGTCATACACGTTCTCCGATTCCTTTTACGATCCACGAATCTGCAATATGTGTAGCTAGGTAACTATCTTTAATCTCATACTATTCGTATGTACGTAGAAATAATTAGTTGGTATCAAAGTACACAGTTATTGGCGCCGAAAGGATTATAATCAGGTGAGTCATACTTTTAACGATATGAAATAATCGTACACTGGAGCCTTTATCAAACAACCGAGACCAACATGAGAGATGTAATAGGAATATTATTGTTTCATGTGATGATTAAAAATTCCTGCAAGTGTTTTCAACGGTTTTTTATAATCTGCGTACTCAGCGTTCCAACCAAGAATATAACAGACATATTAATAGATATTTTATTTTAATAGAGCAAAATTATTTATTAATTAGTAATTTGCCTACCAGCTAAGTTGGGTTTGAATCCCTTACTTTGCACATTGATAGTTAACCTAGATTTCACAACACTTCTAGTTTACTTCAAAGTTCCCATGAATATATTTTCGCCTTTACTTCCATGCCTAAGATTGGAACAATAATTTTACTATCCTGGAATGAAGAAAGGCTATCAATTTGTGCAATGACCAACAATTTTCTGTCTAAAACCTGATGGGATGATGTACTAATTTTATAACAATTGTACCAACTTTGTTTCAAGAAGAGATGAATCTCTTCTTCAGCCCCCAATAATTTCATAAATGTATGGCATTTACTAGTTTTAAAATAAGAAGTAGTAGTACAACCATACAATGTATTTATCTCTTATGTAAGGAAATTTGATGGCTATCGAAATATTTCGCATCTAACAGAGCTCAAATTCTTTTAAAATACGAAAATGTTTTCAACAAACTTATCTGAACAACATATTATCCCCTTACGCAAATTTCTACTTAAACATATTATTCCCAGCACAGCTATAGAAAAAATAGGCCCGAGCCTCTCATGGGAGTATCTATCTTGCTTTTATATGTAAACTTTGAATGTAAAGTACTAAAGAAATAATCTTATGGTAGATTTTCGATATTGAAGAATCAGTAGTTATAGCTACCCACTACAATAATTTTGTCTACAGTTTGTACCTTGCTAGGTGTTTAGTTCTTTTCTTCATATCAATAATTCTCTACTTTTTATACAGATTGAATATTGTGATATATACCTATACTAATTCTTTGTACTTACTTACCCTGTGCCTCCTTTTATATATTCGGGTAGGACAAGGAGAATTATTTCGAAAATCAACATTGAAGTAACTTGGCGCATTCATCATCTATGTACTTTGTTCTTTGCCATTGATCACAGAGGCTGTAAATATTGTATTGTTGATGATCCCCAACTCCCATGAAGACTCCATGAATGCTGATCCAGGCCCGCCTTCCTCACGACTCTTTTTTGTAATAATATCAATAAACTCATACTTAGGTACATGTACAACAAATATTTTTTATATACTTACCAACACACTTCTCAGTATTATCAGCCAGAAGAGTCTACATATTATCATTCATGATTCACATATAAACTCATCAGCCTAATACTGGGAAAAATTCACCTATCCAGATATCACGGATATCACAGGATTAGGCTCAGATGCGCGGGGCCTAAAAAACAAGCATTGTGCCTGAAATATCAGTATTTAGGAATCGTCTTACAATATTGCAAGTATTAATAATGACCGATTTTTGCATTTTTATGTATAAATATAAATATATTTTTACTATAGCTAGAAATTAATATTTTTTTATTATTTACCTAATAATATTATATTGGCGGCCCTCTTGGTGCCTTTGGTGGATAGTTGCTACCTAAAAAATGTTTACATATACCTAGTGCCTACATATACTAGAAAAGGGTTGCTTCTGTTTAAATAACCAGTAAAAAGTCCTGAATGATTTGTTTGTAGGTACCAAAGTAAAATGTGGACTATTCACTTCAGAGGTTAATTCGGATGAAGATTGTTGAATAATAGATGCTATTCCATTAATCAGATTAGTAAATTCTAACGCAAAATGTACAGGATCACGACACTCTTAGTTTTACTACCAGTCCATACATTGCTAAGGACAGATCTTCTTTTATACTAAAGTGTATATATTATGTATTAGGCGTATGAAGGGAGGTACGAAATAGGTGTACATGGAAAGAAATATTTGGATATCGTTACTCGTATTTACGAGTTCGTTACAAGTTTATCCTCTCTCTAATTTCACTCATTAATCAACCTAGGTGCCTTCCCACTCACAAGATTTCAGTTTATTGATTGTACGAATATACAGAGTGTTGAAGGAGAAAATTGAACATATACCTGTATCTACTTACATACAAGACAGAATAATGTAGATTTTATTATAGCTATTGAGTAGGTACATAGTATGTACCTACCTATTCTTTTTGATAAAGATTTATTATGCCAGTTCTGTACTAATTTTCAACATTGGCAGTAGGTATAGTAGGTGCCGTTTCTGACTGAGTTTTTTAGAGATGGTAATAGCAAATTTACTCGTTTTATAATATCGAACAAAATATGTGCAAAAATATTGTTGAAGATTTTCACCTTGATAACTGCATCTTATTTTCGGGCGAATTGTGAGTTGTGTGATTTCGTCTCCATTTAACAAAATTCTTTAACGCTTAAACAAGTTTGGATGAACATTGAAAACTTCTTGAAAATCAGCCATGAAAACAACTGATTCGAGTTATAGTTAGATACGATAGAGCGGTGCAGGAAATAAGTGACGAACTGCGGTTTAACCCAAAACTGCCTAGCGTGTCCATATGGAAACCCAACTAGGCTTTTGCTAAAACAGTGATTTTACGAAAAGGGTAAATTTTTATCAGCTGCAAATTCAAATTCAAATTTTTTTATTGGGTATAAAATTACAAATTGTAAAGAAAAACAAATGAAACTACAACTCAATATAACACAAAAAACTACTCTCCAAAATTGAGCAGAGCTCGTGCTTTGGAGAGGAACAAAACATAAGAACTTATAACAATTAGTTTATCTATGCATATATGTATGTATCATTACCAATCAAGAGAAAGCATTAAATAAATGTTATAAATACCCGATTAATATTATTAAAAGAACCCATTTTCGAGATAAGTTAGTGATTTGCCGTTAATTATAATGTTTATAATATTTAATGTACTCCCAATTTGGGCTTTTCGTAAATTGCCAAAATAATGCACCCTGAATTGGAATATGTACAATTATTTCAAAAGTATTTTTATTAGACAATTTTTTTAAATGCCATTTTAGAATAGAAAGATAAAGTGTTTACTTATAATATTAAAATGTATTCCAAGAATATTTTTTGAATCCACTTTCTTAATCTAAAGTGCGTGTTTCCATATGGACACGCCAAGCACTTACAGTCACTTTTTTTCCACACTTATTAAAATACAATATGTTGCTTATGTTTCAATTTCTTCAATTTATAATTGCGTTTTCATCTCTTTTTTGATAATTTACTCACAGGATTAAATCTGCAAATTATTTTAGAAAGCATTGCTATGGTGCAAGTCGTAAATTTAGAGATAATCGACTTCAAAAACGGCCCAAGCTTAACACAATAAATGATAAAAAAAAATAAAAAAAGGGGATACTTTGAATTTTCCATATGAAAAGAAGGCAGAGCATATTTCAGAAGTTACAGCTCCTATGTCATCCAGTCTTTTACGCAAAAAACGTTCTTTTTTCTTTTTACGGGAGGGTTTAAGATTTGCCGGAAGGGCTTCCATCAATAAATTCCTCCAGATCCAGCATTATATAATATGGGTGGGGTGGATGGTATGGTTGAAGATGCTAGCATCTGCCTGTCAGTGTGGAAAAACATTTCCAACGGACCCAGCAGGCCACTTACTTCAACGTCTACAATAATTACCACCACTTAAAAGTATGACCGAATAGATCACCAATAATAAAGAGGTGCGTTGGACCTCCCTGTAAGGAGATAAAATCATCCTCGGTTGGGTGTAAATATGGCCAATGTGAGGTAGGTTATACCTGAAATGTTTTGAATTCGATTATCTATAGTGCCCTAAAATTTAATAATTTTACTGCTTATAAAAACCTTTTCTAAGAACAGAATACTATCACTAAAATTCATAGCGTTTTCATCAAATTTGTATCCCGCAAGTGCCTAGAGTTTCCATATGGACACGTAAATTTTCTCCAATTTCCCACATTTTCTTTTCAAATTTTTTATTATTTCCTCATTTATGTGGTTAAAATGAAGCAATATATTAATAGAAACCCTAAATATTAAGAAAAAAATTAATTCGGGCATTACTGGGTTAAAGTTATGTCGCTTAAGCCTATGAAAGTATTAGGTAATCTAATATTCTAATGGGTAGATGTTTGTTTAGAGCAGCCATGTCAAAGATACGGCCCGCGGGCCGTATCCGGCCCCCGAGACGTATCAATACGGCCCGCGATCGCAATATGTCACAGAAAGAAGAATAATGTTTTTTAGACCTTTTAGACTTCACTCGATTCCTCTACGGAAGTTTTGAAATGCGTACACTACATTTAAAAGTAATTTCAAGAGCAGCGCGTGCCTAGACAAGCGAGCGACATAGACAGTAATGCCATATTTTAGCAAGAAGCAGAAACACCCAATTATTTTTGTTGAGAACAATAGCGCTTCGGTCTATCGATATAAGAGGAGCGCGTCGGCGCTCCGCGAGTCAGTTGAGTTGCGAAGTAGTGATTGCGGAGGTATTGTGCATTTGTTTATGTCGTGCGCGTGCGATATCCATAATTGTTGTATCGAGTTCCATAATTTTTACGATTTCGATATAATGTCACAAAAACGTAAAGTTGATAGTGAGTGCAGAGTTTTTCAATCTAAATGGGAAATTGCATATTTTTTCATAGAATGGCAAGGTAAACCACTGTGTTTGATTTGCAATCAAACAGTTGCTGTTTGTAAGGAGTTTAACTTGAAGAGACACTATGATACGAATCATAAATCAAAATTCGATTGTTACACTGAAAAAATAAGAATGGATAAATTGTCATCTTTAAAATCTAAACTCCAAGGTCAACAATCGATGTTTACTAAAGCTAATACTGAGAGCGAAGATGCCCTGAAATCAAGTTTTATTATTGCATTAGAAATCGCGAAGAGATCAAAACCTTTCACTGATGGTGATTTTATTAAAGACTGTATGTTGAAAGTTGCCGATGTTTCATTTCCATTTCAAAAGTCAATAATTTAAAATATTTCGCTGTCAAGAAACACTGTTGCTTCAAGAATAAATGATTTATCCCAAAATTTAGTTCTTCAACTGAAGGAGAAAATTAAGGAATTCACAAACTTTTCACTAGCTGTTGACGAGAGCACTGATACTGTTGATACAGCTCAACTTGCTGTTTTTATACGAGGTATTAACAGTAACTTTGAAATAACTGAAGAACTATTGAAGTGCGTTCCATTGACAGGTACTACAACAGCAAATGATATTTATTCTGCAATAGAGCATTTGATAGCAGAATATGAACTCGACTGGAATATACTTACCAGCGCAACTACGGATGGCGCTCCTGCCATGGCTGGCAAACATTCGGGAGTTGTAACTAAATTAAAAGAGAAAACATCAGGGAATTTTGTGGGATTTCACTGTATAATTCATCAGGAATCATTGGCATCCAAACATTTAAAAATGGACCATGTCATGCAACCTATAATTAAAATAGTAAATTTTATAAGGAGCAGAGGACTAAATCACCGACAGTTCAGGCAGTTTTTACAATATTTGGACGAAAAGTTTTCTGATGTCCCTTATTTCACCGAAGTTCGTTGGCTCAGTCGAGGAGTAGTTTTAGAAAGATTTTTTGCATTACGTGACCCTATTCAAGCTTTCATGTTAGAAAAAGGCAAACCAATTGATTATGACAATGACTGGTGGCTTGATTGTGCCTTTTTGGTAGATATGAATAAATACTTGACTGATCTGAATGTAAAGTTACAAGGTAAAAATATGATTGTCACTCAAATGTATTCATGTATTCAAGCCTTTGAAACTAAGTTGAGGCTGTGGGAAAATCAGGTAAAAAATCAAACTTTGGATCATTTCCCTCATTTAAAATCATTTGGCACAGTGAACCAAAAAAAAATAGACCAATATTCTCAAATTCTGCAAGATCTCATCACGGAATTCAACCATCGTTTTGAAGACTTCCACAAAATGAATGAAATGGCATTCCCAATTTTCAATAATCCTTTCAATTTTGATGCTTCACAGGCACCATATCATTTGCAAATGGAGTTGATAGATCTTCAATCGGACAGTATTTTAAAAGACAAATTTAAAGAGGTTAACGCTCTTACATTTTATACACAATATTTCAAGAGTTTGGATAACTACCCGGAACTAAAAAAGCATGCAGCACGCATTCTGTGCATGTTTGGTAGCACCTATTTATGTGAGCAGATGTTTTCCGTCATGAAAATAAATAAGAACAAATATCGCACAAGACTTACAAATGAACATCTCCAATCAATTCTTAAAATAACTACAACGAATATGACACCTGACATAAATGAGCTTGTCAAAAATAAGAGAAGTCAGATATCTGGATCCTCGAGCTCAAAATAATTACTTACCCTCTTTTATAACTTTGATATGATTTTTAACAACCGTATATTATATACTACTATTATTAAATAAATAAAATGTTATAATATTTCAGTACATTTTTTTATTTGAGTCTGGCCCGCCTACACATTCTGAATTCAATATATGGCCCTCTGGAAAATTGAGTTTGACACCCCTGGTTTAGAGAAAATATTGCGGTTATTGGTCTTGTGTATTGATATTTTGTACTAATGTACCTGCAATGTTTATTTTTGTGACTGTATCTGTTCCATGTGTAATAAATAAATAAATAGTGTTTTAAATCGGATTGTTTTGTTAAGAATGAACTTATTTATTTTTTTATAAAAAAGGATCTGGGTCTGCCTACACAAACCCTGATGCTTTCCTGCACACCTTGCACTAGACTAAGAGCTTGTAAGTGTGGAATACATCGCCAGCACCGGGGTTTGAACCTGGCACCTCTCACTTGAGAGACTGCCGTCTCAACCAACTGCGCCAACCATGTCAATTAATTACAAAACAAAGAAACAGTAGTGTGCTAAAGGGTCGGACTTGTTGAAAAAGAAATATATTACATCTAAACCGAAACACATTTTTTTTGTACAATTAGGTTACTTTTTGAAAATAAATAATTATATGAACACTGTACACCTGCTTTTATTCTCTGTAGGGTTAGAAACTCCTGAAGTATGTAATATTTAATTGTAAATATGTATTAAGAGTGTGCATACCGACATTTCAAAAATTTCTAAAAACGGGAGACCTTCTATCTCGACAACCGTTACTAAATATTCTTTGGAACAAAATAGGGTAGATGCATTGAACCTGTATCTAGGGAATAACCGTAAAAGATTTTTTATATCTTGTATAGATTTCTCAAAAAATATTTTTAAAAACACCTCTGATCTTTTTTCCGAAAGACGGAAACTCGTTTCCTGAAAGTCGCAGAGTAAAATTTTATTTTCGTACTGATAATATGCAGTAAAATCTAGGGAATAACCGTAAAAGTTTTTTGATAGACGCAAAATTAACTGCAAAAAATGGAAAAAACGCTATTTTTACCATTTTATCATGCGATTGTCACGCGATTTTGAACCTTAATGCCGTGGGAAATGTCTGTGACGTCATTCCTGGTGCCATGCCCTTAAGAAGATTCGTTAGTGAGTTTCTCTATTTTTAACGCGGAGGCATGACTTTGCCAACACACTTCTCAGTATTATCAGCCAGAAGAGTCTACATATTATAATTCATGATTCACATATAAACTCATCAGCCTAATACTGGGAAGATTCACCTATCCAGATATCATGGATATCACAGGATTAGGCTCAACGCGGGGCCTAAAATACAAGCATTGTGCCTGAAATATCAGTAAATAAATAAATATAAATATAAATCTAAATATAAATCTTATCCATTAGATAATTTTATTAAAAGGTATATGATACATGACTGTAGGTACCTATATAAGTGACAAATGGGTAATAAACATTGCAATCCTGCAGAAGGAAACAATATAATAATATAAAAGTCAATATTCTGCCAATAGAATAATTTATATTAAGTTTATCAGCATACATTTCAACGCTATTTTGCAAACCAAATTTCACGGTTTCTTTCAAAAGATTTAATCTAACCAAACCGTTTCACAGATTCATTACCTCAATAAATCAGTAGGTAAGTACGCTAAAGCGAAGCAGATATAAAACCAGAGGGATTCCCCTCAGACTTTCGTTAAACATCAACCATCAGACTCCTTCACTAATAGTAATCACTTCGCAATATTGTCATGTGACACGTTCCAATATACTATTTTGCGATGATTCCTTTACATTTTATTCATTTTTATTAAGCATTAGGTATTACCTATCATTGTAGGTATCTAAAATTAATGAAACGGGTGATACTTTTAATTTATAACAAACTTTGTTATCTTCATAGGTAGCGTTACCATTCGTCCGGCTTTAGCCGGACAGTATTAGGCTTTTTGACCTCTTCTCCGGCCAAATTTCACTGGGTCCGTCCCGTCCGGCTTTTGTAAGGCTTTTTATTTTGCTTAAGCTCAGAAACTATTGCAATATTTAATGTTACTAAAGAAATTTACTTTTTAAAGCAGGTTTCTGCCGAAGGAAAATATGTAAATGATATGGATTGAAACTTTGTTTTTTTCGACTTTTTATTCAAAAAAAGTTTTTTTACTTAGCGTCCGGCCCTGGGACCCAAAAGTCCGGCTTTTTTATGCGTCTAGTCCGGTTTTCTAATTTTTAGAGATGGCAACGCTATTCACAGTGGACGAGAGAACTTACTTTCTATAGGTACATTACATAATTTGCTTGACGTACACGCACGTCCAATTTTTTGGAAAGATTCGTATGCAGTGGGTTGTTATGCGTACATTGTCTATTATTAAATTTATACCTACTGAATGGATTTGAACCATTTTTTTTAATTCCAGACAGACGACAGATGGTCTTTTATTTGTATTGTATTTTATTTATTTCAATTAATTAAGTAGTTATTTTGCTTTCAGGACCGCAGGCTATTAGACAATATTGGCGCCTATTTAGCAGGCTTTAAAATCTTTAAATGCTAGTATAATATAGGTAAGAATATAATTATTCTCTTCTTCTTCTTCTTGTTCAGCCCTCTCTCCACTGCTGGATATAGGCCTCTTCTAACACTTTCCACGTTTTCCTACTTTGGGCTTTGCTCACCCAGTTCCTCCCTGCGACTGGGACTATATCGTCTACCCATCTCTTTTGGGGTCGTCCCACAGGTCTTCTATTCTCCCATGGTCGCCATCTTAGGATTCTGGGTGCCCATCTCTCGTTCCCCTGTCTCGCAACGTGGCCCGCCCATTGCCACTTTAACCCAGCGATACGGTCTGCTATGTCTGTGACCTTTGTTTGGCGTCTGATATCTTCGTTTCTAATTCTATCTCTCAGACTTATTCCTAACATTTGTCGTTCCATAGCTCTTTGTGTGCATTTTAACTTATATATTGTGTTGGCAGTTAGTGTCATTGTTTCCAACCCGTATGTTATAACTGGGAGGACACACGTTTCGAAGACTTTTCTTTTGAGGTTTATCGGAACATCTTTGTTTTTGAGGATGTGATCGAGTTTTCCGAATGCTGCCCAGCCTAGTCCGATTCTTCTAGGTATCTCCGCTAATTGGTTGTCTTTTCCCAATTTAATTTTGTGTCCTAGGTATATGTATTCGTCAACAGCTTCTATTATAGTATTGTTTATTAACATATTGCTGTTGGAAGGACTCAGGATTTTAGTTTTGGAGATGTTCATTTCCAGGCCTATTTTCAGGGAAGCGTCGTGGAGCTGTTTTGTCATGTCATTTAGTTCTTCCAAATCATCACTAAGGAGCACAATGTCATCTGCGAAGCGAAGGTGGTTCAGATATATACCATCTATTTTTATTCCCTTACGTTCCCAGTTTAAAGTTTTAAATATATTTTCTAGGGCTAAAGTAAATAGTTTTGGTGAGATGGTATCACCTTGTCTAACACCCCTTTTAATTTCAATTTTTTCTGTTTTACTGTTATCATCTATTCTTACATCTAATGTGGCATGATCATAAATATATTTAAGCAGTCTTGTATATCGAGAATCGATTCTTGCGTCATTTAGTGCTTCTAATATTGCCCATTTTTCTACGTATATTTCATATATAATTATTATAAGTTCGTATATATATTTTAGAGTATCCCATAGAGTGACATTACAACGAAGTATAAGTAGGTACTCAAATAAAATGCTTCAGAATTTTCCATTGTATATTTTGAATACAATAATAAGATGATAGGTAGGAGATATTCAGTAAAATGTGAGTTGTTACGTTCCTATATACCTTAAATATTATTTCGAGTATGTGAGTAGGTAAGAGCTGGTCCTTCCCTTGTACTCCTCGGATAGTAAAGTTATTCAGAGGCTCTTTACACAATCTAAGCAATGTTTGCATGCCACTTGAGTATGCGTGTTGGGCATCATACGTTGAATACCTCCATACTTATTCACATACAATGTATTCAATAACACTGTGTGCACAATACAATTTCAACAATAATAAAATAATATTACTAGTATAAGTATTTTATATGTAGCCATAATCCTACGAGGATGGAATACTGTTTTGATCAGAATAAAAATTAGATATCGTTATATCGACAATATTGTCGTGCAATAAACTTACCTATTTTTCTTCTCGTCCTCTGTCTCAATTTGCTCCGTTTGAGGCAGTCTTCTGGGGTTGTTCCAAATCTCATCTGACGGTCTTCTCAAGAGACTTCTTCGAACGTTCTCTATTCCTAAACATATGGATAGGACAAAGTACGTTTAAAGATTTGGGTCAGGAGATAATAGTTTGATAATAACTGGTAATACTAGAATAATGAACTAAATTAAGTATGTATATGAAAAGATTTCTTGGAGCACATGCGCTCGTACGTCTCAAACTCAATACTTTTATTTTATATAGAAATCACAACTGAGATGGCTTGCCTCTTCGTGTTCTAACAAACGAAATTAGAATGATAGGTGAACTACATGTGTTATTTGAGCCTAAAGGCCTGTTATTAAATTGATTCCAGGATTTTTCAAAATACGTCAGAAAATATTAGTTTAGTATTAAAAATACTAAAAACGGCAACACTGGCTCTGTCGATTGTATGGTACGATCATACGATGTCATCAATCATCATATATACCTACCTGTATAAGTGTATACTTAACTGTTTACATATACGGATCTCTCGATCCCACTCTTGCGCAGCTCGTTTTATATACAATCAGTTGAGACTTCAAATCATGTGGATTGGATGTATACTGAACAGTCTCTTTATATTTACATAGTATTTTGTATAGACTCACTCACACAATCCATTGTTATACGCAACGTTCACATAGCGTGTTCCAACCTGCCAAGTTGCTATTGGCGGGAAAATAACTCCCTCCACAATTTGAATTAACTACAGAAATGACGTCAGCGACGACTCAAGTTAACGGACAAAAAGAAGTAATAATCTGTGTCGGGCCACCATGAGAGGCCATGTCATGGGCGTCGCCAGCCTCGGAGCTAGGGGGGGGGGCAACAGAAATGTTAAAAAAATGATATAGCACGGAAGACGCCGCAGGCGAAATTTTTTTGTGAGACATAGTGAAGATGGTCGTTATGTGGTTAGGTTTATTTGAAAATATACATAATAATTTGCACATTAATGTTTTTTTTATAAAAAGCAATAAAAAATAGCGCCGCGGGCATTTTTTTTTACGAAACGGTTGTATTTTGATGGATTTCATACTAATTTTAGAAAACTTATGATATGATGGGAAAATGTGTGATAATAATGTGATTATTTGTGAGGTTTTATCATTTACTATGGAAAAATATATACCTATTACAACCTCTAGGGGGGCAGCTGCCCCCCCTGCTCCTTCTGACGTCCCCCATGGGACATGTTATATTATTATAATATGCCCTTATTAACAATTTTTAACATAATAGTAAGAAGATTTCTGAATATTAATATTTCATGGTGTGTGAATAGGTGAATTAGGCTGACCCGTATTAGGCTGATGAATGTATACCTACGATTATATCAATCATAAATGATAGCTAATAATACTCGTATGGTCGTATGTAGACTTTCATGACTGATAGCACCTACTGAGAGGTGCGTAAGGTGAAGTAGAGAGTAGGTACATTCCGTACATTCAGATACTAATGTGATGTAATTCGTGTGTTTATCATAAAAGGTGTTTCTTGTCTAAAATAACTGAGTTTCGGTGGTTGGTGCAAGTACGTATGAACATATGAAGTGAATTGTTTGCAAGATAGCCCACCGTTGCTTGGAAGATAATTTGTTGCGGTCAGCAAGCTTATTTACACGGATTGACTTGAATTAAAAAATCTAAGCATATAATTTTCATGACATGGAATACTATTCATTTGTTCACTGACTGCAAATATTCTATAACCATTCTATAACCATCTATTACAACTGTCACTAACTGTCAAAATTATGCTACCATTCAAATTCTCACATTTATCATATTATAATGCTAAAAATAAAAATTGGTTTGGATATTTTGCACCCTTATTTGGTATGTAAGATTAAATCTATTTGTTGCTTTTTATTATTTCTGCTTTCCTGTAGTTCTTTCGAAGTTTTTGTTCTCCTGTTATATTTTTTGCTTCATGTTTGCTTTGTTTACTGATGAGGATCGCTGCATCTCCTATCCTAGCCACGGTCATAGATTCTTGAGTCCTGACGATAGTGCTTTTGAAGAGTGTGTTCAATTATTTAGCTGGTTACCAAAACACGGACATGAAATCTAGTCTTAGGTATAAAGTTACTAATGCGTTTTGTTTTATCCTTTCAGTTTGCCTTGTTCCAGCTGATCTTCGTTTTCGTGGGAAAGTAAGTAAGAGTAAGAGGTATTTTATTTATTTGTGTTCTTAGCTTACATATATCTAGGTAGATATGTTAATATTTTAATTTTCACTACCTTAAAATTAAAGATTTGTAATGTAATTAACAGTTTTTGAGATTGTTTTTCCAAGTTGGGGGAGAATCTAGTGATGTTGAGAAACATTTTACATATAATCATACGTACAATATAATATAGGGTAAAGCAACTTATCAATCTACAACATATTTAACAATATTCGAATTGACTTCGAGAGATGCGTGTCTATTGTTAATCAAAACTTCCATAAGAGAGGAAAGAAAAAAATAGTAAAAATGATGACTTACTTATAGGTATGCACTTGGCTCATTGACAAACATCTCCGAGAGATGGTTTCACACACAAGGTTTCGTCATGTCATTTTTAAATAATCTTATGTCATTTTCATCTGTGGTTGTGTACACAAACCCAAAAACATTATTGCATACTTGACATGAAGCTCTGTATCGTAAAATATAGAATAATAAATCATCTGTGTCGAAATCCCTGCCTAGAAAATCTGCTTCTTCCACCAACTGTGAACTGTGGCGAGTCAACCTACATTGTAGCCAACACAGGATTTATTATAAATTCGACTTTACTTTGACACAAATTTTATTTTCATTTATTGGGTATCGTTCAGCTTGGGTCAACAATAAGGTGCATTGTAAATATTATGAAAGCAATAACTTAGCAGTCGACCACATAACATATTGTGTAAGTAGGTATACCTACCCATACTCAGACATTCACATCCCACATACCTACATGCTTTTCTTAGTATCTATACCTAACTTGGCCACCTGTGGCTCCGTGAAGGTCAGCATTATGGGTAACAATTATGGACTCGTTCCTTACCGTTTTTTATTCTTACGATATACCTATATTTATTTACCATAAGAATATGTTTAACGTTTACTCTTTCAGATTACAAAACGAGTTTTTCTCCGTCGTCCTTATACCTACGAATAGAAGAATCCTCCCAAACGCTTCTGAAAACCAAACCACAAAAGACAGGAAATCCAAGTGATTGTAACGAAAATTGAAATTAGTAATACAAAATTTCTACATATGTATTCTTGTATGATAAAATTATACTTTTCTAACACATATTTACTAAAGAGCCAGTAAACAAACTAACTTTTATTACTTTTTACTAATTCTTGATAACATCACAAACGCTGATGTCCATTATGATTTATGGTTCATTTCTGAACATAGACTTGATGCATCTGTGTTTTACTTGCGTATGTAACCTGTGGCGTTGTGAATAAATTATGTTTCGTATTATTTATTTCAGACTTTCTGAATAAGTATTTATACTTACACAAATATTAGACTAAGTATAGCTTTACCTACATATTTACTTCTTTCTTGTTTTACATGGTCGGCGTAAAATTTCTACAGAGTTTCAGGTGTTTCCAGACGAATGACCACAAAGACCTTCTCTTTCGAATTTAATAACAGTTTCTAGACTTTCTAGAATTTGCCCTGACCTTTGTCTAGTAAATTTTATGTTTCATATAATCCTACAATTTCGGCTTTGATTATCTCAGCTTCCTATCAAAAACATAAGAGTTACTAGGTTCTAAGAATCGAGCAGGCAGCAAAGTGTTGTTGAAACGTTGTAGTTAGGAATAGAAGTAAAAACTTCATTTCCATATTTGGAAAATTGTGTGTTGGAGGTTTGAAGTTGTAATATTATTATACTGTCGAAATTATTGTCTTATTCTCACTCCCACTCACAGTTTCATTAGCTTCAATAATAATTTTAAAGTGTGCAAAAGTATTTTACCCTCTGTCCCGTTATGACAGAAGAAAATATCGTAAAGCGGAAGCTACAAAACGGCATACTTAATACTACTGTATACTAACTCTGCACAACTACTTTAGTATAGCCGATTCATACCTACATAGTAAACCAACACATTATTTTGTTTAGTATATCAAACTAATTAAGTGTCTGATACATTTATGAAAAAACTTGTAATTTTTACCTCTTATTTATGCGTTTGTGAAAATTGGAATGATAAATACAAAAGAAAATTGAAGTATTCCCACAACAGTATAGAAGAATTAAGGATGAACATTGTCGGGCTTACGACCGACCTTACACTCGAGAAACATTCGCCATTTCAGTTCACCCCGGCTGGGATTCGAACCCATACCTTCGTCTCGCTTAGTAGGGATCATATCCACTACACCCCGAAGAGCGACGGCTGTGTTGTCGAATTTCATGTACATTAAGTACCTATGTATTGTTGCATTTCTAACTGTTGAAGGGAGAGGGTGGTATTTTTAACACACCCGCCATCTTTTTTATTGCTTAGCTGAAGAACGTAGTTCACAATCAACTTCGCTAATGGCAGGAGAGGCAACTACGTACCATATTTATGTTTTTCACACAAAAGAAAATCTCTATCTTTATTAAATCGACATTGAAAATACACAAATCAATTTGCAGACGAATCGGTTTGTTGGTGAATCGAACGCAAAACCAAAAAATGTTGCACAAGTAAATTAAACGCCTCATATTATTGAACTTTTTATTAGATGGCTTGTCCTACATATTGGTTGAAAAAACAAAATAACAGCAGATCCTGGAATATGCTCTTTTAGTTTAGTTGTAACTACATACCTACATTATTTATTCATCCATACAGCAATTAAGATGACAATTTAAATTTTGACAAAGTAAATATGTCACGTGACAGGTGATTCACAAAATGACAAGAATAATATGACGAATTCTATCTACGTACTAACAAATGTAAATACTCCCACTTAAATAAAGTTAGGACGGTTGAAGAGGATTGGTTAAAATAATGTCAACATTTTGGTAACGCAAAAGGGCTGTTTAATTCCAAGTTTTGACCCTTGAAACTGTAATTTAAAAAGCAATCTTAATTATTTATTGAGATAGCCATTAAAATATCACGTAGGCACCTGCCCACATAAATAAAACAGTTTGAATCACATTAACCTCATGCCTACACATTATCTTTAGATACTAGTCGCCATGTTATAGTAATAAACCAAAGTCTGAGTTGTTTCGTTTTCTACATTGAAAACTGATTACCCTTTGGATGTTTATATTATTCATAGTGTTAAAATATTTCACGTGTACACCTGCAGTGTAAGTCAGTATGTATGTACTATGTACCAACCTACGTTATTTTCTTTATCATATTAAAAGATACCCATATTACCTACACATAGTTTTGGTAGATTTCAAATAATAGTGTATGCCTCATCCAGTTTCTCAATTTTCCAGAGCTCTGAATATTGTCAGACATACGTGTTCATGATGACAATGCAACATTGAATATAGATCCACTAGTAGGTACTTAATAAATTGGCAATAAAATTGTAAAAGAATTTGCCAGTCAGCATCGTCAATTTAGATTTATTTTGATAATTTTGTCTCATCCTACATCACCCCTCAGGTTGGAACTAATATTATATGTCGAATATGCGCGAAGAAACGTGTGAACAAAGCGTTAGAGAAAATTATGAAGAAGTTAGGTAACCTTTTCCAAGTTGCACAGATATAAGTAGGTAGGTAGGTTCCAACCAAGTAAAATTTTATTTAGAGATACCTAATAGGTATAAGAAGTATCGCTCTGCCATTTAAGAATAAATTGTTGAATAAACTCGACTACTACAGTCAGTAGTAGCCTAAGTATCTACTACTTAAATAAGTTTTCAGTAATAATTCACATTGAGACATGAAATGAATATGAAGTAGGGTAACGACGAGCAAATTATTAACAAGTATGTATACATTTGCCTAAGTTTTTGTTACGATTCATCAGTCAAGCAGCTGAAATGAAACAGTAGGTATGATAATAATAATTAGTCATACATGAAGCAGGTAATTGGTCGTATTAATATCTTGTTTTATTTTCTGTATTAAAATTGTGCCGCACTCTTTCATTGACTCCAGAATTAGTAGGTAGGTATACATATTGCCATAATATATAAGTTCTGAAAAGTGTTGATAAATAATAATTTGGTAATACGTATTAGGCTGTCAAATTCTCGCAAACGTTGTGTTTAAAAAGTCGATTAAACTGAATTAAACTGTCTACAAACTTGAAATCGTGTGTTATCGATTATTACTATACCGCACTTGAAACTCTTGAAAGTAGTATCTGAAGTTTTCCAACATACCTCATACCGTTCGAGTAAAATTATATTGTAGTCATTTGAGGTGGTTAAGATATCAATGGCCTGTTGAGAGTTTTACCTTCATACCTAAGTATTAAAATTGGCTGATTGACTGAATGGTCGGTAATTTTCTAGCCGCAAAATTAATACAAACTTTGCAAAATAGTGTTTCTTTATCAATTTTTCAGATTAATGATCTTCACCGCACAACCAACTCAAATCTCTGTAGTGGTGTTTCTACTAAAGATTTATTCATTATTTAACTTAGAGATATGTAGGTGGTTGACATTCCGATAAAAGAAAATGTTAAATAGTCCTGTCAAGATAAAAGGCGATAATAATTTATTACTCTAAGCCCCGTCTCATCTAACAGTAGGTACGTATATATTGGGTGTACACCTAATAAGAAATAATATTGCTATAATAAAGAACTTCGTGGCGTTGGTTGCTGCTGCTGTAACTTCATATAATTTATATTTGTACTTACATTCAAATATACATAAGCATGATAACTATAAGCTAAAGTTGCTTACTTTCCACCATTACCTAAAATAGATGCATTACCTCTTACCCTGGTAATGCTAAGTACGTAATATAAATCAATATGTAGACGAAGAGAATATACATATTTAATGCAAAACCCTCTTGCATTCGAGAAACTTACTTTTAATACAATTTATTATTAACACTTTTTCAAATATATTTGAAAATAGTCATTATTAAAGTTAATCTTTCTGCGATGGAGAAATTCGCAGCAGAGCTCTAGAGTTTTAAGAAGGCAGGCGATCATTACAATGGCTTGGCTTGGATGATCCTAGGGAATATCTTCGGGGAATACCCGCAAGTCTACCATTCTATTTAAAAGGATCTTTGTATATCTGGCTGCCACACTTTTTTTACGCTTCGAGTGTCTTGTAAATGTCAGGTGTTTACAAAACATCCATAAGACGTTTTTCATTCAATGAGGTTCACTACACATCTGAATATCACATTGATTTTCCACAGAGTGAATGTTGTGTATTTCTAAAACATGGCATTAACTGGCTACCCGACCATTGGAATATGGCCTGAAAATAAATATTGGAAAATAAATTCAATAAAATAAAATAATTCTCAAATTATTGAAGATCATGAAATGCTGTGAAAATTTAGAATAACATCTGCGATAATATAGCCTGTGTCCAAACGTCACCGGTTTTTGGAGAAAAAGCTTTTCCTAGGAGATGCCGTCATGATGAGGGGATCCAAGGGTTGTATGGCGTCGTGTGTGGTGTCGTATGAAAGGGCGTTGAAAAAGAAATTCAGATCTTAAGTCACATTTTGTCCAGCTCATGCCTAAAAAGTATGCCGGGCTGGTTTGTCAAATTTGCCGTTCCGAAGCACGGGTAACTCAGCTAGTAATACTATAAAATATCCAATACAGACAACTTCAGAATGACAAAGTCATTCAAAATGGTAGGAACTTGAGAGATATAAAATCTGTTAGTAAAAAAAGAAAAACTGTAGAAGCTATTATACAATTTCCCCAAACCACTCTCACCTGCAACAAAAAGGAAGGAAAATTTTACGTTTTCTCTTTTATCGTAGGAAAAACAAAAGTAAATTTCCCGCAGGTACTTGTACCTCCACATTATTATACTTATGTGTTAGAAATGTTCAATGATACGAATGTAGGTAACTCGTGTATGTAATTAATGACACGCATGTATTCAACTTACTGTAAATTTCCTTTGGGTGGTTTCAAAATAATCTCTTCAAAAGCAAGAAAGAGAAAAAAGTTCTTCCTACACACTCAAAATAATAATACATTGTATTATATTACACACAAACATAATGTTAAATATTTGTCGAATTATTTCCGATCAACACTTTTTCTCACATTAGTTAGTTGAGTCTGAATCTCTCGATAATTTCGGCAGCTTTTTGAGAATGAAAGGAAAAATAAAATCTAAGTTATAGAGAATTCTTATTTGCCTATTGTTCTGATACCATAAACATATTATTTGCATTCATGAATATTTTTTCTGTTTCAATTTTACCAGCGTCTTTTTATTTTTCGTAGTGTCGAATCTCTTTTATTGTGTCAAAACTATCGGGTTTATCGTAATCCCAGAGCATTATTCATAATATATTGAAGCTAGGTACCTAAAATATAGCATTCATGTCTATTATTATTTCATTTTACTTCATTTTATTACTACACATAAGATGCATTAGCACACAATACATTCATACATTTGTTGCACACGTATTGGATTGTCGTATACATACCGTACATACCATCACAGTCCAGATCCAGAGGACGTCCACAAGCCACCTGGTGGACAAATATCGAAAAGGAGCTTAGGGACCAACAGCTTACTAGTGGGATGGCACAGGATCGTAAGGTCTGGCGACTACGTACCAGAAGGGCCGACCCCAGATAAACTGGGAAGAGGCAAGAAGAAGAAGAAGAAGAAGTATTGGATTGTCGTACGATGAAAAAGGTAGCAACAAGACATGGGCCAGGTGAATATGGCCACTGTTGGGAAATACACTATGAACATAATAGCCTCATAATCGACTAAATAGATTTTTTTTTTTTTTTTTTTTTTTTTTTTTTCTCTATCGTCCGTAGGCCCATTCGGGCACCTGGACTCGTCAATTTTTACAATATCATTTCATTACAAACAAAGTATCGCAAACAATATCATTATCAGATCAATGCCAATCAGAGTGTAAAGGGCTCTGATTGACATTTCGTCATACACAAAATCAATTTTTCAACATATCGTCAACGGAATAAAATTCTTTGTCAACGAGGTACTTCTTCACCCCTCCGCGGAAGGCCGTATCATCCAGTGATTTCAACTCCCTGGGGAGCGCGTTTAGCATCCGCACACTGAGACACACGAAGCTCTTCGATGTCTTCGTTAATCTATGCCTTATTGGTCTTATATTGTCTTTTGACCTGGTATTGTAGTTATGGTACTCTGAGTTCAGGGGAGTATTATGAATATTTTTGCGGGCAAAAAGTAAACACTCTAAAATGAACATGCTGGGCATGGTGAGGACTCCGAGTTCCTTAAAGGAATCTCGACAGGAATCTCTCGGATTCATACCCAGCATGGTTCTCACTGCTCGTTTCTGCAATATAAAAACTCTATTCGCGTCAGCCCCCCTCCCCCAGAATAGTATACCGTATGACATAATGCTGTGGAAGTATGCGTGATATACAGACTTTGCAGCATCAAGTCCACAGGTTTCGCGTATTTTTTTTATGGCAAATATAGCCGAATTTAATCTCTTACAAGGCATCTCAATGTGCGGAGACCATTGAAGCGTCCGATCAATTGTTATCCCGAGGAATTTATTTTTGTCAACTGTTTCTAAAGATTGACCAGAAAGTGTGTCCATCACCGGATCCACCCCCAACGGTCGCTTAAGAGAGAAGTGAATAGCACTCGTTTTCGTCATATTTAGTGCGAGGCCATTGTCGCCAAACCACTCTCTCACCCCGTTCAGCAATGTTAAGGCCTTCGTCGACGCATCCGTTTTGTTTTTGTTTTTTAGTAGCAGGGAGGTATCATCAGCAAACATTACAATAAAATTATTCTCATCAACACTGTTAGGCAGATCATTGACATAAATAAGGAACAATAATGGACCCAATATTGACCCCTGCGGTACTCCAAATGCATTAGGAGCTGTTGTAGATCTTACATTGTTAATTTCCGTTAGTTGGGATCTACTATTAAGATATGACTGAAAGAACAGTTTTTCGTTATCTCTTACCCCGTAATAATCTAGTTTTTCTATAAGAATTGAGTGATCTACACAGTCGAATGCCTTAGAGAGGTCACATTGGATACCGTAAGCATCCCATCCCCGGTCAAATGCCTCCAATACCTGTTCCAAGAGCGATGCAATGGCATCAGTGGTATTTTTCCCCCTTTGGAAACCGTATTGCTGAGGGTGTAAGATATTATTATGGACCAGGTGATGAGTGAGCTGTCCAGCGACAATAGTCTCGAAAATTTTGCTGAAAACAGGCAGCATTGAAATAGGTCTGTAATTACTGGGATCAGATTTTAAACCATTTTTGTATATGGGGATGACTCTTGCTTTTTTTAGTTGATTTGGGAAAATTCCTTCTTCCAAGCAGGCATTTAAAATACTGGCCACTGAAGGTGCCAACTCCAATATAATACGCTTAAGCAAATGAGTTGTAACATACCACAGATCAGCGGAGTGTTTACTCTTGATCTTCCTACAAGCATCAACTATATCTTTTTCGGTAATTTTTTTAAACCTAAAAGCCTCAGTTACTTTTCTATTTAAGTCCATGTGTTTTAGAGCTGTGCTAACAGAGGAGTTTGAGGAACCGGTTAGCATTGCTGTAACATTTACAAAATAATTATTGAATTGGTTGGCTACATCTAATCCACTTGAACCCCTACACGGTAAACCAAGATCATCATCGCTATCTTTATTTTTGTTAGACCTACCAGTCTCCTCTTTTATGACATTCCACGTAGTTCTTACAGGGTTACTTGAGTTTTTAATCCTATTTGTCAAAAACATTTTTTTAGCCACAATACAAACCTTCTTGAATATCGAACTGTATAAAGTTACAAAGTTTTTCAATTCCTCCGACCCATCATTTCTTCTTATTTCGTATAAACTAAAAAGCCTCTGCCTAGATATTTTGATTCCCGGCGTAGTCCAGTTATCAAATGTTTTCTTTGTTTTACATTTACTATTTTTTAATGGTAGATGTTGATCTAGTTCTAAAATGATAGTTCGGAAGAAATCGTCAAATAGTGCGTTAGCGTCTTTATCTAGAGTTGTCAAATGATTCAAAGATAATTGAACAGATTGCCTAAAATTATCTATCCTGTTTTCAGTACACAATCTTCTAGTAACAATAGTAGGTTTTGATTTATTTGTAGCCTTGTTAGACTTTACGTGCACTGTAATAGCCTGACCACCGTGATCGGATCTAAAAAAGTTGGCAGGCCTAGCATCCTGGAATACAAGATCTGTGAACATATTGTCTACACATGTCGATGAAGTTGGAGTTACTCGTGTAGCAAAAAATATGCTACGTGTCAACATAAAGCTATTCATTAAGTCCACAAGACAACAGCCGTCCCTCGAAAGCGTGTTATTCAACAGATCAATGTTAAAATCACCACACACTACAACCCGTTTATCATTTTTGTAAGTTAATTTATTCAGAGCGCTTTCTAGGATAGGAAAGAAATTTTCAAGGGTACCTGCCGTTGACCTATAAACCACAAGAACAATAAAACTATCAAACTCTACACAGCTGAGTTCACACTGCTTTTCTATAGACAAACTTACAATATCTGGTCTATTCTTGGATTTATGACTCCTCTCTACCATAATAAGAGTACCACCACCGGTAAATGTTTTTCTACAAAAACTACTAATAATATCATAATTAGACAAAACATAAGTGGGTATCTCGTATTCACTAAGCCAAGTTTCGCTAATGCATAGCACGTCAATATGTTCATTTTCTATAATAGATGTGTGGAGTTCGTGACACTTTCCACGTAAGCTTTGAGCATTCTGATGAGCAATAATCAACATTCGGGAGCCATTCGATATATTCTTTTCAGTGTGCAACTGGACTCCCCGTTTTGATCCCCGTCTAAAAAATTACTACCACTAAATAAACCTGTGCTTTCATTGGACTCAGATGACGTCCCCGACACTATTATAGGAACTGTTATTAGGGTACTTCTTCTTTGCAGTGGATATTTTATCATATATTTAATATTTTCCGCCAGAGATACTCCCCTGCCGTTGTTAATCTCAATAATTTTTACGTTTTCATAAACATTTGCCAATTCATACAATCTACAATTAATCCTATATCTAATATCATTTTCAATTTTATCCTCCTTGTTTCTACATTTATGGTATATCATAGTAGATATCCACAACGCTATTCCCCTCTCATGTGCCTTTTGGACAATTTCATTAATACTTTTTAAATAGTGTTTGTCACATTTGCTTCTTTTATCACTACCACCAATCAAAATAGCTATATCGGGATCATTTGCTACCTTTAACACACTATCTCTCGTAATAGTTTTGGTAAAATACAAACGAGCTGTGCAATTCCAAAACTCCTTATCCCAATTTTTTGATGGGCTGTTGAATACTTTATAAATCCCAATGAAAATATCATTTGAAAATTTATTATTCGCCCAAAATTTATTTCAATCTCAATTCTCTGTCCATCAAAATCAAGAAAGAAATATGTATGTATCATCTACATGATAAAGCAAAAACCAAAAGTAATTCTGAAAATACTTATAAGTACGTAATTTTGTTGATAAAAAAATTGGTTAAAAAGAGTTTTAGGGCTGCACGACTCAAATGATCAACATCTGTTTAAAATAATTACAGTTATATATAATGTAACTCGTCTAACCGTAAATTGTGATGGTCGGATCTCTGCGATGAAGATGTTGTGTTTTTATTAAACATCTTATAAACATAAAGATGTAAAAACCTTTGTGTTTATCTAAAGTGTACACAGCGTAATATACTCAAGAAATTCTCTATTAATATACTCGTTTTAAGCAACCATTACAAGAACCAGCCTTTGTTGAGTATAATGTTTTGCACATAACAATCTAGCCACTTATCCGCACTAGAAGCCATGGGCATAACGTCAGACCTACGATATTGTATGATGTACTTACTCATAATACTCTCATTCCTTCACTTGACCGCGCATATTTAGGAAATATCTTTTGATATTAGCGTTACCCTGCTTCCTCATATTATCCATCGTCCGCCGTCCGGTTTGCCAGAGCTGCTAATCCGCCTCTGCATTATTTATCGTAGTTACCAAGTGCCTGCAAGCTTCGTTCGCCATATTTCATGCAACACACAAATCAAAATGAATGAAAAACACACACAATGAATAATACACACATAACAATAAATAAATAAATCTCTGCCACTTGCTGCTCCACCATCACCGGATATCACAATAATATGCTACCAGTGTATTAGATGCTTGTCACCCGATTACAGTCGATATGGAGTGCCTGACTAATGCATCATAATATTGAGTTTTTTGTTAATATAGTACCTAGGTATATCAGAAACAAGACAAAATTTAAGGAGTACCTGTAGCATTTACTCGATCAGTATTATAATTTAGTTGGTCGGTAGCTGGGTGGACCTAAAACACGAATGCAGCAGAGTAGTTTGGTTGAATTTATCGACGAACGTTTCACCAAGATTTTCTAAACAGGGATTATTTTATCTCTATATTATATACATTACACAGTACAAGGCATGGCCTTGAGCGTTTCTATTACAGATATACATGAGAATATAAATAATGTATGAGATATAAGCAAAAGGGTTTTCATCGGTTCAATTTTACATTTTTGCTTCGTCGATGAGAGCGGCTCGCGTGAGTGTGAAGACAGGGTCGGCACTCGCGTGCCAGGGTCTCAGACGTCACGCATTTTGGCTCACATTATTTATTATGTACGATGGCGTTAATGACCAACTTTCCGCTGCACTAAACGAGAAGAAATACTATCTAACCTCACATGGATAAATTTATTAATCGTTATGTCGGAAAAAGGATGTGAGAATCGAATTATAGCTTTTGGCACAAACAATTAAAACCGTGATAAATATCTACCCAGAATCGATATCACTATAACGTTTAATATTATTGTGTTGGTCGGTACCTTGATAGCTACTTGTTGGTACGAGTATTACTGTTTTCATAGGAACGAAGAATAATTTAACAGTCCAGTTCCAAAACGGCTTCAATCCAATATTTGGCGCTATTATAATCTATTTGGAAATAATATAACGACATAATATATTTCATGCAATGACGTCACAGTTCCAAATCTTTTTCAATCATCCAGTCGCCAAGCTGCACACATTTTCGAAAGTTATTTCATGCTCATCCCACAGATTGATAGCATTAATAATAAATTTGTATCAATGGACCGTATTCTCTTATGTTATGCGTATTGCGTACCTATCTAAACATTTTTCTATTTAGGTAAAAGTATTGTATGTTTACCGTTCGTTTTGATAATTTGGACTTCATTTATGTAGTGCTGTGAGATAATTGTAAGGAAAAAAAATGACATAGTAACCAAAGAATGATATAACAGAAAAAAACAAAAGTATTCTTAAATGCATTTAAAAGAAACGGAGTGAGGGCTAATTGTAACTCCTCGCCTCAATTACAGGATTTATAATTCTGTTTCTAATACTTAACCTTTAGCTGATGTCCTGCCTTAACTATAATTTAAGCACCGTGGTGGAGTCTGAGAGACGCATATATTTAATTAGGTATAAAAGGTACTAAATACATAGATATTAATATTTTGTTTACACATTAATAAATGTTGGTCTTCCCTAAAAGTAAATTAGTGGTAAAAGTGTAAATAAAATGTGCACATAATTATATAATTAGTATTTATTACGAGGACTATAAAATGACAAGCAAAATTAATACAGTACACAATAGATGCCCTCTAGCTAAAACCAGTCTTAAAACTGTGGAAAAAAATATTGAGATCTCTTATTTAAGGACCAAATAATTAAAATTTGTAAACAACATAATAAAAGAAACATAAAATAAAAAATCCACAACCACTGAACATAGTTTATATTTACTAAACAACGAACTAAATCTTTATCACTCAATGGATCTTTTCGGCTTCTTTGTATATGATCCGGTATTTCTTCACCTACAGATAATTTCCTCTTGCTTCTACTCTCTTTATAGGAAGACATTCTGCAAAATTAAATAATTATAATAAAAAATATACCTTTTACACCGTTGAGGCGTCTATAAGACACTATAGGATAACTGCTATATTATCTATCATACATAAACTATGAGGTGGCGTCTATTAGACGTATTAATAAAATCACATAAACACTGACCTGGCGTCTGTGAGACTACGATAGCGCAGCACGGGAACACCGCAAGATGTGGGCAAATGCAGCGACAACTGATTAGTAGATCGAGATAAACTAGGAAGGTACTGAGACAGGCGGGGGCGGGTGGGGAAACATGGCCAGATGCGCAGGAAAATTGAAAACGCTGAGTCTATTAGACGCATACGACATCAGCTAATGGTTAATTTATATAATACTTTCCCAACAATAAATATATAGGTTTTATAATATTCAAGTAGAGGTACAAGAATAATTATCAATTGTTTATAGGCCTCAAATTAGGCACTTGGACTCGTTTATTTAAGTCAGTAACAATATGTTTCAAAAGGCAAAGGTAAGTTTATAATATTATTCAAGTAATTAAGTGTTATTCATCATGATAACTTACTTGTTTGCAAAACCCTTCATACATGGAAGATAGGGTACGTAAGAACAAAACATTTTACAGGTTACCTATGTAAAAGCAAGCAATTTCGAAAAATATATATCTAAGTCTATCGGTGGCATAGAGTTTTCTCAAAAATACCGGTGCCTTTAGTCATCGGAAATGCACAAAATGCTGTAAATTTTAGAGTTCTTTTAGTAGTCTCATTTGTATGCGGAAGCAAAGCAGACAGATTAATGGACAAACCTACTCGCGAAGTTAAATTTTAATAGTGATTACAAAATAATAGATATCCTACGTAGATTAAAAATAAACTTTGTATCTCCTTATAAGTACATAAAATCCACGTAATCTACGAATCCGTAGTCGACAAGCAATTGATACGCTGGCTCTGAAATGTGTAGATATTGTCGTAAATTCGCAGGACTTTTTAAACAGTTCTAGTAAATAATATATTGGCTTAGTTTGTCCATGAAATTGCACAAGTATTTCACGATTCTTCTGTATTGTAAACCTACGATATTATTATAATTAAAACGGTTCCGAAATTGAACCCCACGACAAAAGTAGTTATCCATAATTTATAATACGTATACCCATATGTTTGATTTCATTTCGTGGGTACTGAGTAGGTATATGGCATATCTGTAGAATTGATTTCCCAGAGGCATTAGTTTCTTACTAATAATTTCACAAGTCGAAGGAATATGTTAGTTCGTGAATATTGCATGCATGGTTAACTAAAAGGATATAGCCTGCTATAACGTGAGTAGGTACTTTCAATATATCGTATTATTAGAAACATAGTTCGATTCTATTGTGTGGGCAATCTGTTATAACCAACAAATCATTTTATATTGAATAAACATTAGTTGTTTGTTTATCAATATTATTAATATCCAATATAACGTTGATTATTATTTTGTTTTCCGAAAGTCTTTCACATTTCAACGTTATCAAATATAATATTTACCTTCTTGTAGTGTAGAGTAGGTTTAAATATAGCTAGCGGGTATTATAGTTTGGTTGCGGTAGTGCACATCAGTTTATTACAAAAATACTTCAAATTGTATTAAAGTGTTTCATATTAATTGCCGGCAACTAAGTGGGAAAAGTTTATCTTGTAAATTATGTTTATACAAATAATGCATTCACTTTTCTGTACTACGGAAAGTTGAACGAGAAAACAGTTTATGGTACCTAATAATGATTTAATCTATGAGGTACATTGTAATAAAAACCCAATAATCTGTCCGCTTTAGTACTTTGTTGCTATAGGATTACAATATTTCATACAAATTATTGTTAAAAATAAAACAAGAACATTTTTTGTTCAGAACGAGCCAGGTGGTTTTTGAACGACTGCGCTTCCTTACACTTCTCTCAACTCGATCACCAGTTTACCTACTATTGTCTAAATATATTAATAGGCATAAAATTTCATAAGACTACCTAACTTTTCGTTTGCTGAAGGAAACGATGACTCATTAGTTTTGTATTATATCGATATAAAATAGGCATCCAGAAAGTTCATAACTATTTTGGATAACACAATGTACTAAATATTTTAATCAATAGATAAATAAGTTCAAACTTCATTAAATCATTGTTGTATTAAATAGGAACTTATTAAGTACCTACTAACCTATCTACTCTACTAAACTATTCATAGATTGAGCGATGATAACCAGCAAGTAAACCTATCACAATCTTATTATTGTCCGAGGCAGTTATATGTATTCTACAATCTACTCCTAAATAGTAAAATGATAGCTTTACACATCTAAACCCTACGATACGGCGTCCTGTTATATGGAAGTTATGTTGAAATTCCTAGGACTATAGGAAATTTCTTATAAAACACATTCGAGTTTTACTGGGTAACAAACCTAATTTAATGAATTTCTTTAATTGACTTCATTTCTCAAAAAGAATTAATCACCATACTAAACATACTCCAAAGACTTCTTCTTCTTATCATTATTGTACTAAATTAAAAGATAAGTTTTAATAAATAAATAAATAAATTACTTAAATCTTTATTGAAAAAAAAAAGTTTCAAACGGCGGGTTTATTACCGTAAGCGATGTTTGCTAACCAACCACTTGTGACATTAATTTGATATACAAAATAAATAAAACTTACATACGAGTGTATGAAAAAGAAGAAAATATGAATAAATATAAAAAATAAATGCAATACTTATACCTACATAAAAATACATATATAAATAAATAAGTGGATGGGATGAAGGACAAGGAAGGAACCACGGGATTGTCAGTTAGATGGATTATTTATGGAAAGGTAACATGATGTTTCAGTTTACTTTTGAAAGAAAGAATACTTGGAGCTAGTCTGATAGGAAGTGGAGGGTTATTCCATAATCTAGCCGCGTGTGTAGTGAAAGAAGAAGTGAAAAAAGATGTGTGATGTGTTTCAACAAAATGGAAAAAAGTTTGGGGTCCAACGGCTGAAAAAATCGCCTGCTCATATTTCGTTATTATTCGATTAGTCTTTTTCTCGTTTTTTCCAGGAGTCGTCATCCCACTAATTTATTAGGTCTAATGGTTCTCACGATGTATCTTTTGAATAATTTTACAGAGACGTAATATGAGGCAGTGTTGTATGTTTGATCAGGATAATTCCTACTTCATCCGGTCGAGAGAAATTCGGTAAATTATATTGTTAGGATTCACAGATTTTCCTTAGCCATTGTTTACTATTGAACAAATTTTGATCACCCGTAGTAAAGATAATAATGTATAGGTACTTGTACATATCTATATCTCAATTCTATAGGATTAATCAGGAATAGTAATTACTTTGTAGTACTGACTTTGTCTTAGATTAAGGCAATATCTATAGAAAAAATTGACTGAAACAAAGCGACGCGTAATTTGTGAATTTTAAACCTATTAAGTAACCATAACCCGAAGTAACGCAATCAGCCCGGAGGTAAATAAATACATAGGTACTAAATAGGGTGGTATTTGTAGTTAGTTCTACTCGCAATACAACCAATCGTCATCTATAAAAAAAAATCGTCGAGTGTTATACCTATCTAAATTGATTTAATAACTTTGCTTTATATTAATAACTTTTTCACACCTGGCTGTACATCTATGGTTGAGGAAGTACACAATAATAAGAATGATTATTGTTGTATGTATGGTGTGTTGGGCTCCACTTGACTGTATGATCTTTATGTTGTGTTGTCTTTATCTGTCAATTGTTGTGATACAGTGTTGTTTGTAATGTTATTTTCTTATTATAATTATATGTGAGTTTGCTTCTCCCGACACAGAATATTCCTAGTGGGGGAGGCAAACATAAACAATGGATATCAAATGTTAAGATCCAATAAATAAATAAAGGACATAAATACATCACTCAAAATGTGCGTGTGTAAATATTTTTTGTAGTTAGTTTTGTTTAAACGCGTAGGCACTTAATTATCCAACATTTTTTACATCATTTTTAAAGTATGTATGTTCTAAACTCCGAAGGTCAGTTGTTACTTTCCTAGTTCCTATTATTTATTTAATATGTCCAGGATTTTGTAGGTTTTGGTTTTAATGACACTCTTATGAATATAAATGAGTTCGTAGAATAAACCGGACTTTATTTTATAATATTATACGAACCAAATAAATCCAATTTCAGTTCATAGAATTTAAGGTGAAAAAAATGGCACTGAATAAAAAAAACGACAGTTTCGTTGACCCCGACCCTTAACAGAAATGGAGAGGAGAATACAAAATGTTACGAAATCAATTATTTTATGAAACACAAAGAAAATCTTAAATACCTACACATACCGTGCACATTACATTTTTTTAAAAGTGCAATGGCTTTCTTGTACTTACACTTCAATGAAAGTCAAAAGTTTGTATCTCAAAGTGCAGAATACATCTTCAAAATCGAGATTTAAACCCGGAAACTCCTAATTATTAGTCTGCGCTACTTTTCCAACCGAGTAGGTACTCAATAATTATTTTCTTATACATTTCTGAACTAATAAGTTTGTGAGCCTCTGTAAAAAGTGTTGAAATATAACATTATGCAACAACATACTTGTCATACCAAATTATTCATTTTATTGAAATATTGCAAAATTATAATAATCGTTAAAATATTAGAATTTGTGTTAATGGGTAGGTACCTACGTATGTTATTCAAATATTGCTAATCTGAGCTATTGTTGAAAATAATAGGTGGGTACTTACTGAACTATTAAATTCTTGCTTTGTACAATGTTGCAATAAATTTAACATTTTAAAATTTCTGTATAGTTTCATAAATAACAATGATGATGCCATATTACATATACATTATACGTAGATATTAATATGTGATACACGATAGATTCATTAGTTTCAATACAAAAACGAAACAAAGTGAATTTATGTTATTTTCCGAATGAATTAACAATACATAGTACGATGGAGTACAGAATTGTTTCCATCTATTTAACTGTAGTATTTCTGTAATAATTTAATACTCATTATGGGTTAAGTTTTATACACTTACTTGGTTAAAAAAAAAAGGTGAAACCTAGTGTGTTTCCTAGAACCGTTGCCATCTTTCTTGAAGAAGCTGGCGAAATGCTATAAGAGATCTGAATATTAATGCTCGTATCTTCCTGAAAACTTTGCGGAAACTTTTCTCAGCTTCCTCCTCACCAAGCCAGCGCTGATCATACGAAGTTTGATATCTCTAAAGGACGTAACATATTTTGGAAATAATAATACTCGTATTTTATCCGAGTAAATGAATCGAGTATCATGTTCCCTTTTTTGATAACACATAATATACTGATGTATTCTGTGGATAACCTCTAACGTCAGTTACCTATATCTACTCAGTAAATTTGTTATACTTAATATAAAGCAAATTGTTTTTGTAGATACACCCACATGTGAAACGTAATAAGAACGTGCGTGTTTGCCAATACTAAATATAGAGATTAATTAATAAAACAAATCATTAATTGTTACTTGATTTCCAATCAACAGTAAATATGGTTCTCATAAAAAAACTTTTTCTTTATTCATTTAGTTTAGGCATACATACACAGGACAGATACATACATAGATTTTTAACAAACTAACATAAACACAGGAGTAATCCATTCCACACTTACATGTACAGTCATATAGATAACTGAAAAAAATATCTCAACTTAAGTAAAACATACATAATAAAATGAGGAGGGAAGGAAAGGTTTTTAGGAGTGAGTGAGAAGGGTTTACCCGGACTGTAAGCATTGCAGCACTGAGCACCTGCTTCTTAAGCCGCTGAGATGTAATAGTGAGCACATATATGCCTTGAATCAGAAGCTGGTGAGTTAAAGACACACTTTGGATTCTCGGTTTGTTATCATTGTCAATAACAATTAGGTGCTATCTTGATTGGTAAGATCTCAATCTAATCCTACAATACCTATATACGCAATAGCGTCGGAAACGAATGATTCCATCTTAATTATTAAGAAAACATGGATATATTCATGCAGTTATATACTTAAGTAAGTACCAATAAAGACATTCCCTTTAAATATACTAGTTGTGCCATGAGTACGAGACCACCAATCATTTATACCATTACCTACTTTAGTTACTGATTTCACAAAATTCTAGATAATACAAAAATAGTACAAGTTTTTATAAGATTGTTTTACTATTTTTAGAGTTGTATAAGCTCACATCAGCTATGGTTGATGTGATGAGAAAAGTAGGTACAGTCCGTCAGGGATTGAGAGTGGATAGATGATAGAGGTCTCTTTCAGGGTTGGGTTTTATGATATGATTGATGTACATACACGAAGATACCTATTTACAAGGCAGCATAACACAATATTCAACGTAGGTAGATAAATACTAAGACAAAATATTATTACCGTGTGTAAAGGAAGATACGGATACTGAACTTAAAAGATAAAGGTTCTATAAAAAAAAGCAACTATGTTTTAGTTAATATCGACACAAAATTGTATGTGAAGTTAATAATGTTAACTAAGCTGTAAAGAATTTTAACAAAAGGTGATGAAAACAATAAGGAAGTTTAATGTTTTCGACGTGTTGGTACAAGCACTGTTCCACTATACTTACCCACTGCCTGCCTTTGATAGTGCTTAGTGCAATATAAACGAACAATTCTCAGCAGTACTGTGATTTCAAGTATTTCTTTGTTGTAGATTATCGATAATAAACAGAAGCTCGCAAAATATTTTACTGGAAAACTGGACACGAAATACTTAATTGTTGTATGAACATCGGTGACACTTTTAATAATAATTATTACAATATACTTAGGGGAGAAACAATTCTCTTTAAGACAAAACGCGGATTTTATTTACAATCAAACTACTTTACAAAAAGCTTTTTAAAGACACAACCTAATGTTTAACATTTCAATTATATTTTTATATTTTCCATTCAATGAATACTTAGTAGCGTTGTTTGTATCTAAGAATACTCGTAAATAATACTTTACAGTTATTGAAGCAAAAAAATATAATATAATGAACAATAATAAATAGAATCACATTCTTGATAGACCGGTCAAACGGTGTATTATATGTATAGCTTCATATCGGTATGCAACTACGACAATGATATTGCGTAGAAAATGTAGGTAATATTTCCCCTAATCGACCTGTACGCCAAAGCGTGTGTGACGATTGAAAAAATGAAGTATATTGTGTACTGTGTAGGGATAGGGCAATGTGACATTCTTTCTCCTGTAATGAACACTGCGTGAGGGGAAAGAATAGAATTATTATGATTTAGGTAGAAGAATAAAATAGCTTTTGAGGACCAACATTTTTAAAACTTCTTTAATACTTTTTTTCGGGAGTTCCACGGTCGAATTATCGGGAGACTTAGATTCAAATATTCAACACGTCATATCTTTACCATGGTTGAAATGGAGGGATGCTACGATCGTGATTTGTAATGAGGAAAATCTATTTAAACTCTAGGCTGTGGGCGACATTTCTAAAACAATTCAGGAAAGCAGGCTGATGCGCTAGTATGGACATTGGACAGAGCAGAGCACATCAATCACTAAATTAATATCCTCGGTAGGATGAAGGTCCTGTCCTCCTGAAGAGCTATGCGCAGGTGACCCGGGAGATAGTAAGGCGGGACATGGCGGAGAGAAGAGCCCTTCTGGCGAACCCTGAGCCCTCCCTAGAACTGTTTTTGTATAAATATTGGATGCGCTGGGAACTAGCATTCCTTCATCATCCAGGATTAATGAGAGGGAGCCATCCTTACCACGTAAGAATAATAACGCCAAGGAGAAACTATGGTACAAAATAAATGGGCACAACCTAAGTGGCTTGGCAGTGATGTTTTATGTATTTTCTTATAGCTTTTAAGCATAGAATTATATTCATGTCAGCATTATAATAGAATATTATTCCCTTCCCACATACCTGCAACAAAGTCAGGTACACATGTGTGTGAATTAATTATTTTAAGGTAAAATGTAATATATTATTTAATCCGGCTTATTAGCGGTTATCACACACTGCTCAAAGATTTACATTATAAATACTTAGGTAGATTCATTAGCTACGTAGGTATACCTATAGGCATAATGTTCTACTAAGTATTTCCACGTAATAGATACACCTAACTACCAATGTTCTATAATAATAACGTCTACTGAGTTACTGCCTACTTGTGATGCTTTCAAATAAATTATGTGTTCTTTCTCGCTTTTCACAGGTTAATTATTACACTACTTAAACCCCTCTACACTTTATTAAGGTTATACCTAATCCCTAATACTTACCTATTACGTATCCCAACATCCTTTCAGTGTGACTGTGTTCATTGTCATGACCACAATATTGTCGTTACTTGGGAATATTTTCTTACTAAAACATTTTCTCAGGTTTGAAAAATACGTAGGTAAATAAATAGGTGTTAACATTATACATAGTTATCTGCTAGAGTTTAATTATGAATTTGCGTCAACTTTGCTACAATTTTAATAAGAAAAACATGTTCACTACTGATTTCAGCACAGATAAGACCTCCCGGCTTATGATCATCAGCGTCGGCTCCTTTTCGACTTCAGAAACATCAACAATTCAGCTCGTTCAACCTATTCTCAATGCACAAGTATACCTGTTTTACAAAACTACAGTACACATGTATTAAATAGTTTTTGCAATATTTAATTAATTAACTAATTAATGATGAAAACAATTTATAATAGATTGTGCGCGTCCTTTGAATGTAAGCAATGTGAAGATCAATTATTATTATTAATTGAATAAATCTCTTTAGTTTAATTAGTTTTATAAGAAATTGTACCAGTATTAACAGATATGACTGATAAAGAAGTATAGATAAAATATATCTTAAATAAAGAACCCGTAGGAGTTTATGTTCATAATAAATTCTTAAGAAAAATCTGGTAAGCACCACTAATTGGGTATTTAAATTTAATTTAAAGTTTACCATAATAATTATAACTTGGTCCTTAAATTAGTATCAGAAGCAACAAAAAGGCGATTAATTAGAATTCTGAAACACAAAGCTGATTAGATAGTTTTGAAAACAAAATATCTCTGGAGAGTTTAGGTCCTGTTTCTAATCTAATTCCCGAGAGGTGGAGACTTTCTTAGGTGATAGATTTCAATTACTAACAATATATAAATACGATTGGTCAAAACGAGCTGTAATTTTTATATAAAAATAGCAACGAAATATCAAACGGCCAAGGTTATCAGGTATCTTTGACCGTAAGGCGTTCCTATGACAACGAGATCGAATCATTGGGAATATGAGATTGAAGTGATAATTCTTAAGTAGGTGGTTATCTCTATTTCTGACTAGGCTATAGAGGACAATCATAACAAATAAATATAAATTATATTATCTATAGTATTCTAGGAAAATTGCAGATTACGCAGCACTTCAATGAGACCAACAGAAACCAAGTTTCCCAATCTAGCGAAAACGAAATGGTTAGAAAATATTTAGAAAACGGTATGACGGTTGAGTAAGAAGAGCCTTACTTTGGACCAGAATTCCGGCGCGGTTTGGAAGGCTTCGCTTGCTGAACCAGATGCATAGTGAGGTCGGTGGTTTCACGATTTGTCTATTTCCCTACAAGCAACGTTAATAAGACGAACTTATTTATTTGATCAATCTAGAAAAAAATATTACCTATATTATCGATGTCTCATATATTTTCAGTTTCACGGATTTTACATATACATGCATAGACCTTCTTCTTCGCCCTCGCCTTTGTCCATTTACTTGGGGTCGGATCTCCTAGTACTTATCCTCCAAGTCTTTCTGTACTCCGCATCTGCAGCACGATAAAAAGAGTGAAGGTGTTTTAAATAAACACTATTAGTCATTAAAGTTTAACAATAGAATATACTTACCTCATAGTAATATGATTTTTCTTCGTCAGCTTATTTGCACGTGTTTCATATTAGAATTTTGATAAATAAATATCCATTGACAAAAGTCTATGCCATGTAAGAAATTGATAGTATTTCCTTAAAAAACTGTAAAAATATTCATAAATCAATTTCATAAAATCAGACAGAATCATTAGTAGTTGCAGGTTTTCACGATGATCCATATGTAGACTTGTTTTTCGGGTATAATCGTGTGAAGATCTGGTGATCCGACGTTTCGGCGAACGTACTGCCGCCATGGTTTGTGAGTTCACAATCCGTGACCATGGCGGCAGTACGTTCGCCGAAACGTCGGATCACCAGATCTTCACACGATTATACCCGAAAAACAAGTCTACAGACAGAATCATGTCACTTATCTTCATTATACGTAATTGCGTTGAAACAACAATGTTGACGGCAATGGAAGGTATGCCACCTATCGCGTTTATCGCATATTGTTTAGGATATGTTGATGTATTAATTGGATTATTTATTAACTTGTTTTCAATGATAGTAGTAAAGTTGGGATTTACCAAATATCTAGACCTAAATATTTAAATATAGTTACATTGTATCATACCTACTATTTTTAATACCATTATGTTCACAAACAACCTAAAAGGATGTTAACAAAACATTGTTTAAGCGTATTTATAAAATTTTATGATGAATTATGTATATGTTACCTAGTAATCTTCCGTCAAAGCAATTAAAACTTTTGAAAAAATATTCACGGCAAATAAATGCATAAAACTTGCATTTTTTAATATTATACACTCGGGCTGTGAAATAGCAAAATCCGCTTTTTTATACGCCAATTTGCATGTGGCAGGTACTCACAAACATGTCATTGTATATGTGTAGTTATGTACGTGTACGTTGTATTATAATAACATATCTACCTACCACACAAAATAGGCAAACACTTTCATATTAAACTGCCTTGCTAATAATATAGTATAAAAAATTAAAAAGCTAGAATGAACATACGTTATCGTACAAGACATACATACTTAATTATTTTATTGTGTTTAAAGAAAAGATTCTGCCCATTTCCATTTCAGGGGGGCTAGAAGCGCAGAGGGCAAGTGGGCTAAGAACCTCCTAAATTGGAGACCTCGAGATGGGAACAGAAGTGTGGGACGGCCACAGCTGAGATGGAGAGACGGCCTGGTCCGACATGTCGGTGCAACCTGGATGCAGTCTGCATAGGGCAGGACAACATGGAGGCAGATGGAGGAGGCCTTCGTTCAGGAGTGGACGGGATAGGCTGAAGAAGAAGAAGAAGAAAGAAATGAAAGCCGAAATTGAAACGGCAGGTATAATTGTCGTAACATTGTGTATTGTTAACTTGAAGTCTAACTAAATGAATATGGTTGGTTCGTACTAGGCGGATATCGGTGAAGAAGATAGGATTTAGAAGATAGGATTAGGAAAATTTTAGATACTCGTGATAATATTAGTTTTGTGAAAACTCTAATCTAATGTGACCAGGACGTATTTGAACCAAATATCCATAAACCCGATGGAAGTTAATTCCTCGATATTTATTTATTTATTTAGAAGTAGGTAGACATGTAGACATGAAGGATACTTCGCTACAAAACCCCTAATCCGGGCTTCTCCGACATATTTGGAGTAGAGGCTGTATTAGTGCTAGGGACTTAGACTGGAGTTCTTAGAAGAGATGGCGGCGGAGGAGCCCTATTATGGGTCAACGGCGGCACTCACGTCATTCAGAATGCCGACAGTCTTGGCGTCAGGTGGCAACCGGCCGTAAAAACAAACAGCCAAAAACAAAACTCTCTCCTTAAAACAAATATGAACAGAAAGAACAAAAGATATATGGGCAAACATACTAGGGCGTACCCCCGAAGCGACGAACACAAGAGATTAACAACATACGAGTCGAAATATTCTAGGGCGTCCCCCCAAAGCGACGTATCTGACAAGAACAAAGGTTCGCCACACATACGTAAAGATGTTTCTGACAAGAACAAAGGTTCGCTAGATGAAATTAGAAAAATAAGAGTTGCGACGTGGAATCTTGGATCACTAACAGGAAGGAGTCAGGAACTGACTGACATATTACGAAAAAGAAGGATAAACATCTGCTGTATCCAAGAGACCAAATGGAAGGGCTCAAAATCTAGAGAATTGGGACATGGTTATCAATTACTCTACCACGGAACGGACAACAAAAGAAATGGAGTGGGAGTGGTGCTGGATGAAAATTTCAAAAGTCGAATTATAAATGTAAGTAGAAAGAGTGATCGCATAATATCTGTAAAGATTGCCATGGACAATCAGCCTGTTTTGAATGTAGTGTCTGCATATGCACCTCAGCCCGGGTGTAGCGATGAAGAGAAGGAAAATTTCTGGGACGATATGGATGACGTGATACAGAACATGCCGACAGAAGAGGTAAAAATAATTGGTGGAGACCTAAATGGTCATGTGGGCGAAAAGAATAACATCTATAACTTTGCACATGGAGGATATGGATATGGCTCACTAAATAAGCAAGGAGAACAAATCTTGGATTTCGCCGTACGTCACTCCCTGGCCATAGTAAACACATACTTCAAAAAGAAAGATGAACACCTAATCTCATACAAATCTGCAAACAAAGTGTCACAGATTGACTATATTTTGGCCGACCACCAACAAAGAAAACACTTTAAAGACTGTAAGATAGTCCCTGGAGAATCATTGACAAATCAGCACAGAATTCTAATATCGTGCTTAAATTTGCCTAAACCAAATAAGATATTAAAGAATAAAATACAGAAAATAAAGTGGAAAAACTTAGAGGGGCCAAAGGGAAGGCCCTTTAGGGAAAATATGGAAGTATATATTACGGCTAGTCTACAGAAGAATTACAAAAGTGCTGATGATATGTGGTCAAATTTTGAAAACTACTACAAGGAACAAGCAAGAAAAACCCTAGGTATGTCAAAGGGAAATATACCAAAGGGAAAGGACCCAAACTGGTGGGATGATGAGGTGAAGGATGTGCTGAGAGAGAAGAAGAGGGCTTTTAAAAAGTGGCAAATGTCCAAAGGGGAAGAAGATCACATGAGATATAAAGAGGCTAAAAAGACAGCGAAGAGAAAAGTTGCCCAGGCTAGGGCAGAATCAAATGATAAATTTTATGAAAAACTGGAGTCGGCTAAAAGCGAGACTGAAATATTTAAAATAGCCAGGCACAAACACAGAGCGACTATGGATATCAAAGTGAATAAGTATATCAAGGATAAAAGCCAGAGATTGCTGACATCGAACGTCGATATTAATAACAGATGGCACGAGTATTACAGGGAGCTACTAAATGAGGAATACCCAAGTGAAGCACTACACACAGTAAAACCAACAGCCGGACCTATAAATGAGATTATGCAGAGTGAAGTGAAACTGGCTATATCAAAGATGAAGAATCATAGGGCTGCTGGACCGGATGAATTGCCGGCAGAGTTATGGAGGGAATTGGCACAGATGGGAGTAGCATGGCTCACTAAATTGTTTAATATGATAGTGCAGAAGGGCGGAGTCCCAAGGTCTTGGAGGCACAGTTATCTGGTGCCGTTCTATAAAAATAAGGGAGAAGTAGCACAATGTGGAAATTATAGAGCAATAAAGCTGACATCGCACACTCTGAAGATATGGGAAAGAGTGGTAAACGGACGACTAATCGAATTGACTCAAATAACACCAAATCAGTTTGGATTTACCCCAGCAAAATCAACCACAGATGCAATACACACAATCAGAGTATTAATGGAAAAACACCGTATAAATCGAGAGGATCTACACCTGGTATTCGTGGACCTAGAAAAGGCCTTTGATAGGGTGCCGCGAGAATTGGTGTGGCAATCCCTCAGAGCGCAACAAATTCCTGAACAGTACGTATCAATCATTCAGGACCTATACTATAACATCAGTACCCAGGTCAAAAGTCTAGCTGGATTGAGCGAGGCATTTGAAGTGAAAGTAGGAGTCCATCAAGGTTCAGTGCTTAGCCCGTTCCTTTTCAACCTGGTCATGGACTATCTAACTAAGGATATTCAATGTGAATTACCCTGGAGCCTACTGTATGCGGATGACATAGCAATCGCAGCGAAGACTCAACAAGAACTACAGTGCACACTATCGCAGTGGGTTGCGGCACTGGAAAGAAATGGACTGCGCATCAGTCGAAGCAAGACGGAATATATGAAATGCAGGTACAGTAACAAAGTAGAACCAGAACAACCGATATACATTGACGGAACAAAGCTACCTGAAGTAAAGCAGTTTAAATACCTGGGTTCAATGCTCACTGCAGATGCAAATGTCGATGCAGATGTCACTCACAGAACCGGCGTGGCCTGGCAGAAATGGAGATCTCTCACTGGAGTTTTGTGTGACAAGCGTATGCCAATAAAGGTTAAGGGAAAGGTATACAAGACAGCGGTAAGACCAGCAATGATTTACAGCTCTGAGTGCTGGACGATGAAGAAGACACACGAACAAAGATTACATACAAATGAGATGAAGATGCTCAGGTGGGCTGGGGGTGTAACAAGGATGGATAAAGTGAGGAATGAACATGTCAGGGGTAGTTTCAAGGTGGCCCCAATAACTGAAAAACTAAAGGAGACCAGATTGCGCTGGTACGGCCATGTAATGAGGCATGAAAACCATGCAGTACACACAGCACTAAAGCTGCCGGAGGGAAGGCGAGGCAGAGGTCGACCTAGCGCTACGTGGTGGAATAATTTGAGGAAGGAGATGGAGGATACCCGTCTGCGGGATGTGACGACTCAGGATAGAGGAGCCTGGAGAAGGATAACAAGGAGAGCCGACCCCAAATAAATATGGGAATAGGAAGAAGAGAAAGAAGAAGAGAAGTAGGTAGACATGTTTGATTAAATAAGTTGACAGATTATAGATAATTTACAATTAAAAATATTCAACTTAAACTATAACGTTTTACCCCCCTTATAGCTAGTATCTACACCTTTTGGGTTCTTGAAATTATCATTATAAATTGTCCACACTATTGTTATTAATATCAGAGTTTTGATACTATAAAATAATTATTATGATTTAATATCATATACATCTCATCTATGTAATATGTCTAAGATACTATAACGGACCGTTTTTATTGATGTTGCTCGGAATAGAATCGATAACGGGTTATTACTTTCCGATAAAATCGGCTCCGCCACCACAAAGGATTTTCTGACACAATAAGGTGATAGCAAAATAATAATACGACTAGGTATCATCATCATCATCTACCCAACTCCAGCTATTCATATATATGTACCTATATATTGTTTCATCATAATAATTCAACTTTATCGCTTGTATTTCTAACGGTGGAAAATTTTATTTCTACCATTTGTCTATTTTGATTTTCTTCTTACAACAGAATGAATTACTTTTAAGTTTGATTGCACAGAAGAGATAATGCAGAGTCATTCGTCGTGGTAGTTAGTTAAATGTAATATGTTTCATCTTCATTAAAATCGTCAAGGGAACACCATACTACTACCTAAGTATTGTACCTAATAGTTGGTAGGTACCAGTCCTATATCTATTGGGGTGGTGTTATTGATTGTTTTCCGGCGATATTGTCATAATGATTTAAAAAATTTAAGCCCTAATTTTCATCTTCTTCTTCTTCATGTGCCCTGTCGGGTCCCCCCAACGTTGGCGATCACTTGAGCGAACTTGTCTCTGTCCTGCGCCGCTCGGAACAGCTCCCCTACACTCCGGATGCCGGTCCACTCCCTTATATTTCGCAGCCAGGACATCTGTCTTCTACCGGGCCCTCGGCGTCCCTCAATTTTCCCCTTCAATATCAATTGGAGATAATTTTCATATTAGCTATTAAAAGTAGTTTTATATTAAAATCATCATAACCTAGGTATCAACACTCCATATAACTAAGAGTATCTTGCAGATTTTAAAACTAAATATGTGGGAATATACTATTATTCACAGAAAAACTTTTGCTTATCGTTGGATAGGAATAATTGATATGAAATGAAAGTAAATATATAATATGTTCACAGCTCATCGATTTATAACTGCAAATCAAAGGAAAACCAATCGTCGTCTGTGGCATAGGTACGATAAAAACACTCGTTAAATTCGAATATATCCGGTAATTGTTATTTTATTTTGTCTTCTATGAAACCTAGATTCATACGAACTATTTCACAAACAGTTTTATTTTCATAAGTTACCATACCATTTCTTGCAGTAGATTTTAGTATATAAGATAATTTAGATTTAAGGTGATTTTAAATCGAATGAATTTGTAATCACTACGAAATTTCATGTAAATAACAATATGACACATCATTATAAAACATACATAACGTTACATAACATGACATAAGACAACATTTCTTGACACAATGTTATATTTCATAATACTCATTGGATAAAACATACAGATTTATTAATTTAGTTAATTTTATTAATCGGTTATTACAGGGAAATAAAAAACGAAACTTTTATAAAAATTGTTGGTAGGCAATTACGTACCAGACGTACCTAATATGATTTTCACAATTTAATTGTTTAGATTTCGCGAAAATGTATGAAGCTGTGAATCGGTGTGTTACTCGTATTTTATACAGCAAAATTCTTCACATCGAGTAGTATTAAATGACTTTATTTTACTTTTATCTGTTCAAACAGAGGATTCGTATTAAAGAATTATTACTTCTCTTAGAGTAGATTGCTTCGCACAAAGAACTATAAAACGTCGTATGGTTAATTTTATAGTTGCATTAACACAGTTGGAAAATGATAGATAGCTATACTTACCTCAATACATACAATCCACAAACTAATAGGTATAGTTATACGTACATAAGGCAAATGTTAGTATACGTGTGAATTCGAACTATCTTAATTGGGTGAAGGAAAATTAGAATATAGGCAAATAGATATCTAGCTATGTTCATGTAGGCATATCATGAAACAATAAGGTATATTTAATTAATTGTGCATGTTTCCTATAACAAACGTACCTGCGATACCAAGAGTGTATTGCTTTATTTTATGCGCATTACTTTAAAACATTGCTCTGTGAAAATTCGTAGAGTACGAATATAAATAACGTGAAGCTTGAGAATCCTCTAGAGTGTGGCCCACAAAATTGGGCCACACTGTCTGGCCGGAAGTTCACAGAAGACACGTAAAGAAGAATGATTAATTCGGCCAGTAAATTAATTAAATTAAAATTTCGAATAAATATCTCAAAAACTCTACCTTGTTCATGTGTACCTACTTGTGATTTATAGGCAATACACATAAACCAAGCAATCTAAGGTAGTAATATTGTAAGTACGAAAATATAATAAAGGTAGAAAGTAGTGAAGTGTATGTACCTACAATTATCTACAATAGAAATGATTTTAAAGAATAACAACAACAATGTGTAGGTACTATAAGACGATGAAAGGTGTGCTGAAGAAAATTGCATTGCTGGAATAGCCTGTGAGTAGAAGACTCTCAACAACATAAAGGATTAGAGAGATGTTGTGCAACATTCAATGAATTCAATCGTCAGCATTATTGGATACCTAGTTATCTGCTCATTATAATGGTTATACAATATTATATACTCGTACTAACAGTCAATAGTTGGATTTCTTCTACGATATGAAGTACTGTGTTTTATACGTATAGTTAGGTAAAAACATAGATAGATACTTAACCTTTTCAAGATGTTTGTTTTCTACTACGATAAAATTATAATTTCTGATAATACAAGCTGGCAGATTTCGCAACTTTGCGATAAGCTCGCCCTAATGAACAAATGTTACAGCATCTACATATTACTGAAATCTTAACATATTTCTGTATTTTGTTCTCCACATTTTAATAAATTACATTGGGGCAGGTAAGTTTATCTTTTAGAATGGTTATTGAAAAATTGATCGATAATATGATATCAAAACTTAATTATTGATTCACTAATATAGACTAAAATCTCACTGTTGTTTTTAAAGCCATGAGATTTTTCTTATTTAATCAAACAAGGACTGATTTGTAATTGAACCCCTACTTCTTCTTTGTCACATAAATTTTAAAGATTTTTTATAAAAAATCGTAAGGTTACAAATGTATCTACATTATTAGTTCTAAGTTCCTCTCTGCTCAGCACAATCTCAAATTAGGTATATGAAAGCAGGGATTGACTGAAGTCAAATACCTTGCTTTCTTACTAATTTATTTTTATGATGGAGTGTTGAGTATTTGATACAAAACGTCTATTAATAATGTGTTTTGGTCGATTAAAAAAATCTATATTATTTTAGTAAGTATAAATATTACAAGAAACAGAACGGTACAGAGGTACATGACTGTTGTTACTTAAAAGAATACGCTTTGAGGATTAAGTTTCTATATTATTATCGTTTACAAATTCTTGTTTCACATTTACATAACATTATTTTTGTTTACATTTTTACCAAACAGCATACTTACACCTACGCTTTTGGTGAAAAATATATCCTTGATGTGTATGAGTACAACAATATCACGGATATTATTAAGCATGTAAAAAGCATGTAAAAGTGTTTACCTACATTTTGGAGCCCGCCTGTGAGGTTTCCTATATGATTTCTGATGGGTTGTTCCACTGTTGTTCACATACCCACTAATATGTTATTTCATACAGGTTGGTAACATAATATTATTGTATTATTTATTTTCGTTAAAATGTAAAATATCTTCTCGCGGAGTAGGCAGGGAGGGCGTCAGGACTCTAAAATGCATTATCTCAAAATCGTACATCAACATCTTAATTTCTTAATCACATTCGTGATACCTATAATACGAGTATGTTACTCGTTATTACTTCGCGCATCAGATAAATCTTCTTTAGAGAGTATTTCCTACGACGCCAGCTATTTCTCCGTCTCTTAAGAGTTCTTTCAGGCAGGCGTAGTCTGCTTTAGTTTGAATTCTATAAACCTGAGTAAGTAGGAGTGTACACTAGGTGCACATACAATATCTAACAGCCCGAGTTCCGGCCGCTAAAAATATGACGCATCTGTTTTTTGATCGAAATGTGATTTAAATGACAGCTTACTAATAGATACTAATAGATACCTTACTAATTGATACATTGCCATAACCCCTGTCCCCCCCTTCCGAAAAAGTCCCTTTCGCGGTTTTTCGCATTTTTTATGAATATGGTAAGAGATAGGATAAAGCAGTCTATGACAAAAATTACCTCACTAAATTCTCTAAAAAAAAATCTATACATTTTTTCGCAGGACTAGTGCAATGTATTACCTATTGATAAGCTATCATTTAAACCTCATTTCGATCAAAAAACAGATGGCTCTTAGGCTATTTTAGGCTATAAAGCTAAAGTTTGAATCATTAAATACAAGAGAATACTAAGAAGTCTTAATTAGGTTCGAGTGAGTAGGAACCTTTATACTACAATATAACCTTTGGTTTTTGGGAAATAAGATAATTAATGTTACACACATACTAGGTACCTACTTATCACGTGTTGTTTGAAATAAACCTGCGTATATTTTATACAAATACGAGACTGGACTGGAATAAGGAGTGCTGAAGAGGTGTTTCGAGCTGCCCAGGACAGAAGCACTTTCTCTCGAGTGATAGTCAACGTTGGGGGGACCTAACACGACACCGGAAGAAGAATTTCACACGCAAACGAATTTATTATCTATCTAATAACAATTAATTTATTACCTATTGGCCAAGAACCACATGGCTGGATGTTGACCAGATCCTCAAGGACGGACGTGTTTTGAGTAAAAGTAATCGTAGAATATGTACGAGGAATTGCATGAATGTGACGAAAGTCCGAAGTGTGGTAAGGATAGGAAATAATTGATTTCCTCTAACATATTTTTTTTAGTATCCTCTAACCTCTAACATCTAACATTATTATTTTTAGAATCCTCTAACATAATTATTTTTATAAAATTACAATTCGGTAATATTGTATACATTAATTAGTATTTTCAAAGTACATCATTAATTTCGAAGAATTATCTCTAATTAAACTCTCGGGAAAACTGTTCAATCGAAGGTCAGCTTAAGTATTTCTTAATTTATATAAAGAAGTGTAGGTTGATCATATTAACGTATATGATTATGTGAAAATTAGGCTCCACTTTTTAGCCTTTTAGCAAAACCAATACTTGCTATATAATGCAATCTGTCATTAATGCGATTGTTTTTGTTGAGGGCGTTTCATTATAGATTTTTGGAAGCACAGTGGTAACACTTGAAAAATTCAATAGATATATATGTCATTTTTGCTAGCAAACAAATATTGCAGTTCTAAATAAATCCGAAACCATTTCGTTTTTGACAGACTCTTACCTACATAATATTAGGTAGGTAATATGTAGAAAATCTATAATTCCATTATTGATGCAAATACGTTAATCAGGGAAAATAAGAAATTGAAACCATTCTACTAATTTATCTTCAAGTTTTCAATTATTGTTTGAAGTAGAGAAAACCACATGAAACCAATACATTATAACGGTTACTGCTACTAACTTACTATTATAATAACGCACGGATCTAGCGATTTGCTGGTGAGATGAAACAGCATCCTTCTTAAGAAACTATCACAAAAATTGTTTAAAAAATAATCCAGCCAATAAATCGTTTGGTTTTACAGTATTTTTTTAGCAAAATACCTACTTCTATCAAAATGAAGAGTGCTACCTAATCTCTCGTCAGCTAAAATTTGTACGACATTCTGAATGCGTGGCGAACGTCATGCAGTACATGACATTCGAATATATATTTAAAGAAAAGAGTGGGCCTTCTTCTACAATCTACAAACCGGGAGTCTCACGAGGAGAACAGAAATATACAAGAACATGCTGAGTTATTATTACCTATAACAGTACTATGTATCATATACAGGTACAGGAATCTCAACAACAATTATTTCCTAATATTTTGTATCTATGTAGGTATTTAAAAAAAATATGGTGATTGGTTAACGTTTACTCCGTGTTTGTTCAAATTCGTCTCAATGTTGATTTGAAAGATTATTCTTGACTGCTTTGAAAAGTGTAATTGCTTTCGTACTCGAATTTCTTCAAGATATTTCTTTAATGATGAATTATAAAACACATCACTGAAATTGTTTGACGCTGTTTATGCGTCAGATGAATTTTAATTGTACTTGGTAAATATGGCGAGGGTCGTTATCTCTAACCGGCGTCGTTCACGGTGCCGTGGTCAGCCTTTCAATGGTTTCCAATTCATCATAAAACCTGTTTATATTTTATTCTCATTAATTTTCAATTTCCATATTTTTTGACACAAAATATAAGAACTGTTATACCTACATATTTAAGAACACAGTTGTTCCATTAAACTTTCGGAGGATCGTCGACTAGTTTAACGTTTTCACTTAGGTAACAATAGTTAACTCCAATTCTGAATAAACTCAAAGACTGAACTCAACTCAACTCATTATTACCAACATAAAAAGAGTACATATGTTCTCAATGTATTTTAGAAAAAATATCTGAAATCAAAAAAGTATGGCCTTATATATTTTGCCACTCAACACACATGAGATTTTACACATAAAATATTATTATGTGAATTGCATTTCGTGTTGCAGATTTTTAGAAGATTCCTGAAAATCGAACGTAAGGTTAAGATGTAGGATTTTGCTGCTAATTTATTTATTTAATTTCTATGACAAATAATTAGAAAGCACTGTTCTAATTCATATTAATATTATCCTTTAGAATTTCAACCACAATTTCAGCAAACACTAACTTTGTCAGTATCTTATACTGACCAGAATACATTAGAGTTTGGCTTACTTCCAAACAGTTACTCGTAGCTAGCTGTAGTCGATAATAATCATGGTAATATCACTCAAGTACTTATATTACTAGTTAAAATATTTGCCCCTTGTGTCTAACACAAAGGAAACGTTACATAATGTTGTGCTTAATTGTATTTCACAACTACCTATCAAAAATATTCTAAGCGAAAGTGTCCACAATGCTTTCTGCATAATAAAATTAATGATTATAACACACCAAATAACCGAACACTACTTGGTACTCGACAAATAGAGTTTATTATTTTTTTCAACTGACACAGGCTTCTATTATCCGATGGTACCTAGAAAATATTATATGGTACATATTATTAGAACGTAGGAAGAGCCAGCATTTTAAGCAAATATCATGTTGTGTGTACTGTGGTCATACTTGCACTGAGAATCTTCTCTATGGCTCAGTGAGGCTGTGTAGGCCCGCCTCATTCAATAAGTACCTTTTAATAATAATATTGATTATCTACGTTATTCTTTAATTTCAGTTTTGAACCCCTCGGTATAGGAAACATCTGAACAAATAGATGTAAATGAAGCATAAAATAATCTATTATCATAATGCTTGAAAAATGAACTGTAATACTAATACTCTTATTTAGCATCGTTTTGTTTGACCTTTTATTTGAATTCGGGTTTTCACTCTTTCTTCTCATTTTCAGAAAATAGTATCGAATGAATTATAGGAGGCCTACTGGTTTTTAATTTGGAAATTATAGATTTCCATTTAAATTTCTCATTCTCATCTATCGAAATCCTGATAATTAGGTTTGGTTATTTCCGTACAACCCACAACAAGAAGTGGATGTTTTAGTTTGTTTACTTTATGATAAAACTTTTAAATTGTATGCTAACGTAAACATTGTTTGGCAGGCGAGACACTCTTTTCATATTCAAAGTCTTACCTAAGTAAGTAAGTAGTCCTCTTCATGAATGTGCTGAAGTAAGATGACACTCATTTGCGTAGGTAGGTACTTTCTTTTCTTAGTTACTTGTTCTATAGGAATTTTGCCAGAGGGTGATTAAATATACGGATACAGCTCTGTCGTCTTTTAAGAAAGTTTTTGGTACATAATTTCATCAAAAAATAAACCTGCAAAGTGTAAAATTAACTGAATATTTTTCACACCTCGTTGTAGAAAACTATTTTGATTACACTTACGAGTACTTACACAATCCCACAATTTTTTTCAACATGATTGTCGGTTCTTAAATTAGTATTACACCTAGGTGGTTGTGTAGGTTTACACAGTAGTTAATATCGAATCAACATTGCATCCGTACTGAAGATGTCAAAGCACGAGAGGTGACAACTATACAATATAAAGCAACACTCCGCAATAACAACCACATCAGATATTACCTACATACTTCGCCCTGGAGTAAAGACAGAAATGGCACATAACAATGGTTTACCAATCAGATAGTCGTGTGCCTATGTCCTTCCTAAAGTCTAAACATATTGTAATAGGAAGGGAGTAGAATAGATTAGCACCTACAATCTACAATAATAGGGTCTTTCTATGGTTGGACGACGGACGCCTCTGAAATACTCAAATTAATAATACTACATTACAACAATATCAGACTAACCACTCTATATATACACAATCGTTGCTTCCGTCACATTCATGCAATTTGTGTACATTTTTTTGTTTTTTTTTTTAAAATTTAGGTATTCATCTTAAGCTTTTTGTATTTGCCACCCGTTCCATCGCCTTCATCCATACTGTATTTATTTATTTATTTATGTTTGACAACGTAGAATTTTGTCATATCGTCTGGCATCTGACGTCGCTACCCAGTGGATAAATTCTGGTCAGGCTGGTGAGGCTGGCAATACAACTTTGGTAGTTTGCTTCGGGTGTTCCCAATCACACTGTAGATCGTCCCTCATTCCCACGTGTGGAGCATAGCAACCTTGAGCCTATTGACTGATGCGTAGAAACCTGGCTGTTGAAACGTATGATTAAAGTATGATTGACTGTATTGCCATAGCAATATACGTAGGACGTAGGTACATGATTTGGTTGATAAATAATCCTCACTGATTAACTGTATTTGCGTAGGTATATTCTCTGCTGATAATTGGATAAAGTAAATAAAATAAATTTAAATTACTAGAAAATTAGATAGCAACATCTCTGTAGTATATTTTTAATAGCTCCCCAATAAATTAGCGTACTCGACTACTACTACGTACAGATTTATTCCAAGTCTCATTAAACTGCAATGTACGGGTCTTTGGACTGTAAATAGTCTGCTTCAGGCAAAAGTAATTTCACCTAAATCGTCTGTTTTTATTTCATTATACATTTTTCTTTAGTGGGAACTCTGTAGTTATTATACGTACATACAAGGAGTCTCGTGGTATTCTTAAATAAAATTATTATTCTATTTAAGATGCAGGTTTTCTCATAAAACGTATCTCAAAATAATGTACCCACTTAATAATTGTATTATTTTTGTATATTATTTTATAAAACACATATTTATTTTACACATAGGATTTCTAAAAAAAGCGATTATAATAAAAACGACATTGAATATACTATGAATGTATGCGAAGGTAGAATATTTATAAGAAGTTGTGACATTAAGTTGCTTTATAACAAGACCTTATGACAGTTCGGGGAGCAGTAAAATACAAGAAGTGAGACCTCGCTATTTTAATAATTGGTATAAATTGATATGTATAGGTACTATAAAATAAAGATCCAGTAATAATCTAATAACCTAGGAGAACCTTAACTAACCTACAATATGACAAAAAACTTAAATGATGTTAGAAATGTTTACCCAGATACAGAAATAATATAATCTGATAATTGTTATTCTTTCATCAGGAATGTAATAATATCGCAGATAACAATACAATATCCAATAATGCAAGATGTTCAAAATAACAAAACGTTATTATTATATTAATTTTCTCTATAAGGAACTATTTCTCAGAAGAAAATCGTGTGCAGTTTAGCAATTTTCCAAGCGGACAGAGGCGATCTAGATAGCAGGCGGCAATCCGGCATTACTACCGCATTTCTACTTTGTTAACGGTTGAACAAATTTTCCAAGTCTTTTAGTATTTATGTGATCAACACCCACTTTTAACATATAATAATGTTGATATCTTTCACACCCGTACCCGCCAGCCAATTTAAATCTACCATGCATAATGTTAGTACTTATAATATATTACAAACTAAAATTAGGTACATATTTACTTCATTTCAAATCACCTATGCTGTTTTAACTATGGTTATGAGACGTTAAATGCTCTAAACTGGTTTAGAAAATAACGAAACCTAAGAAATATATTTTTAACCGAGCATATTCATACAATTGTCCTTGTTTTAGACATCTTTGGCTTCTATTTAAATTCTATTGAAGAAAAATCTATTAAAGTTTCAAAGACAATAAAAATGATAATGTTCTAGCCTACTTTGTCTGAAATGAAATAATCTTTAGAAGACAAAGGAGTAGGTAGGCAAACTGAAACATTTCTAAAATAAATTAGTTCATATTATCAGTTAAAGTTATACATAACATCATACCTACTCTCTTAGCTGAGAATGAAAAGTTGCTCAGTAGTACGTATTATCATTGTGTGAGAGAAACGTGTCGACAATATAGAAGATAGACGTAACTAACATGTCATCACGACCCCCGACATTCTTACGCCCCCGAGGTTTTAAAGAATATTTACTTCGTCTAATAAAGTATGAATATTGTAACTTATTCACAATCTTACTGAAACTCAAACTTTATACTTGTTCATCAGTTATTAATCTCTTTTTGCTTTTAAACGCTGATCTATTGTAGGTTTTTGAACTTCCCATACCTACAGAGTATTTATAATACAAGACGCCTGACATGCGTATATTTTACACCAACAAACTTTGACCTATTCAGCCCGTTACTTCAGAATCCTTTTATTCGATTGTGTGTGATACTACATTAATTATTGGTAACACAAATGGATGTAGGCAGATTTGATGTGGGCAGGTTAACTTGATTCGTGGAAAGACAGTAAAATTTAGAAAATAGATCTGTGCGGTTGATCACGTGGTCAGATGGGGGCGACAGAGGCGACGGTATTGATACCAACTCGCCCAAAGAATGAAAACCTAAAGGATATCACATTTGGCACTGCATGCATGGTATCACAGATAGACAACGCTAGCCGGGAAGGCTCTCAAAGATATGGAGGGAAAGCTGGAGATCAGCATCACAAGAGGAGACTCCTCCTGATGGAACAGACTCCTGAGTCTAATGAAAGTGAAGAAGAAGAAGATACGCTATGATGAAAACTGTAATAAATTTAGAATAAAAAATAATCCGAATTAATGTAACAAAGCATCTACGTAAGGAAGGGTATTAACAGGATTTACATTATATGGCATTCAAGTCGTTCCATTGGGAGCATATGTTATCATCACTGTTATCATATAAAAAAGAGTATGTACCCAGAGATTCACACTTGGTCACGGTACACACTATCGCAGTAAGTATCTAGGTTTTACCCCTTATAATAATCAATGATTAAATCAATCAAGGCAGTGGTTAAGACAGACTAACTATGGAGAACAAATACCACAGACCATTTGGTATTGAGTGGGATGAGAAAATTTTGATAAAAAACATTGAATAAAAACAACAGCCTTCCTAAAGTCAGAGGATAGAAAAGGAATATTGATTTAATAAGTGTGTAATAACATTTCTTGTGACTAGTAATTTCATTGATGGTATTTGTAACTAAAATATTATTCTTTGATAGTGTCAACTTATATAAAAATTTAAGTGATTTAATACTAGTTATTAATTGGAATCAACGAAATTTTAAAGTCGTAATACATATTGTATACCTATTTTAAGTAAGTGAAATAAAAGTGATGAATAATATTAAGTTTAATTATACGCTAACTGATATTAACTTCTAAATGTAAAGTTCATTTCCTTGCATGATCGTCACATGGGACATTTTCACGACTCTTCTAAAGAAGAAGTTAACGTCAGAAATTTAGCAAGAAATAACTTATGCATAAAAGTTATCCAGTTTTCTGATTCATTAACTTGCTACACTTGATACAATAATAAGTTTTGAATAAAGCAATGTCAAAGAGTTCCCACAAAGTTAGCCTGTAAATTTAATTAAGGTTCGTATTATTATTATTAATAAAACGATTATTATCTACCAAAATATTTCAGCACCATCATATTTTCATTTGATTTCAAAAACACTTAAGTAAGTATTTTATTAACGACAATCACCACAGATATATTTTTTATCTCTTCGCAACTTTATCCAATTCACTACTAAATAAAATGTTGAACAATCAGGGGCTCTATTTTTATCTACGATATATTTTTGGCATACTATGTTAAGAATATTTTGATGTCCACAACTTGAAAATTGTATTTATTTCATGAAGATATAATGAGACAAAACGCTGTCAAGAGTTTAACTATGTTTCTTTTTGTTTCACATGAGAAAAGGAATATGTCACGTACGGCGAAAAACATATATTATTATTGGATAGAGGTAAAAGCAATGTAGACGTCTGGTTACAAAACGAAATACAACAGAACAGAATAAGTCAAAACATTTTTGATGAATAGCGTAATATAAGCATAAAACGTATTTGTTAATATTAATAATAACCTATTACTTACATACTTTACGTGTCCGGCTGGGTCATACCCTGCCACTACAATATGCGGCGACATATAATATATAATTATGTCGCAATATATGTATATAATGTATAATATAATATATAACCTATTTAGAAATTAATCACATTGTTCAGCTTATTTTCCAACCCAGGTCTCCCCACTGCTGGATAAAGGCCTTATCGAAAGGTTTCCATTCGATTTTCTATCACTCGACTTGCTCACCCACCGCCAACATCGACCGGATACCGAGGTTATATCGCCTACCCATCTTAAAAACTCTACTGGTCGATAATTTACTAGTAGGTACCTTGTTAGAGTTATAAACTACATACTTTTCCGAAAGTCTGAATTTCGTGAGATAAAATTTTAATAATAAGTAATTGTGCACTTTAGGAACAAATACAAATGAAAATACATACTGCTGAAAATTTCTAATAAATTTACCTCAAGTATAGCACTTAAACAAACAAGTGTTTGTGCTAAGAAATATCATAAAAGGATTATGTTTAGTTGAAGGACTCTAACCCCGACTGAACTAAACAAACACAAACCATTAAATAATCAATCTTTTGACCGCTGCTCAATAATTATTCTCAACACCCGAGATATATTGACGATAAGTAAATCAAATTTAATGGGAAATTCTATATTAATTCTATAGTATGAAATCAAAACGGTTCAATACATAGGTGGATATACTATATTCGTCTCATATCGTAAATATTTGGGTATTGTATACTATATTTTGAGTTCGAGTATAGTACAATAGTATTATTACTATAACATTACACAAACCTTGAAATAATCAATACCTGGACCCATAGGATACGACAAAAAATAAAAAATACATACGAGTACCTACTTAACGACTATCTTTTTCTTCTTCTTTACATTTACTAGAGAAAGTTTATCTACACTGGTATGCAGTACGCACACTTCTTATTTCGACTCATTCGTTACGAAGCCAGAAAGCTACTTTCGTCCGATATCTAGATTTTCTTGAAATGCTCTACTCTTTGTCTCTCAAATGTTGGATGGATGTATGTACATCGTATCTTCAAATTATATTACATTTATATATTTGTTTGTTGTATGAGAACATAGTTTGTAAGGAGGATACTTCACATAATGTGTTAAGCAAGCTAATCACAAATTTAGTCAATTTCAATGGAAAATTGTTTCTTTGATTAGATAAGTTAAAACAGGACGTTTGAAATACAAAGAAATCTTGGGCAAAATATTCTCATTTTAATTGAAAATTCTGGATCTGGCGCTTCTACCTTCTCCCTGTGCACATTTATCCTCTTCTTGCTGTAGCCCCTTTCTTTAAATGGTGGAATAATCTAGTTTTAACATAGCAAATAATCGAATACGTAGTAACAGCTAGAAGGCTCCTTCTAATGTACTACATAATTGGTACTAAATCAAATTACTTGAATTGAATAACTCAATCCTGAATATAAAAGACTATATTTCAGTATAAGAATTGCGATATGGTCTCGCAATACATTTCTTTAATTATGAATAAAAGCTTTCTTAGAAAATATTATGAGTCATACAAACATAATAATATGTACCAGTGAAGAGAACGACTTATAGATTTTATTCATCGCAAAGAAATTACTTTAGTTTGTGGAGATTTTTCTTTTCCAAAGAAACTTATTATTGCGAATAATAAATTCTTTATTGATTGACAAATTGAATTATTACAATTTATTTCAACAGATATACTAAGAATAGTACCCACAATTCAATGAAATAAAAAAATTCCGAGACAGTTAATAACTACCTAGAATATAAACTAAAACTAATATAAACTAATACTATACCTAGAATTAGCATATCCAAAATTTGATTTACAATACTTAATGTTAGGAAAAAATATTTAATACATATACTTTGTACTTATACTAATGGGCGTCGCCAGCCTTGGAACTAGGAGGGGCAACAAAAATTTATGAAATTTATATAGCATGAAGAAGCAGAAATAGCGCCGCAGGCGAAAATTTTTTGTGAGACATAGTGAAGAAGCTCGCGACGTGGTTTGGTTTATTAGAAAATGTTTATAATATTTTGCACAATTATGTGTATGAAAAATGTCTTTATCAAAATAAAAAAAAAGAAATTTTTTTTTATGAAACTATTGTAGGTATTTTCATGAAAATTTATGCTATGATGAGAAAACGCGTGGTAATAATGTGATTTTTTGTGAGGTTTTATCATTTAGTATTAAAAAATATATACCTATTCCAATCTCTAGGGGGGGGAGGCAGGGGGGAAGCTGACGACGCCCATGCTTATACTACAGTATTTACATACTTAATAAATAAATCTAAAAATAAAACTAATATAATAAGGTAAGATTAAGGATTAATAAAAAAAAAACTTACGATACATTTACACGAGTAATATATTACTTACCCATCTATTCTGAAGTGCTTGGATATCTGCAGTCTCTCCGTGTGTGTACGTTCCAATGCAGATACCTATTATTTGCAAAATCTGTCTGCTAAATCTGTAAATCTGCAAAGTCGTCAGAAATGCTCATGATTGCAACGTCTTGTGCATTCTGATACTCTTCATAAAATACTGATGCATGATTCGAATCAAAGTTTGAATTCGAAGATTGATTACCAACGGAAGAATAATACTGCCCATAACATGGTATGTCTGGTACAAAAATATCTTCATCCACTGTTGTATGAAAATCAAAATCATCTGTATTTAGCATGTTCAGTAATGTAGGTAGTTCTTGACTCAAAAGTGGGCCACCATAACTTTCTTCTGGCACATGCTGCTGGATATTAGCAGGTATTCTAAAATCAACATTTAGTCCAATTCTTGCAAGCTGTTGATTGAGATCTTGTGCTTGCGATACTTCATTAGGTTCATTAGGTTGTTGTGTTTGTTCAGGACTTATCTCAGGTAGAGCTGCGCCGTTTTCGTATTCAATCATACGTTGAATATCTGACAAAACACTTTCCACTATGGCAGATGAAAAACTGCATCCCATGTCACTAAAAGAATTAACGGCATTATCAGTATTTTCTTGATCACTAAAATTCACTACAGACTTATCGCTGTTGGTCATTGTAGATTCATCCATGATAACCGTCGTTTCATTCGTAAAAGCTCCATCAATTATGGTTTGATTTTCATGTTTATGAATATTGTCAATTTCATTCATTTCATGAGTGGCCACTTTACATATCTCTTTATTTGTTTCATTCATATCAGGGATGCCCGCATTAATATTAGTTTCGTTTTCGGGTTTAACATTTATATTATCACTCTCATTAATTTTATTAGTTACCAGTTCATTTATCTGTATTGGTTGTTTTACATCTTTACTCAGAGATTGCGTCTTTAAATTGTGTGTTTGCAGCGACTCGTCGAGACTTTCAGACATGAAGTGTTTCTCAACTCTCATTATTGAGTTATTTTTATGTTGTTTTGTTTTCTTTATTGTAATATTTTCATTGCAGTCTTTCCTTGGCCTCTTTTGATGCTTTAGCTCATTCTTTTGCAGAATATTTATGAAGGGCTTGATTTTCCTCTTTTTTGAAGAATCATCATTTTTTACGAAACTGTCACTACGTTGCATCGCAACACCACCGTCAACAGCGATTTCACAATCCGATTTCCCATTCAATATTTCCTCACTATTAGAGATCCCTGGTACAACTTTTACCTTTGTTGATTCCAAAACTTTATTGTCGATGATTGCTTTTTCTTCATTGCGATCCAAGACAATGTTGTCCTTTTGTTCACTCTTGATAGTAATCATAGACAAATTACTAATAGAAGTTGTAGGAAACACCTTTTCATTAGTGTTAATTACTTCGTCATCTACAATATCTTCGTTTTTCTTGTCTGTCGCAAAAGATTTAAAGGACTCTTCTTCCTTTACACCTCCACAATTTTCTTCCTGTTCATTTACAAATACAGCGACTCCCTTGTTCCTCTCCTCTTCATTACTATTTTTATTGATTTCTTTAGACGATTTATTTGAGTTCAATAATTCTTCATATTTTTCATGTAGATTTTTTGGTTTTATAAGTCTAGAAGAAACTACATTAACCCTTCTTTTCGTTGTTTTACAAGACAATGAATTATTGCATTTGACACGATGATTAACATTCTTCTTTATGCATTTCTTTATTGGATTGATAGCATTTTCTGGGCTTGCTTTGATTGCAGCAGCTTTACCACTGTTATTCAATTGCTTCGTGGACCTTTTAATAATTTGTTTTTTAATTCTCGTTATTTTATTCAATCTCAACTCTTTTCCACCCGGTTTTGTCCCACCATTAATTTTACGTGACGTTTTAAAGTTTGTTTTCGTGTCTGTCATACACTTATATTTGCTGATTTTGCTTTCTTTATCCCTGTTCCTTCTTGTAACAGTAGTATTTTCTTGATCTCTAACGTAATTTCCTTTTCCAGTACTTGTTTTTCGCTCCATTTTTCCATTAACTACGAGATCTTGTTGGTTTAGCGATCCATCGCCTTGTTTACTGTAAGTCCTTCTCAAGTTCACAGGTTTGGTTTTCTTTTTTGGACGAAAGAGCTTCCCATTTTCATTATCACCAAAGAATTCCTTTAACAAATTAAAACATATAAATTAGATGAATTATATTACGTAATGAACATGAAAAATATTTATAACTTCGGGAATTTACGAAAAATGTATATACTCGTATATATAGATATAATTCATATAGCACATAATCAATGTATTAATATCATATTCAACATTGTTTGGTATTCATGATAAAACGAAAATAGTAAATAAAAATCGTGCGAAAGAAACATACGTTTAAAGAAAGTCCTCCAATAGATTTGTAAAAATCGTAGGATCGAAGTTTCTTCTTATAATCGTCCGCCATTGTTCACCAGCCAAAGTATAAACAAATACTGAAATCTTTGTATGTTTAACCGGTACGTATTTGGTAGGTACTAAAATAATTATTAGGTAGGTAACATAAAAATATGAGCAATGGATCCTTTTACTCAGCAAATTTTATCATAATATACTCAAACCTATGTATATAATATTCTGTATATTTAAATTATGTATAAGAATAATATAGCAGATAATATACAGTTTTATTGAATCCCTGAGTCATCATTTATGTTTAGTAGTAAAATGTTCTAATGACCACTGTTTTACAAAACGAAATAGGTTCAATGCCATTTTTTTACATTAATTGTGCATGACATACTTTGAATTCATAAGTAAGCAAGAAAATGCATATTGTGTAAGTATTGCAAACTTCCTAGAAACTTATCAATTACTAGGTATATTGTTTACCTACTTTATTTAAGTAGGCAAATATATTTAAAAAAAAATCCTTTGGCACGCCACAGGCATAGGTAGATTTCAAGTTATTTATTTATTTTATTAATTTTAAGAGTACATCTGTACATATAATAAAAACAATCTAAATATCATCACCAAATAAACCAGCGAAGTGATGAAGTAGTATGTATGTAGTCTATTCTTTGATTTTCGAAGTACCTAATCCAATAATCAAATTATTTTTATTCCACTCATAATATGGATTGGTACCGATACCTAAGCACTAGAAATTTGAAAAAAAGATGTGAGTTCTACTCGTATCGTGAAGCACTTTTCTAAGACAACAAACACGCTAAGTACCTATGCGGTAACTACTTAACTAGATCTTTCGATCGATCATTGTCGTCCAACGAATTGAGCTAGACAAAATCTGACTTTTGATCTGTATTCCTTATTTAATGCCCTTTCAAACGATACCAGACACGGACCCTCACAATCATTGGATCCCCTCAGAATTATTGTTTTTGTAATTAAAACCTTAAAAAGTGAACCTTCCTCTTAATGGATTTCACCCAATCTCCTATCAGTTCATCTACCACTTACTAAAAATCGACCACCCAAGTTTCACGTTTCTGCGACGCATAGTTTGGCCGCAAACGTGCGCACAAGAAAAGGGACATATATATGGCTTATATATATAAACTTTTAAACCAAGGTCGGATTCGGGTTCTCCTGGTCCTAATTAGTGATCCTGAGTAGAAATTTTTCAATTCTGCGAAATCACGGGAGAAACGAATAGGTAGAGTTCCTTTTGGAAATCTACCTAAAAAATTCAACTATGTGCAATTATTATCACAAAATCAAGGGGTTTTTTTACGCACAATTGGTATCTGCAATCGCATCTTATAATACATCTGATGGTATAATGTACAAGAAGTGCGCTGTTAAGAATGTTTATAGTGTGAATCACCACAGAAGATAAGATTATTATGGACGTGGCTGTATGATAGTTGACTGAAGATAATGCTCTTTTTAACAAGATTATTAAACTCTGTCATACGGCTGTTGCTGAATAAATAAGTAAATTATTACCGCCCTTAAGAGTGTGCTTACCGATTACCGACATTTCAAAAATTTCTAAAAACGGGAGACCTTCTATCTCGACAACGTTACTAAATATGCTTTGGAACAAAATAGAGTAGATGCATTGAACCTTTATCTAGGGAATAACCGTAAAAGATTTTTTATATGTTGTATAGATTTCTCAAAAAAAATATTGAAAAACACCTCTGTTCTTTTTTCCGAAAGACGGAAACTAGTATCCCAAAAGTCGCGGAGTAATTTTTTTTTCTTGTACTGATAATATGCATTAAAATCTAGGGAATAACGGTAAAAGTTTTTTGATAGACGCAAAATTAACCCCAAAAAGTGAAACGCTATTTTTGCCATTTTATCATGCGATTGTCACGCGATTTTGAACCTTAATGCCGTGGGAAAAGACTGTGACGTCATTCTTGGTGCCAAGCCCTTCATCCTTGGATCAAATTTGAATATAGGTCATTTTTAGAATCTCTATAGCTACTTAAACTGATAATAGGTAACACGACGTTCAGATGTGTATTACAGATATTACGTTTATATTGAAAAGCCGCTGCGTTACTGCTTCCAAGGGATGCATAAATTTTATAAGTATGTAATATTTAATTAATTAAAAAATAATATAAGTAATATTTCAGTTTCGTTTTGAGTCAAACCGCCAATATCTTCTAAGAATATTTTGTATATAAAAAGAAAATGGTTCAAATAGCGATTAGATATTCCGATGGATGATAACATTTTTTAATATTGAATATTCAAAAAACACGTTGAAATTTACAGTCCAAAGACGTTTAGCAGAACTCCCGCTAAACTGAAGTAAAATAAGAGACAGGGTTGGCACATCTCATAATATAATATTTGTTCATCTGTTCTTCTATTCGAATATTTTGTTCTACTTGATCAAAGACTAATAATAGTAAATATGTACATAGCTAAATTGACAATTGAGTTAAGACCACACCACAAAGCCCACAGACAACTCACCATTCAAATTAAATCTACACGAATTACAACCAGTATATGTATACTAAGTACCTGTATAGCATCATCGTCAGGAGATCAAAATCATAAGTTGTGCCTTGGCTTAATCCAGAAGACTCATCCATTTCTGTATGTCTGTTGCCTTTGTCTTCCAGTTTTGTATCTGCAGTGTGGTTGCTACAGAATTTATCCATAGCATTTTAGGCCTTCCTTGTATTCTATGTCCCTGTGGCGCAGGATTTACAGTAAATTCTACCAATGCTAATTCCACAAATACTAATGATCGATTTGCCTAATAACAAATTCGACTATTTTCATACATTTTTACATTATTTTAAAATTCATAAAAACAATTGATTAAGAATATAAAAATCGATATTATATCATTCTTTCTCACATTATAATAATTTTAATTACTACTAATTTTAAAATAATGTATAAAAATAGTGGAATTGGTTATAAGTCGAATTGTTAGTCACATTAGTTTTAGTCGAATTGGCTAAATTAGTATTAGTCGAATTTACTGGATGACGTGGCGCAGTGAGTGTAAGGCATTTATGGTGTTGTCGTCGTCATGATGAGAAAAAATAGGAATTCTGACAGCCCTTTCATCCACTCATACATAATATTCACCTCCCAATACACCGCGAGTGGATGTTGGGGTTTTACCTTCACAATCTCAAATAAGTATGAAGTTGGTATACGTGTATATAAATCGAGCTAGTGTATTCTTCCAATATAGTACTTAGGTTTGTTCATAGTACATACTACAATATTGCGGAGACAATTTGGCACAGCTGAAAGTAATGGCCTCGTGTTTTTCGATCCATGCAATAGTGTCGTATTCCAGATACGAAAAGATATGTCTTATGGGATAGTTATTTACCTACTTGTAAGTAGACACTTTACTGGACTTTTCATTGTATTGTACGTCCACCTAATGCGATTTTTCCTTTATTAAGTTAATAAAAATAACACCATATAATTCACCATCTACGCTCACTTACGTGTTTAAAATACTTTTAAAGTTTCTTTATACCACGGTTCAAGTAAGTGTTATTAATTTTATAGACATAGTTTTCATGAGAGTAATGGATTTTGCCTATTGAGCAATTAATGCGTAATAATATGCCATCGTTTAAGGATACCTAGGAGTAGGTAATCTGAGTAAATTGATATCTACATACTTCATCTGAAATACTTTATTTACATTCAACATTATTAGTGACACATACTTATATGTACAGTTATCTAATTAGTCTTTACTTCAGATACACTGTAAATGACGTTTATCCGTACTACTAAAATCTACCATTACAGGACCTTGATTCTACAGAGGTTGCATTGTATTACAAAGTTTTATTTGTTCTTTAAGGCGAATGAGAGGAGTATTGCATATAGGTAGATACAAGTATAGTTAATAATAATGTTAAACATTCTGTACAAAAGTTAAACTAGGAGTTCTCATTTTCAATTTAGTTGAAGTAAATCACGTCTATGTCAACCAAACACATTGTCTTTCATTATAAAGTTATGCTCACTGAAGCGAATTTTTCACTAAAAGTAGGTATGAGAGACTTACTTCGTTTTGAACAATAAAATGATGCAATCTCTTCACTTTTATTTACATAGAACTGGACTGAGAACATAGATTAATTCTCCCAAACATTTTATATATAGTTCCATTCTCTGGTGGTGATTGTTCACGTCGTAATACAATATGAGAAGAAGAATGATAATAATAATTCAAATATTTGTGTAAATCCCACTGGATTTTTCTAGAATAGGATGCTAATATATTTCAGTCAATATTTTCACGTTTTCAGGTATCCATAACCCTCAAAGGTATTTTGAATCTTTTGATCAGTAATAAGACCTACTTTGTGTTGTGATTTTTTTTTATCTTTGGATAAAATATTCAAAACCCAATTTTTTACTTTTGTATATGAAATATCTTTGTCTGTGATGACATGTCTTCCTGACGAATTTTATCAAAGACGATGAGACCAGATGAGTAGAGAGACCAAATAAGAGAATATTAATGAATTCTTACTGATACCATTTGGAATTTTGCGGTCCATGATAGGTTTACAGGACAGTAACAGTAAGACTAAAATTTAATAGTGCTCTTTACAAAAATAATTCTCACAACAAATCGAGCTAACGGAGACTCATCATATTAATTATGTATGAAGTTACTAGGTATATTAATGTATGCATTACATAGTTACCTATTAATATAGACACTATAGTTATGCCTACTTACTATACCTACATATAAAATTTAGAAGATAGGCACTCATGCTACTCGTATATCTACGATATTCACTCTCCCTAGGGGCTCTCTTTTGACGTGAACAGTGAACACCCTCTATGAAGTTTTAGATACTTCCTTTTTCTTTGATGCAGAATCATTGTCGACACGACCCATAATAATTCCTCATTCTATCAAATACATACCTAGCAAATGAAAAAAATGTACAATACGTTTCTCTTGGGGTCTCTTTTCTTGATATTGTATGAAGTAAGACTGAAGACTAGAAAGAAATTTTATACCGAGTGATTTAGGGGACAACAACCACTATGCTCTATTAATAAATTGTTTAAAGACCGCTTCTATGAATCAAAAGTGAAATGAATCTGGTCTTAGTATATCGATATATATCTTTTTAAATTAATCTGGGCTTGTCGAAATAAACCCAAATACGTCTTTGTACACTTCGGGAAACTAAAACATGTATTCGACAACAAGGAAGTCCCGAACAATCTAAAAGCCAGAGTATATAATTCCTGTGTTTTGCCCGTGACAACATACGGTCTTGAAACCATGTCGCTCACTGCCAGAAGTGTCCACGAATTGAAATGTACTCAACGAGCAATGGAGAGACGAATGATAGGTGTATCCTTGAGAGACCGTATAAGAAATGAAGACATAAGACGACGGTCAAGGGTCTCAGACGTTGCGGAGAGAGTAGGGACACTAAAATGGCAGTGGGCGGGTCATGTGGCGAGGCAGAAGGACGGCAGATGGACCCCCAGAATACTGAGCTGGAGACCCTACGAAAGTAAACGAAGTGTAGGGAGACCACAAAGGAGATGGGCCGATGATATCATCGAGTCGGTGGGACATGGGTGGAGACAAAGAGCCCAAAACAGAGAATGGTGGAAGACAAAGGAAGAGGCCTATATCCAGCAGTGGAGGGAAAGAGGCTGATAAGAAGAAGAAGAAGACACTTCACAGAAAGCTTAAAAGCTTGTGTAGTGAAGTGGAGTAAGTCAGGGATTGAACCCGCGCCCACTGGATTAACAGTCGAGCGCGTTACCAACCAGGCTATACCGACCACCTCAAATATAGTATATAAAAATGAACCCAAACAATTTCATATTTTTATACTTCGCGTAAGTAAGCTGTAATTCGCGTAATTCGTTTCGCGTAAGTGCAATTGTTTTTTTTTCGTACAAAAGATTATAACAGACAATTAGAAGAATTTACTATACAATGGGCAGAGTTTACAGCAATATTAACTTGCTCGTTCTGTGTACAAACTTCGTGTATAGCTTGAGTATGTATATATCTATTCGTTTCAAAATCACTTTCAATAAGACTTGTATATCACAGCGTTGTACGTCCGTTAAGTGAACCCAGTAGATGTATTCCCGCTTGAGTCGGGTAATTCCAAAAAATATTTCCACGGTTCAATCTATCCAGTCATGTTAGCAGAAGAGTAAAAATAATTATTATCGTAAAATGAAATATTTAGGATGTAAATCGTTGACCCTTTTTGGTAGAAATTAGGTAGGTGGCTATTTATTAAGTCTGTTTTACGTGACATTTCAACCACCAGAAAGATTAAAGATTATGGTGATTTGAAACAGATAATGTATAATAGTAGATCATACCAATCATTCAGTAAGTTTGTGGTTATTTAAAGCCTTACACCTACACAATTCTGTTCCATTTATCCAGATGAAACGGATATCGAGTAAACTAAGAATTACTGTATATAATCATATAAAACTATTAAATTAGAATAAGGAAGCAAATGCTACATTATTTCTCTCACTTGGACCTAAAAAAACTCATGCTCTTATGATTAAAACTAAATTTATAATACCTACCTATAATATATACATTGAACTAGATAATGGTGCATGATTATTTAAGAATGAGTTTTACATCTCTGTACGTAGTTAGCTGTACTTTTCCTACGTGTGTACGTAGGTAATTTCATATAATCTACGCACTCAAATTTCATAATTAAACAGTACGAACTTTCCGAACATAAAGACGATATAATATTATTCAATGTTTTTTTCTGTTTCTTGTTTATTTAGGTTTGTTGTAACCCCTTTGTGGGATCCGACCGCCTTTTGGCTGTTTGCATTTCTTGGATTACTTACAACTACAAACTTATATTGGTAGGAACAACTAAGTACTGAAGGCCTAACGGATCAACGGGTACAAGTGCCCCTCCTCCCTGTTTTTTACAGCAGTTAACGTTAGAAATCAGTCCTTATGAATTAATATAGTATCATACACACTATCGTACTTACGTATTTGCTACGTACTAGATTTTCTTAGAATATAAACATCAATCGGACAAACATGTGATGCCTAACTATTGAGATTGTCATAGACTTTTATTTTCCCTAGCATTTATGCACCTGTTGTTATGTATAACTAAGTATCAATTTAAAGGCATTCTTACCTTTCTTATATGTCTTGTTATATACAAAATATAGCCAGCGGCGCCAATTAAGCATGGTTCGAAATGATGCCGTCTTTCAATGGTTGGATTGAAATTTCGTCGCCACTCATCGTTATTGTGGAAGGGTCCCTTGGATTGACCATCTTAATCCAAAGTCCATGTCCTCGTTGTATCCTTTCCCCATACCATGCAACAAATCCTGAATACGACACTGACTTAAGATACCAATAAAGAATTTATGAGATTTATTGCCGAATGATATAATACTCTTAACGGGGGATATGGTAAATCTGCAAAGTTTTTTTTATCTCAACTCGATTTAAATTAGTATCTACTATTGTATAAAAAGGATAATTTTACGTAATTCCACTGGTACCAACAAAGAGATCTACCGATTCTTTTCTGAAAACAACAGTTTTGTACTTTCTTCGCTTTATCTCATAATGTGTTGAAGTACCCATATACCAATCTTGGAAGTTTATTTGTACGTGGAAGCGGGACTTGCCAGTATCTCAGTTAGAAAAGTCTACGCATTATCATTCATGTTTAATATATAAAATCATCATCCTAATACTGGATAACATTTACCTATCCAGATATCATGGCTATTAGGTAGGTAAGGGATTAGGTTCAGATATGCGGGAAGCTAAAATGCAAGCATTGTGCCTGAAATACCTATCAGTATTTATAAATCTTCGCGCAATATTGCCTGCATTATTGATTGTAGTACTTTCACTTCTTAAATAAGTAGACACTAGGCACACAGGTATTTTATGTACTCTCGAATTAAATATCTAAATAAGATTCTGAGAAAAAAAATATAAGTACCTAGTTAATTATCCTTTGGCCCGAAGCCAGATCAAAATAAAAATATCTAGGAATTATATGATCATGGATTTATGAATAAATATAATGCAAAATTAATTATCCAAGACCTGGCTAAGCTTAACTTATCTCCCCACAAAAATAAGAATTACCTACCTAGTTTTTTCTAAGACTCCTAAACGTTCCTTTGAAAATAATATTTTGATTAGCTAATAAATACGTCGATTTTTCTCAGAAAACATATAGCTTTTTTTTAAAGTTATTCGTCTCATTATTTTTTTTCATAAATGATACTTTTTGCCTCAAAAATACATTTAAAAATAAATCATATAAATAGTAAGAAGATAAGAAAAAACACCATAGTGTGTGTGTTAGATACTAGTTGGATGTATGGATGATAATAGTATCGTAGCCTTTTTTTTATATTTCCACAAACCAATAAGAGTGGAATAATATTTTTATACATTTCTATAACACTGGAGGACACGTTTCTTTTGTATTACCCAAATTACCGCATTTCGACGTCTGGGAGAAAAGTTTTTTCCTTCACATTTTATATTATGAAATATAAAAATAATAATATAACAATCCATATAGGTGTACCTTGTACCTATCTACACTTACGGTATACCTGTTAGTCTTCGCCTACTCCTAAAAAAAGAATGTATAAAACACTCAATATTCGATTCAATACCTACATAAAATAATTGCATATTTTTTATAGTCACAGATTTATCACAAGAGGAAAAAGAAGGCTCAATTGTATTGTGTAATATGTAGTTATTAAAAATGTATAATTTGATCATATACGATATACAACGTATGTTGAATATTTTTCGGGTCCTACATAATAAATACATCTTTACTTAGCTTTTCTTATTCCTAGTAATCTTCACTAATTGGCCATAATTTAGTTAACACACATTCCACACAATCAGCATCACCAATCCCCTGGGATGGATACATTACTATACCCAATACACCAACCAACCCTCCCCGTTCTATACACTGATCTTCGTAAGAAGCTTAACTTTAGTCTTGTTTTCATAATGATGTTTATTATTATTATCAATCAACAAATTTTATATACTTATTATATCAACTACCTATTATATTCTTTATTTCTTCTTCTCTTCTTCTTCATCAGCCTTGGTCCCTCCACTGCTGGATATGAGCCTCTTTCATTTGTCTCCAGTCTTTTCTATCCCTCGCGTTTCTGACCCACTGCTTACCCGCTACCGAGGTCACGTATTTCGCCCATCTTTTCTGGGGCCTTCTGACACCTCTTCTGTTTTCCCATGACCAGCACTTTACAAGTTTGGATGTCTTTTGCGTTCCACTGGTGGACATAGGCATTATTTAAACTCTTAAATTGTCTTCTATCTTGGGCTATCTGCTGCAATCTACGACCCGTAAGCTGGAAAATGTCATCTGTCTACCTTTTCTGTGGTCTTCCTACGCCGATTGTGTTCTCCAGGATCTCCACTTCAGGATTATATAGGTGCCCATCTGACACTGTCCTGTCTTGCCACATATCCCGTCCATTGCCATTTTAGCTTTGCTGTTCTTTCTGCAAGCCAATCTTATCTGTAATTACATCAACATTCTTGAGATAAGCATGATATATAATGAACCTGATGACAAAGCCAACGATATAGGCCAAACGAGAGCTTTTTGGGAGGTGAAACAATATGATTAACTTTATTGTTTTCAAAACAACTATTCTGGATCTACCTAAATCTAAAAGATACTGTTTTTTAAATATGTTACGTATAAAAAGTGTGTAGTTTGTTGATGTACGTTAGGCGTGTGATAGTATAATAGTTTAAATCCATTATAACTCATGCGTGCTGCGTACCCAAACATAAATAAAATGTGTACCTGCGATAACACTCGTATTATATCCAAAACACTTAGCTTTTCAACGCATTATGTACACATAAGCATGTAATGTGGTATAAAATGTTTTTTTATATGTAACGCTTTGCCTACACAAATACTTACCAAATTATACAAGTTGGTACCTAACTCTCAATGTATCGGAAAACCCTGTGTGGCAGTAACCTGCTGGATGAATACCTACTCAATCGTGCGGTAATACCTAAGGGTGTAATAGAAACGCAGATGGATGGAAAACAACTACCTACCACTAGAATTGAATAAGGCCAAGAAAGAAAAAAAACACCACATTATGACACAATATTACTACGTACTTATTATAAGTATATATAATATATACTTATTATAAGTACATACTTATTATAAGTATAATAATTCCTTAGATTTTTTATATTTCTTTGGGAGTTTTTGCCTATAATCACACAGTTCATAATTCTGAAATGGTACTTCATCTGCAACTTCTAACTGTTCGCCCTTTAAACATGTTTCTTTCAGGAATATAGGGAGGTTACCAAACCTCGCCTTTCAGAATAGTGTTGTGTACAATTCAATTCCCATTTTTCAACAAAACAGAGCTCATCGTTTTATAAAATAAGCCTTATATTAGACAGGTCCGAATTATTGGCGTCTCTGTTGACTGTGCTGACAATTTCCTATTCAACTACAAAATATTCTCCATTTCTTCATAACAGGTCCGTTTAGGTATTATTTTCAGTTTTGACTAATATTAATCACTTGTCGAAATAGCTTGACCATTTCCTATACTTAGTACAATCACGTAAATTAATTAATTGAGTCAAACTGTTATTACCTAGTTCTCCAGATGTACTGTACCGGATATCTGAAACAATAACATAATTTATTTTAAATCGACTGAAACATCAGCCTTATTTGGTGACATTTTTATCACAATTACCAAAGTATTTACTACATTTGTATGGCTACATACATATTGCATAACTATTCAGTTGTGTTATCAAAGTCTTTAAGTTTATTCAGAAATACAGTGAACCATCTTTCTTAAAAGGAAGAACACTCATTTACATTAAGGAACGGATTAAAATTAGCAGAAATCCTGCGATAATGCATGCACGTTTTGTTGTATTTACATTACTATTATTATGTAGGTATATAAGATAAGAGAGCGAATTTGTTTGCATTGTTATCTGAAACAAAATGAACAATATGAAAATATTAGCACGAGGAGTAAACGCGTGAAGTGTTACACAGTACCTACCTACTATCATGTAGGTATATTTTATTATATTCTTTGACAAACAGACCACACAGAATCGTACGCCTTGTTTCAACAATGATAAAGTAAGTATTTGTAAGTATATTGTTATTATTTGCAGCGAACAATATATGAACATACCGCCCACTTAGAAAGTGTTTACCGAAGGTTGGTATTTTACAGAAGCAATGTAATGCACTTTGCAAGTAATAAGATAAATTCTTTCATAATTTGAGTCGTATTTATTGACAGGGTAGCGGTTTGCAAGACATACCTATAGCGTTTAAATACACATGGTTTTACTAGTTTATTTGCACATCATCAAATGTTTTTCTTTACAATAAGATTTCTCGCATTCTGCACTACATAGAGACACACTTCCACAAGTTATAAAGAACACTCAGGCGACATGATACATTTTGATGTGTAAGCTTTTCGTTCCAGTTACATAACCCGTTGGGGGTAACTTATACCACCACTTACTTTAGTAAAACGTATGGTTTTAGAGAACCTATACATAACATTACATGAATCCTTCTAAAGGTTGCATCAGAACATCACATAAATATCTCAAAGACCTGTTTTCTCTCACATAAGAAAATACCTAACTTTGTATCCACGTGTAGAGAGTAGCAAGTTAGTATAATCACTAAGATTTACCAACACACTAATGGTTATCACTAAATATTTCCGGAGTAGGAAATCTTTTTGTAACATAACATAGGCAACATTTTTATGAATAAATTGAAGCTTCTTTTTGATGGAAGAATTTTTAGAAGCATAATATGTATGCACATTGCTAACATCTTGTTAAAATAATATTTACAAAATTCCTTTTATCTACTCGTAGCTATCTACGAATCGTACAGTGTACCTACTTTTATTGAACACAATAAACCCTCAAGTCCTTTGATCGCTTTATCCAATAGAAGGTTTTTCTGCTTTTTCCAAGTCCGTTGAATATTACTTTTACCTTTTTTTATCGACAAAATGTTGGTTGGTAGTTTACCGATTGGCATAATTATTTTTTATTAGGTATAACATCTTCTATCAAGGATCAACTTCCTAAGTTCTTTTTTCTTCAATATTCAAATCAAAAAGTCCGTTGTAGGTATGGTACATGTTATTTTACGACTGTTTATATATTGTATTGCTTCGAAAAGCTTACCTTTAATACATGAATATTTGGAAGAATAATTAACTAAGATCCCAAATGAAATAAAATGCAATTCAAGAGTACTATTATGTACTTAATTACACATTGAGATGCGGTTTGTGAGTAGAGTATTTGTTGGAGATATTATTATGAACATTAGAAACAATTATCGGTTGCACAATGCACAACCCTCAAGTCAAGTATAATAGAAGGAATTGAGAGCTTTGGCGCTGTTTATGCGCTAAGCATTTTCAGTTTAATCTCTGTTAAAATTTAAAGTAGTTGTTTGCAAATTTCTTCCCGGTGGTGTAATTATAATCTAGTTTCCTTCATCAGATTATTATTATATTATCTTGTTCATTACATTAATCAATATACTTATGGTTTAAGTACGTATGCCTAACCGTTATAATCCGAATACCCTTTTATTAAGTTCTTGTTATGATCATATTCGGGGATCAGAAAAAAAGGTATTATTTCTACCGTAAACGGTAAGGACATCCTGATTCATCAGAATAGTTTATTATTTAATTAAATATAAACTATATTATTAATAATAAGTCGTTGAGTAGATGTACAAGTACGATAAATTAATGTGTCTCTCTCTCCCTCACCTAATCTGGGGAGAAGTCAAGCAAAATATGAAAAATTACTTGGGGTGGTTCTGCGGGAGAACTCGTTACACAGTTGAGATATTCTTGACTTTTCTTTATTATTCCGTACAAAAGAAAAAACGCAATAAATATTTAAAAGTCGTAACACATTTCGGTCACTTTTCAGGATTGGGAATTTTTATGAATTCTAATTCTTTTTAATTCCAACTTAGTGACACAACCTCCCAACTTATATATTCAGGTCATTATACTACTATGCCATAACGATCTTCTTCTTCTTTCTCAGCCGTCTTTCTGATTTTTTCCGCTCTTCTCTTCTTTGTGCTTTTTTTATCCACCTATTACCATGAGCGGTGGGGATAATGCCATCAGCCCATCTTTTTTGAGGCTGACCATTCCTCTTTCCATGTTCCACGGTCTCCGTTTCAGGACTCTGGGTGCCTCTCTGACATCATGATACATCTCAATTACAAGTATATTTAAAAAAAAAACAACAGAAAACATTATTTTAGCACATTCAGAAAGAACGGCGGATTTCAGTGAATATTCTCAAAGACCTATCTACTCGCACATATCAGTTTTTCAGATGGTGGTTTTATGGTTAAAAACCCAATCTCACCTATGGAAAAAAATCAGAGTACGGTACGGAACTCTGAAAAAAATATGAAGACATCCACGTTTAAACGATGGTCTGAAATGTTTCTCGAGTAGAAAGTGATCACTTAAGCTAGCTTAAAGATCCGCTCGTTAGGCCAGTAGATGGACATCTTACACGCTTTCATTAGTGGAGAATAACTACCTAAGTAGGTGATAACTGTGTATTTTAATCCAAGTATTTCTTATTTAATAAATATATTGTATGGTAAGAAAAGTAGCTATATATTTTGTGATTATTATTTTGTTATAAAGTATGCGACTCCCTAGTACTGGGATGTTATTAATTTTATTTGTTTGCAAAAGCGACGCTAATTTATTTGTGTATGATTGATTAGTTCCTTCCGTGACGTCCGAAATAATAGCAATGTTTTTGTGCTCGGAAAGAACCTCGTGATGCTTAAATTACTTATTAGCACAAAAGATCGGTAACAAATGTGAAGCCTAATAATATTTTATAGCTTTTCTCCTAGATGTGTACCTTTCAACTCTTAATAGTTTATTCATTAATCGGGTAAACAAAATAGTTCTTTGGGGGATCTATTTTGAGATTCATTTATACGTAAGAAAATAAAAAGGCAGACGAAACTGACGAGAACCAAGCCGCAATGAATTAGTTCAACCTGATGAGAGGTTTCTTTCGCCAATGAGATGTATTTCTTAATTATTATAAGTCGATTACTAATACAACTATTTTCTTTTGACCAGGTGAAAGATACGGAAGAATCTCAGATTAATAAATCGTAACCATTTAGACAAAAAATTCAAAGGTCTGCTTCAACTTCATATTATTAGATGACTGAACTTAGTACATTGTTTGGGAAACTAGCATGTTATAATATTCGGTAAGAAGATTGAAAAGGATGGAATCACCTACATACATACCATTCATGCCAAAAAACATTAACTTTTTGACATATTTCACCGTACATATTTTTGCATAACATGACAATTGTATTGAATAAATAAAATCAGTTCAAATATAATAAAATTATTATAACATCATTCAATTATTATTCAGCGTTGTTAGCAGATTTTATTTAAAAAACTGTGTACGCTGAAAATACTTGTTTTTTTTATTTATCCAAAACATGTTTGGTATTTGATTCGATTGTTTGCCCAAATTTAAACGATGTAGATTTGTCCTTGGTTAAAAATGAAATAAATTTGTAGACAGATTTTTGTAACGAACTATTTTATAATAGGTATGACCTAATATAGATACCTACACAATATGCATACTCGTATGTCAGATCAGTTATAAAAATTCTATACGTTTTTATTCTACACGATGAGCAACGCTACATTTTTCTATTGTTAAAATATCACTCGCTGCAATTTTGATAGGGAAAGAAATCAAATGAGTGTTTTTTTTATGTTCATTTGAAATTTATAACAAACCAATGAGAAGTAGTTACCTACTATAACGATTACCTTAACTGAAATATTAAAGTCTATTTTCTACATCATAATTCACTCGAAACATATCGTAACAATGTTTGTTACCTACATGATAATTTGATGGGTAGATTAATGAATTGTGAACATTTCTTAAGTGATATACAAGTCAACCAATTACTGAAAGAGCAGGAAGACTAAAATTGCAGTAGGCACTGGGAAGGTCATGTGGCTAGACAAATTGTCTAAAAACGGACACGCCAAAAATCCAGAATTGTAGACCTTATGAAAATAAAAGAAGTTTAGGAAGACCACAGAGGACACAGGAGATGTGCTGACTACATTTTCGAACTGGTTAGACATGGATGGTAATAGATTGCTCAGGACAGAGATTCACTCAAAAATCAGGAGGCAGCCTATATTCAGCAGAGAAAGGCCTAAAAAAAGTCAAATTGCGTGTATGGATGTTCACAGGACGTTCTACTACTAATGTATGAAATGGAATACGTAGGAACAGAAAAATTTTGACAGCAGGATTCGAGCCGAAACACTGTATTTAGCAACCTGATGTTTCCCAACCCAGATAATCCCTTTAATATTAAACAACGTACCTATTACTCTAATATACCAAATAATTATATGATAGAATAGACTAACCCAACATTCTATCCCACAACATTTCCACTCTTGCTATAATAAATTAATTTTATAGGACAAGCTAATATTGCTTTATATAATAATATTGACTCAATTATTATTGTCCGGCTAATGTCCTTTAGCCTTTAAATGTGTCCAGAATATATCCTACTAATGTTATGCTATGAATAATATAAGCAAAAGGTACCTACCTTACTGAGAAAACAATTAGTAATAATAATATAATATTAATCCTATATTTCCGTACATTTTATCATCTGTCATCTAAATCCCCAAATTAATGTCAATTTGTGTCAATTTCTATGTTTTCAATTGGATATTATATTCATTCACCTGAAGTCACCGATTATAGAAATATTCTTCAATCATTTTTTTACAGATCTTAATTCGCCTGTCCTCAGTTCTTTTACTCGTATATATGTTTATATACTTCACTATGAAAGATTTTACTCCTGCATACTCAAACTCTAATATTTTCCTACAAACTTACAAGCAACCTAAAAGCTTGTGTCGTGAAGTGCAGAATACATCAAGGCTGGGTTTTGAACTCACTACCGGACGCTTTGTAAACATATAATCAACCACTTGCATCAATACAACACATGTAGGTCAAGGTCTTTTTATTTTATTATGTGACCGAAGTACCTACCTATAGGTATAACTGATATTATAATTACTGCTTTTCCCATATCACTCACTTATCACTCCCAACGAATAATGGAATTAAATTTCATCAATTTTGCATGAGGGTGTCTAATAGGAAAGTAAGTAGATTAATTTTGGAAAGTTTTTGGCTAACATTATACTAGCAATAATTCTCTTGAAATGACCAGCCTTTTGTTGTTCAATAAATCAATTAATACTACATTTCCTACATACTATTGTTTACACAATATTTTGATTATACTCGTACTACTATTCCAATACTACTTATTAGCATATAATTATTTGGGGCATATCTTATAACAAAAGATCTTCGTAGAAATGCTACCAAATTGTGAAAAAGTTTTATTAGATGTTGGTACGTAGGTATGTCATATTATCCGAGTGAACCTAAAATTCTTTTTATGGTGTAGGTTGGTATGAAAATATTGTCAGAAAAATGCTGCAAGATCTGCCATAAATAGCACATGTGGGTGAAATGCCTAATTCAGATGACAGAAAAAAAAACATCTGCTTCGACATTCACGAACATTTCGCTCGATAAAACATTGAAAGAAACATTGTATAGTAAGATATTTCTCTCCGGGAAGAATATAACGTTGTAGGTAAGTTGTTGGTATCAACATACACAGATACTAAATATTAACGTTTACGCGTGCTAGCTACATGTAGATATTTCAGGAAGCATACATAGATATAAAGTCTCGCTTTAAGCGGCGTTTAAGAGATTAATGTAAAGTAGGTTATAAAGAATTCTAAAGAATATTTTGACGTAAGTATAATGGCTTATATTATAATAACATATCTGCTCCTCCACTATAAACATGCATTAGGTTACAATAATGTTTAAACCTTGTACATTTTATAATAGTTGTTACATTATTGTATAGGTACATTCTTCCCATGCTTTGAGAATTAATTTGGTACACCTAAGTATTTTGCCAGCTTACTCCTAAGCGTATAATGTAATAAGTGAAAAACTTGGTACACTCATGAAATGAAAGCCAACCAGACGGCTTTGGTCCATCCTCTAATGAGGGAGGGTGATATTATGTTTTTCTCACCATTTTACAGACTTATTATTATGTATTGCTTTCGAAAATATTGCTCTGTTTGCTGACAAGTGCTGATCATATCACTCATGATGATATCATATCATGATGATATAAGTACGTTGTATGTAAATTGCATCAGACAGTCAATAACACACCCTTTCAGAAATCACTCAAAATGATGCAAGTTAATTGGAGACTGAATGTCAATTCCTCTAGGGAACCAAAATACCCCATACATCGAATTGCTTTTGAATCAACTCTTATAAGGTGCCAAAGCTTTAAAATTACGTTCCTATGGATTGACACCTAGATAATTTTAAAATAACCAATCAAAAAACGTTTTTATAAAACATCCATTCAAAAATCACAGTGTAGCGGAGAGTTAAAAAAATAACAAATATTTTTCTAATGATCTCTCTTAGAATTAATATTCTTCTTCTTTTTCACCCCTTATCTTTCCACTGCTGAATTTTGGTCTCTTCCAAACTTTTCCACACCATTCATATAACAGATGCTATTTCGCGATGGGTACCACCTACACTCAAATAGGTTTGCGAAGTTTAAAATATGTATTGGTAATATAAGTTCTACATATCTGCAAGATATTTCAGAATATTATTATTATCACCTACGTATATATTTTACTCTTCCTTTAACATGTTGATTTTCTCATATTTAATCCACATAAATAATAATACGATCCGATACCTATTGAAAATTTACATATAAATAACACCTTGTTCAGTACTCAAGAGTTTTTCTATTTACCGCCCTGAACTATAATAACAAAATACGTTTGAATAAACTTTTTTGTGTACGTAGTACATATAATAGACATTCTCCTCGCATCCTTTTTTTATATTTTTCTGATAGGATTTCTTATTTATAATCCATAATAATACAAGGAATTCTACGGGTATTATTATATGAATATTTTTACCGAGGATTCGACAGGAAATGGAAGAATTTTACATGTGATTTGAACACCATGCGAAAACATACACCAGACGCGTATAACTTATGCTTTTCTTATATTTTTAGCAATTCGTTTTGCTAAGACAGGTAGGTAGGAACTTAATATTACACAATACATTTTTATCAAGCACTTTCATGCGTAGGCTTATGTACCTGTCCAATAATCAAATATTATTCTAATGTTAGATTTGAAAAGTGATAAGATTTTTTGATGAAAAGTGAAGAGGAAGTGATGAGAGAATTTCTATCAAAGAAATCTTTGGAACAAATTTCTTTAAAAAAAATCCATGTGGGAACATTTATTATTGTTTTGAGAATCTATGAATTCACTGAGTACATCTTGAGGGAGAAAAAATGGATTAAGTAACTACGTACATGGCTTTTATACAAAAATGATAACCATAGCATTCAATATTATTTAGGTAAGTACATGTTTTCTCGTAATAAATGAAAAATTCACAAAACAGTATGAGCACGAAAAGTGTAAATGATATGAAATATATATAAGGTGACAAAACAGGTATATTTTGTATCTACATATTGTAATATAATTTTAACATAACTAATATCAAACCGAGTTGTGACTATTAGTTATGAAGAGATTCCACATATTAATAACTACGGTGATACATTATCCTCCAAGGATTTCTACAGTAAGTATTATAATAGTATTGTGTCTCTCCATTGTGATCTTTGCAGCTACCAATTCTCGCTTGCCGTCACATGAAATTACACAGCTGTATGCCTGAATGAATATGAAAATAATATAATAATGTGTTAACACAAATAAACGGATTGTATCTTCAGTAAATGCAGTAATTTTACAGGTTTTTTAAAATATAGTTTTACCATGATATTCACTAGAACTATAACGATCATATTCCAATACCAACTGTGTGGAGAATTATTTGATTAGGTACTTCAATAATCAAAGCCAATACCAAATAAATTTTGGAGACTATTAGACCGGTGTTTTAACGTTAAAAAAGGGGGTATAGCGTAGATAATTGTCGGAAAGCTGGAAACTGTTTTAATCTCTTCATTAACAAGCAAAGAAGGTTTCCTGAAGTTTGCACCAATTTTACGCTTGTGCTAAGTACAGGGTGTCCCAAAAACAAAAAAAAAGTTGAACTTTTTTCAGTTTTTCATTAATAACTCCTAAAGGAAGCATTCTAGACAAATTGTGTTCTCCTGTGAATTAAAGTAAATGAAATTTTTCGTCTACTGAGCATAAATACTACTCTCTACTTTGAAAAATAACTGAGAAACAGCGATTTAAAATTGTAATGTTTTTCTCAACATATGACAATTTTCTTATTTTTCTTGAATCGTTGTTGAATATCTTCTAATCCAAGCTACTTATAGCAAATTTTAGTACATATGATTCAATGGCCCGTTAATTCTCCATAAACTGGCATTTAAATTTTACCTCTATATTAAATTGTTTAGGATGTAGAGGTATTTAAAGAGAGACGAGTGAAATAGAGAAATTTCTTAAATGATGGATTACAATATGTGAAAGGTAAGGAAGACTTAATTTTGCGGCTCTGTCTTATTAACGTATATTTTTTTTAGTTAAAAACCCAAATTTCGCTATTGATACGCCACTGCGTAACCACTTATATCGAAAAGACTATTTTTTTTACCTTCATCAGTTTTACTAATATAACTCCTGAACGGTTGATGTTAGGAAAAAGATATATTACTCAAAATATAACTAAAATTAATTTACTATAACTTGATTTCAAAATTAACTCTGTAACTTAAATAATAACTGAGTTACAGTGTTTGAAAAAAAGCATTACTAAAAAAAAAAAATTGCCTCGGCTATTTTTGTTGAATAACTCCTAAACCGTGATATAGTGAAAGCGTTCAAGAGATTTAAATTGAAGGTAAATAAATTTTCTATAACACAAGCGTAATAAAATAACTCTAAAAGTTATAGTAAGAAAGTTCTGGATGATCAAAGTCGATATTTTGTGTAACCATTCGACGTTTGCTTATGAATTATATTTGCCTAGTAAGTACCTCCGAGTCGGTGTAGTATGAAATATGTCTGCCTAATAAAGTATGTACCTGCGCGCCATGTAGTACGAAATATATCTGAACAAGCGTCGAATGGCTACACAAAATATTGACTTTGATCATCCATAACTTTCTTACTATAACTTTTAAAGTTATTTTATTACGCTTGTGTTATAGAAAATATATTTACCTTAAATTTAAATCTCTTGAACTTTTTCTCTATATCACGGTTCAGGAGTTATTCAACAAAAATAGCTGAGGCAATTTAATTTTTTTAGTAATGCCTTTTTTCAAACACTGTAACTCAGTTATTATTTAAGTTACAGAGTTAATTTTGGAATCAAGTTATAGTGAATTAATTTTAGATAAATTATGAGAAAATATTTTTTCGATAACATCAACCGTTCAGGAGTTATATTAATAAAACTGATGAAGGTAAAAAAAATAGTCTTCTCGATATAAGTTGTTACGCAGTGGCGTATCAATAGCGAAATTTCGGTTTTTAACAAAAAAAATTGTACGTTATTAAGAAAGAGCCGCAAAAGTAAGTCTATCTTACCTTCCACATACCGAAATCTATCATTTAAAAAAATTCTCTTTTTCACTCGTCTATCTTTAAATACCTCTACATCCTAAACAATTTAATATAGAGGTAAAATTTTAATGCCAGTTTATAGAAAATTAACCGGCCATTGAATCATATGTACTAAAATTTGCTGTAAGTAGCTTAGATTAGAAGATATTCAACAACGATTCAAGAAAATTAAGAAATTTGTCCTTTGTTGAGAAAAACATCACAATTGTAAATCGCTGTTTCTCAGTTATTTTTCAAAGTAGAGAGTAGTATTTATGCTCAGTAGACGAAAAATTTTTTCTACTTTAATTCACAGAAGAACACAATTTGTATAGAATGCTTCCTTTAGGAGTAATTAATGAAAAACTGAAAAAAGTTCAATTTTTATTTTGTTTTTGGGACACCCTGTACTTAGCACAAGCGGAAAATTGGTGCAAACTTCAAGAAACCTTCTTTGCTTGTTAATGAAGAGATTAAAACAGTTTCCAGCTTTCCGACAATTATCTACGCTACAAAGCTAAATTTCCTGGGCTATATCTACAGTGTTGTGAAATTCGAATTTGCTGGGTAGGTATTTCTTTAAAGGACAGAATACCAAATATCATCAGAGAGAGAATGATTTCAACCGATGCCGATGTGGTGTAAAGGGTCGCTAGTCTTAAGTGGATGATCTGGGTTGAATTCGTTGCCAGATTGCCAGGACCAAAAATATAATGAAATAGCGACCAAGAGCAAGCTGAAGAAGCATCGGCAGACTCCAGGAAAAGTCTGATGATCTAAAGAAATTTGAAGAAGAGAGATAGATTTGAAGATGGAGATACTCAGGACAGGGAGTCGTGGAGAACCGAACGGCATCAGACCTATATTTAACATTTGTCTCAGGAGAAATAAAATAAAATATACAGAATTTTATAGAATCCACACCAACTTGACGACAAAATGACGCCTGATTTTTACAGCACCGAATTATTCCAAATGCCGCGAAGTCGGAATATACGAAAAATTTCCACCTGTTTGGTGATTTGATCATCGTCATTGTTACGGTAGAGTCATGCGGAAGTCCAAATCCCTAACAGACTGTAATCTGCCTAAGTAGAGTGAGATCTGCTACGAAAAAAAAAAGAATGATTTCAGACGGTCCTGCAAGATAGAAAGATTGTTAAATAACACAGTTGGATAGGTATGAGTGATGTAAATTATTATCTACACTACAACACAAATACTTTATAAAATTCATGACTCTGTGTACCTACAGCGTGAATGAGATTTCAAGCCGAGGTATGTACTCAAACCAATACATAAATTTATAAAATAAATTTTACAGCAGAAATTGCAGACAGATAGAGGGCTGAATTGTGTGCAATATTTTTTTATCATCCGCATCCGTTCGCTGTGACTCGGTTTGTGATTAAAATCTCCACGGGTAACAATATAGTATACCTAAGTATACGTATTAAATTAAATGGAAAGCAAAAATGCGGATACCTATTTACATTTTCAATTCCAATTGTTTTCATTTTATCGACGCGACGGTTCGCTCGAAATTGACTGAAATGGAAATATTCAATAATTTATTTTATGTGTAGATATTTACCTACCAACATCCCATGCATAAGTATAGATTATTTTTATTATTAACAATGATGTCTGATTATTTTTCATTTCGCAATCCAGTAGGTAGTGTACATCTGGAGAGGGAAAATATGGTGTTATTCTCTATATCAAATTTTATTTACATCAATCCAAAAGTCTAGTATTTTTTAAATGGTGAATGTTTTTAGTTCCTAACATATACCTGAGCACACTGTAAGAACTGTCTTCTAATTTTGTCTGGCCTGCATAAAATAGATGTTACGAAGAAAATATAAGATCGCATTACATATTTAAGGATGTAAAAAAATGTATTAAATATCAATGCAAATTTTTGGCCATCCTATACGTACGTTAAACTAACATTACAAAAAGGCTTTCAAAGTCACGGCTGGACTATACCAACCAAGAATTTCTACAAAAATCATTTTTAAATATTTTCCAGCTCATTATATTCAACTGATGTAAGTACTTACGTTATTTTGTATATAACTCTGAGTATCTATACTTACCTCTATCCATTCGCTACGAGCGTTAAGTGAAAAGTTAAGAATTACTCATTAGGTAAGTGAATGTGTTAAGCAAATAATAATAAAGTAGTCTTTCGTTCAACTTAAAACAACTCGTATATTCTCTAGGCATACAAAATTACTTTGAATAATTTACTTATACTTACTTTTGTATTGAGTCTTAACTTCATGATCGATTATTTATTCTTACATCAGTTTGTACCTATACCTACTTGCACGAGATACATATTAAATTAATAATAAGTTACATAATTTTAGTACCTAACTTTTCGATACTCTTAATATCTTCGACTTTCTTTCCTAGCCACTTGCGTCCCACTGCTGGACATAAGCCTCTTCTAAACTCTTCCAATGTCTTCTATCTTGGGCTGTGTGCTGCCATCTACGACCCCTAAGCTGGACAATATCATCTATCCACCTTTTCTGTGGTCTTCCTACGCCTCATTTGTTCTCCCAGGGCCTTCACTTCAGGATTTTAGGATTAATTTCTATAACGCTCCTTATAACCTTCCATTTTTTTCTTATCATTTTTATGTTTTCGATTGGTTCAATCACTATACCTTACCGAATTAACAGCAAAATACCCGGTTTCCTTAAAGGTGTTGGTCATCCAGATGGATGTGTTCATACAAAAATTATTAACAATCACGAAATATACCTATGAGAGTCAAGCACTTACAGCAATTTAGATAAAAATGTTCTTTCAATTTACTCCGAATCACTCCAAATTCAGATGGCTGTTTTTGATACTGTATACGATTCAATTATAATAATGGGTACCTATGTAGGTATAGATATCCTTCATATTTATATGGGTCTATAGAATATAATAATATCGTCTCCCAAATATACATACTCGTACATATATGATATATCTGTAGTGTAGATACTTTTAACAAGTATTATTTAATATCCACCTACATTTTAAAATGAGTATATTATTATATCTTTATACACAGTACGAGTAGCACTTGTACTCACACTTCATAAACGAAAAAAGTAACACTGAGTAAACAAATCCTCTTCAAAATAAATTAAGGTACGTACATATAAAATGAGAAACATTTTCAACTTCTCTCTGATTTTTACAAATCGCTTGATTTAACGTTAAGTAGGCAAGTACCTACCTACACACCAATACGTGCGTAGGAGGTGCCTACACTTTCAAAGTCCATACAGTTATAATATTATTAAATATCAAAATTTTTACACAATTCTGAAATACTTTTTTCAGAACATTCGTCAAAATAATACTACCAGCATTTATATTGCTCTACAATAAACTAAACTGGTAGGTTTTACAATAAAGTTATACAATAATAAATATGTTCCATGTTACAATAGGTATTACAAAATAGATATAAGGTAGATAAGTGCCGTAACAGACCATAATCTATCACCGACCGATCCTATAGATTTTCAAGTTTATAATGAAATTTTCTGATCAGTGAGCCGGTGTGTTGAAACTAAGGTGTTACAGATACTCAAAGCGACAAAAGGTCTATAATAGTTTCTAAAAGTTAGAAGGTAGCCCGCGGAAGTAACACGGATACGAAAAGTTTCCTGCAAGTAGGTAGGTACTGTACCTCTCTATGTAAACCCACGTAATATTTACACGACTGTATTGTAAGTAAGGATTTAGCATAGGTATACCTACACTACTAATACCGAATACCGACTGAATAGGTACCTACTGCTTTGAGAAATAGTGAATGGTATAGAGTCACGTGGGGTATATCTACATCTATTTTGACTTTAATGTATGTTTAACCTAACTATAAGAATAAAATATTTAATTGAAAGTGTTGGTGATACCTAAATAAAATTCAGATGAATGAATAGGAGGAGTTGGGTTGGAATTGGGTTACTCTCTCGTAAATAAGAATGGATATTATATGCCATGCAGACGACGCGGTCCTCATAGCGGATTGTGAAGATGACCTCCTCCTCACATATTCCAAATACCGGAGCAACAAATCAAGGTGAAAATCTCCATAGAAAAGACAAAAAGCATGCTAACTTGAAAACAGCCAGCAATACGCTGCAAATTCGTCGTAGACAATGTGGCAGCTGCCCCCCCCCCCTAGAGATTTGAATAGGTACTTATATTCTTCTTCATACAATAGATTTTCAGTATGTGGATTTTTTCATAAATTAATTTCACTTGACCCATTTTTCTTATATTTTTTTACATGCGGCGCCATTTACTATTGCGGTTTAACTGCTAGACTTTTCAAAAAATGTAGCCATCTTATAGAGAATTTATTAAGAACTATTTTTGTCTATTACGGACTATTTTTCTTCTAGGTATGTCTTTCCGTTTTTCTAAAAATTGAGGAAAACCACGTAGGGGAGAACCTATTCGGTGGTGCACGGAGGGGCGAGTCAGGCGAAGGGGTGGGGACGCATGATATTCTGAAATACCCCATCACAAGGTATCATTCTGCATATGTTCCAAACTGTAATTTCAATGCAGAGTTCCCCATACATTAATTTTCGATAAAGACGCTGTATTATTATTATTTTTATCTTCGAGAATCGCTTACTCGAATAACACTGAAAATGAAAAACCTTTAAAAATATCCGTTTACTGCCATCTAGTGAACACATGTTGAAACAATATCACTGCATTTAGAACATGACTCGATATAAGGTACCTGGATAGTAAGTGTGAAATTAAAATACTTTAGTATTTGCAATAAAGCTTTGGGCGTTGTTGTACAGATGGCGGTAACATTACGAATTATGATAATAAAAAACATTTAGAGTAGACGGAATAGAATTAGATTAGAAACTTCGACAAGTAGGTATACAGGATCATCAAAAAAGATGAACCCTATTTTAAAAAGGTTACCATACATGTTAAATGAGTGATTCTATCACTGGATGGTAACTGATGAATGTAAGTTTCGTTTGATGCCCAATGCTATAGCGCATATACGTAGACCAACTGAACCAAAAAAAATAATTGGACCAGTTCGAAAATCTACATTTTGATTTCAGTAGGAGTATATTATGAAGTGGGATGATAACAAAGTGTTCGCAAAGTGGACGTCCCACAGTATTTTTTTGACGGACAATAGGTATAATAATAAATTATTCATCATACCTATATTTTTTATGAAATACCGTCCGGTAGATCAGAAGACCGTTTTTCTAAAAAAATGAGGAAAACCACGTAGAGTGGGCACCCAGGGGGCAGGGGGGGGGGACGCCTGATATTCTGAAACACCCCATTTTAATATAGGTATTGTTACAAATTTTGCCAACTGCAAAATGTCAACTATTTTGATGTTTCCTATGTACGACTTATCGTTGTTTTTGTCATCAGGTTTTTTTTCTTCTACAAAATAGGTAGGTTTGTATAATCTTTTATTAAATTTATCAACTTGAACTTACGTAGGAACATGGACATTCATATAAAATTGTGATTTATTGTAGTGTTTACGCCTAACAATGTTTAATATTGTTTGAATATGTAGGTACTTGCCAACTATTAACAAAAATAATAAATTTATTATACGTATTGAGGAGTTTGTTCCGTCACGTATGCGTTTACAAAATGATAACCCAAAAGTTATAAAACTTGATCTCTCTGTATACAAAATAATTTTATGTCACTTTCGTCTTCATTGCCTTAGGTTTATTATTGCACAAAGCACGAGTTGCTGTAACCTATATCAATACCTATACCTATATTATTAGGTATCTAGAATTTTATTATCTGCTACCATTATTTTAGATATTATTTACGAGCATGTATTACCTATAGTCTATAGTTTGTGTATAACTAAAAGTTTTTTTATATTTTACCAATGGCCTTTGTCCATGCCATTGTTTGTCTGTATCAAACGAGGATATCAGGCATAGGTATAGAACCCAAGTTTTTGACGTCATGGATCGTACTAAGATCGTACAGCTAGACCACAGAACTCTCCTTCGAGAAGCTAGACTGATATTGAATAGCTGGTGGACAGTGGGTTGCGAAAGGCGAGCAAGAGAAAGGAGTGGAAACGTTTGGAAGAGTCCTATATCCAGCAGTGGAGACATTACGGGCATTACGGCTGAAGATGAAGAGGATGCTTCGTCCATGTCGCTTGTAAACTGTATCATTTATTGTAGGCACTGTATATAGGAAAATTATTCTTCTTCCTACTTAAGACCTTGCAATTTTGTATTGCAATGGTTGGGTTGGAGGAAATATTCACCTACCCAGATGTCAAAGGTGGTCTTGGTGTCTATAATGTCTAAAAAATCAAATAAAAAGTCACCTTAAAATAAATTAATTAAATAGGTAGGTGCATATAGGTACGTACTATGAAATTTAGTATGTATTTTCACACCTAACTGGTAGTAGATTGGTCCGCAATTTTCTAGTTTGTTTAAATTATGGCCAAGTAATTAGGTATCGTTGTACTTACCTAATTAGTATTATTAGATAATTGGTAGGTATTGTTTAAATTTGATTGCTCTAGAAATGTTCGTAAACAGCAATTAAAATTTGATTGAACGTAGTAAGTATATAAAATTTGCTTAAAACTTATCTTATATAGAAATTAGAAGACAATAATGATCTCTTTTTGTATATTATCACCTTCATACTTAGTGGCTAGACATGTGCGCCGGCTGCAAAAAAGCCGGCGGCGGCGCCCATGTCTAAAATTGCCGGCGGCGGCGCCACGCCGGCGGCGTGGATACAAAGTGGGAGGGGGAGCATTGGATTTTCTTGCACTATTGTTTTAAATGATTAAACACGTACATGTGAAAAAGATTATGATAAAATCGATTTATTTATTTTGAAAAACTATGATTATTTCAATAACAAAGTAAAATAAAAGCTCATATTAGAAAAATAATGGAAAATTTCATTATTGCTTTTTCATGGTGCTGGAGGGCAGATCAAAATAACTTACTTACTTACTTACTGCTAGCCACTTGCGTTCCACTGCTGGACATAGGCCTCTTCTAAACTCTTTCACTGCCCTCTATCTTGGGCCATCTGCTGCCATCTACGACCCGTAAGCTGGACAATGTCACCTGTCCACCTTTTCTGTGGTCTTCCTACGCCTCTTTTGTTCTCCCAGGGTCTCCACTTTAGGATTTTAGGTGTCCATCTGACACTGTCCTGTCTCGCCGCGTGTCCCGCCCACTGCCATTTTTGCTTTGCTGTTCTTTCTGCGATGTCGGCAACTTTTGTTCGACGTCTGATCTCCTCATTTCTAATTTTATCTCGAAGACTGACGCCCAACATTTGTCTTTTTATTGCTCGCTGAACACATTTTAGTTTTTGTACGCTTCTGACAGTGAGGGACATATTCTCTAGGCCGTACGTGGTCACTGGCAAGATACACGAGTCGTAGACTTTAGCTTTCAGGCTTATTGGCACCTCTTTGTTCCCAAGGATGTATTTCAACTTTCCGAAGGCAGCCCAACTCAGTCCTATTCGACGGGGTAGCTCCGCAGTTTGGTTTTCCTTTCCTAGTTTTATTTTGTGCCCCAGATATAATATGTACTCATCGCCGACTTCAATAGTTTTATTGTCGATGTCAATTCTATCGTGGGAAATAAACTAATCCTAAAGTCAAACGCGTCAGAATGAGCCTCACTATGGGCAGTGGTGCAGTCGAACAGGTTTCTCATTTGGCAATATTTGGGCTTTTAAATTGCGATGACAAGGTCGACCTTCCACAAAATGCAAAACTCCTATGTAGCTAAGAACTAGGGTTGAGCATAAGCTGTAAAAACATATGTGTTATATGTGCTGTTGTTTGGAGTGAAAGGGTAATTTAATAAAATTACCTATGTAATTTTATAAAAATATCTAATTTGCAATGTTATTTTAGGCGTAAAAATAATGAAAATTAATAAATAAACATAAATTGGGGTGTTTTTAGTCATTAGGTGCATAAATTAATAATGATTTCAACCAAAATATGTAATGCTTACCGGTGGAAAGATAAATTACAATTTGAGAGTAGTCTGTAATCACAGTCCGAGAAACCACGTTTGGGAATAGTAATTTCTTTTTTTATTATAACGCAGCCTTTGGTGAGCGAAATAATTGGTTGAAATAATTTAACCTTAAAATATCTAATTATAATCACATTTTGACACTTTGAAGATCGTAAACGTTAAAAATTACCAAATGAATAGCAATTTTTGTCGGGAGAAAAGGAATGATTATTATTTACACAGTGTTGTATTGAAACAAATGAAATATAGCGAATCTAGTCAAGTGGAATGAAAATAATTTTGATTAGGTACTTCGATAATCAAAGGCTAATGAAAAGAGAGAACGGTTGACCGAAAAGACGAAAGGCCGCATATTTTGGTCAGATATTCTGCCAAAATTCACCTGGTTTAAAAATTTCAGCGTGGTATGATAAAATCGATCAAAAAACCATAAATTCTGATTTTTCCTTATTCTTCCCAGTTACATCAAAAATAACGTTTGTTTTTCATTTAATTTCCACTACGAAGAACCAAATTATTAATGCCTTGTGGCTGTCAAAACTATAAATAAATCACATCACAGAATCGAATAAATAAGGCACAGAAAATTCCCCATTTTTTTTTGATGCAAAACCAAATGAATGAAATATTTGAGACGCCGGAATGGGTTAACAATGCATTAGTTTTTATTCGACATTTTATATAATTACTGAACCCTAGCGTCCCCACAGCTGAATGCTTCGATTTTATTACTTGAAAAAGTACCTATTTCGATTTCTGTCTCAAGAAACACAAGATAAATACTTTTGGTCACACGGATCCCACGCCGCCGGCGTGAGCGTTTTGACGGCGGCGGCGCGCCGACCATGATCAGCGGCGGCGCGCCGGCGTGGCGCTCATGTCTGGATACTAATTGGATACTGTTATAATTATTAAGGGCATGGCACCAGGAATTACGTCACAGTCTTTTCCCACGGCATTAAGGTTCAAAATCGCGTGACAACTGACAATCGCATGATAAAATGGTAAAAATAGCGTTTTTTTCCATTTTTTGGGGTTAATTTTGCGTCCATCAAAAAACGTTTACGGTTATTCCCTAGATTTTAATGCATATTATCAGTACAACAAAAAAAAATTACTCCGCGACTTTCGGGAAACGAGTTTCCGTCTTTCGGAAAAAAGGTCAGAGGTGTTTTTAATTATTTTTTTTTTGAGAAATCTATACAAGATATAAAAAATCTTTTACGGTTATTCCCTAGATAAAGGTTCAATGCATCTACCCTATTTTGTTCCAAAGCAAATTTAGTAACGGTTGTCGAGATAGAAGGTCTCACGTTTTTAGAAATTTTTGAAATGTCGGTATGCACACTCTTAATGACAGATGGAAAAATCTATGGCCCTAAACAATAAGTCAGCAATACAGTATTTTTTCAATACCATCATTATACTCATATGTATCTATACTTCCATTGCACAATGCACATATTGCAGTCATTTAGTACCTTATTAATATTAGAGTTAATTGTGAGTTGGGAAGTAATTCCAATCGGAATAGTAAACCTAAACCCACAATAATTTGACTTCAATGCTTTATGTATCAAGCTACCTTCAGTTAGAAAAGTTCTTGGTGCTTCAGATGTTAAAATTACTAACAAATAAACGATTTTCTATGAGAAAACGACTTAAGAGTATGCATACCGACTTTTCAAAAATTTCGTAAAACGGGAGACCTTATATCTCGACAACCGTTACTCAATATGCTTTGGAAAAAATAGGGTAGATATGCATTGAACATTTATCTAGGGAGTAACCGTAAAAGATATTTTTTATCTTGTATAGATTTCTCTAAAAAAAATTATTAAAAACACCTCTGATCTTTTTTCCGAAAGACGGAAACTCGTTTCGCGAAAGTACCGGAGTAAATTTTTTTTGAACTGATAATATGCGTTAAAATCTAGGGAATAACCGTAAAAGTTTTTTGATAGACGCAAAATTAACCCCAAAAAATGGAAAAAACGCTATTTTTACCATTTTATCACGCGATTTTCACGCGATTTTGAACCTTAATGCCGTGGGAAAAGACTGTGACGTCATTCTTGGTGCCAAGCTCTTATGAATGATTTTATTTTTATGAATGAATGTAACTAAACTATTTTATATTATCTACCTACAGTTGTTAGACACTCGCTATTATAGAATGGTTGATAAATGTGTTATTAGTAGTTATCAATAGTTTGTTATTAGCAGGTAATATAGTTTAATTGAGTTGTTTTTCTCTCAACTCGCTGTAGGTACATATTGCGTCATAACCGAGTATTACACATTTTTATTATGCAATTTATAAGAGGTATTGCTTTATAGATTTCAATTTATTATAATTGGACCTATGGATGCAGAATGTACCAGATACGCACACCTAACTACCTACCACATGCTATAGGTATCTACCTACCACATGCTATAGGTAGTAGGTATACTTACACAAGTGTCATTGCTGATTTTTTGTATTAAAAGTATGCACATTGCACATGAATGGAGCAATTGAGCCAATAATGAAAAGTCGCAACGTATCGACAAAGGCAAAGTTGTTGGTGCACAACGCCATCCTAGTACCAACACTGATGTATGCAAGTGAGACATGGACATGGCTGAAGAAGGATGAATCAAGTATAAAGGCGGTCGAGATGAGATCGTTAAGAAGAATGTGTGGAAAAACATTGAGAGATAGAATAAGGAACGAAATGATTAGAGAGTTGAGTGACTGTAAAAAGGATGTTGTGAATAAAATGAAAGTGAACACGTTGAGATGGTTGGGTCATGTGGAAAGAATGAACTATGAAAGAATAACGAAGAAAATTTACCTGGGTGAAAGAGGAGGTGTAAGGAAACGCGGCCGTCCGAGAACCACCTGGCTGGACCATGTCGACCAGATACTCAAGGACGAACGTGTTTTGAGTAAAAGTAACCGGAGAGTATGTATGAGGAACTGCATGAATGTGACGGAAGCCCGAAGGGTGTGTCAAGATAGGAAAGTCTGGCGATCCGTTCTCTCTGCCTACCCCGCAAGGGAGGTGGCGTGAGGGTATAGAATAGAATAGAAAACATTGCACATTGACATTTCAAAAATTTCTAAAAACGGGAGTCCTATGATGTCAACAACCTTACTAAGTATGTTTTGAAAAAATAAATATTGTAGATACATTGAACCTTTATCTAGGGAATAACCGTAAAAGATTTTTTGTATCTTGTACAGATTTCTCAAAAAAAAGTGTGAAAACACCTCTCATCTTTCTTCATTATTTCATGCAAGTTTGCCTCCCTAAATGACCACTATTTATACATAATATACGGAGAAATTACCTAAAATAAGTCAATTTTAAGTTAATACTAGTACTTATTGACAAGTGATAAGCTATGAGTTACAGAATTTCAGAATTTGTATTTTATTGTCATCTCTCTAATTAAAATTCACGTCGTTCTTCGGAAATCTTATTACCAGCAATTCCTTATATTATCGATTGATACACCTGAAATTATTGAACACATATGTACCTACATTTACGTTTTTCTGCTGCCATTATTTGTAGATAATTTTCAATGTTACGAAGGTTAATTGAACAAAATTTATCGGTTACAGATCTGACCTTCCCACATCACACTGATGGACTGTACCTTTATTAGTTATTTTATGACATGGGCAAATCATTATTATAATATATTGTTATACAATTGACACAGTGCACAATGTCTACTGATGAATTTTCATTATAATGCAAGGGATTTGCTTATAATATATTACGATCCTAGGTAATATTACTTAAATCTTTTAAATAATGCATATTATAAGACATGTTGCATAAGAAACGGGAAAATAAAACCATCAAACTAAATAAAACTTAACCGAATGACCTTCGTTTGTTAGACGACATTAATAAGTGAAGATGTACAGAAATTCAAATAAATTATTAAAGAGCTCCATGATACATTCTTAAATACATGGCTAATTGGAAATGAATATGGGGAAACTAAAATTTTTAATCCAACACATGATGGAATTGAAATCAACAATAAAACCGTTGAAGTTGTCGAGAAGTACCTTTATATATCTTGGGCACAAAAAAAAACTAGGGAAAGGAAACCAAACTGCGGAGCTACCACGTCGAATTGGACTAAGTTGGTCTGCTTTCAGAAAGTTGAAATATGTAAGTACATTCTTGGGAACAAAGCGGTGCCGCTAAACTTGAAACGTAAAGTCTATAAGACCCTCGTATCTTTTCAGTGAAAACGTGCAGTCTAGAGATACTGTCAGAAGCCTATTGCGATCAGTGAGCAAGATCTATATAATAGTTACAAAGATGATTTGGTAATACTTAGTAGAAGTACAACGGACTCTCAAAATAATGCGCCCATAGGTACTTGTACGTTCGAGTATAATGTAGTCGACTGCTTATTCACGGTCACGGCCAGCTGTGAAGGTAAATAAAATAATCTTCTCTCTATATTTATGTTATTTCTATGCAGTTGTTGTGTTGTGATAACAATCCAAGTAATACGTGAAAACATTCAATACAAAAAATGTGTTTTCAATAATGATGTGTTTGACCTAATATCCAATACTGGGTGTTATTTGCATTAGTGAATAATTTGTTATTCATCTAAGATACGTCATTACAATATTGTCCTACTGTCCTTTACATCTACATGCTTTACAATTTGATACAAAAATATTCTCTTCAAACAAATTAACACAGAATGTAACATAACGAGTATGTTTCAGCCCGCTGTGAGCCATTGCCTCCTCCAGCATTCGTTGTGATTTCTTCCTATCAAGGGATGTTTTCCTCTCGTCATCTTTCCCTCAATGGTCGAACTGATCACGATACTGATATTTGCTCCATAAATAATGAAGGAAGAGGGATCGCCGCCTTTGTGAATGTGGCCAGATCGAGTCTGTTGAATATTTATAGTGGAGAGATGTTCTGACAAGAAGTTTGGTGACGCATAGTGGACTATTTGAATAATATTGATGCGGAGTAAAGGCTACTATAGATAACTTACACAATGGTCGAATGCATACGAAATGAAAAGGAGGTACTTTAATAATCCACGATTTCCTCAAGATTCTACAGTAACTTCAAAGATTGACTAGTTTAAGATTTTTGTGTGAAAGAACAGTTTTGCAAACGCAAAATATAACTGCCAGCCACGATACAGATAGCAACAGCTGTAAGATATTTCCTGAGTCATTTAGAATTGTCCCGTGAGACCTTCAAATTAATTTTCCTACAATTAGTCACTATAATTTTATGGGCATTCCAGTATGATTTTCATAGGTAAGAATAATATAAATCATAAACCCTAAGTCTAACCATTCAGTTAACATTCTATACTCGTAATTCAACGTGCTCACTTCGTATACTTGCTTCCCTATTGGATGTAATATTCTAAGACAGAAATTCATAAAGGTTAGTAATTGTTACCTACTAGTTTTACTCGGTTTGTTTTATAATAATGTGTGTTATTTAAAATAGGGTTTGAAGGCAACAAACTGATAGACAAAAAATCGTGAAAATTTATATTTGATGTTTTTATTATATTCTCATATTTAAGTGCTGTAAAAATTGTAGTCTTCATGCTTATTTTGTCTTTCCCCTTACGCCAGGTCCATCCCTATATATCTACGCACTACTGGCTTTAAATTCTACGTAAATTATAACATTAAGTTTATTTGTGTGTTATATTATAGAGAGAAAAAAACGATAATCATTATATTGGTAGACATACAAATCATGATATCATAACACTTATCGAATAACGTATATGGATCAAACTTCATCTCGCCTTTTTAAAGCTGAAACCTAGAAATTAGGAATTTTACGTAGGTAATAAGTAATTTTCAGAAAATTTCAGGGTTCTTTTAAGAGTGTGCATACCGACATTTCAAAAATTTCTAAAAACGGGAGACCTTCTATCTCGACAACCGTTACTAAATTTGTTTTGGAACAAAATAGGGTAGATGCATTGAACCTTTATCTAGGGAATAACCGTAAAAGATTTTTTTTTATCTTGTATAGATTTCTCAAAAAAAATATTTAAAAACACCTCTGACCTTTTTTCCGAAAGACGGAAACTCGTTTCCCGAAAGTCGCGGAGTAATTTTTTTTTCTTGTACTGATAATATGCATTAAAATCTAGGGAATAACCGTAAAAGTTTTTTGATAGACGCAAAATTAACCCCTAAAAATTGAAAAAACCGCTATTTTTACCATTTTAACATGCGATTGTCACGCGATTTTGAACCTTAATGCCGTGAGAAAAGACTGTGACGCCATTCCTGGTGCCATTCCCTTAATACTTCACATACTAAGTTTTGTATTCTTGTATCTCCTCACAATATTATGTAGGTTTTTTATTCACATATTTTAAACAATTCTTTGCATATTTCTCATTTTTCTAATAAGTAATACAAGAATGTTGTGCCAATTAATTACTAATTAACTGTTGGTATTACTAACTTGAATAGCACTGTTAAGTCATAAACACTGTGCATGTACGCGCAATAATAATAAGTATACTTATTACCTATAACGATTAAAATATGTTGTTTCATTGAAGTGGTGTAAGATTTTTTGATATTGCGTCGATAATGTTCGTCTAATATTATTAATAATAAGATATTCCCTTAATGTTTATAATATCAACAAAATAATAAGAGTTTGACCATTGAGGTCGAGAGAGTAATAAAAACCAGTAAAAACAATTATAATATATTATTGTATATGAATAAATTTATAGTATACCTACGTAATTACGACAAGTGGTCCGAGCATATATATAATGGTGATAAGTCATAGAGATGAAGAGTTTTATTAAACTGTCTTGGATTGTTGACATAGTACCAGCGAAACTATCTTGTGTTGAAATATAAAATTACCTTATTATTCTAGACAATAAATATTTTGTTGAGACTAAAGAAAATATTCATTTTATTCAGTGTTGTTCACATATTTATAAATATAGTGCTTTTTCATTTAAAACATTTCAATAAATAATACACAATATTTAGATTTTTATTCAAAAAGTTGTTACTTGATTATTTGTAAAAATGATGGGACCTACTGCCATTATGAAAAACGGAAGTCCTGAGAATTTCCGGCCACCGAATTCTCCCCCAGATAAGGTAGACTCTTGCAAGAAATATTTACTACATTAATAATATTCATATTTGTAATTTTTAATTAAAATAATTATGTGTTCAGCGATTTATAATATTTTCTATAAATATCCCAAGAAATTTTACTTCCAATCCTTCGAAATATTGTAATTTTTGGCGGTGGACTTAACCCCTTAAAAAAGTTTTCGCCTACTCGACATGCAAGACGTGTAGATACTAATCTCTAGAATAATTGTTCTTATAATCTGATGTTTGGTAAAAAAATATTCTCACTATTGTTTTATTACCTAATATTCATCTTAAGTCTATTGCCAGAGGTAATGAAAATTCAGATAGGGGTTACAAAATATATTTTGTTAAAAAATCTTGATACAAAAACTAAATATATAATTCCACAATGATATGTGTTCCCATATTCTAAAATTGGCACATAGAGATCTTTTATTTTCATAAGTAGTTCATATATTGATAGGGTTGGTAGATCGATATGATTAGCGAAAAGTGCATATTTTTTTAAATATAGAAATGTTAACAAATTTTGTATAATTATAGTACTTATTTCAATAGATATTTCTTAATAATTCTAAAGTTGTGTTATCAGTACTACTAATAGGTACCATCTATATGATTATATTCTGTAATTGGGTATCTAAATCTATATACACAGGTGTTTTCACGTGATCTCATTGTTTTTAAAAAACTGACTGTACCTACTGCTGCGAATTATTAACATTACGTTATTGATTCCTGATATTATTGTCATAAAAATATGTTGTTTTATTACAGCCCAAACTGATGGTTGGAGGGAACTACATCAAGGAGGGTAGAGACTCATCTCAGAGTACTTGCATCATCTTCTCTCCCAAATATGAGGACGAAGCTGGAGCTTTGGCCAAATCATTGGAGATATTTTCTCGTCACAAGGTGAATTTGAGTCACATTGAATCAAGACCTTCTACAAGATTCGACTCTGGCTACGAATTTATGATTGAATGTTCACACGGTAATGGAGACTTTGATGGAGCTATGGAAGAACTTCAGGAACACACTGAATACTTTGGCATAATATCCAGGAACTTCAAAGATGAAAAAGGTATTTTTTTCTGCTATACTTACAATTTAAAAATGTTATGTCTCTTCAACATAAATTGTTGTCGGATCACAGTTAGAATGTAATTTAAATCAAATTACATTTTACAATCTCATTATATGATATGAATGTTTTAAATGCATATATAAAACTTTGTAAGAGTATGTGTATTCGTTTTTTAAAATAAATAAATAAAAAAAATGTATAATTACGTACAAACATACTTAGTAATGAGTACCTATGAATCTATTGTTTTATGGTGTATGTTTTGTGACTTTAAAATTTGGTTGATGGTGTTAGTAATTATGTTAACAATATTACAAATAAAACCTATATGAATGAAGTACTACTTTTGCTACTTTTCATTCCTTTGAATTTTATTTATTTATTAATAAATAATCCATCAACGAAATAATAAAGTCCTATACATTATTTAATATGCGAGTTTTATTCCTGATATTTCCATATTATTATTTTAAATTATCTTAGCGAAGTTATTATGTATTTGCTTGATTCAATTTGTAATTGTCATAGAAAAATGCAAATTTGTATTAGCAGTTTTGACCAACTACCCTCACATGACGAATGGGTATAATAAAATAATACTTTTTTACGTGTTCTGTCGGGTCCCCCCGACGATGACGATCACTTGGGCAAATGCTTCCTTATTCTGAGTACCTACTTAGTACGAAACAGCTCATCCACAGTTCTGACTACGGTCCACCCTCGAATGATTTGTAATTAATCCAGTGGGCGCGGGTTCAATCCCCGACTTACTCCACTTCACAACACAAGCTTTTAAGCTTACTGTGAAGTGTGCAGAGATGTATTTGAGTTTATTTCGATAAACCCAGATTCATTTAAAAAAAATGTTTCAGTATAAAATATTCTTAAGCAAGCATGAATATGAAATTTATTGTTTAAATAATACAAAAGTATTATTTAATAATCAAAAGTAGTACGTACGCTATGATACTAATAAAATTATTAACCTTTCTGTGAAAATAACTTCTTTTTCGCAAACAGCTTACATGAAAAAAGACAATTAGAATGAAAATTTATAGTATTTGATCTAAAAGAGTGTATATCGTAAAATCTTGTACTATACTTATATACCAAAGAAGCGAAAAAATAAAACATTTCTTATAAAATTTTGAAAAATTCATATCTTACAATTATGAATTATCATTTTTGTAATTATTTAAATTTAAGGCCAATGTCGTATATACATTTTTAACAAGAAGTAATTAAATGTGGTAATAAAATTCCCGCACGTCACATATAGGGTGATGTAATTGAAAACAACTTATTTATAATGTTTAAATTTTATCACTGAAATGTTCATTATACCGTCAATATATTTTTTATTGTATTTGATAAATTTGCAAAAACAAAGTAATACTAAACATAATACTTATTTTATAAATTGATTGTCTTGAATCTCCATTATGTAAGTACGTACCTACCTACATGCTATCTACTATACCTATTTAACTATCGAGGCTTGCGAATTTAATATCGTTATAATTAATTTTATCAAAATTGTTTTAAACTAGTAAATTTACATTGTGGTATTATAAACTTAGGCGATTTTTTATGACTTTTATGTTATCACTGAACGTATGTTTTAATATAATTATTTCTTTAGTTCATACCATAGGTGCTACTGATAATAAAAGCTGCGAAATTAAATTTTATCGTTACTCCGCCGAAAGATTGACATTAATAATATAATTCACGGTATTGTGCCCACTAGCGGATCCAGGAAAACCATGAGTGACAGTACTTTATTAGAATCACATTATTACCACATCGTTTTCTCAGCATGTTATGAGTTTTCTAAAACTACTATTAATATTGTTTAGTAAAAAAAATTCGCCTGCTGTGTGTTTCACATCGCTTCATCCATTTTCCTAACTAATTTCGGCTGCGGTGCATTGCTCGGCTCGGCTGCGGCTGATAAATAATCCAAAATTGTATTTTAATTGCCTGAAATATCGCAATTTTCGTTTACAAATTTTATTATGTATTTATGGTATCAATATTAGTAGGTAGAGAAATACTTATTCTCTGTCACACCTTAATTCATTTAGGTATAATATCCGTTTTTAGGTTATTATTATTTCAATGTGAGTCAACTATAGGTACAACTATATATGTTATGTTTTTTTTTCTCCTCCCTAAAATAAATATTTTTATACTGGCACGCAAATAAATGTGTTCCAAAAGTAGAAAAAATGTATAGTTTCTCTCAATATTAGGAAACAGAGAATTAAATAAGATTGAAAATATCTACTATCCATGTTTACTAGTAATGTGTAGGTATGTAAGCAAACGACAATAATACTTTGTTATTCTACCTACATACAATAGTTTATTTTGCAGAGACAATGTACCTACGTCCTACGTATATTATGAGGTAGGCATTTCTATGAATAAGTTAGATATTAATTTACACACGTGTGCAGTGTGCATAATATACCTAACGTTGCTACAACACTACAACAAAATAATATGCAGGATACAATATACACTTAAAATACTAACCTATATGCATCTTGTTTACTTCGATGCATATAATATGTATGTGCTGCGTATAATAATATGTCGTGTTGTTTACGACTATTTAGAATAATACCTATAATAAAAGTACACGTTTGGCACGGGTTGCCCAAGCGCTTGGGATTCGAATCACACTTTCTGCACAAGTTTGTCGCTTACACAAAGTCTTCAGATTGGTTTTGTGAACTCTGTCACAGGACTTCAAATTGACTTTGACTCTTGAAAGTGTGAAATGAAAATTAAAGTCTTTCATAATGCTGTTTCGTCATAGTATGCATTTCATTATTCAAGTTAAAGTTAAAATCAACGATTTGTAGGAACTTTCTCGTACTTATTATAGGCACATACCTAAATCTTGACAGGTTCTATTCTATTCTATTCTATTCTATACCCTCACGCCACCTCCCTTGCGGGGTAGGCAGAGAGAACGGATCGCCAGACTTTCCTATCCTGACACACACTTCGGGCTTCCGTCACATTCATGCAGTTCCTCATACATACTCTCCGGTTACTTTTACTCAAAACACGTCCGTCCTTGAGTATCTGGTCGACATGGTCCAGCCAGGTGGTTCTCGGACGGCCGCGTTTCCTTACACCTCCTCACATTGATAAAATTCATTAAGGTGTAAATATAGATTATAGCTACGGTATACTATAGCAGTTGGTAACCGAATAATGTATCTATTTTGAGATACAGATTATTTGAATACTTTAAACCATAAAACTGATAAACTTTTTTTTCATTTACGATAAAATCCCTACTCATGCGTTGCGTTAAAACATTTTTTATCAGCGAGTAATTTTAGTTAGAGCCTACAAAAAATCTGACTACTTACATACATTACTTTTCTGTCTTAGAAATCGTTTTGATTTGATTTAACGAACTCGAACATTCTGTAAATTCGTTAAATTTAATTACGAATCTGTTTTGTGATCGTTAATAAGTCATGTTATTACTTTAATTAAATATTATTAAGTAGATTCAATGATCCAAATCATGCCATTGTGATTGAATTCAATTACGTCTACTTTTTTACCTATTGTATTATATTTGTATTGAATCACACAACAAGTAACCCAATTTGTAATTTTATGATATTTTTTTAAGTACAATATGTAATACATTTAATACAACAAGCCTATCTATCTACTGGATCGAATCAATCTATCTTAAACTGGCTAAAAATAATTGGGTTAAATTTTTTATGTAAATGTTGAACGTATTGCACAATGGATGTGTAATCAGCCTAAATGAAAAATGCACTTTCAATGTCCGTTACATTCAGAGCTCGAGAAATCGGTTTTGAATCTATACTGCAATAATAAACTCTGTGTTATGTATAGGTATAGCAATTGTGAACATGATTTGGAAAATTTTACTATTTTACTAATAATTTGTACTATGCAACGTATTAGAAAAGCTACATAAGAAAAAAAATATCTTTCTTATTTCTCTTCATTCTAGCTGCTGTTCCATGGTTCCCAAGACGTATCAGAGAACTGGATAGATTTGCAAACCAGATTCTTTCATATGGTTCAGAACTTGACGCTGATCATCCAGGGTTCTCCGATCCTGTGTACCGTAAGAGAAGGAAATACTTTGCGGACATAGCCTACAACTACAAGCATGGAGAACCATTACCGAGAGTCGAATATACTCAAGAAGAAGTGGAGACATGGGGTACTGTTTTCAGGAAGTTGACTACACTATATCCAACACACGCTTGTAAGGAGCACAATCACGTGTTTCCACTTTTGATTGAAAATTGTGGATACAGGGAAGATAATATACCACAGTTGGAAGACGTGTCAAATTTCTTAAAAGGTCAGTCCAAATTTTTTATAATCAAATTATTTAAACACAAAGCAGAGTGAATTATTTAAGTTCAATGAAAACATAATATTTAGTTTTCTTCCACAACTTTGATTTATTACATGTTTATTTATTAATATTTATATTACTTTTCTTTGTCTGCTGTTTTATTTTTTCTAATTGTATGCTGATCTTTCCATATATTATATTATTCACTATTGTTCTTGCATGCATTTCAAATATATATAAATTGGTAATTCTTGAGCCTTTTCTGGTCCACTTGTTGTCAATGTTGTACTGTATATGATTTTTGTAAGACTCTCTGTGCTCTAGAAAATAAAATAAAATAAAAATGATTACTAGTTGTAGGAAAACGGTATTACTATTAAAATATCGCGAAAAACTTATTGCTTATTGGTATCCAAGAGATAATCAGTACCTAATATTTAAATAGCAGCGAAGTAAATATATTTTCATATAAATATTTACAAAGGCACTCTGGAACGTGTACAATCTCAAGATTGTTATGTAGTTGTAGGTACGTTCCTATTTTTATATTTATAATAATTAGTACCTTTGCCTTCTTTAGAAAACAGGGAAGTCACCAGGCTCCTCTATTCATTCCTTGTGTTTTGCATCCTCCTCAGGGACTTACTGAAATCTACCTATCATCAGATGCAACCGAATTCGATAAATAATCAAAATGTTTACTTAAACTCCTTATTTGAATACATTTAAGAGAAGGGGTGTCTACAAATGTGTATTTTTCAGAACAAATTTCAGTTGCATTTAGTTGTAGTTACTTATAACAGTAAATTTTATTTACAGTAAATATTTTTTTCTGGATTTTTTTCTCGAAGGAAATGACTCCATTCGCAAAGGTCGGACTAAAAACATATTTCTCGTAGTGATAATATGCAATGAAATCAACTGACTTATACTTATATTTTTTTATTAAAAATGTAAAGAAGCTTTTTCTAAAATTCAATCATACGACTGGGCACGCGTTTTCGGGATACTCGTCCCTTTAATATACGACACCTATGATGCTCATCCTTGGTAACAACACTAAAAATAGTACTCATATCTACATACACTCAAGTTGTAGTTGTATTGAAGTGTGAAGAAAAAACTTATAACCATCACTTTTTATAAATTATTATTTATTATGTGCGAACACATTTAGATCCCCAAATATAAGATGCTCATCTGTTCATAAAATGTACAGACATACCCACATAGACATGATGCGTAATGAAAATTTATTTTAAGTCAAATAGTATATAGTACAATAATATCGTATTTTCGCGGAGAAAAAACTATAGACATTTTTTTCTCCATCATACTTTACGTATTTGGGGGCGCTGAATCCGAATTTCAACTTTGCCACCTCGTAAATGTGATGCGTTCTGAGATATCTCAGAAAGAAAGAGAAAAAAATGATTTTTTTACATACTTTGACTGATAATTCAAAAAGTATTCATTTTAGAGAAAAGAAGCTCAGGACAAGAATAAATTTCACCAAATTTCCTACAAAATGACATATAAATCTTTTTTGTGGCGTAAACCGTTAAGGCATCAGAGCGAGCTAAAATAGAGCGTAATTTTCACCCTACAGCCAAAAATTATATATGTTTGTAATTTTTCGCTCATAACTCAGAACCTACAAACTTTTGAGCAAAAATATCTAAGAGAAAAATAAAGTGCATATTTTTTTCTTTAATTTATGCTACCAGTGTTTCGTCGACGAACAAACAGTCTAGGCGCTAGAGCGCATTGAAGTTTAGTATAGTACATTAGAAGCAGTTTTGACTATTATTTAAACTGATATATAACGATAAAAAAATACTTAATTGTAGGCAGTGCACTTGAATATATAAGAACAAAGGCTGTTATATTTATATTTTAAGGTTTGCCACCACTTAATAGTGCTGCGTTTATAGAAATGTCAGAATAACTCAGAAACAATAGCTATTTCTTTGTTTTTTAGTCCATATTTTAAAAATTTTAAACTTTAAAGGAATTATTTTATTGAAAAAGTAAACTACATTTAATTGTCTTTGAATCACTTCTACATATTTTTTTAATAAGATGAACCGTTCAAGAGCCAGAGCGCTTTAAAATTAAATCAAAATGGAAAAATCGTCCAATTACTGTACTTTCTTTGGTTTCTCGCCTACGGATGAGAAGGTACGTACTTTTAATGGAAAAAATATAAAAGAAAATTAAATTTTCTACAAATTATCTCTCTTAATATTTTTCACTCAGACGAACGGGTTCGGAGTTATAAAGCATCAAAATTTGTTGTAGTATATCAGAGAGAACGATATTTATGTACGTCGTACTAATATCTCTATTTGATTTTGAATTGTAAATCTTGATGCGCTATAACTCCAAACCCGTTCGTCTGAGTGAAAAATATTAAGAGAGTTAATTTGTAGAAAATTTAATTTTCTTTTATATTTTTTTCATTAAAAGTACGTACCTTCTCATCTCTTTGTTCTTATATATTCAAGTGCACTGCCTACAATTAAGTATTTTTTTTATCGTTATATATCAGTTTAAATAATAGTCAAAACTGCTTCTAATATACTATACTAAACTTCAATGCGCTCTAGCGCCTAGACTGTTTGTCCGTCGACGAAACACTGGTAGCATAAATTAAAGAAAAAAATATGCACTTTATTTTTTTCTTAGATATTTTTGCTCAAAAGTTTGAAGGTTCTGAGTTATGAGCGAAAAATTAGAAACATATATAATTTTTGGCTGTAGGATGAAAATTACGCCCTATTTTAGATCGCTCTGATGCCTTAACGGTTTATGCCATAAAAAAGATTAATATGTCATTTTATAGCAAATTTGGTGAAGTTTATTCTTGTCCTAAGCTTCTTTTCTCTAAAATGAATACTTTTTGAATTATCAGTCAAAGTATGTAAAAAAAGCATTTTTTTCTCTTTCTTTCTGAGATATCTCAGAACGCATCACATTTACGAGGTGGCAAAGTTAAAATTCGGATTCAGCGCACCCAAATACGTAAAGTATGATGGAGAAAAAAATGTCTATAGTTTTTTCCTAGAAATGCCATTAAATTTCCTCTCCTTACTGCACTAATAATATATAACGAAGAGTAGATAAAACATAAACTACTTATACTGTATAGGTATAGGTACTTACTCTTGTAGTATTTTGCTCTTTAGTTTGTTGTCTAAAAAATTTAAACAGATATTTTTTTAATTTCCCAATTCGCCTTTACTGAGCCATTCCTATCTTAGATGGCAGCAGTCTACATGGCCAAAGTTCTCTACTTGCTCGTACAGTTTTTTTTTTATCTGATGAGGGGATCCTGTTGAATAATTATGTCGCTAGAGGTACACAGACGTCCGATTTCATTAAATGAATCAAGAACTGCTAATTATTATACTTTTGCATATTTAGAAGCGATTTATTAACTACATGTTATTTACAGATTGCACTGGATTCACACTTCGCCCTGTCGCTGGCCTTCTATCTTCCCGCGATTTCCTCGCCGGTTTGGCATTCAGAGTATTCCATTCAACACAATACATTCGTCATCCAAGTAGGCCATTATATACTCCTGAACCAGATGTATGCCACGAACTTCTTGGACACGCTCCACTTTTCGCTGATCCAGCATTTGCACTATTCTCACAAGAGATTGGTCTTGCTTCTCTCGGTGCGCCAGACGACTATATCGAGAAATTGGCTACGGTATGCTCTCATTCTTAGCAATAAAATGAATTATATTACAATGCATCTTGTAGGTCTGCCTATTGTTTTACTAATATTTGATTGCTATATTTCAGTGCTTTTGGTTTACTGTTGAATTTGGACTATGCCACCAAGATGGCAAAGTAAAAGCGTTTGGCGCCGGTCTTTTGTCCTCATATGGTGAATTACAATACTGTCTCTCAGAAGAACCCGAAGTGCGACCCTTCGATCCGATGAAAACAGGTCTTCAAAAGTATCCGATTACAACATATCAGCCAGTCTACTATGTCGCAGAAAGTTTTGAGGATGCCAAAGAAAAAATGAAGTAAGTAATATTATTGCCAACCAGTGGCGAAGGGTGGATTTCTGCAGAAGGGAAGCCGAGACTAACATTTCTTATTGGGTAACGTCAGATTAGACACTATTATACCTACCATTTTTTCCAAAAGGTAACTCGATGGGAATCGTGTTCTTAGATATCTTCGCGCCTGCCAAATACCTATTATAATATAAAAACTGAATATAATTAGGAATTAATGAATTAGGGTTACAACAACATTGATGGCATTGTGAATAAGTTCTGACATCGTCGTTTCGGTTAGAAGCTAGCAGTATAGATAGAGAGGGTCAGTATTTAGTATGGGAACATACGAGGAATACGAGGATCCAGCTAATAAATAAAAACTTTATAGATGTACTTAATGTATTGCTGTAAAAAATACTTACTAGCTGTTGAAAGAGTAGGTATGTTACATACAGTGGCGGATCCAGGATTCAATGTTGGGGGGGGGCTTAATGTCGTCACATGGTAATAAGTACTGTCACTCAACGTTTGGGGGAGGGGGGGACTAAGAGGCTGAAACCCCTAGATTTGTTGTATATAAAGTACTGTCACTCATGGTTTTGGGGGGGGCTTCAGCCCCCTAACACCTCCCCTGGATCCGCTAGTGGTTACATATGTGGTAAGTTATTGACGAATAGATACTATACTACATCATTTTTGTAAAAACATTTTAAAGAAGCTAATTAAACGCACTTAGTGTATTTTGAAATATAGAAAAGAGTGATACAAAAAGCTCTTTAAAGATGAATTTAATGATATAAAAGTTTGAGAATGCACTTTGTTCGATGCGTTGCTCCAGACAGTCATAAAAATCAAAGATCTGTATGATATTGTCTATTACAATCACAACGTTTTAATTTATAATAATATATGCTATGAGTTGTAGGTATTGTAAATTATATTATTAGATGTCGATTGTCGATCTCTCTAATTCGCGACGCATCTTCCAAATCATCGTCGTTCATTACTGTGTTAGTATTGTGTATGATTAGATCATAAGGTTATTTATAAGAAACTTAATGAAATGAAGAATATTCACTATGACAATATTGAATACTTAGTATTAATTTAATTCTCATTGAAGCGAAACATCGCGACAATAAAATATACTCGTATCCTGTTTTTAAGTAGGCTGAAATATTGTAAGTGTTTAAATAATACATAATATCTTTCAGAGAAGAAGTTCTAAACTGTTTGCATGGTAATGAATAAGACTACATTATGTTCTGGCGAATTTCGAAAGACACACCAGTCGCCACTTTATTCGATGAATGACTCCCGTTAATATGAAATGCGTGTCAGTGAAAACCGTACGGCCAATAAACAGAATCTTCATGCTTTCCAGGACATTTGAAGCAAGCTAGCGAGATTTTCTTTTTGTCCGATCAGTTTGGATTTTTTGCCGAAAATCTTTATACGTTCCTATTATTTCCTCGACACATTACAGAAGTCTTTTTGGAGTTCTTGAATTGATCTTGCCACTAAATTAGGCAATAAGAGATAACCAATCATATTTTACTGGTATTGGTACGAGTAGTATGGACGAAAGAAAGTGTAAAACAATTGTAAAGTGGTGTTTTTTTTTATTATGCGCGGATATATTTGTATATTCTAACAACAACTAAATCCATAATATCCAAGTTTATGATTTGTAAGCTGCACTCGCAAAAAAAAAGGTTCTGAATATCAGGGAATTTACATAATGTTAGAATCATAATAAATTAAAATACTTATACACGCATATATTATCATTTTCTATGCCTCGTTAGTAAAACTGACGTCTGAAGTACTAGAATCTATCAAATTTTATTTTAGTTTGTGATATATGTGTTGTACTATACTATAACATATCTAGGTACTTAATTATAGCAAAATATGTGGACCGTCTTCGCGAGTTGTGTCTTGATTTGATGACCACCCTAAATGAACAGGAAATTTTGTTGTATCGTAGTATTATTATTTTTTTTTATTTCATTGCACTATTTTATTGATTTATTCTTCAAATGAAGAAATACAAATATATATCTACCTGTAGGTCAAATCTTCAAATATTCTCTGCATCATACTCGTATTTTTTATATGATAGACTGCCATACATTGAAGTCGTCATGTATAAAAAACGAATCAGAAGTTAACAAAGATCATTTGAAGGTCATCATTTAATCTATATTATAATTTTAATAGTTTGCGTATGGTAAAATAATCAGTCCAATATACCTACCTAATGTCTACGCGATGCAGGAACGTCGATTATTCATTTTGTATAATTAGGTACTTTGTGTCTTTAATGTTGGGCTAATGAGATTAATTATTACTAATTGAGAGTATGCATACCGAAATTTCAAAAATTTCGAAAAACGGAAGACCTTTTATCTCGACAACCGTTACTAAATATTCTTTGGAGCAAAATAGGATAGATGCATTGAACATTTGTCTAGGGAATAACCGTAAAAAAAATTCTATATCTTGTATATAATTCTCAAAAAAAAAATGTGAAAAACATCTCTGATCTTTTCTCCGAAAGACAGAAACTCGTTTCCCGAAAGTAGCGGAGTAAATTTTTTTTAATACTGATAATTTGCATTAAAGAGACGCAAAATTAACCCCAAAAAATGAAAAAAAAAGTTATATTTACAATTTTGTCATCCGATTCACGCGATTTTGAACCTTAATGCAGTGGGAAATGACCGTGACGTCATTCTTGGTGCCAAGCCCTTAATACCTACATACGAGTATGTCACGTCATTCAGAAAAAAGTATATAAAATGTATGGTGTATATGTACAAGCAAACTATAATATTTACATTTTTTTTTAGGAAATATGCAGAATTAATTCCACGTGACTTTGGAGTACGCTACAACCCTTACACACAAACTGTTGAGATTCTGGATTCCAAACCACAAATCCAGAACCTCATTCAGGACGTACAACAAGATATGCAAGTTCTTCTGCATGCCATGAGGAAACTTTGAAAGAATAATTTACCTACTATGAAATTATATCATTTCAATATCTCTTATTTATATTAATTCACTAATTAGTACCTATAAATATACAATATCTATTGTATCTTAAAAATTATTAAAACTCATATAGCATGTATGTATGTACGTATGTTATACCCGCATTAGCTCTGAAAGAAAATATTTATTATCGAAATATAAAGATATTATTTATTTAAAAAAACATTCTAACTAAGTGATAAATATATGTAGCTATTTTCCTTAAATGCATACTGGCGTAGAAATACATTATATTATTAGATACTTTAACATCTTTTACTTGGGAATAACGATTTATTTTTGTAAATACTCTTTTGGAAATCTGTTATCATAGGCAACATAATATTTATACATTTAAGATTTAAGATTGTTTTATAACGATTCTTCGTTATGGAGAGATCAATGTCATTTGTGAAAATTACCAACAAAATAGATAGTGCAGTAACGAGAGCAAATTTAATGGCATTTTCAGGAAAAAAATACAGTAGTCTACTTCCCTTTCATACTTTACGTATTTGGGGGCGCTGAATTCGAATTTCAACTTTGCCATCTCGTAAATGTGATGCGTTCTGAGATATTCGAGAAAAACTCAGAAGAAAACGTTCTTTTTAGAGACTTTCGCTCATAACTCGAAAAGTATACATTTTAGAGAAAAGAATCTCGAGACAAGAATAAACAAGAGTAAATTTCCTACAAATAGCGATGATATTCATTTTTCTGAAATAAACCGCTTACGCGCTACTATGCGCTAAAAAAGGGCATAAATTCCACTCTTTTTTAAAAAATATTTTCTCTTTTAATTTATTGACTATAACTCAAAATATATAGACTTTTTTGGAAAAAATTGTTGTACATAAATAAAGTACACTATATTTTCTACAATTAATGCTAAGAAGGTTTCTGAGACAGACTAACCTCTATTACGTTAGAGCGCATTGAAGTTCACTATAGTACATTAGAAGCAAATTCTTCATTATTTAAAATGAATATATAACATTAAAAAAAATAAAAAAATCTACAAAACTTTCTTGATGCTATGAACACAAGGCCTAAATTTTTATATTTAAATGTTTGCTACCCCTAAATAGCAATAGGTTGGTAGAAATTTGAGAATTCCTTAGAAACAAAAGCTCATTCTCCAGTTTTCTGTCCATAATGTGAAAATTAAAAACAATTGGGACAATTACACTTAGACAAAAATAAAGTACATTTTATTATCTATGAACTACCTTAATAACTTTTTTTAGTCAAATAGACGATTCAGCAGCCAGAGTTCGTTAAAAATTGTCCATATCTCGAAAATATTCTAAAATCTCTACTTATTTTGGTTTACCGCCTGCAAATAAGAAACTAAACATTGTTAAGAAACAAAATATGAAAATTCATCAAATTTCCTACAAATTATGTCTCTTGCGTTTTCGCCCTGGCGAACTGGTTCGATGTTAAAAAGCATCGAAATTTAGTATAGCGTGTCATATTAATTAAGCGTTGATAATACGAACTACGACTATGGTATGTAACACACGTACCATAGTCGTAGTTCGTATTATAAACGCTTAATTAATATACGATTTTATACCAAATTTCGATGCTTTTTAACAGCGAACCAGTTCGCCTGTTCGAAAACGCAAGAGACATAATTTGTTGGAAATTTAATGAATTTTCACATTTTGTTTCTTAAAAATGTTTAGATTCTTATTTGCAGGCGGTAAACCAAAATAAGTAGAAATTTTAGAATATTTTCGAGATATGGAAAACTTTTAACGGACTCTGGCTGCTGAATCGTCTATTTGACTAAAAAAAGTTATAAGGTAGTTCATAGATAATAAAATGTACTTAATTTTTGTCTAAGTATAATTGTCCCAATTGTTTTTAATTTTCACATTATGGACAGAAAACTGGAGAATGAGCTTTTGTTTCTAAGGAATTCTCAAATTTCTACCAACCTATTGCTATTTAGGGGTAGCAAACATTTAAATATAAAAATTTAGGCCTTGTGTTCATAGCATCAAGAAAGTTTTGTAGATTTTTTTATCTTTTTTAATGTTTTATATCCATTTTAAATAATGAAGAATTTGCTACTAATGTACTATAGTGAACTTCAATGCGCTCTAACGTAATAGAGGTTAGTCTGTCTCAGAAACCTTCTTAGCATTAATTGTAGAAAATATAGTGTACTTTATTTATGTACAACAATTTTTTCCAAAAAAGTCTATATATTTTGAGTTATAGTCAATAAATTAAAAGAGAAAATATTTTTTAAAAAAGAGTGGAATTTATGCCCTTTTTTAGCGCATAGTAGCGCGTAAGCGGTTTATTTCAGAAAAATGAATATCATCGCTATTTGTAGGAAATTTACTCTAGTTTATTCTTGTCTCGAGATTCTTTTCTCTAAAATGTATACTTTCCGAGTTATGAGCGAAAGTCTCTAAAAAGAACGTTTTCTTCTGAGTTTTTCTCGAATATCTCAGAACGCATCACATTTACGAGGTGGCAAAGTTGAAATTCGAATTCAGCGCCCCCAAATACGTAAAGTATGAAAGGGAAGTAGACTACTGTATTTATTTCTCCGCGAAAACACCATATGACTAGACTAAGATTCCTACGTAAATTTGTAATAATTGAAATATACCTACTACCTGTATATCTCACAAATGATGATATATTGATATCTGTGATTTACAAAGCAATTTTTGGAATTACGACACAAACTTTAAACTTTGTTTTTATATATCGTCAATCTCAATACGTCCAATGATATTCTAGTGGTATAAAATACCCACAATACAATTTGTCAGTTACCTTTTACCTATGTTTAATGTAGTTAATCATATTGTAAGAATGTTATAAGCTTTAAGTAAGATGTACCTATTTAGTGGTTAAGAATATTCTATGCTATCAGTGAAAAAAAATATACAAAAGAGGCGGGCATTTGGAAAGGAAAGGGACATGGTTTGGAGCTTTGGAGATGGAAAATGGACAGAAAAACGTAATATTATGAAAAAAACAAATATGAATATAACTAAGTATGTACATTAAAATAAAAAAATAGTAAACAAACATATTTAACTAAAAAGTTTTGTATTATGTGAATTACGAGTATGTCCTGTCCATATAGTATATATGGTTGTATGTTGTCCATTCATTATTATATTTACTTTGAGTTTTATATTCATAACTATAAGCTTATTATTAAGAAAAATGTATAAGAATTACACACTAACAGTTCTAATATTTTCCCAGCGTGAGACGATCTCGTACACCGAGAACTACATTAACCTTTTGTGAACCATTTGTTACTTTTAGTGATATTCTCGTATCTAGTAGATGACTCTCACCGACAGATATCTGAATCCTATCTCTCCGTACTTACCATACTATGCAATCTAACCCTCTTTATGTTTTATGATAATTTTGACTAATAGGCCTTACCTAAAATGATTGTTAATGTCTTGTTTTTTTTGTATTGTATCGAAGCTTTGATTGTGTTAATAATATACCAAGTATATTGTATTGTGCAGTGTAAAGGCTTTGGCCGCATATCTTGAAATAAATAAATAAATCTTATAAATCTACATGTATTTTATCTTGGTAATCACTGATTATTAAAAATGATTTGTTACTATGTTTGCAATGCAATATTTTAATCATCATTTGAGAACAAAAAATGTAAGCACGTATGATAATTAATATTTATTAATTTATGTTTATTATTAGGGTTTCTGAGAGAAACTTTTATTCTTTCTTTTTTCCCTATGTACCTATATAACTACATACCGACCCATCATCTTATAGAATTTTCTGTACGCACCTTTCTGTACAAAAAAATGCAAATACTTACTGTTTTATTTTTAGACTATTTTGGTCCATATCTTTATACCAATTTAAAACATTCGGCGTAACTAATAAAATTTCGTATCCAATACAATGAAATGGATGAATTGTAGCAACTGACATATATTTTTTAATTGGCATGCCAATATATAGGTACAAGGAAATGTACTGTGCCCTAGGCATGACCGTAATACAATGTCTATCTGGGCGTGCAAGATCTAATATTATATCTATCGAATGTTACTAGAGTCATATATTAGATACCAAAATATTATTTATGAGACAGTATGGAAACCTGGTAGATAAATTTTGTTCAGATAATAACAGCAAATTGGAATCATTGTAAATTTGACCAAAAGTTTCGTGATTTAGATTCTACATACTTACAAGTATTTCCTCATTTCACATTTCTTGCGATGAAGATGATACTAGTATAGCACAATGCTTGAATATCTGTTTAATAAATGTTTAACATTTTGTGTCTTCTTTGTGTCTTGTATTGTAACAAATTAAGACACAATTATGTCAATCAAGTGTCACTTTTGAAATCACTGAATAATGCTAACTATTTTATGAACTTTATAGACCATTAGGTACACGACCGACGGAGCGAGGGAATTGACAGAAGTCACACACCTTGTCTTTGTCTCCTGTCTCTTAATTGTGTTGTAATTAACATATAATATCATAAACAATTACCTATATCTAATTAAGCCACTAGCTATGCATTCATAATAACCCTTTAAAACTGAGGAAGACAAATATTACCAAGAACCTATTTTTTTTAAAAATCTTATAACTGATGGTACCTAGTCATAAAACTCACATGATTTCTGACGGCTTGGAAGATCTTCTTTTACTGAACACTGTCCAATGTTGGTTGACAACTGTTAGGCATCACGTCGGGAAAAGTAAAATTTAATATGGAATGACGAGCCACGGTGAACTCTCTCTATTTCCAGAAATTTGAAGTGCTTTGTCCGTTAGTTACTCTTCAAAGTGTTAAGTACATCAAGTAATAAAAAATATACATTTTCTGTAACTCATAAATCATTTTATGCATTCAAATTATACCAAAACATCTCCCGGGTTTACTTATAAGAAATTTAGACTCTCATTTTCTACGAAATATGAATTAAAATAATGCGATGCGATCTCAATAAATCGTTTTAGAACTCTCAGCTGCAGTAATAAATGTTAAATGCCAAGGATTATTTCTTAAATACCTCTCTAATACGTAATAATATACATTTAAAAAAAGATTTATGGGTAATATAGTTTGAATCCTACGTTTAGTATTCTCCGACCTAATAAACCAAGATATGTGGAAATGCATAATTATGGATATTTGATGCAATAATTGCACTTTAATGAAGCCTCACTCAATTATGGCGAAGAAACTAAACTATAAACTAATCAATTAATATGAAACTTAATTACGTAATTTAGAATTTGCATTTTTTTGTAGGCTATGGTGATATTACTAATTCACCAGGAGAGATCTTTGCATACGAGTGTTATCTGTCTCATCTCAAACTCCATCCTCTCCTTCTCCATAAAATTCCATCAACTGGTTGGTAAAGTTCGTTGCAATATGTTACGAATGTTCGCTCCAGTCGATTCCCGGCAATCGAAAGAAGTGATCATCTCGCTTGTTGCTTCGACAATCACGCGCGCGGGAACATATCTACAGTTTCGTATTTAAACTTTTACCATGGAACTTTAATATAAACTTTGAAAGCTTGAATTCGCCGACTCGTTTATGGATTCATTAATTCCTGCTTTTCTCAGTATCAAGTCAATTCTCTGTGTTCATTAGTTTAGTATTTTATTATGTTATGCTTTACAAGAAAGCTGTATCGTTAGATAAGTAATATATTACATACTTATTTATTTCTTACGTTATTGGAATCAGTGACAATATCCAGACTTCGAAACTAAATGTGTTCTATAATAAAATTTTAAGACATTTCTCCGTAGTAATAATTTTACTGGACGGAAACAGAAGTTCTGCTAAAATACTTATACAATCTTAGACTTAACCTTTCATGTGATTTATACTAAATAAAAATATTTTAAAATAAGTAGACAAAATCAGCATCATGGCTAAAATTGTGATATTCGTATTATCTATTGCTTGGTTAATTATGGACTCTGTTGCTTATTGCCCAAAGAAATGTATGTGCGACAAGAAGACCGTAAGATGTATGAACATCGATATGGAAAACATACCTCTGATCCCGCCTGAAACGACGGTTCTGTAAGTATTTTCTATACTATTTTTCCTCTCCAGGACGCGTAAATATTTTTCAGGTATCACCATTACGAATTGCGAGATGAGGCATGGACGGCGTCAACGTGACATAAAAAGAATATAGTTCCCTAAGGCAAAGATTCTGGTGCACAACGTCGTCCTAGTTCCATCACTGATGTTTGTTAGTGAGACATGGACATAGATGGAGAAGGGCGAATCCTGCGTGAAAGTCGTTGAGATGAGATCGCTAATATGGAAATCTGTAGCTCTGTTCTCTCTGCCTAACCCATGTGGGTACAGAGTAACGGGATAGAACAGAACAGAATAGAATATAAATATTTTTTGGAAAATGAGAGAATAAGTGTTATCTCTTCAGGTGAGTTACATGCATCAGGCCCGCCACTAGAGGTACCACCGCCTGCGTGCATAAACTATAGTATATGCCCCCCCTTCACCACAAAAAAATAGTTTGCATGCCGTTTAAAAATACGTGATTGATATTAAAAAAAAAACAATCGTTTTCCAATAGTAATTATAAAAAGTAAGTAAGGAGCACCGCAGGAGAATTTTGTTTAGGAGAAATGGCTGAATTGAAGAACTCATTTTTTCAATATTTCATTCGCACTAAATTCCGTTTTTAAACCCAAACTACCTATTATAGTCACATGTATAAAAAAAAGTCGTAATATAAAAATGCTTGTAAAGAATGCACCTGATAGGAACAATTCAATTAGCGCCGCAGTTAATTTTTTGTAATGGTAAAATTTACACACGCTGTTCTTACAACTAGTTTGTGAAGAATAGTTTGGAGGCCTGCGGCCGCCCCTTCGATCAAACGCCTGCGTGCCCCGCACACATTGCATATTATGCCTGTGGCGGCCCATGTATCTTCCATATCTTTGTTGTTGGTTCTTCGGGTTTCCTTGATGAAGGAAACGCGAAGAACTAACAACGAAGATATGGATTCATCACGCTGCGAAAGCCTACAAGAATATTTGCATTGCATTATATTATCAACGATTGTCACCAAGCTCGCATATTGTATTTTAAAATAATAATGAGTACCAATATTCTATCAGTATTTTCTTTTTTAGGAATCAAAAAACATACTGTATGCTTCACTTTGTTAAATTTGTTAATTTTCAAAGCTTTTCGGGTCCTAAATAGTCATAAGCCCTCCCACTCCTGTATTAAAATTAAAAATCAGTCAACAGTCATATCACTGATAATATTTTTAAGATTGTTTATGACCCGAAAATCTTTTGATATAAAATGAACAAATTTAATATAACAGTGAAGTGGGCTTTTGAATTCCCAATAAATAAATATGAACCTTCCCAAAGTTGGTGCTTGGTGCCAATAAAATAAAATAAATATACTACTTTCTTTAATACTCAGAATAGTCCATCATTATTACTATCATATAGACGAGTGTGACAAGTTCCTTTCGTATTTTAATAATATAAAAACTGGTTGACAAACAATACCTATTATAGATTTTTACTGAAATGAATCGACAATACGTCATTGATGTTGGAATCTCTTTATAAGGCGTTATTTACATACAGAGACTTCGTTGTAATGAGTGATTAAATATTTAATATGAATAAATAGGTATCTATTATAGGTAGTTTATTAGTATTGATTGTTACGGGCTTATATGCACCGAGTAAAAGTCGTTCTATTTTCGCTTCCACTTTTTCAAATTATGTATGAAAATGTTAGCGCGAAATAAGAATAACGTATGCGACAATATGTGAATTTTACCTGAAGAACCTGGGACAAATTATAAAATCTAAAACAGCCAATTTGTTAAGATAGTAATTACCAGTATTTTGGCTCAATATACTTTTATATCTGAAAAACTGAACGGAATATCCTCAGATCTCTTAAATTTCAGGGGTACTTTCGGATTTTTTTTTTATTTAATAAATTTCCAAATATTGTAATTCTAAAACTGTGCGGAGCCAGAGCGGAGCGGAAACAAAGCCTGGATGGTTCCATTCTCCTCACAGGCGCGTACCAATATCTCCTCCGTTGCCTCCCCCATTTGAGGACATCCTCGACCTCGCGAATCTCTCTAATTCTCGCGTTTCTTATTCTGTCTCTGAAAGTCTTCCCTGCAATGTTCCTGAGGGTCCTCATCTCAGAGACTCTCAGCGCGTTCTTCGTCACTGTGGTATCTGCCCTACACTCGATTCTGTATGTTGCAATGGGTAGTAGGAACACAAGTTTTATAAATTTTGATTTGACTGCTCGTCTTCATGTCAGGATTTTTCCATATTAATGTTATTAAACACCCTGAGATGGCAGCAGCTTTGTTTATTTGGCCCACTACTATTTCACACAACAGATCAGTTTGCTCACACTTCGTCAAAAATGTATCACCGTTAAAAAAAAAACTTAAGTAAACCAAATTCTCGGTGGTTAAGTGGAGATTGAATTTGATTTAATTTCGCGTTGAAACAAGTAATGTTTATTTTTAGTAGAATTTTCACAAGAATATGTTGTAAATATTATTTTAATACAACTAGTATAGTAGCATGTATTATTTTATCAAATATAAACACGCATTCTATATAAATATATGCACCTCTAATTTACCACGTTGTAATTTAATATTAAATAATGTTATTGACTTTGCCATCAAGATTGCTGATAAAATTAAAATAACAAACAGCTCTTCGTGAATAATTGTGTTGTGCATTAATGCCCAAAGCATTTAATGTAGGACGCAAGTATGGGTAATTGGGTAACTTCTTCCCAAAGCCCGCGGGCGTCTAACACCTTTGTATGCAAGCTCTTCTCTCATCTTAACTCTCAAAGGCATAACTTAAGGCTGCATTTTCTTTGAATACATTACACTACCAGTTTACGCTTTAACTTGTGCAAATGTGTTTATTATTCTTTGGCGTCATGGAGTTCGGAATAAATACATTTTTCAAAACTCACTGAATTGAACCAATGTATTCATGGTATTTTTGAATTTTTTTAAAGACCATGTGACCATCAGTGAATGATTTTTTTTTGTGTTGTATATGAAAGACTAAGAAAGAGAGGACGACCAAAGAAATCCCTTAGGGAGACCGTCAGAGGGTATATGGAACACCGGGAACTTTCTCCAGAAGACTGCCTCGATCGGGGAAAATGGAGAGGGAGGATCCGAGCCGCCGACCCCAAATAAATGGGATATGGTGTGGAGAAGAGAAAGTCAATTTTAGACAATAATCTTCGTTGAGAACATAATATTTAAAAAATGTGTAGGTGGACGAAAAATTATATGGCCATCTAGTAAATTTTTTGCGATACAAATTACTGACCTAACGCGAATAATGGAAAATCTAATGCTAAGTAAAAACACAGTAGGCAATTGTCAAACCACAAATATCTCAGAATCCAACTTTGAAATTTCAAAATACTTACCTTTTTGTAACTATTCATCACAAATTAAATAAATAAGTGGACACAGTAAAGACATTTTTCTACGCAAAACATTAGATATACTTACTGTATTTTTTTACGAAAAATACTTTAAATACTCGTATCTTACTTTATGTGTTACCTCATACTTCGTTTTTTTATTGTAAATACTTTGTTTTTACTTAGCACGGCAGCATTCTAAAACAAAACTGAATTAGTACATATTAAGATAAGTAATCTGGGATTAAAGTTTCAAGATGATATCATCCCACAACACAACATTAAATACTTACGCTTATCTTTGAAGTACGACCCATTATTGTTCGAATACCCAACTAGGTGGTCAACACATCAACCAGTAAACAACACTTAGGTAATCTGTTTCTCACGCACAGTGCATTTTATATCGTCATATTAAAGTTTATCTCTATTACGCATACATTTCAACCACGAGCAAGTCTTCTTAGAAACCATATCAGCAGCCTACATAATATACCTAGTGGGAAATTCATTGTTTATTCAAGTTATAGGCACATAATACGTATTAGGTAGGTATTTTGAATTGCATATCACTTAAATCCCCCTCACGACACGTCCCTTGCGGGGTAGGCAAAGAGGGAACAGATCGTCAGACTTTCCTATCCTTACGAACACTTCGTTCTTCCATTACATTAATATATTTTGTCATATAGATTTTTATTCTTAAAATATTTAAATATGTATAGAATAACATTTATCACTGAATCGATCGCATTGGTAAAAATCAAGGTCCATCTATTCCAATTAAGTTGAGGTGCGTCTAATGAAATTAACGACCGTAACCGCAGTTATTAATGACTACAATAGCAGTACTATTCAACCAAATAATATTATTCTGTTTAATATATATTTTATTCCACTCAACTATTTACTATAACTGAGTAATTTATATATTATGACAGATAGACTACATAATGTATTATAGAAATACTAATACAGTGTAGGAGGTATCAAAATAATAGGTAGGTAGGTAGTTATCCTTATTCTTTACAAAAGTTTGTATAATATTATACATTTTTAATATGTATTCTTCAAGAAATCCACATTTTGTAAAAAATATTTGAGGTTAGCTCTCTTCATTCGGGTCTTCAGCAGCATTCCATTCGACATAAAAAAAATCCAGTCATTTCTTACCATTAAAAATAAAGACCGCTAGGTATTAATCAAGTTCATGCTAGGCGCAGTTGGTTAGCGCAAGACTTCGCATCTGGATTGGCGTGCCGGGCTCGAATTCCGGCGCTTTTACGACCCTTCACGACAGAAGCTTTTCGCTTAGTGTGAATTGTGCACAAAAGTGTAGTGTTTTAAAATATATATTTTCAGGTGTATCTATCTCATGTTTACCCATACAACAAGTCTCATATCTTGATATGTAGAAGGCAGAGAATCATACGCATTTCAATCCTTGGGGTACACCTCTCGATTCCATCGTTACATGAATTTGATAGACCCTTTGAGGTTACACTTATTTAACACGTATGTATACCTATACTTATTAGTAGATATACTCAATTCAATTGACCCTTGGATGATTTACAGAAGAAAACGTTCAAGTATAGAAAAGAGTATGTATGGTCCTATCGAGATTACGTTCAGAGTATCTCAATATGCTTATATCACTCGCGCACGGGTGGAGGCCACAAAGAAAAAAGAAAGAGTATCTCAATATGCCATATCACTCGTGAACGGGTGGAGGCTGAAAGAAAGATACAAGAAAGAGTATCTCAATATCATAAGCATCGCAAATCCTATTTACTGTGCTATCATCAGTATAGAGTAATCAATGAGTTCTAATCTAACTAATCTTCGAGAAATTACACTCCATGTCATGATAATAATGATCTATGATATGAAGTGTATATTGATCCACTGTGGTTAATGAAATAAATACAAGAGTTTAATTGATCTAAGCGTTCAAGTAATGATACGGTGTATTAGCTAAGATCATAAATCATAAGTATTATTATTATTTGTTTATACGTACTACCGATTCGTACTTATGTTGATCATCATAGTAAGTTCTATTAATAGGATTAACTTATTACTGTATGAAATGAATTGAATTAGTTTTCTATGTGAAAGATGATTTATGTCGTTGTACCATATTATGATGTCGGTTAAGTACAAAATGACGACATTGGGTACTACGGATGTGCTACAAATGTTCAACGAGTACTTACTTCACAACACAAGCCGTCATTTAAAGGTATGGCACCAGGAATGACGTCACAGTCTTTTCCCACGGTATTAAGGTTCAAAATCGCGTGACCATCGCATGATAAAATGGTAAAAATAGCTTTTTTTTTTCCATTTTTTGGGGTTAATTTTGAGTCTATCAAAAAACTTTTACGGTTATTCCCTAGATTTTAATGCATATTTTCAGCACAAAAAAAAATACTCCGCGACTTTCGGGAAACGAGTTTCCGTCTTTCGGAAAAAAAGATCAGATGTGTTTTTATTTTTTTTTTTTGAGAAATCTATACAAGATATAAAAAATATTATACGGTTATTCCCTAGATAAAGGTCCAATGCATCTACCCTATTTTGTTCCAAAGCATATTTAGTAACGGTTGTCGAGACAGAAGGTCTCCCGTTTTTAGAAATTTTTGAAATGTGGGTATGCACATTCTTAATACATATTTACAATTAAATATTACATACTTCAGGAGTTTCTAACCCTACAGAGAATAAAAGCAGATGTACAGTGTTCATATAATTATTTATTTTCAAAAAGTAACCTAATTGTACAAAAAAAATGTGTTTCGGTAGATGTAATATATTTCTTTTTCAATAATTCCGGCCCTTTAGCACACTACTGTTTCTTTGTTTTGTAATTAATTGACATGGTTGGCGCAGTTGGTTGAGACGGCAGTCTCTCAAGTGAGAGGTTCCAGGTTCAAACCCCGGTGCTGGCGATGTATTCCACACTGACAGGCTTTTAGTCTAGTCCTAGTGCAAGGTGTGCAGGAAAGCATCAGGGTTTGTGTAGGCAGACCCAGATCCTTTTTTATAAAAAAAATAAATAAGTTCATTCTTAACAAAACAATCAGATTCGTTACATATTGTATACATTCTTTGTAACATTTTTATCTAAATAAAAGCTACATATTATATAGGTACTTAATATGTTTCGTTATAGAATAGATTCGTTCATCTATTAATCTATATAGAAATATAGATCATGTGGCGCCACCTAGCGTTACCTCTACTATGCATAAAGATTCACAATAGATAGGTACAGAACAATAAAGTAACTATAGTATTATGTCATTCATATTAGGTTAAGTGTAACACAACAGAATGTGGGTTAGCATAATCATGCGTGAAATGGATATTTTGCCCCACATTATAATATGTTATTATTTCAGTGTTAATGTGGATTTGACCAAGAACAAGATCTTGATTTTAGATACTTTTCTGATATGATGGATAGTATCTCAGATTATCTTCTTCTTTATCTTTTTGTAGATCTGTCAATCTGATCTCCTCAGATTACTAAGTCTCTTGCGATGAGGCCAGGCTATCTTTCCACCGCTTAGGGGACCTTCCAGGTGGGCGTCCCCCAGACGGTAATTTCTTGGCTGCCGTGTACACCAGTCTATTGCTGCTCATTTTATCTATGTAGTCCCTCCAGAATCTTTGCCGGGATCTGCTTCAGTGCACTACATCTTGGTTATCGCACGTTTCCCTTATAAAGTCGTTTCTGACCCGGTGTCGCAGAATATTTCCCGTGATTGACCTGAGGACCCTCATCTCTGATGTTCTCAGCAGACTATGACAGATAGTCAGAAATGCCTATTCGTATGGGATAATATACGACATTTAGACGCGAACATGGGCGTCCAAATGTCCGCATCAATTTTACGTGACGCCGGCGCCGGTCGAATGTACTCGTAGGTGCATATCCTAGATATTATTTCATGAACTGGTGAAACATGAATAATTATGTAACTAATATTATTTTAAACTGCTCCAGAATTTCGCATAATACGATTAGATCGAAGTTTTCATAAGGTGTTTGATTGCCTAATCAGCTGCGAGAAGCTGTGAAATTCTCACAGTTTATTCAGTTTACAGGCAGCAAGATTTAAAACAATGAAATATAATGGGAGGACCACTTTAATAAGGTTCGATTCGCGGCACGCAGTTCGTAATTTTATAACCTTCTTCTTCTTCTTAAACTGCATCTAGACTCAGCTAGTCTGTATTGACAGGATTTTTCTCCTGTGATGTGGAACTCCAGCTGTCTCTATTTTATAACCGATTTTTTTTTCAGAGACTTACGATTCAACAGGATTCGGGACATAACACCTGGTGCATTCAGCAATCTGAAGCATTTGAGTACACTGTTACTGAACAACAATAAATTGGTTACAATACGAGATGGCGCCTTCATCGGATTGAATAATTTGAAATATCTCTCGCTGTATAGAAACAAAATACACATGATAGATGATGGTGCATTTGATGGCCTTGATAAACTGCAACAACTGTAAGTAATACCTATGACTTATCATATGTATCTTTAAGTAAGCAGAGCAGAATATCGAAACATTAACAGGTTACTGATACATGAACGTAGTGCCTATACTGGTACCAGCCTAAGAATAAAGATTTTCATTTTGATTTATTTAATATCTTTTTTTATTGCCCCACTAGTTATAAAATAACTTTTTGGTAACAACCTGTGAAAGACTCATAGGGCCAGATAGTCTCAAGAATGTCTTTTAAATCTCATAAAATCAATATTTATTATTGCAAAGTTTTATTACTTTTATCCACTTCTACGACATGTTATTTCTTTTCTCGGGTTGACTGTAAGATATTGCTTTTGCAATAAGTCCGCCTTTTGGCACACTACCGTTGTCTTGTTTTTGTAACTATGCATATTTTTCTTTGGTCAAAAAAGATTTGTTTATATTTCCTTTGTCCACATTGCTTTGCTAAAATTGTATGAAAATAAAATGACATTATTGAGATGATAAGTGTCGTGACACCTTTTTTTTTATTATTCCTTTGCGATTTGCTAAAATTGTTTAGGTATTTTAAAACGATGCGTTAAGTTGTGCAGCGATTATATTAATTTGCGATCTGCAAGAATTGTATATTTAACACATAATGTGTAAAGTAAGTATAACAATATATGTGTGAAAATTGCTATGCTTCAATTTTCCATACACATTAGTTATTAGCTTTGAGTAAAGACATATAGACCATTTGCAATAAAACTGCAACTCTATTGAATCGGTACATGCCGCAAACTATTTGTGTCTTTGGAATTGAATGTTATTTAATTTGAGTTCGGATTGGTTTGGTACTATACTTTTGTACTGGCACTTAATAATATTGAGTATGGATTATTGCATGGGATGTTTTCTTAAATGGATGATTTCGTAACAACATCAGGTTTCTATATGCGAATATTGTTGGTGTGCGCATAAGTACTGTAATAAATATGTCATATTTCTGTTCAATCTAAGAAATTTAATACGATCGTTATTATTGTGTCTAGTAGTTTACTATTTATTTACGAAATTGCCGGCGAATTACTTTTTACTACCTACACTTTCAATGTTTCTCATTGTACGTGCGGTACCTCTAAACTATAGATAGTGGTACTACTTTACATTACAATGATATGCAGAGGTTACAAGTATGGTATGTGCAATAGCATCTCTTACTATTCTAGATATCTTCATTACAACCACTTGGAGTCGATTGGGCCAGATGTATTTTCCAATTTATCAACATTGGAACGATTGTAAGTATTATTATGAATACATAAAACATTATCCTAAATGCATTAATTTTCTTCCACAACACATTGACCAGATTCAATAACAATAATTTGCCTCGGCTTATCTTTACGTTCGACATATTTCGCTTGCCAAACACGCATCAAGCGGTGGAAACTAAGAGTCGTGATTGAAAATGAAAACATTTTTTTACAGATTTCTTCATAACAACAAAATTAAAAGAATTTTGCCAGGGACATTTGATGGGTTACCAAATTTAAAGAGACTGAGGTTGGATGGTAACGCCCTAGTATGTGACTGCTCTGTGACTTGGCTGATGGAGATGTTGGGCCATAGTAAGAGTATGCAGGCGGCTGCTACGTGTAGTGAACCAGACAAAATGAAAGGACAGTCACTCATTAACATGGATATGAATGACCTTCATTGCAGTAACTAACCAAAATAATTTATAATTACATATAATATATCAATTGAGGTAAATATATTCAAGGAAATTTTATTTTTCAGCTCAACCAATAATCAAAATTGGTCCCGAAGATATTGAGGTAGACTTTGGTGCTTCTGCAGTGTTTACTTGTCAAGTAGCAGGTGATCCCCTACCAGAAGTTATCTGGATGAAGAATTCTAATGAAATTCCCTATACAGACGATCGTTATCAAATCTTAGACGATGGCAGTCTGAAAATTGATCATCCTAATGAAAACGATCAAGGATCATTCGAATGTGTTGCGAAAAGTCCACTGGGAGAGACAAGATCAAAAGAAGTAAAAATGAAATTAATCAGTTTGAACCACATTGAAGGTAAAAGAATTTTATTAAACAAAATATATTCAAAAACTTCAGCTATAATGTAACTTAAAAGCGGATTCTCATCTCTGTGTACTCAGTAATCCACAATCATCATTTATTAGATGAATTTTAAGCATATGCATATTATTTTACAATATTACATAACGACAGACGAGCCCTAAATTATGTATTTCAGGTCCCCCAGTTTTTTCTATAACACCCAGAGATGTTCTGCTGAAAATTGGGCAACCTAGTCTAACACTATCGTGTAGCGCTGAAGGGAACCCAAATCCTCATATTTCCTGGTACCACAACGATCACAAATTAATCTTGTCTGAGAGTTTGCGCCTTGTTAATAGAAGTAATATTTTAATTAAAAATCCGACAGCAGAAAATTTGGGAGAATATAGATGTGAAGCAGAAAATATACACGGAAAAATATTTGCTACAGCAACGGTTCACTCACTTTGTAAGCAAAGCAAAATTATTACTAATATATAATAATATTACCATTCCAACATACACTTTGCGAACAATAATCTTACATGGTCAATAATTATTACAGCTCCACCAGAAATTACATTAACGAAAAATCCTGCGGCACAAAAATATGGAAAACCCTTTGCTCTGAACTGCGAGACTCTCGGATATCCAAAACCAACCGTAACATGGTATAAAGATGGAATTGTACTCCTAACAAACTCACGTATTTCTGTAGATCAAAACCATGTACAAATTGATTCACTTGAAGAAACTGACTCCGGAATTTATTTGTGTAGAGCTGAGAATCCTGAAGGTTACAAAGAGGAAAGTATCAATATTACTGTAACTAAATATAATTTGGTAGCGCCGCATTTGACACTGAAGCCATTTGATACTGATGTATATGAAGGAACTTTTATCGAACTTCCTTGCAGAAGTGATGGAAATCCTAAACCCGATATCACTTGGAAAAAGGACGGTACGAATTTGTTCCGAACTGAACGCCATAAAATATCTAGTGCTGGTAGTCTTTATATATCAAACTTAACAATACAAGACAATGGGCGATATGAATGTTCTGCAACAAATGATAACGGAAGAGCAACAGCATCTGCATATTTGACTGTACAACTATTGAACACTTTAAATTCCAGACCAGGTGACAAGTTTATAAGATTAGCGTTTCTCGAAGCAACAAAAGAAGTAGACGTTGCGATTAACAAAACAGTTGAATCACTTTTCAGCAACAGTAATTCAACAAAGGCAAACGTGGGTGAATTATATAGAATAATTAGGTATCCTACCGCAGCCGATAGAGAATTAGCCCGAGCTGGAGAGATATATGAACGAACACTTTCAAATATAAGGCGTTATGTTGACGAAGGCAAAACTGTCAATACAACCACAGATTTTAAATACGAAGAACTGCTTTCACCTGAACACTCTATTTTAGTAGCTCAGTGGTCCGGCTGTATTGCACATAGGCGAAGGGGTAATTGTTCCAATTTGTGTTTCCATTCGAAATATCGAACTATGGATGGAACTTGCAATAATTTTAAAGCTCCAACATGGGGTGCATCCAATACTGGATTTAGAAGAGTATTAAAACCAATTTATGAAAATGGATTTAATCAACCAGTCGGATGGAATAAAGATGTGAAGTATAATGGTTATGAGCTTCCTAGCGCCAGATTAGTATCCACAAAATTAATATCTACCAAGGAAGTTACTCCAGATCCGAAAATTACACATATGGTCATGCAGTGGGGTCAGTTTTTAGACCATGATTTAGATCATGCTACACCCTCTGTTAGTTCACAAAGTTGGGATGGTATTGATTGCAAAAGGTCATGCAAATATGCAGCTCCATGTTTCCCTATTGAAGTACCAAGCGATGATCCTAGAGTAGGAAATAGAAAATGCATGGATTTCACAAGATCTAGTGCTGTATGTGGTTCTGGCATGACTTCTGTATTTTATAATAAGGTACAACCTCGTGAGCAAATAAATCAGTTGACGTCGTTCATCGATGCTTCGCAAGTATATGGATTTTCTGAGACTGTGACAAATGAAATTAGGGACTTAACTACTTCTGATGGATTATTAAGAGATGGACCAACGTTTCCAGGAAGAAAACCTCTATTGCCATATTCTTCTGGAGCACATGAGATGGACTGCCGAAAAGGAGTATTAGAAGACCACGTGAAATGTTTTCTGGCAGGTGATATTCGTGCTAATGAACAAGTGGGCCTTCTGGCAATGCACGTATTATGGAAAAGAGAACATAATAAAATTGCCCAAATTCTCAGAGCGTACAATCCACATTGGAGTGGTGATGTTATTTTTCATGAGGCGAGAAAAATAGTAGGTGCAGAGATGCAACATATTACATATGACCATTGGTTGCCACTTATTTTGGGTGAAGGGGGTATGGAAAAATTAGGACCATATACTAAATATGATTCCTCACTAAACCCAACAATTTCAAACGTATTTGCCACTGCTGCTCTTCGGTTTGGACATTCACTTATCAATCCCGTTCTACAACGCTTGAATGCTTCACACGAAGAAATACCCGAAGGACATTTACCATTACATAAAGCATTCTTTTCATCTTGGAGAATTGTTGAAGAAGGCGGCATCGATCCTTTGTTGAGAGGATTCTTCATGACCCCAGCTAAACAAAAAATGCCAAATCAAAATTTAAATTCTGAACTCACTGAAAAATTATTCCATGTAGCGCACGCTGTTGCTTTAGACTTAGCTGCCATGAATATACAACGATCTAGAGATCATGCTTTACCACCATATGTTAAATGGAGAAAAGTATGTAATATGAGTGATGTCAATTCATTTGATGATTTGAAAAATGAAATATCTGATAGTACAGTACGGCAAAAACTAGAAGAGGTTTATGGTTCTGTTCATAATATTGATGTTTGGGTTGGAGGTATATTGGAAGATACAATTGATGGAGGAAAAGTCGGTCCATTATTTCAATGTTTATTGATAGAGCAGTTCAGAAGGTTGAGAGATGGAGACAGATTTTGGTATGAAAATCCTGATGTATTCCAAAACAAACAACTTCTTCAAATCAAAAAATCAAGCTTGGCTCGGGTGATTTGCGACAATGCTGATGATATTGAAATCATGACAGATAATGTTTTCTTATTACCAGAGTATCAGGAAGGTTACTTTGATTGTTTGGATATTGATGAAATGGACTTGAGAATGTGGGCTGATTGTACAGACTGTGAAAGTGGTTTTTGTAGTTCAACGTCTGATGATGCTATCAGAAACAGGAGATCAATTATGTATGACTACACAAACAACTTCGATCCACATTTTGTTGAACCAACACCTGAATATATGGATGGACTCCATCAAAGACTCGAAACATTACAGAGGGAAATGGAATTACTTCAAAAGAAACTTGCTGAAAAGAAGAAAATGTGTGATCTAGACAAATGTAACAAAGACTCTAAAAAGATATTGGATTAAAAGTATGGCAATCCAAATAATAATGTTATGTAGAGTAGAGTTTTTCCATGTTATTTTTAATTCTTCCTAGAACTCGTACTTTCATGACAGATGTATGTTATTTTTTGTTTAATATTTAATAAGTATTTATTTTATTTCTACCGTAAGTGAAGAAAATATTTTACTTATTTACTGTTATATACACCTTTCCATGCATCCATTGTAAAAATCAATACAAACATTTAGAAATAGGTTTAATCAGTTTCTCTAAAGTGTGATAACGTAGATCTGGATAAATAATTGGCACATTTTTATTTCTGAACTTATTTAGCCGTAACTACTTGTATTTTAAGAAGTGTTCATCGAGTATTTTGTGAGGTTACCCTCATTATGGTGACAATATTAAAGTCATGTTATTGTAAGAACATTTTTTTAAAATAACATGTTTATTAATATTATATGTGGGTATGTACAGTACACCTACATGTTGTGAGATTATTTAGGGTTTGATAAATATCTACACAAAGATGGATAAAATATAATATTACATAGTAATTAAGTTTAAATAGATCAGTAAGATAAGTTTAGTAAGATCATTAAGTCAAAGAAATACTTATTTTTTATTGAATTTATTAGAGTACTAAGTATATTATATATTATGTATTACTAGATGTAGTGTCTAAATTACCTATTATGTAGTTTGCATATCTACTGCCATTGTTTATGCTTATTTTTTTTATTTTAATAATGCTTAAAGTTACCACTTTAAAATTTGATGTCATTAAAGGTATGATTTATATTTATTCAAGACAAAATGAAATATGTAACAGGAGATAATTTAACACTGAAGTCAATTTTTTTTTAGTGGAAAAGACACAATTTTGTTTACTTGGTTTGAATTATGCCTGAGGATTGAGATTCAGGGTCAACCATATACAGATGTATTACCAAATACTTTATAACAATAGTAATACGTGCAGCTTCACTCGATTTTTATAATTGCGATACTAGCGCCAAACGCGGCACAAATGCGGCGAGAAAGAAAAGCTTTCGAAAGAAATCAGCCGTTCAATACAAACTTCATACAAATCAATACTTTGAAAATATTTAAAAAATGAATGAATTATGTTCATATTTTAAAGAATTGGAAGTATGAAACACGAGAAATATAAATCCTCTATTCATCTTTAGAAGGATATAACACCATAAATGCAGATTAAATGCTGTGGGAGGATTGAAAAACTGTTTAATTTTCCCGAGCTGTCCATACAATATCTATGGGGGGGATATTTACTTCTCTTACGGTCCGCTAGATGGCTCTAGTAACAGTATTATCGCTACTTTGTATGGAAAATGTCAGAAGCTGCACGTATTACTATTGTTATAAAGTAAAGTATTGTTATAAAAGCTGCTTACGAATCATTGTTATTTTTTAAGGAGTCTATACAATTGAGACTAAAAGTGAATAATAAAACGGCATTGTAATTAGGTGGGTACTTAATAAAAATTTTTAGATCTCATATTGTCATTATCGTAAATAAATTGTACTTACTTTTAAATACAACCTTAGGATTATTTTGTATGGAACAATATAAAAACATCCTGTGAGAGTTTTACTTAATATATACAGCGCTTGCTCTTTAATTTACTTTCGCACCAAAAAAGAGAAAATACTGATTAGAAATTGTTTCAACAATGGGGAATGTAGTAGCAAGAGTTTGTGATGTCTGCTTGCAAGTGACACAAAATTATGGAGAGGGTTGTGATGCAAGAATAATCAAAATAAATCTTCCTTCTTTAAGTTTTTCTCAATTATTTTCTTTGGTGCGTTGGTTTCTTGGCTTTCAAGTGATGGTCCACTTTTATGAAATATTAATTATATGTACATGCAACATTTTTATACTCCGTTCAAAATTATGATGTAATTTTGTAAATTTCCTCCAATAAAATTATCTTTGTATTACAAAATGTTCCATTTTTTGTACTATTTAGAATTAAACCATTGATTATTGCGAAGCGTCGGAAAAGAAAAAAAAAGAAAAGTATAAATACACAGGAGTGGTTATTGGAGAAACATAAATTTGTAAGAAAAAAAGACAATGTAAGTAATTTTTACTCACATTTATTAATATCATTTGATATAATATAGTTATAAACATACAATATTTCAATACTCTTAGAGATATGCAATACAGGGTCTGACAAAAAATGATAAAGACAACACTCGATAACTGTCAATTTCAACAACCAACAACTTACTAGGACTAGCTCCTCCTACTATTGCACCATGTAATGTAGTAGTGAGGCCAGGAGGCTCCAGGTATACCAGAGCAGAGCCACTTCACTACAGACCACCAGACTAGCAACATTTACCAGAGCCCAGGACAGCTTGCTGATACTTGGTATTCAACATAAATCTGTACGGACATATTGACCAAATTTATCTGTAAGAGTAATGTCCTTCAAGAATCCGGCCGCCAACAAATTGTGCCAACCATGTACTCGAACATACGCCACAAAAAATATCTGGCAATATAAAGCACTTTTATTTCATTCTCAGCATATTTAGGAATAATATTTTGTTTCCTAGAAGTCAAGTTAGCCAAATCTTTAAGACTTTTTCTTTATTTGCCCTCCGATTCACAAACTTATTTAGCAAGAATATTACTGATTATTTTATGTCAGACCTTGTCACATAAATTATAATGTTTTACATATAACAAAATGACTTTTATGTAGAAGTCTTCAATTTACATATAATATTCATATTCAGTTGAACTGAGTGGTATATATTATGAATCATACAACTCATTTATTAGGTACACTTGAAGATCTGTCTATGAAAATATTGACTATATTGTACTAACTAAATGTCTTTAGCAAGACAACAATTAGTGCTACCTTATCATATTATAAGTACTTCTATGAAAATAAGGTGGCATCCAATATTCATCACATAGAATCAGCAAAATTCAACTGCAATAATTAAAAGTTTAGTAGAAGATAGTACTATGTAAAAACTGTTAAAGCAACTTCTAATTTTTCTACGAGAAGAAGACAAACAAGGAAGATTAACATTTAGGCCTTTGTATTAAATATACGCAGTACTTTATAAAATTTATAAAACCAACATTCAGTTACCAGTCTTACTGGTTAAATATTTAATTAGAATCTTAAAATAGTACAACATTGATGCCTAATGCATTATAAATTAAAATCTGATAAATAATTTTATTTAGTTCGCTGTATGCACGTCATGTCATAAAATCGTTGAATACAAAACACAATATATATACTAAATATGTATGTGATGTATTGATGATATGATATTGGGATATATTTGTTACATTGAACTATGAAGTATGATAATCTTCTCAAAGTATAAAGAATAGATTTCTTATAGGTAGGTACTTAGCAGGTATTTTTATTTAAATTTTTTAATAGGTATGTATTAAAATTATCCAAACGTCCACCTATAGATTCTAAGGGCTGATGTATAAAAAAATATTATGTGACTATAAAAAGGAAGAAATTTTATTGGTCAAATTGTTTTAAAATTGGTCGCGCTTCAATTCTCCTGAAAATATAAATATGTAGGTATGTATGTGGTGTTAAAAAACAAATTGGTAAGGTGTATAACATAAAATATGTTACAATCGACTAGGTATGTATTAAGAACATTTACTACAGATTTATAATAAGTACATAAGCTATCTACTGTTACAATATTCTGAAATTAATGACATTTATATAAAAATAAATTAAATTAAATGGCTATTTACAAATACATAGAAACATCCTTCCTTGTGTGACATTATCATTTTTAATTTGACAAAGAATTGAGATTCCTTGTGGTGTTAAATAATTTATAGTCCAACTCGATGATCGTTATAAAATACATGAACGTTGTAAAGCTTGACTCCTATCTTATCATTACTTGTACAAAAATATCTTTCAAATACTGTCAATACCTACTTTATAATATGCATTAAATACAATAATTTATTTCATTAAATAAATAAAACATGAGAATGTTTTTGACTAGAACTCAACTAATGTTAAAAGAATGATGAGATCATTTAGTACAATATCACAGTATTATCTGACCACCTAATAATTGATAAATTCAAGTCTTTTAAATTTATTGACCAGATAAATCAAAAAAGTGATTATCAAAGTACTAAGTCAATCAGTAAATAATAAATAATGTTTATCCATTAACTTCTACATTGTATCAGAGATCAATAAACAGTCACCATTATTATAATATGCTATTCCATAATCCTTCAATTTACAATTGACTCATTACAATAAATATGTATAATATTTCATATTATAAAAAAAATTGGGACTACATAGGTAGCGGTCCGAATTATGCGATACCGGAACCAATGACACTCGCGGTACAAACACGTGTCTCGTTTTGACGATAGTTAGAAAGCGTTCTATCTGCGCTATCCAATTTGTTACAGTCGTTTGCGAATGCGATCTGTCATTATCACGATTTTTGTTTTAATTTTGATTCAGAAATGGACGGCAGCAAACTGAACGATGGTATCAGTTGGACATTTCCACACACAGTGCACTACCGAAATTTTGTGAACATCGGAAATAAGTATAAAATGATGACGTCATACGCAAACTATTGTTAATGTTTGCACATTACAGGCCACCATGAACTGCGCCAATGGAGCATTGCACCGATAGCTAAAACGGACCACTACCAAAGCGAAACTAACTAAAGCCTAAAAAAAATTGCTAACATCATCGGTTAATATCATTGAGATCTTCCTCTAATATGAAGATGAGTATCATATTGTTACAAATACTATTACCTAATCTTACTAATCTGACATATCGGTCTTTATCTTTCAATACAAAGTTAGATAGCATTGTCATGTAAAAATCTATGAACTGTACGTATGTTGTATTTTAATTTATTACAAAATAATTGAGCCCTAATAATGAAAGCAGTCTCATAGAAATTAATTCCAAATGCAAAGACTTTGGATCATAATATTTCGGTGAGGTCAATCTGCATTATTAATGCTAATTGAATAAAGAAGGGCTCTAGAATTTTGACAGTAAAAGACGATTGATTAAGACTGCTCTATGGTATTGACATGAACGAGGCCAGACGCAATATTGTCATACAGGCCCGGCTCAACTGACATTTGACGATGATGACGTCACCAAGATTGGGAGAAAATGTATGAGAAAAAGATTCCGTAGATCAAGTGTTTGTTACCGAGACAAGGTGACGTCACCAATCAGGGTGGTGATGTTATTCGTAGGTGTAGGTTTGTATACTATCATTGGCTTCGGCATGAAAATAAGTAATTTTTTAAATGTTTCAACGAAAGTTAATGTATAATTACGTTGCTTGTTTGTCAATATTATAATTTGTTGGTGTTGACTAATTTAATATAGAAATTGTTACCAGAAGTGACAAACACACCACATAAATTCTTTTTATATTATGTATACATTCTTCTTATGAATTCATAGATTTTGCCCTCACTAAGACTAAAGAGCCATCAGTTCACATTGGATGTCCAGACATTGATGAAAAAGCAAAAGCGCGCCGTAGAGATGCCCTGGAAATACAAAAAAAGACCTGTAAAAGTATGTTATAAAAAAAGATTATTGACAAATGTTTTGATATTTACAAAGTATAATTATAATCATGGTGTATTGAAGACTGCTTTCAGAACAACAGAATATTTTGTGTTTGGAACAAAGATTTTTCTTGTAGGCTTTAACAGCGTGATGAATCCATATCTTTGTTGTTGGCTCTTTCTGTTTCCTTACTGTGTGTAGAGTGGTTGAATAGCCGAGTATTTAACCTCACCCTGAAGATGGCAGTACTATCGCTGCCGAAAACTAGTTTTTGATATTTAGTATCTTCTTTGAATTTATCGAATATGGCGACTAGTTTGAGAAATGTAGAAGTCAGAAAGGGAGGCCTATGTTCAACACTAGACGAGTGAAGGCTGATGATGATGACGGTAGGGAAGTGTCTGTAAACTGGTCTCCATATTTAATAAATTCAAAGTCTGTGGAAGGTACTAAATACTGTCCTTTCATTCTATTTATATCACAGTGCAATAACTCTAACAGAGCTGACGATGTGGGGACGAATGCACTAAAGTGAACATCAATGTATGATTCATTATAGTCATGTTCCTAGTTCTGTAATACCTTACCTGCTGGTTGAAGGTGGAGGATAGCTAGTCCCACGTGTATCGGGACTAAGGAATTTATCAGGAGTTCCGAGATGATGTCTGCCCGTATTTCCCATTCTAGGAAGTCTTCGACCGGTGGATGTACTCGGTACGTTTAAAGTGTTCCTCGGTGCTACCCTAAAATATAGTATTTTAGTTATTAGTAATTGAAAATCTCATGTGACACAGTTTATGCTAAAAAAAATAATGGAGAGGGTAATTAATTAAATGATTGAGTGACCGTACAACTGATGTTGTGACTCGAACGAAAGTGAACAAGCTGAGATGGAGACGATGAATGATGAAAGGATTAACAAAGAAAATATACTAGGAGGAAGGAGAGGTATACTGACCATGTTGACCAGTTGCTTAAGGATGGAGGCGTTTTGAGTAAAAGGAAGGTGTGTATGAGGAATTGCATGAATCTCACGGAAGCAAGAAGTGTGTGTATGGATAGGAAAGTCTGGTGATCTGTTTTCTCAACCTACCCTGCAAGGGACGAGGCATTAGGGGATAGAATGAAATAGGAAAGGGAGTCAATACATTATGTAAAGAAATGCATAAATTTACTAACGTTGTATGAACGGGGTTGATCAAATGATTGGCTAGATTCGGCATACTCTGCCGTAGTACATAATGATGTGGTTGTTCAACTGTCAAAGTGTTGCCTCTTGGTACTTGTCTGGTAGCAGACAAAACATTACTCTTTGTGGTAGTTGCTGGAGTACGCACAATTTTAGTCACAACTGATGGTGGATTCTTGGAACAATGAGCGACTGGTTCTATTGTTGCAACAGTTTGAACTGGGCACGCATAGTTTTTGCTTGTACTTGGATGAGCTCCTGTCGGGCTATGAGTCAAAATCTGAAACATTTAGAGATGTAATATTTAGATCGCTTTGCATAGGTTGCCTGATGGTCAACACCCGCCAGAAAGACCACCGAAGCGATGGAGAGATAGCTGGAGTTCCACATCACAGGAAACTCATTTGTAAAGGGTCTGTGGGTGGATCTGTTTTGCAGGCTAGTGGCTAGTGTAATTGTTCCGCCAGTTTTTACGATCACCCACCAAGTTTTCCCAGTCATTTTGAGAATTTATGTCCTAGAGCGTGCTGTGCAGAACTTCTTTGTATCTCTTCTATATATTGTTTGTATATATTGTTTTCCGCAAAAAAGTTAATACTTTTTGTTCTTTGTCCCTTTTGTAACAATATAGAAATATAGTGGTACAGAAAAAGTGGGAAACTAAAATATGAGATAATTATTACAGCAGGTCTTACAATTGGGTGTCTTGTGTCTGATATCACATCATACAGCACGGACATGGCAGGCCCTTCTTCACTACTGAGTGAAATAGTTCTTCTTCCAATTGATGTATCACCACTGTTCACACAGAGAGTCGTACCAACAGCTTCCCACTCATTGTATTCATAGGATCCACTGAAATAAAAACAGATAACTTAGCGACAGCTGTGGGCATTTCTGACAAACATTTTTACTATGTCTTGCGTTACTGATATTCAGGCATATTACACTAAAATATTTGAGTAATTTAGGATTGGTTTAAATTACCTATGCGAATGCTGCAAACTAGATCCAAAAGAGCGAGAGCGCGTAGTGAACGGTCGTACTGGAACTGATATAACCTCTGAAAATAAAAATAAATACTTTTACTTCAGTTTCATAGTATAAATTAACAGCACATTTCCACAGTGTTAGGTAATAGGTAGATTAGGTTCAAATTGGAAGATAAAGAAATTTGTCCCTAGAAGGATTACTAGATTGTGACAAACAACATATTGTTAAAATTGACAAAGTACTTGAATATGTCTGGGACAAGTGTTGACATTGTAGAAAAGACACTCAATGTACTGCCAAAATACACTTTTAAAGGTTAGATCAGATTCACATATTTGTATATTTTTCGTAATTAGTTAATAATATTTAATATACAAATGGATATATTAGTTGACCTTCTTTGGAATAAAGCAGTAAAATAACACATTGGAAAATGTATCACTACAACACAAGCAAAAAGTTGTCGCTGAATCTTAGGATGAAATTTTTAATGTGATCCAACTTAGTATTGACAATAATCAATTTATACACCATTTTTATCAATTTCACTCAAAATATATAATTATATTTCCACAACAAACTACTCAAACTACACCGAATCACAAACACAAAACCCGCAAAACTGTTTATATTAACATTAACCAATATTAACTTTTTGACATTGACATTAGACATTATCAACTTTGGCGCCAAAAGAAGGGTTGCCAGTATATAATCTTTGGTTGCCAGTTTAAAAAATCTTCATAGAAAACAGGTACCAACTTATGAAAATTCATATCAGATGTTGCATCTTTTTGAATTTTCATTGTGATGTATTTACAAATAGTATGAGTACCTTATGTCTGAGGCTTCACTGCTATATGTGTTGTTAATGTTTGTGTTTTAATTTAAGACAGTATAGTTCATATCGCCGCTCGTTTTTTACTTTGACTAAAGCGCCACTTAGGTATAAAATGAGTTATATATATCGTTGGAATCGTCTCGGCGAGCTTTATCGAATGGTCCAAGTTCAAGGTCAATCAGACAACTTTTTTGGTCGTTTAGTCAAATAAAAAACCAACTTTTATCTTTCAAAAAATAGGTAAAGCGACGAAAATAACAACTTATAAATCGCGAATGGCGCTTTGTTTTGCCAATTTTTTACAATTCATGAATGTTTGGTTTATAAGAAAAACAAACTTAACACATAAAACAATGCGAGTGGCGCTTTAGCTTTTTTGACTTATCAAAATTATTTAGACAGATGCACTTTAGTCAAATCGTATAATATTAAATCTAAACATGTCCTTCGTTTAGTCACATTTACATGATACTAAATAATGTTAAGTTGTCATTTAGACTTTTTGAATTTTGGATATTACTTTTTACATGTTTTTTAAGTCATTTCTACTTAATACTGAATTTAATTGAAATGGCCATTAGTCACATTGGATTGTTACTTTTTAATTTTATGTTGTCCGTTAATCGTTCTAACTAATTGTTTATAATTGAATTTGCACTTTAGTATTTTTGCGGTTATAACGATAGCTGATATTTGGTACATCTGTCGTCGTTTAAGACAAAATGTTTGAAACAGAATTATAAGGTTTGAAAATATTATTATCGGTCGTTCAACTAACAACTTCATTGTCAATACACGTGTTGCTTATGTGTGCGATGGGCGCGAACGTATATACCTATTTAGAATATATTTAAGAAATATTTATAAATAATATATTTAGAAAACTTTTTCTTTCCTTCTTTTTTGAAACAGATATGAAGATGAATACTTAGAGTTCCAATACATTGATCTTCAGCTTTTATTACTCACAAAATTCTATATAAAATACAAGAGTTTGTGTGTTAGCCATTTTAACTTGGAAGTGTTTGGAAAACATGGTTGCATTAATCACTTTGAATTATAAAGATTTTATTTTCAGTGCTAATTTAGACGTTCTGCTTGATACAGTTTGTCACAAAAAGTTCTATTAGCCATTTTGAATTATTAGAAAAAATATATAAATGACGTGTTAGTCATTTTGATATTTTTGAGGAAGAGTACAAATGGCGTGTTAGTCATTTTGAATTATTAGAAAATATATATAAATGACGTGTAAGTCATTTTGTTTTTTTGGAGGAAGAGTACAAATGGCATGTTAGTCATTTTGAATTTTCATGATTTTAAGGAAAGTGGTCATTTACTTGTTTTGAATTAATAAATTTCGAATTATACTAAATATCAGGTTAGGCATTAAGGGATTAAGCGCCATCTAACTCACATAAAAGAGACTATATTTATTAACAATATATACTAAAAAATATTAAAAAAATCCATGAACAAAACCCCCATACAATTAATTTAAATCGGTTCATAAATAAAAAAGTTATCAGGGTTTTTCTGTTTTTTTAAACTTTAAATCGCTCTCCTGAAAAGTTGACCCTGTGTCGCTTTAGTCAAAGTAAAAAGCGAGCGGCGATATTATATGTGCTTCCATCAATAAAAAAATAAAAATAAAAAAGACTTACCAGGTCTTGGTGGCTTGGAGCCATCTTTTGGAACTTCAGCACCTTGAATCATTGTACAAAGTCGTTTTTTGGAAGCGGCTGTTATGGCAGGCATCAATGCTTCCATCGGCTCTAGAATTGCGCCATCCTCATCGGTGGAATTACTTTTGAGTTGCTATTCAAAATAATGTTGGTTAAAAAATAAATCTTTAAAGCATGATCATATAAGTGCCTACTTTTGACTTTTAGTTTTAGCCTGATGAGAATAGGATTAGATACCCGAGTTTTTTTTGTTTGAGTAATTAGCTGAGCCAGGCATATCATGGTTAGTCTGGATTGACACAACACTCAATAAAAATATAAAGATTGAGTTGGGATTTTTCGATATGATCTACTTTATTGTGTTTAGATTCACTTGAATGTCGTCACTAGCACTAGAATATCACAAGAGGCTAGTGCAAGAGCCCAGCCAAATAGGTACCAACTTGTCTAAGAAACTTTACTAAGTATAGGTTGAGTTAAATTAATGTTTATCCAAACGACTTTTAAATTGAAAAACTCTCCTGTATTTACCTGAATCTTATCAACATCAGTTGCGTAGTTGTAGTACTCATCAATATTGTAATATTCTCCCCTGGGATCTTGTGCTGCGTGGTGCATCGCGACATCCCTGAGCATGAATATTGCAACTTGTGCCTCTCTGATGGCAAAAAGCCAAGTCTGAAAATATAAATATAATAATTATGTAATATAATGTATGTAGGTATAATAGTTATACATTGAAAGTAAATCCCGCGGGCTTAAGGCCCTCCACATCCTCGGATAGCTCAGGCGCATTAATAGCGACCTCTTTACCCGCACTTCTACACAAATCTTATTAAGAGGTGGGCCCAGGGTTAGCCTTAAGGGAGCCCCCCGGCAAACCCCACCCCTAAATTACGTTCCTTCAGTGTCCTTATCCAAGGAGGTTACAATTCATTCTTAGAATAATAGTTATACAGAGACAAGACTTTCATTTGCTGAACATCCTATATTGATGTGTTTATAAAATTCCATATATTGTATTGTTGCAATCTCAGTACCCACTTTTTTCAGTCAATTGGTATTTCGAAAGGCGAAAAAATACCTACTATGATATTAGGCAAGCGCGGTGTAATAGAAGTGCGAATTCTGAAAAATAATGAAATTAGGCGTCTATCATGGGCGTGCGGTCCATAGAAGCATTTTAGGCGTTGCTTGCCCACTGGCACAAAAAGTAAAGATAACATTGTAATAAACTCTAACTTGTTTCACTTAAATGTCGCGCGCAACCGATGTAGTTCATAGTTTCTTCAATATTTCCCCT